>CM060928.1:378883616-380280889 GCA_030765085.1 Allium cepa | reverse complement strand
ATGGTGTCAAGTTGATCATGACATCTTAGATATGCCGAAAGAGGTGGTGATGTAAAACACAAAGAATGTCGAGTAGGGTGTCAATGAAGGGTTCAAGTGGAAGAAACTGTGATCTACACTTTCTGAAGCAAACAAGATTAATTATACCAACATTAAATCCTTCGACTCGGAGAGAGCTGCCTTCTAGTGGATAGCTATAGAGCAAGAGGATGATTTGGTCTAAGTCTCCACAGAGGGAGACCTAGCTCTCAGGAGAATGGCTACCACTGTTAGTCTTATAGTAGAGTTGAAGCACGCTCATAAGAAAATTGAGATGGTGACTTGCAACAACTTGAAAATTACACATGAAGAGGGGGTTGAGACAAAGAAGCAAATTGCCAATGTGGATCAGACTATCTAGCTCGGGACTTGATACTGAGCAAGCTGCCAAACTGGGTAGGCTCCGAGAGGAAAATTAGAAACTGAAGAAGGAAAAAAATAAAATCGCCAATGAGTTGGAAAAGTTGTCCATTGAAAATGATGCTATGGTCTTAGGCTTGTAATTTCTACGCAGGAGCTCAAAGACCTTTAGGAAGAGAAGATGAAGACATGAGAGGAACTTGATGCCACCATGCCATTCTTCTATCTAACATGGTGATGCACAAGAACTTGAGTTGGCTAGGAAATAACTATCTCGAAGTGCTCACTGGTGCTTGGGGGGAAGTGTTGCGTAGATCTACGCAAGACGGATACGGTAGAGCTAATGGCTAGTACCTTAATGCTAAGGACATGGATTCCTTTTCTATTTGGAAAGCTCTCCCAACTAAGGAGGCTGCCGATACTACTATTGCTGATGCTGCTACTAAGACTTTTACTGCCCCAAGCACTTTGAGTCCGGGTTAAATGCACGCTTTTAAATCTCGAAAGCCTGTAGTGAATTATTCCCACATCCATAGGGTTAGCTCTATAACGATTCAGATGATTCTTACTCCAGCAGCTCCATAAGCCATACACTCCCCCCATTGTGATCCAGCATGAGGAGATTTGGTCCAAAGTGGGCGAATCCACCGTATCTCACCGTGATTCTGCTTCAGCTATATCTCTCATTTCTCAAGTCTTTGAGAAGCTTCAATTCTCACGAGAATCCATTATTATCCTTTACCAATCTATATGTCAACCACATTTGCCTCCTCCACCGCCTGCTATACATGGGTTAGGGACTACTACTATATTCACCACATAAACTTCCATCACCATAGTACTTACTACTTTGGTCCTACTTTTTGATTTCTAGCGTAGTTCTAGCGCTTAAAAGACCGGTTCTTTGGAAGGGTTAGAGAACATCTCTGCATCTCAGGAAGATGTTCCAATTACCGACGCTTCATACCCTATTGACCTAGTTACCACAGCGGAGAGACTCAAGGCCGAAGTTGTAAGGCTCAAGATTGTGAAGAAGGAGCCAGGGACCACCAAGCCTACATCTTTAAAACCAGCAAGTCCCAACAAAAGGTGTCCCCATTGACGATCCGACCACCTAAAACGAAGCCTACAGAGACTTCAAGAGGCTAGTCCGTGGAGCCATATATTACTATCGGTGGGGAATCTACTCACTAGGAAGGTGAGACTCCTCCTGGAAAGGAGAGGAAAGGGAGGGAGAAGCTCAAGGCCCGTCTGGGTAATACTAGTATAGGTAGCTGGAGTGGTAGGAAGGGGAAGACCCAGTAGTGTGCATGCTAGCCGAGCATTCATTTTTTTTTTGTGGTGATTGAGTTTGTATTTTGTCTTTTTTGTTCTCAACTGGTCGTGATTGTGCGGGTACGGTCCCTAGTATTTGACTAGTACATAAAAGATTACTAGTAATCAAAGATGAGTTTTTCCTTCGTAATTTCTCTTCTATGTACTTTTCTGCATTTTTTATGTACTGTGCCTATTTATGTATGACTGTCTATTTATATAATACAATTGCTTATACTAAAATTTTCCTATATTATGTATTTCTATGTGATATGTTTATGTACCGCAACCATGTGCATGTAAATATTATTCTTGCAATTGCTTTAGTATATTCAATTAAGTAGCTCTATTAATATCTACCGAAATACTTCATTTAGCAAAACAGCACAATCTTAGCTAACTCTGCAGTTATTCCTACTAGCGTTAGTAAAGTTTATCTCCACCAAGTGTTGGCGTTTATAGCCCTAACTACAAGTCCGAGTTTTAAGATTCAAGCATTTACTAGAGATTATATACACTGAGCAATTCATTCGACTGCCCCATGTCCTCTTCACATGGTAGTTCCTATCTCTGGGAACTACTGCCTTCGTTGCTTGATTCCAAGCACTATATTTTAAATGCCCGCGAGTTCCTTGGCTGCAATTGAATTCTTAAAAGTTGACATCATCAGCCATTGTCACTATAGATGTATGTATCGTAAAAGTGCATTCTTGTCATCTTTCATCATAAAAAATTCTTCCACGTTCAATGTTAAGATCCTAGTCGTGTACCAGTTTCTATCAATGGAAACTAATACATGAGTAGCTCAACTTTATGGACTTCTCCTGGTCATTACCTACCTCTGGGGTTTGAATTACATTTGCGTGTTAAAGTCGACCAATCCGATCAACTTAAAGTCAATTTCTCCTTTCTATCGTCGCCAATCTTTGGGCAATGGTAGGTTCCATTTGTTATCGCCTATCTCTAGGCGACATCAAGTTCTGAGAGGTTTGAAGCAATTCTCCAGTTGAATTGACAGTCTAGACCTTCCTGACGTTACGAAGGAAACTTCAGTACTCAGGAAGTATGGATCGATTTTCATCATTGACCCAGCAGTTTTTGGACATTCTCGATGTTGCTAGAGCAACATCAGTTATTATAAGGTAAGGGTTAGTTTTCAACGTCAAACCGATGGTTTTTGGACCTTTCCAACTATGCCGGAGCAATGGCGGTTCTCAAAAGGTTATGGTCGATTTTCGCTATTGGTTTTGGACGTTCTCGACGTTGTCGGAGCAACTTCGGTTCTTAGAAGGTTGGGGTCAATTTTCACCACTAACCCATCTATTTTGGACCTTCCCGGTGTTGTCGGAGCGATGCAGGTTTTCTCAGAAGGTTAGGGTCGATTTTAACCATTGTCTTGATGGATTTTCTTACAAGAACATGGATTCATTAGTTTAAGAAGCTAATTTACTAATGAATAGAAGAAATGGCAAGTCCTTCCATTGGATCAAGCACTCCAGTGCCTGAGATAACTTGTTTCAGAATGAGCTTCCTTAAGGTACGGTTGTAAACTGTAGCATTAAAGTGTCGCGCCACTCTCTTCTGATGAGAAGCAACCCTTAGTTCAGCTTCTTCCCGCCTCTCATCGTTTTGGTCGATGGATTCAAGCTATAGCTGCTCATTTTCTCTTTGACTAAAGTGTCTTCTATGATGAGAGGTGACTTCCACTTCCATTGGAATCATAGCTTCTGTACCATATGCGAAGGCAAAAAATGAGTGCCCGATCGCAAATTTTTACGTTATCCTGTAAGCTTATAGTGCCAACGGAAGCTCATCACCCAATTGCCTTTAGCTTTAGTCAGCCACTTCTTTATGGTGGACTTAATGATTTTTCTCACTTCTTCCACTTCCCTGTTTGCCTATAAATGTGTGGGGAAGCTCTTTTCAATTTGGTACCTACTTCAAAAATCTTGGAACTCAATACTCTCTAATCGAGTCTCTTTGTCTGTGATAATTTTCTAAGGCACTCCAATCATTAAAAAAATCATTTTTCATTAAATATTAGTTACTCTTTTTGTATGATCGTAGCAAATGGTTCTGCTTCAGCCTATATTGTAAAATAATCAGTACAATGATTGCGTATTTGGATCCTCATTTTTCCTTTAGTAGCACACCAATAACTGTAACAACCCGCATATTTATCGATTTTATATTTAAATATTTTATCGATACTCGGAATTTAGTCCGAAAAGCTACTTTTTGCATACGGTCGAATTAGGACTCGGGACCACTTCCATTGAGTTCAAAACGCCGTTTGCGATCTTTTTGAGTATAAACTTTGATATTTTTGGAGTTAGTGGAATTTTGCCACTTTTCACTTAGGGCTTTGGTTTGGGCTGAGCCCATTAACCCCACTTATTAACTCAGTCCCAACCCTCTCCTCTTCATTTACTTCCTTTCTATTTTCCTTATACTCAAGCTTTTACATCAATGGAGAGTGGAATGCGAGATTAAAACTCAAGCCCTAGTTTCCATTTACATATCAAGTTCTAGCTCAAAATCAATAGAAGAAGCTTTGGTAAGCCTCTTCTTCTTCTCCAACTCATTCTCTTATCAATTTTAGAAATTCCTAAACCTAACTTTGGGAATGTTCTTCTTTTTGAGCATAGATTCAAGATCATTTGGGTTATGTGGAAGAATGGTTGATTCTCCCTTTGCTTTCAAGCTTCTTCTTCATTGTTTTTGTGAAAAGGTGAGATTTTTATCTCACATCTATGACTATAATTATTTTTGGTTGTTAGGTATGAATTCCTAACACTTATTCATGTGCATTTGCTCTTGATTTGGATTGGTTTTGTGAATATTCCAATTTTTGGGTTTTTAAGTCAAATTTGTGTGAAAATCCTTTTATGGACGTTTGATAATGCTTTGGATGATGCATCGAGGAGCATATAGGGCCGGGTTGCCGATTGGCATAAACCCTTAGAGCCAATGTTCGTCCGGTTGCATTTTGGAAGAGTTTGCTCTTCATTAGAATAGGCTAAAAGCAGCCCAAGCATGATTCAGTCGACTGAAATCTCTGTTCAGTCGACAGAATCTGGAACCCGAAAGTTTCCAGGCAGGGTTTAGTCGACTGAAAATCTCTGTTCGGTCGACTGAACCTGAAAACAGAAAGTTTCCAGGCAGGGTTTAGTCGACTGAAAATTTCTGTTCAGTCGGCTGAATTTGCTGTTTAGTCAACTGAAAATCTCAGTTTAGTCGTCTGAAAATCTCTGTTTAGTCAACTGAATTTGCTATTTCAGCCCACTTTGCCTTTTGGGATTGAATGTCCAATTTGAATCGATTCGTGATGATCCTATTTGTTGTTATCATTTATTACGACTTTCACGACTCCTTTTTAGGGATTTTTGAATATCCATTTCGATGGATTCTTTATCGATTTCTTTAGATTTGATTCACGTCTTCGTATGTGGATTTTAATTATTGATTGTTTCTACAATAATTTTTATAGTTTGTCACTTTAAAAATATAAAGGTTTTCAATGCTAGTAGTAAATATCAAAACTCTTTCATCAAAATGATTTCAAAACTATTTTATTACAAAGCTCGTTTCTTAAACCATTTTCCAATCTACTAGCATATACAAACCTTTACCTCATTCGTATGAGAAATCTAATTAAACGGCTTAGTAAAACAAGTGGTATGAAACGCTTGCGTTTACTTCATCGGTTAATTCTTGGACTTGTTCGATTGAATCTCTTGTGACAATTTTCTAGTGGAGATCTACAATTTGTTCGTAAATATTTAAGTTAAGCTAGTGGTTATGGGACATGAAGCTAAGCTCATATATTTACTAGCTTACTGTAATTGACACTTCTTGATGATCATGATGATCATTTTTGTGATTTAGACTAGCAATTGCGCGATGTCTCTTTGTCTGCGAGGGAGACTAGACCTCGTTTCAGTGTGATTTCGACTCACACATGTGGTGTAGTGCCCCATGGTCTTCGGGCCGTTCGTGTGTCAAAAATTAATGGCTAGATACCATGAGATAGCGTCTCGTTCGTGTGATACATATTTGGTGAGTTTTCATGCTCCCGTTCGTGTGATTGGCCTCCCTCCTTTTTTATGATTTCTGGATTTCTTGTGTTGATTTCTGGAATTTGTGCTTCACCAATTTTAGTGATTTTCTTTGATATGATTTATCAATTTTTGTGCATTGGTGAATTCGTGTGTCATTGACATTTTGTGAATACAAGTTTTGGGTACGAAACCCTTTTTGGATCTTTGAGAAGATTCTTGTGATATTGATTAATCTCATGTTGATTTTCAATTACATACTTATAGTAGTATGCCATTATGGTTATCATATGTTTATGCCATATCTCTTATCTATATCATGCCATCTGATATTTATAGCTAGACTTTTCCGTTTATTATTTTCTTATTAAATAATACTCGGGTCAGACCGAGATGTTACAGGTGCTTCTGCTTGACTTCACTTCTAGGATTATCTCCTTGACTTTTGGCTAACTACTTAGATTAGTAGTTTTTGGACATATACATTTGAGATATAGACTCTATGATGTATACTTATTCTTTTGTATAGCATATGTTGCTATTCTTTTGGGTTATTGTGGATCTTTCTGACCACTACTCTGATGTACACTTTCATGTGTTATATTTTCATATCTTTTTCCGCCTTTGTGATATGAATTATCTGTGACTGATTTGTGTTATGTTTATTTCTATATTTGTTTCCGATGACATTGTAGCCACTGTGTAGTAGCTTTGAGTTTGTGTCGGTATGTCGGATTTCCACTTAAAAGGAATGCAAGTTTTATTTTATCTTGCATATCGGTACTCGCACAAAGCAATTATACAGATGGTCGCTCCTCAACAGCCTTATTCTCCGTGCTAGTTGACAGCATTACTCCGTAGTGTTCTTGGCTAGTGTGGGTATAGAGGTGGGGCGTCACAGCTTGGTATCAAAGCCAAACTTCGGAACAATGTAGAATAATTTAACAAGGATCATCGTCCTAAGTCCATCTTAGGAGTCGTGCCTTAGGATTTAGTTCATGTCTTCGTACCGTTCTATCCTATTTTCTTTTATGATTCCTTGTTTTATTTATTAAGGTTTCTTGATATTCATTAGGTGAATAACCTTTTTCTTCTTCTTTCTTTCTTTCTAAAGGAAGGGAAATGGTTAGACTAGGCCGTCCCAACACCGGTCAATCTAGTGCTACTCCCCAAGATGGAGTTTTTATGTCTGCCCAACAGCTTCTTGATTTAGTTAAGAATGCTCAAGCAGCTGGTTCTAATTCGGAACCTACTCATCCTAAGTCTGGATTTGCACGTTTGTGCAACGATTATACCAACTTGGGTGGGAAGCCATTCAAAGGTTCTGAAACTATTATTGAAGTCCAGGCTTGGTTAAGATCATGCGATAGAATCTTTTCTCGCATGAACCTCATTGATCTTCACTGAGTTAAGGTGGCCTCTAGTATGCTCCAAGAAAGAGCATTGGACTGGTATGAACTTCTTATTTCTGAAATCAATGAAGCGGATCTCACATGGGTGCAATTCCGTGAACGCTTCGAATTAAAATTTGTGCCAGAAGCTGAGAAGGTGACTTTGGCTCGCCGTTTTATTGACCTTGTTCAAGGTGAATCCTCCGTGACTGATTATGTTACATCCTTTGAGTCACTTTCCAAATATGGGGTTGAATACATCAACAACCCATTGAAGAAGAACCAAAAATTTGTCTATGGCTTAAACAAAAATCTCAAGAAGCCATTACTTCTAAAATTAGAAATTCCCTTCAACCAACTCATTGATATCGCTCTTCGTCTTGAAGAGGCGGATAGGGAAAGCGATTTTGAAGTTGTGGGTGCCAAACCGAACTTCAACAACAAGAAGAGGCCAAACAAATTCAAAGGTCCTTATCCCAACAAAAACGGTAAGCAAGCAACTCCTGCTGCAAAGGCTCCTTCTCCTAGTAGTGGGAAATGCTTCAACTGTGGGTCTAGGGACCATTTTGCGAACAAGTGTTCAAAGCCCCGTTGTTGTCGCTATTGTAAGAGCCCGGATCATTATATACATCAATGCCTCAAACTTGAAGGCAAGAAGGAAGGAAAGTTAAATGTTACTCAAGCCCCTGGCAACACATCTCATGGTCAAGGTATTTCTCATTCTATCCTTGATGGCATTATTTTATTTCGTGATCATCCTATTCGAGTCCTTTTTGATACGGGTGCGTCCCATTCTTTTATTACAAAAGAACTTGTTGATACTTTTTCTTTGGATGTTTTGTGTTTAATGACTTCTTTGAGAATTGCGAATCCGGTTGGTGGATCCGCAACAATCAGTTTATTGTGTAAGGATGTCGAGATTATTTTATGCGATTTTTCTTTCCTAGCCGATTTGCATGTCATGCGTTATTTAGGCTTTGGAATGATTTTGGGAATGGATTGGCTTAACCATTATGAAGCCCAAATCCTATGTCCTGAGCGGACTATTCATCTTCGGCATCCTCAATCTGTTAAGCAGATTTCTATTGATCTTAAAGATTCGAATTCCGACTTGGTCGCATCTTTGTATTCTTTAAATCCTCGTGCCGACGATAATGATGATGAGGAAGATATTATTTCTCTTATTCACATTGTTCGTGAATTTTCCGACATATTTGAGCCCGTTTTAGGATTACCACCTAAGCGAGCAATTAAGTTCAAAATTAATCTTATTTCTGGAGCTCAACCTATTACTCGTCCTTCTTATCGCATGTCCAATAAGGAAAATGAAGAGATGCGAACAATTATCCGAATTGGAGACGAAGCAATTTATTCACTCTAGTTCCTCGCCTTGGGGAGCTTCTACAATTTTTTTGAAGAAATCCGATGGTGCTCTTAGACTTTGCGTTGATTATCGCAAGCTTAATGATCTTACTATCAAAAATAAATATCCTTTACCTCGGATTGATTATCTATTCGATCAACTTAGTGGTGCTAGAGTCTTTTCACAATTGGACTTAGCAACCGGTTTTCATCAGCTTCGTATTGCAGAGGATAGCATTCCTTTGACATCGTTCCGTACTCGGTATGGATCTTATGAATGGTTTTTATGCCATTTGGGTTAATGAATTCCCCGGCTTATTTCGTTGACTTAATGAATCGAGTTTTCAAAGACTTCCTCGATCAATTTGTTCTCATCTTTATTGATGATATTTTTGTGTATTCAAAAACCGAGGAGGAGCATGAAAAACATCTTCGGGTTGTGTTGAAAACTCTTAGGAGTAATCAATTAAAGGCAAAGTTTTCTAAATGCCACTTTTGGCAATCTTGTGTGAAGTTTCTCGGTCATATTATTTCCGAATCCGAAATTTCCGTGGATCCTTCAAAGATTGAAGCGATTCAAGATTGGAAGAGACTGGAGAGTGTGACGGAGATTCGTAGTTTTCTTGGATTGGCAGGTTATTACCGTCGATTTATCAAGGACTTTTCTAAGATTGACGTGCCTCTCTTTAGTTTGACAAAGAAAGGTGTTAAATACATTTGGTCGAACAAATGTGAAACCTCTTTTCAGAAACTAAAAGAACTCCTATCTGATGCTCTTATTCTTGTTATTCTCGAGGGGAATCAAGATTTAGTTGTTTATACCGATGCTAGTCGCGTTGGTTTGGGTGCCGTTCTTATGCAAAGAGAAAGTATTATTGCTTATGCTTCTAGGCAATTGAAGCCAGCCGAGACTAGATATGCCACACATGATTTAGAACTCGCGGCTATTGTTTTCGCTCTTCGTATTTGGCGTCATTATCTTTTGGGAGAAAAATTTGTTCTTTATACTGATCATATGTCCTTGAAGTATTAATTCTCTCAAAAGGAACTTAATTTTCGTCAACAGCGTTGGCTCGAATTCCTTGCATCTTATGATCTTGATATTCTTTATACTCCCGGAAAGGGAAATCGAGTTGCCAATGCACTTAGTCGCAAGCAACAAGCGGCTGTTTCCATGATGATATCCGAATGGAATGATCTCGAGGTTTTATCCACTAGTGAAATTCGAGACCGTGTTTCCGATTTATGTTCATCTTTTGTTTTATGTAGCCTTGAGGAACATCCTTCTCTTTTAGACCGCATTCTTGAAGCTCAAAGGCTAGATCCTGAATTGGCTCTTCTTGGCCAAAATATTAAGGATAAAATTGATATTGAAGGTTTGAAAGACTTTGATATCGATTCTCGTGGCGGCATTCGGAAATTTGGTAGACTTATCATGCCAAATATTAGTGATCTTCGTAAAAATATTTTAGAAGATTCTCATCATTCTAAATTTATCATTCATCCCGGTAGTAGTAAAATGTACGCGAATATGAAGAGGCTTTATTATTGGGAGGGAATGAAATCTGATATTGCTAACTTTGTTAAGTGTTGCATGCCTTGCCAACTCATTAAGGCCGAACATCAAAGGCACGATGGGTTATTGCAACCTTTAGAAATTCCAATTTGGAAGTGGGATCAAATTTCCATGGATTTTATAGATGGCCTTCCCCGTTCTCGTTCGGGTCATGATGGCTTATGGGTTATAGTTGATAGACTTACTAAATCCACCCATTTTATTCCCGTTCGGTCTAATCGAACCGTTCCTCTCTTGGCCAAACTTTTTATCAAAGAAATTATTAAATTACATGGAGTTCCTACTTCTATTGTTAGTGATCGTGATCCATTGTTTACTAGTGGATTTTGGAAGAGTCTTCAAAAGCATTGGGAACGAAGCTAAATTTTAGCACCGCTTATCATCCCCAGTCCGATGGACAAACCGAGCGTGTGAATCAAACTCTTGAAAATCTTCATCGTGCATGTGTTCTTGATTTTGGTGGAAGTTGGGAAGATCATATTTCACTTGTAGAATTTTCCTATAATAATAGCTTCTAATCTAGCATTGGTATGGCACCTTATGAGGCACTCTATGGAAGGCCATGCCGATCTCCTTCTTGTTGGCTTGAGGCCGGTGAGAAGCTGGTTTTAGGTCCAGATTTTATTCGTGATTCCACATAAAAGACTGACCTTATTCATCATAGGATGATAGAAGCCCAAAGTAGACAAAGATCCTATGCCGATAACCGGAGAAGGAGATTAGAATTTTCTGTGGGAGATCTTGTGTTTATTCGTATTTCACCTATGAAGGGTGTTGTACGTTTCAGTCGATCATGAAAATTAGCACCTCGATATATTGGTCCATTTCCCATCACCGAACGTATTGGTTCCGTGGCTTATCGCCTCTTATTACCGGCTCAGTTTTCTGCTGTTCATGACGTGTTTCACGTTTCTCAATTATGGAAATGTCTTCGAGATTCCGATTCTATTCTTGAGCCCAGTGTTGTGGAAGAAATTGAAGTTTCGCCTAATTTAACTTATGAGCAGCATCCTATTCGAATTATTGCTTCGGAGGTTAAACGCCTTTGAAATAAAGATGTCCTTCTTGTGAAAGTTCAATGGTCTTCAAATCCTAAAGATTACACTTGGGAATCTAGAGAGTTCATCGAGCGAACACATCCGGACTTACTTTCCCGTGCTCTTTAAGGTGAACCTTTTATTTCAAATTTCTTTTGTGATGAATATGCTCTCATGGATGTTACTATATGTCTTCTTCTTAAATATTACAAGGACGCAATTTCTTTAAGGAGGGGAGTCTGTAACAACCCGCATATTTATCGATTTTATATTTAAACATTTTATTTAAATATTTTATCGATACTCGGAATTAATCTGAAAAGCTACTTTTTGCATACGGTCGAATTAGGACTCGGGACCACTTCCATTGAGTTCAAAACGCTGTTTGTGATCTTTTTGAGTATAAACTTTGATATTTTTGGAGTTAGTGGAATTTTGCCACTTTTCACTTAGGGCTTTGGTTTGGGCTGAGCCCATTAACCCCACTTATTAACTCAGTCCCAACCCTCTCCTCTTCATTTACTGTCTTTCTATTTTCCTTCTACTCAAGCTTTTACATCAATGGAGAGTGGAATGGGAGATTAAAACTCAAGCCCTAGTTTCCATTTACAAATCAAGTTCTAGCTCCAAATCATTAGAAGAAGCTTTGGTAAGCCTCCTCCTCTTCTTCTCCAACTCATTCTCTTATCAATTTCAGAAATTATTAAACCTAACTTTGGGAATGTTCTTCTTTTTGAGCATAGATTCAAGCTCATTTGGGTTGTGTGGAAGAGTGGTTGATTCTTCCTTTGCTTTCAAGCTTCTTCTTCATTGTTTTTGTGAAAAGGTGAGATTTTTATCTCACATCTATGACTATAATTATTTTTGGTTGTTAGGTATGAATTCCTAACACATATTCATGTGCATTTGCTCTTGATTTGGATTGGTTTTGTGAATATTCCAATTTTTGGGTTTTTAAGTCAAATTTGTGTGAAAATCCTTGTATGGATATTTGATCATGCTTTGGATGATGCATCGAGGAGCATATAGGGCCGGGTTGCCGATTGGCATAAACCCTTAGAGCCAATGTTCGTCCGGTTGCATTTTGAAAGAGTTTGCTCTTCATTTGAATAGGCTGAAAAACAGCCCAGGCATGATTCAGTCGACTGAAATCTCTGTTCAGTCGACTGAAATCTCTATATAGTCGACTGAATCTGGAACCCGAAAGTTTCCAGGCAGGGTTTAGTCGACTGAAAATCTATGTTCAGTCGATTGAACCTGGAAACAGAAAGTTTCCAGGCAGGGTTTAGCCGACTGAAAATCTCTGTTCAGTCGACCGAATTTGCTGTTTATTCAACTGAAAATCTCTGTTTAGTCAACTGAATTTGCTATTTCAGCCTACTTTGCCTTTTGGGATTGAATGTCCAATTTGAATCGATTCGTGATGATCCTATTTGTTGTTATCATTTATTACGACTTTGATGGCTCCTTTTTAGGGATTTTTGAATATCCATTTCGATGGATTCTTTATCGGTTTCTTTAGATTTGATTCACGTCTTCATATGTGGATTTTAATTATTGATTGTTTCTACAATCATTTTTATAGTTTGTCACTTTAAAAATATAAAGATTTTCAATGCTAGTAGTAAATATCAAAACTCTTTCATCAAAATGATTTCAAAACTATTTTATTACAAAGCTCGTTTCTTAAACCGTTTTCCAATCTACTAGCATATACAAACCTTTACCTCATTCGTATGAGAAATCTAATTAAACGGCTTAGTAAAACAAGTGGTATGAAACGCTTGCGTTTACTTCGTCGTTTAATTCTTGGACTTGTTCGATTGAATCTCTTGTGACAATTTTCTAGTGGAGATCTACAATTTGTTCGTAAATATTTAAGTTAAGCTAGTGGTTATGGGACATGAAGCTAAGCTCATATATTTACTAGCTTACTGTAATTGACACTTCTTGATGATCATGACGATCATTTTTGTGATTTAGACTAGCAATTGTGCGATGTCTCTTTGTCTGCGAGGGAGACTAAACCCTGTTTCAGTGTGATTTCGACTCACACATGTGGGGTAGCGCCCATGGTCTTCGGGCCGTTCGTGTGTCAAAAATTAATGGCTAGCTACCATGAGATAGCGTCATGTTCGTGTGATACATATGTTGGTGAGTTTTCATGCTCCCGTTCGTGTGATAGGCCTACCCTCTTTTTTTATGATTTCTGGATTTCTTGTGTTGATTTCTGTAATTTGTGCTTCACCAATTTTAGTGATTTTCATTGATATGATTTATCAATTTTTGTGCATTGGTGAATTCGTGTGTCATTGACTTGTTGTGAATACAAGTTTTGGGTATGAATTCCTTTTTGGATCTTTGAGAAGATTCTTGTGATATTGATTAATCTCATGTTGATTTTCAATTACATACTTATAGTAGTATGCCATTATGGTTATCATATGTTTATGCCATATCTCTTATTCTATATCATGTCATCTGATATTTATAGCTAGGCTGATCCGTTTATTATTTTCTTATTAAATAATACTCGGGTCAGACCGAGATGTTACAGGTGCTTCTGCTTGACTTCACTTCTAGGATTAACTCCTTGACTTTTGGCTAAGTACTTAGATCAGTAGTTTTTGGACATATACATTTGAGATATAGACTCTATGATGTATACTTATTCTTTTGTATATCATATGTTGCTATTCTTTTGGGTTATTGTGAATCTTTCTGACCACTACTCTGATGTACACTTTCATGTGTTATATATTCATATCTTTTTCCGCCTTTGTGATATGAATTATATGTGACTGATTTGTGTTATGTTTATTTCTACATTTATTTCCGATGACATTATAGCCACTGTGTAGTAGTTTTGAGTTTGTGTCGGTATGTCGAATTTCCACTTGAAAGGAATGCAAGTTATATTTTATCTGGCATATCGGTACTGTCACAAAGCAATTATATAGATGGTCGCTCCTCAACAGCCTTGTTCTCCGTGCTAGTTGACAGCATTACTCCGTAGTGTTCTTGGCTAGCGTGGGTATAGAGGTGGGGCGTCACAGCTCAATTCTCCAGATTGTGAATGGCTAGGGGCTGACCATTTTCGTAAGTCCTATCGATGGGGCTTTTGGAATCTTCGAGAATCTCTAGCACTTGTCACATCGCTTCGTATAATCAACTACATCACTATTCAGCATTGACTAGAAGTATCCATAAAAGAGCACTTTCTTTACTAAGTCTACCTCCTGAAAAGATCCCCATAGCTGCCTTCATAATTCCATGAGAATCTTCCTGGCTTCATCTTTGGTTACACATCTGAGCAAGAGGGAAGATAATCCTCTCCTATATAGTACTCAGTCCTACATTAGGAATCGTGATGCCTTTCAAAGGAGGTTCTTTCGCTCGTTTCTATCTATGGGGAGTATTCCCCTGAGTTTGTAATCCTTGGTTGGCATTGTCGATGATTTTGCCTCTTCTGAAGTCTCCAAAACCCAATCAACTCCCATTTAATCTATGCTAGTAGCGGTCTGCACTCCTATTAGAACCAATCCTACCAGCCGTGCTTCTTCGGAACTGGCTAGCTTAGCTAAAGAATCGACCTTTATATTCTTCTCTCTAAGGATGTGAAATATTGTGTCGTGTGCAATTTTATTGAGCAACTCCGTAGCCGTCGACTAGTAAGGGTCAAGTATGGTGCCCTTAGCTTGATATTTCCTTCTAACGTGGCAGATGACTAGTTGGGAGTCGCTGTAGACGTGTAGAGTTTTTATTCCCAGTTCCATTGTAGTCATCAATCTTGATATCAATGCCTCGTATTCTGCCTTGTTGCAAGTGGCAGGAAATTCTAGGTTTAGAGCATAGAAAATTGTCCATCCTTTGGGAGTTTTAAGCAGAACTCCTATTGGAAAAATTCGTTTGACATGCCATCGACGAACAATTTTCATTACGATACCATGATTGTTCAATCCTCCTCTCATCATCTCGAATAGTGAACTCAACGATGAAGTTAGCCAGCACCTGCCCATTAATCGCTCTTCGATTGTATGCCATATCATACTGGCTCAACTCATTGTTCCACTTTAGAAGTCGTCCCGAGTTCCCGGGTCAATACAGTAACTTTTTAAATGGTTAATCCATAGGGACCATGATCAGGTGAGCCTAGAAAATTTTCTAGATGCAATTAACAGCAGTATGCCAGCTTTTCCAACATCCGGTAGTTCTGTTTAGCTCTGATGAATCACTTGCTAATGTATTTGATGGGTCGTTGAATCCTATCCCCCTCTCGCACAAGCAATGCGCTTAATGTATGGGCGGACACTACTAGTTAAATGAATAAGTCCTCCCAGTCCACCGATTTAGATAAAACTAGTGGTATCTTTATATCGTAGTAATTTTTCGAAAGCATTTTGGAAATCCTGATTTCACTCAACGTTTTTCTTACCCTTTTTTACTGCATCAAAGAATGATATCCACTTATCCATCGCTGTGAAGATAAATCAGCTCAATGTTGCAATCTATCTATTTAGGGTTTGTAACTCCTTCTTCGTTGTTGATGCTCGGACATTCTGCAAGGCATGAATCTACTCCGAATTAGCATCAATACCCGATGCATTCATAATAAAACAATGAAATTTCCTAGAAGCAGCTCCAAACGAACATTTGAGTGAGTTCAATTTCATTTCTTACTTCCGAAGGATCTCAGACATCTCCAAGAGGTCACTTAGACGGTTTCCAAACACTTATGACTTGAATAGCATGTCGTCCATGTACACTTCCATTGTTCGTCCGATTTGGTCTTTAACCTATTTACAAGTCATTGGTAAGTAGCCCTGGCATTCTTCAGTCTGAAAGGAATTACACGATAGCAATACAGTCCCAAGTCTATGACAAAGCTGGTGTTCTCCTAATATTGTTTATGCTTATAATCTGATTATACCTCGTTGTTCCACTATCAAGCAGGTTGATCCTTGGTAGCGAAAAGCTATCCTCCGACAAGGCTTTGTTCAAATATGAGTAGTTAATGTAAATTCGCCACTTCCTATTCGATTTTCGAACCAACGCAGGGTTTGACACCCATTTAGGATATGTAGCATCATGGACAAAGCCGTTGGCTAGTAGTGTAACGACCCGTAATTTTCGATAATTAAATATGTTTAATTTTATAAGTTTGGCAATTTAATGCGGTAAGAAAATAAAAATCTGTAATTTAATAATGAAATCGCTAAAATAAAATTAATAATGTTAATGCAAGTTAATAAATAACTAATTTAGTGCAAACCTAATTAATTGAAACAATTGCAAGGTCATAATTGATTGTAAGTAGTAAATTGAGAAATAAAATTCAAAGTTATATTAATTAACGAAATAATACGTAATAAGCTGTAATTTGGGAAAATCAATATTAGATAATTAATTGTAATAGTTGTTGGTTGATAATAAAGTATTAATATGATAATGATTAATTAAACAAAAGAATGGGAATCAAGATTTATTATTAAACATCATAAATGGATAAACTGAAATTAAATGAAATTTAATATTTAATTATTATGTTAATATGAATTTAGATGAAATTTGGGAATATTAATGGATAGGTAATGAACTAATTGTAAATTACATTCATTTGATAATAATTTATTTAATATAGAATTTAAAATCAAATAAATGATTTATTGGAATTTCAATTGGTAATTTATAAATTTATTTAAAATTAAAATTTAATTATGGTAATTGGTAAATTCATTAACTTAAAATTAATATTTGAACTTGTCTAAATTATTGTGGAGGTTTAAGAAATCAAAAATGATAAATATTGCTAATTAGAATTGAAATTGAAAATTTGATTTAATCAATTTAGTATTAATTTATTTAAGTAACTTGGAAAATAGCCATTTTGGCCACAGACTCGGATTTCGACGAAACTAGTTTCATCGAACCCGTAACGGTGAATTATTATTAGATTTCAAGTTTCGTAGCGATCGTACTTGTCGTTTGATCATACGGACTCGAAACGCCTTGAAATCAATCTAATTGAAATCAATTGAAATCAATTTAAAATAACTAGATTTTAGCATAAATTCTTCATACGATGGAATTTGGACTTGAAACCTGTTCCATTGATTTTAAAATATTTTAAAACATCTATTTCGATATATTGGTTGACCAAATTTCGTTCCGGAGTCAGAACGGGCTTTTCGGGCCATTTATCGTCCAACGTGTAAATCAATCGTGTTTATCTATTCTATTTCAACTTTGCCTATATATATACCTTGTTATAAACCCTAACCTATTTCTTATTCCTCATTCCTGTGCATACAATTCTATTTGCTTCTCCTCTTTCAATGGCAGACAGAACCCTAAATCCCAAGCTGCAAATTCAAATCAAAACCAAATCAAAAATTTCAAACTCCTCAATACCTACCAAAATTTATATGAAATCGAAGCTCTCAATGAGGGTAATCCTCCATAACAATTTGTTTTTTTGATTTGAATCATGGTTTGACCGGAATTAAGGCTTTTATTTTTGGCCGTTCGTTTATGGTTGTGTGCGTTAACGGCGGATCTTAAATTTGAGGTCGATCAGAGGGCATGGCCTGGTGGAGAATGTCAAGGCAAGTCGACCGGTGGGGTTTGTTTGGTCACTAGAGGCCAAAATTCACCTCGACTGTAACGACCCGGAATTTTGGACAATATAAATTTAATAATCTGTGTTTAAATTTATATTGAATTGATATTTTTGTTAATAAATTTGATATTGATTTAAATAATCTTCTTTATTTAATAATTTAATCTGTGAAATTATTTTAATGAGCTAATAAATTGTTTTCTATTTAATAATGTATATGTATTTATGTATATATTTTAAATAGACAAGTTGTTTTTATTTAAATTAGTATAGCATCTTTTTAATGTTTTGAAAATAGAAATGGTGATTTATTTTTTGATTTGAGTTTTTCAAAATTATTTAATAAAATACTATATGATTTTAAATATGAGATAAATGTTTTTAATTAGTTTCAAATTCATTTTTAATTCAAGTTGTATATTAAATTATGTTACAAGCTCTTTTATAAATTTGTTTTAAAGGTTTCTTTTCAAATGAATTACTTGTATATTGTTATAATGCTTTGCTTTATTCTTTAGAGAATTATTTAGATAACATAATTATGTATAAGATTTAATTAACAATGTTTAATACTTATTTAACTCTAATTAAACATTAATTTAATTCAAAGACAAGTGTTTGTATATTAAAGCTTAAAGTTACAAATGTAAACTTATCATCTATTCAAAATGACATGTGTCCATTTCATTTTCATTTTTCTTTTAATTCACTTAAATCTGAAAATACATTCATAATTTTGTTCTTCATTCATTTACATTATTTTTTCTCATTCCTTAATCAAGAAAACCCAAAATCTTCATTCTCAAACCATATTCAAGTTTGCATATACATTGCATTCAACTCTTTTTCACCAAAATCCAAAACTGCATATCTTAAAACTGTAAAACTTTACATTTAAAACTCCTCTTTTCCAAAATTCTCACCTGCACAACAAATTGGAAGCCTGCATGCATTAAACTTCATAATCTGGAAGCAAGATAGGGGTCTGCAACATGTGTTTGGATCTGAAGCCTTGCATATCATTTACAATCAAAGAAGGCCTGCACAACAGTTTAAAGCATGCATGTTAAATCAATGAAGCTCTACATTTCTAAGCATCTGATACATGAAGGGGTCTGCATTTTAAAAGCATTATTCAAGTTTTAAAAAGAGCATTCAAGAAGCCCTGCAATTTAAAGATTGAGGCTCTGCATCTCATAATCTTGGATCAGAGGTCTGCATACCTTAATTTCAAACAAGGATCTGCATTCTTCAAAATACATTCAAGCTTCTGCATGTTCAATCTGGAATCTGCATGTTGACATATGCTCTGCACTTTGAATAGAGGTGAGTAACTCACTTATAAACTTATTTAATAGGTAAAGTTGTTTATGTTTTCTTTTAAAAATTTGATATGAACTTATATGAAATGGCTGTGAATTTTATACTTGTGATATATGCCTGTGTACATGTTGAAGGAAGTTTCATGCCTGTGCTTCAAAATTTCAAAACTCATGTTTGATCTCTGAGTTCTTTCCTTTGACTTGTTTTTTAGCTTTGTATAAATCATGATGTTTTAGATTAGCATAAGTTACTAATAGGATTTATTGAGTAAACTCAGGAATTCTAAAACAGAAATTAAAATTTATTTTTGTTGTAAATGGGTGCAGTTCCAAATCATCTGCATTTTTATTTTGGTCAAGTTTTGTTGAATCCAGCAATGAATTTGATTGAGATTTATTCTAGAGTGAGTGTAGCTATCAACAATCATAGGAAAATCATTGATATGGTCTGCAATTCAAATTTGGAATTTAGATTGGGAATTTAATGTGTTGAACCCTAGTTTATTGAGGGTTACAGTTTTTGGGTCAATCCTAACTCCTCAGTGCATCGAGTTTGAAGCTATTGGGAGTGTTGGTGGATGGTGAGGTGAAGAAGCTATCACCGGAGTTTGGTCGATGATGGTGGTCGGAGATGGTAGTTAATGGTGTTGACAGGATTGATACTGCAGTGAGTTAATGTTTCAGGTTGGAGTTGATGTTGGTTGCAGGGATTTTACTTGAGTTGGTCTCGGGGGAAATAGAAAATGACTCGGAGTAGTAGGGGAACTGACTCGAAGTAAATAGGGGAGTTCAGTGTGTATATATTCAGGCTTTATTAAACAGAAACTGTTCTGTTCTGTTTATTTTAAAAAAAAAATTAAAATAAAGTTTTAATTTAATCTGAAACTTTGAACTTAGAATCTAACTTGAGTCTGAAATTGAATTCAAATAGTTTGAATTATTATTTTGTAATAATTTTAAATGCAGAATTTCAAATTGGTTAAAAATATAAAAAAAAAAGAAAGGGGAAACAGGAAACTGTTTCCAGATTTTTAAAATTTGAATTAAGGTGCAACTAAAATTGTGGCTTGGGTTTTTAAACTGAATTCAAGTATGAATTTAAATAAGTTTAAATTCTGTTCTTTTGAAATTATTTAAATTCTGGGAATTTCAAAGTTTAAGTTTTTGTTTATAAAACAGAAAACTGTTTCTGTTTAAATGTAAAAAGGTAAGTTTAAATTTTTAAGTGAGATTTAAAACTGAGTTTTAGTTGGAGTTTGAATATGAATTCAAATTTTGGTGGTTTGAAACTTGAAATCAATTATGTTTTTAAATTCAAATTTGAATTTCAAACTCTCAAGTGTAAATGCATATGTGATTTGTATTTGGAATGGAAGGTTAAGTATTTAATTTAGGAATTCAAAGTGAATTCAAACTCTGAGTTTCTAAATCTATTTTTAAACTTCAGTTTTTAAATTAAAGATTTAAATTTAAATTGTTTTCAAATGATTTGCATTTGAATTAAAGGTATAAATTATAGAAAGAGTTTAAAGCTAAAATAAGTTTGAAAGTTGAATTTCAAATGTTAAAGTTTTTTTTTAAATTTGTTTGAATTTGATTTGAATTGAAATTTAAATTCTTTTTTAAACTTATTAACAAAGTATATGTTCTTGTAAACATATAAGATTAAGTTGTATTGTTTAAAATCTTATTTTAAACAAATTTGAGTCTTAAGTTTAAGAAATGTTAATTGGAATTTAAAGTAAAATTTAAAAACATTTTGTTTTTAAATGCATAACTTAATAAGAAATGTTTATCTAAAAGATAAATAAATTAAATGATTGAAATCATTTAATTATTAAGGTAATTAAGATGAATATTAATTATTTAATTAATTAATAAATGCGGATGTTTAATTAAATAATTAATGATAATTAATTTAATTTGGGATTAATTAATTAAGTTTAATTTATCTATAATTAAGGATGGTTAATTAAATTTTAATTTATGATTAAGATTTATTTAATCAAGTGATTAATGATAATTAAGATTTTAATTAACACTTAGTTAATTAATAATTAGAGATTAGTTAAATAGTAATTAAATATTAATTACTTAATAACTAATGATGATTAATTTAAGTAATCCTTAATTAAGTAATTAAGAAATGATTAATGAAGTCATTAACAGTTAATTAATGTGATTAATTTTTGATAATTAATTAGGTTAATTAATTAATAATAATCAATTGTTTAAGTTTTAAATTACTTAATGAAAGTAATTAGTGAATTAATTACTTAATGTAATTAATTAAGGTTAATATGATTTGTTTAGATTAATTAATTAAGTTTAATTAATTTAAACAATTGTGGATTGTTGATAATTACTTATGTAATTAATGAATTTGTAATTACTTAAGGAAGTAATTAATTTATAATTACAGGATGTAATTAAAGATATTTGTTATAGAAGTAATTTGGATTTTAAATTACTTTGAAATTAATCAAAGGGATTAATTAGATAATTAATTAAGAATAATTAATTATTGTATTGAGTAATTAATGTAGTTAATTACTGAATGGTTATTAATCAAGGGTGATTAATTTATGTAGGGTTTAATAATTAACTTGTGTAATCAACCTATAATGCTAATTACTTATTGTAATTAGAGATGATTAATCAATAATGATTAATTGAAATAAATATTAAGATGATTTATAAATTGATTTGAAATCAATTGATTGTTAAGATAAGCAGAATCTTTATGATGAAGTAATTAATTTAATTCATTTTAAATTAATTAGAGATTGAGTAATTAATTTAATTCATTTTAAATTAATTATAGAATGTGTGATCATTTGATCATTTGCTTATGTTTGATGATTTGTATTGGTTGTTTGGTATGGATTTGTAACCTCAATTATGAGATGAGTAGTGGATGTGATATGGATGCATTGGTTGCTTCTGGATGATAATATAGATTATCTGATTATGATATGATTATCTGTTGATAATGATAAGATTGATTATCTGTGATGTTGTGAATTATCTATCTGCATACATTTAGATAATGAATTGAATTGTTTTAAACTTAAAACAACTTGGCCTTAATAAGACACGCTTTGGTTTTCGATGAGACCGGGATCGGGTTTCCATATTTGGATATCCGAAAACCACATCGATTCCAAATAACGTTAGGTCGTTTATCCAAGTGGAGCGAGTGAAGACTCGAGGTGTAAGGGCTATACGTCAGTATAACTCTGTGGGTGATTCCGTAATGAGTTTGACGGAATAGGTCTTATAGATTCGAGATGGTGAATCAGAGTGCAAGGGTTATTGTCGTTAACTCTGAGGGTGATTCCAATACGAGTGTAACGAGATAATGCCTTCGGTTTCGTTCGAACCCGGAACGAACTTGTATGGATTGAATGCTTTCAGAACATCGTCAGGTGGACGATGAGCATTCTAAGTGATGTGTCCTATAAAGGTAATCGTAACCTCAAGCCTCATCAACCGGGAATGGCTAAAACAGGGGAGGTGCAGCAAAGCTTCGTGGGTAGCCCCCACTTGAGAGTAAGATTTACCCCTATCTAGAGGTCCCTTTATATTTCGGCTGTGTGGGACGGTTGATCATGACAACCGTCGGGGTTGTCTTATTTGGAACTGTTCAGTAAGGAACGGGTCCGGCTTTGTGTTGCAGGGGAGTTAGGGTGGCTCCTCGGTACGGTGATCTAGGCCACGTACTGTGACGGGCGGTACCCCAGTAGCCCTGCCATTGTATGGAATCCAAAATCCAATAAGTGCCAACGGTTTTGATTGTATTACCCACTTTTGTGGCTAGTAGCTGGAATTTAATAGATGTAACAATTTCGGCTATTTCTTATTTACTTGAAAACCCTAGACACTATTATAATATCATCAGATTTCCTATCAAATGTTTTGGTTAGCGTAAGGTAAAAACTTTTCCATGTTTATGTGTGTGAAGTCTTACGTGATACCTTTTCTTTTCAAAGGTTTTTAAAAGTTAAGCAACTTTAACCTGTTACTCACACCAGACCCATGTCTGACCCGGAGTTATTTCTGTTTTTCTTTAACTCTTGGGTACTCAAATTTTTATGAGTAGTCAAGGGAATTCAGGTTAGGATTCAGGATTGCTTTGACGATTTGTGGAGGAGCATATGGAGCAGGAGGCTTCTGCGTATAGTTATTTAGTTCCGCTATGTTTGGTATCTCTGAGTCTTGTGTTTGATTTGAGTTGTATAACTAGACAGGTGTCTATAACTGTCTAGTATGTGTTGTATATGTCTGTGTAACTCTGATATTTGATGTATACTATGTAATATTTTGTTATAAATATAATTTATTCGTTTCCGCTGTTGAGATTCTTGTGTTGTTTCTTTCTTCTCTTCTTTCTTTTCTTCTTCTATCCCTTTCTTTCTTAATTCATGACGCGATTTTCCGGGAGTGGAAATCGGGTCGTGACATTTTGGTATCAGAGCATTAGGTTGAGTGAATACCTAGGCTCTGGAATGGTGTCTATCTTGAGAGAGCGTATTTGTAATTTTATATGTATATATATATATTTATTGGTTCTACCTATTTGTTGGATTACCTGTTCAAGTTTTCCAATATAAGTCATAAAGGTAGATGAGGTAGAAGTGTGTGTAACACAACTACCATTGGTTGGAGTTTAATGGATGATGTTGGAAGTGTATTTATCGAGACTGTAGATCTAATACCGTCTCGAGTGGGTTCTGTTTTGATGAGTACTTTATCGATCTCTGAAGGTAACCTGTAAAGGTTCGGAGTTCATCTTTGAAGTACAGAATTGAGTTTGGCTCTGTCGGTTGGGCAGAAGCAAACAAGTAAAGGTGTCTTGATATCTCAGGAAGTAGTAGCTGCGTGATGAGATGCAGTGACTATGGATATTTCCGAAGATATTTCTTTGGAATAAGAGTAAGAAGTGAGTCTGCTCGGTGATGTGGCTGAGTTTAGCAGAGAGTTCTGAGTTGGTAGGAGTCTTCTGGCTGAGTAGTTTTTCTGAAGTGGAGTTCAGAAGCAGCAGAGTGGATCTTTTCTCTGGTAAGTTGGCTAAGTCAGCATAAGCTCTTCTGTTTGGTAAAGAAAGAGCAGTTACTATGGATTTAGGCTGAGTTGATCGCAAAAGTGACTTGCGATAGTATGTTCTCTTGTGTTTGTTGGAGATTGTCTGGATGTCTTCTGAAAGTCAAAGTTTGTCTGCATCTAGAGATCGAGTTTTCTTTCCAGGATTGGAGCTGGTGGTTCAGTTAGTAGATGGATGGTTCCTTGAGATAGAATTTGGTGAAGCAACTCAGGTTTGGGAGGAACATCTGAGTTTTTCTTGTGGATATGTGGAACCATATTTTCTGTGCTGGGTTGTCTGGTCTGTGCTTGTGCTCTTCTTTAGCATTTTCTTCTGTTTCGAATCAGAGTTGCGCAGCGGAAGCAGTTTGGGAATGTTTCTTTTCCGGATAAGAAGAAGTTTGTTCTGTCTTCTGTTGATGAGAAGTAGAGTGTTTGTTCTTGGTTTTTGAGTGATCTTGAGGAGATCATTGGATTGTTTTGGATTCAGTCTGTTTCTTATGGAATCACCGAGAGTTAAGCTGATTAGGATGGATGTTGGTAGCCCAGGATCGTCCGAAGAATTTTTATGGATAAGAGGCAGAGAAATTTGGATTCTGGAATTGGAGATTTGATTTTGGATAAGTTTTTCTCTGATCCAAGGAGCTATAAGTTTGGGAAGCTATCTCCGAAGTGTTTTGGTTTCTTCTGTGTTGGGTTAGATCAGTGTTTGGTTTTCTAGAGTTGAATTGCCAGTTTGGATAACTGGGATTCAGGGTGTTTCGCGTATCTCTGAGGGAGTACGTGTTTGATATTTCTGGTTTTAGAACTAGCAGTTTAAGATGGTTTGTTTGTTGAGTCAGACTCGTTTGTAGTCTGATATTCTGTATAGAATTATTGTTAGGAGCTCTATAGCTTGATAGTATTGGTTGATTGGATTTTATAGGGCGAGTATCCCGATATATATATATATATACCGGGGAAACTCGTGAATGTTTTATCCAAAATTCTTTTGGATAATTAGATTTATTCTGATTGTGTGAATTGGTTGCTTTGGTTGTTGGCATATGGTTAACATATGCTGTATTTTAAAATAAAATCTGTAAATAGATTATTAAATTGCCTTTGTTTTAAATTTCGGGGACGAAATTCTTTTAAGGGGGAAGGATTGTAACGACCCGGAATTTTGGACAATATAAATTTAATAATCTGTGTTTAAATTTATATTGAATTGATATTTTTGTTAATAAATTTGATATTGATTTAAATAATCTTCTTTATTTAATAATTTAATCTGTGAAATTATTTTAATGAGCTAATAAATTGTTTTCTATTTAATAATGTATATGTATTTATGTATATATTTTAAATAGACAAGTTGTTTTTATTTAAATTAGTATAGCATCTTTTTAATGTTTTGAAAATAGAAATGGTGATTTATTTTTTGATTTGAGTTTTTCAAAATTATTTAATAAAATACTATATGATTTTAAATATGAGATAAATGTTTTTAATTAGTTTCAAATTCATTTTTAATTCAAGTTGTATATTAAATTATGTTACAAGCTCTTTTATAAATTTGTTTTAAAGGTTTCTTTTCAAATGAATTACTTGTATATTGTTATAATGCTTTGCTTTATTCTTTAGAGAATTATTTAGATAACATAATTATGTATAAGATTTAATTAACAATGTTTAATACTTATTTAACTCTAATTAAACATTAATTTAATTCAAAGACAAGTGTTTGTATATTAAAGCTTAAAGTTACAAATGTAAACTTATCATCTATTCAAAATGACATGTGTCCATTTCATTTTCATTTTTCTTTTAATTCACTTAAATCTGAAAATACATTCATAATTTTGTTCTTCATTCATTTACATTATTTTTTCTCATTCCTTAATCAAGAAAACCCAAAATCTTCATTCTCAAACCATATTCAAGTTTGCATATACATTGCATTCAACTCTTTTTCACCAAAATCCAAAACTGCATATCTTAAAACTGTAAAACTTTACATTTAAAACTCCTCTTTTCCAAAATTCTCACCTGCACAACAAATTGGAAGCCTGCATGCATTAAACTTCATAATCTGGAAGCAAGATAGGGGTCTGCAACATGTGTTTGGATCTGAAGCCTTGCATATCATTTACAATCAAAGAAGGCCTGCACAACAGTTTAAAGCATGCATGTTAAATCAATGAAGCTCTACATTTCTAAGCATCTGATACATGAAGGGGTCTGCATTTTAAAAGCATTATTCAAGTTTTAAAAAGAGCATTCAAGAAGCCCTGCAATTTAAAGATTGAGGCTCTGCATCTCATAATCTTGGATCAGAGGTCTGCATACCTTAATTTCAAACAAGGATCTGCATTCTTCAAAATACATTCAAGCTTCTGCATGTTCAATCTGGAATCTGCATGTTGACATATGCTCTGCACTTTGAATAGAGGTGAGTAACTCACTTATAAACTTATTTAATAGGTAAAGTTGTTTATGTTTTCTTTTAAAAATTTGATATGAACTTATATGAAATGGCTGTGAATTTTATACTTGTGATATATGCCTGTGTACATGTTGAAGGAAGTTTCATGCCTGTGCTTCAAAATTTCAAAACTCATGTTTGATCTCTGAGTTCTTTCCTTTGACTTGTTTTTTAGCTTTGTATAAATCATGATGTTTTAGATTAGCATAAGTTACTAATAGGATTTATTGAGTAAACTCAGGAATTCTAAAACAGAAATTAAAATTTATTTTTGTTGTAAATGGGTGCAGTTCCAAATCATCTGCATTTTTATTTTGGTCAAGTTTTGTTGAATCCAGCAATGAATTTGATTGAGATTTATTCTAGAGTGAGTGTAGCTATCAACAATCATAGGAAAATCATTGATATGGTCTGCAATTCAAATTTGGAATTTAGATTGGGAATTTAATGTGTTGAACCCTAGTTTATTGAGGGTTACAGTTTTTGGGTCAATCCTAACTCCTCAGTGCATCGAGTTTGAAGCTATTGGGAGTGTTGGTGGATGGTGAGGTGAAGAAGCTATCACCGGAGTTTGGTCGATGATGGTGGTCGGAGATGGTAGTTAATGGTGTTGACAGGATTGATACTGCAGTGAGTTAATGTTTCAGGTTGGAGTTGATGTTGGTTGCAGGGATTTTACTCGAGTTGGTCTCGGGGGAAATAGAAAATGACTCGGAGTAGTAGGGGAACTGACTCGAAGTAAATAGGGGAGTTCAGTGTGTATATATTCAGGCTTTATTAAACAGAAACTGTTCTGTTCTGTTTATTTTAAAAAAAAAAATTAAAATAAAGTTTTAATTTAATCTGAAACTTTGAACTTAGAATCTAACTTGAGTCTGAAATTGAATTCAAATAGTTTGAATTATTATTTTGTAATAATTTTAAATGCAGAATTTCAAATTGGTTAAAAATATAAAAAAAAAAAGAAAGGGG
The DNA here is from genome assembly GCA_030765085.1 of Allium cepa. Lineage (NCBI taxonomy): Eukaryota > Viridiplantae > Streptophyta > Magnoliopsida > Asparagales > Amaryllidaceae > Allium > Allium cepa. Next base: position 380,253,290 of record CM060928.1, on the reverse strand, counting down.
AAACAGGAAACTGTTTCCAGATTTTTAAAATTTGAATTAAGGTGCAACTAAAATTGTGGCTTGGGTTTTTAAACTGAATTCAAGTATGAATTTAAATAAGTTTAAATTCTGTTCTTTTGAAATTATTTAAATTCTGGGAATTTCAAAGTTTAAGTTTTTGTTTATAAAACAGAAAACTGTTTCTGTTTAAATGTAAAAAGGTAAGTTTAAATTTTTAAGTGAGATTTAAAACTGAGTTTTAGTTGGAGTTTGAATATGAATTCAAATTTTGGTGGTTTGAAACTTGAAATCAATTATGTTTTTAAATTCAAATTTGAATTTCAAACTCTCAAGTGTAAATGCATATGTGATTTGTATTTGGAATGGAAGGTTAAGTATTTAATTTAGGAATTCAAAGTGAATTCAAACTCTGAGTTTCTAAATCTATTTTTAAACTTCAGTTTTTAAATTAAAGATTTAAATTTAAATTGTTTTCAAATGATTTGCATTTGAATTAAAGGTATAAATTATAGAAAGAGTTTAAAGCTAAAATAAGTTTGAAAGTTGAATTTCAAATGTTAAAGTTTTTTTTTAAATTTGTTTGAATTTGATTTGAATTGAAATTTAAATTCTTTTTTAAACTTATTAACAAAGTATATGTTCTTGTAAACATATAAGATTAAGTTGTATTGTTTAAAATCTTATTTTAAACAAATTTGAGTCTTAAGTTTAAGAAATGTTAATTGGAATTTAAAGTAAAATTTAAAAACATTTTGTTTTTAAATGCATAACTTAATAAGAAATGTTTATCTAAAAGATAAATAAATTAAATGATTGAAATCATTTAATTATTAAGGTAATTAAGATGAATATTAATTATTTAATTAATTAATAAATGCGGATGTTTAATTAAATAATTAATGATAATTAATTTAATTTGGGATTAATTAATTAAGTTTAATTTATCTATAATTAAGGATGGTTAATTAAATTTTAATTTATGATTAAGATTTATTTAATCAAGTGATTAATGATAATTAAGATTTTAATTAACACTTAGTTAATTAATAATTAGAGATTAGTTAAATAGTAATTAAATATTAATTACTTAATAACTAATGATGATTAATTTAAGTAATCCTTAATTAAGTAATTAAGAAATGATTAATGAAGTCATTAACAGTTAATTAATGTGATTAATTTTTGATAATTAATTAGGTTAATTAATTAATAATAATCAATTGTTTAAGTTTTAAATTACTTAATGAAAGTAATTAGTGAATTAATTACTTAATGTAATTAATTAAGGTTAATATGATTTGTTTAGATTAATTAATTAAGTTTAATTAATTTAAACAATTGTGGATTGTTGATAATTACTTATGTAATTAATGAATTTGTAATTACTTAAGGAAGTAATTAATTTATAATTACAGGATGTAATTAAAGATATTTGTTATAGAAGTAATTTGGATTTTAAATTACTTTGAAATTAATCAAAGGGATTAATTAGATAATTAATTAAGAATAATTAATTATTGTATTGAGTAATTAATGTAGTTAATTACTGAATGGTTATTAATCAAGGGTGATTAATTTATGTAGGGTTTAATAATTAACTTGTGTAATCAACCTATAATGCTAATTACTTATTGTAATTAGAGATGATTAATCAATAATGATTAATTGAAATAAATATTAAGATGATTTATAAATTGATTTGAAATCAATTGATGGTTAAGATAAGCAGAATCTTTATGATGAAGTAATTAATTTAATTCATTTTAAATTAATTAGAGATTGAGTAATTAATTTAATTCATTTTAAATTAATTATAGAATGTGTGATCATTTGATCATTTGCTTATGTTTGATGATTTGTATTGGTTGTTTGGTATGGATTTGTAACCTCAATTATGAGATGAGTAGTGGATGTGATATGGATGCATTGGTTGCTTCTGGATGATAATATAGATTATCTGATTATGATATGATTATCTGTTGATAATGATAAGATTGATTATCTGTGATGTTGTGAATTATCTATCTGCATACATTTAGATAATGAATTGAATTGTTTTAAACTTAAAACAACTTGGCCTTAATAAGACACGCTTTGGTTTTCGATGAGACCGGGATCGGGTTTCCATATTTGGATATCCGAAAACCACATCGATTCCAAATAACGTTAGGTCGTTTATCCAAGTGGAGCGAGTGAAGACTCGAGGTGTAAGGGCTATACGTCAGTATAACTCTGTGGGTGATTCCGTAATGAGTTTGACGGAATAGGTCTTATAGATTCGAGATGGTGAATCAGAGTGCAAGGGTTATTGTCGTTAACTCTGAGGGTGATTCCAATACGAGTGTAACGAGATAATGCCTTCGGTTTCGTTCGAACCCGGAACGAACTTGTATGGATTGAATGCTTTCAGAACATCGTCAGGTGGACGATGAGCATTCTAAGTGATGTGTCCTATAAAGGTAATCGTAACCTCAAGCCTCATCAACCGGGAATGGCTAAAACAGGGGAGGTGCAGCAAAGCTTCGTGGGTAGCCCCCACTTGAGAGTAAGATTTACCCCTGTCTAGAGGTCCCTTTATATTTCGGCTGTGTGGGACGGTTGATCATGACAACCGTCGGGGTTGTCTTATTTGGAACTGTTCAGTAAGGAACGGGTCCGGCTTTGTGTTGCAGGGGAGTTAGGGTGGCTCCTCGGTACGGTGATCTAGGCCACGTACTGTGACGGGCGGTACCCCAGTAGCCCTGCCATTGTATGGAATCCAAAATCCAATAAGTGCCAACGGTTTTGATTGTATTACCCACTTTTGTGGCTAGTAGCTGGAATTTAATAGATGTAACAATTTCGGCTATTTCTTATTTACTTGAAAACCCTAGACACTATTATAATATCATCAGATTTCCTATCAAATGTTTTGGTTAGCGTAAGGTAAAAACTTTTCCATGTTTATGTGTGGGAAGTCTTACGTGATACCTTTTCTTTTCAAAGGTTTTTAAAAGTTAAGCAACTTTAACCTGTTACTCACACCAGACCCATGTCTGACCCGGAGTTATTTCTGTTTTTCTTTAACTCTTGGGTACTCAAATTTTTATGAGTAGTCAAGGGAATTCAGGTTAGGATTCAGGATTGCTTTGACGATTTGTGGAGGAGCATATGGAGCAGGAGGCTTCTGCGTATAGTTATTTAGTTCCGCTATGTTTGGTATCTCTGAGTCTTGTGTTTGATTTGAGTTGTATAACTAGACAGGTGTCTATAACTGTCTAGTATGTGTTGTATATGTCTGTGTAACTCTGATATTTGATGTATACTATGTAATATTTTGTTATAAATATAATTTATTCGTTTCCGCTGTTGAGATTCTTGTGTTGTTTCTTTCTTCTCTTCTTTCTTTTCTTCTTCTATCCCTTTCTTTCTTAATTCATGACGCGATTTTCCGGGAGTGGAAATCGGGTCGTGACATCGACTGGCATTGAAAGATGGTGGCGGCGCATATGCATGGGGCGTTGAAGGGGGGTCGTGTGTCAGCATGATGATCGGCCTGAGGCACCGAAGACGTCGGCATCACCTAATTTGGTGGTCGAGGCACCTAGTAGCGACGATAATTCGTAAAAGACGGCGGCTGGTTTTGGGTTGTCTCACGATGAACAGTTCGCGTGCGTGAGAGATCTGAAGGTGACGTGTTATGTAACAGCCCTAGTTTTATAGCTATTTATTTCTTTTAATTATTTAATTTTGGAATATATTTCATATAATATCTTGTAAACCAATAAAATTTATAATAACAGTGTAAAATTTAGAGTATTTATAAACAGTTAAATATCGCGTTTAAAGGACGCGTAAAAATCTATGGTAGGTAACGTAATAAAACGTATAAACTTAAAAAACGTTATTTTTATAGAAATTTTTGATGTTCTGTATTACGTCAGTTTGACGTATTGTAAAAATCATATTTTTAATATCTTTGGATTTAAAATATCAGTCAGTGATTTTTATACCAAACGTTACTTTGATTAGCTGACAATTTGGTTTCGAAATATTTGTATACGTTCTCGTTCCTAAAGCCTTGCATAAATTCTTGCCATTTCATTTATTTCTACCAAACTAAAAATCAAATTTTCGTGTAACGTTCCAAACGTATAAACTGGAAACAGATCACATCTTTCCCTCATTACCGTTTCCTACCTTTAATCAAGAATAAATAGCATTCAACAAAGGAAACTGGAAACATATCTCAGCCTTCCACTTTATCAACTGAGAAACTCTCGCCCTCGGTTTGTTTCGAAACAAATTCTTTTGCAAACTGGAACGAGTAAATCACGCACATTAGTATAAAATCACAAGCTTTGTATAACTGGCAATTAATATTTTGCAAAGCCTTAAGTAAATCACGCATTTATAAAGTTATAACAGAGAAGCTGGAAGGGAAATCAACGCATGATTTTTATCACAATTTTCAAAACTGGAAAGGAATAAAACTTTTCACCTGACTCTCCCTAAATTTCGCTAGCCTTTGCCTATAAGTATATTCTTTCGTTCCTCTGCATCTCATAAATTCAACCCATCTTCTTTTCGTGCAAGCTCCATCAGGTAATGGTCCAAAACCTTTCTCTTCTTCTTTTATTTTTTCTTTTGTATTTTCTCTTGTCTGCCATGCTTGGTCCTTCTATTGGCAAATTGTGTACTCGACTGATCCACTACCTCTCAACCCTGACTACCACCTAGTGCTCAGCCGAGTTCCTATAGGAGACTTATATTTTGTATAAGCCTTAATTCTGATAGCAGAGTATACGTATGTTGATGATAAGGATCTGTAGGAAGATTGTAGTGTGGTAGGTGTTTTTTTTTCCCTCACCTTGCCTGTACGCATAAATATAAATATACATCTAGTGGAGTTGGACCGAGTTTTGAGTATTTGTACATGTGTTCCAAGAACATGCGTTGAAGTGTTGAAGTGTTGAAGGGTGGATGTTAAATTTGCAGGGACGTGTTTTGTAAACAAAAAAAAAAAAAACACAAAAGAAAAAAAAGGTGTTGCATAAGAAGTGGAAATGTTTTGATGCTTTAGTTGCGTGAGCTTCCATGGGAGAAGAGAGGATGAGCGTGCATCCGTGCACGTCATGTATCAGCCGTATCAGTTGAAGCATGCGAATTTAGTTGTTTTGACCGAGCTTTGTTCGCGTAGATGAAGTTGTAAAAAGGGGAGATATATATATAGGGTAGAGGGAGAAGATAGAGTGCACGTTGGTTGTGAAGTAGAGTTTCAGGTGCATTGATGAGGCAGAGACGTGGGTATGTTGCAAGAGATTGCATTATAAAAAAAAAAAAGGTAGTAGTACTAAGGGGAGTGAATGATACTGGGCGTGTGCATGCATCAAGGCCATACCATATCAGTAAGCATGCATTAAGTTGTTTGGCCGAGCCTGAAGATGTGGCCTCTAGTTCGCGTGATGGAGTGGCAAAGAAAGATTGCCATGAAAAAGAAAAAAAAAAGACAGTAGGTTAATGTTTTGGATGCGTACAGTAGCATTTAGGCTGAGCTTGGGTTAGGTGGTAGAGCGGTCGAGTCGAATGGTTTCTTTTTGTCCCGTTTGTTCAAAAATCTCGTGTTAAAGTTTTCTAAGTCTTGTTTTATTTCATTTCCTTTTCAAGCTTTGAATCCGGGCATCGACTCCGCAGAAATTTGATCGTTGCCCGCTGAGCGTTTCTTTTTCGGTGAATTTTCGGTTTGAATCAAATTTTTCTGCAGCTTTCAGGTGAATATTTCTCACCAGACAAACATGCCTATATATCTGTGAATTATCGCAAGTGTATTTGTAAAATTATTATTTAAATGTTATCTGGCTGTAATATAACGTAGGATGTTAAAACCCATTTAAATTGACACCTCATCAGTTATTTATCTGTTGTATTATTTCTGCAGTTATATTATTAAATGTTTATTTACTGGTTTAAATTCATCACTGCAAGTTCCCTGTTAAATTCAGATAATTATAGGCTAAGATGATAGGCCTAAAACGATGATTATTATTCATTTATTTAGTTAACTGTTTAATTTTAACTTAGGATTGCGGGTTTGAAATGATAGAACCCGGGGTTTGTAAAATTGCGGATTGAAATGATATAAATCCGTATCACTTGACCTAGGCTAGAAAATTTCATACAGACCCGTGGTTCCTATAATATTTTTCTGAAATATTTTAGAATTATTTTTAAATGGAAGTTTATAATATTGTGGTTTAATGTATTTAAAGGATTTTTATAAAGATTTAAAATGATTTTTGAATGAGTTAAGATTTTAAATAAATAAATATAACTTATTTGGAAAAATTCTGGATTTTTGTTAAGATGAGATTTCAGTTAAGAAATAATTGATAATAAGTTGTATTTGGAATTTAAACTAAATTGATAAGTTAATAACCTATTACAGCATTTAAATGCTGTCTTTATAAAATTGGACTGTTTAACCCGTAAACTTTAGGTAGCATTTCATAAGTGCTGCAGAACTGGAATTTGATTGTTTTAAAATGTATGGAAATTAATTTTGAGGAAAAGGTGTAAATTTTGGAATTTAATATGTAATTAGAAAAATTTTAAGAAATTGATTTTTGATGGATTTAAAGGAAGAATTTAACTTTAAAATTTGGTAAAGGCAATAAATTCCAAAATAAATTGAATAAATTTGAAAAGTATGTTATAAAGTGGAAAGTTTAAATCAATATTTGATATTGAAGGAATTTGAAATTTATTTTGATTTTAAAGTACGAATACCATTTTAAACTGTAACCACGGGTTATAATAACGTTTGGTTGGCAAAGAGACCGGGATCGGATATGGACATACTCTCTGTCGATACCGAAAACCACTTTGACTAACCGTGTACGCGGTGGAGATCCCAGAATGAAGTAGGATGGTGGTGACGGTTCCTTTAAGGTAAATACGTGGACCCGACTCCCGTGAGTTGGCATAAGGTGGCTAAAACAGGAGCGATTCTCGGATTAATGAGGTAGCACCTCTGATCGAACGCATTTCTTCGTATGCCATTCTATTACTCTTGTGATTGTTTTGGTGCGCACCTTTGATTTGGGAGTGTTGTTCGAGGTGGGCGGTAACTGCGGCTACGCGTTTCCACCGGTCCGGATAGCAATTGGTATATCTACCCTGGCATTGCCTAGTTGTGCCGTGTCACCTACCATAGCGAGCCTCCTACGAGTTTCTATTTGTGTCGTACCTATGGAGTACCCTCTGGTAGCTTCCCGATCAGGAGGTATTACGGTACTGTATAGACTATTGGCATTATTTGTGTTAAGGTGGAAAATGTAAAGCCTTAACGCTATTTAAAAGTAAGTTTATTTTATATGTAGACACTATTATAATTGCGCAATATACTACATAGTAAATAGTTTAACGGATCCTTAGAGGATGGGCGATCCCAAGCATCCTTTAAGTTACTTGCTATATATTACAGTACACTCGAATTAGCTCACAATTATATAAGTATGTATGTCCTGACTCGAGTGTTATGTTTTATTTTACGCTCGGGTCAGCCTGAGTTGCAGCTTCAGTTTCTCTCCGGAGCTTGGATACCCCGTAGATCATTCGTGCTGCCAGAAGCTTTGTTTCAGTCTTATCTTTTTTGTAATCAAGACCTTTGAAGACTCTGTTTCTTTTATGTTTTAAAAATTGTATTGAAGATTATAAACTATGTAATTTCTGTTGGTTAAAGTTTTATAAGTGGCTTCATGAACCACTGAATGTTTATTTCCGCTGTGAGATTCTGATATCTGTGTATGTGATTCTGTGTATTTGAATTCATTTGTTCCTAAGCTATTTACAATCTATTGTTTTGAACTATTCCAGCTCGACATGTTTTATTTATTGTCGAATTTGAATGGTACAAAATAGTGGGTCGTTACAGTTGGTATCAGAGCGAGGTTTAATCATAGCCTAAGGAACAAAAACTCATTAGAGATAGGGTAGCAATACCCTAGAATGAGTGAAGTCAAATTCCAGAATCTTTTCCTTGTGAGAGAACGTATTATAAAGTATAAAATGATTTTCAAAAGGGTTTTAAAAGAAGCATTTTAATATAAAAACTTCCTGTTTTAAAATGAGTTTTCCAAACACTTCTTCCTTCTCTCCATCGTTTATATTTCGAGCCTTTGTTAACTGATTGTCTAAATTAAAACTTATCTTATCCTAGAATATCTTAATATTTCTCCTCTACCCTTAAAAATTCATTCTCGATCTTTCAGGATGAATAGAGGAAACAATAGAGGTCGAGGGCAAGCTGCTCCTCCACCTGCTGCCCCTGTTAGATTCACTAAGTTATGCAAGGACTACGTTGAGCTAGGTGGCACAAGATTTATGGGTACGGAGACCATTATAGAAGCTCAGCAATGGTTACGGGACTTGGAGAGGATTTTCTCCTGTCTCGAGATTACTAATGCCCAGCAGAGGCAACTCGCGGCCTGGCAGATGAAGGGCGCTGCTTTAAATTGGTGGCTATCTATTACTGCTCAAACTAATGAGGCTGACCTCACTTGGGAGCAATTTAGGTATCCCTTCAGTAGTCCAAATTCGGATTCAAAATTCCATTTTTGAATCTATCTTTTAATCTCTTATCGTGCTTTAGGGAGGCCTTTCTGGCCAAATGGATGCCCGAAGCGGGCAAGTCTCAGCTCTATCGAGACTTTATAGATCTAAAGCAAGGCAGCATGACCTTCACAGAATATGAGAGAAAGTTTAATGAGCTCTCCCAGTATGGTCTGAATCTGATTGACACCCCGCTCAAGATGAACGAGAAGTCTATCGCTGGAGCTCGACCTGAGTTCTACGATCGACTCATTACTCATGTTCATGGGTCCTTCACGGCATTGATGGATATGGCTCTCCGGTATGAGAACCCTACATCTAAGACCACTCCAGCTGCCCAGTCTGCATCAGCCCAGTCTTCCGGTAATTCAAGAAAGAGGAAGTCAAATTTCTACCGCAATAAGAGGAACAAGACTCAAGGGTTAGGATCATCATCATCTTCTGCATTTGCAAGGCCACTTGTAGACCTGTCTACCATCACTTGCCACAGATGCCAGCAGAAGGGACATTTTGCTAATCGCTGTCCTACTTTGGGTGCTGCTGTCCCACCTCCTGCTCAGTTTGCTAGGCGAGATCTGTGTCACATCTGCCTCCAGCCGGGACACTACAAGAAGGATTGTCCCACTCAAAAGAAGGGCATATCATCAGGGATCTTCGCGGTGACTTCTGCATCCTCTACAGCTCCACAGCCTGCACCTGCACCAGCTCCAGCTCCGAACGACTCTCAAGGTACTCTTCAAGGTTCTTTTACTTTGTTCAAAACCCCTGTTCGCGTTTTATTCGATACCGGAGCTTCCCACAGCTTCATTTCGTCCGACCTCTGTAATAGATTTGAACATCGACTTTCACCTGAATTTTCCTCCGTACCTTTATGTGTTTCAAACCCCATCGGTGGTCCTGCGAACCTTAGTAAAGTTTGTAGAAATGTGAAGCTCCTCCATTTCCAACAATGCTTCACTGGAGAATTTTATGTTTTGGGTTTCGACGCTTTCGATCTTCTACACGGAGGCAATTGGTTAGATAGGCATGGTGCGGATATCTCTTGTTGTTCTCATACTATTGCTCTTAAAGATGATTTAGGGAATCCATTAGAAATCCAGTGTAGATTGCCTCAGGAGTTCGCTGGTAGTTTCATCTATTCTCTCGACACCTTCCCGGATGATATCCATTTGACTCCGGTAGTGAAATTATTTCCCGACGTATTTGGTGAAGTCACTTCTTTACCTCCAAAGCGGGAAATTGATTTCCGCATCGATCATATCCCTGGAGCACGACCTGTAGTCCTTCCACCCAGAAGAATGGCACCACGGGAAAAGAGCGAATTAAGGAAGCAGATCCAAGACCTATCCTCCAAAGGTCTGATCAGACCTAGCTTCTTAGAATGGGGAGCAGCTGTAGTCTTTGTCACCAAATCTGATGGTTCCCTCCGGATGTGTGTCGACTATCGGGAACTCAACAAGCTTACCATGAAGAACAGATATCCTATGCCCCGCATAAACGATATGTTCGATCAACTCTATGGAGCAACTGTTTTCTCTCAGCTTGATTTAGCCACAGGTTTCCATCAGCTTAGAATTGCTGAGGAGAGCATACCCAAAACTGCTTTCCGTACTGAAAATGGTTTCTTCGAATGGCTAGTTATGCCTTTTGGCTTGACTAATGCCCCTGCTTTCTTCGTAGACTTGATGAATCGTGTCTTCCGCGATGTACTCAATAAATTTGTCCTTGTCTTTATTGATGACATCCTTGTCTTCTCCAAGTCTGAGGAAGAACATAGAGTTCATTTGAGTTATGTTTCAGAGACTCTTCGGAACCACCAATTAAAGGCTAAGTTCTCTAAATGTCATTTCTGGGAAGAAGAAGTCCGATTCCTCGGACACATTGTCTCTAAAGAAGGAGTTTTTGTTGATCCAGTCAAGATCGCTGCAATCAAAGAGTGGGAAGAACCTAAGACCCCTACTGATATTCGCAGTTTTCTAGGCCTTGCTGGTTACTACCGAAGGTTCATTGAGAACTTTGCTCGGATTTCGGCACCTCTGACTGCTCTAACCCGGAAAAATGTTAAGTTTGTATGGAGCAATAAGTGTAAAGCTGCATTCCAAGAGTTAAAGGATAAGCTCACCTCCGCACCAGTACTTACTGTACCAAATGGAAGTGAAAGATTAACGGTATTCACTGATGCTTGTCGAGAAGGTTTGGGAGCAGTGCTAATGCAAGATGGGAAAGTAATTGCATATGCTAGTCGTCAGCTGAAGACACATGAAGCTAATTACGCTGCTCACGATTTAGAATTGTTGGCTGTTGTCTTTGCCCTGAAGCTTTGGAGACATCATCTCTTGGGAGCTAAGTTTGATCTCTTCACCGATCATCAGTCTCTAAAATATATCTTTACCCAGAAGGATTTAAATCAGAGACAAGTGCGATGGCTCGAGTTTCTTGCTTCTTATGATCTCGACATCAACTATACTCCCGGGAAAGCAAATGTAGTGGCTGATGCACTGAGTAGAAAGAAATCCTTGTTATGCCAGCTTATTGTATCTTCCCCTCTATTGGACCGTATCAAGGCTAAGCAGGATGAGGACAGGATCATCAGATTGATTAAGGAGAATGTCCGGGGCAGCGGTAGTAATGGTTTTGATAATAGTGGAGCTCAGATTGATGATAAAGGAGTTTTAAGGATAAATGGAAGGATTTGTGTTCCGAATGTTGATGGGTTGAGGCAGGAGTTACTCCGGGAACATCATCAGTCCAGACTTTCCATTCATCCTGGCGTAGCAAAGATGTATCAGGATTTGAAGAAACTCTATTGGTGGAGAGGTATGAAGCGAGATGTCTCTTTCTTTGTGAGTAGATGTGCGACTTGTCAGCAAGTCAAAGCGGACCATCAGAAGACACCGGGTTTGTTACAGCCTTTGGAGATTCCAAATTGGAAGTGGGAGCAAGTTTCTATGGATTTTATCGACGGTTTGCCGAGATCTAGGAAGGGAAATGAAAGCATCTGGGTTATTGTGGATAGACTGACTAAGTCCGCTCATTTTATTCCAGTCAGATCTAGCCGCACAGCTTCTAGCTTATCCGAAATTTATATGAGGGAGATTTTTCGCCTCCATGGCGTTCCCCTTAGCATTGTTTGCGATCGAGACCCTATTTTCACTAGTCAGTTTTGGAAAGCGTTCCAAGAATCCTTGGGTACTCGTTTGAACCTGAGCACCGCTTACCACCCACAAACTGACGGTCAAACGGAGAGGATAAATCAGATTCTTGAGGATCTTCTTCGTGCTTGCATTTTGGATTATGGGGGATCTTGGGAAGATCATCTCCATCTTGTGGAATTCACCTATAACAATAGTTATCAGGTATAAATTTCAATCCTCTGTTCTTATCTTATCTTATTCTCTATCTATCTCATTCTATCTTTTCAGGCTAGCCTTATGATGTCCCCATTTGCTGCTCTATACGGGAGACCGTGTAGATCCCCTTCTTGTTGGATTGAGTCCGGTAACCGCTTAGTTCTTGGCCCCGAGATGATTTTGGAAGCTTCGGAGAAAGTAGAGGAGATTAAGAGAAGATTAAAGGTTGCTCAAGATAGACAAAAGAAGTATGCTGATCGGCGTAGAAGGAGTTTGGAGTTTGATGCTGGTGATTTGGTATTTCTTAAGATCTCTCCTTTAAGAAGCATGGTTCGGTTTGGAAGTAGAGGAAAGCTGGCCCCTAGGTTCATCGGTCCCTTCCGTATTTTGGAGAGGATTGGATCTCTTGCTTATCGACTAGATCTACCCGAGAAATTTGCTGGAATTCACAATGTATTCCATGTATCTCTCCTTCGTCGCTGTCTTCACGATCCATCTCTTGTCATCCAGCCTACTGCTCTTGATGGTCTGGACATCGAACCCGATCTAACTATTGAAAGAAAGCCGCTTCGTATCGTCGACCGAGGTACGAAACAGCTTAGAAGAAAATCTGTCCAATTGGTCAAAGTGCAATAGAGCACCGATGAGCGAGATTGCACATGGGAGACGGAGGAAAGCATTCGTGCTTCGAACCCGGAACTATTCGTTTAAGGTACTTTGATCTTCTAGCTTATCTTCCTTTGTTTTCTTTCTTTCGTTCCTTTTCGAGGACGAAAAGTTCTGAGTGGGGGAGAGTGTAACAGCCCTAGTTTTATAGCTATTTATTTCTTTTAATTATTTAATTTTGGAATATATTTTATATAATATCTTGTAAACCAATAAAATTTATAATAACAGTGTAAAATTTAGAGTATTTATAAACAGTTAAATATCGCGTTTAAAGGATGCGTAAAAATCTATGGTAGGTAACGTAATAAAACGTATAAACTTAAAAAACGTTATTTTTATAGAAATTTTTGATGTTCTGTATTACGTCAGTTTGACGTATTGTAAAAATCATATTTTTAATATCTTTGGATTTAAAATATCAGTCAGTGATTTTTATACCAAACGTTACTTTGATTAGCTGACAATTTGGTTTCGAAATATTTGTATACGTTCTCATTCCTAAAGCCTTGCATAAATTCTTGCCATTTCATTTATTTCTACCAAACTAAAAATCAAATTTTCGTGTAACGTTCCAAACGTATAAACTGGAAACAGATCACATCTTTCCCTCATTACCGTTTCCTACCTTTAATCAAGAATAAATAGCATTCAACAAAGGAAACTGGAAACATATCTCAGCCTTCCACTTTATCAACTGAGAAACTCTCGCCCTCGGTTTGTTTCGAAACAAATTCTTTTGCAAACTGGAACGAGTAAATCACGCACATTAGTATAAAATCACAAGCTTTGTATAACTGGCAATTAATATTTTGCAAAGCCTTAAGTAAATCACGCATTTATAAAGTTCTAACAGAGAAGCTGGAAGGGAAATCAACGCATGATTTTTATCACAATTTTCAAAACTGGAAAGGAATAAAACTTTTCACCTGACTCTCCCTAAATTTCGCTAGCCTTTGCCTATAAGTATACTCTTTCGTTCCTCTACATCTCATAAATTCAGCCCATCTTCTTTTCGTGCAAGCTCCATCAGGTAATGGTCCAAAACCTTTCTTTTCTTCTTTTATTTTTTCTTTTGTATTTTCTCTTGTCTGCCATGCTTGGTCCTTCTATTGGCAAATTGTGTACTCGACTGATCCACTACCTCTCAACCCTGACTACCACCTAGTGCTCAGCCGAGTTCCTATAGGAGACTTATATTTTGTATAAGCCTTAATTCTGATAGCAGAGTATACGTATGTTGATGATAAGGATCTGTAGGAGATTGTATTGTGGTAGGTGTTGTTTTTTTTTTCCTCACCTTGCCTGTATGCATAAATATAAATATACATCTAGTGGAGTTGGACCGAGTTTTGAGTATCTGTACATGTGTTCCAAGAACATGCGTTGAAGTATTGAAGTGTTGAAGGGTGGATGTTAAATTTGCAGGGACGTGTTTTGTAAACAAAAAAAGAAAAAAAAAACACAAAAGAAAAAAAAGGTGTTGCATAAGAAGTGGAAATGTTTTGATGCTTTAGTTGCGTGAGCTTCCAAGGGAGAAGAGAGGATGAGCGTGCATCCGTGCACGTCATGTATCAGCCGTATCAGTTGAAGCATGCGAATTTAGTTGTTTTGACCGAGCTTTGTTCGCGTAGATGAAGTTGTAAAATGGGGAGATATATATATATATATAGGGTAGAGGGAGAAGATAGAGTGCACGTTGGTTGTGAAGTAGAGTTTCAGGTGCATCGATGAGGCAAAGACGTGGGTATGTTGCAAGAGATTGCATTATAAAAAAAAAAAAAGGTAGTAGTACTAAGGGGAGTGAATGATACTGGGCGTGTGCATGCATCAAGGCCATACCATATCAGTAAGCATGCATTAAGTTGTTTGGCCGAGCCTGAAGATGTGGCCTCTAGTTCGCGTGATGGAGTGGCAAAGAAAGATTGCCATGAAAAAAAAAAAAAAGACAGTAGGTTAATGTTTTGGATGCGTACAGTAGCATTTAGGCTGAGCTTGGGTTAGGTGGTAGAGCGGTCGAGTCGAATGGTTTCTTTTTGTCCCGTTTGTTCAAAAATCTCGTGTTAAAGTTTTCTAAGTCTTGTTTTATTTCATTTCCTTTTCAAGCTTTGAATCCGGGCGTCGACTCCGCAGAAATTTGATCGTTGCCCGCTGAGCGTTTCTTTTTCGGTGAATTTTCGGTTTGAATCAAATTTTTCTGCAGCTTTCAGGTGCATATTTCTCACCAGACAAACATGCCTATATATCTGTGAATTATCGCAAGTGTATTTGTAAAATTATTATTTAAATGTTATCTGGCTGTAATATAACGTAGGATGCTAAAACCCATTTAAATTGACACCCCATCAGTTATTTATCTGTTGTATTATTTCTGCAGTTATATTATTAAATGTTTATTTACTGGTTTAAATTCATCACTGCAAGTTCCCAGTTAAATTCAGATAATTATGGGCTAAGATGATAGGCCTAAAACGATGATTATTATTCATTTATTCAGTTAACTGTTTAATTTTAACTTGGGATTGCGGGTTTGAAATGATAGAACCCGGGGTTTGTAAAATTGCGGATTGAAATGATATAAATCCGTATCACTTGACCTAGGCTAGAAAATTTTATACAGACCCATGGTTCCTATAATATTTTTCTGAAATATTTTAAAATTATTTTTAAATGGAAGTTTATAATATTGTGGTTTAATGTTTTTAAAGGATTTTTATAAAGATTTAAAATGATTTTTGAATGAGTTAAGATTTTAAATAAATAAATATAACTTATTTGGAAAAATTCTGGATTTTTGTTAAGATGAAATTTCAATTAAGAAATAATTGATAATAAGTTGTATTTGGAATTTAAACTAAATTGATAAGTTAATAACCTATTACAGCATTTAAATGCTGTCTTTGTAAAATTGGACTGTTTAACCCGTAAACTTTAGGTAGCATTTCATAAGTGCTGCAGAACTGGAATTTGATTGTTTTAAAATGTATGGAAATTAATTGTGTAAATTTTGGAATTTAATATGTAATTAGAAAAATTTTAAGAAATTGATTTTTGATGGTTTTAAATGAAGAATTTAACTTTAAAATTTGGTAAAGGCAATAAATTCCAAAATAAATTGAATAAATTTGAAAAGTATGTTATAAAGTGGAAAGTTTAAATCAATATTTTATATTGAAGGAATTTGAAATATATTTTGATTTTAAAGTACGAATACCATTTTAAACTGTAACCACGGGTTATAATAACGTTTGGTTGGCAAAGAGACCGGGATCGGATATGGACATACTCTCTGTCGATACCGAAAACCACTTTGACTAACCGTGTACGCGGTGGAGATCCCAGAATGAAGTAGGATGGTGGTGACGGTTCCTTTAAGGTAAATACGTGGACCCGACTCCCGTGAGTTGGCATAAGGTGGCTAAAACAGGAGCGATTCTCGGATTAATGAGGTAGCACCTCTGATCGAACGCATTTCTTCGTATGCCATTCTATTACTCTTGTGATTGTTTTGGTGCGCACCTTTGATTTGGGAGTGTTGTTCGAGGTGGGCGGTAACTGCGGCTACGCGTTTCCACCGGTCCGGATAGCAATTGGTATATCTACCCTGGCATTGCCTAGTTGTGCCGTGTCACCTACCATAGCGAGCCTCCTACGAGTTTCTATTTGTGTCGTACCTATGGAGTACCCTCTGGTAGCTTCCCGATCAGGAGGTATTACGGTACTGTATAGACTATTGGCATTATTTGTGTTAAGGTGGAAAATGTAAAGCCTTAACGCTATTTAAAAGTAAGTTTATTTTATATGTAGACACTATTATAATAGCGCAATATACTACATAGTAAATAGTTTAACGGATCCTTAGAGGATGGGCGATCCCAAGCATCCTTTAAGTTACTTGCTATATATTACAGTACACTCGAATTAGCTCACAATTATATAAGTATGTATGTCCTGACTCGAGTGTTATGTTTTATTTTACGCTCGGGTCAGCCTGAGTTGCAGCTTCAGTTTCTCTCCGGAGCTAGGATACCTCGCAGATCATTCGTGCTGCCATATGCTTTGTTTCAGTGTTATCTTTTCTGTAATCAAGACCTTTGAAGACTCTGTTTCTTTTATGTTTTAAAAATTGTATTGAAGATTATAAACTATGTAATTTCTGTTGGTTAAAGTTTTATAAGTGGCTTCATGAACCACTGAATGTTTATTTCCGCTGTGAGATTCTGATATCTGTGTATGTGATTCTGTGTATTTGAATTCATTTGTTCCTAAGCTATTTACAATCTATTGTTTTGAACTATTCCATCTCGACATGTTTTATTTATTGTCGAATTTGAATGGTACAAAATAGTGGGTCGTTACATGTTATTTCAATTTTAATATTTTATTTAATTTAAAAACTCTAGTTTTAAATGTCTAAACACGCGTAACTTTTTCATACGATATCCGATTTATGCGCGATTTTCTTTGTTAGGATAGTGTTGAAATTCCGGACATTTTGGCGCTAGTTTGAACGAATTTCGAGGTTGTTTAAATTTTGGGTTAAAATTGGATATAAATTCAATTTAAATTCAAATGGTGAGTGTTTTAACCCACTTACAACTACTAAAATTTCTTTTGTTTGTTAAATTGATTTATGATGTGATTAGAAATTTATTTATGACTTGGCATATTTTGAATCATCATCTTAGTTAAATTGAATTTGTTGAGTCAAATTATTATTTATTTTATTGTTCCTTATAAACTGCCAGTTAAATTGTTATTTAATTTATTATTGAATATAAACTGCCAGTAAATACCTGTTATTTATTATCTGTTCTATATTGGTGTTATTGATTGAATTGGATGATGATTGAGAAAAATGTTTGATGACTGATATTGGATGAATGGATATTGTATTTTATATTGTTATAAACTGCAAGTTGTTATAGATTTTTATTTCATTCAGGATTGCGGTTTGAAATGATATATAATCGTATTGATATTTTAAATTACATATTGAAATGATAAATATCTGTATCACTTGACCATAGGATAGAAAATAATATACAGACACCATGGTCTATATATGTAAATATTTTGAAATGATTTCTATGGTTTGTAAAGAAATATATGGTTTTGGATAAATACTGATATTAGATATTTTATAAATGTTGTTTTATCCTTGATATTAAGCTATTTATAATTTGTTTTAATATAGTATAAGCTAAATAATAGGTTTGATTTTATTGAGGATAATACTATTAAGTAATTAAATTATATTTTATAGAGTTTATAATGATATAAATAAAGTGAAGGTTGGAAGGTAAATTGGAAATTTATTTGAAATTGAATTTATTTAAGAATTAAACTCAAATAATTTGATGTGAAATTTATTAATTTGGAAAATTTAAAAGGTATGATTATTATAACTTGATTTTAGGGTTAAGGTGAATTAAATGAGTATTTCAAGTATAAATAAATTAAAGGAAATATTTAGTTATTTGTAATTTGGGATTTATTTGAATGATAATGGATTTGTTAAGTAAAGTATTTCAAAACTAAATAATAGAAAATTGTTAGTATATATGAAATTACCAAACTTAGTTTGAAATTGTTGAATACTTAAAGTTTGGAGTATATTGAATTTGGAATGGTTTATTATGGGGATCAAATCTGTTTTGAAATCGATATAATTTGCAATGGTTTATTTGGAAACTGAATTATATTGAAATTTACGATTTGGGATTTGGTTAAAATTGAAATTTAGAAATTCGAGTTGTTTCAGAAATGATTTGTAAAATGTAAGAAGCTAGTTTATTTATAAAGTATTTTAATAGTTTAACCATTTAAGTGGTGGAAGATATGTTTCAAAGATATGAGTTTCAAAGTATTATGATTTGAAAGTGCTATATTCGAGCGTCTTGATTTTAAAGTGTTATACATTGGAAGTGCTATGATTTTGGAAAGGATATTTTTAAATAAAAATGATATTATATTGATTTGGGTTTTTTTAAAAATGATATCATATTAGTTTATTTTTTTGAAATGGAAAAGAAATCGTATTTATATGGTTTTGAAATGGATATTATATTCCGGTTTTGAAGTATAAATTATTTCGAAATGAACGCGGTGTTCTAATAACGTTTGGTTGTTAAAAAGACAAGGATCGGAAGTTGTCATACTCTCTGCCACCTCCGAAAACCACTTTAACAACCATGTATGCGGTAGAGATTCCAGAATGAAGTATGATGGCGGCGGCGTTCCTTTAAGGTATATACGTGGACCCGACTCCCGTGAGTTGGCATAAGGTGGCTAAAACATGAGCGATCGATGGGCTAAGAAGGTAGCACCTTTTATCGGACGCACTCCTTCGATGCCATTCTATTACTTTGTGATTGATTTGGGCCCTTTTGATTTTGGGGGTGTGGCTTGAGTTGGGCGGTAGTAGCTGTTACGCATTACCACCTGTCCGGAAGCGTAATTGGTATATCTACCCTGACATTTCCTAGTTGTGCCGTGTCACCTACCCTAGGGCACCTTATACGATTTTGTTTTGTACCATATCTATGGAGTGCCCTCTGACGAAGCCCAGTACGGGGGAGATTAGGGTACTGTATAGACTACGGGAATATAAAAGTTTGTTAAGGTGGAAAATGTAAAGCCATAACGCTATTTTCAAGTATATCATACTTTACTATAGACACTATTATAATAGCGTATATTACTACATAGTAGATAGTTTAACGGATACTTAGGAGGTGTGAATCCCGAACATATGTTATGTTACTACACTCACATTAGACACTGGATAGGATATGTCAAATTCCGCAAACATCTCTGACGTCGTTCCACTCATATTATTTGTCGTTGATTTAACATACATAATATTTTTTAGTTTTGACTCGAGTATTTTGTCTTTTCAATTCGCTTGGGTCAGTCAGAGCATTTCAGAATTTGAAGATTTTATTTCTATAGGACGAAGACGAAGATTGTATTACTATTATTTACTATATTGTTCCACTGCACCACATTGTTTCACTACATTGTTATCTATTATTCTTTTGCATGTGTAACTCTGATTTTGTGTTGTATAAGTATAATCTAATGTTTTTGTAAAACAGCTTCATGAACTATTATTTGATTATTATATTTTGTCTTCCACCGCAAGATTCTGTTTTGTTTTTCTTCTTTCCCTGCTTTTCTTATTCACCCCAATAACAATCTACCCTTCTGTATGGTTTAGGTCTGACATGTGTGGTTTATCGTTGATTTAAACCGTACTAAAAGGGCGAGGATGTTATAAGTAGCTTATCCACTTCTTCCTTCAATGCAGCGGATTGCTCCGGACCCAGACTACGTCTCTTTTGTCTCACTGGCATGAACTTGGGATGGATATTAAGTGCATAGCATGCTATTTCCTATGATATCCTATATATATCATAACGATCCAAGCAAACACATCTAGATTTGGTCGAAAAAAGTAAATCAATTCCTTCCGTAATTTGACTCCTTGCTGAGAAAAAATCATCAAGACCCAAGTTAGGTCGTCCATATCAACATGGACAGCCACCGTAATCTTGGCTGGTGCTTCCCGTATCTCCCCAGCCTTTTTCCAGGGGTCCATAGCCTTGTCGAAGTGACCATGGTCCCCAAGCCTTGGGTTCTTCTATAAATGATATGCTTGGGTTCCTGAATGTAGAGACTCTTTACCACATTATTTCCATTTTCGCACCCTCTAGCTTCACGTAATTCAGCAACATATCATTCCCTTGTAGCGCTTTGGCCTTCTCTCACTAACCCCATTCTCTGCCAAAAACTTCATCGTCAAAAACCATG
Organism: Allium cepa; assembly: GCA_030765085.1. NCBI lineage: Eukaryota > Viridiplantae > Streptophyta > Magnoliopsida > Asparagales > Amaryllidaceae > Allium > Allium cepa. The sequence continues at coordinate 380,232,870 of CM060928.1, read as the reverse complement.
GACCCAAAGTGACTCTGAATTCAATCATGGCCAGTTAGTCCAAGAAAGCATTATAAGCAGATTACTCATCGACAATCACGAAGGTCTAGATGTGAACCACCCATCATTCTCCTTCTCCATGTTCTACAGGGAGGTTGATCATTCCAATTGGTTGTTTATCTTTACATGTAAATCCTAAAATCTTTGTTTTATAGGCGGTCACATCCTTCATGCCAACCTTCATTTGGTCAAACATCTTACAAAATAAGATGTTGACCGAACTTCAATTGTCAACTAATACTCAATGTAGAACTGTAGGTCTGACCCCAACCACTATCACCATTAGGTTGAGAGTCGGCGTTACTAAACCTTCTATGGCCTGATTTCTAAACACAATGTAATCTGTAATCATCCTTTGTTGTTTAATCAGAGCTCCATTTTTGATGGCATAACAACTTTCCTGCAATTCAAAGAACTAGCATATTGTTCCATCTCACCCTAACTCTTACGCATCGAGTGAGGTCCTCATGTAATTGTGTTTATGACCAGTCTTCCATTTGTTTGCTCGGGCCCTTCTCTATAGGGTCCAATTGAGTATCTAACCTCCAGCGTCCGACAGGGTGATCAACGCTTTGTGGTTTCCTCACATACTACTAGAGCCTGTTTTTTCTTATCAATTCCTCAATAAGTCCTTTAGATGCCGACATTCATTCATGTTATGCTTGTGAGTTTCGTGGAAGTGGTAATACTTCCCTGACCTTTTTTGTTGCTTGGTCTCTTCCCTCTTGGACTGTTTGTTATACTACTCAGTTCCGTAATGGCATGAGAAATGTTTTCCAAACTATCATTCAATGGCATGTAGTCCTTGGGACTCAAATTCTTTAGTCATTTCCTACCTCCTTCACACCTACTGTCATTCTGATTCCTCTTCTTTTGATTTATAGTTTTCCCTGCGCTTCCTACAGCAGTTCTAAAACTATTTCCTTCTTGCCTGACCATAATGTTACCCTGAATAACCTCATTCAATTGCTCATCAAGAGGCATGCCTTTAACCATACTTGCTTCTTCCATCCTCAAAAAATTATTTGCCTTTTGGTGGAATTCCTCCATCGTAGTGGGTTGCTACATTTTTATCCACCTATCAAAATTCATGTCCAGGTGAATTCCCAGGACAAGTGCCATGAATGCAAGGTCTTCCTTAAAATTTCTAACTTCCATAATAGTGATGTTAAACCAGTTCAAGAAATATTTCAATGACTCCTTGAATCCTTGTAACAAGCCAAATAATGACATAACGTCCTTCGGTCGTGTAATATGGAGCCTAAACTGCTCCAGAAACTTCTTGACCAATTCATGAAAAGTCGATATGGATTTAGGCGAAAGCCTAGTGAACCACATAGAAGCAACTATTCTAATAAGATAGGAAACATTTACAACGAACAACGTCTGTAGCTCTAGCTCCATCCATATAACATTCTTATTTGAGTAAGTATCACTTGGGATCAGTAGTTCCATTGTAGGATAGCATTGTCCGCATGGTGAACTTTATGGGTATTCTTCTCTTAAGATATTTTCAGTGAATAAGGTTCGGCTTGGTGCGGAACCGCAATTTTCGTAGTTCCTACATCTTCTTTCATCCACCAATCATTTGACCACATCAACGATGTGCTCCTTGCTGGCATGATAATCCAAGTGTCTACTATTAGAGTCTATACCGAGTGTTTGACTCCACAAATGGTCTCGGTTTGCCAGCTAATGTCTAGGAGCTCCTATCTCTGGGAGTACCACTCCTTCTGTATTTAGTGGACGTACGTTAGTTAAGCTATGGTTGATTGAACTTCATCTTTATCAGCATCAACGTCCTTATTAGAGACAACCATGGCATCACCTATTCGAGTAACATTTGCATGAGCATTAACCCCAGTACTAAGAAAAATTCCCTCGGCCCTGGTTGGTATTCTTGAGGAGGAGGAGCGCACCTACTTCCTCCTGTAAGTCCTTCTACGACTCCACTAACTATTTCCTTCCACTTTTTCTTACCGTCTCTCCTATTTAGGCCAGAAACAGAGGAATTCTCTTGTTCTATAACAAGGAAAAGTTTCCCTCCTAGTTCTCCTGGTAGTTCAGGGTTGCAGATTGAGAAAACATCCATCTTGTCCATAATAGCTTTTTGGCCATCTGCCATCTTCTGGTTAAGTTCATGGACCATTTTATCAAACTCCCCTCTAGTCACTAGTTTATGTTAAGCAGAGGATTCTGGTACTACATTTCCATTATTAACTTTTGTTTGCAGTTGTTTGCTTCATCACCGCTAGCTATCGCTACTGCTAATCTTCCACATACAGACTTCCCTTTCCTTGGTGCCATAAGCTTCAAATAGCAAACCCTCAAGTTCCTCAAGCATGTTTTCTGGATCAAACATTTGGATCCTTCCAATCCAAAATAAAAAGATAGATCAAAGCCTAGATTTAGTTTGTTACTGAAAGCACCAAAATTTTGATGCTAAAAATGGATCAACAACTAAGAATGAGTTGTAGAGAACCTAGAAGACCTAAATCTAGCAGATAATTTGAAAATAAAAGAAAATATAATAGGGAGACACAAGAATTTTATATTGTTCGACAATCTCTAGGCTACGTCACTTTATAGTTTTTATTGGTTGTTGTTTAGAGAGAGTTTTAGATTACAGATCACTAGTACAATAGCTTGACAAGTTCTACAGCATAGAGCTGCCAAGAGTAGCTGCTTAGGTGACTGTTGTAAGGGAGATAGGAGATGAAGAAATGGTAGATTCTATGCCAGCAGAGAATTAGTTGAAGTATGGTTTGGATTTATAGGGAAATAGAGGTACTAGTTCAGAGGCTTGCCTGTTGTGAAGTCCAGAAAGTAGCCCAATGTTGTACAAGTGAGCACAGAGGCCCACCAACCGAGAAAACAACTCGATACCGGGCTAAATGGAACCGTACCAACATGTTTTTCTTTATGCAAAGAAAACTCCTCCACTTATTTTTCTCTTCTACTTTATATTCAATGTGTTCCAAGATTTTTTCATTGACTTTAATTTGATTTTAGCGATCTTCCCGATAGCACTTGAATTATCTTGCTTTCTCTACCTTTTTTCATCAATCCTTGGAATTGATTGTCCAAACGCCATAACAATCACTTGATCATGAGTAGTTAGAGTTGTATTAGAAAGATATCGAGTTTTGAAGGCAAAAAGGGAGAAAATTAACTTGGTACCGACCGTAATGATTCAGCACCAAGTTGTCTCCTTAGCTCCATTTTCTTTGAGATTATTACTAGTTGTTTCCCTACTGCTCCTAGGTGCACTTCCAGATTTTATGTCGTTTTATTTTTGTTTTGGCCTTATACTTCAGGTTGAACTTTGCTTGGTAAAAAAACCGATTAACGAGTATAAGGTTGTAACTTAAAAATGCTTACACTTTTCAGGTTATGGTACAAATCAGTTTCAATTTAGTATGTTTTTGAAAAATACTAAATATTGTCTTCAAAATTGGAATAAAGAAAATGTTTAACAAAAGGAAGTACAAAAAAGATAAGAATGGACGGGAATATATTACAAGATTTAATAGTCGAAAATCCAAGGGATGAATAATATTTTAACTTTTTTTTCTTTAATCAAAGTAATCTATGTAGAGAATTGTATGTCAATACAATAAATTTAAAACAAAAATAAAAGTAGACTTTTTAACACAAGGGGATGATTGTACTAAATTTTTCTATGCAAAAATAAATAGTATAAATATGTCAATAATATAGGAAATGTATTTGAAAATGAGGGTATATCTACAATTGAATATAATAGTACAGGTGGCAATAAAATATTTTACAAACATATATAATTCTAATACGACGTGAATGAAAATTCCTAATATAAGGAAAAACTAAATTAAACCTTATAGTAGAGGAAGTATTGTTCACACCTGTTGAGGAATAACAAAGTAAACATATTACACTTAATGATGGGTATAATAAAAGCCCAGGACTAGATAGTTTTAATGCAAAGTTTTTCGAAAACATTGGTAAAAGTTTAAAGATCAAATATTTAAAGTAGTAAAAGGGTTTTCTTAATAAATACTTAAAGTAGAAAAAGATAATTTTTAATGAAGGAAAAATACTAAAACTATGAACAATACTTTTATTATTTTAATCCAACAAATAAGAATTCTTTAAATTTCGGAGATTATAGATGAATTTCATGTTGCAACTTTATTTATATGATAATAGCAACTATTTTAAGTAATATGACAAAAGATTTTCTACAATTTTTAATTTTCGAAGATTAAAGTGCTTTAGTTTTAGGAAGATTAATACATGAAAACTCTTTGTTAGAGCATGAAATGGTAAGGAACATTAATAGGAGAGTAAGAGATAATGAGTGTTTAAAAATAAACTTACAAAAAGAATATGGTAGAGTTAATAGAAAATCTATACATCATAATATGAAAAGTATGGGCTTCCTAAATAAATTTTGTGACTAAGTATATAAGCGTGTCAATACCCCTACAATTTCAATTTTGAAACAGGGAAAGGAAGTAGGCTATATACAAAGCAGTAGAGGTATTAGACGGGGAGACCCATTGGCACCTTATTTATTTACTATGATTATGGAATAATTTTCAATTCTAGTAGAAATGGAAGTTTTTATCTAGATTTTAGGCCAAATAGTTTTTAGATGAATTTGAATGTCATAAAAAAGTCTAATTGTTCAAGAACTTAGGGCATGTTTGGAATGACAAAGGGTATGACCATATAGAGTTTTGTCAGGGTACACAAGGAAAAAAAAGGTTTGACATCGACAAAATTTCATCCGGTACCGAGTTCTTTTTATAGGGCAAAATGACCTCTAATGTCATATTCAACAAAATGATGGGTAAGTAGTATTCCTATTACCCTTTTTTGATGAAGTAGGTGAATAATGCCTAAAAGATGTGCAGAAAGGACAAGTACCGAGTCAGATAATCTTGGTATTAAGCAAAATTACTAGGAAAAAGTGCTCGTAGCTTGAAGAATCGAAGATGCAACATGAAGTATGGGGGAATCATTTTATTTGCAATAAGTATATCATATAGGTACTAGCACGATTTTATGACAGAGGGACTTCGTCTTTCCTCCTATTTTCTCAGTATGCGTTTTACCGGGCCTTCGTGATTCGGCAAGCCTAAAGTGATGGTTGAAGAATTTTTAGGCCATTATTTTCATGATTCTCTTTCTTTACGTGGATCTTGTCACTTAGGAGTATACTCTTTGTATTCTCGACTTGAAATGATCTATAAAGCTTGGCTCTTATTTTTGTGACAAAATAATCCATAATAAGATTAAAGTGGATGTAGGCCATAAAATTTGTGGAACCACTATAAAAATTCTTGCTTCTATGTTGATTTCTTAATGTTTCTTGCTATATCTGCTGTATACTATTCGTATTAGGGTTTAGTGCCACCTTTTGACCTAAAAATTTTTGTGCTTTCATTAAGAAGAGCTTCTTAGGAGTAGATATTGATTTTATTTTCGACTAGAGAATCCATAAGTTGGATCTAGAGCTTTTTATTGCAGATTTGAATATTTAATTGTTGAACTAATGGCCATAAGAGATCTAATAAATCTGGAGCTATGGTTGGTGAAGGAGATGAAACTTCTCACTATAATGAGGAGACTAACTAACCACTAGCCTCTTTACCTGGACTATCTTCCCCTTAGGAGATGGTGTCGAGAGTTGTGTTCGATAAAATGACGATAGTGCCGAGTCAGAGAATGGCAGATAGACAAAAGGAACTCATTGAGAAGGTGGATGCAACCATTTCCTTGTTGAGCTATTCATCTCAAAGGCAGAGGAAAAGCCAAAGAGGAGCATTATTGGTAGGTTCTGTGGGAGAAAGTTCCTCTTCATCTGATCAGAACAAGAGAGAGGGGAAGCAAAAGATAAAGGCAAAGGCACTAGAATATTAAGGAGGAATACTGGAGGAACTGTTCAATACTTGGCCTGAGCAGAACAACTCAGCAGCGACTAGATTTTGGTTGGTACCGACATGAATTTGGGAGCTTCCAAGGAGGTTAAGCCTGATGCCACAACTTCTCTAATTGGGAGGATGATTTGTAGGACATTGGCATTAAGGTTGAATCAAATGCTTGATCGCAGGATGTTGGTGCTCATATGACTACTGTAGAGCTAGCTAAGTATCAAAGAAGATTCGTAGAAATGGCTCTCCTAGAGATAGGAGAGCCTATACATCGTCAGGCGAACCGAAATTGTTTACCGAGTGTAACACTCGGTGCTACTCTTGATAGTCATTTTTGGAATCACTGGGCCTGAGTGGAGCATATCATGGATATGATCATGGATGATGGAGGAAAACTAATGGAGGAGGAATGATGATTGGGGTTCCGTGCGTAGCAAAATTCCGTTCATATAGAATAACCTATAGGACTAAGCACATTGATGGTGCAAGAGCGACATAAGCAATTCGGTGTAGATGTTTCCCCATATTTTTAGATGGAGTTGCATTAGTGTGGTTTACTTGGCTCCTACCAAAGTCTATTTCAACTTTTGATGAATTGGCTTAGAAGTTTCGCAGTTCAGATTCCACGTTGCTCGGCCCAAGGGTGTGATGTCGTTCCTAAGAATTTCTCAAAGACCCAAAGAGTCGTTGAAAGGCACTTTGAATAGTCTTGCCATGGCGGTCAAAAAGGTAAGCAATCTGTAGCATCCCCCATTTTGAGGCCCAAAAGTAACTACTACGATTTCTACAGTTATCCATAGTTATTAATTCTCGGTGACCGAATGCGGTAATGTTAGATATATTTATATACCACAAACGCACGGATATGAAAAATTTTAGCCTCAATTTTTAAAACTAAATTCTCATTTCACTTCAAATTACATTTTAAATATATTACATAATCCCAATATGTAAACCATGTTCGGAGAAATATAATTATTACAAAATACGACAAGAGCGATATACGAAGGCGCCCCATTGGTAGATCAGAGTCCAAATATAGGCAATTGAACAACCTTGTCATTACATTCAAAACGGAGTGGAATCAAATAGAAAGAACTCCTACTAGCTACCTTGCCCCCTTCACGTCTCTGGAAGCTTATTCATCTAAAGTAGAACCTAAAAACCTTAACTCTCAAACTACTCAAAATCAATTGAGGACCCGAGAGGTTAAGGGGAAGACATAAACTTCGAGTCAGACAAAAATGTCTGGTATGAATAATAATCTACCATCTCAAACCACATAGATATCTAGTAAGACCACACCGCTTAACGTAATGGGTTTTCGCCTCACCAGTATCTTATCCCAACTTATAATAACCATATACTGTGTAGCTGCATCCATAATGGTTAAGACATAAGTTATAGTTTCTAGGGTCACTAGTAACCTATTAGTATCTTTGGCAGGCTAATAACCATTAAATCTTTGTGGAAATTCCATCCCCTTTCATAGTTTTCATGAGGTCACTATGAACGTATTAGTTCCTACCAATACTATCATCCAATCATAGTTTTCATGGGATCTTTGTGAATTTATTGGCATCTACCAACAACATTATTCAATCATAATTTTCATGGTCTTACTATGAACCTGTTGGATTCTCCAATAACATCTCTCTTGTCATAGTTTTCATGGGTTGACTATGAACATATCGATCTCTTTCATTAATTTATTCCACACTTAGTTTTCATTGGATCACAAAGAACCTGTCTAAAACAATAATTCTTTGGCTAGTCTTTTAGGCATCCTATATTCTAGTCTGTCCGACCTCTTGGATGAAATTCTTCTCACACATGTGTTAGCTCAGTATAATTTTACTACTAATTCAACCTTGCTAGATATTCTACCATTAACACCCCAATATACAGTTATAGGTTAATTATGATGTGAATATGTTACAAAAGCATACATGATACCTGATCAAAACATTATAGTGTAAACCTCTATGATTTATTTCCTTGTAATCATTTTTTTAGTGAAACATAGTTAATACCATTAACTTACTATCATTAGCAAGGAAAGCTTCTTCAAAATTCCAAAGTAAAATGCCATTTCAAAATTCTTTTATATTGCCATGGGTTTACCTTTAAAAATGAGACTGCCTTTCTTATTTTAAAAAACTAAGGCTTTCGACTATATCCTTTGTATCATTACTTTAAACATTAGATGTTCTCCTTCGAGACCATCCAACGTATCTTTCGAAAGCATTGAAACCTTCCTTTCAAAACCATTAAAGATGTACCTTTTGAAACATTCAAAACATTCCTTTCAAAAGCATTTAGCTTAAGCAAGAATTTATGAAAGCATAGCTTCGAAACCATTTGTATCCTTTTGGAAATCATTGGGTTCAACATTATTTATAATTACTGGCCAAAGAGAACAATATCAAAAGTATCCCTTATGAAAGCATTGATTTTAGGTAAAATAATTGGGGGAAAAGGACAGCTTCGAAACCAACCTTTCGAAACCATTGCCTTTGAAACTATTGACAGAAAAAAGAAGCTACAAGGACCCTTTCGAAAGCATTGGGAAGGCGGCTACAATATTAATAAAATGAATGCCTTCTTTTCGAACTCATTGTTATAAGTTCATAAGGAAAAGTGGCCTTTAGATAAATTGAAAGTTATGAAGGCGGCGGATAGGTAAAGAATAGGTTCAATATGTGACAACTCATTTGAAAGCTTCGTTAAAAACAAAATAAGAGGCAACTTTTTGGAAAGCTTCTTTAAAAACGAAGTAAGCGATAAGTTGTTCGAAAGCCTCTTTAAAAGCAGAGTAAGCGGCAACTTGTTCGGAAGCCTCTTATTTGAACAAAGGTAAAGATTCAAAAGCTTGAACCCCTTCGAAAGCATCTTTTAAAAACAAAGGCAAGTAATGTATTCGAAAGCATGCCTTTGACACAGTCCTTTCCTCCTTTCTCCAATCCACTACGTATCAATGGTTTGATACTATGTGTAATGGTTTTAAGTGGGATCAATAGCAGAAGTATGGTGACGAAAGCTTGAAAATGGAAGTGGCGAAGTGTTAAATCAAAACAAAACTGATTCTATGCCTTTCAAAGAAATTTCTTTACACCTAATTTACCTAATTTGTCAAAATATAATTGGTTTTCATCTATTTATCAAAATCTTTTTTTCCAAAAGGCTTTCGAATTCACAATTAAAAAAATAAAGTTTTTTTAAACAAATAAGCCATTCCCTTTGATAAAACATATATAACATTTAAGTTGCTTAACTTAAATAATTTTATAACCATATAAAATAATCAGGAAAATTCCCCAAAAATCACAATTGTTCACTTTTAGTATGTTCCTAACACATACAAATTTCTGACCCATAAACAATACTTATTTTCCTTAAATAATTTAAACCCAGATTATCTATTTTTTTATTCAAAATTCATAATAAATTATCCATTGGCTTGTGTATTACAAAAATTTAAACTCATCTCCAAAATAATGTTATACATAACATATTCTAATGTCATGGCATTCGAAATCAATTTACATGATTTTAACCTAAAAATTGAATTATATCATTACACAAATATCCTTGTTTAAATCAAAACATGGCATAAAATCAAAGCATATCATCATTCATCCATCCAAATGGTTTTAAACCTTAAACCTGAGATTAAAGTCCAAAAAGGCTTATATGAGATGGTTTTGATCATTATTCACTTTATTTGGATAAGGAATCGAGATTTGTTCTTGCTTTAATCTCCCTAGCTTGAATTTTAGCTTCTAATTGATTTTAAGCCCTTATTCTCCAAGGGTAATAGCCGGCCTTGTTTCTCCTTTGTTTATGTTTTTGTTTTATAAAAAAATCATTAATGAGAATGAGTAAGGGTTTAGGGGTTATGGTGTTATAGTATACAGCTATTCCTATATTACCCTTCCCTTATTCTCTTAGGTATCTAACTTACAAACCATTTTTATAAATCCGTTTAGTTGAGACACAACCCTAAATAGTTTTAAAATCTCACTTCCATTATCACTCCAATCTCTACATTATTCTATTTAATTTATCTAATTAAATATTATGAATAATGTTATCTAAAATTAGGAGCGTTATAGGCACCCCTCCTTGAAGAATTTCGTCCTTGAAATTCAACAAGGATTAAATACTAACCATTGCATCCATCTATAACATCCCGTAATTACCATAGTAGCCTACCTAACTAGGAAACAATCTACATAAAGCAAATATAGAACATACCATTATAGCAGATCAGGATATGTTTCTCTAATCTTGTTTTCTGTCTCCCAAGTACAGTCCTTCTCAATGTCGCTCCACTAAACTTTTACCAACTTAACTGTCTTATTGCTTAACTTCTTCTCATCTCTCTCTACAACTTGAACCGATTGCCTAACACAAGTTAGATCTGATTCTACTATTAAGTCTTCCACTGCAGTTGAAGGAATAGTAGTCTCTAGATCATGCACATACTTATGAAAATGAGACACATGAAATACATTATGGGCACCTGCCAAACTTCTAGGTAACTCTACTTTGTATGCGAGCGTTCCGATCTTCTCTATAATGGGAATGGTCCAGCATATCTCGGTGCCAGTTTCCCAACTTTCTGAATCGTACAACACCCTTCATTGGTAATACATCAATGAAAACCCTATCTCCAACTGAGAACTCTAGATCCTTATGCCTCTTATCCGCGTAACTCTTTTTCCTAGACTATGATGCTTTCATCCTACCTCAGATCAACTCAATCTTCTTTGTTTCCTCTCTCACCAGATCTAGACCTAAGACTAATCTATCTCCAGTTTTCAACCAATATGCTAGTGAATTACATGGCCTTCCATACAATGCTTTGTAAGGCGCCATTTCTATACTAGTCTAATAACTGTTATCATAGGTTAACTCAACTAAGTGTAGGTGATCTTCTCAAGATCCACCAAAATATAGTACACAAACCCTTAACAAGTCCTCGAGTAACTTATTGACTCTCTCTATCTACCCATGTGTTTGAGGATGATAAGCAGTACTCGTCTTGAGCTTGGTACCTAACACATCCAGTAGACTCTTCCAGAACTCACTAGTAAACAAAAGTATCTCTATCACTTACTATACTACTAGGAATTCCATGTAGTCTAACTATGTTCTTTATAAACAATTTTTCAAAAACAAGTGCGATCTTGGTTGACTTAACTGGAATGAAATGGGCACTCTTGGTCAACCTGTCCAATATGACCTATATACTTTCATTTCCTCGATTCGGCTTGGACGCGATGCTTATGAACTTTAGCAACTAGGGCTGCAATGTTGGTAGAGGCATGCAACGTTGATTTTGGGTGTGTGGAAGTTCAACCGTGTTAGTCGAAGACTGGCATGCCGTAGCAATGGTAGAATTGGTGCGAACGATCAAAATTCAGGCTGAAGCAAAGGTTGAATTTTTTACTAGCTTTTGGATTGAGGTGAGTTATCCTCAACTCACATTGCTATGCCTAAATAACTATATTATATCCCTCTTTTAATGTTTCTCTTTGCTTAGGAATCACATATGAATTGCCTAGAATTTTAGTAGCGATTGGATGAAATAATTAAAATAAATTGCGTGCTATGGGTTTAAGCTGTTCGATGGATGAATTGGTTGAATTATAAATTCAAATATTGGATTGAATTGATAACTAAAAATGAATTAAATGATTGAAATGAATTTTCATGTTAAGACTATATTATTCACTGCAAGTTAGGGTCGATGGCTGAAATTGAATACATTGTTGTATAATCGAAGTTTGTAGGAAAGCAATTCGAATTGATAAACAACTCCATATTATGGAATTATATTTTATAGAGTGATGTTGGCTCTTGATGTTGAATTTTCATTGGATTTATTGTTTAAATTATTTGAATGTTTTCAAATGAATTTCAAAAATGAGATTTTATCCATTTTGATCCTTATTGGAAATTGGTTTATGAAATATATAGTTAAATTGTATTATCTTCTAAACTTATTGCTTATCACAAAATTTCCAATTAAAACTTTTAAAGATAGGTAATATTTATTTACAAAATCATTTCAAAATTATTATTTATAAGTATATAATTTTGAGAATGCTTAGGAGAAAAAGATAAAATATAGTATTATTTTCTAAAAGTTATCATGAAAGAAATAAAATTCAATTTCAAATAATTTTAGTTATCAAAGCTATTTAAATGATTTTAAAAAAGTTTGGAAGCCATCGAGAAAATTATATCTTTATTTGTATGTATATGTAGTTAAATAGATTTCAAAATAAAGTAAGTTATAAATTATGAAAAGTAAAGCTTTGTTTTAAAATAAATTTAACTAAGATTTTAAATTTATAATTAGTTTATGGTTTTGAAGTGTTTATGAAGTAATATTATATATCTATGTAGATTTGAAATAAAGTGAGTTATCAATTATAAAAATATTGTTTTGATTCAATAACCTAATAAAGAAATTTTATTTTAAGACTTAAAACTTTGTAACTCATTTCTTTTTATATATGTCAGTTATTGGATTTCAAAAGCGATAAAAGTTTAAAAAGTGAATTATATATTAAATATTTTAGAAATAATTATCTATATTATAAAATATATTAATTAACTTCAACTTATAAACTATTGTTAACCTTTATTGCATTTAGCTTTTGGCTATTTTTATGCAAGCTTGAATTGGATTTCTATTGAATTTCGTGATTTTCTATGAAACAAAGAATTTTAATAAACGATTGAATTGTCGAGTGGTATGGGACACTTTATACAATTCTTTCTCTTATTATTATATTTTGTTAAATAGGGTTTAAGTGAAAATTACTAGCATTTAGTAAATACCTAAATTTACTGTCTAATATGGGATAGTTAGTTAAATTCTTATGATTACTGGAGTGACAATAATCAACACTTAGAGTTGTATTATCTTAGGGTGTTCGGATTTTAGACCAATAGATCCCGAGAGAGGATAACTCATTTTTCATCGATCTGAGAATCGATGCATTTTAAATTTAGGTAGGCAGATCTCTTTCGGAAGATCTCTTATGATGTAAATACAGCTGTCTCTTTTGAAAGACAGATTTTTACATGCATCGTAGTTTATAGATACTACAACCTATCAGTTTATGTTGTTTTATACAATTAGACTATGTTTACCTCTTTCGAAAGGTAAGTTTGCATAGGATAGATTAGGTACACGGTTGCTCTTTACTTTGAGCGGTGTTCTTAATCTGCAGTCTCTTTCGAAAGGCTTCCTTTCTATACAGCGGGTCTTTTTCGGTAGATTTTGTTTCACTGTATTAAACTAATAGATGATTACCATAATTATTTCATTATTAATGATTATTTCTTCAGAGATTTTTACTATGGATATTCTGTATCCTCAATGGTTCTGAGGAACTATGAATTAGTTATCACCATATTTTGAGATGATAGTCTATTGAGACTTGAATGTATCTATGAAATGGTGGTTTGTTATATATGCCTTAATATAGTATTTATTTTGGGCATATTTTATTTATGACTTATTTGGTTATTATTAAGTCAAAATTTTGAGATCTGTATTCATTAACTTAATATACCTTTATGAGTTTTTGAGTGTTAGGCATATTTTGAGATGACTTATTTTAGATTTAAGTCATTTATGGAATTATAAAGTAGTGAATTTAATTAATATTCCTTATTATGATTGTTTGTTCGGCATATTTTATATGACTTATTATTTTAAGTCATATAGTTATGGTATTAATGTCTCACCTTTTTATTTAGTTATAGTTTGACCCGTTTATTATTTTAATCCTTGGGTCAGGTCGAGACTTTGCAGGTACAGGGACCCATTGGTCTTTGGATTTTAGGCTAGCATTGAAGTAGACTATTTTGATAGTTTTATTTTACTTCATACTTGTATATATTGATAGTTAGAAGTTTATGTCATATATTGTATAGTAGTGACTTTGTACCTTATACGAGATTTCAGATATGACGTACATATTTATGTGGGTCTAGTACTCATATTTTGTAGACTCATCTTCTATTAAATATAAAATGATGTATATTATTCCACTGTGACTCTGATTCTGATTTATCTATATTATATACGGTTTTGAATATTTTTAATTGGTGTGTTTATTACTTTGTATTAATACCATATACGTCTAAATTTCAGTTCAGATCCTCAAAAAAGGTAAATAAGACGTGTTAGTGTTAGTATAAAGATATATTCACATTCGATCGCCCTTAACCAGCCGTATTCTCTAAATTAGCAGACAACGTTACTTGTAATGCTCTTTGCTAAACCGAGCATGGCGGTGAGGTTATTACTACTTGGTATAGGCCAACAATATAAAATCCACATAAATCGAACCTCATTTCCAAAATAGTTTCCCAAAGGTTGAAGCAACACACTTGGCTTATGTTGTTTGGCCTTCACTTATTGATAATTCACACACCCCCTTACCCATAAGCCAACATCCTTGTTCATAACTTCTTAGTAGAAACTCCTCTTCATGTCTCGATACATCTTGGTTCCCCTAGGATGAATCGTAAATTTGGATCAATGACATTCCCTAAGAACTTCCCTCCTTACGTCCCCAATATTCAGAACAATCAACCATCCCTTTTTTCTCAACCATCTCCTCTAGTCAAGATTGAAATCTTTTAGATCATCATTGTCCATTCCAACCTCAAGCCTTTTAATCTTCTCGGCTAACAATGGATCCTCTTTCTGCTTAGAAGCAACCCCTTTCTATCAGAATTGGTTAGACTTCCAGGCAGGATAACATGGCGGTGCTCTAACTAGAACTAATAGTTGACCATAATTGCACACTACAAGTAGTCAAAGCCTTTAGATATTTCCGTTCCGTTAACATAGCTAACACAACATTTTGATGTTTTTTGCTGCGAGCATCCATTACTTTATTTCCATTTCCAGGTGTATATTATATACTAAAATCATAAGCCGCTAAAAACTCCATCTACCTCTGCTGTCTCATATTCAACTTCTTCTGAGAGAATAAATATCTTAAGGACTTATGATCTATGTATAACTCAAATCACTCCCCTAAGAGATATTGTCTCCATACTTTCAGTGCGATGATCACCGCTACGGAATCTAGATCATGAGTAGGATATCTTACTTCACGCGGTCAAAGCTGTTGTGAAGTGTTGGCAAGAACTTTACCTTTCTACATCAACACAGCCCTAATCCGGTTCCACATGCATCGGTATAGACTACTAATCCTTGGTTCCCATTTGGGACTACTAACATAGGCGCATTGGTTAACAAATACTTTAACTTAAGGAATGATTCCTCACATTTGTCAGACTAAATAAACTTCACATCCTTCTTTATTATCTTAGTCTAAGGAGCTGCCATCCGCGAGAAATCCTTAATGAATCTCCAGCAATAGCCAGCGAGTCCAAGAAAAATTCCGATCTTAGTCACCATCTCTTGTCTCTTCCAGTTATTCACAGCCTCAATCTTATCTGGATCAATTGACAAACCCTTCTCTAAAACCACGTGACCAAGAAACTTAACCTCTTTCTTCCAGAAACGGCACTTTGAAAACTTCGCTTTTAGTTGATGCCGACTCAGCATCTCAAGCACTACTCTAAGATAAACTTTATGCTTTCTTTCGTCCTTAGAGTATATTAAAATGTCGTTTATAAACACCAATGCGAACCTATCCAAGTGCTTTAGGAAAAATCGGTTCATCAAATCCACGAAGAATGTTGCCGCAATTGTTAACCCGAGTAGTATTACTAACCAATTGTACGAAGCATATCTAGTCCGAAACGATATCAATGGAATACTATCCTCTGTCGCTCTTAGACGTTGGAAACCAATTGCCCAATTCAATTAGAAAAATACTCTTGCTCCACTCAACTGATCAAATAGATCATCGATCCTCGCAAATGATACTTATTCTTGATCGTCTTCTCATTCAACTTACGAAAGTCGATACACATCTTTAACGACCCATCCGGTTTCTTCACGAACACCACGGCCGCTCCTTAAAGTGAACTATTTGGTCTAATAAAATTCTTTCTTTCTAATTCTACTAGCTACACCTTAAATTCCTTCATCTCAGTAGGTGTCATCATGTTAAGTGGTCTACTTATAGGTTCTACTTCTAGCATAAGATCTATCCGAAACTCAATGGCTCGCTTCCGTGGTTGTCCTGTGACTGGCTTAAAAACAACTACGAACTTGCTTGCTACCAAAAGCCGATTCAACTCTTCTTCTACTTCCATTGCATTTAGTAAAGCCAAGCACTTGAGTCTGACTTCTCCACCGAGTATATAATTCGATTATGACTATTAGGGTGCCTTAGCGATATTTTCGTATCTTGGAAAAATATCCTAGCATCATATTTATCTAACCAATCCATACCCAAAATGAACCCTAAGCCTAAGAAATCAAAACCATACAAATTTCATGCAAACTTTTGATCTAACAATTCAAATTCTAACTAGTCACATCTCATTCCCAGAGTTGCATACCCTCCTATTGGATTCATAACTCTTAAGGAAGTAACAAGGCATGAGGGTTCTAAACATAACTTATCTACCAAACACTGAGATATAAATGAATGCAATGCATAGGTATAAAATAGTACCCTAACTGGTATACTATGAATCAAAAGCATACCTTCTATCACAGTCTTTCCCTTCCCAGCCGCAATTGGTCTAGAAGAAGATGGTTCCAAAGAAAAAATCTTTCCTTTGTCCCCTTTGACTGGTTCTGGACACTGATTCTTGTAGTGTCCAATCTGGTCACAGTTAAAGCACTTCGCTCCTTTCTTATCGGCAGCCTTCTTCCCTTTTCCAAATCTACATTCATAAGAATAATGTCCTTTCTTAATGCACTAGTAGCAAAGTACATCAGCCTTTCTTTTCCTGGTAGCTCCTCCTTTCTGAGCTCCTTTTCATTTAAATAACTTTCTCTTCTTTCCCTAGGGATCTTGAACCTCAACTAACTTCCCCTTACTAAATGTAGAGAGCATCTCTTCATTCCTGATGGCCATCTATACTACGACATTACTTGGTTCATAGAGGTTTGGGATGGTTGCCCTGGCAATCTCTGGCTTCAGTCCTCGAATAAACTTTTCATTTCTCTTGATGACGGTGTCAATTATGGCATATCCGTATCTAAACAGCAAATCAAACTTCGTAGCAAACTCAATCATTATCATTTCACCTTGCACTAAGTTCATGAACTTTCTCAACAATGCTGACCTGGCAACTTTAGGAAAAAACTTCTCTTCGAATATCCTACAAAACTCTACCCAATTCAACTCCTTCTCGAGAACGACCACGGTAATACTATTCCACCAATAAAGCACTGCTCCCTACAACTGTCTAGAAGCAAGTCCCCTCTTCTTTTCATCGTCCAATCCCAAGTCAGCAAAAATCATTCACAATGAAAAAGCAATTTTTTACTACTATAGCATGCTCTGTTCCTAAAAATGGCTTCCCACCAAGACGGGTATAATCCCTGCTCAGCTTAACATAGTTATTGCCAACTAGGGCCATGGGAGTAGCTCCTCTAATATCATAGCATTTCCTCCAGCTACTCCTGCAACTGCTCCAGCTTGCATCATATTAACAAAAAACTGTTACATCATCCCCATATCCATCGATGAGGTTCCAGCATCTATGTTGGCATTAGCATTTGGATTAGCATTTGCCCATCGACCCGGATTCCTTCTGGTATTTGGTCGAGCATTTCCATTAGTTGTGGTGCTTCCTCCACCTAGATTTCCTCTTTGGTTTCCTGCCTCCATATCATCCTTTCTCGTAAATCTACATACGAGCCTTAGCAAGCTATATAAAATGATCTAAGAGAGAGAGGAATACATACTTTAATATATATATAATAGTTGCAAGTACGTTATTATAGCATTAACTGAAACCTTGATCTCATTTTCTGTCACTGGATTATGTTTTGAAAATCTTTTAGGTTCAAATCTCTTTTAAATTTACATAAACCTACGCTGTGATACCAACTTATAACATCCCCCATTTGGAGGCTCAAAACTAACTGCTACGGATGCTGCAGTCATTTATTAATTTTCTATGACCAAATGCAGTAATGTAGATACATTGTGTGACGACCCATAAATCCATACCCTATGAATCGACATTAAAACACACATGCCCAACCCAAAAAACATCGACTGAAGGAAAGTCAGGAGAAAGAAAAGAAGAAGAGAAGAGAAGAAAGTGGGAAGATAAAACCAAAAAAAACAATATAGAATCTCACATCACAGCGGAAAACATATAATATCATATCAATGATCTTTACAAAACAGAAATAGTATATATACATACATCAATCAGAGTTCAACAATCAATCACAAATTATCAGCCTGGACAGTTATAATAACCTGTCCTCACAATTGTCGATAATAAACAACAACTAAGCACAATGGATAATCAATGATCAAAACAGATACGCGTATACATAAATGAAGATCTCCAGCTCTCCTCCTAAAGCTCCAAAAGCACCAAATCTGAACCTATAAATATACTCGGTCTGACCCAAACATTGAAAGGGAAGAACGCCCGAATCAGTTTGGTAAATCAGCGTGAGAAACACACTCAACTGAATTTAATAAATTACCAAACTTTTCCTTTATCAAACAAATATATCTCGTAAGACAAGTCCACACATAAACACGGACGTGTTTTTACCTTACGATAACTATAACATTTCATATCAAATCATCTGATATTCTACTAGTGTCTAGTATACAAATAATACTCAAGATAGCCGAGATTGTTGCCATTATTAAATTCCAGCATACTAGGCTCTACAAATAAAATTGTAGGTAAGTAGTGGAGTTTGGATTTCTATACAAATGACCAGGTTAAGGTACCACCTTCCGGCAGTACATCTCTAGAAGAATGTACCGAGGACCATCATAAAGGATCCTCTACTAACACAAGACCAACCCATCTCTATAACTAGATGGTACCAAATGTATCATCCTCCGGTCATTACCAACTTTTACCGAGGGCCCTCATAGCATACAAACCACAATAATCAGACACACGAGGTCATAGCATGTAGAGATATATCTTGAAGAGGATGATCATACCCTACTTGGGAGCGACCCACTTAGTCTTGCAGCATCTAACCCCGTTTTGGTCATTTTCGGTTGATGGGGCCGGAGATAACGATTACCTTTCACTATCACATATCACATCGCTTTGAATGCCACATGGCCATTTCCGTAAACTACTATTGCCTTCCACAAAAATACAACCCTTAAGCTCATATGTCTCAAGAAGGGTGTTAAGCTAAGAGAAGTTTCCTTCTCCGCCACCACTGATGAGAAGACCCGACTTCCTATCTCCAGGAAATCGCATCATCTTGAAGAAATAAAGGGATAGAAGAAGAAAAGAAAGAGAAAGAAGAAACAGAACAACATCAGAGAACTCACAGCGGAACGAATAAAATATAATATATCACATAACATATTACATAGTATCTTATTACACCAGAGTACACAACTTAATCAACAGATAATAGACGGTTATAAACATCTGTCTAACTATACAATTCAAGTACACAAGAATCAGATACCAAACAAACACAGCGGAACCATAATATATCTACACGTCGAAGCCTCCTGCTCCATATCTCCTCCAGAATTCGTCAAGCTAACCTGATCCACTTGACTACTCATACATAATATGAGTACCCAAGAGTTTAATAAAATAGAAAATAAACACTCGGGTCAGACAGGGGTTTGGTGTGAGCAAACGGGTTAAAATTGCTTAACTTTAAAAAAACCTTTGAAAAGAAAAGGTATCACGTAAGACTTCCCACACATAAACATGGAAAAGTTTTTACCTTACGCTAACCAAAACATTTGATAGGAAATCCAGTGATATTATAATAGTGTCTAGGGTTTTCAAGTAAATAATAAATAGCCGAAATTGTTACATTTATTAAATTCCAGCTACTAGCCACAAAAGTGGGTAATACAATCAAAACCGTAGGGTCTCGTAGGAAGAATGGGTTTCCATCAATGGCAGGGCTACTGGGGTACCGCTTGTCACAGTACGTGGCCTAGATCAACGTACCGAGGAGTACGCCCGTTCCCTTGCAACACAAGGCCGGAACCATTCCTTACTGAACAGTCCCGAACAAGACAACCCCGCAGTTGGCCGCGACCCAACTGCCCACACAGCCGAATAAAAAGGGACTTTTAGACAAGGGAAAATCTTGCTCTCCAGTGGGAGCTACCCATGAAGCCTTGCTGCACCTCCCCTGTTTTAGCCATTCCCGGTTGATGAGGCTTGAGGCTGCGATTACCTTTATAGAACACATCTATCTTAGAATGCTCATCGTCCACCTGACGATGTGCTGAAAGCATTCAATCCATACAAGTTCGTTCCGGGTTCGAACGGAACCGAAGGCACTATCTCGTTGCACTCATTATTGGAATCACCCTTAGAGTCAGCGACCATAGCCCTTGCACTCTAAGCCACCATCTCCAATCTATAAGCATTATTCCGTCAACTCATTACGGAATCACCCACAGAGTTATATTGACTTATAGCCCTTACACCTCGAGTCTTCACTTGCTCCACTTGGATTCACGTCCTAACGTTTAATTTGAATCGATGTGGTTTTCAGATATCCAAATATGGAAACCCGATCCCGGTCTCACCGAAACCAAACGCCATTTTAATGTCCAAGTAGTACTTAAGGGTTTAAACAATTTAAACTCATATTCAGGATGATATGTAAATAGATAGATGAATCATATTATCACAATAGATAATTCATAACAACATTCATCTCCACAAAGCAGCATATCGCATAACAGAGATATCCAGTATCAATCAATATCAAATATCCAATATCAACCTCCAATTATTTATCATCCAATATTAATTAATCAACCAATATTAATCAATCAACCCATATTAATCAAACATCCAAAACAGAATTGATTATCTTTTAATCAATTGAATTATCATAATCCTTCTTCATTAATTATTATTCCAAAAATAAATTAATCATCTTTAATGATCTTCCTTAATTAATCTTCCTTGATTAATTATATTCAATTACATTTAAGTAATTATCCTTAACCATATTCAGTAATTAATCCTTAATTACTATCATTAATTTCAATAATTAATGATCCTTTATTTAATTACATTAATTAATTAATTATAATTAATTACATTAAACCTTAATCAACTACAATTTAATTAATTACACTTAAATTAAATCACTTATATTAATCAACCTTGATTAATATCATTAATTATATTAATTAATGATCCTCATTAATTGATAAGTACTTTAATTAATTAAATAGTTAACTTATAATTAATCATCTCATTAATATTAAACAGTAATTAACAATTTATAATTACTTATCTTAATTAATTAACTTCTTAATTAATTATTTTCTAATTTAATTATATTAATCCTTGATTAATTAATTCAATTAATTAATCTTTAATTACTTCATTAAGTAATCATTATTCAATTAAATTAATTAATAAATCCTTAATTAATTACTTATTAATTAATTACATTTTAATTAATTACCCTTAGTAATTAATCTTAAATTAACCACATTCGTTAATTAATTAATCACATTAATTAATTAACTAAAATAATTAAGTAGTTAACTCTTAATTACTTGCGTAATTAGTTATCTCTAATTACTTTCATTAATTACTTAACAAATAATTAATTCCATTATTAAATGACCCTTAATTCATTAATTAATTAATTACTCCATAGTTAATTAACTTCAAAAACAATTATATTAATCAATCCATAATTAATAACATTAAGTGATTATCCATAAATCACTCTCATTTAATAACTTCCATAAGTAATTATCATTCTTAATTACATTCTATAATTCATCATTGATTACTCCATTAAGTAATCACATTTAATTAATCCATAATTAAGTGATTATTAAAATTAAATAAACAATTAACTAACTATTTAAAATTAATTAAATAATTAATTAATTAACTTCTAATATTAAAGAAAAATCTTTAATAAATTAAGAAAAGCATAAATCTTAATCAAACTTAACTTATTAACAAATCATATTGAATAAGTATTCTTAAGTTTATATTAATAATAATTTAACCATAACTATCATCACAATTAACTCATTTGAATTAATCAAATTTTAATGATGTAAAAACAATTATTCTATTTGGATTTCAAAATCATAACTTAAACTTTGTTTGAAATTAAAGCATTTAGAATCAAATTTTGAAATTTAAAAATACTTTAATTATCCAATTTAAACTTATTCATTTACAATATAATTTGAAACTTAGTCTTAAACATTACTAAAGATTTACTTTAAACTTTGATTCAATAATGAAATTCAAAACATTCTTCATTTAAATTTAAAATTCAAATTTAATTAAGTTAAATTACTTCCAAAAGAAACCATCTTTAAACATTTTAAATTTTAAATTAAATTCAATTATCACTTTAATAATTTGCTTAACATTTACTCTAAAGAACAAGTTTTTTACTTTGAAAATTCATTTTCTTTTATAAAAACTGCTGATAATTAGCACCAGAAAGTTATCCTGGGTTAAACTCGAGAGGAACCCACCAAAACCCTGAGCATGTCACGGAGCAAACCCCATGCTTCTTGAGTCACTCATTCCCTGCATCTACTTCGAGTCGTCCCAATGAAAATCACGAGCACCCACCCAAGCGAATGCGTCTTCCCCAAATCCAATAACGCCCAGACCCAAAACAGTGCACATAAACGTGCACGGTGCACGTCTCCCCTTACCTCCGGCTAGCTACGGCCGTCGCGACCTCCAACCACCATCACACGCAACCCCAACATCTCGATTATCAACCAAGATCCAATAAAACAAACGCGAATCGAAATATGATCATCACGCTCGAAAGTCTGCAAAACAACTCGACACAAAACCACCCACGGCCAACGCCACGATGTCGTTCAACCCTCGCCGTCCTCACCATCGAACACCCCGGCCACGAGATACCTTCTCCCCAAAAGCGAACGCCTTCGGTCCCACCTTCATGTCGCAAATGCTACGACAGTCAAGCCCAGCCGAGAACAACATAAAACCCTAGTTTGATAAACTTCGATCAAATTAAACATTTGAAAATTTTAATTATATTTTTCCCAACATCCTCAACATGAAAACAAGCTTTGATCAAAGATCCAGCATCAATTGTCACCTGGATCATTGGCAAATCACTAAAACCCAATTTTTGAACAAACCCCAATTACATACGAAATACCCAACTAAATATCATGATACAAGTATTAAAAATCATGATTTCCTGATGCTATTCCAATCATGCAATCAAAACTAAAGATTAAGTTCATAAATTTTTAACCCAATTTGATATTTACTGTAATTTTGAAATTTCTGAACCATTATTTCATTTTAAAAACTTATAAACATTTTTAGATGAAAAGTTATATGATTACAAACAACTTCTCTGCATATATCAACATCTAATATAGTTTGGATTAAAAGATTTTGAATTTTTCTTTTAACAGATCATTCACAGTAGTCAACAGAAAACATACTTGCGTGTATACAAACAAACAAGCTCTCACAACATATAGGTACCAATCCATATAAATTCAAGCTATATAATTTTAATACAAGTCAATAACCACACATGCATGGCAGTAAAATAAGATCAACTGTTTTTTAAAAAGTATTTACTCACCTAATTCTTTTAAGCAGAGCAGGTTCATTACTTCAAGGCCTTTGAAATTCATCTGGAGAAATGTTATTGCTTTGATTGTACTTATGAAATCCTACTGCATGCTTCAATCTGTTGCTTAAAAAGTTGAAACTAATTTGAACTTGCAGGTTGAACTCCATGCAGGTTGAAATTGATATGAAGTTGCAGATTCATTTTACAGATTTGAATGCTATGAAGAATTTTGGTTTGTAGGTTTTTTTTTATTAATTTCAGATTTGAGAAATAGTTTTTTTTTTTGAGAAGCTTTTTACAAGATTTTGGTTTTGAAGATTTTCTTTATTTCAGCAGAAAATAGTTTGAAGAAGAGATGAAAAATGAATTATGTTATGGTTTTAAATAAAAATTTAAAGAAAGTGAATTTCAAAATAAATACACTTGTTCTCAAGAATTAACACTCGTCGTTACCATGAGCTTCTAAGTTTACAAGTGTTAAATTCTTGCATAATTGTATTTAAAACCTTATTACAAAGATAATTATATTTTATATTTAATTTAGCAAATACTTACATATGTATATATAAGTTTACCTTTAAAAGAAAAATGTTTCAAAACTAATATAAATAATTTCTTTATACTTGTATTTTAAAAATCTAAAACATTTATATATGTACATTTATATCCATTTTAAATTTAAACACTTTAAAAAGAAAGCAAAACAAAATGTTTAAATCTTCTTAAACTATCATATTAAAAAAACAATCTTATATTTGAAACAAATTGAATTAAACTTTAAATTAACTTTTGAAAACTATTAAATTTTGAACAAAGCTTTAAATTATAATTTCATACATATTCAAATTATCAATAGATTAAAACTAAATTTCAAAACAACTCAAATTATAACATATACATACATATATATTACAATTTGAAACTTCAATCTTTAATTTAAAACAAAAACTCTTCTATTCACAATATATATCAATTTTATATATATTATAAATAGAAAAAAAAAATTATTAGCTTTGACAAACAATCTTATCACTATTGCAAGATTAAAATTTATCAACCTTTAAAAGATTAAATTAGCCAATTTAAATTAAAATCATAAAGAAAAATTATCAAATCAATTTAATTATTAACACAGATTATTAAATTGATATTGCCCAAAATTCCGGGTCGTTACAACTGATGTATGTTTGTAAAAACCAATGTGCGTAATCTATAGAAATGCAATATCAGACAAACATCCATACAAGTTGTTCAGGAATAGGACAAACCGAAGGTACTTTCCTACCACATCCTGTCGAGCAATCCCTAGGATTAGTAGCGAATAGTCCTCGCATTTGATATTTCATAATGAAGAAACCACTGCTACTATATGTATATTGGGATTTTAACCCCAAATGATCAATAAGCAGTCCCCTACAATGAAAATCCAAAATATCAATATCATTACAATCTGCATAAATTGAACGCATATACATTGGTCCGAAGTGGTTTTCAGATAAATCTGATCCCGGTCTCTTCGTACCAACAACGCAAAAGCGTTTCTCAACTTCAAACAGAAACTAAGTCTCATAGCCTTATCACGTCTCTAACTTTCAACTTGCTATCCCACGGGCCAAGAAGGAAGCTTGATAGATTGGAGTAATACTCCTTACTATACGAATCAACGTCCTCAACATAAATGATATTCAAGCCTACACAAAAGGCTATGTACTAAGTGTACGAGTAAATAGTTCCCACATCAAGTTGAGAAACTAAAATGGCCAAATTTGATAGTCGGTTATTTAACTATCAAAGCAAACAAACAAATATTTAGCACCATATACAATCACTAGGCCTTTTTGGTTAATCTTTTATTAATTAATTCACTTGCCAAATATTCACTTCAAATTATCTTAAAAAGATATGTTCTTAAAACATTTCAATATCTCAATATTGGAAAACATTTCCATATACTTATTTAATAATAAGTAATTCACAATTCACTTTATTTTCAGCACTTAGAAAATATTCCATATACTTAAACCGCGATTAAGTATATATTTATTCTTTAAGGAAAACATTCTCTTAAACGTCTTTTATTTGAATCAAAATGAATGTTGCATAAAACATCGGTACGACAACCCAAAATCACTAGTACAGGGATTCGAAAATAAGGTAGATATATAAATCCCATATATTATACAAAATATTTTCCTTCGAAAATCATTTACTATAACAACAATGTTATAGTCCATCATTTCCTACACTTCTCGAAAACGTCTATTTCAACAATGAATGTTGAAATCTATGTATCTGATACTTAACACATTTTAAAATATCTTCAAACCATTTAACTCCATTTAAAATACCACCTTCCAAAAATATCCATTTTATTTAATATATTATTCACTGTCCAAAATTGTGAATATAGTTCCTTTAATCAAAATTCATTATTTCTACGGCTTTAATTAAAAGATTATCCACTGTCTAAAATCGTGAATATAGTTCATTTACCAAATATAATGTTTCTACACATTTATTAAAGGATAATCCACTATCCAAAATCATGAATATATTTCCTTTAATCTAAATTCATTATTTCTACACCTTTAATTAAAGGATTATCCACTGTCCAAAATCATGGATGAAATTTCTTTAACAAACTTCCATATTTAACTTATCAAATTCAATTAATTTAGGATTTATAAAACAATGTTTATAAATTCCATTTATATTTTATAAAACTTCCATTTATAAATTCCATTTATTAACAAATTCCATTTACATCACATTTATATGCCAAATTCAAATTATAAGTTAATTTACTTACAGTTCTCTTTATTTACAAATACATTCGTTTATAACTTCACAAATTATAAATCTATAAATCTTATATACTTATAAAATCCATTTATAACTCCATTTTAACATTTACAAAAATCCTTTACAATCCCAATATTTTGATTTATAAAATACCAATTTTATAAATCTTATATATAAACCATTTACAATAAATCAAAAATCCAAATTTAAACTATTTACAAACTAATCAACTTCATATTTCAAAAATCACATTCTGATTATATTTCACAAAATCATAATTTTTATAACATAAAAATTATAACATTTATTTATTTAAAATAAATCCATTTAGTTTAATAATTCAAAATTCAATAAAATATCTATTTTCAAAATCACTTGAAAATCTTTTTCAAATTGAAATCATCACTTTAATATTTTTAAATTACCAAAAATAGGCCCAATTTTGCAACAGTAGTAAATACATCAATCACAGCATCCAAAACATCATATATCACTATATCTGTAAATAAATCAACAGTGGTGAGGAATCCAATTGGATCCCTCCAACCTGTCATCTGCAATAAATATACATATTAGAATATATGTAAAATGTCCGCTTTGAGGCAGACGTACGTACAAAGGGTCATTCGCTCATACACGGGAACGTATAGGGTCTCATCTGCTCCAATAGGCAGGAATATCTCCAAATGCCAATCAATATATATACATAATATATCATATATCATCCAAACAATCATTAATCATCATAAATAAATTTAATCCCACTTATATAAATATATCAATAAGTTAGAAAGAGTGAGTTGTACTCACTTTGGTTCCAATAGCAGTTGTAGTGCTTTATTCCGAATAAAATTAAAAAGCCGTTTAATTTTACCCAAAATTTACACCTGCTCCAATCAACTCCAAACTAGCTCTGAAATGTAGTGCTCGTCAATATGGACCGAACGAATTTGTTCCGTCAAAAACTAACCTCGTATGACAAAGTTACGATGTTTCAAAGTTTATACGAATTATAAATATAATAATTTCAATTTCACAATTTTTTTTAAACCTAGTTAATCACAGCCGTCGATTTTGTTTTGATCACATTTGGGCCGATCATGCTTTTCTCTTTCCCATCATTCAAGTCGTGAACGAGACCGAATGTCGTTCAATTTTTCTGATGGCCGCACCATATCCCTTGATTGAAACGTTGATGAAATAACTCCATGTCGTGGCCCATCGTCGACTTCATCACCGCCGTGAGTATCATTGAGCTTAGACGTCTCCATATTTCGAAAATCACGCACGAAGTTCAGCTGTTGAAACCCCCTTTTGTCGTTAATCCGTCGCCTTAAATTTGATCGTGACCGTTGAATGCGTAACTCTCGACGAGCTTAACATTTTTCTAGTTGGAAGATTTTAATGAAAGCTGATGGATTTAAAGATAATAGAGGGGAAAGATTGAAAGTTTCTAGCCAATAAAATGTAGAATGGTAGCTGTAACGTTTGACCTAGGGTTTGTGCAAAGTTGAGAAAGTGAGGTCCTTTTATATAAAATTTCCATGCACTATTCATCCAAAACTTTTTCGAACTCCATATGAAGTATGCCACCTGACGTTTGTAATATTATACCCCCATTCCAAACACAATGGAATATATATCGGGAGCCAATTTGATCGTATTTGGAAGATAGGTTTTCGAATCGACTATTTAAATTTAAAATTTACTTAAACAGATTCCTATGCATTTTAGCTTGCCCCGACTGAACCGTAAATCCAATTGACATGAAATTTGAAACCTTACAATAATATAAGATTACGGATCCAATGAAACTGGTTTCGTTGAAATCCGACACTCTTTGAAAAATAACTATTTTTACATGTCAATTAAATATTAAAATATTCAATTTCTGTAATTTAACATTTAATTCGATTTTAAAAGTTTACTAACATCATTCTTATTCAAATAGAATTTAATTCAACTTTATAAACCATTTTTAATTCTTATTAAATAAAAATTCCAATTATTTACGCAATTTCAAATATTAAATTAACAATTTAATTATCCAATTAAATCACTATATTCAAAATATAATTCATTCAGCTTATAAGATTAACTTATGAATATTTAAAATCAATTAAATATATGAATTTTGAATGACTAAAATTCTAGATCATTGCACATTGATATACCAAAAACAAACGGATATGAAAAATTTTAAACTCAATTTTTAAAATTAATTTCTCATTCCAATTCAAATAACATTTCAAATTCATTGCATATTCTCAATTCGTAAACCACGTCCAAAGAAATATAATTATTAAAAAATACATTAAGAGTGACATATAAAGATACCCTTTCGTAGATTAGAGTATAAATATAGGCAATTAAACAACTTTGCCATTACATTCAAAATACTGCGGAAAACAAACAAAATGAACTCCTTCTAGCTAGCTTGCCTTTTGTATGTCTCCATAAGCTTATTCGTCTAAAGAAGAACCTAAAAACCTTAAATCTCAAACTACTGAAAACCAATTGAGCACCCAAGAGTTTAAGGAGAAACAGGAACTTCGAGTCAGACAAAAAAGTCTGGTATGAATAGTAATCTACCATCTCGAACCACATAGATATCTAGTAAGACTGGGCCACTTAGCGGAAAGGGTTTTCTCCTCACTAGTATCTTATCCAAACTTATAATAACCATATACTATGCACCTGCATCTACAGTGGTTAAGACATAACATAATAAAATGTACCAGATGATATGCAAACATGCAATATGCAATATGCTCTGGATTTATCATCCTTATTTACATGACTATCTATCTCCAATTATATTTTCTAGGGTCACTATTAACCTATTAGTTTTTTGGATGACTAATAACCTATTAATTCTTTATGGAAATTCCATCCCCATTCATATATTTCATGGGCTCACCATGAACCTACTGGTTCGTACCAATACTATCATCCAATCATAGTTTTCATGGGATCTCTATGAACATACTGGTATCACCAATAACTTTCTTCAATCATAGTTTTCATGGGCTTACTATGAACCTATTGGATTCTCCAATAACATCTCTCATGTCATAGTTTTCATAGTTTGACTATGAAACTATTGATCTCTTTCACTAACTTATTCCGAATATAGTTTTCATGGGATCACTAAGA
Organism: Allium cepa; assembly: GCA_030765085.1. NCBI lineage: Eukaryota > Viridiplantae > Streptophyta > Magnoliopsida > Asparagales > Amaryllidaceae > Allium > Allium cepa. The sequence goes on along the minus strand of CM060928.1, from coordinate 380,203,218 downwards.
ACTTGTCTAAACCAATAATACTTCGATCAGTCTTTGGGCATCCTATATTCTTGTCTATCAGATCTCCTAGATGCAATTCTTCTCACACATGAGTTAACTTAAACTATATCCACTACTGGATCAACCTAGCTAGTTATTCTACCCTTAACACCACAAAATGCAGTTATGGGTTAATTATGAAGTGCATATGTTACAAAAGAATACATGATAACCGATCGAAACATAATAATGTAAACCTCTATGATTTAATTCCTTGTAATCATTTTTCTAATGAAACATGTTTAATACCCTTAATCTACTTCCTTACCAAGGAAAGCTTCTTCAAAAATTTCAACGTAAAATGTCATTTCTCAAAACTCTTTTATATTGCCATGGGTTTACCCTTAAAAATGAGATTGGATTTCTTATTTAAGAAACTAAGGCTTTCGACTATATCCTTTTTATCATTACTTAAAACCCTAGATATTCTCCTTCGAGACATCCAACATATCTTTTGAAAATATTGAAACCTTCCTTTCAAAACCATTAAAGATATATCTTTCGAAACACTGAGAACATTCCTTTCAAAAGCATTTAGCTCAAGCAAGAATTTATGGAAGCATAGCATCGAAACCATTTGAAAGTATCCTTTTCAAAATCATTGGGTTCAACATTAATTATAACTACCGAACAAAGAGAATAATGGCGAAAGTATCCCTTATGTTGATTTTAAGTAAAATAATTGGGGGGAAAAATGATAGCTTCTAAACCAACCTTTCAAAACTGTTTCCTTCGAAAACATTAATAAAAGCGGTTACAAGGACCATTTCGAAAGCATTCAGAAGGTTGGTTTAATATTAATAAAAGACTAGCCTTCCTTTCGAACTCATTGTCGTAAGGCCATAATGAAAAGTGGCCTTCAACTAATTTGAAAGGTACAAAGGCAGCAACTAGGTAATGAATTGGTTCAAAATGCGGCAACTCATTCGAAAGCTTCTTTGAAAACATAGTAAGCGGCAACTTATTCGAAAGCTTCTTTAAAAAAAGAGTAAGCGACAACTTATTCGGAAGCTCCTTTAGAAAAAAGTAAGTGGCAACTTGTTCGAAAGGCTCTTTTTGAGCAAAGGTTAAGATTCAAAAGCTTCAATCCCATTGAGAGCATCTTTTAAAAACAAAGGCAAGTAATGTACTCAAAAGCTTATAAGAATGTCTTCAACCCCTTCGAAAGCATGCCTTTGACATAGTCCCTTCCGCCTTTCTCTAGCCCACTTCGTATCAATGGCTTGATACCATGTGTATTGGTTTCGAATGGGTTCACTAGCAGAAGTATAGTGACAAAAGCTAGCAAATGGAAGTGGCGAAGTGGTAAGTCAAAACAAAACTGATTCTATGCGTTTCAAATAAATTTCTTTTCACTTAACTTGCCTAATTTGTCAAAATGTAATTTTTTGTCATATCTTTATCAAAATCCTTTTTTAAAAGGCCGCCAAATCACAATTAACCATTTAAGACATTTTAAGCAAATAGGCCCTTCCCTTCGATAAAATATATAAACATTTAGGTCCCTTAAATTAAACAATTTTACAACCATGGTAAAATACTTAGATAAATTTCCCAAAAATCAAAATTATTCACTTTTAAAATGTTTTTTAACATATATAAATTTCTTACCCAAAAACATTACTTATTTGCCTTAAATAATAAACCAAACTTATCTATTTCTTCCATTCAAAGTTCATAATAAATTATCCATAGCTTGGGCTATTATGAAAATCTAAATCCATCTCCAAAACAATATTTTACATAACATATTCAAACATCATGGCTTTCGGAATCAATTTTACGTGATTTTAACCTAAAAATCGAATTATATGATTGCACAAAAATCCTTGTTTAAATCTAAAACATACCATTAAATCAAAGCATATCACCATTCATCCATCCAAACGATTTTAAACCTTAAACCCGAGACTAAAAGTTCAAAAAGCTTATATGAGATGGTTTAGATCATTATTCACCCATCCAAATGGTTTTAAACCTTAGACATGAGATTAAAAGTTTAAAAAGGCTTATATAAGATGGTTAAGATCATTATTCTCCTTATTTTCATAAGGAACATTAGATTTGTTCTTGCTTTAATCTTCCTAGCTTGAGTCTTAGCTTCTAATTGATTTTAAGCTCATCTTCTCCTAGGGTAATGGCCGGCCTAGTTTCTCCTTTGTTTATATTTTTGTTTTATGAAAAAAACATGAATGAGAATGAGCTAAGGGTTTAAGGGTTAGGGTATCGTATACGATTATTTCCATATCAACCTTGCCTTATTCTCTTAGGTATCTTACTTACAAACCATTTTTATAAATCCACTTAGTTGAGGCACGACCCTAAATAATTTAAAAACACAATTCCCTTATCACTCTAATCTCTAAATTATTCTACTTAATTTATCTAATTAAATCTCTTGAATAATGTTATTTAAAATTAGGGGTGCTACACAATCTGAAAGAGGATATGATGTTGGTGGCTTTAGTTTGAGGGATACACCAAGATATAGATATTGCAAAATGGCAGAGTATGAAACAAATGACTACTATGGAGGAGTTCCACCGAATGTTTAACCAGTTCTTGTCTTGAAAGACGCTAACCTGAATTTCAGGAAGGCCAGTGATGGACAACCGAGATAGATAATTCAAAGTAATGTGGCTATAAAACAAAATAGTAAGAGTGCCGATAATGTATTTATGAACATTGGGAATTCTAATAACCATAAAAAAGGAATCATGGCATTAAGGGCAGATGAAATGGTATCAAAAAGCATTTGAGGAATATGAGGCCAGAGGATTATGCTCATTTGAATGATACGATCGAAAATATCTACCTTTCCATGCAGGGTACTGAGAGATATAAGAACCACCCAAAAGAGAGGTGGCCGAAGCTGGGAGATGCTCTAGAAAGTATTTTCGATTCCATTAAGAACCATGAATACAGTGTAAATGAATGTCATCTGCTGAAGGACATCACTGAGGAGTTAATCTGCAAAAAACATTGGCAGCAACATATTAGTGATCTATAGAATGGCGAATAGAATGTTGAAGCCCAATAGCAGAATGCTCACGTGAACTAGCATGGATGAGGATTGCTTTACCATTGAGGTCGAAGCTTCTGCTAAGCAGTAGAGATTGATGGTCGATGATATAGTCTTTCGTAATAAGGATTTTGATGGGACCGAAGCACCAATCTTTGATCCTATGATGATAACGACCATTTTGGGCCTAGCTAGTGTGCATGAGTCTTAGTGGATTGTGGGAGCTCGATAAATATTCCGTTTAAAAGAACTTCTGATCAAATGAAAATCAGTTGGAACGCCACCAAGCCTTGTAAATCCCAGATTCAAGGTTTTTCAAAGAGGCAAAGTAGCCCATTGAGACTATTAACTTGTCCGTGGAATTGGGAGAAGGAGATTGAAAGATTGTGTGGGTTTAGAAATAAGAAATTGTTGATAATTCTTAGCATTTTTAGGTTGACCGACACTAATTAGTTTCAGAATAGCACTAGCTCCTTGGTGTTTAATGACGAAGTTCCCTATGGAGAATTAGTTCAGATCAATTCAAGGCGAGCAAAGAATTCGACAAGAATGTTACATTATTGAGCTCAAAGAGGCAAAGTGATGGGAGAATGGGAACGATGTAAAGAAAGCCCTCTGCATCAAGAATGTGGATGCAAAGCAACTAATGCCTAAGCCCTAGCTCTGGAATCATAACAAATTCTTTAAGCCTATTAATACCAAGAAGCAGTCAAGGGAAGTGCGGGCAGCACCAGCTGAACTTACGATCAACATTTCCATCGATATAGATGATCCTACTTTAGTCTTTAAGAACGAACCTCATGTTAATGCCAAGTTTAGAAACGAGTTTTTTGATTTTCTCCAAGAAAACCTAGATGTGTTTTCCTGGACGCATTCAGATATGTGTAAGATATCGCTAGAGGTAGCATGAGACTCATAGAATGTGAACCCAAAGTACCTGCCTGTGAAGCAGAAGAGATGCATTTTGGATCCGAAGCGATCCGCTGCATTGAAAGATGAAATGGAAATGCTAAAGGCAAATGGCTTTATTAGTGATGCCTTATACCCTAAATAAGTATCTAATCCCATATCAATTAAAATGGGAAACAAGAAGTGGCGTATATGCATTAATTACTTGTATTTGAATAAGGCATGCCCAAAGAACAGCTTCCTGCCTCCGAAGATTGACCAGCTTGTGGAATCAATAGTTAGACATGAACTGGTATCCTTTATGGATGTGTGTTTCGGCTACAATCAAATAGCAATGCACATGTCATATTAGGAGCATATGAATTTCATTACTAATTATGGCCTTTAATGCTACCAAGTCATATCATTCGGTTTAATGAGCACTGGATCTAACTATCATTGATTGGTGAAAGGAATGTTTGAAAAGAAAAATAGGCAAACTATGGAAATGTTTTTGGATGACATGCTTGTGAAGTTACGAATCATAATAATGGTCCGTCCAAGATGTTTGATGTGCTACGGAGTTATAGAGCGAAATCAAATCCATTGGAATATTCCTTCGGAGTCGCATTAGGGTTAGTTCTTAGGATTTATTTTTAATTGTAGATGCATTGAGGCTAATCCTTAGCAAATTATTGCCCTGTAACACGTAACGGCCCCAAAGACAAGGAGGGAAATGTGGAGCTTGAATTGGAAGGTTGCTGCTTTGAGTTAGTTCATTTTAAAGGCAACTGATAATTGTATACTATTTTTCAATGCCCTCGAAAGGATAAAGGAAAGTTTGTTTGGATGAAGAATGCTAAGAAAATTTCAAGGAATTATTAAGGCATATATATATGGAAAGACCACTAGTCCTATCCAATCCTTTGGACGGAGAAGATCGGCTTATCTATTTAGCGGTGTCTACTCATGCACTAAGTGCAGCATTGGTACATGAGAATGCAAGGATCCAAAGGCTAGAATTTTACATCGGCAATCTGTTTACCAATAAAGAAAAGAACTATCCAAATTTAGAAAAGTTCGCTTATTGCTTGTTGATTGCTTCCTAGAAGTTACGATCATACCTTCACGCTCACTGGATAAAGGTGCTGATAGAACAGCCCTTAAAGCAAGTATTGCAACAACTTGAAACTTCCAAAAGGTTATTGAAATAGAACATCAAGTTAAGCCGATATTGTATCACTTACCATCCGAGATGGGTGATAAGAAGACAAGCATTGGTGGATTTTATCACTGAGTTTACTTTCTGGGATAGAGAAGAGGAAGATGACATGATCAAACTTTGCCGATGGAAGTTATACTAGAAAGAGCTTCCAATGAGCATGAATTTAGGGAAGCAGTGGTACTTGTAACCCCAGAAGGACAAACTATTTTCTACATATTGAAGCTAGAGTTACCCGCGATGAAAAATAAGGCTAAGTATGAAGTGTTGATAGCTTTCTCAAGAAAGTAAAGGAACTGAGGATGAGGATGCTACTTGTATTTAGTGACACCTAGTTGGTGGTCTACCAGGTAAAAAAAGAATTCCGGGCTAAGGGTGCAAAACTTGCCACTTTCCTAACAAAGACACTGGAACTGTTGAATGATATAGAGCATTATATGATTACACACATCCATTGGAGGAAAATGCGAAAGTTGATTCACTAGCCAAATTGGAAAGCTTTAGGGATACGTACTTGATGGGATTTGTTCGGAGGTTTTATTGGCTCCAAGCATCGAGCAGATGAATATCGACTAGATCTTGAAGGCTGAGCAGAAAAAGGAGTCATTGATGACTCCGATCAAGGACTATTTGCTGAAGAGAACTCTCCCAAAAGGAAGAAATGAACGACAAAAATTCCTTCGTATAGTTCCAAGATTCATAACGAAACAAGGAGTGCTATACATGAAAGGTTTCTCAATCCCTTGCTTTGGGGTGTAGCCAAGGATGAAGCGAGGAAAATTCTCATGAAAATCCATGTGGGTAGCTATGGTAATCACACCAGAGGTAGACCTTAGCGAAGAAGATTTTTTGCTATGAATACTTATGGCTAACAATAAACCATGATGTCGATGATTATATCCAATGGTACGACAAGCACCAAGGGTTTGAAAAATTCTAAGGGACCTATCCATGGAGCGTACGAAAATGGTTAGCTTATGGCTATTTGTGATTTAGGGAATTGATAACTGATGTGGTACTAATGTCGAAAAGAGGAGCTAAGTATGCTGTTGTTATGGTAGATTACTTCACAAAGTGGGCTGAAGTGGAACCGCTTACCATTATCCCAACGAGTAAAATGATTGGCTTTGTGATGAACAAAATGATTGGCTTTGTGATGAACAATATTATCCATAGATTTCAAGTTCCCCGAAAAATTGTAACTGATAATGGAACTCAATTTAAGAGCACCGAGTTCAAGGATTTCTATAACAGATACGAAATTGAGAAAATATTTTGGTAGCAGCACACTCACAAGCTAATGGACATGTGGAGGTGAAGAATTAAACCATCAAGTCCATCTTGATGAAATGATTAATTAAAGCTAAGGGTAATTGAGTCGACAAGCTTCTACTTGCATTGCTGGCTTATAGGACTACCAATAAGTCTACGACTGGACATACTTCATTCGCTCTGGCCTATACAGTTGAGGCCATGATTCCAAAAGAACTGGATGTCCCTTCTCACCAAATAAAGCACCATGACCCAAAGGTAAATGAGAAACTCATAATCAAGTCCCTCGATTTGGTTGACAAAAAAAGGAAGAAGTTGAATTGGGGGCAGCCGCTTACCAAAAAAGAGTAGTACGACATTTAAACATCAAGGTCCAGAGGCATAAGGGGACCTTGTTTAGAAATGGGTCATTCCTAGTACCGGAGCACTTGGGCCGAATTGGGAAGATCCCTATGAGATTGAGCGAAATCTTAGGGATGGAATTATCAAGTTGGCTACTATTGATAAGATCAAAATCCTATAGGCATAAAATAGTGACCTGTTGCAGTTTTATTTCACTTAGATTTTTTTACTTTTTTCGGCATATAAGTCACATTATCAAATTGGCGCCAATGTAATGAGGCAGGATTTGCCATTTCTTCTATTTATAAATTAAATATCTTCTAGAAACATTGGAAGCAAGTTCTTGTAAGCTAAGCCTTGTGCTACGTGATTAGCAGCACAATCAAGTACCCAAAGACAAGTACCGACCAACTCCTTTTATCCGTGATCAGGCCAAATGAGTATAATCACAAGGGTCGACTAGTCGATTCATCCTTATCCCTCTATCTTAACTAATGCCAAAAGAGAGGCACGTTAATAAGGGATACCCAAAGTTAAGTAACCGAAGCACTGGTTCTCAAAGATAAGGCCTGGTGTACAATTAAGGCTTTCATGACCGCGCTTATGGCCCGATAAGACATACTCGATTGAGGATAAGAGAGGATGATCAATGAATGTTCTCGATCAACACCAAAAGGAGGGTGAGATCGAGAGCGGGTGCCTATAGATAGGTGCCTAAAGCATTGACCCCTAGAGATAGGAATCAGTGTACAATTGAAATTTTCATGACTACATTTGCTATTTGGTAGGACATGCCCAAACAAGGATAAAACGATGATGGTTGAGGTGCTATTTCGATTGAAGCCTAAAGATTAGCAAGATCAAACATTGATGCTTGGAGATAAAAATTCAAACCATTAATCCCCGAAGATAGGGATTGATGAGTAATTGGATTATCTATCACATGCGGCTCGATGAGACATGCTTAGCTGATAACATTTGATAAAGATCAATGAAAGAATCCAACTAACGTCTGAAAATAGGCAAGATTAAAATATGGTATCCAGAGATAGAAACCGAGAATGTTATTTCTTCGTAATAGGAAATGGAAAGAAATCAAACACTTCTTTGACCATAACTTTGTTTGTGTCGGGATGGAACTCAATCAAGGATAAGCAAGATCATACTTGGAGATAGCCAAATGAATAACCAGTTCTATTTAGCCGAAATGGAAAAACATTAACAATGGAAAATAGTACTATGTAATGGAATATAACTGAGAAATCATAGAAATTTACATATATGTACAGAGCTACAGTAAGTAAAAGCATTGCACAAACATATGCATGTATAATATAAGAAAATCACATTACGGGTAGTTATGCTGCATATGTAGCCAGTTATATATAGGCATGTAAAGTAAAAGTTCAGGAATGTAGATATGAACAAAGGTAATATAGAAACAACAATCTTTATTTATGGTCACTTTTTTATACAAGGGTTGCAGGGCCGATCCTATACAAATTTGGCCTATATGCAAAGGCACAAAATACATCAAAAGAAGACTAAAAGAAGCTATCTTTGAAATGCATCAGAAGGAACAGAACATGCTTTATCAATAGCCAAATCAATAGCCTACTTCTTTTTCCCTTGCCTGCTTCCACTCTTAGGATCATCCTTCATCTAGTGCTTCTTTGACTCCTTCCCGTCCTTGGATTTTCATTATTGGACCTTTGCTTCTCGAGATTGCTGCCTTCTTAGTGATGGTCTCTCCCTCAGTTATAACGATAATGGGATCTTCTAGTTTGTCAACGGAAGCACCAAAAGACATAGAGGATCCACCATAGCCACTAACTTTTGGAGGTTTAACTGATTGGTGGAATTTTTCAATCAGCGCTTGTTTTCATTGAGCCAGCAAGTACTTCAATACCTGGCTAGCCCCTTTTTTTTATCTTGATCTTGTTGAGGTCAATCTTCTATCTCTCTGCCATGGAAATTGAATCAGTGTAACGACCCAAAATTTTGAAATTTTTGACACTAATACGTTCACGGTAGAAGTGTCGAGAAATCGAATGCCGAAAATTTCAGATTGTTAAAGAAAAGAAGAAAGAGGAAAGAAAAAGAACAGAAAACAACAACATCTCGCATTCGCACCAGATTAAATATAATAACAAATAATAGTATTTACACAAGAAAACCTGTAATTATCAATTTTATAACATTACATCATAGTACAACCATTACACAAATGCTGGACAGTTATATCAACCTGTTCCAGACTACTTATCAATACAACTCTCAAATACACAGTGGAAAACTCCATACGTTCCTACCATCCAGCTCGTCTCCTGAGCTCCAGAACGTCCTAACCTGAAAATTTATAACACTTGGTCTGACCTGAGTATTACATCAAAGTAACACCTGGGTCAGGCTGGAAATTAGGGTGAGTAAACCCATGCAATTTTAAATACTAAGCGTTAAACATAATTGAAATCCCTAGTAACTTGTACCTTACTACGAGTTCAAATTGCTTATAGTCAACACTTATTTCACAAATCAATCCCTAAGTACCTTTTCTTAGTTTCAAAGGTCTATATTATTCAATTCCAGCCTATTAATATCAAATCTATATATATATATATATATATATATATATATATATATATTTTAGAATACAAATCAAAGTGGTTTTGGGTATTTGCTGATGCCCAACCCCGGTTTCTTCGAAACCATTGTCATCTTGATCCAAGTTGTTTAAGTGAAAACAAATCAATTTATACTCAAAGTAACATATTCACATAGTGATTGTATTACAGATAGATAATCCATATCCAAACACTATATCACATAGCATCACAATCACATACCAGTGATAACAATAATCCAATGCATTTAATATCATTTAATCATTCATAAGGAAGATTAATTAGTCACACCGCTCCTACTTAATTTAAATAAATTAAATTAATTACTTCAATCACCTTTAAATCCTGCTTACTAAACTATTAATTAATTACAAACCAATTATTAATCATCCTTTTTATCATTACTCTAATTAATGCAAATTAACTCATCAACCTTTAATTATTGACATTAATTAATTTCACTATAATTGATTTACCTTAATTACTCTCATTTATCAACTGTACCATACTTAATCACATTTAAGTAATTGATTTTTAATTAATCTACATTAAGTAATTAACTATTCTTAATTACTTTCATTAATTAATCTCGTTCATTAATTATTCATTAATAAGTCATATTAAGTAATTAACTATCCTTTAATTAATCACATTAATTAATTAACCCTTTAATTAACTACATTAATTAATTAATCCTTCAATTAACTACATTAATTAATTAATCCTTTTAGTTAACTAAGTAATTAATGCTTTTAATTAACTCTATTAAGTAATTATTCTTGACTATATTAAATAATTATACTTATTTAATTATATGAAGTAACTATCACTTGATTTATTAACCCATAATTTTCAATTAATTAACCCGTAATTAATCACGTTAATAAATCTTTTTAATCATTTATAATCTTTGATAATTCACACAAGTTAATTACCTTGTATATAATTATTTTAACCCAAGACAATTTAAATTCAAAAAAAAACATTAACTTTAAATTTAAATTGTGGAAACTTGCTTTTAAAGTCGTTCATTATTTTTTATTGAAACAGGGTAAATACTAAATTTTTAAAACTTGACCAAAGGTTTACTATTTTAAACTCTTGGTTAATTCACTAATTACCATCACAATTACACGGCCCAACAATTCCTACTCGAGCCCAACTCCCTACAACTTCGAGCCAAAACCCAGGCTACCCGAATCCCCCTACTGCTTCTCCCTTCAGGAAAACCAGTTACAATTCAAGCTACAGGAATGAATCACGAAACTATGCACGTATTCGTGCACGCTCCCTCCGATGATCGTGCCATGCCATCGATCATCCATACAAATCTCGCACGGTCGCCCCATTCCATTCAATCCCCTAAAGCTTTGACTAACCGCCCTGTTCGAAACAAGCTTCGACTCACTGCCCTGCTGGAATGATCTGATATACATCAATGCCCACGCTCCGACCATTCCTACCACCGTATACCCTCCAACTTCATCAGAAGACTCGTCTCCTCCTCCTGCATTGTTTCCCCTAAGTGTGCAGCTTTTATAACCCCCTTGCTTCGCTATTCAACTCGAAAACGATGCTACGCCAATGGAAACTAAAACCTTAGATCGACCCTACCCCATCAATTCACACTGTAGGAATTTCGTCTACCATTTTTCCCTGGTGCTACTCCGACCGACGCCCCTTTCTACCAGCCGCCATGAAGCACGAATGACCCTATCGCGGGAATTTGGCAACGCACCCAAAACCGTTCAACTCCCAATTCCACACAAATTACAAAGCTTAAAATTTTTGATTTTGTTATCATAAATCAACATTTCCCAAGACTAATTCAACCATATAAAAGAAACATAGAATGATGATGGTTGAATTTCCAGTTAAAATTTATTTTACTGTAAAATTCAATTTTCCCTGAGAAACGCTTAATAAAATTTATGGATACAATATTTATAAATAATATAACATTCATACAATCATTTTCCTTTTAATGATCTTAGCCAGAAAAGGATTGGAAAGGAAGAAAATTGTTTTTAAAATCTAATTTGGTCTGTAAACTAAAAACAAAGGGGTGTGTCCATCCATATATATATATATATATATATATATTCACAGGCATGCAGAGGATCTCTTAGTGATTCAGCTATATTTTCAAGCAAAATACATACATACATCCATACAAATCATATTACTACTTAAATTTATCACATGCACAAGTAAAAATGATAAGTTTACTTAACAGTTTAAAGTTCACTCACCTCTTTTGTTTAAACAGAGCAGGCTTTTGAAAATCTGAAAACTGGACTTGATTTTTAATTTCGGATCTTTGAGTTGAACTTGAAAACTGGAAGTTATTGAAATGATCTTGTATAAATCTTGAGATGATCTTGCTACAGGTGTGTAATAGTTGAAAAAAATTTGATTTCTGTCTTTTTTTGAATTTTTTGGTTTTAAAGTTGTTAACAAGCTTTTGTTTTTCTCTTGTTTGAAAATGAAGATAGGAAAGAATTTAAGGAGAGAAAAGTATAAGTATATTAAATCTTAATTTATGATTTTGCTAAAAAAATGAAAAGAAAATAAATTATTATGACACTTGTTAGAATGGCTTACATTTGTTAAAACTACATGCTAAATTTACAACACTTGTATTATGCACGTGTTTAAATTTTTTTATAAAACTTTTATATTTAATATCTATTTGGTAGTACATTTTCTCAATTTATATTTATAAATTCCTTTAAAGAAAATAATATAGAACTACTTATATACTAATAAAAATCATATACAAATATTTTTAAATCCAATTTATTTAAGATATTTATTCTTTGAATTTCAAATTCAAATTCAATTTCAATTTAAAATCCATTCACATACAAATACATTTAACAACCTCATATTTAATTTGTTTAAAAAAAATTCTATTTAAAATCTACTTATATCTACATATATATAAACCATCATTATTTTTTGTTTTAAAAGAATAATTTGTCAATTTTAAATATTTATCCTAATATAAATTTTTATTACAAGATTTATTTGTTCAATCTATAAATCAGTATTTCTATTAATTAACCAAATTAATTATCAATTAATAGATATTCCAAATACAGATATTAAAAAATTCGGGTTATCACATTCCTCTTCCCTTAGAATCTTTTCGTCCCCAAAAAGGAAACAAGCCAGAATTTATTAAATACTTATTATCAAATAAATTACCTGTTGAACATTTTAACTATAAACCCTTTATTTAAGAATTTTAAAAACACTTCAAAATCTATATAATATTACCAAAATAGTTTTATATAAATATTTTTTATAACTCGATGTCTCAACCGGTCCATCCTTGTTCTTACAGAAATTTGGTCATACGTTGATCGGGCTTAGGAATAAAAATCTATAAGTACTTGGAAAACCTGTTTTCAACACCCAGTGAAAATACTTGGAAACTATTTTGTTGAAAATATAGAAAACATTTTTGAAAATAGAGGAAACATCTTAGGTGAGAATGCTCTGGAAATCATCACCTCCTCTATGGTCGCAGTTAACCCGATGGTTATGTTGCCATCCCGGCAAAATCCATAGATAAATGTAAGCACTCCACGCCCCTCGATTACGCCATGGAACCCACCACAGATCGCAGTTACGTCCCGGGTTACGTTGCCATCACGGCAAAAGTCCATGTAACTGCAGGCATCAGTGCCCTCGATTTTCGCTGCCAAATGAAACTTCACCACTCCCACATAGGTCGTAGACTACATTAGTCAAGTCCCAATGTAGCCTTAGGCTCTCATGGTCTCTCGACTTCCGTTATGTCTCCATAGGTCGTAGTCTATCGATGTTACATTGCCATCACGGCAAAATCAAACGTAGACCGTTTGTAACAACCCTAGATTTTTATGTATATTTTAATTTTGACTTCATTTCATTTTGAAATTATTTTAGAACTTTTTTCATTTCAAAATTTTCATTTTTAAATATAAACTTTGATTATTATGCGAATTATAATTCCAACCTGTATAAATTGAATATTTTACTTATAGGTGGATTTTTGGTCAAACGGGTCAAACTTTGACTTTTTAATTTCAAATTTAAATATTTAAATTCTTAAATTTTATCTTTCATTATGAAATTAGATTTAATAACTTGAATACTGCTTTTCATTTCGTTGAAAACGGATTTAAAATGTGAAAGTTATGTATATTTCAACATTGAATGCAATTTGTTTTATTTAGCAATTTTGTCTATTTTAAATTATATAAATTATATTTTTATTTGTCATATTTTGTCTTAAAATATGTCATTATGTTATTTTATGTATATTTTTGTCTTTTAATATTTTTAAGTGATAATAAAACTTTCTCAAAATTTACTGTATTTATTTCCTATTTTTAAAGACCGTTTTCTATTTTTTCTGCTATTTTCTTCATTTAAATTATATTTAGTTAAAATTTATATATTTTTTTGTGGATGCATTTTTATTTTATGTTATTATCTTTGTTATAAATATTTTTACAAGTCCATATAAATTTTCCAAAGTTCATTCAGTTTATTTTCCATTTTTCTAGACTAGTTTGCAATTTTGTGCTATTCTCTTACTTTAACCTTATATAATTAAAAAAATATTTATATATATTTTATATTTTGCTATATTTTCGAACTTGTGACTGTATTTATTATTATTTTCAGTAATATAAACTTATATAAATAAATTATAGGAAATTTGAAAGGTCTAAAACTTTTTATATTCCAAAGTTCTTTTATCTTCCGCCTTTTCATTTTCTTAACTTACACATTTATTTTGGCCATTCCTTCTCAAGCCTATAGCCGTGAGTTTTTATGCAATTCACATGATAAAACACTTTCTCACTTCAATTTTCACGTCACTTTCATATCTGAAGATGAAAGCTTTGGTAATGTCTCTTTTCTTTCCACTTTCCTTACCATTTTATTTAATTTTTCTAGTGGATTTGCACTTGCCTTCTTCATCTCTATATGATCGGCCTGCCCTCTTCCAACCCCTAGACTGCCTCCACCAACACCCCCTCTAGTTAGCACTTCCTCCATCCATCCCCATCCTTGACCGTGCACCCATGATGGCAAGATCCACCTAGAAAATGAGCAAAACATCACATAAATTCCAAGCCTAGCCTATATTTTTGCACCACCACCGGCTCAGACCTGACCACCACCCTCTGCCACATCACTCACCACCATCCAAACATCAGGCCTTGACCTTAGAACCTCTGGCCGAACCATTTGTAGCCAAGATATGTTGTATATTGCCTAGATGTTGAAGATGTATGCACCTAGATCTATGCACCATCAAAACCATCATAGGCTGACCCATGCTGAACCCAAACCAGACCCTATAGCATGCCATGGCCGAGCTAAACACCTACCTAGCTGATGCATATGAAGTTGAGAACAAGTGCAATGCATTTGATTTTGTTTTGGGCTTTGATTTCTAACTAGTGATAAATTGTTTTGAAACTTATCTATGTTGCATTGTTTTGTTCAAATGTTTGATCAAGGCTTTTAGCTTTGGCTCTCCACTCTCAAGTCATTTCCGTATTGTCGTGCCTTCATAGTGTCTATATTTTTTGCTTTGGTAGCTATCTCCAGCTCTGAAAAGGTGAGTTATTGTCACCAGACAATCTATACCTATATAACTGATAAACCGACACCACTTGAATCTGTAAATGTATTTCATCCTGTTATAACTGCTATATTATGATCATATGATGTTTACACCTGTTATTACACCTACTATATCACATGTTACTGTTTATTATGCTATTCTGTTTATTTATATCAGTTATCATCATTGCAAGTTCCATGTAGATTAGAATCACTATGGGTTGAAATAATACATACCCGAACGAACTTTAGAATAAGGAAAAATCGTTATGGGCTGAAATGATAGGCCTAAACGATTTTTATTTATTTCATTTTACTTGGGATTGCGGGTTTTGAAATAATAAACCCAGATTTTCCTTTTGTAAATTACGGATTGAAATGATATATTATCCGTATCATTGAACTTTGGTTAGAAATTTTTATACAGACTGTGGTTAAAATATATATTTTCTAAGTATTTTAGAAACGTAAATATTATAATATTTTGATTTTAAATTAATTAAAAATTAATTGGAAAAGTATTATTGATTTTTTAGAAAAATTTAAGTGAAATAAATTAATGGTAAAGTTAGAAAGTTGAAATATAAGTTATTTTGGAAATTTTGATTTGGTTATAAATGGAATTTAAACTAAGTGGTAAATATGATAAATAAATTTAAGATCTGAATTAAAATGAATTTAAAATGATTTTTATAAAGTGTTAATGATTTTTTTTGAATAAGTTAAATGGTTAAATAAATGAATACTTAAGATGAATTTTGAAATATAACTTAGATTGGAAGTTTATGAATTTGGCTTAAAAATGAAATTTAAGTTAATTAAATAAAATGAAAAATAAGTTATATTTGCAAATTTAAACTTAACTGTTAAGCTAAAAATTTAATTATAAAGAATTGAAATTGAATGTTGAATTATATAAGTAAAGTATTATTAAATTGATTTTTGATGAAAATTTAACTCTATAAAATCATGAACTTAAGGAAAATTAAATGATGTTTATAAATGTGAAAATGTATGATTTTGTAAGTTAAAAATTGTTTTAAATTAAAATATAATTGGTTGTGAAATTATATTAAATATTTGAAGTTAATTAACTGCATTTTTGAAATGCTATTTATTGCAATGTAAATGATATTACAGCATTTGTAAATGCTGTAGTTGATAATAATGAACTAAAAAACTAAATTGAATTAAAGACTATTATAGCATTTCTTAAATGTTATAATTGTTAAATTTAACTAAGTTTTATTTAAAACTAATGTAACCCTATAACAGCATTTTTAAATGCTATCTTTTGTTAAATTGTACCGTTTTGAGTGTAACTTTCTGTAGCAATTTCTAAATGCTGCGAAAGTTGAATTTTCATCTGTTTTAATAAATTAATTGAATAAATGAATTTTGAAAAACTAGAATTTTTGAAATTTAATAATTCAATTATTAAATATAATAACTTCTTTTTATGATTTAAAATGAAGTAATTTGTTTCGAAGTATAAACAATTTTGAAATGTGTTTTGTAATGGTATTTAAATTAAATAAAAATGAATTTGGTTTGGAGATATGATATTTTGATATTTTGAAATGGATTTTGAATGTTATTGAATTTTGAAATGATATTTGATTTTGAAGTATAAAATACCATTATGAAATTTCAACCACCGGATTTATTTAATTTATAGTTTAACCGATTCTTAAAGGATGGGCGATCCCAAGCATCCTTTAAGTTATTGTGCATTTCTGCTACAGTTCACTTGAGTTGGTTTACATTACATAAGTATATATTGTCCTGAATCGAGTGTTTTGTGTTTTACTTTACGCTCGGGTCAGCCTGAGTATTCACAGCTTTGGATTCTCTTTCTGGAGCTGGCCTTTGCTGGAGTTTCTGCTTATCTACATTTATATCTACTTTCTGTTTTCAGCTGTTTTAGTTTATCTCATGTATTAGTGAACTTCTATGTATTTGGGATTTCTATTATGTTGTTTTCAGACTGTATTTTGTATTTGTTTTGAGACTCTGCTGTAGTAGCTTCATGAACTACTTTGTATTTTATATTCCGCTGCGAGTTATTCTGATATTTCTGTGTCTAAGATTCTATGATTGTATTTCATTTGCTCCAAATTTATTTACAATGCGGTATTTTGAGCAACTCAAGTCCGACAATTGTGTCTACCTATGCACCTCAATGGATACGAATGGCTAAAATATAGGGTTGTTACACCATTGGCTCTCAACAGCGCACACGTCTTCCACCATGGTCCGCAGTAGATCGCAGTGACATCGAGTTACACTGTCGTCACAGCATAATCCAAATGTCTCTGTAGGCATCAGCGCCCTCGACTTTCGCTACCCACTACACATAATCCTTAGGAACTTCAGTTTGTCCGAACTTCCTCCCAGGATTCAGTTTAGATCCTCCCCCTTAGAGCTAAAGGCAGAACCACCCCATGGATCTCCTACGAAGTTCATCTCAATAAGAGCGCCTTTTTCTCCAAAGCCAATCTCAAAACATTTTATACTATACACTTATAGTATCTCTCAAATCATATCCTTTATGATTTACATATATCTCCTTTACACAAAATCGATATCTCAAATCGATAGTTCCAAACTTGACTTTTCAAATCCCAAAGTTTGATTTTCCCAAAAATCAAAAGCCTTTTCCAAATCCATAGGTTCCAAAACCTTTTTCCCAAAATCATTTTCATAATCATCTATGTATATAGATACATATAATCTTGAAAAATCTTTGGACCACTTCATACTTGTATAAATTTCCTCTTTATACTTCAAATACTTTCAAAAACCTTTCTTCTGGCTATAGATTCAGCAAGGGGAGATTTATCTTATATAACAGATATATATATATATATATAACTTTATTAAGCCAAATCAACATTCAAACTTGACTTTCTTCTATAAAGTTAATCACCATATCACTTACTTTTCATAAAGTTAATTTCAAAAGATATCCAACTCCCACTTTTATTCATATATATTCCTCAAAATATACATTTCAAAAATCATTTTCATTTCTTTCAAAATCTCAACATTTATTTCATTCAAGCGTGTAGGATGTACATATATCATTCGTACGCAATATCAAATTTGATCGCTCAATCGATTACACAATTTCACTTCCGAACTAGTATCGTCCACTCGACTTCCTAGTGCGGACTCAGATCTAGTTTCTTGATCACAAACCGTCATTCTCCTTGCATAGCCTAACTATGATAGAGAATTTCCAGAATCAATCAGAAATCCATATCTAGGGTTCGCCGTCGAAAATCGAGTGAAAAATCCTAACTCGGACCGATATACTATCTTGAAATTCTATGCTCGAATCTGGATCAAATCATTATACGAATATAATATATACATACATCCTACGTATTAATCTTTATTGATCGTTAGCTAGATCAATTCTCTTTTCTATTCGCCTTCATTTTGATCCTATTCAGTAATCTAGAATTGCTCCCAATTTCTATTTGGGTTAACACTTCAATTCTTATCTCAATTAGTATTCAATTATAGATATTTTGCACTCTGACCAACTTATATTAAGAAAATAGCTTGAAATTTTCTAAAGTAGAAAAGTAGTTGTAAAATAGTTATTATTTGTAAAATAGTTGTAAAATAGTTAAGTAATTATAAAATAGTTGTAAAATAGTTAAATAGTTTAAATGTAGTTGTAAAATAAGTAAAATATAGTATGGGTTTTAAAAAGAAAGTTTGTATAGCAAATAGCTAGGAAAAATAGATTTAAAACAGTTATATTAAAACAATTTTATTTGAAAATAGTTTCAGAGTCAAACTATTCAACTTCCCAATCTCCATTTCAATATCTTCAATTTAAATTTTCACTTCCATTTAAATTGATTCAATTTCAATTCAATTTAAATTAACTTCAATTCCTATACCAAATTCAAATCAATTCCAATTTGAATTTAAAATTATCCAACTTTAGTTTCACTTCAAATCAATTCAATTCAAATTTTCCATTTGAATTTTATGCTTATCCATCTTCAATCACAATTCCAATTAATTCAAATCAAATTTGAACTAATTCCGATTCCAATCTCAACTTTAAACCATCTCGAATTATATAAATTCGAGTTAACTTTTTAAATGTTGATTTAATCCTTTAAATCAAACCAACCTTTACTTTTAGATTAACAAAGTAAATTTTTTTAAACCATTTAATTCTGAGTCCAAATTTCAAAATTATATTTTAAATTACCTTTACATAGCTTATTTCAAAGTTCAAATAAGAGTTCAAAACAATTTTATCTTCAAAATTCAATTTATTACGCAATTTTATCTTCCAACTTTGAAACCGATTCTTAAACAATTTTAGTTTACAAGTTCAATTCTTAACATTCAAATCTTATGTTCAAAGTGATTCCATACCCTTAGTTTCAAACTAAAGTTTAATTTTCATTTATCTCAATAATGAATATATAACCACAATCCATTTCTTCATTCATTTAAACAAATCCAATTCGTAGTTCCATAGATTATTAATAACAATAGAATGACATCAGAATAAGTCATAAATCATCCAAATTTTTTTAACATTCATTAGCATCCATCAATAGCACACATTACCCATTTCCAAATCTCAAACCCATTTTGAGATCATACATAACTCCCATTTCAAATCAACTCATTTAACTTTCCTTGGTTAAATCTTAATTTCATCTTCAAATCTCCAATTCAGGTTGTTCATTCTAAACTTATTTAACTCCCTAAGCTAAATTTAATTCAATTTAATCCAGTCAACTTTACCCAATTTGAATTCCCTTTTCAAATTTTAAACTTCATATTAATAATCTTCGCACTTATAAGTTCAAAAACTTATCACTTTGAGTTTCCAATCACATTCCAAGGAAAATTTAAAACTCGACACTTAGAGTTTATTTCAAATCTCCTTTAATATTATGTATATCCCTCGTATATACATATTTATTTCCTTTGCACACCAAGTTATACTTTAAATTTTAAACCACCCTTGGTTTTAATTCAAAACAAATTTCTTTCAAATTTTCAAACAACTCTTGTTTGAAACAGGACCCTCTCATTCAAATAATACTATTTACTATTTCTTTCATCATTTTGAAACAAATTCCAAATTTTCTGGACTTAGATTTAAAAATTCACAATTTAAATTATCTTCAATTTCAAATTTATAAGTCATACTCACCTAAATGTTTAATTCCACAAAACATTTCATTTTTCTTACTCATTAACAAACATTTCTTTATTAAACACAACAACCATTTATGATAATAAACAAGAATATCATATCTGGAAACCAATTTATTATTATCTAATTCTTACAACACTTCTGCAAATTCAGGGTCCCGGTTTGGATCCATTTATCTTATTTATATAGTTTATATTATCCAATTCTTATTTGGTTGTATTTCAATTACAACATAATTCTTATTATTATTTTTAATTCAAATAATACAACAACCAATTACCTTAATATATTAGAAAAACTTTTGCTTTATATATATCAAAATATAAACTTATATAAAAACCATTTTTTAAAAACCATTTTTAAAATCGTTTTATAAGAAAATAACAAATACGCCCTCATATATACTACACTCAACTCTTTCTAGGTTATCATTGACCCTATCCTTATTGAGTAAACCCACCAGAGCCTAGGTTCTTGCTTAACCTTGCTCTGGTACCAAATGTAACGACCCAAAATTTCGATCTCAAAAATTAGACACTAATACATTCACGGTCGAAGTGTCGAGAAATCAAACGCCGAAAATTTCAGATTGTTAAAGAAAAGAAGAAAGAAGGAAGAAGAAGAACAGAAAACAACAGCATCTCACATTCGCAGTGGATTAAATATAATAACAAATAATATCATTTATACAGGAAATATGTAATTGTTAATTTTATAACATTACATCAGAGTACAACCATTACACAAATGTTGGACAGTTATATCAACCCGTTCCAGACTACTATCAATACAACTCTCAAATACACAGCGGAAAACTCCATACGTTCCTGCCATCCAGCTCGCTTCCTGAGCTCCAGAACATCCTAACCTGAAAATCTGTAACACTCAGTCTGACCCGAGCATAACATCAAAGTAACACCCGGGTCAGGCTGGAAACCAGCGTGAGTAAACCCATGCAATTTGAAATACTAAGCTTTAAACATAATTGAAATCCCGGGTAACTCGTACCTTACTACGAGTTCAAACTGGTTATAGTCAACACTTATTTCACAAATCTATCCCTAAGTACCTTTTCTTAGTTTCAAAGGTCTATATAATTCCATTCCAGCCTATTGATATCAAATCTATGTATATAACTATTTTAGATTACAAATCAAAGTGCTTTCGGGTATTTATTGATACTTGACCACGGTTTCTTCGAAACCAATGTTATCTTAAATCCAAGTTTTTTAAGTGGAAACAAATCAATTTATACTCAGAGTAACATATTCACATAGTGATTCTATTACATATAGATAATCCATATCCAAACACCATATCACATAGCATCACAATCACATACCAGGGATAACAATAATCCAAAGCATTCACTATCATTTAATCATTCATAAGCAAGATTAATTAGTCACACCATTCCTAATTACTTTAGATAAATTAAATTAATTACTTCAATCGCCTTTAAATCCTGCTTACTAAACCATTAATTAATAACCAATTAACTAATCATCCTTTTATCATTACTCTAATTAATGCAAATTAACTCATCAACCTTTAATTATTAACATTGATTAATTTCACTATAATTAATTTACCTTAATTACTCTCATTAATCAATTATACCATACTTAATCACATTCAAGTAATTACCTTTTAATTAATCTACATTAAGTAATTAACTATCCATAATTACTTTCATTAATTAATCTCGTTCATTAATTATTCATTAATTATCACATTCAGTAATTAACTATCCTTTAATTAATCACATTAATTAATTAATCCTTTAAATAACTACATTAATTAATTTTTCCTTTAATTAATTACATTAGTTAAATAATACTTTTACTTAATTAAGTAATTAATGCTTTTAATTAACTCTATTAAGTAATTATTCTTAACTATACTAAATAATTATACTTATTTAATTATATAAAGTAACTATCACTTGATTTATTAACCAATAAATTTTAATTAATTAACTCGTAATTAATCACATTAATAAATATTTTTAATCATTAATAATCTTTGATAATTCACACAAGTTAATTACCTTGTATATAATTATTTCAACCCAAGACAATTTGAATTCAAAAAAACATTAACTTTAAATTTAAATTATGGAAACTTGCTTTTAAACTCGTTCATTATTTTCTATTGAAACTAGGTAAATACTTAATTTTTGAAAAGTTGACCAAAGGTTTACTATTTTAAACTCTTGGTTAATTCACTAATTACCATCACAATTACACGGCCCAACAATTCCTACTCGAGCCCAATTCCCTACAACTTTGAGCCAAAACCCAGACTGACCGAACACCCCCTACTTCTCCTCCCTTCAGCAAAACCAGTTCTAATTTCAAGCTACAGGAACGAATCATGAAATGCACGTATCCATGCATGCTCCCTCCGATGATCGTGCCCTGCTACCGATCATCCATACCAATCTCACACGGTCGCCCCATTCCATTTAACCCCCAAAGCTTCAACTAACTGCCCTATTCGTAATAAGCTTCGACTCACTGCCCCACTGGAATGATCAGATATACATCAATGCCCACGCTCCGACCATTCCTACCACCGTATACCCTCCAAATTCATCGAAAGACTCGTCTCCTCCTCCTGCATTGTTTCCCCCACGTGCACAGCCTTCTTCACCCCCTTGCTTCGTTATTCAACTCGAAAATGATGCTATGCCAATGGCAACTAAAACACTAAATCGACCCTACCCCATCAATCCACACTATAGGAATTTCATCTACCATTTTTCCCTGGTGCTACTCTGACCAACGCTCCTTTCTGCCAACCGCCACGAAGCACGAATGACCCTATCGTCGAAATTTGGCAAAGCACCTAAAACCGTTCAACTCCCAGTTCCACACAAATAACAAGCTTAAATATTTGATTTTGTTATCACAAGTCAACATTTCCCAAGACTAATTCAACCATATAAAAGAAACATAGAATGACAATGGTTGAATTTCCAGTTAAAATTTATTAATTTTCCCCGAGAAATGCTTAATAAAGTTTCTTGAAACTATTTTTATAAATAATATAACATTCGTACAATCATTTTCATTTTAATGATCTTAGCCAGAAAAGGACTGGAAAGAAAGAAAATGGTTTTTGAAATCTAATTTGGTCTGTAAACTAAAAACAGAGGTGTGTATATATATTCACAGGCATGCAGAGGATCTCTCAGTGATTCAACTATATTTTCATGCAAAATACATCCATATATCCATACAAATCATATTACTACTTAAATCTGTCACATGCACAAGTAAAAATGATAAATTTACTTAACAGTTTAAAGCTCACTCACCTCTTTTGTTTAAACAGAGCAAGCTTTTGAAAATCTAAAAACTGGACTTGATTTTTGACTTCAGATCTTTGAGTTGAACTTGAAAACTGGCAGTGGTTGAAATGATCTTGTCTAAATCTTGAGATGATCTTGCTACAGGTTTGTAATAGTTGAAAAAAAATGATTTCTGTCTTTTTTTGAATTTTCTGGTTTTAAAGTTGTTAACAAGCTTTTGTTTTTCTCTTGTTTGAAAATGAAGTGTGACGACCCGTCTCTTCGACCCATAGAAATCGACATTAATACATCCACGGTAATCACATGCCGTAAATCCAAGTGCCGGAGAGGTAGATTATCAGGGGTGTACAAGGAAATAAAGATAGAAGATAACAGAATAATAGAATCTCACATCGCATTCAACATTTATAATTATACATAATGATCAGAGTCAAATACAAATCTAGCAGGACAGTTATAACCGTCTATTCGTACATATGCTAGCATACATACTAGATAACACATCGGAAAATAGGTAGATAACTACATAAGGTACTTCAGCTTCAACGCCCCAAAAGACTTGTCCAAATGCTCCCCAACATGCACCAAAATGCTCCTAAGGTATCCTGACTGCACGGATGCCCGGAAAATAGGGCACCCAGAGTTTAAAGGGAAACACAATCTCCGGGTCAGTCATAGGACTGGTTGTGAGAACTCAAAGTACGATGTTTGAAAACAAAAAGGCAACTCATAAGACTACGTCGCACATAAACACGGAACGGGTT
This sequence comes from Allium cepa, assembly GCA_030765085.1. Taxonomy (NCBI): domain Eukaryota; kingdom Viridiplantae; phylum Streptophyta; class Magnoliopsida; order Asparagales; family Amaryllidaceae; genus Allium; species Allium cepa. The sequence goes on along the minus strand of CM060928.1, from coordinate 380,178,895 downwards.
TTTACCTTATGGTAACCAAAATTCTTTATTACGTAAAATTTAGAGATATTATTTTTAATGACATTCCTTGAAAAAAAAAAATTCAAATAAACTTATTAATCTTAGCCGAAATGGTTACCCATATAGCATTTCGAGGCTATTCATTACGCCAATACAAACAAAACCGCAGGTTCTTACTGGAGTATGGGTTTCCATACAAATGACCAGGTGAAGGGACTACCTTCCGATGGGTACACCTCTAGATGGATGTCCCGAGGAACGATCACAAAGCTCCTCTACCAACACAAGACCCGACCTATCTCTATAACTAGATAGTACGGAATATATCATCCCCCGGTCGTTACCGACCTTTATCCGAGAGCTCTCTTCGCATACATCCACATTAATTTACATCCCAACGTTATAGCGGGAAGAAATATATCTAGAAGGGGATGATCATACCCTACTTGGGAATGTCCCACTTAGCCTTGCTGCATCTAACCCTGTTTCAGTCATTTCCGGTTGATGAGGCTCGAGGCTACAATTATCTTTTCATATAGCACATCTTCTTTCACTTTGAATGCCACATTGCCATTCCATATTCACACGACTGATTTGTACAAACATATAACTTTTTGAACTCGTATGTCTCGGGAAGGGTGTTAAGCTAAGAGAAGGTGTCTTCTCCGCCACCGACCGACATACTTTTATAGAAACCATTCATTATGATTTGGAATGCAAGTTCAGACATTCATCCTACAAGTTCGTTCTGGGACCGAAAGAAACCGAAGGCACTTTCCTCGGCCATTACTAGGCGAGAAGCCAGTGTGGTTTTGAGGTTTTTCATTACAAAGATACCACTGCTACAATATAGTGCATCGGGAGTTATCCTCAATTAATCAACAAGTAGTTCCTCGTTATTATTCATCTCAATATCTCCGCCTTCAAACATCTTCATTCTTCGAACAGGTAAACTGGTTCGAAGTGGTTTTCGGAGAGGAATTAACCAAATCCGACCCCGGTTCCTTCGAAATCCAATCATCGATAAAAATGATGTAATTAGGTGATTGTTTTTCGATTCATTCATTTTCCCTTACTAAAATATCTTCGAGAGATATATATTTTCAAAATATTCTTTTAGTTAAGACAAAATCATTTAAACCTCTTTTCAAATCATTTTTAAAGAGTATCTTTTGAGAAAATAGAATTATAGAAATCATTCTACTTTTATCCAAAATCTACTTCCGTATTCAACATGTGCTATGGAAGGAATAACGGTGAGATCACCTTTTAAATTCCACGAATAGGACAAGTTCCCTCTTCGGATTTTAATAATGAGTATAAGAGGATTATTTCTATAAAATCCAATTTGAGCATCCGGGCTTTCCTTTCGATATGTTCCACCCCTCGCCTAAAAGAGAAAAATTAGGCCAGGTAAGTTTAGGGCACTGGTTTCTCCATCCCTAACCTTAGTTACACACCTTGTTTTCACTTTTAGATATCATAGGCGGGATACATGTACTAGTCGTTACCGCATACTCATTTCCCCTTTTTAAATCACTTAACTGTTTGTTTAACCATCTTTGAAATAATGTCAAAATTTTCAACTTTCTTTTGAAATTTTTTATATTCCCTTAAACATATTTACTAAGGATTTAGGAAAGAATTGTTAAGTTTCAAACTTTATTTAAAAAGTTATTGAAAAGCGTTGCAGAAAGTGTTGCAAAAAGTGTTTTTAAAGCTATATTCTTCAAAACAACTTTTATATCATTTTGAAATTCATCTTTTCAACTTAAATCACTTTTAAAACATTTTAAAATAATTTTAGAATTTGTTTCATATTTTTAAAATAATTATTTTATCAATATCCAACTTTGGTCATTTAGTGCAAAAATGGATTTTTCTTGAAAATTGATTTTGCATTATTTCAAAATATACAGGATGAAATCTTGATTTTCTTTTTTTTATAAAAGATATGGATATAAGGATTCGAAAAATTCTTACTTCAAAGAATTCCGAACTATATTCCACTTCGTATGTTCATTTGAACTTTCAACGCGAACTACCGTTATGCGACGCGTCAAATTTTTGGCGTATTTTGGGATTCAAATCCAAACTTTGTCGAAACAATTTTGAACACTTAGGAATCATTTCTAAAGTATTTTCAAACATTTTTCGAACGTATAAATGATTCCATATCACATTATGTTTCTTTTGGAAAGTGATTTCCATGTGATTATACGTCGTGTAAATCCGTGACTTGTTTCGATATATATATTCAATATACAACTAATAAACATCCAAAACAATATTTATAATCATTTTAACATATTTTAATATATCATATGAACTTGCATATTAATTTAACAACATTTTTATTACAACGTCTAGAAGTGTCATTTATGTACATATTTGCTTACTAACTTATGCAAATGACTTAAAGGTGGTTCCTTTCTTTTTCAAATACTTATCAAACATCATTATTAACATAAAAAAAACATATCACAACATCATAACAAAATACATGCATATAAATTAGGAGTTCTCACATTGTTTGGTTTTGGCGAACGTAAAATCGGCTATAGCTTCGCTACTCGACGTTTTTAGCTTACGGTCCCTTGAACGCTTCGACTTAATGGCTCGTCTTGGCTTGTGGAAAGCTAGGAATGCTCGGCCAAATGGAGAAAGAGGGAGGCGTGAGCAATGTGAGAAAGGAGGAGGAGTTCGAAGTGGTTCGGACGGTGTTTTGTCGATATTTTCTTTATTTTATTTTTGAGAATATTTTGGCATAACTTTATTAAGGTTAGAAGCCATTAAAGTAGGTAAGAAGAAACTTGAAATTCTGAGAAGAAGAAGTGTGAAAGGAAGTGAGAAAGTGGGTATGTATTTATAGAAAATATTTGAGAATAAAATGTAGATTTGTATTTTTGCTTAAATAACCTTCCTTAAGAATTAAGTAAACTTATTTAATTCAAAACTTACCATCGACATCACATCATACTTTTAAAATTCAAATACTTTAGAGTTAAGTAAAGAATAAGAATGATTACTTTACTTTATGTTACTTTCTTTACTTTATTTCACTTTCGATGTAACATATGTTTTGTCTTTTTTAGTTTACTTTTGCTAATTACTTTCTAGAATTTTCTAAGTGTGATTACTAAAAGTAACCTTGTTTAGTTAATTGTTAACTATCTTTATATGTTACCATATTTATTAAATTATATACAAAAAGGTTCAACAACGTTGCAACAACTTTAAATCAACAAAACATTGTTTTTTTTGACAAAATATTTTACGGTCATATTTCGACGTTTTATTTAAGCTATTTATTTATGTAAACCAAATTTAAAAATGAATTTGTATAATGTCATTTAAAAATACAAACACTCATAAATAAATTAAAATAATTTATTAAACCATTTAAACATACTTTTCTAGAATAGGAATTGTCACTTTTGTCGATATAAACAAATGTTACTATTTTTATGCATATTTCTATTTCCAAATCCTATCTAATATTATTTGAATCCTAAAACCATTTATATTTTATATTTAAAATCACTTTAAATATTTTATTTTGATGGTTAAATTTTGGGTCGTTATATTTTCCCCTACTTAAAAGAATTTCGTCCTCGAAATTAGATAAGAAGAAAATAGCTCAAAATGAAGTATATATTCAATAAGATGGAATATATACAATAAGCGACTACACCACATGCGGTGAGTATCTCAAATGATAGATAAAGTCTATACATCGATCCTAAACTCGGAATATGCTTTTCTCATTCTATCTTCTGTTTCCCATGTACAATCATCAGCATCTCTGCTCCACTGGACTTTTACCAACCTTACAACCTTCCTTAATCGTTTCTCGTCTTGATCCACGATTCGAACGGGTCTTCTAATAACTGCTAAGTTTGGTTCTATCTCCAAGTCATGTTGAGCAGTTGTTTCTATGATTTATTCTGGGTCATATATATGCTTTCGCAAATGTGATATGTGAAAAAAATTATGTACACTAGACAATCTTTCAGGAAATTGTACTCGATAAGCTAGTGGGCCAATTCGTTCGAGAATGGGAAACGGTCCAATATATCGAGGTGCTAACTTTCCAGCTCTTCCTGTAACGACCCAGAATTTTCGTCATTTGAAATTCGTATATTTAATTGATTCTAAATATTAACAAGTAAAATTTGTAAGTCGAATAAATTTTATTTCGAATATCTGGATTTAATTGGGTAATTTAATTGATAATTTAATATTTGAAATTATAGAAATAATTGGAAATTGGGTTTAATGTGATTAAAATTTATTTGTAAAGTAGTAACAAGTCATATTGGAGTTAGACTGATGTTATAGACTTTTCGAAATCGAATTAAAAAGTTAAATTGTAGAAATTGAATATTTTAATATTTAATTGACGAGTAAAAATAGTCATTTTTCAAAATAGTCTCGGATTTTGATGAAACCAACTTCATCGGATCCGTAATGTTATATTATTGCAACGTTTCAAATCGTGTCAATCAGATTTACGCTTTGTCTGGGGCAAGCTAAAACGCACTGAAATCGGTTTAAGTGAATTTTAAATTTAAATAGTCGATTCAAAAACCTATCTTCCAAATATGATCGAATTGGCTCTTGATATATATTTCATTGCATTCAGAATAGAGGTAAAACATTATAAATGCCAGACGACAAGCTTCGTTTGGAGTTCGAAAAAATTTCGGGTGAATAGTGTCGCGTAAATTTCTATAAAAGGACCTCATTCTTTGTTCTTTGCACAAACCCTAGGTTTAAAGATTCAGCCGCCACTAATAATTTCAATGGCCGAAAATTGTTCATCTTCTTCCTCTACTATCTTCAAATCCATCAATGATTAGAGAAAGTCATCAACTACAAAAATATCGAGCGTGGTGAGATCTATGTTGTCCACGGTTATGATCGTTAAACTCGAAGCCAATCGTCTACAAATTGGCCGCGTTCGTTCATCGTTTCAACATGTTTTTCGAGGCCATCATAGAGCCGAGCTTGTCGTGGTTTATGCTAAAGGTGGAGTTCGTGTAGACCTTCGAAGTGGTGGTGGTTGATTAGCGTAGAGTTGCTCGAGCTTGGCGCGGCCATTAGGGTTTTAAGGCGGCCATGGTGGGTTTCAGTGTGTTTTACCTGATGGGGGGAAGAAGACCGCGTGCGGCTGAGATCAAGGCAAAGGGAATGGACAGCCGAGATTGTAGGGTATAGAAATAGAAATAAAATTTATAATAAATTGTATATTAAAATTGTGTAATGTTTAAAACGCTATAACTTTTTCATACGAGGTCCGTTTTGGACAAATGAATTGCGTTGGCTTCGTATTGACGAACACTATGCGATGGAGCTTGATTGGAGTTGATTGGAGCTAGTGTAAATTTTGGATAAAATTAAATGTGCATTTAATTTTATTCGAAATAAAACACTACAACTGCTATTGAAAGCAAGGTGAGAACTTCTCACTCAATCGAATTTGTTTCGATTAAATTTTGAATAGTTAGATTTAAAATTGCTTGATTGTGTGATTCAATGATAAATTGTTATCTATTGTTTTGAAATAGACCTATACGCCGTATATTAAGCGGATGTTATTTATTAAATACATATACTGCGATATTCCATCTTGAAGTGGAATTGATATTATATATGTACTTGGAGTTGATTTTCCCGCATTATATAGCAGATGAGACCCTATTATGCCGCATAATAGCGGATAATATTTTATATAAACCCATGTACCGCGATATCCCGTCTTGAAACGGGATTGGTATTGTGCTAACATCTGTGGATGCAGGGAAACAGGTTGGAGGGATCCAACTGGATTCCTCAACAGTATTGATTTATTTAAAGATATTTGCGATATATTCTGTTATCGTATTGATATATGATGTTTAGACGCCGTGGTTGATGTATTGGTGCTGTTGCAGCATTGGGTGTATTTTTGGAGTTTTAAAAAAATGTTAAAGTAACGATTTTGAATTTAAAAGGATTTTCAAGTGATTTTTGAAAGTATACGTTTTATTGAATTTTGGAATTGATTCATTTTAAATAAATAAACGTTATAATTTTTACGTTATAAAAATTATGACTTTTGTGAAATATAACCGAAATGGGATTTTTGAAATAAGTAGTTCATTATTTTGTAAATTGGTTTAAATTGGGATTTATGAATTATTATAAACGGTTTATATAAAAGATTTATAGAATTGATATTTATAAATTAAAATATTGGAATTATAAAACGAATTTTTATAAGTGTTAGAATGAAGTATAAATGGATTATATAAGTGAATGAAATTTATAGATTTATAAATTGTGAAGTTATAAAAATGAATAGATTTTGTAAAATAAAAGATTTATAAGTAATTAACTTACAAATTGGATTTTGGCATTTAAATGAGATATAAATAGAATTTGTTAATTAAGGGATTTTATAAGTTGAAGTTTTTATAAAATATATAAATGTGAATTTATAAACGTTGTTTTATAAATCCGAAATTGACTTATTTTGATAAGTTAATTGTTATAGATTATTAAAGAAGATTATCCACGATTTTGGACAGTGGATAATCCTTTAAAAATAAAATGTGTAGAAAGTGTTGTATTTGGTAAACGATTTATATTCACGATTTTGGACAGTGAATAATATATTAAAGAAATGTTTAGGAAGTGATCTTTTAAATAGAATTAAAACGAATTGAAGTTGTTTTAAAATGTGTTAAGGATCGAAACCATAGATTTCAAGATTCATTGTTGAAATAGACGTTTTCGAGAAATAAGGAAAAGATGGACTATAACATTGTTGTTATAGTAAATGATTTTTGAAAGGAAATGTTTTGTATAGTATTAGGATTTATATATCTATCTAAATTTCGAATCCCTATACTAGTGATTTTGGGTTGGCGTAACGTGTTTTACGCAACATTATTTTTGACTCACAGGAACGTGTTTAACAGAATGTTTTCCTTAAAGAATAAAAATATACTAAATTGTGATTTAAGTATATTGAATATTTTCCAAACGTTGAAAATAAATAGATTTTTGAATTATTTATTATTAAATAAGTATGGAAATGTTTTCTAATATGAAGTGAAATATTTTGAGATTTTATCTCTTAAAGATAAATTGAAAGTGAATATTTGAAGTCGATTTGAAAATCATATATCAGTGGATATTTGGAAATTTAAATTCACCATGGAATTCATAAAGGAAAGGGAAATTTGTTTAAAAATAAACATTGATTTATTTTTGAAGTGTGGAAATAAATTTACGGATTTGGAATGTAAATTTAAAGTAAATCGGTAAGGATTTATTTGATTGGTTTAAATGAACCATTTTGAAATAAATATTTGGGAATGTTTCCACGTAAGGAAAATGATTTGAAATTTGTTTTCAAAAGTTGTAAAGGTGAAAAATGATTTGAAATTTGTTTTCAAATGGTTGAAGTGTGGGAAAATATATATCTTGTAAAGATATTTTTGAAAAATAAATAATTTGGGAAATTATTTGGAATCTAGTGTTGTTGTGCATATCAATTGATTGCTAAATAACAGACTATCAATATTTACCTTTAAATGGGTATTTGTTGTGATTTGCTTGAATTTGGATGCTACACTTATTTTAAAATAAGCGCTCGTTATTCGGTTTAGCCGGGAGAGGACCTTTGGGTCATGAATCCCATTTCGAATAGTGATACGTCGTAATGGATGGCATATGAAGACCGGTGTTGAAGACCGGGTATTTTCGAAAATGGAAGGATTACCCTCGAATGTCTCTGCATCGGCTGATCTCTGATACAGAGATTTTATTACCGTTTGTGATTGGAAGTCCGGTCGTGATTAGTGAATATCCAGATTGCAAAGGCTTCTTTGGAAGTGCCTTCGGTTCCGTTCGATCCCGGAACGGACTTATATGGATGTGTGCCTGACGTTACAATTTGAGATGTAAAGCTGGTTTCTATCAAATATATTTATGTTGGTGGCGGAGAATTTATTCTCTTAGCTTAACACCCTTCTCTGAGACGTACGAGCTCAAAGGTTATGTAGTTGATGGTTACTAGTGATACATTCCCAATTTGGTAATGTGGCATACGAAGTGCTGCTGATCATTTGTTGATCAAAGCATAGCTTTTTTATAAAGCGTAGCTTTGTGGACGAGACTTTGTCGGACCTCACACCCCGGAAATGGTCGAAACAGGAAAGATGCAGCAAGGTTTTAGGGAGTAGCGCCCCTTAGGGTATGTCATTTCCTTCTGGATAAAGGTGGTATCATGGTATGGAGCCCAGATACTTAACCTATGTTGTGGCTGCAAATTTATTTCTTTGTGGTTGTTGGTATTGAGGATCCTCGGGTAAATGTTGTTTACAATCGGGGGATGGCATACTCTTGTCAGTAGTTACCTACTTTTACAGAGGTAACCCGACCTTGTGTTGGTAGAGATCCGGTTAGGTTCTCAGGGCGTCTCCCCAGAGGCGTTTTCATGTGGCAATGGGAAGTTCCTTGGCCTGACCATTTGTTGGAAAATCCAAAGAAATAATACAAGCCCTGCACAGTTTTAGTTGTAGAACCTTCCATTTACTTACGGTGGCTCCCCACTGTTTAGATGGTAGCTATAGTAGGCATACGATACTGGTCGTATGTTGGCTAAGATTTATATTATACTTTCGAAATGTTTTCCTACACTTTGCACTTATAGTAATAATATCAAAGAAATTTGCGTATTAAGCATGTTTGACTATCATAAGGAGAAATCTCCTCCGATTCTGCGTTTGCATTATGTGGTTATGCGGAAAGCCTGATGGTAGTTACATTTTCTAAAGGCATTGCGAAACTATTTTTTTTTTTTTAAAATATTTCTTTGTTGTTTTAAAGATATAACTGTTTTAAGTTCTCACACCAGTCCCATAACTGACCTGGAGTTTATTATTTCCTTCTTAAACTCTGGGTGCCCACCAATTTCCATACGGGCAGTCTAGAGTTAGGTTATCAGGTCATTCTGGAATTCAGGAGATGTTGTGGAGCTAAAGACGCGAGCTAGACGGCATGGCGTATCAACTAGTATATAATATTTCTTTTGCGTTGTTTGTTTGTTGTAAACTCTGATAATGTAATGTAATAACAGATATGATTCTTTTTTTAAAAGATTATTCATTGATATTATATGTTGTTCCGCTGCGATTGTGAGATTCTGTTATTGTTTCTGTTTTCTTCTTCTTTCTTTCTTCTTCTATCCTTTTCTTCTTCTTTAACCATAACAATTCGGTTTTCCGGCCTTCGATTGCTCGACAGTTGATACAGTGGATGTATTAATGTCGACTTTCGTGAGTCGAAGAATTGGTTCCTCACATTTGGTATCAGAGCATTGGCTTAAGAGACAACCTTGGTTCTGTTGGGTGTTACTCGTTAGAGACAGAGTCAGGAGTACTCTAGAATGAGTTTGAGTGTATTAGTAGATATGAATGCGTATTTGTTAGTGAATATAAAAAATTTGTTTTATATTTTGTTGATTGGTTTGTTGAGTGGTATATGGATTCTGGTCAATACGAGTAATTAACGTTATTGATATGAATCTCTAAACACTTGTACAAAACAAATTCGACATGATATCGTTTTAAAATATGGTAAATGAAATAATTTTACCTAAATTTTTTTCATATATAAAAGAGAAATTTTCTGTGAATTATTATAATATATGATTGCTTGGTTGCTAGAAAGTGATGATATTAAATTATTACCATTAATGTTCAAAAAGAATGGAAATCGTAACTCCAAAGTTAAGAAATAAATTAACATACAAATAGAATTGGTTAATATAAATTGTAAATGTGATTTGTAATGTGAAGTAATGTTCCTGAGGAATATTTGGAAATGTTTTGAAAGGGTTTGCAATTGGGAAAAGATTAAATTCATTTTTGAGTTTGAAAATGGTTTTCAAGGGTTTTGAAAATGTTTTTGGAGGGATAAAAGCTCTAAACTCTTTTCGGTCGTGTAACGACTCATAAATTTTCGATGTTAAATTTTTGTTATTTTAATAATATTTTATGAGTTAATATTAAAAGAAATAAAATATTGCAATCTATTACTTAAATAGGAAAGGAGAAACCAGAGCAGTCTAATGTTGCCACGTGTGCTTTTTAAAATGACACCCTTTCCTTTTTCAACTTTTCTTTCTTAACCGTTCCCCTCCTCAACCCCTAACTCCTCTCCATCCATTTCAATTTTCAACCCACACAGCCGCCTGACATTTTCCCCTACATTCACTTTCCTCTCTGCTCAGCGTCACCCCTCCTCTTCCGATCCAACATCCTTAAATCCACACTGACTGTGGTGTTCGATTTGGGTGTTTAGCCGCCCCTTTTCCCAACTACTCACCCTCGGTTCTCCCACTCTACGCACTTTGCTCCACATCTGCCTGCATACCTTCCCTCCGCTTCAACCTGGCTAGGATTGCCTGCTGCGACTTGTTGGGCGGCGGCCATACCCTTCAGTCCAAAATAGGTCAGTAATTTTTTTATATTCCTTTCTCCCTTTTTGGGCTTGCTAATAATCTGTCCACGAATTACCCAATCTCCGCTGTACGCATGACCCACCGTTTACCATTTTCCATCACCTGCGTTTCTACTGTTCTAACTTACTGCACGGTGTTGGCGCCGTCCTTGAACCACTTACCCTTTGTTACCAAAACTCCACTGTCTACAACTGTTTCGGTTAATGTACGCTGGGGGTCAGTGGATGTGGACAGTTGAGGCGGAGATGTTAGCACTTACGTTTTGACATTTTTCTGTATTCACTCGCCTTTCAGTTTAACAAATTTGACACCAATTTGTTTCACTACTTTGAGTCCCATTATAAATCCGCAAACCGGATAAAAATAATTGCGTATCTGTAACATAGTAGTTTCACTCACTTTCATCTATTTTTATGTTGCTCTGCCATAACAAATATAGTGATTATAATGGTAAACGACAGTAAGATACAGATAATGTTTGGCAGCATATACTGAAGTCTGATCAAACAAACTAACATATTTTCTTTTTTCCTTCCGACCATCAATTTTAGTCCAGCACATATAATCAAATCCAATCTGACTAAAACATTTTTTGTGGGAAAGTGATTTTCCACATCATCCTGTTATTTTATCACCACTTTAACCGCACTGTAGTTTACTCCACACTGTTTAACTTGACATTATTGTCTAACTGCATTACGATATGTAAACATCTCTGGTTCTGTATGTCCTCCTTATTAATTCCATAACTGTATGTTATATGAAAATATGAAAGGACGTGTGTAAAATTTAACACCTTTTTAGTACCGCCTAATGGGAGGTATGTACATGAAACGGTCAGTGGTAAAGCAACATTGTGCAAGTCAGTTTACGGTAGTTCTATGTTTCCCTTCAATTTGTACGAAGATTTTCATGTTTTCCTCATCCAGCCTTACAACCCCCTTATGATGCTTTGACTACGTTATCTTTCACAGAGTGGAAATGCCAGTAAGGCATCTACAGTTTTCTTAAAATACAACATTTTACCTTTGAAAATTATGTGTGTTGCGAGTTTACGAAGCATGAGCTTGGTTAGCTGTTGTAAAAAATTTGGTTGTCCTACACCTCTGTTTGGAGATTATCATTACCTGTTTGTTGAGCTACAATCACTAATTAACACGTTATCACAACTCAATGATTTGATTTTAGCAAACAAAAAGGTCAACAACTTATTTTATCATTTCTGAAAACCTGTACATTTACGTTATACATAGTACTGCTAATAGCTGGGAACATGATGCCTTACACTCCTGTTCATGTTTCAACGTAGTGTCTGTACATTTCTTCTTATTAAATGTGTCATTATAGTTAAGCAAAGTATGATATACAGTATGGTCTGTTTTCCAACATAGCACATACAACCCGTTAACTTGCTGTCCACTGTCTTTTTTGGGAAATCAATTGGGATGATATTGGCTGTTTCAAGTGGTTTGGCCCTGAATCAGAAATCATAGTTGTTATGGTTTGTTTACGTAGATAAGCCGATTATCTGTTGTGTCGATAAATTACAATCTAAAACTAACTTGCTTCATATATTATGGTTTGCAAAACTTTTATTGTCGGTGAATTTCTTTAGTTTTTCTGAATACTGGCTGTTTCAAGTGGTTTGGCATGCTTATTTTAACCCCTAATTGTTAAAAATATGTTCTTTATCTTTGACGATTGCATTGTTATTAATTTTTTAATCTTAAATCTCATGTAGTTGCACAAATAATCATTTCCCGTATTCATGTATCATTGTACAGTTCAAGCCTTTTAAATCAGATTACAATTACATTTAGTACACGTCGTTGATCAAATGATATCATGGTTGTTGGGCATAACTTTTTACTGTTTTTCCAAACTTTCTTTCAGGGCTAATTGACTGACGGTTCACCAACATCCTTGCTTTTTCGTCCATTCAGATATGAAGAGGTGGGAATATAGTAAGTTTAAGTACTCTACTTTCAATATTAATTCATCCTTATGCGTACTTTTGAACATTTGTAATCACTTCCACTCAACCATGCAGAAGCTAGGGTGTAATGTATGTCAAATTTTGTGATTCGCAAGTTGGAGAACCTACATGGTACATGTTAAAATCATTCTTTTTAACTTTTATTACATATTACTACTAATTTATTCCTATTTATAAGGCCTTACTATTTTATCATCAAGTCGTTCGCATTTTCAATTATTTTATTAAAGCTAGGATCTCCAGATTTCGAATTATCTACATGCACGTATGGTTTCATTGTAATCACTTATTATTTCATACAGCTTCAAATTCATTGCAAATTACAACGCTATTCTTTTTTATCATCGACTCAATTGGTGTACTTTTGTTATATTAAATCGTTAATGTAACTAATTTTGGGGATCTGTATGCACCTCACACCTACCATCTTCAATGGGCAGCCATTTATTTACGTTCATAACCAAATCATTCTTTAAATCAGTCCATTGTGGACTGTTTTTTTTAACTATTACAATAGTACCATGAATCTTCAACTAATAGACTGATAGAACTTGCAGTACATCATATAACAGTTTTGTGTACTAAGATAACCATTCAAAACCTATTATAGAATAATCTTTAGTCACCAACTAAAATTTTGTCATCAAAATTACCATGTTATGTGGACTATTATACAAAACCTATTACTATGTACTCTGATGTTCAGAATTTTTTTGTCATCTACATATGTAATAGTTAGTAATTAAGTAGTACTACTGTAAGCGTACCTAGCTTTTGAACATGACTACTACATAACTACCACACCTAAACGTAAAGAAAAAATAAATATTAGTTCATTTGTCCACAATTCTACGTGTTAATTTCTGGTATCCGTAACCCAAATATTATACCAGTTTCCAATGTGGCTAACGGTTGTTTACTGATTCAAATTTACTTATTTGTTTGTTTTTAAATCGTTCAGTTTGTAATAATTTTTAAGTGACCGTGTTATTTTTTTAATTTGTAAAGCCCAACAAGCAGGCTTGGTGTACTAATATTTTTTACCAAAAGCTTTGCAAGTTTTAAGGTAATGTTTAAATTCTTTTAATTTTTTTACAAGTTATCCTGGGTTGTTTTATGGTAGGTGAGCTTCTAAGGTAGTTATTGTTAATTCATGTACAATGTTTATGTACTGGTGGTTGTAATTAGTTAAGCATTAGAAAATTATTTCTCCTGGTAAATAAAGTATACAAAAAATGGATTAAAATAAGTGGTATGTAAATTTTATTCAGTAGATAAGTGACAGTTATGTATGGTGTGAACATATAATAGTTGCTGAATTACCCTTAGATTTATAGTTCATGTTTGACAGATTAAAGACGGTTGAGACCATGTGTTCTGTCAGAGTTCTCATTGTTGAAACTGAAGTTACCAAGTGAAGTTGAGTTCATGTACTATTAGAAGTATAGTCATATTTTTCCCAATAAGCTTTGTTAGTGAACAGTAAAAAGATGATGTTGATAAACTGAATTTTTTGTTCGTGTTTTTATATGCAATTGGATTGCAATTTACTAAAAGCTTGATTAATGAACTTTAATAATGTGAGCTTTGAATGCTCGAAAAATGATTATCCAACTATTATTCATTGACGATCGATGGCTGAATTAAGGTTGTACTTAGCTACTTGACCTTGCTAAACTTATTTTGCATATTCCTATCTGTTTAGGAAATAAATACATGTCGCATCACATAGTTTAATTTTTTTTCCCGTTTATCTTTTGTAGCAGTTTTAATTTATAATTGTGCGTCCAAGTCATTACTATGACGCTCACATAATACTATAATTTTACAGCATGCTTGATGATTTTCCCTATGCATTATACCTAGGTTTACAAATAAAAGAGAACTAACGGTCTTATACGGTTATAAGTTGGTTGTACTTTTAATGCTTACTTTTTATATGATGAAACAGGTCATGTTTAATGGAAAAGAGAAGAAGACAAACGATGGATAGGATTTAAGATTGCAGTATATATCAAACGGAAGGTAGCAGGACATTTATCTAACAGTTTAAAAAATAAACGGCATTATTTAAAGGAGTGAAGAAAAAACCGCTACACCCCACGATCTGATTTACCTTTCTAAACTTCACAAAATCAAATTACCATTCCCAAATCTCAATCGTCATTATTATCAATACATTCAAACCGTATTTTTTCTCTACTTCTTATTCACTTGCTTTGAATTTTTTTGATTTGTTACTTACCTCATATTGTTTTCGTTCAATTTCAGTACCTAATGAACGATCGTGGTTCTTATTATCTAATCATTTATTTACTGATATGATTTTTGGTTTCATTCATTTTGTGGATTGTAGGGATTGATTTCTACTTCTTTCAAGGAGTGATGGTTACTGTGTTATCCAATTTTATGAGGACGAAAATGGAGGTAATAGATCGAATTAAGCACTATCAATTTCAGGACGAGAATCGATGGTTTCATTTACAGGTGATTTTCTTCATTTTTTGCCATATCTTCTGGGTTTTTAAATGCAAAACGAATTCTTTAATTGTTTTTGATACGAATTCTTTAATTGTTGTTGATTCCATAGAGGAAGAAACTTCAATCTTTGAACATGGGTGATGATAGATTGCTCTAGGGTTATTCAAAATTTATTTGTTCCATATACGAGTAAGAATCAACGTCCTTAGAGATTGCAGAATTTCTTCGCCATTTGTTCGTTTTGGCAGATACTGTCTACTTTATTATTTGTTATTATTGTTTAAATACTGAAATTGTTGGGTTATGAATATAGTGATATTTCCTTTTATTTCAACTATCATGTTAGTAGCTAAAGATCACACTTTGCACGTCTTTTCTTTTTGACATCTATTCAAACCAAATTTGCATATTGTTTCTATCATGCGATAATCACTCAAAAGCTATTACCATAATCTTTGCTTACTAACTGAAAACATGATTTATTTTTCAAACCTTATGTGTTTATTATAATAAGTTCAATCACATTATACATTATGGCAGTTGTGGTTATGAATATGCTGAAGTTCTATGAAGTAGTTAGTAATTAATTTGTAGTACTGTCATCGTCCCAAGCTTTTTAACATGAATGCAGTAAATCTGCACCTGAACTTATATTAAAGAAAGAAAAAAATGTTGGTTCAGTTTTTCCACATGTACCATTTATATCTGTTAATTTCTGGCATGGGTTAAACAAATGTTCTACCTGCTTTCACTTTGGGTGAGGGTTGTCTGGCTTATACAAATTTAGTTATCTATCGCTATTTTGAAATGGTTCAATTTGAAATACTGTATAGGTAACCATGTTAATATTTTGTTTGTAGATAACAAGCAGATTTAGTGTCCAAATATTTTTAACCAAAAGGTTTTTAAGTTTTAAGGTATAGTTAAAATTATTGCTTTTACTTTTTTAAGTAGATATAATGAGCTATTTCATGGTAGATGAACTCAAAAGATAATTTTTGTTATTTCATGTATCCTGATTATGTGATGGCAAATGTAGTCAGTTAACAATAGCACAGTGTGGCATAGTCTCTTTGCCTCATTGGGGGTAATGATCTAATTAAAATCATATCTGATAGCCTATATACAAATGGACTAATATATTAATCTACTTTTCATGCTGATGCAAAAAAGGCTGTTAGTAGGCAAAAGATCCCATGGAAGAACTTCAAAGAAGAAAAGGCTGAGTGAAGACGGAGTAAACGTACGCCAGCTAAGCATGGAAGCAGTTCGGACAGTAACAGGAAGAAGAAGGCGTACGAATGGAGGACACACCTCAAATGTTTTTTCAACGTCTTGAGTCCTCTGTATATATGTATTATTATGACTAAATTGGATGAATAAGTATTTGAAGTACCAATTTTTTTTTCAGTTGTCCCCAATCTTTTTGTGAATAAAGTACACACTTTTTGCATGATATAGACTGAAGAATGAATTGGTAGTGATTTCCATGTTCAATTGTCCTCTTTGACTACGTACGTTGATACCACTTTGGATAACAGAACAAAATTTATGATACTATTATCTTCAGCTGGATGGTGTGCAAATTACTTACTTTCACTCTATCAAAATCACACGGCTCATATTATCAACCGCATTCTTTGATATTAAGCTTTGCAGTAACATACCGCTGGCTGAAGTAATATTTTAATTTTTAACTGTTTTCCATACTTTATAACTTCAAACTGTGCTGCTTGATCAACTTTAATTAAATATAACTATAAACGCATAATTCACTACGTGCTATTATTATTTACACATATTTTGAGCGATCATGCACATACTACCTTATTTTAATCCTCACTTACCATCAACTACATTACCGCTTTTCCATATGTGGACGTCCTAACGCACTGTTCTGTCGCCTGTTCATCTATCATCAATACGTACAAAATAAAAACTATAACTGACTTCAAATATGGTGTATAGGTAGTGCACCTATAATCCATCCACGAACTCCAAATGTTTCACACATAGACTGCTGTTATCGCCAAGCACTAAACTGTTCAAATGCACGTAATTTTTTCTGGGTTGCAACTGTCCTTTCGATACAATTATTTCTCCCCAGTCAACTGATCAAACCCATTTCCTCAGGTAACTTCATCCACTACAAACAGATACAACCCAACGTTGGTACACGTGTTCAAAAGATGGCTTTTCTACACTGCGCATCAGTCACGCTCTTCAGTTTCAAACTACAAATAACTCATCATGTTCATTTGTTGTCCACCCTACGCCTCAAAAAATTGTTTTCTCCCACTATAGACTGCTCCCCAGGTACTTCCCTCTCTCTAAACAAAATAAAAATCCTTGAGCCGCTAAACCTTCTACGCCACGTACCCCACTACAGATGATCAAATTTCTACCTGTTACTACCATTCTGTTAGCCACTGTTGTTAACCTTTCTTATATTTCTTTCAACAGATATCAGAATGGCGAACCAATATCAACTACTGTCTGAGTTACAAGTGGGTCCTAATTGGAATCGCATACATGCACGGCTGTCTACGATGTGGAATTCAATCTCCAAAGCCGCAAAAGAGATTTACTCAACAAATTTTCATCTTCTCGACGTAAACGTAAGTCATAAACCCACATAATATCTGCACATTTTATTTACCACTTAGTTTTATGCTGCAACTGGATCGTACCGTAGGGCAACCAAAAGCATGCTGTGGTGCCAAAGAGTTTGGTGGACAAATACTCACACACGTTTGAAGAACAATGCTTATACGAGATTGAAACGTTCAACGTCTACCCTTCGTAGAATACGTACCGTCCTAAACATGAGGAGTTGATGATCATCCTTCGTAATGACACCAAAGTCAAACTGATGCCACCAATAGTGTACAATATTCCTAGATACAAATTTGGTTTTGTTGACAATGAAACTCTTGCTCAACGCATAGATAAGGTGGCTCAACTTATAGGTGCACTCACTTTTCGTACTACTACACGCCATATACTATCACTCAACCATTTCCACTAACACTTCTCATCATATTTTTTGGACCTTCCTCTATTTTTCGTCTTCTTACCAGATGTTGGTGGGGGTACTACGAGGTATTTCAGATGTTGTCCAACTGACAATAAGGACTAGATGTCAAACATCTAAAAGAGAGATTATTGTTTACACTGGATGGTTTAACATTTATCACTGTGTCACATTTACGTCTACATATTTGCTCGCTAACACTCTCCATTTCAACTTTTACATAGTTTAAAAAAATACAACTATTACTCTGTGGGCTGACAAAACTGACCTCATAGATGTGCCCGCTATTGAATCGGAAAAACAGCCACTGTCGGTGATATTCACTTCTATGGTAGTCAAACTATTCAAAGGTAATCTGTCTTTACTCCTTTATATTTCATTGCTGAATATCAACCTTATCTCCAAACTAATAATTATAGGAGAGTTTACATTTTCATCCACCAACGCTACACAAATATACTTCAACACTGACTGTCCAGACGTAGCAAATCTACTTTCCAGGTATACCTCCAATTATTTTCTAACAACTATTGCTGATGCGTGCACTTCATCCTCAACCTCATTGCGACTGCATTACATTTCAGTGTCACTGACAGTGAAGGCAGTACCATTACATCTATTGAGTGTCAACGGCCTACATCTTCAACTCCTTATGAACGGGAAATTAGAAGTACCATCGTTAATATATTAGACGACATACGATCTAATGACTGCCACGTAATTCAATATCTTCTATTTCTATCATTATGTTACCTTTGCTTTTTGATTAACATTTTTCACTTTCTCCATCCTTTGCAGTCAAAGAAGTATGTCGTAAATGCAACATTGATGAGGATTAACACATCATCAGGCTGGAATTATCTTTCGTATCCCATTGTAGGAAGAAGATGACAAAGGAAGCAACCGGTTTTAGCTGCTCTAAATGCAATAACAATATTACCCTTCCACTTAACAGGTTTATATAAGTTAGTTTATCATTCAATATCCACTCCCCTACATTATGTTATATCCCCACAGGTATAGGATATCTATGGAAATTTTTGACCATACCGGTACTGCGGCTGCTTTTGACAAAGATGCTGCCTACCTCCTCAAACGGAGCGTCGATGAGATGATGGATATATCCAAAACGGTACACATCTTACACCTACACTATATCAATTTATAGTGCTAACTTCAAACTGTCTAACCTTAGCACGCAACTGCTGTCCCACTCCTTCCTTCGCTCCCTCAGCCTACCTAACACTACTGTTTCTTTTCAATAAACCAACGTGACGAAGTAATTGGTAAACTATTCACCAGCATGATGGGTGCAGAAGCTCGGTTTGAATTCAGACCGTCAAATTAGGACATAATGAATTATGGAAAATCACCGACTATTAGTAGAATTTCACATATTCACCAACCTAACAACCTCTGCTTGATCGACCTGACCCCCTACAACCAAAGGATACAAAGGAAGGTGATGGTACACAACTAACTGCTGAATCCAGCACTGTCACAAAAATTGGTGCAACTCTTTTTCATAACCTATGTCCATTCTTCTAACGATATCTTACATACATTTTATCTACCGACACTTTGCTTTTCTTACTCAGATGTGTTGAACAGAGAGAAGATTAAAGTTAAGCAGTCTGTACTCCAACCCACATTCCACCCTTATTACCACATAACACACAAACTAACTAACATATATACTCCCATTAACTGTAGGAGGCTGAGGAATGTGTAACGACCCGTTAAACTTGATAATATTAAATGAATTAAATTAATATAATTTCCAATCTAATGTAGAATAAATGTAGGAGTTAGATAGTAACTGGAATTAAAAGGTTAACAATTGAAATGTTTATATGGCAATAGATAGAATAACGAAAATTTGAGTTGTGGTTATAGGATTTAATTGGTTGTGAAATTAATACTAGAGGAACGCTAAATGAAAACTTTAGCAACGGCGATTAAAGCTTAATTATTGTTAAATTGAATGAAAACCTAACTGAGATAGTGTAAGATGTATATCTTTGTGTAGTTGTATATGTATAGGAGATTTAAATGTATAGTTAATTATGAATTGTAGAAACGGTTATTTAATCTAATTGTTGAAAAATTAGGTGAAATATAAATAGGGAAATAGCGTAATTGTTGCACTTGAATAAAAATAAATTTAAGAATTTATGACAAGAATTTAAATTTCCTATGTGTTTATATATATTGGTAAAATTGTAACTATATGGGAATTTAGGAAGTAAAATAAATGGCAGTGAGGGATAACCAATTCAATGCAATACAAAGGTGATTGGGACGACTGTTGGGTTTAATGGAGTATATATAAACAGTGAAAATCATTATAATCTCTTAATTTAATACGATTGTTTAATTAATACTAAAAGAGTAAAGTTGAAATAGTATTAGTGTAATAAATACTTTAATAGATTGCAATTGTATAATGGAAGTAAATTGTTAATAAATGAATGTAAATATTAACAAATTTATGGAAATAAAATATAAAGGAATGTTGGATAGAACATAAGTGAATGAAATTTGATAGTACGTTAATTTGGAGGTAAATTTAAGAAAGAATAACAACCATTATAAATTTCCTAACTTATTTGTCAATGAATGTATTTGGGAATAGAGTTCTTTTATATGTTGAATAGTTATAATGTTGTTATTAAGAATGAACGTTACTTTATTAAGTATAAATATAGTAACGGAAGTATGAATAAATTTATAGAAACGTAAGACTTACTTTAAGGTAATATTTGAGTGTAGACTTTTGAAATAGATTTGACAACAATAATTATTGTTCGTTACCTATCATATTTGTTGTTAAGTTTATTTCGAAATCAAATCCCAAATGTATTCACTAAATTTTTGCAGTTGCGTAGTTTTGGTTTGTAATTGTAGTAGTTAGTTCTATAAGGTGAGGTCTATACTATTTTTATTTTAATTAGACCATTGGTTCATATAGACTTTAGAAAGCGAGATTTATAATTTTTAATTTGAGTATTAAATTCAACAAATGGTATTTATTATTACAAATAAAATGGAATTAAACGTAAAATATTAATTAAAATGGAATTTGTAAACATTATAGTGAAATTTTGAACTAATGTTAGTAGCATCTTTATTTTAGGTAAAAGTTTAGAATATAAAGGTTAAAAATCTATCTGCTTATTTGTTAATGGGATTAGGATCGGTAATAGGTGGTAATAATTAAATGAATGTTACACTAAATTGAAAGTGGAGTAACGTTCGTTTAAAAGTTGAGAAATTATAGGAGCATATTTATTAAGCGTTACTTTAAAATTTATGTTTGATTGTGAAATTTATACGAGAAGTTGCAAAGTAATAATTAAGAAAGAATACATATAAATTGTTTATAACCTAAAACTTAAGGGTAGTTAAATGTTGAAATTGAATCTAATCAATTGGAAACTTAATTAAATTGGGTTCAATGTAAATAAAGGGTTATTTTAAGAAATTGAAATAAGTATTATAATTGGCAAATTTAGTTACTTTAAAGTGAAACGGAAGATATTAACGCAATAGTTTGAATGCAATATTTAATTCATCTAATTTATATTAAAGATTCGTTAGATTAATTTAATAGAAATTTTGGGACATTTAATAGATAATTGCTGATTTTGAATGGAATTAAAGGAATTACTGAAATCGAAATTTAGCAACTTTTAAACCTTTGCAATTGATTTTGAATATAAAGAGTCAATGGAAATTTGTGGATTAATTTATGAATTCATGAAATCAGTGTATTGACTTAGTTGTAACTATATGTAAATGTACGCAATAAGGTTGTGCAATACCAATTATTTGGATTCAAATTTATATTAAATATAATGTTGGTAGCAATTGGAATTTACCGTTTTGCAAAATAAATGAGAAATCAAGTCAAATGTAAATTATATCGTAAAGGATAAATTCATTTACACAGTAAGATTTTTAAATAAATAAACGTTTCACTTAGGTTTCATTTGGATAATTTATGTAGTTTAATGAGAAAGCAATTGAAATTGATTACCCTAAATTTGTGCAGTTAGGGTAGTTTTGATTTGTCACTTAAGATGGTAAATTCTATAAAATGTGATAAATGTAGTTTTAATTAAATTATGACGATTGGGTATTTAAGAAGTGATAAACCAAAATTTATTGATTTATTTGAAATTAAATTGTGGATTTATTTCAAATAAGTGAAATTTATGTTTAACTATTACATCAATAGGAATTAATCTAATTTAAGGATATGTTAATATGAATTGGGCAAAAGGGTGTTTGGACTAGGGAATAATATTAATCGGTTTTAGAAACCTTAAATATAAAATGGGAAGTAGACAAGATTTAACGTTACAACCATTTATACAAAATCCAGGATGTGTGTAGAAGTATTTATGGAATAAAACGTAAACAATTGTTGGATAAAAAGAGTAGGAATCAACATTTATTTATTTAATTGGATATAACTACGATAGTATGATTTATTGCATTTAAATGAAATCTAATATATAGACCATTGCCTAAAAAGGAAGAATAGATAAAATTAATGATAAATCTATATACTATATAAGATTTATTGATTTAAAGACAAAAGGGGCAAGATGTATAAATTAGATTAAGTGCAACCTTCAGTAAATAAAATTTGATGGAATAAGAACATTTGGGTAATTTATTTCCAATTAATCAATTCACGTTTTAAAATTTAATGCTAGTTTATTACATATATGTTTATGCCTAAATTTAAACTTATGTTTAGATCCAATCCGATCCATCTATTATTTTTCAGTCTTGTCTATATATAACCTGTTATAAACCCTAGCCACTCCTTATTTTCATTTTTCTATACGTAGATCTCCTTCTCAACTCCTCATTCTAATGGCAGAAAAAAAAACCTAATTCCCAAATTCCAAAAAAAAAAAAAAATTCAAAAAAAAAAAAAAAAAAAAAAATCGGATCTGCAGCAGCTTCTGGTCGCGCTTCGGGTTTCAGGGGAGAAAACCCTAGAGCAACTTCGGGTCAGGAAGAAAATGACTCGGGTCGCTCCGGGTCGTTTTGGCGAAAACTCCAAGCAAGCACCGGGGAATTGAGGCGGCGCACGGAAGTCGAACCCGAAGTCGACCCAGGACCAGAATTTTCCATTTTTCAAATTTTCATAACTTTTGCATACAAGCTCGGATTCGCGCGCAGTTTGTTTTGATGGGATCGTATCGGAATTTCTGACGTTTTGGCACTATTTTGGATGAATTTGGAGACTGTCCAAATTTTGAGTTTAAATTGGATTTAATTTCGATTTAAATTCCAAAGGTGTGTTTTAACCCACTCACAACTACTAGAAGCTTTTATGTTTGTTTAAATTAATTTTAGAAATGAATAAAAATTTATTTATGAGTATTTGGCATGTTTATTTTATTCATATCTGTTGAATTGCATTTATTTAATTTAACTGTTAATTTAATTAATTTATTGTGTATAAATTTACAGTTAAAATTTATTTGTTTGTATATGAACTGCTAGTTAACAGTTATATAATTTATTTCTGAATATAGACTGTAGATTAATAGCTGTTAAATTTAATTTGAATAAAATTGCCGGTATTACCTGTTATGTAGTACCAAAAATAATATTGTTATTGATTGATATTGATTGATGATTGCGATTTGGATGATGGATGATGTTGATGAATGGATGTTTATTGTATATCATTAAATTGCAAATTATCATGCATATTTCATTTCATTCGGGATTGTGGTTTGAAATGATATATAACCGCAAAATTTTATATCTTTTAAATTGCGGATTGAAATGATAAATATCCGTATCACTTGACCATAGGATAGAAAATTATATACAAGCACCGCGGTATATATATAACTATTTAAATGTGATTTCAATGGTTTGGATGGAATACGGTTTATAATAATCTTAAATTTTATATTGTATAAATATTTTTCTTCCATATATATACATATGAAGTTGAAAATTTTGAAATTAAAAGGTGTATAAAAATCTTTATTAAAATGGAAGAAAATTAAGAAAATGGAGTTTAATAATTTATATCATATGTTTAAATGTTAAGTTTGGAAATTTTAAGATATGATATTTATAATTGGATTTTTCCCAAAATAAATTGAAATGAATAATTCTAGTATAATTTGAATTGGGAAAAAATATATATATTTTATTACTAGAAATTGAAGTCTTATTATTTATGGATTTTATATGAATATTCAAGACTAATTAATAGAACAATTGATTTGTTGAAAGCATAAAATCCAACTTTAGTTTGAAATATTGATACTCAGAATGGATATACGTATATATAAATAAATTGAAGTGGTTTTGGAACTTGAGAGAGATAATATAAATTTTGGTTTAGACTTTAATAAAGAAATGTATTTGTAAAGCCATGAGAACTATTTTCTTTACAAAGTAACATTTAAGTTAAACCATTTAATTCATATACCGTTGAATGTCCAAACCATTCAAGTTTTTAGAAGTTATGGTTTTAAATTATGATTTTCAAAATATTATGCTTTGAAAATATTTGATTTTCAGACGTTATGAAGTTAAAGCATTATGATTTTGGAAAAGAATTATATTTGGGATAAGTGATAAAATATGGTTTTGGGTTTTGAAATGATATCGTATTCATGGTTATGAAATGGAATGTTTATTCTGATTTTTAAAGTATAACCTATTTTTAAATGACCGCGGTGTTATAATAACGATGGGTTGGCAAAGAGACCGGGATCGGATATGGACATACTCTCTGTCGATACCGAATACCACTTTGACTAACCGTGTACGCGGTGGAGATTCCAGAATGAAGTAGGTGGTGGCGACGTTTCTTGTAAGTTAAATACGTGGACCCGACTCCCGTGAGTTGGCATAAGGTGGCTAAAACAGGAGCGATTCTCAGGCC
The DNA here is from genome assembly GCA_030765085.1 of Allium cepa. Lineage (NCBI taxonomy): Eukaryota > Viridiplantae > Streptophyta > Magnoliopsida > Asparagales > Amaryllidaceae > Allium > Allium cepa. Next base: position 380,153,934 of record CM060928.1, on the reverse strand, counting down.
AATGAGGTCATTCCTCTGATCGGACCCTCCTCTTCGATATTATACTTTTTTTTGGATTGATTCAGTGGCCACTTCTATATTTTGATTTTGGGGAGTTAGTCCGAGATGGGCGGTAACTGCGGCTACGCGTTTCCACCAGCCTGGATAGCAATTGGTATATCTACCCTGGCATTGCCTAGTTGTGCCGTGTCACCTACCATACCGAGCCTTTACTACGAGTTTCTATTTGTGTCGTACCTATGGAGTATCCTCTGGTAGCTTCCCGATCAGGAGGTATTACGGTACTGTATAGACTATTGGCATTATTTGTGTTAAGGGCTATATGGGTAACCCCTTAACGCTATTAAAAAGTAAGTTTATTTTATAAATAGACACTATTATAATAGCGCAATATACTACATAGTAAATAGTTTAACGGATCCTTAGGAGATGTAAATCCCGAACATCTCTTGAGTTACTGTACTCATATTTATTTCTGTTAATTTAACTCACATAAGATCTTTTAGTCTGACTCGAGTGTTTTTGTCTTTTCAAATTCGCTCGGGTCAGTCCGAGCGTTTCAGGATCGAAGATTTAGCTTTGGAAGACAAAGACGAAGAATCCGTATTATATTATTTATAGTATTGCACCACACTCTAAATTTCCGCTGCATTGATTGTATTGGTATGTGTAACTCTGATATTCATTGTATAAGTAAAATAAATATTTTGTAAACAGTTATCATGAACTGTATATTGATTATTATATTTTATCCTTCCGCTATGAGATTCTATTTTGTTTTATTTCTTCTCTGTTTTTTTCTTATTTACCCCATAACAATCCGCCCTTGCGTATACTTTGAATTGGCACGTGTGTCGGTTTAAAGTGTGCGAAAAGGCGGGATGTTACAGAATGTGTACAAGATGGCAGCATATTCGAACACACCGTTGGACGGGAGAATAAACCTAACTGTCACATACTGCCTAATGGTAGGCAGAGAAAACATGGACGACTTACTGGTAGTAAGAGGAAGAAGTAGGCAGCCATGTGGACAATTGCATGACGAGCCATCGTACGTCCACAACACCATCCAAACTCTGTCTTCCCCAGTCCTAACTTTTGTGCTATGTTTGCAACTATCCATCTTTATTTATTCCTGTACCTATTTCTGCCTTCCACTACAGACGAAAAAGGGCTCTATTTACTTACTGTATCAGTTTATGTACGTTTGAAGCTGTGTACTACTGTTTGTACCACTTTATTTTTAGCCACTGTTCCGTATAATAAATGACACACTTTTACACCGTCCATTATGTTCTCTGTATATACACTTCACTTTAGTGACCCTCTTCCACCATTTTATGATGGTTAGACACACTGACCCTCTTACTCTCCTGTTTACTACAAATATGAAAGACAATTTGAAGTCATTAGAAACTTAACTTTCGGCAGCGACAACTTACTTAACACCACCCAATTTTTAACTCATAAAATTATTCTATGTTACAACTGTTAATTTCATGCTTTACATATTGAAAACATATGCATAGTGCAATCCTGACGATAGTTTCAAACGCAAATTTTAACATAAATCACTTATTCTCAACTAACATCTTATATATTACTGCATAACTATGCACGACATCACCTCTTCATTCCGCTTTTCTTCCTTTCGCCACTACATAAATATTTCGTACGCAAGACAATGCAATATAGTTTGGTAAGTAAAATATTGTACAGATGTTTATTTTTCAATCTTTTTCGTATTATTTCTATATTACATATCCATCTGTCCTGTTAATACTAGCAACCTACATAATATATTTACTCACTATGATGTACAGAGAGTAGATGGTGACAAGGTCTAGTATAGATGTGTGCTTACTACAACTCCGTACTATAAATTTTCAAACAAAGACCGCCAACGTGCTAAACAAATTAAATTAGTAATGAACTATCAACTCAAACCTTTTGCATGAATCATACTGCAGTATGAGCTATCAATTTTTCCCACCTTTGTCATATGCATCACTTACTATATCACCGTATCATTTTAGGCCGTTTTTTTCACACTTATATATTACGCGACGTGGACATCATTTGGAAACTATTTTTTTACCACAATGAAATGTACACTGACAGGGGAAGACGTATTTAGCATTGATAACAGTTAGCTCTTTGCTTTAATTACAACTGAAATAAAACGGTCATCATAATCCCTACTGCCTTTGCTTAACGATGCATCTTGGTTAGGTTTCAACGCACCAACAATTGTTAACTTTTCAATTTGTTCAACACCTTTTCTAATTTTTAGTGTCATTTACACAATGTCTAATTATCCGTGTACAGTCAGTTACAAAGCCTAAACTTACTTATTTTCAAAAACAAACATGCTGTACACAAACTAGCAATGAATATATTTTTTGCAAACCGACAGACTAAACACCTAAAGGCCCAACTTATTTCTAAATATTTTTCCACTTTTCCAACATGAATTTTCAAATCAAGCAGCATGGTATAACAACGCGGCACAATGGGGAATAAAGGGGAGATGAGAGTCAAGAAGCGAGTTTTTAAAACAAAATTTTATTACTCCATACTTTTTCAGGACCACCAAAATCTCTCTCTAACGCATTCCATGTCCCTTCCTCTCCAACCACTCCTTCACACAAAAATAAAAAATAAAAATTCAAAATTTAAGTATCAGCCAAACGAGCCATAACAAATTCAACCTTTAACACTTTTCACCTACACATAAACAGATTTAGACAACATAAATTTATTTAAAATATTATGGACTGATTTTCCTAACTAAGGTTTTAACTTTCCGCTTACAATACTGCCTTCCTGCAAACGAATAACTGCACATATGCTACTTTGCAATTTTAGTATGTCCCTAATGCAAATTTTTAACACTATTTTATTTTCTCCCAACAGTTTCCAGCTACCTCAATACTGAACATAACGCTGAAGGAGTTACGAACTATCACTGCATATGATCTACGCGTACTGCTTTAACCAACAACTGGACTACATTCATTTGGACCTACAATTACATGGAAATACCAACACTGCCCGTGTGCGTAGCACGGGCCACGCACTAGTTTTATAATGGAATGACAACTAAATTTAGACTGAAACAATGTTAATACAAGTCAATTGTCAACAATCTAAATGAAACTCCAATTCATTTTATTTAAGCATGATACGTTTGGTTATAAAACTAAATATAAGTAACAAATGTAAACATTTAGTTATTGTACAAAATAGATAGTTAATGGTAATTGGATAAGATCAGTATTGTGTAAGGAATGATAATATGGGTGGTATTAATGGTTACACTGATTTATAGTGGGATGTAAAGGTAGTAAATTTATGTATAATTTGGGTAATAAAATAAGTTTATTTATGGAGTTAGATTGGTTATATTATCTTAGGCTATGAACCAAATAGAGGATAACAAGCGTAAATCTTAAGGGTATAATAACAATTATTATATATTACCTAATTTATTGGTCAATCGATTTATTTGAAATAAAGTCCTCTTGAATGTTAAGTAATTTTAATTCTGTTATGGAGGAAATGTTACTTAATAATTTTTAATTTTAGTAACGGAAGAGTGATTGAGAATTTACAGAGAACATAAAATATTTATAAGTAAAAAAGAGTATATATTGAACAAATTTATGATAATTGGATAATGCAGTGTTATTGGAAATTAATTAGTGTTATATATGGGATTTATACCTGGGTGGGCAAGTAGTAAACTTATAAATGAAAGAAAGTGAGTAGGTGACCCTTTATTTAGGTTATTTATTCATTTAGCATGTTAAATAAAAATTTGGGAATATGATCTCAATTAAGGAAAATTAAGTTGTACGTTAATTTGAAATAAAATCTATTATTACATTTATAGGAAATGTAGTACGAATGGTTAGGGATTGTCAAATTTGGTAAAAAGGGATTGGACTTAGGAAACTTTGTTAATTGAGTTTAAAACCTTAATTAATACGCGTAATTGACACGATTCACATTTAAAAAAAATAATCGTTTGTAACGACCCGAAATTTTAGGTTGCCAAATTTGAACGTTTAATTCATTTTAAATGTTGAATATGGATTATAATTTGAATTTTGAAATAAAATACTTCGGTTAAGTTAATAAAATTAGTTAAATTTCGAATTCGGGAATTTAATTGAAACTTGAATAATAATAATTTAATATTAAAATTGGGATAATTGATAATTCTGAGTGTAGGTAGAGATAAAATTAGATTCTAAAATTTATTTTAAGTCTAATTGGATTTGAATTATAATATTGGAATGTTGGATTAAATTAGAAGTCGATAGATCGAATTTGAGATTTTATATTAATTTAATAATGGAATTTAATAATATAATAATGCAAATAATCAGATTTTGATTTAAACTGAATCGGAATGATGTCTAATGTGAGTATAAATTTTACGAGTTATAATAGAGTTAATAAGATTTTAAAAGTGAAATTTTAAGTAATTTCGACGATTGTGAAAATCGCTCGATTTAATCGACGAGTTAAAATAGCCTTTCGGGGCACAGTCTCGAAATTCGACGAAACCAGTTCCATTGGATCCGTAATAGTTATTTATTATTGGATTTCAATTTTCGCACCAATCGGAGTTGTCGTTTGACCCCGGCAGCTTAAAACGCTTAGAAATTACTTTAATCGATTTAATTTAAAATTGATCGTTTATTTCCGTAACTCGCGCATACGACCAAGTTAGCTTATGAAACACGTTCCATTGTGTTCAGAACATAGGTAAAACCATAGAAATGCCAGGCGGCACGTGAGATTTGGAGATCGATAGAATAAGTTGTTTTAATATGAATTTAATAATATAATATAGGGATATATATATATATATATATATATATATATATATATATATATATATATATATTCACGATTCACGCAAAGAAACCCTAATGAACTAACAGCCGCCGTTTACATAAATAATGTCCGAAAACGATCCCTTTTCTTCCCTAATTTTCCATCAATCCATGCTTTAATTCGAAATTGTTCCAACGTGAAAGTTGTAGAGAGTGAGAGGATCTTCAGATGCAACGGTTGATCTTGCTAGAGGTTGACGTTTGGAGGTACAGCTGGGTTCCATTCGCCGTGAGTTCGAGCGAAATTTTTGAAGTGTTGGTGAAGCCGGACTTCACCGTCTCGCGGCCGAAGGAGGAGGTGGGGCCGGCGCACGTCTGGGCGGTGATGGATTGTTGTCCCGGCGAGCATATGGGGTAGCGATTTTTGCCCTAGACGGCGGCAATGGTTTTGCGTTCGAACCTGTAGCGTGCGCTTGAGGAAGAAGATTAGCGGCCTTGATTTCACTATTTTGGATCTGATGGTATAAAAAGAAAAAAAGTAATTTGTTTTAAAAAATTTGTTCAGACTCTAAAAATTAATATCTCACGCGTTTGTAATCAGATTTCAATGAAACGAGAAGCGCCGAGATCGCAACGACGCGATCTACGTTGCAGTCTAGATTTGGTGACGATCGGAGTTAGCGGAAATTTGGGTTAAATCGATCGCGGTCGATTTAATTCAAAATTTGAACGCTGGTCGAAAACCAAAGTGAGTTTAACTCACTCACATCTGGAATATTAGTTAAATTAATAGTCAATAATTGAATGGTTGCATGATTGGTTGAATATGATAATTATTATCAAGTTGAATTGATATATTGTTGTGCTAATATCTGTGGATGCAGGGAAAACAGGTTGGAGGGATCCAACTGGATCCCTCACAAATAGAAATTATTTTATATTCTATGATATATCATAATTATTATTCTGTGATAAATTGTTTAGATCTTGATATGTTGTGTTTTATTTATATACTATGATGAATTAAATTGAAATTTAAATTGTGTTTGGGCTGTGATTGGGTAAATACGTCCTGAAAACCTTAAATGTAAATAGATGAATTGGGTTTAAAGGATATAAAAGAAATTCCAAAGTAAAGAATTTAAAAGGGAATTAAATTCAAGGAATTTGTTGATAATATGAAGTATTTGTTCGTGGTTATGAAAGGGAATTGAGAATTGTTAAAATAATAGCGAGATTTATTTTGAAGAATGAGAAGTGTGCTTTCTCTTGAAAATTTTGTTTTGTTTTAAGAAAGCTTTCAAATCAATAAATTTGTAGTTTAAATAAGTTTAGAATATTTTTAGAAAGAAATATTATTTTAAAATGTTTTTAAGTGAAATCAAATATTTGATTAAGTAATTATGGTATTTAATTATTTTAAAAGAAGTATAGCAGTATTCAGTTTTCAAAAGAAATTTTTTAATATGAATATTTGATTTAATAACCTTATTTTAAAAAGATAAATTTTATTTAAAAATACTTAGGAAACCAATATATATTTCCTTAAGTATTATTTTCAACTAAATAATTTTCAAAGGTTATTTTAAATATTTTAAACGTATATTTGAAAGTGATTTCCAAGAAATAGCAATGTGTTTAAAATAAAAGGAGCCATTTTTAAAGTATGGAAAGGAATTTTAAGGGATGAACGTAAAATTGAATTGAGTAAATCGTGATTGGATTGATAAAGAAATTTTTTGGGTTATCCTACAAAGAAAGTATATTTCCCTGAGATGCTAAGTACGTTTTAAAGTTGATTTTTGAAAGGTTAGGAGTTTTGAGTTTTATTTAAAGAACGGTTTTAAGAAAAATTATTTAAGTTATCAGAATTTTTGAAGTGAATATATATTAAAGTAGTTATAAAAGTAACTATTTTTAAAGGGTAATGAGAATCATGTTTTAAAGAATATTATTATCATTTACACTTTATAACTGGTTCTATTTTTTAAAGAAAATCAATTAAAGCTTTATTTGAAACTGTATAAGGATTCATAACTTTATGTTTAAAACTGGTATGACTTAACTTATGTTAAAGTTAATTGTTTATATTTTATAAAGCAGTTTTATTCGAAATATTTTTAAAACTATATGCATATTTTAAATTAAGTATGTAAGTAGATTTGGTATAAATGTTTTTAATGTATTTTGAGGGATAAAGTATTTAAATTATTTTAAACCTTAAATTTGGGTACTTGGATGTTTCAGAGGAAGTAAAGATTTGGGAATCTATTCCATGAGGAAATTGGGTTTGAAAAGTGTTTCAAAAGGATTTGAAAATGGAAACATATCTTGTAAAGATATTTTTGAGAAAATAAATAATTGGAAATTATTTATTGGGTGATGGATGTTTGTGAATATTAATTGATAGTTAAATCACCGACTATCAATATTGGACAAATGCCTTGATCGTTTCGAAGAGACCGGGATCGAGATATATTTCTCGAAAACCACTTCGATCCGGTTTGCATGTTTCGTGGAAAAACGTGTTCGGAGTTGAAGATGGAGCGGTGAAGTGCAAGGGCTAGTCGCTACTAATCCTGAGGATATTTCCAAAATGGATGTAGTAGGAGCAGTGCTTTCGGTTCCGTTCGATCTCGGGACGGACTTGTATGGATGAATGCTTTAAGAACATCGTTAGGTGGGCGATGGGCATTCTAAGTGAAACGTTCTAAAAAGGTAACGCTTAGCCTCAAGCCCCATCAAATGGGAATGACTGAAAATCAGGGGTTATGCAGCAAGGCTTCGTGGGTAGCCCCCGCTTGAGAGTAAGGCCATCACTGTCTAGATGTCCCTTTTTATTTCGGCTTAGTGGTGCGGTTGCTGATCCCAACCGCGGGGTGATCTTATTCGGAACGATCCAGTAAGGGATGGTTCCGGTCTTGTGTTGCAGGGAAGCGGGCGTACTCCTCGGTACTGTGATCTAGACCACGTACTGTGATAGGTGGTACCCCAGTGCCTAGTCATTGTTGGAAATCCATTCTCCCTACGAGCCTTTTACGAGTTTTGTTCGTAATACCCACTCTGTGGCTAGCAGCTGAAATTTAATAGATGTAACAATTTCGGCTATTTTATAAGTATTTGTAAATAGATCCTATTATAATATCAAAGGAATCTATAAAAAGTGTTTTAGCTACCGTAAGGTAAAAACCAGACATGTTTATTTGTGGCGTGTTCTTATGAGATGCTTTTGTTTTCAAAGGATTTTAAACTTTAATAATCGATTTGGATGCATTATTATTAGCTGGTATTCAAGACTGACTTGGGTGTTATTTTATTATAATGCTCGGGTCAGACCGAGTATTATATGTTCAGGACATGATTCTATGAAGCAGAAGATGAGCTGGAGTCCGAGACGTATTATACGTACTTGTATATATGTATCCGCAGCGGTGATTGTATGGAATTGTCTGACTGGTAAATGTTGTATGTATGAGAAACTCTGATGATATGATGTGTAAAACAGATATAGTTTCATTTTTTGTAAAGATCTATAATTTAATATTAAATTTTATTCCGCTGCGATTGTGAGATTCTGATATTGTTTAGTTTCTTCTTCTTATATCTCTTCTTCTTTAATCCCTAATGGTTCGTTTGTTTGTTCCACTTGAGTTAATTGACGTAGAATAGTATTGACTCAAGGGGTATGGATTTGCGGGCTGTTTCACCGTTGATACAAATCTAAGATTTATATAGAAGTATTAATGTAGTAAAAGACAAACGAATATTAACTATGCTATTTGTGTAATTAATGGATAGGAATACCAAAGGCTAATTGTAGTAAGGAATATAAGTGGTAGAATAATAAAAATTTATGATTTTATTTTTGTTAACATATGTTAAGTGATATGTTTATGATCTTAATTTGAACTTCTACTAATAACATGTATTACAGTAAGATAAAAAAACGATAACATACGTCACGTGTATTTAATGACATTGTTTGAATGTAATTAATAACGGCGATTATAATAATAAATGTTAATAAAGAATAAGAATGAATAAGTTTCGTAAACGAGTAAACATTCATTTAGTAAAAATGTTTGGCAACTGAAAGATTGATTGTAGAGATGAGAAACTATTATTTAGTAAGAAATATATATAATTACTGTTTTAGCGAATAGCGTATTAATATGTTTAAATTACTATTAGATAGGAAATAATTGTTGTACTTCTCATTACATTCATTTAGTCCATTTTGAAACTTAATCAACCGAAATTAATGTAACTGAAAATTTCCAATTAATAGGAGAGAGAATATTAATTGTAAATTAATAGGTGTAAATAAAAGCAGCATATGTTTTGTGAAAATATAGGGAAAGATTGATTTAATAAAATGAAAATTTTACATCAAATAAAATGAATGTTTCATCTGTGAATGTACGTTTAATTTCATTAAAATAAGAACAGAAAGATTGATTTTAAAGAAAGAAATATATGTTTATTTGAACCGTGTTTTAGCTTACAGACTGATTACAAGAATAGGAAAATAATCTATTTATTACGCTTGTGTATAAACAATAAATTTATAAACATGTTTAAATAAACAATTGTTCTATTTCTTTATCATTTTAGTTGTCTGTTTTAAAATCTAACTTTGTAAGTAATTGCAATTAATGTAATTCAAATGTTTCGATTAAAAAGAAAGGAAACGTTGATTGCAGTTAATAGATTTAATAAAAGAAACGCACGTTTTGTGTTAAACAAAAAGGGTGTTTTAATGGAAATAAAAGATCATTTTGAGAAAACAAAATTGAACGTTCTCATTTTTAAGGTAAGTATAAATATTTTATTTTGCGTAGATAAAAACCTAAATGCGTACAAAATTCTACTTTCGTTTGCAAACTTTTCCATTCCTACATACATTACCTTATCTATTATTAATGCCTAAAGCTTTAATAATAAAACGTGACATTTATTTTTGTCCCTCCATATTCATTTTCTAATTATAAATAACCTACATCTTATTTCTTCTTCTACATTTTGTTTCTCCTAACACCTCATATTCAAAAGCTCTTATTCTTGTAACTCCAAAAGCATTCTTTTATAAAAATGATTTTTTTTCATTTTTCGTACTGGAGAAGAACGAGGTCCTCTAGCGTACTAAAGCTTTTGCTGACGTGGCTTATGTTTTTGTTAGGTATGTTTATTTGTTTGTTTAAATTAATTTTGTTTTCAAGCGATTTAACGCGTGTAACTTTCTCATACGAACTTTGTTTCACACGCGATTTTTTTGTTAGGATCGTAATAAAATTCCGGATCTTTTGACGCAAGTTTGGACGAATTTGGAGACTGTCCGATTTTTGGGTTTAAATTGAATTTTAATTCAATTTAAATTCAAAAGGTTAGTGTTTTAACCCACTCACAACTTCTGAGTTTTCTTATGTTTGTTAAATTGATTTAAGATATGAGTAGAAATTTATTTATGACTGTTCTGCATATTTTATTCATCATCTCAGTTAAATCGCTTTTATTTAATTTAACTGTTAACTAATTTTATTATTGCATATAAATTGACAGTTAAAATTTATGTATTTTGCATATAAACTGCTAGTTAAACAGTTATTTATTTATTTATTTATTTATTTTGAATATAAACTATTCGTTGATACCTGTTATATTTTATATGCTCTATTGATGTTTGTTTAAATTGATGATGATTGAAATAAATTGGTTGATGATTGATATTGGGTGAATGGATGATGTGTTCTATATTATAAAAACTGCAAGTTATAATGCATTTTTATTTCATTCGGGATTGCGGATTGAAATGATATACAACCGCATTTTTTTTATTTTTAAATTGCGGATTGAAATGATAAATATCCGTATCACTTGACCATAGGATAGAAAATTATATACAGGCACCGCGGTATATATATATAATTATTTTTGAAATGATTTTTTTGGTTTGGATATGATACGGTTTAATAAATATTAAATTTGAATATTATATAAATATATTTTATATATACATATATAGTTAATTTTTTTGAATTTAAGCTATGTATAAATCAGTTAAATAAAAATAAATAAGTTGAACAATGGAGTTTGATTATTTTTGTTAAATGGTTAAGTACATGTCTAAAATATCGTATGTATATATAGAGTTTTAATGATTTGAATCAGTTAAGATTGGGAGGTAAATTGGAAATTTATTTGATGGAACTTATTTAAAAACTTCTCTCCATAAGTTGATGTAAACTTACTAAAATTGGAAATTTTAAAGGTATGATATTTATAGCTGGATTTTTATTTAAGATAAATTAAACGAATATTTCTAGCACAATAAATTTAAGGAAATATTTAAGTTGTTAGTAATTGGAATTTCAATTTAAATGACTTTGATCTATTATGTAAACATTTCAAAACTAAATAATAGGACAATGAATTTGTGAATATAAATTACCAACCTTAAGTTTTGAAATCGTTAATTACTAAAAGTTAGAAATATATTGAAATTGAAGTGGTTTATTTAATTGAAAGTGAACTTAAAATTTATGGATTTAGACTAAATTTTAAATGAATAAAATTGTGAAGATGCGGAAATTATTTTATAAAGTAACTTTAAATTCAAACTATTTTAATCTATATATTGTTGAATATCCAAATCATTCAATTTTAGAAGTATGGTTTTAAAGCTATGAGTTTCGAAGTATTATGTTTTAAAAGTTATAATTCAAATGTTTGGTTTACAGATATTATAAATTTTAAAGCAATATGATTTCGGAAAAGAAATATATTTGAAATAAAATGATATTATATTAATTTGGGTTTTATAAAAATAATACCAAATGAGTTTGTTTTGACATGGAATGGATATTGTAATTATACGGTTTTGAAATAGATACTTTATTCGGGTTTTGAATGTATAAACTATTTTTAAAGACTGCGTTGTTATAATAACGTTTGGTTCTAGAAGAGACCGGGATCGGAAATTGTCATACTCTCTGTCAACTCCGAAAACCACTTTAACAACCGTGTACGCGGTGGAGATTCCAGAATGAAGTAGGTTGGTGGCGGCGTTTCCTATAAGGTAAATACGTAGACCAAACTCCCGTGAGTTGGCATAAGCTGGCTAAAACAGGAGCGATTGACGGGTTAATAAGGTAGCACCTTTGATCGGACACTTCCCTTCGATACTATACTCCGACTTTGGATTGATTCGGTGGCCACCTTCACTTTTGATTTCTTGGATTTGGGGGAGTGTGTTCGAGGTGGGCGGTAGCTGCGCGCTACGCGTTACCACTGACCCGGAAGTGTAATTGGTATATCTACCCTGGCGTTGCCTAGTTGTACCGTGTCACCTACCATACCGAGCCTTCTACGAGTTTGGTTTTCTCCCGTAGCCCGTGTGGTATCCTCTGGTGGCTTCCCGATCAGGAGGGACTATGATATCGGATGGACTACTAGGATTATTATTGTGTTAAGGGGGAGATTGGGTAACTCCTTAACGCTATTTAAAAGCAAGTTTATTTTACAATTAGACACTATTATAATAGCGAAATATACTAATAGTAAATAGTTTAACGGATCCTTAAGAGACGTGAATCCCGAGCATCTTTTAAGTTGCTGCATTCATATTTATCCATGTTGATTTAATTTACATAAGATCTTTTAGTTCTGACTCGAGTGTTTTGTCTTTTCAATCCGCTCGGGTCAGTCCGAGCGTTTCAGGATCGAAGATTTTAGCTCTGGAGGAGGAAGACGAAGATTTCTATTATTATTATTATTATATATTATACTCCACTACACTCATATTGTTCCGCTGCATTGATATTTATGGGTATATGAACTTTGATATTTATTGTATAAAAAGAATCAAATGTTTCTAAATAGTTTTATGAACTGTATATTTATTATTATATTTTATCCATCCGCTATGAGATTCGGTTTAATTTTTCTCTTCTCTGTTTTCTTATTTACCCCATAACAATCTTCCCTTTTGTTTGGTTTGAATTGGCACGTGTGTCGATTTAAAGCGTGAGAAAAGGCGAGATGTTACACGTGGTATCAGAGCTTAGGTTTAGCGATAAACCTTAACTTTGTGGGGTTTGACTCTTTACTAATAGGGTAGTAATACCCTATGGGAGACATTGAGTGTATATATATGAGAGAGCGTATTTGTTAGTGTTATAAAAAGGTTTTAATATTGTGTTAATCGGTTCCGTTTTGTATTTATAAATTCTGGTTAATGCATCGGACGCTGTGACATCAATAGGGATTTCTAAACAATTAATAGGACAGACCGGCATAATATTTGTTTTTTTTAATATAGGTGAATGAAATAATTTTGCCTATTATATTTTCTATATATAAAATAAAAAATTTCAAATGATATCTGTATTTGGCTGCAATAGATTGGTTGTTAGGTAATAAAGTGTATAAATAATAATAGAAATAAGATTGGAAAATAAAATAAATGAAATTTAGGAAATTTAGAACTTAAGATCCGGGGTTTTGAAATTTCTTTCGAATAAATTTTGGAATATAATAATATTTTTATAAGTACTTTTCGATATAATATTTATTATAATTCGGAAGAATTGTTTTTTAAAAAAAGATTTTGGAGAAAATAAGTTTTGTACTTTCCTCTCTGTCGCTGGGAAATAATATCGGTGATGGCGGTCGCATCATCGACTTTCATTTTCGAGTTTCGAAGGGAAAGGCAACTGTAGTAGTTTTACTGCAGATTCATTTTTGAAAAAAATATATAAATTTTGAATTGTTATAAATATAATTAGAGATATATAAGTTGTAAGAATATATATATCTATTGTTTTAAAATAAATTAAAAATTTAACCCGGTATTAAATTCTTAAATTTCCATTAATTAATTGTTTCAATTGTAGTGAAATGAAAGGTAAGTAATTAATAATTGAAATCTCTAATTTAGGTAAGAGATTTAAGGCTAAGTTATAAAGGAAATAAAAAGGAAGTTGAAATTGTAACTTATAAGGAAAAGGTAAAAGTTTATTGAACAATGAATTAACTAGAAGAAATGAGAAAACTTGTATAACTTTCAATTACATTCTTTAAAAGCATATATATAACTTACCAGATATTAAAAGTTGAAATGTTAATAAGAAAATGTAATAGATATTGTACAAGTAATAAATTTGAGGTAATGAAAGTAATTAATGAAATTCCTTAATAAATAGGAATTTGATGTTGTAATATTATAATCTTAAGTGCAATAGAAAAGACTACTAATTGAAATAGAAAGTAGGTATTATAACTGGAAGAAAATAAATAAAATTAAGTAGTATATATGGAAGATAATAAGCTTAAGTAAAGGATTGAAGCTATTTATTAATAAAATAAGAAGTAAAGATGAATGCAGTAAATATATAAATGTAGACTTAAATTAATGTATTAATGTGCTAAGAAATTGATTTGCACGTGAATACTGTAAACAAATGAAGTTATGCAATATGAAATGAAAATAGAAAAGTGAATTATATGTATATATAAGTATAAGTGCAAACAAGTGTAATAAACACTAAATTAATGAATGGAGATATAAGTTGTAAGAAATAAACGTAAAGTAATAAATGAAATCTATAAGAATGAGCTTGATTTATTATTTGGAATTGTTGCTTGTTTGGTTTATGGTTGTTTGGGGTAAGATACTTTAAATTTGGATTTTGATGAATGAATAATCTATTTAGTTTTATCTAAGGCTGCTGAGTAAATGATGCGCTAGTAGTTTATTCTTCATTTCGTGCAATTTAAAAGTTTTGAACCCGAACAACTATTTGTTTGTTTGATTGAATGGTTGTTTTGTATTATGTATGCTATTTGTTGAAATTGATGGTTGTTGTATTGATTTGTTGTTAGTGATTGAAACCACCTAAATATTTCATTTTTTGTAAAACGTTAACCATTTGGATTATATAAGTAAAATGCAGGTTATGGAAGCAATTGCTACTGCTTTTGGTTCCATAAAATAAGCGTTATTGCCCGACAAATAGGAATGTTTTCGGATTACGAGTTTTAGCATTATTATTTTGAAAATATATGGTATATATTGTTATAATTAATATTTTATTTTTCTTCCAAGCCTCTCCGTACAAAGGAGACTCTGCCGAAATTTTTCGAAAATTTCGGACTTCGAAAAAAAAATTCCAAACTTTAATGATTTAAATATAAAAGATAAAATAGTTATAAATTAGGATATCTTATTTAAAGTAATTAATTTTGTAAATTTAATTGTTTATAAAGTTAATGTTTTGATAAGATGTACTGTTTTTATTTCTTCTTTTTCACTTTTTTTCCCTTTTCGGGGACGAAAAGTTTTGAGTGGGGGAGAGTGTAACGACCCATAAATTTTCGATGTTAAATTTTTGTTATTTTAATAATATTTTATGAGTTAATATTGAAAGAAATAAAATATTGCAATTTTATAATGGAATGATTACTAAATTTAGATTGAAACAATGTTAATACAAGTCAATTGTCAACAATCTAAATGAAACTCCAATTCATTTTATTTAAGCATGATACGTTTGGTTATAAAAGTAAATATAAGTGACAAATGTAAACATTTAGTTATTGTACAAAATAGATAGTTAATGGTAATTGAGTAAGATCAGTATTGTGTAAGGAATGATAATATGGGTGGTATTAATTGTTACGCTGATTTATAATGGGATGTAAAAGGTAATAAATTTATGTATAATTTAGGTAATAAAATAAGTTTATTTATGGAGTAAGATTGGTTATATTATCTTAGGCTATAAACCAAATAGAAGAGAACAAGCGTAAATCTTAAGGGATAATAACAATTATTATATATTACCTAATTTATTGGTCAATCAATTTATTTGAAATAAAGTCGTCTTGAATGTTAAGTAATTTTAATACTGTTATGGAGGAAACGTTACTTAATGATTTTTAATTTTAGTAACGGAAGAGTGAATGAGAATTTAAAGAGAACATAAAATATTTATAAGTAAAAAAGAGTATATATTGAACAAATTTATGATAATTGGATAATGCAGTGTTGTTGGAAATTAATTAGTGTTATATATGGGATTTATACCTGGGCGGGCAAGTAGTAAACTTATAAATGAAAGAAAGTAAGTAGGTGACCCTTTATTTAGGTTATTTATTCATTTAGTATGTTAAATAAAAATTTGGGAATCAGATCTCAATTAAGGAAAATTAAGTTGTACGTTAATTTGAAATAAAATCTATTAAATATTACATTTATAAGGATTGTAGTACGAATGGTTAGGGATTGTCAAATTGGGTAAAAATGGACTGGACTTACGAAACTTTGTTAATTAAGTTTAAAACCTTAATTAATACGCGTAATTGACAAGATTCACATTTAAAAAAAATAAACGTTAATACAAATCTAAGATGTATATAGAAGTATTAATGTAGTAAAAGACAAACAAATATTAACTATGTTATTTGTGTAACTAATGGATAGGAATGACAAAGACTAATTGTAGTAAGGAATATAAGTGGTAGAATAATAAAAATTTATGATTTTATTTTTGTTAACATATGTTAAGAGATATGTTTATGATCTTAATTTGAACTTCTACTAATAACATGTATTACAGTAAGATAAAAAAATGACAACATACGTCAGGTGTATTCAGTGACATTGTTTGAATGTAATTAATAACGGTGATTATAATAATAAATGTTAATAAAGAATAAGAATGAATAGTTTTAGTAAAGAGTAAACATTCATTTAGTAAAAATGTTTGGCAACTTAAAGATTGATTGTGGAGATGAGAAACTATTATTTAGTAAGAAATATATATAATTACTGTTTGTAGCAAATAGTGTATTAATATGTTTAAATTACTATTAGATAGGAAATAATTGTTATACTTCTCATTACATTCATTTAGTCCATTTTGAAACTTAATCAACTGAAATTAATGTAATTGAAAATTTCCAATTAATAGGAGAGAGAATACTAATTGTAAATTAATAGGTGTAAATAAAAGCAGCATATGTTTTGTAAAAATATAAGGAAAGTTTGATTTAATAAAAAGAAAATTTTATATCAAATAAAATGAATGTTTCATCTGTGAATGTACGTTTAATTTCATCAAAATAAGAACAGAAAGATTGATTTTAAAGAAAGAAATATATGTTTATTTGAACTGTGTTTTAGCTTACAGACTGATTACAAGAATAGGAAAATAATATATTTATTACGCTTGTGCATAAACAATAAATTTATAAACGTGTTTAAATAAACAATTGTTCGATTTCTTTATCCATTTTAGTTGTCTGTTTTAAAATCTAACTTTGTAAGTAACTGCAATTAATGTAATTCAAATGTTTCAATTAAAAAGTAAGGAAACGTTGATTACAATTAATAGATTTAATAAAAGAAACGCATGTTTTGTGTTAAACAAAAAGTGTGTTTTAATGGAAATAAAAGATCATTTTGAGAAAACAAAATTGAACGTTCTCATTTTTAAGGTAAGTATAAATATTTTATTTTGCGTAAATAAAACCCTAAATGCGTACAAAATTCTACTTTCGTTTGCAAACTTTTCCATTTCTACTTACATTCCCTTGTCTATTATTAATGCCGAAAGCTTTAATGATAAAACGTGACATTTATTTTTGTCCCTCCACATTCATTTCCTAATTATAAATAACCTACATCTTATTTCTTCTTCTACATTTTGTTTCTCCTAGTGCCTCATATTCAAAAGCTCTTATTCTTGCAACTCCAAAAGCATTCTTTTATAAAAATGATTTTTTTTCATTTTTTGTAACAGAGAAGAACGAGATCCTGTAGCGTGCTAAAGCTTTTGCTGACGTGGCTTATATTTTTGTTAGGTATGTTTATTTGTTTGTTTAAATTAATTTTGTTTTCAAGCGATTTAACGCGTGTAACTTTCTCATACAAACTCTGTTTCACACGCGATTTTTTTTGTTAGGATCGTAATAAAATTCCGAATCTTTTGATGCTGGTTTGGACGAATTTGGAGACTGTCCGATTTTTGGGTTTAAATTGAATTTTAATTCAGTTTTAATTCAATTTAAATTCAAAAGGTGAGTGTTTTAACCCACTCACAACTTCTAAGTTTTCTTATGTTTGTTAAATTGATTTAAGATAAGAGTAGAAATTTATTTGTGACTGTTTTGCATATTTTATTCATCATCTGAGTTAAACCGCATTTATTTAATTTAATTATTAATTAATTTAATTATTTCATATAAATTGACATTTAAAATTTATTTATTTTGCATATAAACTGCTAGTTAAACAGTTATTTATTTATTTATTTGTTTTTTTGAATATAAACTGTTCGTTGATACCTGTTATATTTTATATGCTCTATTGATGTTTGTTTAAATTGATGATGATTGAAATAAATTGGTTGATGATTGATATTGGGTGAATGGATGATGGGTTCTATATTATAAAAACTGCAAGTTATTATGCATTTTCATTTCATTCGGGATTGCGGTTTGAAATGATATATAACCGCATTTTTTTTATTTTTAAATTGCGGATTGAAATGATAAATATCCGTATCACTTGACCATAGGATAGAAAAGTATATACAAGCACCGCGGTATATATATATATATATATATATATATATATATATATATATATAATTATTTTTGAAATGATTTTTATGGTTTGGATATGATATGGTTTAATAAATATTAAATTTGGATATTATATAAATATATTTCATATATACATATATAGTTAATTTTTTTGAATTTAAGCTATGTATAAATCAGTTAAATAAAAATAAATAAGTTGAACAATGGAGTTTGATTATTTATGTTAAATGGTAAAGTACACGTCTAAGATATCGTATGTATATATAGAATTTTAATGATTTGAATCAGTTAAGATTGGGAGGTAAATTGGAAATTTATTTGATGGAACTTATTTAAAAACTTCTCTCCATAAGTTGATGTAAACTTATTAAAATTGGAAATTTTAATGGTATGATATTTATAACTAGATTTTTATTGAAGATAAATTAAACGAATATTTGTAGCATAATAAATTGAAGGAAATATTTAAGTTGTTAGTAATTGGAATTTTAATTTAAATGACTTTGACCTATTATGTAAACATTTCAAAACTAAATAATAGGACAATGAATTTGTGAATATAAATTTCCAACCTTAAGTTTTGAAATCGTTAAATACTAAAAGTTAGAAATATATTGAAATTGATGTGGTTTATTTAAATGAAAGTGAATTTATAATTTATGGATTTGGACTAAATTTTAAATGAATAAAATTGTGAAGACGCGGAAATTATTTTATAAAGTAATTTTAAATTCAAACTATTTTATTCTATATACCGTTGAATATCCAAACCATTCAAGTTTTAGAAGTATGGTTTTAAAGCTATGAGTTTCGAAGCATTATGTTTTGAAAGTTATAATTCAAATGTTTGTTTTCCAGATATTATAAATTTTAAAGGAATATGGTCTTGGAAAAGAAATATATTTAATCCATCCAACAAAACCCTTCTCAAAAACCAAAAGACGATTGTTGAGAATCAACGGATACTTAAACGATCCATTAGTAAGAAATTGGACAAAATCTCATCCAAGATGAACAAGTTCATTTCCAAAGTCAGCAAGAAACATGGACTTTCTTCATCATCATCATCCTCTAACTAGTTCTACGTTTTCGTATCTCATTGTATTTGTTTTAGTTTATTTTGATTTGAATGTTCCTGTAGTTCTTTATGATTAATCATTGTATCGTTTTAGTACGAAATGAAAAGGAATTTCTTTCTGTTATCTAGCTTATCTTATCCTCGAATAAATGTTATATAAATATATATACACACAATTATTCACAAAATCAAAATATATCATCAAATTTCACTACACCATGTCGACATACCCCCTATGACCATGTCGACATCTACTGGTCACAAATGACAATTCATTTTGAATTTGAAATTTGAATATTTACCACATGTCTATTCATTTCAAACGAATTTCTACACCTATAAATACCTATTTCTTCCAGAATTCATCACCGAAAACTATTTCTTTTGTACTCTATCTCTCATTCGTTTCCCAAATCCAAATATGGCTGATCCTCTTCATAACTTGTCCGAAAATCTTGAAGAAACTCTTAATTCATTCAAGAATATTCTCTCGTTCATTCTTCTTAACTAGCAAAACTTAGAATTGAGTCAAATGTAGATGATCAAGGAGCAAGAAAGGCATTTCGATGCGATACGATGGATGATCTCCTCCCTGCACATGGATGAAAACGAAGCATGTCCTCCTGTCTCTCTCACCAATGACAACAAAAATTGGGATGCTATTAAAGCAGAGCCTATCTTTGGAGAAGAAGGATGGGTGGAAGTTCCTCGTAACGTTTAATTTTATTTGGTTGCTTTATTTGAATTGTTTGCTTTGATCGATTTGATTTCATTTGCTTTGGCTTGGTTCGAATTTGATTGATATTTAGTATGGATTGATGTTTGTTGCACAAAACATGTATAATTATACATTGACATGTATATAATCTTTGATTCATTATTGTGACTATCAATTTTATATTCCATTGTATAAGTTTATTAATACAGGTATTTTTGTCCAAGAATGAAGGGGGGTTCTATAGTTTAGTGTTATATAGTTTAGAGATAGTTTTTTGTTGATGACAAAGGGGGAGAATTATAAAATATGGTAGTTAGGCATAGATTAAGGGGGAGTTATTAGGATAGAAGTAATATTTTATAAACAAAGGTTGTCATCATCAAAAGGGGGGAGATTGTTAGTCCGTGAGATGATGGTTTTGACGATAACAACTTTAGAATAGATTATAAAATATAGATACTAACAGTATAAGTTTAGATATATATATATGTGTGTGTGTGTATATGTAGGATTTAACCATGAAGGTATCAAGAATGAAGACTGTACAGTATAGAGATTCAAGATACCAAGATTGAAGACTCATGAGTATCAAGATTATCAAGAATTCAAGAATTCAAGTAATTTATTCTTTGATTATGAATTTCGTTAAAACTCCTAGAATAGAATCGGCATCTTAAAATCCAATTTATTCGTGGAATGGAATCCACTTCGAGCCTGTTAAAGGAATGGAACCCAAAGTAGGATGGAACCGACAAAAAATCTAGTGGAACATTGTTTAGTACCCATTAACCTTTTATTCAAAATGATTTTTCAAAATTATATCTTGTTTATAAATGATTTCAAAACCTTCCTTTTAAAACATCAAAAACATCTATCCTGATTTCAAATACTTTTAGCCTCAAAGTCTTCTTTAATTTCAAAGTCAAATTACTGCTAATTTTAAACTACCTTTTAAATATAATATATTTAACTTTTAAATATTTATACTTAGATTTTAAATATAAAATTATAGGTAAAATTTTGTTTATATTATTCTTTATATTTACTTATGAATTTTAACTATAGTTAAGTATATTTATAAAGTTTAAATATAAAATAAAAGTTATTTTCAAAGAGAATCAAAACACCAAAAAATCCTTTGGGATGTCGACATTCCCAAGTGCCCCATGTCGACATTGTGTCAGTTGGTTTCAAAATTCAAATTTCAAAAGAAGTGTCTATTCGCCATACCTCTTCACGAATGGACATAGCTGTTGTTCTTCTATAAATAGGGGTTAGTTTCAACGAATTTGATATCAGATTTTTTGGTTTTTCACTCTTCTTCTTCTTCCACATTTCTTAATACATATTCTTACCATTACTCTGCTGAAATCAACATTGAATCAAACTCGATCATTCGTAGTTTGATTCTCTATCACTATCTCAACAGGTTCCGCGGTGCTATTCAGAGTTATGGGCTTTTTGTAATCAACTTAGCAAGAAAAAGTGTGATTGTAGCCTTGAAAATCAATCAAGCGAGATAAGGTGTGATTGTAGCCTTGGGAAATCAATTGGGTGAACTTGTTGCCTGGAAAATCAAGTATCTCTACCCAGAGAATTGTGATTCTGGAGGGTGTACCTCATTGCCTTGAAACCGAGCGTGTAATTGTAAAGATTGTTTTTGAAAGGAAATCCGTACTTGTATGCGAGACTGGATGTAGGGTAACTCCAAACCAGTATAAAAGCCGGTGTGTTCTTTCCTTTAGCGCTTTTACTTTATATTTGCATTTGTGTTTGATTCTGTGATCTTATCTGTGTATGAATATTACATACATTTGTGTTTAATTAACAATAACTCAAAAAGATTTAACAATTCTCTAAAACATTATTCACCCCACCTCTAGTGTTTATCCTTAGCCTTAGGATCCTTTGTGATATCCCGGAAATTTGAGGCAATATCAATTTAATAATCTGTGATAAAATTAAATTGATTTAATAATATTTGTTAATAATAATTTGAATTGATTTAATAATCCTCTTTTAAATAAACGATTAACTGATAATTTATCTTTTAAAAGCCAATTAAATTGTGTTCTATTTATAATATATATATATATATATATATGTATGTATTGTAAATAAATAACCTTTGTTTAAAGTTGAATAAAATAAAGACATGATTTCTAATTCTAATATTTTTGGAAAATTAGAGATTTGATTTTATTTAATATTGAATAAATAATAATATGATCTGAAGAATACTCAAGATAAATTTAAATTGTTTAGAAATAAAATTTAGCTTAGAGTTTAAATTTAAATAAAAAGTTTTGTTTTGTTTCATAGCTTGATAAATAAGTGACTTATATTATAGAGAATAGTTCTTTTATAAATTTATTTTTAATTTAATAATAAGTTATATTTAAACTATATCCATATTGTAATCTTTGAAAATGGGTTTTTAATATAAATAGAGTTGTTATTTTAAGATATGTCCATTGTTGGAAGAAGCTATGATTTGTAGTCTTTCAAAAATGTAAAATAAAATAATACTTTGTAAATCTTAACATAAGTATTTATTTATTTAAGTTAAAATAAAAGTAACCTATAAGTAAAATGAATATATAAGTTAAATTTTTAAAAGGACTGAAGACAACTTCATAAAAAAAAAAATCTAAATACAAATGGGTCTGTAGCTTGTAGATTGAGAATCCAACATGCATAAACATAAAGTATAAAACAATAGCTAGGCAGGCAAATATATATGCTCACATAATGTATAAATTAAA
Organism: Allium cepa; assembly: GCA_030765085.1. Taxonomy (NCBI): domain Eukaryota; kingdom Viridiplantae; phylum Streptophyta; class Magnoliopsida; order Asparagales; family Amaryllidaceae; genus Allium; species Allium cepa. The sequence continues at coordinate 380,130,921 of CM060928.1, read as the reverse complement.
ATCAGGCTTGTACACATATGATATAGCCTGTGAAGAAAATATATAAAGTGAGAAAAAGCAAAATATCTAAATGTAAAATGATCTGTAGCTTGTAGGTTAAGATTCTGACAAGAATAAGCAAAGTAAGATAATAAAGTATAAACACATATGGTATGCAGGTAAGAGATATGTAAAATATCTAAATAAGAAATGATTTAATTAGCTAAACAGGGAACATAGAGTACATTAACATTTAATGTTTCAGATTTCTCAGCAAACAAGAGTCTATTCGAATTTGTTTAAAATCTTTTCAGCCTCCATTTTGAAACTTTCTGCCTGATAAAACAAGATGAAACAGTGCACAACATTTGCTTGTCTCAGATGCCACCTTCCCCTGTAATATTTTCTTTCTATATATACATATCTTCTCAGTTCATTTGTGAAGAATAGCAAGCTTTTATTTTCTTTTATAACTGAAGTTTTATACATCAACAAGCTTAAACATCATCATACAAAAATGCCATCAACTTTGCAAAACCTGAAACTGCCTTCATTCCAATCTGTGACCAACTTCCTCAAGACCAGATCAACAGCTTCATTTTTATCATGCCATTAGCCTGTACTTTTTGCAAGATAAAGAGCCTGTGCATTATTCTCAAGTTTTTTTCAAAATCAAAACAGAACCTCTGTTTTCATTTCAGGTGAGTAACTTTTTTTTAAAATGCCTAAGTATATTCATTTATTTTGTCATGCTAGTTTATCTGAGATGAAGTTTAAAATATGTGTACGTATCTTTGGAAATACCTGTGCATATATGAAGAGTGGATGATGTTGCTGTTGAAATAGCTTCTGCCTGTTCTGAGTTTAAGTTTAGATTCTAAAAAAAAAAAAAAAATCCAATATCTTTTGTTCTGATTGTTGTTAGTAACTAGGATTTTAAACAAGTCTTGTTTTTTTAACTTTAAGATCTAGGTTTAAAATTTATTTAACTAAAATACAGGAGAAATTATCTGGAAAACCATAAATCTAACAGGATAATTCGAAAATGTGTAAAACTCAAATATGTTAGTTTAACAATTCTGTAATACAAACTGAAACCCTAAACTAAACCATGATTTTTAAGATCTAAATCATAATTTTAAAATTTGAATTGGATGAGCATTTCCAGTTTGTTTTGTTCTGGAGTTTTTGTGAATCTCTGGTGTTCCCAGTGGTCAGAGAGGACGAGTTTCTTTCTGGTGGGAGTAGATTGATGGGATGATAAGGCAAAAATAAGTGATAGATGATCAGAGATAGGTGGCGACAGCGGTTGTCACTTTTAGTTTCTAACCCTAGTTTGGCAAAGCTGGAGGAACGAGCCTACCCTGTGGTCCCTTGTGCATCGAGTTCAACGAGATGCTGGGAAGTTGAAGCTTGGACGTGGTCGAAGCGATGGACGGAGCCGCTGATTTTCTGATGGTCGGAGGAGCGAAGGGGAGGCGATGCCAGGTTTGAGGATTTGGTTGCGTATGGAGTTCCAGGTTTGGTAGGGGACGTGGTGTTTTATTCCAGGTTCTGGTTTAAGCTCATTTTTGATTTGAGGTCGTGGCGTTGGATTCTGGGGGTCGCGGTGGAGACTGGTGGTAGTCAATGGCGTGGTGGAGCATATGTGGGTGGCCGGAGTTGACTGGGGCCACGGTGCACGTGCACCGTGCCCAGTGTAGTACTGCAGTGTTTTGGAAGTGTGCAGTTTTTTTTTTTGGAGCTAGGAAAAGTAATCGAGTCACACGAGTACGTGACTCGAAGCAGGGGGACATTTAGCCCGAAGCATTCATGCCTTGGTCTCGGGTTGGATGGTTTTACTACAGGTTGAGTATAACAGCCTGTAGTTTTTAATTTAACCAAAATTTAAAAGCAAATTAAAATTTTGCAGGCTAACTATAATCCAAAAGTTGAATTAGTGTAAGGTCAGATTTAAAATAAAGTCAAATCCAGATTTAAGTTTAAATTAAAAATTTTGCATTTCTGAATTCAATTTGAAAGTTTCATGTTTAAAACCTGACAGCAACTAAACCTGAAGTATTTGATTTAAACAATGTTTTAAATTCTATAGTGAACACAGCTTTAAATAACTATCTTAAGGTTTTAAAAATAGGTTTGGATTTGAAAAATCAAATTTTTAAAACAAAGTGTAGAAGGGAAGTTTAAATCAAAGTTCTTAAATCAAAGGTAAATCAGTTTTAAAAATGTCTTTGGAAATTTAAATTTAAATTAATATTCAAACAATTGAATTTAAAGGCTTTCTTATTTAAGTTTCATGTGTATGTAATTAAAGTTATTCACAAGATTATAAATTGAATTTAAGCATGATTAATGTTTAAATAAATAATACTTTTGAATCTTAAATTCCAAATGGAATTCAAATTTAAAATTTTGGAAGGTAAAGTTTTAACACACATAGATATTAATGAAGTCATTAGTAAAGAAATAAATTATCTTAGGAATAACTAAGGAGTTAAAAATATTTAATGAATAAGTTAATTAATGAATGACTTATGTATTCAATTTATAAATAAATAGTTTAGATTAATTTATAATTAGGAATTAATTAAGAAATAAATGTAGAAATGTAATCATGGTAATTAACTAAAGGATTATTAATTAAATTCATGAATGTGATTAATTTTGATAATTAATCAAAATTTATTAAATAATCCTTTATAAATTGTTAAATGTAATTTCTGGATAAAAGTGATTAAGAAATTAATTACTTATTGTAATTAATTTGATAAAATGATTTATTTAAGTTAATTAATTTAGTTTAATTAAGTTAAGAAATCATTTGATGATTTGATTTGTATAATCACTTAGTGTATTCAATGGAGCATAATTACTTGAGGAAGTAATTAATATAATTACTGAATGTAATTAGTGAAGAGGATGTTTAATAAAGTAATTGGGATAATTACTTTAGTAATTAATCAAGGGATTAATTAAATGGAGATAATTAATTATGAGATAATTAATTTGGTAATAAGTAATTAAGGAAAGTTAATTACTGGTTGATATTAATCGAGGTGATTAATAATTATGTTTAATTAAAGTAATTAATAATGAAATTAAGAATACTTTAATTAAGAAATAATAAATAATATAGTGATTAATTAAAGAAAATGTAATTAATTGTATTTAATTATAAAGGAAGTAATTAAATTACTATAAATGATTTAGGATAATTAATTTGTAGAATTAATTAAAGACCAATTACTTTTTGTAATTAGAAGGTGATTAATCGAAGAAGTTAATCAAGATAAATATCTAGAGATTAATTAATTAAGCTGATTTAATTTAATAGTTGTATAAGCAGGATTTATAGATGAAGTAATTAGTTTAATTTACTTTAAATTAATTTGAGATTGAAGTAGTTAATCTAATTCATTTTAAATAAATTACAAAATGGTATGATTATAAATCATTGCTTATGGATGAATAATAGTGATATTTCATTTGATGGTTGTGCATTCAGATCTGACTTGAATACTATCTATGAGATATGGATGCTTGATTTAAAGTGTGATAATATTTAATTATCTGTTTTGATGATAATATGAATTATCTGTTTATGATGATGTGATTATCTATTGTGATATTATGAATTATCCATATGTGTGTGTATTGATGATATTGAATTAAACTGTTAAGACTAAATAGACAACTTGGCCTTAAAAGACACGTTTTGGATTTCGATGAGAACGGGATCGGGTTTTCCGCATTAGGAACGTCCGAAAACCACATCGATTCCAAATTAACGATAGGTCGTGAATCTGAAGTGAAGATGAAGATTCAGAATGCAAGGGTTATCGTCGTTAACTCTGAGGGTGATTCCAAAATGAGTGTAACGAGATAATGCCTTTGGTTTCGTTCGAACCCGGAACGAACTTGTATGGATTGAATGCTTTCAACACATTGTCAGGTGGGCGATGAGCATTCTAAGAATTATGTTCTCTAAAGGTAATCGTAGCCTCAAGCCTCATCAACCGGGAATGGCTAAAACAGGGGAGGTGCAGCAAGGTTAGGTGGGTCATGCCCAAGCAGGACAAGGATATTCCCCTGTCTAGATGTCCCTTTTTATTTCGGCTTAGTGGGCAGTAGCAACGGCTATCTGCGGGGTTATCTTGTTCGGGACTGTTCAGTAAGGAATGGTTCCGGCCTTGTGTTGCAGGGGATGAAGGGAGTAATCCTCGGTACGGTGATCTAGGCCCCGTACTGTGACGGGCGATACCCCAGTAGCCCTGCCATTGTTTGGAATCCACAATCCAATAAGTGCCAACGGTTTTGATTGTATTACCCACTTTTGTGGCTAGTAGCTGGAATTTAATCATGTAACAATTTCGGCTATTTTCTATTTACTTGAAAACCCTAGACCTATTATAATATCACAGAATTTCCTATCAAATGTTTTGGTTAGCGTAAGGTAAAAACTTTTCCATGTTTATGTGTGGGAAGTCTTACGTGATACCTTTGTTTTCAAAAGATTTTCAAAATTAAGCAACTTTAACCTGTTACTCATACCAGACCCATGTCTGACCCGGAGTTTATTTTTGTTTTTCATAAACTCTCGGGTACCCAAATTTTTACGGGTAGCCAAGGGATTCAGGTTAGCTTTGACGAATTCTGGAGGAGCAATGGAGCAGGAGGCTTTAGTGTTGTAGATATATATATTTATGGTTCCGCTGTGTTGATATCTCTGAGTCGTATTCTCTGTGTTGACTTGTATATTGAGTTGTATAACTAGACAGGTTTTTATAACTGTCTAGTATGTGATGTATTCTCTGTATAACTCTGATGGATGTTGTATATTATGTAAATACTTATGTGATTATTATAATTTATTCGTTTCGCTGTGAGATTCTGATGTTGTTGTTCGTTCTTCTCTATCTTTTCTATTTTCTCACCCCTTTCTTTCTTTAAGACGAAGCGGTTTTCTGGGCATAGAAAGCCGGGTCGTCACAGTTGGTATCAGAGCGCTAGGTTGAGTGAATACCTAGGCTCTTGAGTGATTTCTTTCTAGAGAGAGCGTATTTGTAATTTTAATATATATATATATATATGTTTATATATTTATTTCTACCTATTGTTGGGTTACCCGTTCAGGTTTTCCAATATAAGTTATAACGGTAGATAGGGTAGTAGTGTGTGTAACACAACTACCAATGGTAGGAGTTTGTATGTTGAGGTTGGAAGTATAATTGTCGAGACTGTAGACCTAATACCGTCTCGAGTGAGTTTTGGATGGTGCAAGGATTCCATTGATCTCTGAAGGAAATCTTTTAAGATTCGGAGTTCATTTTTGGAGTGTAGTTTGGTTGAGCTAGAGTTTGGATCTGTTGGTTGGACAGAAGCCAGTCATGATATCTCGATATATCAAGGTGTAGTAGCTGTGTGATGAGACACAGTGACTATGGATGTCTCCGAAGATGTTTTCTTTGAAACTAGTCAAGGAAGTGTGTCTGTTCGGTGTTGTGGTTGTGTTCAGCTGGGAGTTTCTGTTTGCTTTGAGGTCCGAAGAGCTTTGGATTAAGTAGTCTTTGGCTTCAGGGTTAGCAGTGGAGTTTAGAAGCTGCAGAGTAGTTCCATTTCTTCGATGGATTGGCCACATAAGTGTAAGCTGTTCTGATTGGTAAAAAGAGAGAGCGGTAATTTGGAATTAGGCTGGATCGATTGCAAAAGTGACTTGCGATAGTTTGAGTGTTCTCTTATGTTTCGGAGATTTTTCTAGATGTCTTCAGGGAGTCGGAGTTTGGTCAGCATCTGAAGATTGAATTTGGTATCGACGGGATTTCAGAAGAAGTACCGATGGTTCAACTCAGTAATAGGATGATTTTTGAGCTTGGTAAGTAACCCGGATTTTGGAATGTGTTGACCAGTTTATGCTTGAGTTCATCTTCATCATTTTCATCTATTCAGTCAGAGTTGCGCAGTGGAAGCATGGTGGTAGCTGTTTTGGTTTAGAAGCAATTGGATGTTGCAGTGTTTGGATTGGAGAGTTCTACAGAAACTTTTTCAGGATCTGAGGCCATATTGGAGTGCACCTGTTTAATCTTTTCTAGATGCGAGAAGTGAGTTCTATTTTCTGATTTGGAATAGAGTTGTGTTTCACGTATCTCTGAGGGAGTACGTGTAAGATCTATCTTGATTTTAGAACCAGCAGTTCAGGGAGTTTTGATTGTTGATTCAGGCTTGTCTGTAGTTGATATCCTGTCTTGTTTTGTAGATCTAGATGAGTGAAGTTCTGTAACTTAGTAGTATTGTTTGTTTGGATTTTATAGAGTGAGTAACCCGGTATTTATACTTGGGGAAACTCGAGACAATTCTATCTAGAATTCTGTCTAGATAGTTAAATTTGTTTGATTGGATGAATTGGTTGCTATGGTTGTTAGCATATGATTAATATATGCTTGTGTTTTAAAATTAAATCTTTAACTAAATTATTAAATTACCTTTGTTTTAAATTTCGGGGACGAAATTCTTTTAAGGGGGGAAGAATGTGATATCCCGGAAATTTGAGGCAATATCAATTTAATAATCTGCGATAAAATTAAATTGATTTAATAATATTTGTTAATAATAATTTGAATTGATTTAATAATCCTCTTTTAAATAAACGATTAACTGATAATTTATCTTTTAAAAGCCAATTAAATTGTGTTCTATTTATAATATATATATATATATATATATTTGTATATATTGTAAATAAATAACCTTTGTTTAAAGTTGAATAAAATAAAGACATGATTTCTAATTCTAATATTTTTGGAAAATTAGAGATTTGATTTTATTTAATATTGAATAAATAATAATATGATCTGAAGAATACTCAAGATAAATTTAAATTGTTTAGAAATAAAATTTAGCTTAGAGTTTAAATTTAAATAAAAAGTTTTGTTTTGTTTCATAGCTTGATAAATAAGTGACTTATATTATAGAGAATAGTTCTTTTATAAATTTATTTTTAATTTAATAATAAGTTATATTTAAACTATATCCATATTGTAATCTTTGAAAATGGGTTTTTAATATAAATAGAGTTGTTATTTTAAGATATGTCCATTGTTGGAAGAAGCTATGATTTGTAGTCTTTCAAAAATGTAAAATAAAATAATACTTTGTAAATCTTAACATAAGTATTTATTTATTTAAGTTAAATTAAAAGTAACCTATAAGTAAAATGAATATATAAGTTAAATTTTTAAAAGGACTGAAGACAACTTCATAAAAAAATATATATCTAAATACAAATGGGTCTGTAGCTTGTAGATTGAGAATCTAACAGGCATAAACATAAAGTATAAAACAATATCTAGGCAGGCAAATATATATGCTCACATAATGTATAAATTAAAATCAGGCTTGTACACATATGATATAGCCTGTGAAGAAAATATACAAAGTGAGAAAAAGCAAAATATCTAAATGTAAAATGATCTGTAGCTTGTAGGTTAAAATTCTGACAAGAATAAGCAAAGTAAGATAATAAAGTATAAACACATATGGTATGCAGGTAAGAGATATGTAAAATATCTAAATAAGAAATGATTTAATTAGCTAAACAGGGAACATAGAGTACATTAACATTTAATGTTTCAGATTTCTCAGCAAACAAGAGTCTATTCGAATTTGTTTAAAATCTTTTCAGCCTCCATTTTGAAACTTTCTGCCTGATAAAACAAGATGAAACAGTGCACAACATTTGCTTGTCTCAGATGCCACCTTCCCCTGTAATATTTTCTTTCTATATATACATATCTTCTCAGTTCATTTGTGAAGAATAGCAAGCTTTTCTTTTCTTTTATAACTGAAGTTTTATACATCAACAAGCTTGAACATCATCATACAAAAATGCCATCAACTTTGCAAAACCTGAAACTGCCTTCATTCCAATCTGTGACCAACTTCCTCAAGACCAGATCAACAGCTTCATTTTTATCATGCCATTAGCCTGTACTTTTTGCAAGATAAAGAGCCTGTGCATTATTCTCAAGTTTTTTTCAAAATCAAAACAGAAGCTCTGTTTTCATTTCAGGTGAGTAACTTTTTTTTTAAATGCCTAAGTATATTCATTTATGGTTGCATGCTAGTTTATCTGAGATGAAGTTTAAAATATGTGTACATATCTTTGGAAATACCTGTGCATATATGAAGAGTGGATGATGTTGCTGTTGAAATAGCTTCTGCCTGTTCTGAGTTTAAGTTTAGATTCTAAAAAAAAAAAAATCCAATATCTTTTGTTCTGATTGTTGTTAGTAACTAGGATTTTAAACAAGTCTTGTTTGTTTAACTTTAAGATCTAGGTTTAAAATTTATTTAACTAAAATACAGGAGAAATTATCTGGAAAACCAAAAATCTAACAGGATAATTCGAAAATGTGTAAAACTCAAATATGTTAGTTTAACAATTCTGTAATACAAACTGAAACCCTAAACTAAACCATGATTTTTAAGATCTAAATCATAATTTTAAAATTTGAATTGGATGAGCATTTCCAGTTTGTTTTGTTTTGGAGTTTTCGTGAATCTCTGGTGTTCCCAGTGGTCGGAGAGGCCGAGTTTCTTTCTGGTGGGAGTAGATTGATGGGATGATAAGGCAAAAATAAGTGATAGATGATCAGAGATAGGTGGCGACAGCGGTTGTCCCTTTTAGTTTCTAACCCTAGTTTGGCAAAGCTGGAGGAACGAGCCTACCCCATGGACCCTGGTGCATCGAGTTCAACGAGATGCTGGGAAGTTGAAGCTTGGACGTGGTCGAAGCGATGGACGGAGCCGCTGATTTTCTGATGGTCGGAGGAGTGAAGGGGAGGCGATGCCAGGTTTGAGGATTTGGTTGCATATGGAGTTCCAGGTTTGGTAGGGGACGTGGTGTTTTATTCCAGGCTCGGGTTTAAGCTCATTTTTGATTTGAGGTCGTGGCGTTGGATTCTGGGGGTCGCGGTGGAGACTGGTGGTAGTCAGTGGCGTGGTGGAGCATATGTGGGTGGCCGGAGTTGACTGGGGCCACGGTGCACGTGCACCGTGCCCAGTGTAGTACTGCAGTGTTTTGGAAGTGTGCGGTTTTTTTTTTGGGGCTGGGAAAAGTACTCGAGTCACACGAGTACGTGACTCGAAGCAGGGGGACATTTAGCCCGAAGCATTCATGCCTTGGTCTCGGGTTGGATGGTTTTACTACAGGTTGAGTATAACAGCCTGTAGTTTTTAATTTAACCAAAATTTAAAAGCAAATAAAAATTTTGCAGGCTAACTATAATCCAAAAGTTGAATTTGTGTAAGGTCAGATTTAAAAGAAAGTCAAATCCAGATTTAAGTTTAAATTAAAAAATTTGCATTTCTGAATTCAATTTGAAAGTTTCAGGTTTAAAACCTGACAGCAACTAAACCTGAAGTATTTGATTTAAACAATGTTTTAAATTCTATAGTGAACTCAGCTTTAAATAACTATCTTAAGGTTTTAAAAATAGGTTTGGATTTGAAAAATCAAATTTTTAAAACAAAGTGTAGAAGGGAAGTTTAAATCAAAGTTCTTAAATCAAAGGTAAATCAGTTTTAAAAATGTCTTTGGAAATTTAAATTTAAATTAATATTCAAACAATTGAATTTAAAGGCTTTCTTATTTAAGTTTCATGTGTATGTAATTAAAGTTATTCACAAGATTATAAATTGAATTTAAACTTGATTAATGTTTAAATAAATAATACTTTTGAATCTTAAATTCCAAATGGAATTCAAATTTAAAATTTTGGAAGGTAAAGTTTTAACACACATAGATATTAATGAAGTCATTAGTAAAGAAATAAATTATCTTAGGAATAACTAAGGAGTTAAAAATATTTAATGAATAAGTTAATTAATGAATGACTTATGTATTCAATTTATAAATAAATAGTTTAGATTAATTTATAATTAGGAATTAATTAAGAAATAAATGTAGAAATGTAATCATGGTAATTAACTAAAGGATTATTAATTAAATTCATGAATGTGATTAATTTTGATAATTAATCAAAATTTATTAAATAATCCTTTATAAATTGTTAAATGTAATTTCTGGATAAAAGTGATTAAGAAATTAATTACTTATTGTAATTAATTTGATAAAATGATTTATTTAAGTTAATTAATTTAGTTTAATTAAGTTAAGAAATCATTTGATGATTTGATTTGTATAATCACTTAGTGTATTCAATGGAGCATAATTACTTGAGGAAGTAATTAATATAATTACTGAATGTAATTAGTGAAGAGGATATTTAATAAAGTAACTAGGATATTACTTTAGTAATTAATCAAGGGATTAATTAAATGGAGATAATTAATTATGAGATAATTAATTTGGTAATAAGTAATTAAGGAAAGTTAATTACTGGTTGATACTAATCGAGGTGATTAATAATTATGTTTAATTAAAGTAATTAATAATGAAATTAAGAATACTTTAATTAAGAAATAATAAATAATATAGTGATTAATTAAAGAAAATGTAATTAATTGTATTTGATTATAAAGGAAGTAATTAAATTACTATAAATGATTTAGGATAATTAATTTGTAGAATTAATTAAAGACCAATTACTTTTTGTAATTAGAAGGTGATTAGTCGAAGAAGTTAATCAAGATAAATATCTAGAGATTAATTAATTAAGTTGATTTAATTTAATAGTTGTATAAGCAGGATTTATAGATGAAGTAATTAGTTTAATTTACTTTAAATTAATTTGAGATTGAAGTAGTTAATCTAATTCATTTTAAATAAATTACAAAATGGTATGATTATAAATCATTGCTTATGGATGAATAATAGTGATATTTCATTTGATGGTTGTGCATTCAGATCCGACTTGAATACTATCTATGTGATATGGATGCTTGATTTAAAGTGTGATAATATTTAATTATCTGTTTTGATGATAATATGAATTATCTGTTTATGATGATGTGATTATCTATTGTGATATTATGAATTATCCATATGTGTGTATATTGATGATATTGAATTAAACTGTTAAGACTAAATAGACAACTTGGCCTTAAAAGACACGTTTTGGATTTCGATGAGACCGGGATCGCGTTTTCCGCATTAGGAACGTCCGAAAACCACATCGATTCCAAATTAACGATAGGTCGTGAATCTGAAGTGAAGATGAAGATTCAGAATGCAAGGGTTATCGTCGTTAACTCTGAGGGTGATTCCAAAATGAGTGTAACGAGATAATGCCTTCGGTTTCGTTCGAACCCGGAACGAACTTGTATGGATTGAATGCTTTCAACACATCGTTAGGTGGGCGATGAGCATTCTAAGAATTATGTTCTCTAAAGGTAATCGTAGCCTTAAGCCTCATCAACCGGGAATGGCTAAAACAGGGGAGGTGCAGCAAGGTTAGGTGGGTCATGCCCAAGCAGGACAAGGATATTCCCCTGTCTAGATGTCCCATTTTATTTCGGCTTAGTGGGCAGTAGCGACGGCTATCTGCGGGGTTATCTTGTTCGAGACAGTTCAGTAAGGAATGGTTCCGGCCTTGTGTTGCAGGGGATGAAGGGAGTAATCCTCGGTACGGTGATCTAGGCCCCTTACTGTGACGGGCGGTACCCCAGTAGCCCTGCCATTGTATGGAATCCACAATCCAATAAGTGCCAACGGTTTTGATTGTATTACCCACTTTTGTGGCTAGTAGCTGGAATTTAATCATGTAACAATTTCGGCTATTTTCTATTTACTTGAAAACCCTAGACCTATTATAATATCACAGAATTTCCTATCAAATGTTTTGGTTAGCGTAAGGTAAAAACTTTTCCATGTTTATGTGTGGGAAGTCTTACGTGATACCTTTGTTTTCAAAAGATTTTCAAAATTAAGCAACTTTAACCTGTTACTCATACCAGACCCATGTCTGACCCGGAGTTTATTTTTGTTTTTCATAAACTCTCGGGTACCCAAATTTTTATGGGTAGCCAAGGGATTCAGGTTAGCTTTGACGAATTCTGGAGGAGCAATGGAGCAGGAGGCTTTAGTGTTGTAGATATATATATTTATGGTTCCGCTGTGTTGATATCTCTGAGTCGTATTCTCTGTGTTGACTTGTATATTGAGTTGTATAACTAGACAGGTGTTTATAACTGTCTAGTATGTGATGTATTCTCTGTATAACTCTGATGGATGTTGTATATTATGTAAATACTTATGTGATTATTATAATTTATTCGTTCCGCTGTGAGTTTCTGATGTTGTTGTTTTTTTTTCTCTATCTTTTCTATTTTCTCACCCCTTTCTTTCTTTAAGACGAAGCGGTTTTCTGGGCATAGAAAGTCGGGTCGTCACATCCTTATTCCGCATTTCTAACATATACAACCCAAAATAGGACATTAAACAAGCTAGAATTTATGCACAACAAAGAATCAAAGAACTTGCACTTGCTTTCACAAATACTATGCTTGGCCTATATGTTCAAATACATGGCCATGGTTATGTAAATGAGTCAAGTATGGATCCATATAGGGTCGGCCTAGTAAGAAACGAAGGCATGGAAGTTGCTTATGTGATTTATGGTATGAACAAACACAAAGTCAAGGCAAAGGTTATTTTTTATGCAACCAAATGGTTCGGCCATGGCTTTATTTCGCATGGCCAGACCTGGCGGTGTCTAAAGGTTGGAGTGGCAGCGACTTTGGGTCAGGTAGGGGCTGGTAGAAGGTGGTGCGAAGGTGGCCAAGGGGTTGTATGAAGTGGTGATGTCCATAGGAGGTCGGCAATGCGTGTTTAAGTGGTGCTTTGCAAATTTTTTTGTGGATCTTCACAACAAAGATGGTCGCGGCCATGTAGGTCAGAGGAAATGGAGGAGATGACAGCTGGGTATGATGGTGGGGGAGGTGGTGGGGGAGGTGGAGGCTATAAGCCGAGCAACCTAAGTGAAGGCAAGGCAAAATAATACATAAACAAGGAAAAATTTGAAAAGAAAGTGAAAGAAACATTACCAATTTTTGTTTCAGAGTTGAAGGCCGAGAAATTTGAGATGAGAAGATTTTTTTTTTGTGAAAAATGAAGGTTGATAGCTGAATAAAGGATAAGGTCAGCCTAATTGAATGCAAGTGTTGATTTGCAAATGAAAAAGTAAAAGGAGATGAAAAGTCAATGGTGTATCAAAAGTTTAAAACTCTTCAAATTTCTTTTATTCTTTTTACATTTTTAAACATATGGAAAATGACTATAAATAAAATAAAAGCACAACAAAATAATGTATGAATAAAAATAAATAAATAATTTAAGATAAATATAAATAAATTAAGAAAATAGCTTAAAAATAGAAACTAGGTTTTAAAAATTGAAAATAAAATACAATAAATTTTGGAAAATTATAACATCACTTTAAAAATGTTTTAAAATAAAAATATATACCTAACATGCCATATTACAAACACACATACAAATTAGAATAAGATTTGATAATTAAATATATTATTTATAGAAATTAAAATAGATAATTTTATTAAATAAATCAATTTATATACAATATTGTAAAAAGCATAGCTTTCACAATATAAATCTGATTTCAACGAAATAAAAAGCAGTATTCTCGAAATTTAATTTATTTTCACAATAAAAGATAAAATTCAAAAATTCAAATATTTAAATTTTAAATTTAAAAGTCAAAGTTTGACAAAAATGACCAAAATCCACATTTTTCTGAAAATATTCTATTTATTCATGTTTGAAATTATAATTCACATAAAAATCAAAATATACTTCTAAAATAAAAAAATTTATCCATTTTAATAAATATAATAAAGTTTTTAAATCAATAATTCAATTTAAAATAATTAAAATATACAATTAAAATAAATCACAAAATTCAAGGTTGTTACAAGAAGCTATGTGTTTTTGTGGAAATATAAGAAAAAAGTTTTTATAAGTTATAATTTTGAGAAGATAGTAACTAAAATAGGTTTTAAATTTGTTGAACATCCTGGTTTAGTATAACAAATCTGAAATTTGTATATATACTATTAGGATGTTGAAGAGTGTTATACGAATATGAACTTAAGTTTTAAAATGTTGATAAACCTAAATTGTGTTATAAGATGTTTATAAACATAAGTAATGGTTTATAATGGTTTTTATTAAATGGTCCATAAATGATTTTAGTAGTAAATGAAATATAGTTAGTGTAAATTGATGTGAATTAAAAATAATTGGTATAGTTAAGAAATTAATGCAATAAATATGTAAGTTGTACGTAGATAATTTTTTTTACATAATTTTTTTTGATTCAGACTCGAGTCTATGATTTTGAGGTGATTTCCACTTATCCAAACAAGGATTTTTCGCTCAATTCTTGACGGCGAACACTTGATACAGATTTTTGATATGGTTTTGAAGTTTTCTATCATAGTTTACGGCTATGTGCAAGGAGAATGAAGGGTTTTGATTAAGGAAGCTAATCAGAGTCCGCTCTAGAGGAATCGAGTGAGCGATACTAGTTCAGAACTGAAATTTGTATATGGATGGTATATGTACATCGTAAGGCCTTTCATAAATTGCATACTTTTTATATTAAATAATGAAATTTATATGGTTGGATATCATTTGTGAGGAGATATGGTTTATGAAAGAAAAAGCTAGCTTGCTACTTTTGCATTCATGAGTAGGGTACAATTGCTCAACTAATGGGTACATGTTTATTTTATTGTTGATGATTTTATGTCCCAAATATAAGAGGCCAATTTTGGTTTTTTGTTTTCTTTTTCTTAATTTGGACATGTTATTGCGAGTTGTAGTTTTTCCGGATCAAGCCGCTCAAAGGAGGTGCCGCCTAAATTTTACGTATCATATAAGATTTTAAAATTTTAATAATCCAATTCAACTAATTAATTGTGAAAGCTTAAGGGTTTGAAGACATTTTTGTACCTTTAGCAATTTTGTGGAAGAAATTCTTTTAAGGGGGAAGAATGTAACGATTTGAAATTCTACCGTTTCGAATGGAAATATTAATTTATTTAAATATTCAGATTTGGTTCAAATTTAATAAATAATAAGAAAACAAATTTTTAATGAAACAACTCAAACTTATTGTAATATTTTTAATTTAATTTATAGGATTTTTGTATCATGTTGGCCCTAAGTCTAGACTGATCAGTGGTGGAAGGTTTGCCACATCTTCCCTTTATGCGGTCGAAGTCTCCACCATGCTTGCCTTAAAGTACTTTGGACCACCTTACCTTCTTTACTTAAGTGAAAATTTTGCATTTCACTACTTACTGATGAGTCGATGCCGACTATTACCCTTGACCAAATTTTGGCTAAGTGATTTTCTAAATCTTCCTTTCAATCCTCTTCCAGCTTACTACTGCGTTGTGTGCACAATCTCTATTTCTGATCGAAATGCCTTTGCAAGTCTAAAATCAATTCATCCAACTTTGTTCCACCGATTTGTATCTCCCATCATTCAGTGCAATCCATCTTCAAATGACCCATCATATGGCCAATCCATATGGACGAGATCCAATCTCATAGAACAATCCTAAATCTGATCGTCATCAATGGATGTTTCAAAAAATACATCCATACAATCAATTCATCCATACAATAATACGTTCATACAATAAGTAGTCATACATCCATATAATATGATATATATATATAATAAGCATATCGTAATCTAACAATTAAATCAATATCTAAACCATATGTCTAAGGGGAAAAATGCATTTACAACTTTTTAAATTTGTTCATAAATCATGTTAAATTTAGATCTGATCTAAAATCCTATTTTTAGGTTGAATAACATTTTGAAATATGGTTTAAACATATTTCATCATGATATATTAAAGTGAAGGAATATAATCACTCACCAAGGGTGAGGGATAAAAAAAACATCAAAATGAGTTTAGATCCGAGATGGATAGTAACTACACTTTTTTCAAAGCAAATTTTGAAATTTCCAAAGCCCCTTGCTAATCTCTATGAAAGTTTACTTACTAATAAATATATTTAGGATAGTTTAATAAAGAAAATGATGAAGTTTTGGTACAAGAAGGTGTAATGAAGGTTAGGAGATGTTTAAAGAACATAGAAAAAGTATTAGTGTTTTTATTACTTTGCAATTAACCTTAGTCTTGAAATAATTAACAGGAATAATATTGGTAGGGTTAATTACCCAATAATTTGCCTAAAATCTATCTAAATTTCAAGCGGTTATATCTTCTAAACCATAAGTCCAAAAACCCAATTATGACCACTCAATGGAAAAGGATACTATATATCTTTCATCAAGAAGTAGATTTAGACCCCACTTCGGCTTCAATCTAAAGTTATAGGCATTATACCATTTTCAGGGTCAAAAGTATCCAATATTTCTTATATGGGAAAATGTCAATACTCAGCATTCCCAAAGTTATATTTAAATTTGGACCCAATTTGGTTATAAAAATAATATTTTTATGTTCCATCGATACATAAAAATATGGGTCATAACAATACGTTACTTGCCATAACACCCCAAACATCAAATATCTCAATTTATAGTATTTCTTAAATATTAATTACTTTAGTTATTTATAACACGATATAGACCAATTAAATCATGTGGTTTTTGAAGATTCACAAATGTGGTAGTAAGATTCAGAGGTATAAATTCAATTAGCGACTAATATTGAACAATTCAAATTTAAACCTTAACAAGTCACCTTTACTAGTGGTATGATGGTTTGGCCAAATTGATGGCTTATAAGACTTTTTTGTAAAATCATATTTCGTATTATCTTAAGCGGTATCAATAGTGACAATAATTTACACACATTCTTTTTGCCAACGCTACATCATATTTGGACGTATAGAGTCAAGCACCAGTCAAAATCCAATATTGTCCACATTCAACTCGATTAGTCCATAAACAAAAATATTTTTTCAACAATATCATGTATTATAAATTGCTCTACACTGGCCCAAGATTTTGACGTTGAGTTGGCCACAGTTGTCCGTGATACTAACCTTATACAATTGAGGAGACGAATTCTCCCTTGAATAGTGCCTCACACCCAATGCTTCAATTCAGACCCAACTATAATCATTTGATGGACGTCGTGCTATGTTTTAAATATAATCAAAGTAGAGTAACCACATTGAAGTTCCGTAATATTCTCAAGTTGAGGGAAATATATATATTTTCATAATGAGATTTCCTTTTAACCTAGTTATTATCATCCACTAGGAAACTCTCGGACAAGTTATTCCATATTTATCTAATTTCAATGAGCATGTAACCCTTTGGTCCCTTAAAAGTCGTGAATAGTACACTATCCAACATTTGAAGAGCGTTATGTACTTTGGTCTCAACGGATGAATTCTCGAAACATCTTACCAAGGAATATTTGAAACTAAACTACTATTTTAAATGTGATTAATTACTTATGTTTGCAATCGTTTGCAACTACAATCATATAGCATTATATTTAACGGTTTTCTTACTTATATACTTTAAATTAATTACGTAATTTTTTATATCACGGTATAATAAAGTGTACAAATGAAAAAAAAACACTGTTATTATGAACAAGATTGATTATAGAGTCAGATATATGTAAGAAATTACATAATTACCCCTAGAGCATTACTAGTAACTCTCTCAACCTCGTCGTCGTTAATCCTAGAATTAGTCTGTGAGTTTCATCCCATAGAAACATACAACATAATTGCTCCACCATCGTGGAGCTTCATGCACTATGGCCACCATCGTAGTCTCTCTCTCATCGAGACCTTTCCAATGGTGGGTACATCCAGTTGTCTAGTGGCTTATAGTTGTAAATTTCAACTCCAGCCATCTTTGATCATCACGACTATGCTTTGATCAACACGTGATTTCTACCACCACCAACTACTACTTTAAATCGAACCAGTTGCAAATAAAAGAGATTTCCTTTTCTACCCAATGGATTATCCTATTTCCGATAAGACATAACTATCGTAAACACATACTTTCGATGGTGTATGTTTTATCCTATTTCCGATAGCTTATTCCAATAGCTAACTATCAAAAATTTACTTTAATAGCACGATATTCATATTTCATAAGCATACTTTCATAACTATTTTGGATAGAGGCAATTGGATTTTTTTTATTATTTCCTTTAGCGAATTCCCATTGACTTGTGACCTTTTGTATGATCTTTGTATCGATCAAATGCTTGAGAACTCTACTTTTCAATGAGACAAACGTCACTTTGATCTGCTTTGAAATTTGAAAGCCATTTGCCATCAAATCATGAATTTTTCACTGTTTTCAGCATTTCCAGAAGAAGAAAAAACACTCTTCCAATGTCGATACATCATATCGCTTGCCTCTAAACTCTGATTGTGGTGAAAATAAAAGCATTTGGAAGATTGAGTTGGCTAATTCAACCCTAAAAATTTCAAAGACTAAAGATTAAGCATTTGAGAGCTAGAGGATATGGAAATCATAATCGGAATTGTTTTCAACCAACACTTGGTAAACTTTCTAAATGTTAATTCACACTACATTTTGTACCAATTTCCAATGGTTATAACTCTCACATCCTAACTTTAAATGGGGAATACTTCATATGGTAGGAAAGTAAACATCGTCACCGTTCTATTTATGCGAAAATCATTATAATTGGATTTAATAGCTCAGATTTATAAGCTCTCAAAGCAAACAAAAAATATATTTTTACGGTGGCAATTTCATAATTACTTACAAAATCATTTTGGTTCCCATTTTACCAAACCAACTGTACTTAAATTTTCAAAGTTTTAATTCATACAAGTTCTTTTCCGTTCTTCATTTAAGTTCTCAGTGCTTTAATTCAAAATGTAAATTATACTCTTAATTTACTCTTAAAATTCTATTTTCTCATAATTATTTATGCAATTAAAAATTCACCAATTAATCATGGTATGTCCAAAAATTCTAGAAATTTTTCATCAATTCTAAAATGATATTCTTTACATCATAGATAAATCTAGTATTTAGTAGTAATTATTTTTTTAATTATTTAAAATTATTTAATGTGGAAATAACCATTTTCAACCATTAAAAATTCATAGAATATTATTCTCACGTGGAAAATTTATAATATTAAATTAACGTCTCTAAGATATGTTTATACATCACATATAAAAAATGTATAACATTTGGACATCATTAACATAAGGTATTAACATAAAAACTTCTCTATTTCATTATATTAGTTCATAAATATCATATCAAGCAAGGTAATATATCATAAAACCAAGTACTAGAATACAATTATCTTCATTTTCAAATCTAAAACCGTTTCATATACGAGAGATGCTCAACAAAGCTATGGAATACTAAGTTGTGATGGGTTGAGTTGATTTTTTCTTTCTCCTTCCTTTATCTTCTTTCTCTATGCTACCATTAAATTTTCTCTTATGATTTGAATTAGTTAGGAATGACAAATGGAAGAAAAAAATGGTGTTAATCCGTTATCTCACGGGTTTGAACTTTTGCTCATTAATCTCATTTAAGAACAAAATATTCTTTTCTTATTTTATTCTCCTTAAAATAAAAAACAGAAAATGAATATTTACTTTAGTGAAAATAAATTTATACTCCCCAATTACCTGCATTTTAATTTAATTAACTTTTACCTAAGTGTTCAACCACATTTAGTTAATTGATGAAATCACTAATTAATTCTTCTAAGTAATTTCCACATTCAGTATCACTCTATAAGTTTTTATTAAACCTACCATCCTTTATAATGGCATTTCAAAAATATGGGGTGGTACAACTACGGCCTTGGCCTAGTCCTCGCTGGAGCCTCAATATTGTAATAGTCAAAGTATTTGAGAAGGATCTTAAGCTTTTGGAAAGCATAATCTTTACGCTCAACCCATTTACCCTCATATCATCCATAATTTTTGGCATATGATGATTTGATCATAAATCTTCCAAAACCGCAAGCTCTATATGCGAAATATAATTTCACAAAAGCCAAAAAGATAATCATCAAAGCTATCGATCTTGGCATCTTTCTCTTAGATCACAACATCCTTATCCTCAAGCTTCAAATAAGCTTGAGCCAGTTCAAATTAGGTGTATGTATAATTTCAAGGAAGTGACTTTGACTTTTAGGAGAGAGACTCATTTTGATTAATCACTAAGGTGGTCGAGCTCTGATGTGGATTTACTAATTTTTTCTGTCTCTGCTTATAGTGCAGAGAAGTTGTAAGCAAGCTTGTTAGTGATGTATTTGGCTTCATCATGCCCTTTTATAAGATTGGCTTCTCTTATATAATCCACCTTTAACTTGCTATTCGTAGTCTATATATCTCTTTGTTGGGTCTCGTAAGAAGTATATTTAAAATCTAATTGACCCTTGCAAAACTCCACAATATCCACAAGCTTTTTCTTTATTTCCTGAATCTCAACGTCCAACGAGGGAAATTAAGAGGTCGTTGTCTCGAAGTTGTTTTTCCTTTTCACCAGTGAGGAGTCCTTTAGCTTTTTGATCATTCTTAGTTGTTTAGCTAATATTCTCTAATTGTTATATCTCTTTTCCGAAAGCCTGACTATATTAATAGAAGCATCAATAGAAGCCGTTAGCATTAGGACCATGTATTAGCTAAACATAACCTTAGTAAGGTTAATATATGAGAGGTAAGTAGTCCAAAGCCTAAAGCAGTGTCAAAAGAGAGTGCATCAACTTTAGCAACGACCCCATGGCTTGGTGACATGCAACTGGTGTTACAACAGAGGTATTAAGAGGAGCCATCTCTGTTTTAGCCTATTGTGGAACCAGAGGTGGAGCCATAGAACCTTCCCATTAGATACCGTGCGTAAGTGTATCCTAGATTAAAAGATTTTGAAACTCAACAATATTTCTTGAGTTAATTTTGATGGAGATGAAGTGAAAATAGAATACTTTTATTATGATATGCTGAATTGATCATTACAAATGTGAGAATGCTATGAATTTATATATTATAGCTCTTGTACAAAATGGGCTTCGGCCCATAACTCAGAAAACAAAAGAATAATGTTTAACGGCATGAATTGTAAATAGATGATCATACAGCCAAGATTCTTTGGCCACTTCATATATACGATCTGATGAAAGGTTTCTATTTCATTATCCCCCCGCAAAACCTTCAACATCTAGGGTTCGGCGAATCCCCAAATCATGTCGATTCCAAAAATAAATCTAAAATCTAGCTTAAGAATAATCTCAGATCCTCAAAGAAGGTCTATTTATCTTTAGTCAAGCAATTTTCAACAACCTATTTTGTTGTTGTATCATTTGAGTGTAGTTACTTTTCTCGACCGTATCTTGTTTGAGACTTGAAATTGTTTGATTCTGGAGCTTGTTGAGATTTAGTGAGACTAGCAATACAAATTTGAGCTTGAGTCTTCTTAGTCAAATGATGTCTCAAGTTTGAGATTCTGTGAACATCTTGAGCTTGAGTCTTCTCGGTCAAATGATGTCTCAAGTTTGAGATTCTGTGAACATCTTGAGCTTGATTCTTCTCAATTGAATGATGTTTGGAGTTTGATATTCAATCATTATAAGGCTTATCAAGTACTGTTGAGGCAGAATTTACCTTGAGACTGTCTCTGGTTGAAGATTCGAGCGAGACCTGTTGCGACCTCTATGAGTTGTTTACTTTCAGCTTGTCTCTGAGGTGCATAAAATTAGTTCTTGACAGTGGCTTGGTTAAAATGTCAGTTATTGGGTAAGTGGAAGGTACGTGATTGATGTTTAATTTTTCTCTTGCTACTTGCTCTCGATCGAGGTACAAATCGAGTTCCATGTGCTTTGTTCTAGAGTGTAGAATAGGATTTGCAGTAAGATGAACTGTGCTTAAATTATCACACCATATTGTTGTTTTGCTATCTGTTTTAAATTGTCGTTCATCAAGTAGTGACTATATCCACATTACTTCTACTGTTGCATTAGCAACACTCTTGTATTCTGCCTCAGTACTTGATCTTGACACAGTTGGCTGTTTTTTTTTAACACCAAGATATAGGATTATTGCCCAAAAATGTACAATAGCCAGTTGTAGATCTTCTATTGTCAGGATAACTAGCCCAGTCGGCATCTGCATATCCTGTAATATTGACGTGTTTGCTTGAACTTAAAGTTAGACCAAAGTCTAGAGTCCCTTTGAGATATCTTAATATTCTTTTCACCATTTTCCAGTGTTCAGTGGTTGGTTTTTGCGTAAATTGGCTGACTTTATTAACACTGTAGGCAATGTCTGGTCTTGTACTTGTTGCATATTGAAGAGCACCAACAATGCTTCTGTATTGTTTCTCATTTGATATTGCATCACCTTTGAACTTTGAAATGTGCAAATTACTGACCATGGGTGTTGAGATAGAATTGGCTTGATTCATCTTTGCTCTATTCAGTATCTCATGAATGTAGTTCTTTTGGCTTAATTGTAAGGATGAATCTGACAGTCTCTTAACTTCAATGCCAGAAAATAATTTTAGTTCCCAAGATATTTAACACTGAATTTTTGATTAAGATGATGTATAAGTCCACTGATTTCCTCTACATCGTTGCCTGTAATAATAAAATCATCCACATATATTAGTACGTATATTATTGTGGTTTTATTGAGTTTTGTAAATAGAGAGTTGTCAGATTTTGTAGATTTGTAGCCTAGCCCAATAAGAGTTGTCTTGGGCTCTTCAAACCACACTCTTGGGGCCTATTTAAGACCATGGATGGCTTTATTCAATTTGCATACCAGATTCTCTTTTTCCTTTTGCACAAAACCATGTGGATGTTCCATGTAAACCTCCTCCTGCAAAACACCATTCAAGAAATCATTATTGATGTCAATTTGCTTGATGATCCAATTTCTATATAAGGCAGTTGTAATTACTATTCTTATAGTAGTGGGTTTTACAACAGGTGAGAAAGTCTCATTAAAATCAAAACCACTCTGTTGTGAAAAACCCCTAGCTACTATCCTTGCCTTATACTTAGAAATTGTACCATCAGCATTCTTCTTTAATCTAAAGGTCCACTTGCACCCAACAACATTTTTATTTTTTGGTAAAGGGACAAGACTTCAAGTCTTGTTCTTTATAAGTGCATTGTATTCATCTGACATGGCTGGTTTCCAGTTCTTATTTTCCATAGCTTGACAATAATTACTTCGCTCTTCAGTATCCAAAGTGATATTATAAATTTTGTGTTTAAAATTACCACTTTTTGACCTTGTGATCATATGATGACCTGCTTTAGTGCTTTGTTGTTGAAGAACGCTTTCACTTGATTGAAGTTGTTCATTGTGAGGCATTGTTTTCTCTGGAACTTGTTGTGAGACGAACTGTTCACTAACTCTTTGCTGAGGTGTCTGAACAGGTGTATCTACATAAGTTACCTCATGACCTGGTCCACAACTGGACACTGTGTATTGTGAGTGGGCACTTTCTCCAGTCAAATCTCTGGGGGCTTGCATTACTTCCTCGGGTAAAACAAGTATAGAAGGCAGTGTTTCCTTTGAGCTGTATACTTTCTTGGATGTTTTGATTTCCGAATCTTTAAAAGAAAACACCCTTTCATTGAAAATAACATGTCTGGAGATAACTATTCTGCCAGTACTGTCTAAGCATTTGTATACCCTCTGATTAGTTGCATAACAAAGAAAGGTACAGGGTGTTGATCTAAAAATTAACTTGTGAGAGTTATATGGCCTAAGATAAGGAAAATATAAGCAACCAAAGACCCTTAGATTTAAATAGTCAGGTTTGACATTGTACATCATTTCCAAAGGACTTTTAAACTTCAAGACCTTTGTTGGTAGTCTATTAATCAGATAAACAGTTGTAGTAAAAGCATCAGGCCAAAACTTTAAAGGCATAGGTGCCTGAGCTAGCAATGTGAGACTAGTCTTAACAATTTGCCTATGTCTTCTTTCAATTATTCCATTTTGTTCAGAAGTGTAGGGACAAGTTGTTATATGAACTATGCCTCTCGGCTGAAAGTAAGGTTTCAGTGGCATGTATTCTGTTCCTCCATCAGATTGAATTACTTTGACTTGACAATTGGTTTGTTTTTCTGCCTGAGCAATAAACTGTAACACAGCATTATGAGTTTCACTTTTTGATTTCAAAAAATATACCCAAACATACTTGGAAAATGCATCTATGAATGATATGTAATATTTGTACCCATAATCACTGTGAATAGGTGTAGGTCCCCATAAGTCTGTGGCAACTAATTCAAGTGGTTTACTATAAATAGTTTCAGAATTCAGAAAAGGTAGTTTATGTGCTTTACCCATTTGAAAAAAATATACATATATATGGCATAGAAACATCTTCATAAGAAATATTATTATTACTCAATATATGTCTTACAATTGTAGCATTTGGATGTCCCAATTTATAATGCCACAGATCAAATGTCATACAATTTTCTTCTTGTTTGAACTCAAAGTTATTACACCAATTTCTTATAGTTTCTGCATTTCCTGAATTAGCCACTTTGAACATGTATAGCCCTTTATGTTCACTACCCTGCAAGCGAATTTCTTTAGTTAGGATATCCTTAACTAGACAGTATTGTGGGTAGAACTCAAAATACACACTGTTATCCTTAGCAAACTATGACACACTTAGAAGATTTTTCTTAATTAATGGTACTCTAAGTAAGTTATTTAAATATAACTGCTTTTTTCCAATAATACATGATCTGCCAGAGTGAGTGATAGCAATTGACTTACCATTACCTACATGTATAGAGTTCATACCTTTATACTCCTTGTTTCCCAGATTCAACTTGCTTAGATTGTTTGTAATGTGGTTGGTTGCTCTAGAATCTGGATACCAATCTTCATCATATATGTGTTCTAGATTTGCTATTTCTGTTGGCTGATAATCTTTGCTATCTGATTGTTTGCTTGAATTGTTTTGAACTTGAGCAACATTTGCACTGAGATTTTGATTTCTTTGATTATTGGAATTTTGTCCTGGGTCATAATTCAGATTCAATCTGAAGTAACACTTAGCAGCCGTATGGCCAAGCTTTTCACATATCTGACATCTTGGTCTGTTGTTATTGTTCCATCTACCTCTGCCCTTGGTTCTGTTAGAGTATGCACCTCTTTGTACTGCTTGATCATTCCTTTTATTGCCTTGATTTCTGCATTTGTTGTTTGCTGCATAGTTAACTGTAAAATAAGAATCTTGAGTTTTCTTGTTATCAATTCTTGCTTCGTGAGCAAGTAATACAGAGTAAACATCATCAATGGTTGGTAGAATTTTTTGAGATGATATTACAGTTACCACAGCTTCATATTCATCATTTAATCCATTTAGGACTGTCATAATTTGTTCTGAATCACTGACTTTATGACCTGCTAATTCAAGTAGATCACATGTGGTTTTGATTTTAGAGAGATATTCTCTCATATTCTGGCTGTCTTTCTTTGTATTGTGCAGCTGTCTTTTGTAGAACATAACTTTAGCTGCAGATTGTGTGTTGAAAACTTTATCAATGATTACCTAGATTTCATTGGTTGTCTTACATCCAATAACATGTGACAATAGATTTACATTTATTGAAGACGATAACTAAGAACATATGAGTCTATCTTATCTATGATACTTGATGTATTCTTCATTGCTGACTATCTTGTTTTCTTTGTCTGTGATGCACATAGGAGGAATTTGAATTGTTCCCTGAATATAGCTTTCAAGTCTATATCCTTGAATGGCTCTTTCAACTTGAAGCTTCCACAGAAGATAATTATCTTCATTTAAATGCATAGTAACCAATTGACTTTGAGGACTGACTACAGTCTTGATCAAATTCTCTACAGAGTTAGCAAGTTGAGAAGTATTGGCAGTAGATGATGCCTCTGAGCTGCCTTCATCAGCCATTATGATTATGTATTAATCTGATCAGAAAGACAGGCTTAAGAAACATATAGTCAAAGTTGGATTTGAGTTCAAGAACACAGAAAAGAATGCAAAACAGGTAAGTTGCAACCAACGAAATTCTTAAATGATGAATTTTTTCTGATAGGGTTTCTTTCTAGATGGCACTTCTCTGTTTCTTATGTTGTTTCCTTGATTTCTTGATTTGACTTTCTGAGAATTTGAATGAAGTCTTCACGATTTAGTGAGGAAATCTTGCTGCAGCCTGTTGAATGACTGACGAGGCACAGGATTGAACTGAATCAATCCTCTAGGTGATGAAATGAAAATTTTCTAATAAAGGATAATACTCAGATGATGAGATTATCTTCTGATGAGTTTCTTTTCCCTTTTTTTGTTTTGTTGTTAAGCAGTTGAGAGCTCTGACACCATAAAAGATTTTGAAACTCAGCAATATTTCTTGAGTTAATTTTGATGGAGATGAAATGAAAACAAAATACTTTTATTATGATTTGCTGAAGTGGTCATTACAAACGTGAGAATGCTACGAATTTATATATTACAGCTCTTGTACAAAATGGGCTTCAGCCCATAACTTAGAAAACAAAAGAATAATGTTTAATGGCCTGGATTGTAAACAGATGATCATACGGCCAAGATTCTTTGGCCACTTCATATACATGATCTGATGAAGGGTTTCTATTTCATTATAGATGAGAAAGGTTGGATTGGAATCTAACGTCGATGGAGGTGTAGGACTATGGATGGAGCTCTCTTGTGTGCCATACAAGCCATTGTTGGTAGATCGAGAGTGACAATTAGGAGGCCATCTCCTGTTTGAGCATGAAGGATAAAGATGTGGTAATGTTGAACATGGTCTAAAGTGGTGGAAATCATAGCCCTATGGAGAATTACGACAAAGAGAATAAGTTCAGAAATAAAGTTCTCATCGGTGATCGTCATAACCATAGCTACTACGGGTGGCTCTAGGACAAGATGGATATCATCGAACCTTATTCATACTGGATCAAAAATTCGGCCATATCAAAAGTGGCCCATTTCGCCTGCATATCTTAAGGAACAATGTTAGAATAGATAATTGGATTGAAAAGAGATGTAGAATGCAAATATGGAAGAGAGTGGATGTAATTTATGTATTGTGTGCAGTGCAATTATACATGTTCGTACTACAAACCATGAGGTGCATTATGCCCTTGGGGGATAGGGTCATGCACACCAAGGGTGTATCTGGTTGTTCGTGATTGACTCCCATAATAAGGTCCTCACGTGCAGGCTCCCATAATAAGTTCCTCACATGCATCAAGGATATTGAAGTCAAAGCCAAAGTCAACGAAATTTTCGGAAAGAGGATTGCCAGAAGGACTAGTGCCTTCCTCAACTTTATGAGCCATGGGACGATCACTTCTAATGCAATAGAAGCAAGCTCGAAAGTAGCATCATCATTCTAGTACCTCAACCATATTGTGAATCGGGGATTGGAATTTCGAAGTCAGAATTCATATCATCAGCGTTGTCCCTAGTAGATTCAACATCAAGAGCCTCGCCTTCTCCTTCTTGTTCCTCTATATCGTCCTCTTTATTATCATCATCTTCTTCCTCAACAACTGCTGGTGGTACTCATCTGTATGGAGTTGGTGGAGCTCCTCCCCTCCTAACCTTAGGAGGAAGACATTCATAGTGGATAAATTGATTGACTAGGATGAGGTGTCCTCACAGCCTTGCATCAGTTATAAGGTACGAAACCTAGTGTTTGGCTTCGAGGATAGCCATAAGTTGAAGTGCCATGAGTTGCATATCACCGTTCTCTCAAGATACCTATGTAGCAATTCCATATATTAGAAAAGTGTCAATGACTAGGAGTGCAAAGGTCATAGCCCAAATAATTCCTAACGATGAAGTAAAAATTATTGAATGTGATGTGCTTGTTATAGATATCCAAAGATGATATGATGGGTACAATGCATCCAAGGGACGTAAAGAAAGAAGCCTCTGCTCTATGCTTTATGCGATAAGGGAAAATAATCTCTACTATGTATGGTGCATGATCGAATCGACACCTTTAGAGCATATACAAGCATAAAAACACTAAATATGCATTCGCCGGTAACTGTGATAGAGCTACACCTAAAGCAGAAATAAGTCGGCGAATGAATGGGCAGAAATTCAAAACAATGCACATAAACTGGCTACAAACTGTATATCCCTCAGGATGTGTGTGTGCCAGCTCTAAATGATGTGGAAGCTTAGCTTCATTTTGCGAGATGTCATTCAGTTGGCATATACACGAGTGGCTGGTGGAAGAATGATTTAAAGGTGGGAAATTTGGAGGGTTGTGCAGAACTATCACATGAGCTGGGTTACCCTTTGGGAATGATAACTCCTATAAAGGAGAGATGGCTAAAATGGAGGACACAATAACAATAGATATAATGGGGGTAACTATGGACCGGTAGCAGCTGCCAAGCTAGAGGCTAGCATGGAATTCGAATAACTATATGAGATGTCAAAGGTGATGAAGCTTCAATAGAAGCAAGTCTTTTGGATTGTCAGCTGAAATCTAAATTTAAATAGATACTCGTAAATATAGCCATTTTGTAAGGTAAGGTGTAAATTATAGTTTCATTTTCTATTAATGTATATGAGTAACTTACCCTGCTGGGATCGAAGTATAATGTCTAATGCATGTTAACATGTGCCAATCGATTGTATACTATACTTTGACCGTGGGAGGTGGCTTTCTAGAATACACTTGCATGTTATATGTACTGTCAAATATGTGATAGTGTGATATGTAGACGTGAATGTTGACAGAGTTAAGGGTATGCCTTATGGGTAATTGTGTAATTTTTTACATATATCTAACTTTGTGACCAATCTTATTCAAAATAAAAAGTGTTTTCCTTCCATTATATACATGTTATATAGTGATATAAATAATTAGGTAATTAATTTGATGTATAAATGGAAAATCCTTAAATTATATGTTATATGATAATAATTACAAAGTGTTTCAATTACGAAAATTTATCACATTGAAAATAACATGTTAATTTAAATTTTCCTAGTCAAGATGTTTCAAGAAACGATATCGATTCATCAGTTGAGACTAGAGTACATAACGCTCTTCAAATGTTGGCAGTATTTTGTAACAGCCCGCCTTTTCGCACGATTTAAACCGACACACATGCCGATTCAAACCATACGGAAGGGCGGATTTGTTATAGGGTAAATAAGAAAAAAAAACAGAGAAGAAATAAACAAATAGAATCTCGAAGCGGAAGGATAAAATATAATAAGAAAATATACAGTTTATAAAAAAAACTGTTTACAAACATTTATATAATACATATCAGAGTTACACATACCAATAACAATGCAGCGGAACAGTGTGAGTGTAGTGCAATACTATAAATAATAATAATACAAATTCTTCATCTTCGTCCTCCAAAGCTAAAGTCTTCGATCCTGAAACGCTCGGACTGACCCGAGCGAATTTGAAAAGACAAAAACACTCGAGTCAGAACTAAAAGATCTTATGTGAGTTAAATTAACAGAAATAAATATGAGTGCAATAACTCAAAAGATGTTCGGGATTTACATCTCCTAAGGATCCGTTAAACTATTTACTATGTAGTATATTGCGCTATTATAATAGTGTCTATAGTAAAATAAACATACTTTTAAATAGCATTAAGGCTTTACATTTTCCACCTTAACACGTAATAGTCCCAGTAGTCCATCCAATATCATAGTCCCTCCTGATCGGGAAGCCACCAGAGGATACCACACGGGCTACGGGAGAAATCCAAACTCGTACAAGGCGCGATAGGGTAGGTGACACGGCACAACTAGGCAATGCCAGGGTAGATATACCAATTACGCTTCCGGGTCGATGGTAACGCGTAGCCGCAGCTACCGCCCACCTCGAACAAACTCCCCAAAATCAAAATAGAAGTGGCCACTGAATCAATCCAAAGTCAAAGTATAATATCGAAGAGGAGTGTCCGATCAGAGGAATGACCTCATTAACCCGTCAATCGCTCCTGTTTTAGCCACCTTATGCCAACTCACGGGAGTTGGGTCCACGTATTTACCTTACAGAAAACGTCGCCACCAACCTACTTCATTTTGGAATCTCCACCGCGTACACGGTTAGTCAAAGTGGTTTTCGGTATCGACAGAGAGTATGTCCATATCCGATCCCGGTCTCTTTGCCAACCCATCGTTATTATAACACCGCGGTCATTTAAAAGTAGTTTATACTTTAAAAACCAGAATAAATTTTCCATTTCAAAACTATGAATTCGATATCAATTTAAAAACCCAAAATAATATGATATCATTTTATCTCAAATATAACTCTTTTTCCAAAATCATACCGGTTTAAAATATAAATATCTGGAAACCAAACATTTGAATTATATTTTCAAAACATAATATTTCGGAATTCATACTTTTAAAACCATACTTCTAAAACTTGAATGGTTTGGATATTCAACAGTATATAAAATAAATGGTTTACTTTTAAGGTTACTTTGTAAAGAAATTATTTCCAGGGCTTTACAAATATACTTCTTTATTTAAAGTCTACCAAATTTAAATATCACTTTCAAGTTCCAAAACCACTTCAATTTCTATTTATATATATATATATATATCCATTTGGAGTATTAATATTTCAAAACTAAAGTTGGAATTTATTCTTTCAACAAATTAAATGTTCTATTATTTAGTTTTGAGTATTTACATAAAATCTATAAATAAAACTCCAATTTCTAGAAATTAACTATTTTCTTAAATTTAAATTATACTAAAATATTCTATTTAAGTAAATCTTGGAAAATCCATTTATAAATATCATACCTTAAAATTTCCAAATTTAAACATATAAGATAAATCACCAAATTCCATTTTCTCAAATTTTTATCATTTTATTCAACAGGTTTATACACAGCTTAAATTTAAAATTTTAACTTCATATGTGTATATCTCGAAGAAAAATATTTTATAAAATATCAAAATTAAATTTTACAAACCGTATCCCATCCAAACCATAGAAATCACTTTTAAAATAATTTATATATAGACCACGGTGCCTGTATATAATTTTCTATCCTATGGTCAAGTGATACGGATATTTATCATTTCAATCCGCAATTTAAAAATAAAATTTTGCGGTTGTATATCATTTCAAACCACAATCCCGAATGAAATGAAAAATGCATGATAACTTGCAATTTAATGATATCAAATAAACATCCATTCATCAACATCATCCATTGTCCAAATCACAATCATCCATCAATATCAATCAAAATCAATATATACATGAGATTATATAGCAGGTAATAACTGTCAATTATATTCAAATTAAATTTAACAACTATTAATCTAACATTTTATATTCAGTAATAATTTATATAACTGTTAACTAGCAGTTTATATGCAAACAAATAAATTATAACTGTAAATAAATACGCAATAAATAAATTAAATTAACAGTTAAATTAAATAAATGCAATTTAACAGCTATGATGAAATAAACATGCCAAATAGTCATAAATAAATTTCTATTCATTTCTAAAATTAATTTAACAAACATAAAAGCTTCTAGTAGTTGTGAGTGGGTTAAAACACTCACCTTTTGAATTTAAATCGAATTTAAACCCGATTTAAACCCAAAAATTCGCCCGTCTCAGAATTCGTCCAAACCAGCGTCATCAAGTCCGGAATTAAATTACGATCCTAGCAAAAGAAATTTCGTGTGAATCCGAATCCGTATGAGAATGTTATGGCGAAAAATGGTGATTGAATTCAAAATTAAAAATAACCAAAATGGCACACATTCTTCACTTACTGATATATGTGCCACGTCATCACAATATACCCTCCAACACTCACGCAACAACAGAGGAGAACGCACGCCTCCTTCATCACACGCTACAGACATGCGCCCTCTACCAGATCAACGCGAGCACCTAGTTAGGCAGTAGCCAACGCACGCCGCCTCCAAGCTTCCTCCCTCCGGCCGACCACACGTAGGGCTTGCGAACGCCCCCCAAAATCTGCACGTCTCAGCCCATATACACAGCAGCCGCCACAAACATCAAGCCCTAGATGAATTTTGACTCCAATCGGACCGTTGAATCGCCAAACAAATTACATAGATGTGCTCCCCATCGTCCATACTACAATACCCAGAAACAGAATCTCGATCCGATGAAGTTTTGTGCGACGATGATGAACGGTTTTGGGGCTGTTTGAATTTATTCTGGATGAACGACAGCTCCAATTGAAAAACGAATTACACCATTAGATTACGCGTATCGAAAACATCAACATATATTTTTTTGAGAATTTTCTGAATTTTTTTTTGAGTTTTGACTTTTGATTTTGAACTGTGGATAGATCTGGAATTGGATCTGAGATGTATACATTTGGGGAAGAGAAAAGAGTGAAGAAATGAACGTACATCAAAAGAATAGAGACTAGGGTTTATAGCTGTATATATATAGGTAGGCTAGCGATAGGGTAGATAGGCTGTAGAATGAACGTGCGTGACAAACTATGGTCCAAAAAGCCCGCTATGCCTCCGGTGTCGAATTTGTTAAAACTATATATCCAAACAGGTGTTTTAAAATATTCTGAACGCGATGAAAAAAGTTTCGCGACCAAATTCGATCGTATGAAGAAGTTATGCTGAAAACAAGATTTCCAAATTGATTTCAAATTGATTTTAATAAAATTGATTTCAAGGCGTTTCGCGTCCGTACGATCTAACGACAAGTTCGATCGATACGAAATTTGAAATCCTATAATAATTCACCGATACGGATCCGATGAAACTAGTTTCGTCGAAATCCGAGTCCGTGCCCAAAATGGCTATTTTTAATATTTATTAAATAAATTAAAATAAATCATAAAAATCCAAATTTTCTTTCAACTTTAAATATTGGCCAAATTTCATTACTTATATAATCCAATCAATTCCAAATGATTTAGCAAGCTTGGATGTGAATTAAAAACTATAAGTATATCAATTTGCAGTGTTAATCTCTGCACTTCTTATTATTTGGGAATTATAAATTTTATTCTCAAAACCCAATTATTTAATCTTATACTTTTATACTCTCATCTTAAATCTAATTAAATAAATAACTTGATTTCCATTTCAACTCATTTTAAATTGCAATTAACCTTTTTACCATAAATTAAATCCCAAATTATAAATAAACTTTTATTTCCATTTCCTTTTTCTCAACTGTTTATTAATTCCCATCCAAATGAATTCAACATTATGAATTTGATAAATTTATTAGATTTACTTCCTTTCTATATTTCTAAGTTATTGTTGTCAATATGAACATTAGTTTAAGATTTCACTCAAATGTTTACCAATTCCAATCTAAACTCAATAACGTCATAATTAACGTTAGAATCCGTTTTATTATGCATAAATTCTAAATTTTACTGACCCAAATTTTCTTCTTTTCATTCCATATTAATTGTCAATCCTATAGAAAAATTAACATTAGGTTCATACCTTTTTACAAATAACTCCAATTTCTTCCAAATAATAATTACATAAACTATTAAATATTAAATCCATTAAATTGCAATAAATTCAATTGATTGCAATTTATTTCCAAATAAATTTGGATTTTTATTTGGTTATACACAAAATTACGTTATCACTTGCCTAACAAGGTTATTATCACTTAAGATCTCACTGCATCCACATTTTCACATTTTCATTTCTTAGTTTCTTTACTTTATTCTACATAATTTATTACAAATGGGATTTTCTTTGGTTTACATCTTATTTGTATTTAACATTTCTCAATCACCAATTCATTTCACTTTAACTGCGGTAAATTGGCGGATAAATTGAATTTGATTCCCAAAATCTAAATTAACAAGAAACAAGGGTAGGTAACATACAATAGTCATTACTCCAAATTCTAGTCACCTAAATAGGCTTTTATTCCTTGCAAATAAATGTTACTATTTATTTTCATAGTACAAATCTCAATGATTATTCCATTTTATATTTGCTTAGGCCATTTATAGTCCACTATACATATCTACATAAATGGGTAATTTATTCAATTCATTAAGTGTCAATTCTATTAAGCCCTGTTTATATCTTTATGCATTCTTCTATTACTTTACAAAAGGGAATAACTTTTAAACTTATACACTTAATAACAAAACCGTTATAAATCCAATAAACTTCCAAATCCAAGTTTGTACACATTTTACACAACTATTATGATTTCTCACAAACGTTGAATTTATTAAATGACCATTTATTATAATTTAATTCCCTTAATTGAATCAAATGCTTATTATTATATATATTCTTTTCATTCTACCATTCCTTCCCATTTTATATTCATTAACGTATTTACACATCTCTATCTTTCAAATATAAAATAACCAAACTGATTACAAACACTGTTTCTATCAATTTTCATAAGTTTGTTCAAAACTATACTTTTGTTTACATAAAATAAATTTTATGTTTCTATTAGTTTTCTTTTCCTTTCACTACAGGCATAAATTATTACTATCTACACTAATTACATCTTTGTATTAATGAACACCATTTAAGTTAATATTTATACTAACATTCACAAATTCAACATTTATTTGTTTCTTCAAAATTACTTTAAATCAAGTTGTGAAAATTTACATTATTCACATCTATTATCATAAAATTTTATAGTTACACTAAATTGCAACCACTATACCAAACTTCTACATTTATTCTTAACCAAATTAGAAATTATATTAATTCATTTTATTAAATATCATAAATTTAACGGGTCGTTACAATCTCCCCCACTCAAAACTTTTCGTCCCCGAAAAGGAAAAAGAAGGGAGGAGGAAGATTTACAGTGCATCTTATTTCAAATATTAACTTATAAACAATATTTTACTGGATTAATTTCCTTTAATGAAATATACTTGTTTTATAATCATTATATCCTTTAATACTTGAATTATTAAAGTTGGAAAAATACTTTCACAAAATTCTAAGTCCAAAATTTCCTGAAAATTTTGGCAAAGTCTCCTTTGTACGGAGGGACTCTGGAGAAAATATAATATCCAAATATACAAATATATTACATATATTATCAAAATATTTTCCCAATACGGCAAAATTATATAAAATAGCGCTAAAATGTAATCCGGAAACGTACCTATTTGTCGGGCAATACGCTTATTATTACGGAACCAAAATCAGTAGCAGTTGCTTCCATAACCTGTATTTTCTTATAAGCCTAAAAGGTTAAATATTTATTTTAAAATGAACTATTCTAGTGGATTCAATCATTCATATCCAATCAAATGCAACAACCATACATTTTAACAAACAGCACACACCGCAAACAAAATCATTCAATCAAACAAACAATTAGTTGTTAGGTTCAAATTCCGAAATTGTACGAAATGTAAAATAACTATCAAGTGCATCCTTTACTCAACAATCTTAGATGGAACAAAGATAGATTATTTCTCCATCCAACAACTTCAAAATTCCTTACCCAACAACCATACATCAACCAAACAATTCAAATCAACACCAAAATAGCTTATTATACATTTATTTCATACTTCAGTGGTTTGATTTTCTTCCCTTCATTTTTGAGAGATTTCTTTGTTCTTACAAGTTTTATTTTCCAATTATCACCAAATTTATTATATTTGTATTTCCTTTTTATTACTTAAGTTTATAAAATAATTCTCATTAATAACAACAAATATTTTGAATATCTTCCTTTCCTTACTCTTCACTTGTAAGATTTCCCTTAAATTCTTAATCTGCTAACATTCATTCTTATAAGTGGAAGTTTTTATTTATCCATTAACTATGGATTACAGTCATTTAAATTCTTCCTACTTTCCATTATATTAGAATAGGGGAGATTAAAACATACTTAAGTGAATAATCATATAATAAATTCTTATTTTGAATTTCATTTTATATACTTAGGTTCATATCATCTATTAATAATAAAATTTCAATTATAACCTAAGTTTATACCATTTAAATTCTTATTTATAACAATAAATTATTGAATACTTCATTATTTCCAAAATTCTACTTGTATAATATCCTATTTAAAATTCTTATTTAACATTTCAACTTTTATATTTGGGTAAGTTATTTATGTCAAAGAAAGTGCAATTGAACTTATACAAGTTGAATCTCAATTCTCTAAATTAAATTTGATGTTTATCCATATTTCTCTTTGTCTTATATGTATGCAAATTCCTCTTTATAACTTTGCAATTATTCTCTTATTTAAATTAGAGGTTTCAATTCATTTATTACTTAACTTTTATTTCACTACAATTTAACAATTGATTAATTAATGGAGAATTTTAGAATTGGATTCCGGGTCAGATTTCAATTTATTTCAAAATAATAGATAAATAAGTTCTTACAACTCAAAATCTCTAATTATAGTTAGAACAATAAAAGAATTTTTTTTATAGAAAATTTCATAATAAATCTGCAGTAGAATTTACTACAGTGGCCTTTCCCCTTCGAAACTCGAAAATGAAAGTCGATGATGCGGCCGTCATCACCGAATTTATTTTCCAGCGACAGAGAGGAAAGTACAGAATTTAATTCTTTTCCAAAATCTTCTTTAAAACAATTCTTCCAATTTATATGAAATATTTATATAAGAAAATACTTATAAACCGAACCATTATTTTTCATAAATTCTTTGAAAACATATTTGGAAATATCCCGGACTTAAGTTCTAAAATCTCCAATTTGATTTATCATAATTTCAACTTAGCTTCAATTATTATAGATATTTTTATTTTCTAACACCCAATCTATAGCAACCAAATATATATATATCTTTATAAAACTATTTTTATATATAGAAAATATAATAGGCAAAATTATTTCATTCACCTATATTAAAAACGGATATTATGTCGGTCTGTCCTATTAAGTGTTTAGAAATCCCTATTGATGGCATAGCGTCCCATGCATCAACCATAATTTATAAATACAAAGCGGAACAGATTAACACAATATAAAAATCTTTTTATTAATACTAACAAATACGCTCTCTTATATATATACACTCAGCGACTCCCATAGGATATTACTACCCTATTAACAAAGAGTCAAACCCCATAAAGCCATGGTTTATCGCTAAACCTGGCTCCGATACCAACTGTAACAGCCCGCCTTTTCGCACGATTTAAACCGACACACATGCTGATTCAAACCATACGGAAGGGCGGATTTGTTATGGGGTAAATAAGAAAAAAAACAGAGAAGACATAAACAAATAGAATCTCGAAGCGGAAGGATAAAATATAATAAGAAAATATACAGTTTATAAAAAAAACTGTTTACAAACATTTATATAATACATATCAGAGTTACACATACCAATAACAATGCAGCGGAACAGTGTGAGTGTAGTGCAATACTATAAATAATAATAATACAAATTCTTCGTCTTCGTCCTCCAAAGCTAAAGTCTTCGATCCTGAAACGCTCGAACTGACCCGAGCGAATTTGAAAAGACAAAAACACTCGAGTCAGAACTAAAAGGTCTTATGTGAGTTAAATTAACAGAAATAAATATGAGTGCAATAACTCAAAAGATGTTCGGGATTTACATCTCCTAAGGATCCGTTAAACTATTTACTATGTAGTATATTGCGCTATTATAATAGTGTCTATAGTAAAATAAACATACTTTTAAATAGCATTAAGGCTTTACATTTTCCACCTTAACACGTAATAGTCCCAGTAGTCCATCCAATATCATAGTCCCTCCTGATCGGGAAGCCACCAGAGGATACCACACGGGCTACGGGAGAAATCCAAACTCGTACAAGGCGCGATAGGGTAGGTGACACGGCACAACTAGGCAATGCCAGGGTAGATATACCAATTACGCTTCCGGGTCGATGGTAACGCGTAGCCGCAGCTACCGCCCACCTCGAACAAACTCCCCAAAATCAAAATAGAAGTGGCCACTGAATCAATCCAAAGTCAAAGTATAATATCGAAGGGGAGTGTCCGATCAGAGGAATGACCTCATTAACCCGTCAATCGCTCCTGTTTTAGCCACCTTATGCCAACTCACGGGAGTTGGGTCCACGTATTTACCTTACAGGAAACGTCGCCACCAACCTACTTCATTTTGGAATCTCCACCGCGTACACGGTTAGTCAAAGTGGTTTTCGGTATCGACAGAGAGTATGTCCATATCCGATCCCGGTCTCTTTGCCAACCCATCGTTATTATAACACCGCGGTCATTTAAAAGTAGTTTATACTTTAAAAACCAGAATAAATTTTCCATTTCAAAACTATGAATTCGATATCAATTTAAAAACCCAAAAAAATATGATATCATTTTATCTCAAATATAACTCTTTTTCCAAAATCATACCGGTTTAAAATATAAATATCTGGAAACCAAACATTTGAATTATATTTTCAAAACATAATATTTCGGAATTCATACTTTTAAAACCATACTTCTAAAACTTGAATGGTTTGGATATTCAACAGTATATAAAATAAATGGTTTACTTTTAAGGTTACTTTGTAAAGAAATTATTTCCAGGGCTTTACAAATATACTTCTTTATTTAAAGTCTACCAAATTTAAATATCACTTTCAAGTTCCAAAACCACTTCAATTTCTATTTATATATATATATATATATCCATTTTGAGTATTAATATTTCAAAACTAAAGTTGGAATTTATTCTTTCAACAAATTAAATGTTCTATTATTTAGTTTTGAATATTTACATAAAATCTATAAATAAAACTCCAATTTCTAGAAATTAACTATTTTCTTAAATTTAAATTATACTAAAATATTCTATTTAAGTAAATCTTGGAAAATCCATTTATAAATATCATACCTTAAAATTTCCAAATTTAAACATATAAGATAAATCACCAAATTCCATTTTCTCAAATTTTTATCATTTTATTCAACAGGTTTATACACAGCTTAAATTTAAAATTTTAACTTCATATGTGTATATCTCGAAGAAAAATATTTTATAAAATATCAAAATTAAATTTTATAAACCGTATCCCATCCAAACCATAGAAATCACTTTTAAAATAAGTTATATATAGACCACGATGCCTGTATATAATTTTCTATCCTATGGTCAAGTGATACGGATATTTATCATTTCAATCCGCAATTTAAAAATAAAATTTTGCGGTTGTATATCATTTCAAACCACAATCCCGAATGAAATGAAAAATGCATGATAACTTGCAATTTAATGATATCAAATAAACATCCATTCATCAACATCATCCATTGTCCAAATCACAATCATCCATCAATATCAATCAAAATCAATATATATATGAGATTATATAGCAGGTAATAACTGTCAATTATATTCAAATTAAATTTAACAACTATTAATCTAACATTTTATATTCAGTAATAATTTATATAACTGTTAACTAGCAGTTTATATGCAAACAAATAAATTATAACTGTAAATAAATACGCAATAAATAAATTAAATTAACAGTTAAATTAAATAAATGTAATTTAACAGCTATGATGAAATAAACATGCCAAATAGTCATAAATAAATTTCTATTCATTTCTAAAATTAATTTAACAAACATAAAAGCTTCTAGTAGTTGTGAGTGGGTTAAAACACTCACCTTTTGAATTTAAATCGAATTTAAACCCGATTTAAACCCAAAAATTCGCCCGTCTCAGAATTCGTCCAAACCAGCGTCATCAAGTCCGGAATTAAATTACGATCCTAACAAAAGAAATTTCGTGTGAATCCGAATCCGTATGAGAAAGTTATGGCGAAAAATGGTGATTGAATTCAAAATTAAAAATAACCAAAATGGCACACATTCTTCACTTACTAATTTATGTGCCACGTCATCACAATATACCCTCCAACACTCACGCAACAACAGAGGAGAACGCACGCCTCCTTCATCACATGCTACAGACATGCGCCCTCTACCAGATCAACGCGAGCACCTCCTTAGGCAGTAGCCAACGCACGCCGCCTCCAAGCTTCCTCCCTCCGGCCGACCACACGTAGGGCTTGCGAACGCCCCCCAAAATCTGCACGTCTCGGCCCATATACACAGCAGCCGCCACAAACATCAAGCCCTAGGTGAATTTTGACTCCAATCCGACCGTTGAATCGCCAAACAAATTACATAGATGTGCTCCCCATCGTCCATACTACAATACCCAGAAACAGAATCTCGATCCGATGAAGTTTTCTGCGACGATGATGAACGGTTTTGGGGCTGTTTGAATTTATTTTGGATGAACGATAGCTCCAATTGAAAAACGAATTACACCATGAGATTACGCGTATCGAAAACATCAACATATATTTTTTTGAGAATTTTCTGAATTTTTTTTTGAGTTTTGACTTTTGATTTTGAACTGTGGATAGATCTGGAATTGGATCTGAGATGTATACATTTGGGGAAGAGAAAAGAGTGAAGAAATGAATGTACAACAAAAGAATAGAGACTAGGGTTTATAGCTGTATATATATAGGTAGGCTAGCGATAGGGTAGATAGGCTGTAGAATGAACGTGCGTGACAAACTATGGTCCAAAAAGCCCGCTATGCCTCCGGAGTCGAATTTGTTAAAACTATATATCCAAATAGGTGTTTTAAAATATTCTGAACGCGATGGAAAAAGTTTCGCGACCAAATTCGATCGTATGAAGAAGTTATGCTGAAAACAAGATTTCCAAATTGATTTCAAATTGATTTTAATAAAATTGATTTCAAGGCGTTTCGCGTCCGTACGATCAAACGACAAGTCCGATCGATACGAAATTTGAAATCCTATAATAATTCACCGATACGGATCCGATGAAACTAGTTTCGTCGAAATCCGAGTCCGTGCCCAAAATGGCTATTTTTAATATTTATTAAATAAATTAAAATAAATCATAAAAATCCAAATTTTCTTTCAACTTTAAATATTGGCCAAATTTCATTACTTATATAATCCAATCAATTCCAAATGATTTAGCAAGCTTGGATGTGAATTAAAAACTATAAGTATATCAATTTGCAGTGTTAATCTATGCACTTCTTATTATTTGGGAATTATAAATTTTATTCTCAAAACCCAATTATTTAATCTTATACTTTTATACTCTCATCCTAAATCTAATTAAATAAATAACTTGATTTCCATTTCAACTCATTTTTAATTGCAATTAACCTTTTTACCATAAATTAAATCCCAAATTATAAATAAACTTTTATTTCCATTTCCTTTTTCTCAACTGTTTATTAATTCCCATCCAAATGAATTCAACATTATGAATTTGATAAATTTATTAGATTTACTTCCTTTCTATATTTCTAAGTTATTGTTGTCAATATGAACATTAGTTTAAGATTTCACTCAAATGTTTACCAATTCCAATCTAAACTCAATAACGTCATAATTAACGTTAGAATCCGTTTTATTATGCATAAATTCTAAATTTTACTGACCCAAATTTTCTTCTTTTCATTCCATATTAATTGTCAATCCCATAGAAAAATTAACATTAGGTTCATACCTTTTTACAAATAACTCCAATTTCTTCCAAATAATAATTACATAAACTATTAAATATTAAATCCATTAAATTGCAATAAATTCAATTGATTGCAATTTATTTCCAAATAAATTTGGATTTTTATTTGGTTATACACAAAATTCCGTTATCACTTGCCTAACAAGGTTATTATCACTTAAGATCTCACTGCATCCACATTTTCACATTTTCATTTCCTAGTTTCTTTACTTTATTCTACATAATTTATTACAAATGGGATTTTCTTTGGTTTACATCTTATTTGTATTTAACATTTCTCAATCACCAATTCATTTCACTTTAACTGCGGTAAATTGGCGGATAAATTGAATTTGATTCCCAAAATCTAAATTAACAAGAAACAAGGGTAGGTAACATACAATAGTCATTACTCCAAATTCTAGTCACCTAAATAGGCTTTTATTCCTTGCAAATAAATGTTACTATTTATTTTCATAGTACAAATCTCAATGATTATTCCATTTTATATTTGCTTAGGCCATTTATAGTCCACTATACATATCTACATAAATGGGTAATTTATTCAATTCATTAAGTGTCAATTCTATTAAGCCCTGTTTATATCTTTATGCATTCTTCTATTACTTTACAAAAGGGAATAACTTTTAAACTCATACACTTAATAACAAAACCGTTATAAATCCAATAAACTTCCAAATCCAAGTTTGTACACATTTTACACAACTATTATGATTTCTCACAAACGTTGAATTTATTAAATGACCATTTATTATAATTTAATTCCCTTAATTGAATCAAATGCTTATTATTATATATATTCTTTTCATTCTACCATTCCTTCCCATTTTATATTCATTAACGTATTTACACATCTCTATCTTTCAAATATAAAATAACCAAACTGATTACAAACACTGTTTCTATCAATTTTCATAAGTTTGTTCAAAACTATACTTTTGTTTACATAAAATAAATTTTATGTTTCTATTAGTTTTCTTTTCCTTTCACTACAGGCATAAATTATTACTATCTACACTAATTACATCTTTGTATTAATGAACACCATTTAAGTTAATATTTGTACTAACATTCACAAATTCAACATTTATTTGTTTCTTCAAAATTACTTTAAATCAAGTTGTGAAAATTTACATTATTCACATCTATTATCATAAAATTTTATAGTTACACTAAATTGCAACCACTATACCAAACTTCTACATTTATTCTTAACCAAATTAGAAATTATATTAATTCATTTTATTAAATATCATAAATTTAACGGGTCGTTACATATTTTCTCATGGCTGCTAGGGGAAACAAGGGTTATGTATTAATAGTTATTAGATAATTATGGAATGACTCACTTTAGAGTTCTCTATAGGTTAATATAACCAAGGTCAAACAGGCTATCTCGAAGTAGCGGATTTACACAGTTCCCTCGACTTGAAAATACCGTGGAAATTGAATATGGACACTACACTTTAGTCATAGTTAAATTATGGCATGATGTCTACTGAATGACTATAGTCGGGTCTGAGTTGAAGGATTGGAAGTTAAATTGTAATGTCCCAGAATTTTGGACAATATTTATTTAATAATCTTCATTAATAATTATGTTATATTGGCTGGTTTATTCTTTTCAAAACTAATAATAATTTAATTAGGCAAATTTTATTCTTTTCAAAGTTAATAATATTTAATTGATAAAAAATTATCTTTCTAAGCTAATAAAAAAGTATTTTATTTATAATGTATATTGTATGTACATTGTGAATAGGAAGTTGGGTTTCAATTTAATAAAAATATTTTCAAATTATAATATATATATAT
The DNA here is from genome assembly GCA_030765085.1 of Allium cepa. Taxonomy (NCBI): domain Eukaryota; kingdom Viridiplantae; phylum Streptophyta; class Magnoliopsida; order Asparagales; family Amaryllidaceae; genus Allium; species Allium cepa. Next base: position 380,087,575 of record CM060928.1, on the reverse strand, counting down.
ATATATGTGTGTGTGTGTGTGTGCGCGCGCGTGTGCATATGTATGTATTATGATTTGGAAGATTATGATTGAATTTAATATAAAAGCTTTTCAAAAGAACTATTTAAAAATTTAGCTTATATTTCCGAAAACACGTAAAGTAAATATTTATTTTGTTTTAAAAAAATGATAGCTTAAAATAGTATATTATAATAAGAGTTTAATATGTTTTCTTTTAAAATTGGTACTTGAAATAAATTTAGTTTATATATATATATATAAATATATATATTTAAGTATAATAACTTAATTTTAAATTTTAAATTGGGTTGAGGATGGTGACAGGAATACCAAATTCTTTCATGACTCTTTAAAAGTTAAGCATGCCAATGAGAATAATTTTCTGTATTTCTGGTGAGCATGGCACCTTATGTACAACCCCTGAAACTGTTGACAAAGCAATCATTGATTATTTTTCTAATCTTCTTGGCAATGCTGAAGAGTTCTGCCCTGACTTAGACCTTATTTCAACACTTGACTTGCCAAGCATATCCCAATTTGGAGTTGCTTCTCTTATAAAGCCTGTTACTGATGAAGAAATTAAATCCACCCTATTTTCTATGAACCAGCAGTCGGCCGGTGGACCAGATGGACTAAATGTTATCTTTTTCAAATCCACTTGGGGTGTGCTTGGTCATGAGTTTTGCCATGCAGTTCATAACTTTTTTAACAAATGCAAATTACTGAGGGAAGTCAATTGCACTAATATTGTCTTAATTCCTAAAGTCACTCCACCTATTAATGTCTCCTCATTCAGGCCTATATCTTGTTGTAATGTGGTGTACAAGTGTATTTCCAAAATTCTAGCAAATCGGCTTGCATCTGTCTTGCCATCTATTGTTTCTAGCAACCAAGCTACATTCATTTAATCCAGGAATATTCTTGACAATGTGATGCTTGCTCAGGAGTTATTAAATGGTTATTGTAGAAGCAATGTGTCTCCTGCTGCTGCTCTGAAAATTGATATTTCTAAAGCTTATGACTCAATACACTGGGCTTCTATTGTTAGAATAATGGAAAACATGGGTTTTCCAAAAATATTTGTGTCTTGGGTGTACATATGCATTTCCACTCCTGCCTTCTCTGTTGTAATTAATGGAAGGACTGTTGGTTTTTTCAATAGTAAGAAAGGAATACGACAGGGTGACCCTATTTCTTCATACCTATTTCTCCTGGTCATGGAAGTATTAACTGTGATACTTAAATATAATTATACACACAAGTTTATCAAGTATCACCCAAAATGCTCCAACCTCCAAATAACTTCCATTATGTTTGTTGATGATGTCATGTTGTTTACTAAGCCTGAGTTTACATCAATTTCTGGGTTGATGAAGGCTTTACAGTCTTTCTATCTCATGACTGGCCTCACAATTAACCAATCTAAATCATCCATGCTTGTTGCAGGGGTGACTGATGATCATGCTGCTGCACTTTATCAGTTTTTTGGCTTTTCTTGTATGGCATCTGATATGAGTTATCTTGGCCTACCATTAATAACTAAAAGAATTGCTACTACTGATTGCTTAATCCTATATAATAAAATAACTAAGGTCATGTCCAATTGGTGTAACAGGTATATTTTTCAATGTGGCAGGCTTGTCCTTATTAAAGCTGTTGTTTTTCCATCCATTGTCTATTGGGTACGTTCTTTTATCCTACCTACTAAGCTATTATAGTTAGTTAGGTTAGCCATGAATAGATACTTCTAGACTGGAAGTGTTCACAACACTAGGTCAATTCCATGCTCCTTTTGCATATTTGAGACCACTATGAAGTTTGGTGGATTTGGAATCATCAATGTTAGGAAGTGGAATACTGCTGCATTTAGTAAACATTTAGATGATCTTATTATGAAGAAAGACAGTTTATGGGTCAGGTGGATGTGGTAGTACAACATTAAGAGAAGGCATTTCTGGTGTATGGATATTCCACAGAATTGCAGCTCGAATTGGAGGAATTTGCTGAAACTTAGGGATGTTTTTTTACCTATGGTTCAATATCATATTCAATCTAACCATTCTGTTGTTTTTTGGCATGACCCATGGGTAAGGAAGGGTCTGATTCTATCAAAAGGTTGTGAATATCCCCTGATACAGCAAACTGGTATTCATACTGATGCAAAAGCTATTGATTATTTATTTGATGGCAATATTATGCTGCCTTATAATAGCAATCAAATGATAAGGAAAATGTGGAGGGAAATAATGAATTGCTACAAGAGTGCTGATCATTCCATTTCTGTAACCTGGGGACAAAAGGTGCACACTGTTGCCTCTGTGTACATGTACTTAACTGCTCCTAATCTTCTTCCAGCTGCTAGGTGGTACTATGTTTTATGGACTAATGAATCTTAGCCTAGGGAGAATTTGATGATGTGGAAGGTTGTTAGTCATGCCTTGATGACTAGGGATGTTTTGAACAGGTGTGGGTTGACTGTGTGCACATGTTGTGTATATTGTGATATGTGTGATGAAACAGTGGAGCACCTTTCCTTTGATTACTCTGCACTACTTAATTTGAGGAGTAGAATCATTTGTACCACTGGGTTTGATCTCAATACTGCCTACTCTGCTTCAGTTCGGAATATAATGCAAAAAGCTGCTGCTATGAAGAATGATGAGGTTAGTGCTTTGGTTGTTTGCTTGAAAATCTATTATGATGTGATATTGTCCGAAAGAGGAATGCTAGAATTTTTGAGAATTTGGCGAAAACGTTTGATACTCTCTGGTTCGAAGTGAAGAATAGGGTCTACTTGCAACTGCAGAGGAGCAATAGGCAGTACCCTGTTGGCATTATCCAAGCTTGGGCTGACTAGTTGTTTGCTTTTGCTTTCTTGTGTTTTTTTGTTTGTTTTTTTAGCTTTATTCAAAGCTTGTTTGAATCATTTTTTTCTAATTGCAATAAATCTGGTAGGGATCCAGTCAACGTCGTTGGCTTTGCCAAATTTTTTTTTAAAAATAAGCTTTAATTTAATGCCCATTTATTTTGTTTTAATTTTTTTTTCTTTTAAATTTAGCATGGGAAAATGTATTTTTTAATATACATTAATAAAACATAAATTGGTATATACATAAACATATTAATATAAAATATAATTAAATAATAATTTAAAACATTTGTAAATATAAGTAATTAATATAATATTGAAATCAAACATGTGTAAGGCCATTATAACATGCAATCACATTTGTGAGCTTAAGAACATTTCAAGTTAACAAGTGGCAATACATTTGTTTTAAAAATTTAAGTATATAAAAATGTTTTAAAAAGGAAAGCCTGTTTTTGTTTTTTCAGTTCAAATTTTCCTTAGTTCTTTCTTTTTCTTCTTAAAAATATAAACAAAACCAAAACAAACTTTAAATCAAAACACAACTGCAAGCTCCTCTGGTTCGCAATAGCAGTTTCAAAGATTCAACAAACAAGGTTTGAAATTCAATAAGCAAACTCAACTTAAACAACAGGATTCAAATGCCAGTTCAAAAACGAGAAAACTCAACATCAAAATCAGGCAGATCAAATACCATAAATTTCTAGAATAATGTTCTCTGCTTCTTTCAGTTTCTGTGAGTATACTTTTTTTAGAAAACAGTTTAAAAATCTGTGATGAAAACCTTGTTGCATGTGTGGAAATCTTGTAGGAATATATTCTATAATGCTTTCATGAATTTTTGGATATGAATGTGTGTATATAAGTATAATATGTCTATATATTGTCTCTACGTATTTATATTTGTGCTTTGTTATAAGTAACAGGCTCAACTTCATCATGAAAAGAATTCCTATCTTCCGAAAAACATCACTATTAGTCTAGGATCATTGAAAAGAAAATGATAATAACAAAGTAATCTTGCTTTTAAAAATAATTTTAGGTGTATATATTTGGCAAACATTCAGGAAATTAAAGATTACAATTAAAATCTAAAATATGTTGAAAATCAATGTCTATGATTTCATCTTTGGATTATAGAATCTGATTCGTATAAACGAATCATGAATTTTGACATGAATTTGGTAAATTTTTAAAATAGTTTGTGTCGTGAATTAGTGAGTTGATCGTTTTTGGGTAATTGGTCGATTGTCGTCGATCGACGGCAAGGGGAGGATCGAGACCACTACTGGAGGAGGCTGGATTATGGAGGATCTCAGGAAAAATATGTGAATATTTTTCTGATGGACGTGGAGAGTCGTTAGAGGTAATCTAGGGTGGGGGTTGCCTGCTTTTGTCTGGACTGAAGTCGAGGCGAACTCGACGTCGTTGATGCTTCGGGTCGAATCGCGAGTCAGTGGTTCGAGACGCGACTGTGGTTGAGGCGGCAGGTCTTCTGGTGATGGAGTTCGTCGTCGACAGGTGTTTGTATTGATCGAGTTTTCGGACGTTGTGGGTTCATTTGCTCGTTTTTGTTTCTCTGGCGATATCGGCGAGCTGAGTGGTCGTGAGGGATGGTGGGAGTGTCGATGACTTGCCAAGGGTCGTAGCGATGGTCAGAGTAGGGTGGCTACGGCGTACACGTGCACGCGTGTACATTGGTTTAGGTTTGGGTTTTGTGGGTTTGGGAAGATGAGTTTGGCCCGGGTTTTACTCGATGTCATTCTCGTGTTCAACTCGAAGTTGTTGAGGGTAGCCTCGTATTGTTTTCTCAGGTTTTCTTGGGTTTTATCTTGGGGTTTTGCTGTTTTAACTCGGGAACGATTTGTTACCAGGTTTTAAACCTGTCCAGGTTTTTAAATTATTAAATGAATGTCGAATTTGAAAGCAAAGTTAAATTTTAAACAGTGTTTTTGAAAAGAATTTCCAAGTACAGGCTAACCAGTTTTAAAGATGAATGAAATGTTTGAATTAGATAATGATGTTTAAACAAGTTAAAGTTTTAAAAAGTATATATTTCAAAGCTTAAATTTTATTTTAAAAATAGTTTGGTTTATATAAATATTACATTAGATAAATCATGTAATTAGTCCATAAACGTTTTCAAATAAAATGTAATTGATGGAACTAAGATGTGATTAAAGTGAAAGGTATTTAACTTTAATAAATCAAAGGATGATGATTTTGTATAAACCAAATTCAAGCTTTTAATTTAATTTAAATGGTAGGTAAGAGTTTAATGTAGTAAATTGGTTATCTTAATTTAATCAAGTTTTATTAACAAAAGTAATTAAAGTATAATTACTTACCAAGATGATTAATTTAGGTAATTAAATTAAGATATATTAATTTATGTAATTAAATAAGGGCCGTTGATTACTTGATTTAGGTTTGATTAATCTAAGTAATCATAGGTTAATTAGTTAAGGAATAATTAACTAATGGATGTAATTAGAGGTTAATTACTTAATATTAAAAGGATTATTAAGGGAAATTACTTAATGTGGTAATTTGAAGGAATGAATTACCCAATGTAATTAATTAAATTAATGTGGTTAATTTAAGTTAATTAATTAGTTAATTAATTAATGATAATCACTTAATGATGGGTTAAGTATAATTACTTAATGTAATTAATAAAGTGTAATTACATAGTGTAAGTAATTAATAGGTAATTACTGGATGTAATTAATTAAAGGGGAATTACTTAGTGGAACGTAACTAAAGAATAATTACTTAGTGGAAGTAATTAAGTGTTAATTACACAGGGTAATTAATTAAAGGATTAATTAATTAATTAAGAAGTTAATTAATTAATGTAAGTAATTAAAGGATAGTTAATCACTAAATGAGTTCAATTAAGGACTAATGAATATGATTAATTAAAGATTAATTATTAAATGTAATTAGAAGAAAATTAATTAATGAAAGTAATTAGAGGATCATTAATTAATGCAATTAATAAGAATAATTTTAAGGGTTAATTAATTAATGAATGTGATTAATTAAAAGATAATTAATCAACGAAGTGATTATAGTATAATTAATTAATATAATTAATTAAGGATCAATGTAATTAATTATAGTTAATTAATTAATGAGAGTAATTAAAAGATAATTAATGTGAATGGTTAAAGAATGATTAATTTGTGTAGTTAATTTAAGGGCTAATTACTTAACGTAATTAAAGAATTATTAATCAATGATGATTAATTTAGAGAATAATTAAAGGATAATTATTCTGTAATTAAAGACTAATTAATTGGTTTATAAGGTAATTAAAGAATGATTAATCAATTAAATGATTGTAATTAATTAATGTTTGATTAGGCAGGGTTAGGTGATTAATTCTCAAGTTATTAATTTAATTTAAGTTAATTAAATTAATTATTATATGGATTAATAATTCCTGTTGTGGATGGTTATTTGAGTAGAGGGTCTGGATTTATTGATACCTATAGTTTGATAATCTACGATATTCTGTGATGTGATATTGATTATAGCTATGATAAATGTGTGATATTTATCTGTGAATGGTGCTATGTGAATTCAATGTATTAAATTGAATTAAATTGTTTAAACTTGAAAAACTTGGACTTTAAGGTGGCGTTTTGGATTTCGGTGACACCAGGATCAGATTTCCATATTTGGAATTTCGAAAACCACATCGATCCAAATTAAACGATAGGTCATGAAATCTCAAGTGAAGATCAAGATGAAGATTTAGAAGAATGGCTATGGTCGTTAACTCTAAGGGTGATTCCGAAACGAGTTAACGGAGATAGTTCTTTCGATTGAGATGAAGACTCAGAGTGCAAGGGTTATTGTCGTTAACTATGATGGTGATTCTAAAATGAGCATAGCGAGATAGTGCCTTCGGTTTCATTCGAACCCGGAACGGACTTGTATGGATTGAATTTTTTTAGAACATCATCGAGAGGACGATGAGCATTCTAAGATATGTGTTCTAAAAGGTAATCGTAACCTCAAGCCTCGTCAACCGAGAATGGCTAAAACAGGGGAGGTGTAGCAAGGCTAAGTGGGTAGCACCCAAGTAGAATGAGATTTACTCCTGGGTAGAGGTCCCTATTTATTTGGCTTAGTAGGCGGTTGGTCATGGACAACCGTGGGGTGGTCTTGTTCAGGACAATCTAGTAAGGGATGGCTCTGGCTTTTGTGTTGCAGGGGATCGAGAGGGGTCCTCGGTATGGTGATCTAGGCCACGTATTGTGATGGGCGGTACCCCAGTAGCCCTGCCATTGTATGGAATCTTATCTCCAATATATTCCGTATGTATTGATTGTTCCCAACTATGTTGGAATGTGAGATGTAAGCATTCCAGCTATTTCTGTATTTTACTTGAAAACCCTAGACCATATATAATATAACTAGATTTCTTATCAAATATTTTGGTTATCGTAAGGTAAAAAAAATTCCGTGTTTATATGCGAGAAGTCTTATGAGATTCCTTTTGTTTCAAATAATTTTCAAAGTTAAGCAACTTTAACCCGTTTACTCACACCAGACCCATGTCTGACCCGGAGTTTATATTTTGTTTTCTTAAACTCTTGGGTACTCAAATTATTACGATTAGCCAAGGGATTCAGGTTAGCTTTGACGAATTCTAGATAAAAATTTGAGCAGGAGGCTTCAGCGTATATGGATATTATGGTTCCACTATGCTAGTGTTTGTAACTGTATCTTTGTGATGTAGTTGAGTTGTAATGACTAGACAGGTCTTTATAACTGTCTAGTGTGTGTTGTATAAGTTGTGTAACTTTGATAGAGGTTGTATTTTATGTAAAACTATGTGACTAATATATTTTATTCGTTCCGCTGTGAGATTCTGATATTGTTTAGTTCTTTCTTTTCTATCTTTTATCTTTTCTATCCCTTTCTTTCGTACTAATGGTGCGTCTTTCTGTGTGATGAAAGGAGGGTCGTTACATTGTGGTATCAGAGTGCTAGGTTGAGTGAATTCTAGGCTTTGGAGTGATTTCTTTCTGAGAGAGCGTACTTGTATTTTTATGTGTATGTATATCTATATCCTAATTTGTTGGGTTACCTGTTTGGGTTTTCCAACATAAGTTCTTTGGTTGAGGGTAGTGGTGTGTGTAACACTACTAGCAATAGAAGAAGTCCGAGTGTTGAAGGTGGAAGAGTATCTGCCAGGGCGGTATTGGTCATCTCGAGTAAGCATTGGAGCATAGTGTAAGGATTTCACCAATCTCAGAGGGAAGCTTTTTTAAGGTTTGGAGTCCATCTTTGGAGTGCAAGTTTGATTGCGCTCATGCGAGCGGATTTTCTAGAGTTTGGATCGGTCGGAAGTGTTGAAGCGAGATGTTTGTGCTTGGTTTGAGGTTCAAGGAGCTTATGAATTAGAAGTCTTTCGCATTAGTGGCAGCTCCAAATGGGAAATTCAAACCGAATTGGAAGAAGAAAGGTGAAGGGAACCCGACGGCAGCAGTGCAGATCAGAAGTATTTTGTGTGCCGGCGGAAAGGTCATCTGGCTAAGCAGTGTCCAAGAGAGGGAACATTATTTCTGGAAATTGATTTGGGTAGGATTGCAAAAGTGACTTGCGATAGTTTGATTGTTCTCTTGAGAAATCTTTTGTTCGGGATTGAGGCATCTCTAGAGGATGTAGGAGTTATCGAAGTGGTTTGAGATTTTATGGATGTCTTCGAGGTAGTCGAAGGTTTGCATCCATATAAGGAGATTGAGTTCTGTATCAACTTGGTTCCTAGAGCGTTACCGGTGGTTCAGCTTAGTAGAAGGATGGCTCCTAGAGAGAGGATTGGTAAAGCAGACTAGGATTGATCGGATCTAGTTTTCGGGCTGGATTTTGTTTTGGTGTTTGTGACCGAATCGGATAGGTCACTAAGATTTTATGGAATTTGATGGACAATGTTTTCGGGATGGGTAGATCAAGCCTACGCTTGTGTTCATCAACATCATTCTTGAAACGACCCAAATTCCAACGTTCGAAAATTGACATCCGTACTCCACTATAATTAAATGCCGCAGATTCAAACGTTGAAATTCAAGTCGTGCCGGAGCTTATAACACATCAAGTATAACAACACAACGGAAGAAAAAGAAATGAATATCATTGATATACAACATTCGATACAACAATGATACAATATGAATAAATATCATAGATACAAGATAACAATGCTACGGCGGAATAACAATATGATATGACAGTGGAACCAAAAAAACTCCAAACAACAACATCGACTTTAATTCCAAAGCATCAATGCAAAAACTCCAAGCCAGTAGCTCGAACCACCATCAACTTTCACCAAGATAAGAAAGTGTCGTCCATGAATCCACAGACTCCAAAGAATTCCAAAGAGAATGCTAAAAGTTACAGAATCGATATCTATATCTGTTATCTGAAAAACCCAACTCTAGACTGCCCGTGTGGAAAATAGTGGGCACCCAGATTTTAGGAAAGGAACAATAAACTCCGGGTCAGTTGTGGGACTAGTATGAGCAAACAAAAACAATTGGTCTTTAAAACAAATAACTAGAGATTTAAAATAAATCCGCAATGCTTTTTAGAAAACGAAACTACCATAAGGCCTCCCGGCACACACACAATGCATTCGCACACTTGGGGAGATTTCTCCTTAAGATAGTCAAACATGTTTAATACGTAAAAACCATTTTGATATTATTATTATTAGTGCATAATGGAAAGAAAGTATAATACTAATCTTAACCTTCATAGGTACCATTATATTATGCCAGCTATAGCTACCACCTGAGGTGGCAGGTTATACAATTTAAAACCGTACTAGGCGCGTATTGTTTTGTTTGGATTTCCAACAAATGGTCAGGCCAAGGAACTTCCCATTGCCGCATGGGTACGCCTCTGGAGGGACGCCCCGAGAACCAAACCGTATCTCTGCCAACACAAGGCTGGATTACCTCTGTAATTAGGTAACTACTACACGAGTATGCCATCCCCCGGTCGTAACCAACCTTTATCCCGGATTCACCAACAACAACAAAGTAATAAATTTGCAGCAACCACATAGGTTAAGTATCTGGGCTCCATACCATGATACCACCTCTATCCAGAAGGAAATTAACATACCCTAAGGGGGCGCTACCTTCAAATAACCTTGCCGCATTCTTCCTGTTTCGACCACTCCGGGTTGTGATGTTCGACGAAGTCTCGTCCATAAAGCTACGCTTTACACGAAAGCCATGCTTCGATCAACAAATGATCAGTAGCACTTCGTATGCCACATTATCAAATTGGAAATGTACCACTAGTAACCATCAACTACATAACCTCTGAGCTCGTACATCTCAGAGAAGGGTGTTAAGCTAAGAGAATAAATCTCGCCACCAAACAGAAATGTATTTAATAGAAACCAGCTTTGCATCTCAAAGTGTAACATCAGACACACATCCATACAAGTCCGTTCCGGGATCAAGTGGAACCGAAGGCATTTCCAAAGAAGCCCTTGCAAATCCGGATAATCCCTAATCACGTCCGGACAACCCATCACAGAGGGTGCTCAAATCTCTATACGGGGACCAGTCGGTGCAGAGACATTCGACGGGTTATCCTTTCGTTTTCGAAAATATCCGGTCTTCACCATCGGTCTTCAAATGCAATCCATATCGTCGTATCATTATTCGGAATGGGTTATATGGAACAAAGGTCCTCAACCGGCTAAACCGAATAATGAGCGCAATATTTAAAATTATATGGATAATGGGATTTTAGTCAAGTCACAATTTTAAAATCCAAACTTTTTCTTTCAAATGGTTAAAAAAATTACCATTTCCAATCTTTTAAACAAAAAGATTCATTTCAAAAACCTTCAATGGTTTTAAACAATTCCCACACTTTAATCTTTTTAAACAAAAAAGATTCACCTTTAAGACCCCTTTAAATTTAAAACAAGGTTCACCAATCTTTTAAAGAAAGATTCACTCATAGCTTTTCAAAACCATTTCATTTCAAATCTTTATATGAAAGATGAACCGTTTAAACTCTCTTTGATTTCAAAACAATGTTTAAAAATCTTTCACATAAGTTAAAGCTGAATACATTTACATAAGCTGAAGCCATTTATGTAAAACTTGGGTTTTAAATTTAAGTTCCTAAAATAATACTTCTAAATGGTTAAAACCCCATTTAAATACCTTTTATAATTTGTACAATCTTTTTAAACCAAAATTTCCAAATCATTGAATTCATTTTCAAATATTGAATTCAAATTTAAATCAAATTATTTAAATTTCAAAAGCTCAATCAAGTTATTCAAAATAACTTTTATTTTTGAAATTCATTTTCAAAAGCTTCAATTCTAATTCCAAAACTATTTTGGATCCAAAAATTGAATCTTTAAAACTATTTCAAAATCTGTGATTTAAACCGTTTCCACGTGCAATCCATATTTGTGTGTGTATAGTGTGGTACAGGGGTTTCACACAATAGTGCAACATCATCAGTCAGCGTAGATTCAAATAAAGCAATATATCTGGTAAGCGGTATAAAACATAACGCTTATATTTGATAAGCGATATAAACCATAACGCTTATCTTTTATTCACTGATCACGGATATATATATATATATATATATATATATATATCAGATAATAAATTACATTAAACACAGGTCAAATCAAAACAAAGCTTCACAAACAGGGATATCAAACAATTCAATCATCCAATAGATTCCAAACATACATAAGTAAGATCAGATAATTGTCTGGTTGATTCAAATCAAATTAACTACTTATTAGTTACTAATCCTGGTTAATTAACATTAATGAATCACAAATCATCTTGATTTATTATTCTTTAATCCTTTATAAATAAATTAATTAACCTTAAATTAATAACTAACTCTTTGATTAATTATCCTTAATTAATTACAATAATTAATTAATTGATCCTTTAATCAATAATCATCTTGTAATCACTTTCATTAATTAATTAACCTTTAATTAATCACTTTAATAAATTTAACTTTTAATTTTTTAAGTGATTATCCTCAAATCACTTATTTATTTTATTTTATTAGAAATCATTCATTAAGTAATTAACCCCTATTTACTTATATTAACCAAACATTAATTACTTAAAAGATAAGACATTTCATATTTATTTATTAATTTATCATATTGATTAAATTAACCTTAAGTTAATTACATAATTAATTAACCTTAATTGATTATGTTAAGAAATTAAAAATTAAAAATTAATCCACCCTTAACTATCAATTATTAGTTTTCCTTTAATTAATTTCTTTAATTAATTTACCTTTAATTTCAAATTAATTAATTAATTCTTAATTAATTTCATTAACAAATGAACCCTTTAATTACTTATGTTAATAAGACCCTAAGCTTTTAATATAAATTATTTATCTTAATTATCAAATTTGATTTCAAACACTTAGGAAAATTTAAATGATCAACCTAATATGATTTCTCAAAACCAAACAAGTTTTTAAAATTATTTAAATTTAAACTTGAAGTTTGCTTGAAAACTTGAAAATTTATTCCTGAGATTTGTTCTAAAAACTTGATCATTATCTCGCTTTAAACTTTGTTCAAAATTTTGTTTTTAAATCTTACCAAAATTTTACATTTTCTTTTACCCTTAAACCAGGTTAATTCATACAAAGCAAAAGAAAACTCAAGCAACTCCGAGATAACCCTGACCCTGACCCGAGCTCAACTTCGAGTCCCCTCTCTCTCACACCTGCTTCGAGTCATCTCGCGTTTGCCTTCGAGTTCGAACCCGAGGAACCTCCTCCTTCTTCAAACCCAAAACGATAATGACCCAAGAATTTTGCATGTATACGGGCACAAACGTCGCGGCTAGTTTCGATCGTCGTCGCCGATGCCAACAAGTCACCCACGATCTCCTCCGTCGACCCCAAGCGCTAACCTCAAAGTTGAACTCGAAGTCGAAATCGAGTTCGAGCACACCCAACTGGAACTTTCAGCAACCCAAAAACCGCCTCACCCTGCCACATCACTTCACCAGAATCATCGTGACTCCAGCCTAAGCTCCGTTGGTTACCCACGCAGCCTTTCCCCCCGGTGCGATCGCCCAGATTGCCGTGACGATGACAAATTTTCTCGTGAACAACAACAACCCAAAACGAACCCAAAACCCTAAATCGATTCACATCTTCTTCAAGGATGAAATAAAAATTCAACTTGTATTTTTCTCAAACTCCATGATCTACCAGGAAACTCCAATATAAATCACGAGGGCAACAATGTTGCCGATTGCCAGCATTTGACCATAGCCCCAATTTCAAACACTCTCGAATTTATAAATGAATTCATGTGTTGGGCGAGTTCTCATTACCAGTCCAAGCTTCTCCAACTACCATTGACCGAACCAACCAACTACCGGTTGAAAGCCTCTCCATGTCCATGCCTAGCCGAATCAACCTCTGCCGAACCAAGCCACGCCGAACCAAGCTTCGTACACTTGCCACCATCCCAACTCCATCTCCATGCTACTACCGAACCAGCCTCCACCGGACCATACCAACTACCGGTCCAAAAAACCTCTCCATCCTCCACCGAACCAGACCTTGTTCACTGCCGAGCCAAAGTACACGAGCCACTGCCGAACCACCATACTCCTACCACCGAATCAAGTAAACGGATCCAAATTTGCTAGGCCAGATTGCTTCAGCCCAGGCCCACCAGCTGCTATATACATCCAGGACCCCTGCCCCCAGCCTCACTCTATAAATAGAGGGGCAGGGGTACAACAATGGCAGACAAGTTTGAGAGCTCAAGCACGGAAGGAACTTTCAAACAACTTTCATATACTTGTATACAAAACTTTGTAATTGTAATCTGAAAGAAAAAGGAGAATAACATATAAAGTGGACATAGGCACGTTCTGGCCGAACCACTATAAATCTGTGTGTCTTTTACAGTTTAGTCCATCTATTTTATATATTTGCGTAAATCACCCAAACCATCCAGATCAACATAAAATCAACTAATTCATATGACTCAGAGGTGTTTGCCCATTTTTTATGCAAACATATTTGGTGCTTTCACTGAGAAGGAGGGAGCTCGAAGCTTCAGCTTCTCCCACTCAACCCTTTTCCTATCAACATCGTTCATTGCTTGGAAAATATGGATCCCGGACGGAAGAAAGATGCTAACAAAGGAAAGGACATCGCAACTGGCAGTATCCCAGATCCAGTGATCAGGGACCAAGACAATCGTCCAGTTCCAACAGCAAATTTAAATCAGGCAAATCCGACAGCCCCTTCTACGGAACAACCAATTAGAAGGGCGGATCTGGACAGGATTGTGGCTGAAGTAACTAACCGCTTCGCATCTCAACAAGAAGCCTTGGTGGACCAACTCATGTCACGCTTAAGGGATGCTGAAGAATCCAACCGTAACACTGAATCATGGGGTGAGTCCCGGTCTGGAGGATCTGGGAGACGACAAAGGTCTTTCTTCTTCGAAGAGGCTAATGACAGAAACAACAATGGTAGGAGCCGAGCCCAGGCTCAGCCCGAATTCCCACCCGAGGTAACTCTTGGAGCCGAACCCAACAGGGGAGGCACCAGACAGGGGTCGGATGTAGCTGAGCCTGTCATGCTACCTAACCATGGAAACACCAGTAGACGGGGCCGAGCTGGAGTCCAGCCCGAAGTTAAACCCGAGGAAGTGCTAAGAACAGAACCCAGTAGGGGAAGATCAAGGCAAGGGCCAACTGTGGCTGACCCCAGCATGCCTCCAGAAGACCAGAGGCAGCCATTGGAGAATGTCAGGAGTGATAAACGATACCATCCTTACAGGTCATCTGGACGGAGTCAATCCCGCAGGGAAGAACCAAACTCATTTTTATCCGCTCCAAGTTATGATGAAAGGATGGCGTGATTGTTCAGGGAGTGCGTCCAACGGGAGCAAAGGGATCGAGGGATAGGCGCTAGGGTAACCAGCCCTTTCACCCGCAATATCGAAACCGCCATCACCCCCCGGGAATGGAAAATGCCAACGATAGAACCTTACAAGGGAACCTCTGACCCCATAGTACACTTACAGAGATACACCCAGCATATGCTCATGAGCGGAGCAACGGAGGGAGTATTGTGCAAATGCTTCCCACTTTTCTTGGCAGATCTAGCTACCTCCTAGTTCTGCCACCTACCCCAAGGGTCCATCAGCTCATGGGAAATGTTGAAAGAAAAGTTCATCAGCCAGTTCTGCATCCATGTGGAACAACCCAAGGACGCTTATTACTTATCTAATATCAAACAGAAGCCCGGAGAGACAGTGCAACAATATCTAACCCGATTCAACGCCGCAGCGGCCGCAGTCCAAGATGCCGACGAGAAACTTATCCTAATGGCCCTCTGCAGTGGTGTACATCCAGATACTAAATTTGCTAGAAGACTAACCAAGGAAAAACCAGCTACTTTACCTGATTTCTTCCATGAAGCTGGAAAGTATATGAGATTTGAAGACGCTGCCACTGAGAGGCAGTCGGGGCAACAGGCAAAGACAGCTCCGGACAAGGTTCCCGCTACAGCAAAGGATGTTCGGAGAAGTGACTCTAGAGACAGTGCTGGGGGCAAGAAGGGAGAAAAGTGCTCATACCGACCAGGACCAAGATTTGACTCCTACACTCCTTTGAATGAACCAATCGAAAACATATTCCTAGCCACTCAAGACGAAGTTAGATACAAGCGCCCCCCGCACAAGAAGGAGTCAGATAACGCACTCAAGTCTGGAAAGTTCTGCCGCTTCCACGAATCCCACGGACATGACACCAATGAATGCCACCATCTTCGGGACTTGATTGAAGAACACATTAGAATGAGGAGACTGGAACGCTGTGTAAAAAGCCAGAACAGGGCTCCAGCTCCCGCCAATGAAAACCCAGGGTTACCCCTCCCGGAAGGAGGAGGAGGAAATCGCAACACCAGCGGCTCTAGTCAAGAGAAAATAGTGGTCCATACCATATCAGGAGGACCACACATCGTCGACAGAAGCTGGGCAGGGATGGAAAGATACGGTAAGTCACTTAGAAACGCTGAAGGCTACGTTAATTCTGTTATGGAAGAACGCCACCCGAAACGGAAAGAGAATGACAACATCACATTCAGTAGGCGTGATCTAGAGGGAAAACAGTACCCACACATGGATCCTATGGTCATCTCTGCCTGGTTCGGTCCAGCCAAAGTTTTTCGAATTTTAGTAGACACTGGAAGCTCAGTGAATATCCTATTCAAGCATGCATTCGACAAAATGAAGCTGTCAATGGAGGATGTGTCTCCTTGCAACAAACCACTACATGGTTTCACTGGAGATGCGAAGATGCCCCTCGGGCAAATGGACCTTTTTGTTGAAATAGGAAGTCATCCCACTCCGCTATGCAAAAACAAACATTTGTACTGATAGAGAACCATTCGGCCTACAACGCCTTTTTAGGGAGACCAGCCTCGTTTGACTTCCAAATTGTCCTAGCCCCATGGTGCCTGAAAATGAAATTCCCAACAGATAATGGAGTAGGAGAAATAGAGGGAAATCAAGACGCCGCTCGAGATTGCTACGTAACTGAGCTTCGCAATAACCGCAGGAAGGATAAAGGAAAGGATGCAGAGACTTCTCTCTGCAAGAAAAGCCTGGAAGCATAGCAATTAAAGAAAGCCCCTCCTCTTCGATATACCAGCGATCCTTTCAACGAATTAGACCCCAGGGACAAAGAGGAGGAGGCCACCACCGAGCCTGCAGAGGCTATGGAATTTGTAGCTGTAGACAAACACGACCCAAGTAGACTGTTGAGAGTCGGGTCTCAGTTAAGAGCGGAGTTGAAAGATCAACTCATCGATTTTCTTCACCACAACATGGATGTATTTGCATGGACGCACGCCGACATGACAGGAATCTCTCCAAACGTAGCATGCCACATACTGAACATCGATTCCACCAAGGTGCCAGTGAAGCAGAAAAAGAGGAGCATGGGGGCAGAATGATCAGCAGCCCTCGAGGAAGAAGTAAAGAACTTACTTGCCAATGACTTCATACGAGAAGCCATCTACCTAGAATGGATCGCCAACCCGGTACTGGTAAAGAAAGCTAATGGGAAGTGGCGAACATGCATCGATTTCTCCAACTTAAATGACGCTTGCCCGAAAGACTGCTTCCCACTCCCCCGAATCGACCAACTCATGGACAGCACAGCCGGACACGAACTCTTATCCTTCATGGACGCATACTCAGGATACAACCAGATCCCTATGCACGCCCCCAATCAAGACCACACCAGTTTCATCACTAACCGGGGATTGTACTGCTACAAAGTAATGCCTTTTGGACTTAAAAACGCCGGAGCTACTTATCAGCGCCTTGTCAACAAGATGTTTGCGAAATTAATAGGGCGAACCATGGAAGTTTATGTGGATGACATGCTGGTAAAATCAAGGAAAGCCAACGATCATATAAACCACCTGAACGAGATGTTTCAAGTACTTCGCCAATATGGAATGAAACTGAATCCTCTAAAGTGCTCCTTCGGAGTATCGTCGGGAAAGTTCTTGGGATTCATCGTCCATGCCAGGGGGATTGAAGCGAACCCCGAACAAGTCCGGGCTTTGCAAGATATCAAGATACCATCTACTCGAAGAGAGATGCAAAGCCTAAACGGGAAGGTGGCTGCCCTAAGCAGGTTCATCTCTAAAGTAACCGACAAATGCATCCCTTTCTTCGAAGCTCTTAAGAAAGACAAAGGAAAGTTCGAATGGACTGACGAATGCTCGGCAGCCTTCCTTAACTTAATCGAACAGCTCCAAAGACCACCAGTACTCTCAACTCCAAATGAAGGCGAGGAACTATACCTATACCTTGCTGTATCATCCCATGCTTTAAGCGTCGCTTTGGTGAGAGAAGACGACCGCACGCAGCGGCCCGTATACTTTGTAAGCAAGAGATTTACAAAGGCAGAAGCCAGATACCCTAAACTTGAAAATCTAGCATACTGTTTACTAATCACGTCACGGAAATTGCGACACTATTTCCAATCTCATTCCATTAGAGTTTTAACCGATCAACCACTAAGGCAGGTACTCCATCGCCCCGACACTTCTGGGTGACTACTTAAGTGGTGCATTGAACTGAGTTAATATGATATTACCTACCATCCTCGCACCGCTATCAAGGGACAATCCATAGCTGATTTCATTACCGAATTCACAACTAACGAAGGTAAGGAGCAATCTGAAGTAGCGAAAAATATCAAGTGGAATCTCTTCGTTGATGGAGCATCAAATGAGCAAGGCTCGGGGGCAGGTGTTGTGATAATCACCCCCATAGGAAGGAAGCTGCACTACGCCCTAAGGTTGGAGTTCGCTGCCACCAACAATGACGCAGAATACGAAGCAGTGATAGCCGGTTTAGAACTTTCCCTGGAAATTGGAGTTGGTTCTTTATGTCTTCATAGTGATTCTCAACTTATTGCAAATCAGATATTGGAGAATTCCAAACTCGAGGAGATCGACTCACAACGTATCTAAAGAAGACCAAGCTACTGCTCAATCAGTTGGATCACTATTTAATCAGACACATTCCTCGAGAGAAGAATCAGGAGGCCGACGAACTGGCAAAGCAAGCTAGCATGAAGGACGACACCGCTTCCCGAACAATAACCATCTCACAGCAACTAGCCCCGAGTTACGAGACAATGAATATGATAGCTACAATTGAAGAGGAAACTTGAATGACTCCTATCCGGAAATATTTATAAAATGGCACACTGCCCGGCGGGCATAATGAAGTCAAGAAAATCTTGAGGAAAGCTTCCCGCTATACAATACAAGAAGGCATCCTCTATCGACGCGGCTTCTCTAATCCCTTATTATGGTGTGTCGCTGGAAGGGAAGCCAAGGAAATCTTATCCAACATACATCGAGGAAGTTGCGGAGATCACACTGGTGGGCAGACTCTTGCAAAGAAGATACTCCGATATGGATATTACTGGCCCACCTTAAACAAAGACGCCCTAGACTTCGTCAAAAGATGTGACAAATGTCATAAATTTGCTAAAATTCCTCGACTACCAACAAACGAGATTACTCAAATGACCAGCCCTTGGCCCTTTGCTATATGGGGAATTGACTTGATTGGCGAACTGCCAGTGGGCCGAGGCGGAGCCAAATATGCCGTAGTAGCAGTTGACTATTTCACCAAATGGGTGGAAGCGGAGCCTCTAAATAAAATATCTTCGGCAAAAGTTATTAACTTCTTGATCAAAAATGTTTTATGCAGGTACGGGGTTCCACTCAAAATCATATCGGAAATGGGCTTCAATTTGACAGCGAGGAATTCGCCGACTGGTGCCAAGAGCACGGAATTCACAAAAGCTTCTCATCTGTGGCTTACCCCCAGGCAAACGGACAAGTCGAAGCTTTCAACAAAATCCTCAAAACCCTAATCAAGAAGAAACTTGAAAAGTCAAAAGGCGCTTGGATGGATGAACTTCCTACGGCACTTTGGGCCTACCGCACATCTTACAGAACATCAACAGGGCATACTCCTTTCTCTTTGGCATACGGATCGGAGGCCATGCTCCCAGTTGAAACTGTAATGCCTTCCCACCGCAGGATCCACTACAACCCAGAAGAGAACGAAGAACTCCTCCACATGTCTTTGGATCTAATTGAAGAGAGAAGAAACGATGCAGCACTCAAAGCAGCGGCTCATAAGCAAAAAGTTGCAGCACAATACAACTCCAAAGTCAAGCACCGCAGCTTACAAGAAGGAGATTTTGTCCTCAAGCGGATCTTCCCGCGCCCCGGAGCGCTAGATCCAATCTGGGACGGACCCTATGTGATTCATAAAGATCTCCGCAACGGAGCCTATATTTTGTCAACAGTGGACGGAGAGGTGTTCCAGAGGGCATGGAACATCCGACACCTCCGTCGATACTTTTCTTAACTTGTACTGCCCATATGAAGTGAATTAAGAAAGAGAATCAGTGGACGTAGGTATTTTCATGCCGAACCACTTTAAAAATCTTGTCTCTTTTTAACTTGTTCCTTTATATCTTGGCTGCTTGTTAAGCTTTATCCTTTTCCGTTGAACAAAATCATGTATAACGACGTTTCCATACTGGAACTTCACGGCGCAACCTCACCTGGACAAGACCCAACAGGTACTATGTGATTCTATGCACTCGCCAGTGAGACACTTTTGCTCCAGCATCCCTCTGCTGCGGGTTAACTCATTGCTCGCGACTGCCCTCAAAGCCAACTGTAATGAGCCGATTATAAGCCATAAGGAAGACCGACTATAGCCGATGGCAGCTCATTACGGCGTTCGGCTCGCCAGCAACTGTGAACCTACTTTAAGCCCCAACATAAGGTGTGGCCAGTCAGGGGTAGTTCACGGTTGACGATCGGCACCCACGCTAGCCGGCCACAGTAAATCGAATAATACCCACGATTACGGGCCATAATGGCTCGGGTAGTTACTGTGCGCGATCTCGGCTCCAATATGTCTTAAGTGCGGCTGTGGTAAAAAAGATAAACTCCCCGCAGAGGCGTAAGACGGGTGACAAATGTCTCCAAGACCCACAGCTAGGGAAAGTGACTACAAAACCCGTTTGCCATGAACTTAAGCATATCGACGGCCTTCCGTGATTTGAAGTTTTACTGTTTCTCATATTTCCATTTCATTCAAAAACTTTCCTCCTATCCTATATAACAATCCTTAAAGTATAGGTCACAAAATAGGGGAACTCTCGCTTGTGAAAATATGAGCTCACATCCGGATGACGGAACACTCGGATACATTCCATACTCAGTCACGCAAGACATTCAAAGCAACCCTCTACAACCAAAACACGAAGGGCGGTACTATCTTCTATTTTATACAAATATGTAGATTTAATTTATTCACACATCATATTGGCATTACAAGACATGAGATAATATTTTATGCAGAAACTTAGCATTAAGTACGATTAAGTCACATGCATAAACACGCAGCTGCATTTCTTATGCAGCATATCAAAATGACAACAGCATTCAAACATGACAGAATCAGCTTATGTTATAAAATTACATAAAGTTATTCTTTACAAATAATATAATTACAAGTTACATTAATGTTGCGGACTAACATAGACAGCAACCAAAATATGTACAAGTCAAGTCAAAGAATCAGTACTTCGCCTCCATCCCGCTAGCCCTCGGGATCTACTTAACTGCAGGATCGAAACTCCCAGCATGTGCTACCGAGGTCCCGCCTGCATAATTCAGAAGAGAATCCATCAATAATCACGAAAGATAAGCAATCAAATCATGAAAAGGTCAAAAGGAATGACTTACCAGCACCTGCTCCCTGACCATCATCGTCTAGCTGCACGCCTACCTCATCCGCCGCAAGCAGCCGCATGCCCTCCTTAACCGCCACCTTCTCTTCCTTAGTGAATTGGGCCGTAACCACATCCATCCTAAAAGCCGCACCACCTTCCTTATCCGCATCGGCCTTAGCTTCCTCCAAAGCCTGGAGATATATCCTAGCCATAACCCGGGGATAATCGTCCATCCAGGACAGGTTGACCTGCCTCTAGGTACGGAAATACATGTCCTGGAGCATCTCGTCCATCATCCCCTCGTTCTCATCAAACTCTTTCATCCGGGCCTCAGAAGCCGACAGTCGTGCGAAAGCAGCATCTCTCTCCAATCGGTATCTCGAGCAGTCAGCCTGAAGGGACTTCCGCATCACTTCCATCTCCTCCTTCAGCTTGGCCTGAGCAAGCTCTGCGGCCTCAAGCCTCCCAAATAACTCTTCTACCTGCTCAAGATCCGCTCTTCGAACCTCGTCCACCGTTGCGATGGCCATGTCAATCCGTTCCTTGCAGGCAGCCTCCATCTTTCGTAGTTCTGCCTTACTAGCCTCTTCCATAGTCTTCTTCAACCGCCTGGAGGCTGCCTCATGCTGAGAAATCTGAATGGCTTGATCGGCAAGCTGTTTGGCCTGATCAACAACCTTTAGCTGCAACCGAATATTAGCACTCCCAATCTCCTCTCCGGCCTTGACCAGACGGGCATGATGTCCCATCAACTTCCTAGTCTCCTCCGCGACCCGGTCAATATTAGCCTTGGCTTCGTCCCCCATGGTAACTATCCGAGTAGTAAGAAAATCGAGGTCTAAGGACTTAGCCTCATCAAGCACCCGTACCATGGGATTGCGGGGAAGAAGATGTTCACCCGTGGCCTCGTCAAAAGAGACGTCCTGAAAACTCGGGTCCAGATCCGGATGGTCGGCAAATGGGTTACGAACCAAACCAGGATGGTCTATCTGGGTGACGGTTGGATTTTTGGACGGATGTGGGGAAGGAATAAGCTCAGTATCCTCCTCAGTAATATCATGGATAGACTGGACTGGAGGCTGAGGGCCAGGTGAAGGTTCAAACGAAGATCGGCCCCTCTTTCTCTTTTGCATATCTTCTTCAATAACTCCGAGAAGAGGGCGATATCTAACCGCATCTCCAGGACGGCTAGCTGACGGCTTTGGTTTGGCGGAAGCTTTGAGTAACTTATACTGTTCAAGGCGGTACCGAATATCTGATGTCCTGACCACCTTACCCATTCCTGGAATAAACCAAGTGTTACAAGCATGCATGAAACTATGATTCAAGAAACATGTGAAGTTAAAAGAAGGAGTTAAGAATTCACCTTGAACCGTCGGAGTTGCCTTAGCTGAAATACTCTTAGAAGATAGACTAGCACCAGTCGCGGCCTTATCAGACCTCTTCTACTTCTCCACCAAGGCTAATCCTTCCTCCAACCCCTCAAAAGCCTGGCGGAAGGCATCGTCCGTCCACTCTTGAATCTCGCCTGCCTGCCCAGAAGGCAAAGCCCAGGTGCCATCACCACCACCATCACCTTCTCTATCGTCTCCACTCTCTGCCTCTCCTCCTACATCGCCTCCTTCGCCTTCACCTCTATCCTCCTCCACGACTTCCTCCCCCGGAGTAATTGGGCACGTGCTAGGGGAAGGGCCGTCGGACTTCTTGAGCTTCTTACCTCCGACAACTGGATGTTTTGTGAAAGGCCTCCTCTTGCTACTCTTCGCAGTGGCCCCATCTTTAGCTTTAGCAGCCCTCTCCTCGGCTGTATCTCTCTGCTTAACGACGGATTGACGTCGCAGAATCAGGTTCTGCTCCAGGAGAGTGGCATTCCTGATCAGGTAAGATGCCGACCTGTCCCTTCCAGAGATAGCCTCTATCTCCGCGGCCATCTGTACCAGGTGATCATTCTCCACGACTGCAAAGCCCCTTGTCGCTAGCAAGAAATAAAAGCTTATAAGAGGAAGCATTGCAGTCGGGACAAAGAAATTACAAATGGAATTCAACTTACAGCCAGAAGTGAAAAGGCGAAAAGAAACGGAGTCGTCCTTGACGAAGAACCATTCCTTCTTAAACATGGTAAACTTCGAGTATAAGTCCAAGACCGGCTTGAAGGACACGGCCGACTCTAAACTAATGTATGAAGACCCCTTCTTGTAGCCCCTCTGATTATATAGATATCGGATTTCCCGGTTAGAAGGGGGGCGCCCATATCTCCTCTGGAAGATAACGAATAGACACACTAAGATGGCATAGGAGTTGGGCTGAAGCTGAAAAGGAGCCACTTTCAGGTAAGTAATGAAGCTGACTATCCACGCATTGATCGGAGGAATGGCCCCACACATGCAATGGTATCGACTATACGCGAAGTATCCTTCAGGGGAATTATATGGCATGACCCCCTCCCCTGGCAACAACATGCATGCTCTATCAATCCCAAAGGAGCGGGAGATAACGTCAAGTTGCTCCTCTCTGAGAGAGCTCGAAAAGCAATCAAGAGGAGAATTCAGAAGCTCTTGGGGACCATACCCATCTACTAGCGACCTCGGGGTGGGTCCACAACGTTCTGGTCCTGGCTGGGCTGGGGGCACCACGGGGGACTCTCGTCTATCCGTATATTTTTTTTTCTGATCGAGTTTCCACTTTGCGAGACATTTTCCTACAAACACAAAAGAAAAACATATTGTTAGAACAGAGGATATAAACAAGCTAGTGTATATAGTCTGAAATTTCACTCAAAAATCAAAACGCCCAGAACTCCTAGTATCATTCGGCAAAGCCGATACAAAGGTTCATCCGGTGTTAAGTCCATTAGTCATTCCCAATACCAGTGTTCATTCGGCATTCTCAGTATAAAGCTCATTCGGCGTCCTAACTTTCAAAACAAATTCGGCGATCGAACCCTCAAGCTCATTCGGTAGTACAGTATAAACATTCATTCGGTGGGAAAGGGGTCTCACCTGGTTCGGCTAGCGCTTTGGTTCGGCGAAACTAAGAGTTTGATTCGGCAAAAAGGTTCGGCTCGTTTGGTAAGGAATAACGAAGGCACGTGACCCCTATTTATAAGCAAACCTCAATGACCGGACCAGATGGCTCGGCGCTTAAAACCGAACGAGACTATCCCAGCAAAACAAAGCGCGACACATGCAGGCATGTGCCCCACTTTGGGGGGGCAAATGTTGGGCGAGTTCTCACTACCGGTCCAAGGCTTCTCCAACTACCATTGACCGAACCAACCAACTACCGGTTGAAAGCCTCTCCATGTCCATGCCTAGCCGAATCAACCTCTGCCGAACCAAGCCACGCCGAACCAAGCTTCGTACACTTGCCACCGGTCCAACTCCATCTCCATGCTACTACCGAAACAGCCTCCACCGGACCATACCAACTACCGGTCCAAAAAACCTCTCCATCCTCCACCGAACCAGACCTTGTTCACTGCCGAGCCAAAGTACACGAGCCACTGCCGAACCACCATACTCCGACCACCGAATCAAGTAAACGGATCCAAATTTGCTAGGCCAGATTGCTTCAGCCCAGGCCCACCAGCTGCTATATACATCCAGGACCCCTGCCCCCAGCCTCACTCTATAAATAGAGGGGCAGGGGTACAACAATGGCAGACAAGTTTGAGAGCTCAAGCACGGAAGGAACTTTCAAACAACTTTCATATACTTGTATACAAAACTTTGTAATTGTAATCTGAAAGAAAAAGGAGAATAACATATAAAGTGGACGTAGGCACATTCTGGCTGAACCACTATAAATCTGTGTGTCTTTTACAATTTAGTCCATCTATTTTATATATTTGCGTAAATCACCAAAACCATCCAGATCAACATAAAATCAACTAATTCATACGACTCGGAGGTGTTTGCCCATTTTTTGTGCAAACATCATGCTTAAAAAATATGTTTTCACTTTGAAAAATCTTTATTTTCGAAAGCAATTCAGATGATATTCATGAAACTAAAATTCATCATGTTTGAATTTTAATGCATTTTAGGTTTTCCTGTATTTTCCATTTCCTGTGAAAACTCTGATTAATTTTTTCTTAAATTATCTTTTAAAACTTGAATCATGTTTAGACAAAACTATCTTGTTTGGATCCTATGGCCTAATGATGATCAGAGAAGGAGAAATTGGATTTTATACAGGAATTTGCATCTCTGAACCTGGAACATGTTTTATATCCTGATCAACAGATATACACATATCAATTTAATGCATAAATAAACATGCACGCCATTTTTTTTTCCAAACATACTTCAACTTGATTTCCATTCAAACAACAAGCAAGAATCCATATGAAAAGTTTACTCATTTCAAAAATAAGGAGAACGAAGTTTTACTCACCAAATATTGAAGAAGACAGAGGAACAGGTACTATTCTTACTGATGCTTTTAACTTGCATGTTTTCAGGTTGTTTGATCTTCATCTTCCAGATTTTTTTTCTTAAATTTGCTCTGGTTTTACGTTTTGAACTTGCTTGCTTTGTTTCAACTATAAACCTTCCAATTGAATTCTTGCTTTCCATTTGAGTTGAACTTGCATTTGTTGTAGAATTTGAATCTTGCTTCCAGGTTTGCTTTAAATTCCAGATTGCTGCTTCTTTTGCTTCAGATTTAAGTGTTTTCAGGTTTGATTTTAAACTTGCTTGAAATAGATTTGAACTAAAGCTTGATTCTTGTATGCATTTCTGATTTGCTTTGAATTGCTACTGGGTTTGTTTTGGATTTATGGCTGAAGTTTACTTTTATTTTTGTTTTTCATATTTATAATTTGAAGTTGTAATTTTATTTCCAGGTTTGTAGTTTCTTTTGATCTTTCTTTCTCTAGTTTTAGTTGAGAAAAAATGAGCAGCCTTGTTTTCATAAATTCAACTTAAAATAAAATGCCACTTGTATATAATTTGTGAACACTTGTTAATACTAATCTACCACTAGTAAATTTAAATAGACACTTGTTAATACAAGTGATCTCAAGCTTACACTTGTTTACATATTTAAATTTATGTTAAATCCTTTGCTAAAAATTAATTTACAAATTTTGTTTTAAACCTTGCATAAATTTAATTTATAAAGCATATTTATCTATTTTATTTTCTTATATATTATTTATACTTATAAAAATTAAAGTAAAATGGTTTGAAATTAAATTATATATTACTTATAAATATTTATAAGTTAGTAAGTACAATTTTTATTTTCAAATACATTTATATTTTTAAACTTAAGATATTAAACTTATTTCAAATATATTAACATTTGAATTTCAAATTCAAATCTCAAATTAAAATCTATATATAAAATATTCACTTTTGAATTCCAAATCATTAATCTTTATTTATTTTAAAGATAAAAACATTTTTCTCTTATTAATGAATCAAGTTATCAATCTGTTGAATTTTTAAATTGATTCCTTTATTTACAATCTTTATATATATTTATTCAAATCTTCAAATAAATTCACAATTAAATTTTTAATTAAAATATTATTCAACATATTTATTTCAGAATTGCCAATTAAAAATTATATTTAAAAATCATATGTATACTCATTTACATTAATAAACAAAGAAATATCTTTTAAAATTTTGGAGAACACCAGATTAAACCATAATTAAATTCAAAAAATTAAATTTATTTCCAATTTCAATTTGAATTAAAAACGTGAATGTTACAGATTACCCCCCTTAGAAAATTTCTTCCTCGAAATTTGAAAGTAGGGAGACAACAAAAAAATATAGGAAGATCAAGAGATGAATCATCAGATCTACGTATATACAGGGATATTGATTAGTTCAAAAGATAACTAACCACTCGTAGTATATATTGAGACCCACAAGAATAGACGGATATTTGGATGCAATCCAAAAAATTTAGTTTAAACAACCAAAATATACCTATCAACTATAGCAACAAAAACAAACAATTCATTCAAACAAACAATTCTGACCCATCTGGAGTTTGTGTCCCATGCAAATATATCAAAGCTTCTTCCTGGAGCAGCCAGGAATCGTCAAAGAATTGACAAGATGAATCAAAGGAGGTTGATAGAGAAAGTTGTGTTCCGCTATTGCAGGGCATCGACCATTTATAGTGGTATTCCCCTGTCCCCTATCTCGTCGTCTTCTTGCACTCATACTCACCATCAGTGGATAGTAATAGAATTTACTGAGGCACACGAGTGGATATCTTAGGGTTTACTCATTCTAGGGTATACTTCATCCTATCTCTAATGAGTTACTTAATTTGTTGTACGCCTGAGCTAAAATTTCAACCTTCAGCTCTGATACCAAATGAAACGACCCAAATTCCAGCGTTTGAAAATCGACATCCGTACTCCACTATACTTAAATGCCACAGATTCAAACGTTGAAATTCAAGTTGTGCCGGAGCTTATAACACATCAAGTATAACAACACAGCGGAAGGAAAAGAAATGAATATCATTAATATACAACAATCGATACAATAATGATACAATATGAAAAATATCAGAGATACAAGATAACAATGCTACAGTGGAATAACAATATGATATAGCAGCGGAACCAAAAAAAACTTCAAACAGCAACAGCGACTCTAATTCCAAAAAGCATCAATGCAAAAACTCCAAGCCAGTAGCTCGAACCACCATCAACATTCACCAAGATAAGCAAGTCTCGTCCATGAATCCACAGATTCCAAAGAATTCCAAAGAGAATGCTGAAAGTTACAGAATCGATATCTATAACTACTATCTGAAAAACCCAACTCTAGACTGCCCGTGTGGAAAATAGCGGGAACCCAGAGTTTAGGAAAGGAACAATAAACTCCGGGTCAGTCATGGGACTGGTATGAGCAAACAAAAACAGTTGGTCTTTAAAACAAACAACAGGAGATTTAAAATAAATCCGCAATGCTTTTTAGAAAATGAAACTACCATAAGGCCTCCCGGCATACACACAATGCAATCGCACACTTGGGGGAGGTTTCTCCTTATGATAGTCAAACATGCTTAGTACGCAAAAACCATTTTGATATTATTATTAGTGCATAGTGGAAAATATTTCGAAAGTATAATATTAATCTTAACCAGCATAGGTACCATTATATTATGCCATCTATAGCTACCACCTGAGGTGGCAGGTTATACAATTTAAAACCGTATTGGACGCGTATTTTTTATTTGGATTTCCAACAAATTGTCAGGCCAAGGAACTTCCCATTGTCACATGGGCACGCCTTTGGAGGGACACCCCGAGAACCTAACCGGATCTCTGCCAACACAAGGTCGGGTTACCTCTATTACTAGGTAAGTATTACACGAGTATGCCATCCCTCGGTCGTAACCAACCTTTGTCCCGGGATTCACCAACAACCACAAAGTAATAAATTTGCAGCAACCACATAGGTTAAGTATCTGGGCTCCATGCCATGATACCACCTCTATCCAGAAGGAAATGAACATACCTTAGGGAGCGCTACCCCCAAATAACTTTGCCGCATTCTTCCTGTTTCGACCATTCTGGTTTGTGATGTTCGACGAAGTCTCGTCCACAAAGCAACGCTTTACACGAAAGCCATGCTTCGATCAACAAATGATCAGCAGCACTTCGTATGTCACATTACCAAATTGGGAATGTATGACTAGTAACCATCAACTACATAACCTCTGAGCTCGTACATCTCAGAGAAGGGTGTTAAGCTAAAAGAATAAGTCTCCGCACCAAACAAAAATGTATTTGATAGAAACCGGTTTTACATCTCAAAGTGTAATGTCAGGCACGCATCCATACAAGTCTGTTCCGGGTTCGAACAGAACCAAAGGCACTTCCGAAGAAGCCCTTGCAAAAATGGATAATCCCTAATCACGTCCAGACTCTCCATCACAAAGGGTGATCAAATCTCTATACCGGGGACCAGTCGGTGCAGAGACATTCGACGGGTTATCCTTTCGTTTTCGAAAATATCCGGTCTTCACCACCGGTCTTCAAATGTTATCCGTATCGTCGTATCATTATTCGAAATGGGTTATATGACACAAAGGTCCTCTCCTGGCTAAACCGAATAATGAGCGCAATATTTAAAATTATATGGATAATGGAATTTCAGTTAAGTCACAACTTTAAAATCCAAACTTTTTATTTCAAATGGTTAAACAAATTACCATTTCCAATCTTTTAAACAAAAAGATTCATTTCAAAAATCTTCAATGGTTTTAAACAATTCCCACACTTTAATCTTTTTAAACAAAAGATTCACCTTTAAGACCCCTTTAAATTTAAAACAAGGTTCACCAATCTTTTAAATAAAGATTCACTCATAGCCTTTCAAAACCATTTCATTTCAAATCTTTATATGAAAGATATACCATTTAAACTCTCTTTGATTTCAAAACAAGGTTTAAAAATCTTTCACATAAGTTAAAGCTGGTTACATTTACATAAGCTGAAGCCATTTAAGTAAAACTTGGGTTTTAAATTTAAGTTCCCAAAACAATACTTTTTAAATGGTTAAAGACCCATATAAATACCTTTTATAATTTGTACAATCTTTTTAAACCAAAATTTCCAAATCATTGAATTCAATTTCAAATATTGAATTCAAATTATTTAAATTTCAAAAGCTTAATCATGTTATTCAAAATAACTTTTATTTTTGAAATTCATTTTCAAAAGATTCAATTATAATTCCAAAACTATTTTGGATCCAAAAATTGAATCTTTAAAACTATTTCAAAATTAGTGACTTAACCCGTTTCCACGTGCAATCCATATTTTTGTGTGTGTGTGTGTGTAGGTGTGGTCTAGGGGTTTCACACAATAGTGCAACATCATCAGTCATCATAGATTCAAATAAAGCAATATATTTGGTAAGCGGTATAAAACATAACGCTTATATTTGATAAGCGATATAAACCATAACGCTTATCTTTTATTCACCGATCACAAATATATATCACAGATAATAAATTACGTTAAACACTGCTCAAAACAAAGCATCACAAACAGGGATATCAAACAATTCAATCATCCAATAGAATCCAAACATTGATAAGTAAGATCAGATAATTGTCTGATTGATTCAAATCAAATTAACTACTTATAAGTTACTAATCCTTGTTAATTAACATTAATGAATCACAAATCATTTTTATTTATTATTCTTTAATCCTTTATAAATAAATAAATTAACCTTAAATTAATAACTAACTCTTTGATTAGTTATCCTTAATTAATTACAATAATTAGTTAATTGATCCTTTAATCAATAATTATCTTTTAATCACTTTTATTAATTAATTAACCTTTAATTAATCACTTTAATAAATTTAACTTTTTATTTTTTAAGTGATTATCCTCAAATCACTTATTTATTTTATTTTATTAGAAATCATTCATTAAGTAATTAACCCGTATTTATTTATATTAACCAAACATTAATTACTTAATTAATTAAAAGATAAGACATTTCGTATTTATTTATTTATTAATTTATCATATTGATTAAATTAACCTTAAGTTAATTACATAATTAATTAACCTTAATTGATTATCTTAATAAATTAGAAATTAAAAATTAATGCACCCTTAACTATCAATTTATTAATTTGCCTTCAATTAATTTCTTTAATTAATTAACCTTTAATTTCAAATCAATTAATTAATTCTTAATTAATTTCATTAACAAATGAACCCTTTAATTACTTATATTAACAAGACCTCAAACGTTTAATACAAATTATTTATCTCAACTGTCAAATTTTATTTCAAACACTTAGGAAAATTTAAATGATCAACCTAATATGAATTCTCAAAACCAAACAAGCTTTTAAAATTATTTAAATTTAAACTTGAAGTTTGCTTGAAAACTTGAAAATTTATTCCTTTAGATTTGTTCTAAGTATCTCGCTTTGAACTTTGTTCAAAATTTTGTTTTGAAATCTTACCAAAATTTTACATTTTCTTTTACCCTTAAACCAGGTTAATTCATATAAAGCAAAAGAAAACTCGAGCAACTCCGAGATAACCCCGACCCTGACCCGAGTTCAACTTCGAGTCCCCTCTCTCTCTCACCTACTTCGAGTTATCTCGCGTTTGCCTTCGAGTTCGAACCCGAGGAACCTCCTCCTTCTTCAAACCCAACACGATACTGACACAAGAATTTTGCACGTATACGTGCATAAACGTTGCGGATAGTTTCGATCGTCGTCGCCGAAGCCAACAAGTCACCCATGATCTCCTCCATCGACCCCATGTGCTAAACCTCAAAGTTGTTATCAAATTCGAAATCGAGTTCGAGCACACCCAACTGGAACTCCTGAGCAACCCAAAAATTGCCTCGCCCTGCCAC
This sequence comes from Allium cepa, assembly GCA_030765085.1. Classification (NCBI taxonomy): domain Eukaryota; kingdom Viridiplantae; phylum Streptophyta; class Magnoliopsida; order Asparagales; family Amaryllidaceae; genus Allium; species Allium cepa. The sequence goes on along the minus strand of CM060928.1, from coordinate 380,055,944 downwards.
ATCATTTCACCAGAATCATCGCGACTCCAGCCTAAGCTCCGTTGATCACCCATGCAGCCATTTCCCTCGGTGTTATCGCCCAGATTTCCATGACGATGGCAAAATTTTCTCGTGAACAACAACAACCCAAAACGAACCCAAAACCCTTAATCGATTCAGATCTTCATCAACGATGAAATAAAAAATCAACTTGTATTTTTCTCAAACTCCATGATCTACCAGGAAACTCCAAAATAAATCACGAGGGCAACAATGTTGCCGATTGCCGGCATTTGACCATAACCCCAATTTCAAACACTCTCGAATTTATAAATGAATTCATGCTTAAAAAATATGTTTTCACTTTGAAAAATCTTTATTTTGGAAAGCAATTCGGGTGATATTCATTAAACTAAAATTCATCATGTTTGAATTTTAATGCATTTTGGGTTTTCCTGTATTTTCCATTTCCTGTGAAAACTATGATTAATTTTTGCTTAAATTATTTTTTAAAACTTGAATCATGTTTACATAAAACTATCTTGTTTAGATCATATGGCCTAATGATGATCAGAGAAGGAGAAGTTGGATTTTACACAGGAATTTGCATCTATGAACCTGGAACAGGTTTTATATCCTGATCAATAGATATACACATATCAATTTAATGCATAAATAAACATGCACACCATTTTTTTTCCAAACATACTTCAACTTGATTTCCATTCAAACAACAAGCAAGAATCTAGATGAAAAGTTTACTCATTTCAAAAATAAAGATAATGAAGTTTTGCTCACCTGATATTGAAGAAGACAGAGGAACATGTACTATTTTTATTGATGCTTTTAACTTACATGTTTGCAGGTTGTTTGATCTTCATCTTCCAAATTTTTTTTCTTAAATTTGCTCTGGTTTTACTTTTTGAATTTGCTTGCTTTGTTTCAACTATAAACCTTCCAGTTGAATTTTTGCTTTCCATTTGAGTTGAACTTGCATTTGTTGTGGAATTTAAATCTTGCTTCCAGGTTTGCTTTAAATTCTAGGTTGCTGCTTCTTTTTCTTCAGATTTAAGTGTTTTCAGGTTTGATTTTAAACTTGCTTGAAACAGATTTGAACTAAAGCTTGATTCTTGTATGCATTTCTGATTTGCTTTGAATTGCTACTAGGTTTGTTTTGGATTTATGGCTGAAGTTTACTTTTATTTTTGTTTTACATATTTATAATTTAAGGTTGTAATTTTATTTCCAGGTTTGTAGTTTGTTTTGATCTTTCTTTTCTCAGGTTTTAGTTGAGAAAAAATGAGCAGCCGTGTTTTCATAAATTCAATTTAAAATAAAATGCCACTTGTATATAATTTGTGAACACTTGTTAATACTAATCTAACACTTGTAAATTTAAATATACACTTGTTAATACAAGTGATCTCAAGCTTACACTTGTTTACATATTTAAATTTATGTTAATTCCTTTGCTAAAAATTAATTTACAAATTTTGTTTTAAACCTTGCATAATTTTAATTTATAAAACATATTTATCTACTTTATTTTCTTATGTATTATTTATACTTATAGAAATTAAAGTAAAATGGTTTGAAATTAAATTATATACTACTTATAAATATTTATAAGTTAGTAAATACAATTTTTATTTTCAATACATTTATATTTTTAAACTTAAGAAACTTATTTCAAATATACTAACATTTGAATTTCAATTTCAAATCTCAAATTAAAATCTATTTATAAAATATTCACTTTTGAATTCCAAATCATTAATCTTTATATATTTTAAAGATAAAAACATTTTTTCTCTTATTAATGAATCAAGTTATCAGTCTGTTGAATTTTTAAATTGATTCCTTTATTTACAATCTTTATACATATTTATTCAAATCTTCAAATAAATTCAACATTAAGTTTGTAATTAAAATATTATTCAAAATATTTATTTCAGAATTTCCAATTAAAAATTCTATTAAAATTCATATTTATACTCATTTACATTAATAAACAAACAAGTATCTTTTAAATTTTAAAAAACACCAGATTAAACCATAATTAAATTCCAAAAATTAAATTTTTTCCAATTTCAATTTGATTTAAAAACGGGAATGTTACAATTCTTGTCTTCTTCAGATCAGACTTGTGCGGCGGAAGCAAGGTAGCGGCTATTCTAGAATAGAAGCTACCTCGGACTCCTCGGAAGTTTGTCTTTGCTTTGGATTAGAGGATTTCTACGGGAAATTCATTCGGGATTTGAAGACTAAGATTGTCTAGTGCACCTGTTCTGTTTTTTCGGATTAGAGAAGTAAGTCCAAAGTCTACCGATGCTTGTGAAGTAGAGTTGGTGTACTAGATTATAATGGATCTTGGGATAACCATCTTGTTGAGTAGAATCTAGAGATCATCTTATTCTTGGTCCAGATTTGATCTGAGAGGCTTCTGTGAAGTTTGAGTTAAGTAAGAAGGTTGAAGGGAGCCCAGGATCGGCAGAAGAGTTTTGTGGATAAGAGACAAAGAAATTTGGAATCCAAAGTTGGAGATTTGGATTTTGGATTCAGGGAAATAAGATTGGGTAAGACTCGAAGCTAGCTTCGAAATATATTGGATCTTTCTGTGTTCTTGTAAGGATTAGTGTTTGGCCTACAGGATTGAATTGCCAATTCGGATGGCTTGGATGCGTAATGTATTTCACGTATCTCATTTGGGAAATACATGTATGATTCATTACTGGTTGTAGAACCAGCAGTTCAAGAAGATTTGGAAGTTTAGCCGAATTTGTCCGTGGTTAGACATCCTGCTCGGTTTATAGAATCTAGGTATATAGAAGCTCAGGATTAGAGTGGTGTAGCTTGTTTAGATTCAGTAGAGCGAGCATCCTAGTGTTGGTACCTGGGAAACTCTAGATAATACTAGGAGGTTCTATCCAGAATTTTGTCTGGATAGTTAGAGTTGTTTGTTTGAATGAATTGGTTGCTATGGTTGTTAATGTATGGCTGATATGTTATTCGAAATAAAATCTGTATGGGATTATTAAATTACCTTTGCTTTTAAATTTCGGGGACGAAATTCTTTTAAGGGGGAAGGAATGTGATGTCCTGGAATTTTGAGCAATATTTATTTAATAATCTTCATTAATAATTATTTTATATTGACTGGTTTATTCTTTTCAAAACTAATAATAATTTAATTAGGCAAATTTTATTCTTTTTAAAGTTAATGATATTTATTTGATAAAAATTTATCTTTCTAAGCTAATAAAAAATATATTCTATTTATAATGTATATTTGTATATACATTGTGAATAGGAAGTTTGGTTTCAATTTAATAAAAATATTTTCAAATTATAATATATATATATATATATATATATATATATATATTTGTATGTATGTATGTATTATGATTGGAAGATTAAGATTGAATTTAGTATAAAATCTTTTCAAAAGAACTATTTAAAAATTTATCTTTTATTTTAAAAAACACTTAAAGTAAATATTTATTTTGTTCAAAAATATGATAGCTTAAAATAGTGTATTATAATAATAGTTTAATATGTTTTCTTTCAAAATTGGTACTTGAAATAAATTTGGTTTATACATATTTAAGTGTAACAACTTAAGTTTAAATTTTAAAATAAGCTTTAATTTAATGTCTTAATTTTCTTTCTTTTAAATTTAGCATGGAAAAATGTATTTTTGAATATATATATAAATAAAACATAAATTGATATAAACATAAACATATTAATATAAAATATAAGAAATTAATTAAATAATGATTTAAAACATTTGTAAATATAAGTAATTAATATAATATTGAAAACAAACATGTGTAAGGCCATTATAACATGCAATCATATTTGTAAGCTTAAGAACATTTCAAGTTAACAAGTGGCAACACATTTGTTTTAAAAATTTAAGTATATAACAATGTTTAAAAAAGGAAAGCCTATTTTTATTACTTCAGTTAAAATTTTCCTTAGTTCTAAAAGTTAACCAATAATGCAAGTTATTACGTAGGATCGACTAATATGGAATATAATTAAATCTAAATGCAGAAAGAGATGATAATAGCAAAGTAAATAAAAAAATAAGTAAAATAAAACAAGCACACCAGGAATTTTTATACTAGTTCGAACTTCCCGTTCTTCGCCCAGTCCCAGAATCCTTCTGGAATTTCAACTGCAACAACCCTCACTTAACCCGGAGGAACAGGCTTATACAACCCTTGAATAGCCGAATAAGGGACCTGAGCAGCAGAACAGGATTTTGACTCAACAGCCGAAGAGGACTTCACGCGCCTGAGCAACAGAACATTACTTATACAAATAAAGTTTTCTTGACACTATGTGTTCTTTAATAACACGAATTTGTCAATTATAGTACAACCTTCCCATAATCTTCTCCTTTATGATATATATATATATATATATATATATATATATGAATATGTATATATATATATATATATGAATATGTGAAGAACAAGGAAGAAATAGAATGAAATTGTATGAAATTAAATGCACAAGAGTGTTAGAATCAAGAATATGAGAGTAGAGTAAGAATAGATTGAATTAATTTGTTAAAAACATGATTCTAATGTGTTTATATAGATTATAAATAGGTGGATTCGTTCGTGAAGAGTCATCATGAAGAAATATGGACATATCTATTGAAATGAAGAATGCATCTTTTCACGAATGGTAGTGCCTATTTGAAAAATATAGCCGTTATAGATATCAGACTTCTGAATCGAAAAATTCAGACTTCTGAATTTGCACGGGCTCAAACCAGAAAGAAATAGGCTAAAAATGGCCTTATTCAGACGTCTGAAATATTTCATTCAAACGTCTGAATATTGTGAAACAATATTCTAGTTTCAGCATTCAGACGTCAGAATGAAGTATTTCAGATGTCTGAATTTAACTTGTAACAAAAAGTATCATAGCTCATTTGGTTAGAGCACTTGCCTTCTAAACTAGAGACCCGAGTTCGAGTCCCGCGCTATGCAATTTTTGAAAACTTGATTTTTCATTTAAAATACGAATGTATATGTGTGTATACCATTTGGAGAAGATTTTAACATTTGTAAACTCTAGACACGACACTATATGACTAATAATACTTTGTTTGTCACATTCGTCTTGTCCCTATCGTGTATATCTCTTCTTGTATCTCCATATACATTCTTTCATGCTTTACTACCGTGTATCTTCATTTTGAATGTATTTGATTATCTCTTTTTGATGCTCATGTACCTGCAAATTAGCTTAGAGATTATTATTATTATTTTTTTGAACTGGTACTTTATATACAACAAATCATTGGGACAACATATCCCATGTCAAATAAACGTTCGAAAGCAAGTTTCGAACTTGTGACATCCTGCACCAAAGCCAAATCAATTAACCACTTGGACAAATGTGCTTGTCTCAGCTTAGAGATTATTCGACATAATTGTATAGTTGTTGTCATTAAAATCCAACAATTGAGGTTCTAACATTCTCCCCCTTTTTGATGATGACAACTATATAATTTTTTTTTTCAAAAAAATATTCATTCTATATAAAAAAAATATTAATATGTTTAAAGCTCCCCCTAAGTATAACATGTAACATCCCGCCTTTTCGCACGATTTAAAACGACACACATGCCGATTCAAACCATACCGAAGGGCGGATTTGTTATGGGGTAAATAAGAAAAAAAAACAGAGAAGAAATAAACATGTAGAATCTCACAGCGGAAGGATAAAATATAATACGAAAATATACAGTTTATAAAAAAAACTGTTTACAAACATTTATATAATACATATCAGAGTTACACATACCAATAACAATGCAGCGGAACAGTGTGAGTGTAGTGCAATACTATAAATAATAATAATACAAATTCTTCGTCTTCGTCCTCCAAAGCTAAAGTCTTCGATCCTGAAACGCTCGGACTGACCCGAGCGAATTTCAAAAGACAAAAACACTCGAGTCAGAACTAAAAGATCTTATGTGAGTTAAATTAACAGAAATAAATATGAGTGCAATAACTCAAAAGATGTTCGGGATTTACATCTCCTAAGGATCCGTTAAACTATTTACTATGTAGTATATTGCGCTATTATAATAGTGTCTATAGTAAAATAAACATACTTTTAAATAGCATTAAGGCTTTACATTTTCCACCTTAACACGTAATAGTCCCAGTAGTCCATCCAATATCATAGTCCCTCCTGATCGGGAAGCCACCAGAGGATACCACACGGGCTACGGGAGAAATCCAAACTCGTACAAGGCGCGATAGGGTAGGTGACACGGCACAACTAGGCAATGCCAGGGTAGATATACCAATTACGCTTCCGGGTCGATGGTAACGCGTAGCCGCAGCTACCGCCCACCTCGAACAAACTCCCCAAAATCAAAATAGAAGTGGCCACTGAATCAATCTAAAGTCAAAGTATAATATCGAAGAGGAGTGTCCGATCAGAGGAATGACCTCATTAACCCGTCAATCGCTCCTGTTTTAGCCACCTTATGCCAACTCACGGGAGTTGGGTCCACGTATTTACCTTACAGGAAACGTCGCCACTAACCTACTTCATTCTGGACTCTCCACCGCGTACACGGTTAGTCAAAGTGGTTTTCGGTATCAACAGAGAGTATGTCCATATCCGATCCCGGTCTCTTTGCCAACCCATCGTTATTATAACACCGCGGTCATTTAAAAATAGTTTATACTTTAAAACCAGAATATAATCCATTTCAAAACCATAATATTACGATATCATTTCTTCTTCAAAACCCAAAACGATTCATTTTGATATTATTTTTATAAAACCCAAATCAATGATATCATTTCCCAAATATAAATCTTTTCCAAAATTATGCCACTTTTAAAATTTATAATTCCTTGTAACCAAATATTTGAATATTAACTTTCAACATAATACTTCGAAATCCATAGTTTTTAAAACCATTACTTTCAAAACTAAATGGTTTGGATATTCAACAATATATAAAATAAGTGATTTAACTTTATGGTTACTTTGTAAAGAAAATAATTTACATGGCTTTACAAATATGGTTCTTTATTAAAGTTTAAACCATAATCACTTTAAGTTCTAAAACCCCTTAAATTTCTATTTATATATATCCATTTGGAGTATTAATATTTCAAAACTAAAGTTGGAATTTATTCTTTCAACAAATTAAATGTTCTATTATTTAGTTTTGAATATTTACATAAAATCTATAAATAAAACTCCAATTTCTAGAAATTAACTATTTTCTTAAATTTAAATTATACTAAAATATTCTATTTAAGTAAATCTTGGAAAATCCATTTGTAAATATCATACCTTAAAATTTCCAAACTTAAACATATAAGATAAATCACCAAATTCCATTTTTCTCAAATTTTTATCATTTTATTCAACAGGTTTATACTCAGCTTAAATTTAAAATTTTAACTTCATATGTGTATATCTCGAAGAATCATATTTTATAAGATATCAAAATTAAATTTTATAAACCGTATCCCATCCAAACCATAGAAATCACCTTTAAAATAATTTATATATAGACCACGGTGCCTGTATATAATTTTCTATCCTATGGTCAAGTGATACGGATATTTATCATTTCAATCCGCAATTTAAAATAAAATTTTGCGGTTGTATATCATTTCAAACCACAATCCCGAATGAAATGAAAAATGCATGATAACTTGCAATTTAATGATATCAAATAAACATCCATTCATCAACATCATCCATTATCCAAATCACAATCATCCATCAATATCAATCAATATCAAAATATATATGAGATTATATAGCAGGTAATAACTGGCAATTATATTCAAATTAAATTTAACAACTATTATTTTATATTCAGTAATAATTATATAACTGTTAACTAGCAGTTTATATGCGAACAAACAAATTCTAGCTGTCAAATACTACGCAATAAATAAATTAAATTGGCAGTTAAATTCAATAAATGCAATTTAACAACTATGACGAAAGAAACATGCCAAATAGTCATAAATAAATTTCTATTCATTTCTAAGATAAATTTAACAAACATAAAAACTTTTAGAAGTTGCGAGTGGGTTAAAACACTCACCTTTTGAATTTAAATCGAATTTAAATTCGATTTAAACCCAAAAATTCGCCCGTCTCAGAATTCGTCCAAACCAGCGTCATCGAGTCCGGAATTTAAATACGATCCTAATAAAAAAATCTCGCGTCAATCGGATATCGTATGACGAAGTTATAGCGAAAAATCGAGTTGAAAAAATCAAAATTTAAAATAAACAAAGAGAACATAAGGAACATATTCACTACCTTATACATAAAAGCCACGTCACGCACTTCTCTCATCTTCCAGTAACGCGCACGAAGGCAACAGCCCAGGCCGAAGCCCCTAACGCACGCAGCCCTTGTTGACCGTACTTTGACCGCTGATTTGCATGCCGCCTGCTCCACTGGTGGCCTCGGCGTCGCCACCATGGCCTCCCCCTTGACCGGCCGAGCTCGCCCACGTCCACCATGGCCCATGCGGTGGTCGCCGCCGCCACTAAAGTCTTAACCCTAATCGAATTTTGACTCCAATCCGACCGTTAAATCGCCAAACAAATTACATAGATGTGCTCCCCATCGTCCATACTACAATACCCAGAAACAGAATCTCGATCCGATGAAGTTTTGTGCGACGATGATGAACGGTTTTGGGGCTGTTTGAATTTATTCTGGATGAACGACAGCTCCAATTGAAAAACGAACTACACCATGAAATTACGCGTATCGAATACTTCAACATATATTTTTTCTGGAATTTTCTGAAATTTTTGAGTTTTGACTTTTGATTTTGAACTGTGGATAGATCTGGAATTGGATCTGAGATGTATCCATTGAGGAAGAAAGAAGGTTGAAGAAAATGAACGTACAACAAATAGACAATAGGGTGAAGCTAGGGTTTATGATCGCATATATATAGACAAATAGAAGAAGGCTAGGTGGGTACGGATAACGAACGCGCTAGATGGTAGTTGGCCCAAAAAGCCCGTTCTGACCCCGGAACGAAATTTATCAAACCCATATATCCAGATAGGTATTTTAAAATATTCTGAACGCGATGGAAAACGTTTCACGACCAAATTCGATCGTATGAAGAAGTTATGCTGAAAACAAGATTTCCAAATTGATTTCAAATTGATTTTTAATAAAATCGATTTCATGGCGTTTCGCGTCCGTACGATAAACGACAAGTCCGATCGATACGAAATTTGAAATCCTATAATAATTCACCGATACGGATCCGATGAAACTGGTTTCGTCGAAATCCGAGTCCGTGCCAAAAATGGCTATTTTTAATATTTATTAAATAAATTAAAATAAATTATAAATCCAGTTTTTATGTTTCAACTTCTAATATTGGCCAAATTTTGTGACTTATATAATCCAATCAATTCCAAAAGATTTAGCAAGCTTGGATGTGAATTAAAAACTATAAGTATATCAATTTGCAGTGTTAATCTCTGCACTTCTTATTATTTGGGAATTATAAATTTTATTCTCAAAACCCAATTATTTAATCTTATACTTTTATACTCTCATCTTAAATCTAATTAAATAATTAACTTGATTTCCATTTCAACTCATTTTTAATTGCAATTAACCTTTTTACCATAAATTAAATCCCAAATTATAAATAAACTTTTATTTCCATTTCCTTTTTCTCAACTGTTTATTAATTCCCATCCAAATGAATTCAACATTATGAATTTGATAAATTTATTAGATTTACTTCCTTTCTATATTTCTAAGTTATTGTTGTCAATATGAACATTAGTTTAAGATTTCACTCAAATGTTTACCAATTCCAATCTAAACTCAATAACGTCATAATTAACGTTAGAATCCGTTTTATTATGCATAAATTCTAAATTTTACTGACCCAAATTTTCTTCTTTTCATTCCATATTAATTGTCAATCCCATAGAAAAATTAACATTAGGTTCATACCTTTTTACAAATAACTCCAATTTCTTCCAAATAATAATTACATAAACTATTAAATATTAAATCCATTAAATTGCAATAAATTCAATTGATTGCAATTTATTTCCAAATAAATTTGGATTTTTATTTGGTTATACACAAAATTCCGTTATCACTTGCCTAACAAGGTTATTATCACTTAAGATCTCACTGCATCCACATTTTCACATTTTCATTTCCTAGTTTCTTTACTTTATTCTACATAATTTATTACAAATGGGATTTTCTTTGGTTTACATCTTATTTGTATTTAACATTTCTCAATCACCAATTCATTTCACTTTAACTGCGGTAAATTGGCGGATAAATTGAATTTGATTCCCAAAATCTAAATTAACAAGAAACAAGGGTAGGTAACATACAATAGTCATTACTCCAAATTCTAGTCACCTAAATAGGCTTTTATTCCTTGCAAATAAATGTTACTATTTATCTTCATAGTACAAATCTCAATGATTATTCCATTTTATATTTGCTTAGGCCATTTATAGTCCACTATACATATCTACATAAATGGGTAATTTATTCAATTCATTAAGTGTCAATTCTATTAAGCCCTGTTTATATCTTTATGCATTCTTCTATTACTTTACAAAAGGGAATAACTTTTAAACTCATACACTTAATAACAAAACCGTTATAAATCCAATAAACTTCCAAATCCAAGTTTGTACACATTTTACACAACTATTATGATTTCTCACGAACGTTGAATTTATTAAATGACCATTTATTATAATTTAATTCCCTTAATTGAATCAAATGCTTATTATTATATATATTCTTTTCATTCTACCATTCCTTCCCATTTTATATTCATTAACGTATTTACACATCTCTATCTTTCAAATATAAAATAACCAAACTGATTACAAACACTGTTTCTATCAATTTTCATAAGTTTGTTCAAAACTATACTTTTGTTTACATAAAATAAATTTTATGTTTCTATTAGTTTTCTTTTCCTTTCACTACAGGCATAAATTATTACTATCTACACTAATTACATCTTTGTATTAATGAACACCATTTAAGTTAATATTTATACTAACATTCACAAATTCAACATTTATTTGTTTCTTCAAAATTACTTTAAATCAAGTTGTGAAAATTTACATTATCCACATCTATTATCATAAAATTTTATAGTTACACTAAATTGCAACCACTATACCAAATTTCTACATTTATTCTTAACCAAATTAGAAATTATATTAATTCATTTTATTAAATATCATAAATTTAACGGGTCGTTACAATCTCCCCCACTCAAAACTTTTCGTCCCCGAAAAGGAAAAAGAAGGGAGGAGGAAGATTTACAGTGCATCTTATTTCAAATATTAACTTATAAACAATATTTTACTGGATTAATTTCCTTTAATGAAATATACTTGTTGTATAATCATTATATCCTTTAATACTTGAATTATTAAAGTTGGAAAAATATTTTTAACAAAATTCTAAGTCCAAAATTTACGAAAATTTTTGGCAGAGTCTCCTTTGTACGGAGGGACTCTGGAGAAAATATAATATCCAAATATACAAATATATTACATATATTATCCAAAATAAAATATCCCAACACGGGAAAATATATAAAATAGCGCTTTAAACGTAATCCGGAAACGTACCTATTTGTCGGGCAATACGCTTATTATTTTGGAACCAAAAGCAGTAGCAGTTGCTTCCAACACCTGTATTCACTTATATAATCTAAGAGGTTAAATATTTATTTTACAGTGAAATGTTTGGGTAGATTCAATCATTCATATCCAATCAAATGCAACAACCATAAATTTTAACAAACAGCACATGCCACCAACAGACAACCATTCAATCAAACAATCAATTTGTTGTTCGGGTTCAAATTCTGAAATTGTACGGAATGAAGAATAACTATCAAGTGCATACGTTACTCAACAGTCTTAGATGGAACAAAGATAGATTATTTGTCCATCCCATAACTCCCAAAATTCCTTACCCAACAAACATACATCAACCAAACAATCCAAACCAACACCAAAATAGTTTATTTACATTTATTTCATAATTCAGTGGTTTGATTTTCTTTCCTTCATTTATGGAGGAATTTCTTTGTTTCTTACAAGTTTTATTTTCCAACTATCACAAAATTCATTATATTTGTATTTCCTTTCTATTACTTAAGTTTATAAAATAAATTCTCATTAATAACAACAATTATTTGAATATCTTCATTTCCTTACTCTTCACTTGTAAGATTCCCCTTAAATTCTTAATCTGCTAACATTCATTCTTATAAGTGGAAGTTTTTATTTATCTATTAACTATGGATTACAGTCATTTAAATTCTTCCTACTTTCTATTATATTAGAATAGGGGAAAATTAAGACATACTTAAACTAATAATCCTACAATCAATTCTTATATAGAATTTCATTTTATTTGCTTTACGTTCATCTCACCTATTAATAATTCTTAACTTATTTTCAGCAAAATTATAACTTAAGTTTATACCATTGAATTCTTATTTACAACAGTAATTTATTGAATACTTCATTTTTCTAAATTCCTACTTGTAAAATATTTAATTCTAGTTTCTTATTTAACATTTCAACTTTTATATATGGGTAAGTTATTTATGTTAAAGAAAATGCAATTGAACTTATACAAGTTAAATCTCCATTCTTTAATTAAATTTAATGTTTATCCATATTACTCTTTGTCTCATATGTATGCATATTCCTCTTTATGACTTTGCAATAATTATCTTATTTCAATTAGAGGTTTCAATTCATTTATTACTTAACTTTTATTTCACTAACAAATTTTAAACAATTAATTAACGGAAAAATTTAGAATTAAATACCGGGTTAAATTTTAATTTATTTCAAAATAATAGACAAATAAGTTCTTACAACTCAATATCTCTAATTATAGTTAGAGCAATAAAAGAAATTTTTTTTTAGAAAATTTCAAAATAAATCTGTAGTAGAATTCACTACAGTAGCCTTTCCCCTTCGAAACCCGAAAATGAAAGTCGATGATGCGGCCGCCATCACCGAAATTATTTTCCAGCGACAGAGAGGAAAGTACAAAATTTATTCTCTCCAAAATCTTCTTTAAAACAATTCTTCCAAATTATACTAAATATTTATATAAGAAAATACTTATAAACCAAATCATTATATTTCATAAATCCTTTGAAAGAAGATTTTCAAAATCCCGGACTTAAGTTCTAAAATCTCCCATTTGATTTATTATAATTTCAACTTAGCTTCAATTTATTATAAAAAATTTTTTTTCCTAACACCCAATCTATAGCAACCAAATATATATATATCTTTATAAAAATTATTTTTATATGTAGAAAATATAATAGGCAAAATTCTTTCATTCACCTATATTAAAACAAATATTATGTCGGTCTGTCCTATTAAGTGTTTAGGAATCCCTATTGATGACATAGCGTCCCATGCATGAACCAGAATTTATAAATACAAAGCGGAACAGATTAACACAATATAAAAATCTTTTTATTAATACTAACAAATACGCTCTCTCATATATATACACTCAGCGACTCCCATAGGATATTACTACCCTATTAACAAAGAGTCAAACCCCACAAAGCCAAGGTTTATCGCTAAACCAAAGCTTTGATACCAGATGTAACATCCCGCCTTTTCGCACGATTTAAACCGACACACATGCCGATTCAAACCATACGGAAGGGTGGATTTGTTATGGGGTAAATAAGAAAAAAAAACAGAGAAGAAATAAACATGTAGAATCTCACAGCGGAAGGATAAAATATAATACGAAAATATACAGTTTATAAAAAAAACTGTTTACAAACATTTATATAATACATATCAGAGTTACACATACCAATAACAATGCAGCGGAACAGTGTGAGTGTAGTGCAATACTATAAATAATAATAATACAAATTCTTCGTCTTCGTCCTCCAAAGCTAAAGTCTTCGATCCTGAAACGCTCGGACTGACCCGAGCAAATTTGAAAAGACAAAAACACTCGAGTCAGAACTAAAAGATCTTATGTGAGTTAAATTAACAGAAATAAATATGAGTGCAATAACTCAAAAGATGTTCGGGATTTACATCTCCTAAGGATCCGTTAAACTATTTACTATGTAGTATATTGCGCTATTATAATAGTGTCTATAGTAAAATAAACATACTTTTAAATAGCATTAAGGCTTTACATTTTCCACCTTAACACGTAATAGTCCCAGTAGTCCATCCAATATCATAGTCCCTCCTGATCGGGAAGCCACCAGAGGATACCACACGGGCTACGGGAGAAATCCAAACTCGTACAAGGCGCGATAGGGTAGGTGACACGGCACAACTAGGCAATGCCAGGGTAGATATACCAATTACGCTTCCGGGTCGATGGTAACGCGTAGCCGCAGCTACCGCCCACCTCGAACAAACTCCCCAAAATCAAAATAGAAGTGGCCACTGAATCAATCCAAAGTCAAAGTATAATATCGAAGAGGAGTGTCCGATCAGAGGAATTACCTCATTAACCCGTCAATCGCTCCTGTTTTAGCCACCTTATGCCAACTCACGGGAGTTGGGTCCACGTATTTACCTTACAGGAAACGTCGCCACCAACCTACTTCATTCTGGAATCTCCACCGCGTACACGGTTAGTCAAAGTGGTTTTCGGTATCGACAGAGAGTATGTCCATATCCGATCCCGGTCTCTTTGCCAACCCATCGTTATTATAACACCGCGGTCATTTAAAAATAGTTTATACTTTAAAACCAGAATATAATCCATTTCAAAACCATAATATTACGATATCATTTCTTCTTCAAAACCCAAGACGACTCATTTTGATATTATTTTTATAAAACCCAAATCAATGATATCATTTCCCAAATATAAATCTTTTCCAAAATTATGCCACTTTTAAAATTTATAATTCCTTGTAACCAAATATTTGAATATTAACTTTCAACATAATACTTCGAAATCCATAGTTTTTAAAACCATTACTTTAAAAACTAAATGGTTTGGATATTCAACATATATAAAATAAGTGATTTAACTTTATGGTTACTTTGTAAAGAAAATAATTTACATGGCTTTACAAATATGGTTCTTTATTAAAGTTTAAACCATAATCACTTTAAGTTCTAAAACCCCTTAAATTTCTATTTATATATATCCATTTGGAGTATTAATATTTCAAAACTAAAGTTGGAATTTATTCTTTCAACAAATTAAATGTTCTATTATTTAGTTTTGAATATTTACATAAAATTTATAAATAAAACTCCAATTTCTAGAAATTAACTATTTTCTTAAATTTAAATTATACTAAAATATTCTATTTAAGTAAATCTTGGAAAATCCATTTGTAAATATCATACCTTAAAATTTCCAAACTTAAACATATAAGATAAATCACCAAATTCCATTTTTCTCAAATTTTTATCATTTTATTCAACAGGTTTATACTCAGCTTAAATTTAAAATTTTAACTTCATATGTGTATATCTCGAAGAATCATATTTTATAAGATATCAAAATTAAATTTTATAAACCGTATCCCATCCAAACCATAGAAATCACCTTTAAAATAATTTATATATAGACCACGGTGCCTGTATATAATTTTCTATCCTATGGTCAAGTGATACGGATATTTATCATTTCAATCCGCAATTTAAAATAAAATTTTGCGGTTGTATATCATTTCAAACCACAATCCCGAATGAAATGAAAAATGCATGATAACTTGCAATTTAATGATATCAAATAAACATACATTCATCAACATCATCCATTATCCAAATCACAATCATCCATCAATATCAATCAATATCAAAATATATATGAGATTATATAGCAGGTAATAACTGGCAATTATATTCAAATTAAATTTAACAACTATTAATCTAACATTTTATATTCAGTAATAATTATATAACTGTTAACTAGCAGTTTGTATGCGAACAAACAAATTCTAGCTGTCAAATACTACGCAATAAATAAATTAAATTGGCAGTTAAATTCAATAAATGCAATTTAACAGCTATGACGAAAGAAACATGCCAAATAGTCATAAATAAATTTCTATTCATTTCTAAGATAAATTTAACAAACATAAAAACTTTTAGAAGTTGCGAGTGGGTTAAAACACTCACCTTTTGAATTTAAATCGAATTTAAATTCGATTTAAACCCAAAAATTCGCCCGTCTCAGAATTCGTCCAAACCAGCGTCATCGAGTCCGGAATTTAAATACGATCCTAATAAAAAAAATCTCGCGTCAATCGGATATCGTATGACGAAGTTATAGCGAAAAATCGAGTTGAAAAAATCAAAATTTAAAATAAACAAAGAGAACATAAGGAACATATTCACTACCTTATACATAAAAGCCACGTCACGCACTTCTCTCATCTTCCAGTAACGCGCACGAAGGCAACAGCCCAGGCCGAAGCCCCTAACGCATGCAGCCCTTGTTGACCGTACTTTGACCGCTGATTTGCATGCCGCCTGCTCCACTGGTGGCCTCGGCGTCGCCACCATGGCCTCCCCCTTGACCGGCCGAGCTCGCCCACGTCCACCATGGCCCATGCGGTGGTCGCCGCCGCCACTAAAGTCTTAACCCTAATTGAATTTTGACTCCAATCCGACCGTTAAATCGCCAAACAAATTACATAGATGTGCTCCCCATCGTCCATACTACAATACCCAGAAACAGAATCTCGATCCGATGAAGTTTTGTGCGACGATGATGAACGGTTTTGGGGCTGTTTGAATTTATTATGGATGAACGACAGCTCCAATTGAAAAACGAACTACACCATGAGATTACGCGTATCGAATACTTCAACATATATTTTTTCTGGAATTTTCTGAAATTTTTGAGTTTTGACTTTTGATTTTGAACTGTGGATAGATCTGGAATTGGATCTGAGATGTATCCATTGAGGAAGAAAGAAGGTTGAAGAAAATGAACGTACAGCAAATAAACAATAGGGTGAAGCTAGGGTTTATGATCGCATATATATAGACAAATAGAAGAAGGCTAGGTGGGTACGGATAACGAACGCGCTAGACGGTAGTTGGCCCAAAAAGCCCGTTCTGACCCCGGAACGAAATTTATCAAACCCATATATCCAGATAGGTATTTTAAAATATTCTGAACGCGATGGAAAACGTTTCACGACCAAATTCGATCGTATGAAGAAGTTATGCTGAAAACAAGATTTCCAAATTGATTTCAAATTGATTTTTAATAAAATCGATTTCAAGGCGTTTCGCGTCCGTACGATAAACGACAAGTCCGATCGATACGAAATTTGAAATCCTATAATAATTCACCGATACGGATCCGATGAAACTGGTTTCGTCGAAATCCGAGTCCGTGCCAAAAATGGCTATTTTTAATATTTATTAAATAAATTAAAATAAATTATAAATCCAGTTTTTATGTTTCAACTTCTAATATTGGCCAAATTTTGTGACTTATATAATCCAATCAATTCCAAAAGATTTAGCAAGCTTGGATGTGAATTAAAAACTATAAGTATATCAATTTGCAGTGTTAATCTCTTCACTTCTTATTATTTGGGAATTATAAATTTTATTCTCAAAACCCAATTATTTAATCTTATACTTTTATACTCTCATCTTAAATCTAATTAAATAAATAACTTGATTTCCATTTCAACTCATTTTTAATTGCAATTAACCTTTTTACCATAAATTAAATCCCAAATTATAATTAAACTTTTATTTCCATTTCCTTTTTCTCAACTGTTTATTAATTCCCATCCAAATGAATTCAACATTATGAATTTGATAAATTTATTAGATTTACTTCCTTTCTATATTTCTAAGTTATTGTTGTCAATATGAACATTAGTTTAAGATTTCACTCAAATGTTTACCAATTCCAATCTAAACTCAATAACGTCATAATTAACGTTAGAATCCGTTTTATTATGCATAAATTCTAAATTTTACTGACCCAAATTTTCTTCTTTTCATTCCATATTAATTGTCAATCCCATAGAAAAATTAACATTAGGTTCATACCTTTTTACAAATAACTCCAATTTCTTCCAAATAATAATTACATAAACTATTAAATATTAAATCCATTAAATTGCAATAAATTCAATTGATTGCAATTTATTTCCAAATAAATTTGGATTTTTATTTGGTTATACACAAAATTCCGTTATCACTTGCCTAACAAGGTTATTATCACTTAACATCTCACTGCATCCACATTTTCACATTTTCATTTCCCAGTTTCTTTACTTTATTCTACATAATTTATTACAAATGGGATTTTCTTTGGTTTACATCTTATTTGTATTTAACATTTCTCAATCACCAATTCATTTCACTTTAACTGCGGTAAATTGGCGGATAAATTGAATTTGATTCCCAAAATCTAAATTAACAAGAAACAAGGGTAGGTAACATACAATGGTCATTACTCCAAATTCTAGTCACCTAAATAGGCTTTTATTCCTTGCAAATAAATGTTACTATTTATCTTCATAGTACAAATCTCAATGATTATTCCATTTTATATTTGCTTAGGCCATTTATAGTCCACTATACATATCTACATAAATGGGTAATTTATTCAATTCATTAAGTGTCAATTCTATTAAGCCCTGTTTATATCTTTATGCATTCTTCTATTACTCTACAAAAGGGAATAACTTTTAAACTCATACACTTAATAACAAAACCGTTATAAATCCAATAAACTTCCAAATCCAAGTTTGTACACATTTTACACAACTATTATGATTTCTCACGAACGTTGAATTTATTAAATGACCATTTATTATAATTTAATTCCCTTAATTGAATCAAATGCTTATTATTATATATATTCTTTTCATTCTACCATTCCTTCCCATTTTATATTCATTAACGTATTTACACATCTCTATCTTTCAAATATAAAATAACCAAACTGATTACAAACACTGTTTCTATCAATTTTCATAAGTTTGTTCAAAACTATACTTTTGTTTACATAAAATAAATTTTATGTTTCTATTAGTTTTCTTTTCCTTTCACTACAGGCATAAATTATTACTATCTACACTAATTACATCTTTGTATTAATGAACACCATTTAAGTTAATATTTATACCAACATTCACAAATTCAACATTTATTTGTTTCTTCAAAATTACTTTAAATCAAGTTGTGAAAATTTACATTATCCACATCTATTATCATAAAATTTTATAGTTACACTAAATTGCAACCACTATACAAAATTTCTACATTTATTCTTAACCAAATTAGAAATTATATTAATTCATTTTATTAAATATCATAAATTTAACGGGTCGTTACATAACATCTCCCCTTAAGTATAAGATCTCCCTCTATTAATATGCATATGAATTTCTCCCCCTTTGTCATTATAAAAAAGAATGAGGCAATATAATAAATAATATAAAATATCTAGTAAATAGCGGGATAAACTCATTATTAATTATGAAGGAAAAAATAAAATAGATTTTGTCATATTTGCTGAAGTCCATATTTCATTGTAAGCACGTAATTCTATTAAACGTATGGAACACTTTTTAAAATTCCAAAATCTGTCATTTTTATTTTGTTTCTCCGAGTACCTGCAACAAATAATGATCATTTTCAGTACCCACCTACTATTTTAGGATCCGGAGGGTTAGGTCTTGGGAAACCATACCCATTTGGGTGTGGTTGAACCTTTATAGATATAATTTTCATTATTAACTACCATATCAAAAAGATCATTAATGTATTTTTCTCTATTTTTCCAATTAACAGGAACCCAAGTAGTTAGAAATTTTTTATTCATATCTTCAGTCAATGATTTTGTACTTCTAGAGAAATTGTAAACATTATTGGTCATAGCAGTATTTGAAATTTTATGAAAATTAGATTTAGACTTAACTTGAAATTTAGTACTAGCATTATCATTTTTAATATACATGAAAGCATATCTAGTGCTATTTCTACGATCAGTTTTATTATATCGTAAAACACTTTTATCATTATGAGCTTTTAAATTCTTAACATAACCTAATCCCTTCTTTTTTGAAGCAGGTTGAGAATTTTCAATAATCCTTGATAAAATTTCTCTCCCTTTATTAAAATTGGAAATATTTTTAGTAACGTCATCAAGCTTAGTTTTGAGACTAGTGTTATCTGACTCAACAATTTTTTTTAGCTCATGATTCTCAGAAGCTAGCGCATTATTCTTTTCTTTTTGAGCTTCTATTTCTTGACTTAATAGAGCGAGTTAAGAATTGTCAGAGAGTGACTTGAATTTTCTCAAGTTCTTCTTCTAATATTTTCTTCTCGTCTTTAAGCATATCTCTTTCGAATTCTGCTTTCTTCTGATTTTCTAGAGCTTCCTTGTATTTTCTTTTAAGACTTTTTAAAGTGTCTAGAAGTCCTGAATTTATTTCTATCATATCATCAAAAGTTAGATCAATAACCTCATTATCTTTTTCCATGAAGCATTTGTTTGTTTTCTCCTTTGATTTTTCTTTATTGCTCTCCCTTTTCTTATTTCCTTGACTAGATTTCTTTGTAGCCATTTATTCTAGGATGTTGTTACAATCTCTAGAATACCTTACTTTGATACAAAATGAAAGTTAACCAATAATGCAAGTTATTACGTAGGATCGACTAATATGGAATATAATTAAATCTAAATGTAGAAACAGATGATAATAGCAAAGTAAATAAAAGAATAAGTAAAATAAAACAAGCACACCAGGAATTTTTATACTGGTTCAAACTTCCCGTTCTACATACAGTCCCAGAATCCTTATGGAATTTCAACCACAACAACCCTCACTTAACCCGAAAGAACAGGTTTATACAACCTTTGAACAGCCAACAAGGGACCTGAGCAGCAGAGCAAGATTTTGCCTCAACAGCCGAGGAGGACTTCACACGCCTGAGCAGCAGAACAAGACTTATACAAATAAAGTTTTCTTAACACTATGTGTTCTTCAATAACACGAATTTGTCAATTATGGTACACCCTTCCTATAATCTTCTCTTTTATGATATATATGAATATATGAAGAACAAGGAAGCAATAGAATGAAATTGTATGAAATTGAATGCACAAGAGTGTTAAAATCAAGAATATGAGAGCAGAGTAAGAATAGATTGAACTAATTTGTTAAAAACATGATTCTAATGTGTTTATATAGATTTTAAATAGATGCATTTGTTCGTGAAGAGTTATCATGAAGAGATATGGACATACCTATTGAAATGAAGAATGCATCTCTTCACGATTGGTAGTGTCTATTTGAAAAATATAGCTGTTATAGATATTCAGACTTTTGAATCAAAAAATTCAGCCTTCTGAATTTGCACGGGCTCGAACCAGAAAGAAAATAGGCTCAAAATGGCCTTATTCAGACGTCTGAAATATTTCATTCAGACGTCTGAATATTGTGAAACAAAATTCTAGTTTCAGCATTCAGACATCTGAATAAAGTATTTCAGATGTCAGAATTTACCCTGTAATAAAAAGTATCATAGCTCATTTGGTTAGAGCATTTGCCTTCTAAACTAGAGACTCGGGTTCGAGTCCCGCTCCATGCATTTTTTGAAAACTTGATTTTTCATTTAAAATATGAATGTATGTGTGTATACCATTTGGGGAAGATTTTAACATTTGTAAACTCTAGACACGACACTATATGACTAATAATACGTTGTTTTTCAACTTCGTCTTGTCTCTATCGTGCATATCTCTTCTTGTATCTCCAAATACATTCTTTCATGCTTTAGTACTGTGTATCTTCATTTTGAATGTATTTGATTATCTCTTTTTGATGCTCATGTACCTGCAAATTAGCTTAGAGATTCTTTAACATAATTGTACAGTTGTTGTCATTAAAATCCAACAATTGAGGTTCTAACAAGTTCTTTCTTTCTTCTTAAAAATATAAACAAAACCACAAAAACTTTAAATCAAAACACAACTGCAAGCTCCTCTGGTTCACAACAGCATTTTCAAAGATTCAACAAATAAGGTTTCAAATTCAACAAGCAAACTCGGCTTAAACAACAGGATTCAAATGCCAGTTCTAAAACAAGCAAACTCAACATCAAAATCAGGTAGATTAAATACTATAAATTTCCAGAACAATGTTCTCTACTTCTTTCAGTTTCTGTGAGTATGCTTTTTTTTAAAACAGTTTAAAAATCTGTGATGAAAACCTTATTGCATGTGTAGAAATCTTGCAGAAATATATTCTATAATGCTTGCATGAATTTTTGGATATGAAGTGTGTGTGTAAGTATAACATGTCTGTATATTGTCACTGTGTATTTATATTTGTGCTCTATTATAAGTATCAGGCTCAACTTCATCATGAAAAGAATTCCTATCTTCCCAAAAACATCACTGTTAGTCTAGGATCATTGAAACGAAATGATAATAACAAAGTAATCTTGTTTTTAAAAATAATTTTAGGTGCATATATTTGGTAATATTCTGAAAATTAAAGATCACATTTAAAATCTAAAATAAGTTGAAAATCAATGTCTATGATTTCGTCCTTGGATTATAGAATCTGATTTGTATAAATGAATCATGAATTTTGATATGAATTTGGTAAATTTTTAAGATAGTTTGTGAAGTGAATTATAGTGTTGATCGTGTTTTAATAATTTGTAAGGACCCGATTCTTCGACTTTCGAAAATTCAACATCGATACTCACTTTATCGACTGCTGAGCAATCGAACGACGGAAAACCGAACACTTAGGGTTTTAAGAAAAATAAAGAGACAGAAGAAGAGAGAAAAAGAGGGAAAAAGATAGAAAATAGAGAGAAAAGAGAATAGGAAATAGAACAGAACTGAAAACAGAACAATAACTGAACAACATCAGAATCTCACAATCGCAGCGGAACAACATATAATAATTAAATGAATGATCTTTAAACAAAGAACTATATCAGTTATTACATTTTATACATTACATTACATCATATCATCAGAGTGTACAACACCATACAACAAAAAACAGTGCAGCGGAAAAAGAAATACTATACTAATAATACGCCATGCCATCCAGCTTGCCTCCAGCAATTTCAGAATATCCAGAATATCCTGATAAACCTAACTCTTGATTGCCCGTGTGGAAATTGGTGGGCACCCAGAGTTTAGGAAGGAAAACAATAAACTCCGAGTCAGTCATGTGACTGGTGTGAGAACTCAAAACAGTTTATTTATCTTTAAAATCAAAAATAGAGGAATATTTTTAAAGTCAATTCGCAATGCTTTTAAAAATGAGACTACCATAAGGCCTCCCGCACACACACACAATGCAAACGCAGAATCGGAGGAGATTTCTCCTTATGATAGTCAAAGATGCTTGATACGCATTTAAAAGAACATTTGATATTATTATTAGTGCATAGTGTAGGAAAAATTTATTTCGAAAGTAGAATATAAATCTTAGCCAACATACGACCATTATCGTATGCCTACTATAGCTACCATCTAAACAGTGGTGACCACCATAAGTAAATGGCAGGTTCTACAACTAATACCGTACAAAGTTTCGTATTGGGAATTGGATTTCCAACGAATGATCAGGCCAAGTGCAACGACCCGCTATTTTAGACCATTCAAATTGACAATAAAACCATACATGTCCGACTTGAATAATTCAAAATACCGAATTGTTAATAAAATTGTCAAAACTTATAATATACAGTAAATAAATCAATCATAGATCACTTACACAGAGTAATACAATGCAGCGGAATAGATAAAGAATAGTAGTTCATGAAGCTACTATATACCTCAGCGTTAGAAATAAAATACAACCGAATAGTTCAAATGCCATGAAGTCTCCAATGTAACAGATGACTTCTCTGAACTAATCAACTGGATGACTGAAGGGATAGATAGCTGGATCTTCAAGCAAAGCTCCAACTTCGAAGATGAGTCTCAAATGCTGTATCTCTCAGTCTGACCCGAGCGTAAATCAAAACACAAAACACTCGAGTCAGGATTAACATTCTTATATCTATAAATCTAACTCAAGTGAAATATCAACTGAAATATAATTAACTTAGAGGATATTTGGGATAACCATCCTCTAAGGGTCCATGGAACTATCTAAAAGATAGAAATATACACTATAACACCGTAGTCTTTTCAACTTAATTTATACTTCAAAACAAAATATCATTTTCACTTCAAATATCTCTATACTTCCCAAATAGTATTTTTATATATTAAATAATTTGTACAGTAAACAAATTTCAATTCCCTCAACTTGACAAATCGTTTAACATCAACCTGACCACCCCATTTAAATCTATTTCAATCTTAATTTATTAATTTAAATTCAACTCAATTTCTAAAATAACCACTTCAATTTTATCGATCTCAAATTCGGATTTGAAATCACAAAATACCCTTTATGTTCAATATATTTCAAAACTTTAAGTATTCAACGTTTCAACTAACTTTTTAATCAATTTAGTTTCTAAATACTAAATTCAACTATACTGATTTCAAATACATATCCGAATCTCAAAATAAACCATTTAAATCCCAATATAGTTCAAAGCTTTAATATTTAATTAAATGTTCAATTTAATAGTTCCATATAGATCTCGATTTAACCTCATTATTATCTAGTCTTAAATAATCCCTCATTAGATACAATATCATTTAAGTAACCTTAAATTACATTTTACTCAATATTTTCTTTAATTTATTTAAACGTGAAATATTCATTAAATCGCTTAAATAAAATCCAGTTACAAAATCATACCCTTAAATTTCTCATTCAAAAATTTCAAATTGATTTAATTGAATAAATCCTTATTTAAATACCATTTAGATAAACCCACATTTATCTCCCAATCTTAGTAGATTGCAGAATACTTTTGGAATAAAATTTACATAAATATTTAGCATAATTTATGTATTAAATCAAATTTGGACTAAATTAAATATTATTAAATCTATATATCATTACCCTTTATATATAAAAAAATTTAAGGATTAACATTTAATAAGACCATATATTTCTTTCCAAAACAATGAATTAAATTTCAAAATATTTATATATATGGACCAACGATGTCTATATATATTTCTTATCATATGGTCAAGTGTTACGGATATTTATCATTTCAATCCGTACACTGAATGTATACGGGTGGATAGCATTTCAACCCGTAATCCCAATTCAATTAAATGAAATCGCTTGGGTTTATCATTTCAACCCATAACGATTTTCTCCTATTCTAAAGTCTGTTCGGGTTTGTATCATTTCAACCCATAGTGATTTCTATACTAACAGGGAACTTGCAGAGTGATAACAGATTTGTAAATATAATAACAACAGGCATATATCATCAAAATAAATATATAAACAATAGGATATGGTGTCATGTCCCATAAGTGAATACTTACAGATAATAGCATATATAACAATTTAAATAATTACAGCCTCATATTTCAATTGTCATCCCAATTGAAATCAAATTTAGTAAATAAAAGAATGTAAATCGTGAGTGATTTCTCACCTTTCGAGGTTAGAGGATATAGACAACGAAGTTGAGTTACGAAATCCAAGCATGAATTACGAAGCAAAGCACGAAGGACATGGGTTTGTCGGACAAACTGATAAATAGGAGTTGACGAAGTCAAATCAGAACTGAATTGATAAGGATAGATGGTATAATTGAATAGATACACCGTATAAAGTTCATGTATGTTTATATACAAATCATATTCAAATTTTTAAACCCATATTGATGTAATATATATATTATTCTCTCTTCTTAAAAATCAATATGTTACTTTAAGAAAAATAAATATACAAAATAAAATCATCGGTTTAAATTTTTAAACCCATGATGCAGCTATACAAATAAACGTATAACAAGTAGATTCTATGTTAAATATATTTATGCTTATACTTTAACCAGACTTATACATAAAGAAACTGTCGATTATAACTTAATGTAGTACGCGTGTAAACTCAGGTATTAAAACTGACACACTTACACAACTTAAAGTATATAGACTGACCTGTTACAAATATCCTATATTATAAAACTGATAACTTTATTTAATAACTACAGATCCCTTAACTTATATACAAACCAAACTTATATACGCGTAAATTATAAATTATATGCAGCAGCTTATGTGTATACTAACTAACATCTTTAAACTAATATATGAATGTACCTAGCTTATAACTTTTATAAACCTTACATATAAATGTACTGTTTTTTTTTTTAAACACATTTCAAATAAATCTATAAATATACTCACTTTAAAAATCAATGTTATTATAACATATTTAAAAACAAACTACAGACTAATATAAATTTATATAAAAACTATGACACGTATCATCAATCAAATCTACCTAAAAAAAAACTGTACCAAATTTATAACTTACTATATGTATACATAACAATTTACAAACTTATTTACTTATGTATGCTAACAGAATATATTAAACCTTTGGAACCGAATGCGAAATTTGAGAAGTATAAAACAACGGATACAAAGCTTGATATATATAACTAATTAATATGGCATGTGCCTAAATTATTCATGCCGATTTTTATAGGCGAAAGAGGAAGGGTAGGCAAGGTAAAAATATATATGCAGTTATCACTTTATATACTTACCACATAATATCTTCCATTCAAAAATACAGAGGTGAAAGAGGGGATAGGAACAACTTCACGGCAAGGATGGAACGTTGGCTGGAAGAGCAGCATGCGGGAACTGAGATGAGGTGATTTTGATGGGTTGAGGGATGAAGGAATTTTTTTTTAATTTCACAAAGAAGTGGGTTGCCTTTTGTAGAAGATAGGAGAGATAAAAGAAGTAAGTATATATCAGTAAAGAGAGGAAACGTAAAGGAAGAAATAAAAGAAATGAATGGATGCGTAAAGAACGTATAGAATTTTATACGTTTCAAAATCAACGGTGTAATTAAAGCAATTTATATTATTTGTCAGGTTATACGTTTTATATTTATTTCTTTCCTAGATCTCAATTGATATCCGATTATAATATGCAGATTTATTATTATTATCAAACGTTCAAAAAAGTTATCACCCAAAATATAGAAATGGCATATCAACGTCTAGAAGCATAGATTTAGGAAAAAAATATTGAAACAATAAATTAAAGGAAATATAAAAAGATAGGTACCAATCAATAGTCAAACCCTGAATTCAGGGAATAAAAAGATGAGCTACTATTTGGTCTTAACCGATAGAAAATTTGAATGGACATGTAAATAAAAGTAATTGATACTGTGAAGTCCCCTGATTTCGGGAGAATTATTTAGCAATTAATTGTTTACCTTGGGTAGCACTTTCAAATTTGAAACTAAAGGAAGAATGAATAAGAAACGGCTACAGATCAATTAAAGAAGGAGAGGAGTGTGCGAATTTGTATTCCCAAAGCAAAATGGAAAAATATAAAGAGAGGCAGAAGAATAAATTGAAAAGGAACGTTACGCATGATTTCAGAGAAATAAATAAAAGTAACGACTATTGGTATAAAATCAACGCGCAAATTGAATGGTTTAAAGGAAGGAATCAATGGACTGAAGGAAAGGAAAGGAAAGGTCAGCAATTAATAATTGTGACCCTAAAATTTGGAAAAATATAAAAGAAACGACTATGATTTAGCTGAAAATAATTTATGCCAAGAATGGACAGCACGTTTGAATTTTGAAACGGAAGGAAGGGATAAAGGAGCAGACAGAGGCAAATAAAAGAAATGAACAGAGGAAAAAAAAACGAAGAAACATACCATATGAAATAAAGTGTAATGATGAGAATGGTAACGTCTGTCCATTGACATACTTATTAAAGCAATTAAAGTGAAACGAAAGGAACGGTGAAAAATTAGCCCGGAATTCAGGCAGAAATAAAACAAATTTTTATGTACTAGCAACGGTTACCCATTTATTTAGCTGACAAATATTAAGGCAATTGATTTATGCGCGTTTAAAATTTGAAACGCAAAAGAAATCAGATGGTCACGGATTTGGAGGAGGATATTTAGGAATGATATATGAAGAGATACTGAAATACATTTGTGTCCATAAATAACGTAGACAGTGGACTAATAAATGAAATATCAACGTTTGATACATTGATTCAGCAGAAAAATTAAAGCAAATTTGTTACCATAGTTTGGAGAGCAAAAAGGGGGAACGGATATTATTATAAAAATGAAGGATCTATGATTTAGAATTTTCTTATGTAAAATATTCAGGCTTAGAAATATATTTTTTTTTATCAGCAATATTTAACCGATATAGATTGAAATAGAATTATACAAAAAAAATAAACTCCTATATAATTAAGTGAAAATTCACTATTTGCTGTATCTTCATATACGTATTCTAAATATAAAAATTTTATTTCAAAATTCAATTATTTAAAATTTTCTCAAAATTGAATTAAATATGAAAATAAAACCATTCAAAACTATTAAAATATTATGGGTCGTTACACTCTCCCCCACTCAAAACTTTTCGTCCCCGAAAAGGAAGGAGGTAGGAGAATAGAACAACCAGAAATAAAGGTAGATTGAAAGTCAAGGGTAATTTAAATTTTTAAACTATATAAATTTTACTTGAAATATTCATTTGCAATTCAGTTATCTTTAATACTTCAAAATTTTCAAAACTCATTGGAATTTAATATGTTTAACTAACATCTTTATACATATGTGAAAGCTATTTGAAAACAATTATTTGCATCATTAGTTATATTTACAAAGAAGCTATTGAAAACATTAAATCCATAATTCATAAATTTATAAATTTATCTCAAGATACTTTTCAAATATTATCAATAAATTAATAATCATTTTCTTTAAATATGTTTTATTTAATTAATAACTTCAAAGATATTTACACCACTAAAATTTTATATAAAACAATGCAGTATACAAATAAGCAATATTTAAAAGATTTATTCAAAAAGGAAAGGAAGGTAGATTCCGAAAACGGAATATAGGTGAAAAATGAAGCTGAGCAGATGAGGTAGATTCAAAAGAATAGAATCGGGCACGAATAATTTATTTCAAACCATAAGAATTTAAATTTCAAATATTAATACAAAATTTCTTTGTTGAAAATACTTTTATAATAAAATACCTTTATAAATAAAATATTTTTATATCGAGACCAATTTTTCTTTCGAAAATACTTTTATAACTCAATGTTTTAACAAGTTTATCCTCGTTCTTGCAGACTCTGGCCATGCGTTGATCAGGCGCAAAGCTAGAATTCTTCAAGTACTTAGTAGACTTGTTTCAACACCCAGTGAAAATACTTGAAAACCTTTAAAAACAGATATGGAAAGTACAATCCAAACAAAACAACCAAACCAAAACCTTTGTCCGATCATGGTTCGCAGATACACAATGGTTACGCCTGGGTCCCCCAGGAAACAATCCATATCCGTAAGCTTTCTCAGCCCTGCGATTTACGCCATGATGACTAGTAGAGTGCAGGATGCACAATGGTTACGCCTGGATCCCCCAGGAAACAATCCGTCCCCCCAGGCAAGACTCAGCCAGGCACTTGCGCTACTATTCGCGACCTACACAGATTGCAGGATACACAATGGTTACGCCTGGATCCCCCAGGAAACAATCCGTACCCCTAGGCAAGACTCAGCCAGGCAATTGCGCTATGCATTCGCGAGAGAAAAAAAACCATGGGTTACGCCACGGTGGGAAAAACTCGAGTATTACATCCGAAAAACCGAAAATCAGAGAGAATAATATCGATAGAATGAATCCACGATGTGGCCACAAAGCGGATATCAAGCAGAAGGCACTTTCCATATCTTTACTTCGAAAATATATATCATATAGTACCTTTTCAAATCACTTTCAAATATCATACTTATATAAAGTCCATTATATATAGGATTCCCTTTTTCCCAAATCGAATACTTTCCAAATCAATAGTAGATCAAATCATACTTATATAGACTTCGATTATATAAAATCTCTTTCCAAATTGAGTACCTTTCAAATCAATAGATTTCAAATCAACTTCATACTTATACAATCCATTTTATATAGGTTCGACCACTCCCAAATCAAGTGCTTAATAATATAAGTTCTCAATTTCAAATCATTCAATATCCATTCAGTTTCCAACTCATATATGATTTCACCAAATTTTCTTTCAAATTAAGTATCTAAATTTCAAAGTTCCCAAAATAATAGGTTTAGAAAATTATCCCAGTTTCTAAATTAAAATAATTCAAGTCAAACAAATTCATTTCCAAAATCACCATATAAGTACTGGTTTTTAATTCCAATTTAATTTCAAAACCACATATTTTCCCAAAATCAATTATACTCAAAATGGTTTCCAAATTTATAATTATCCCTTTAAAACTTTTAAACTATCTATTTTTAGTTGAAATATTCAATTTACCTTTCTGAAAACTATTATTCAAAACTATATATATTTTTTTTCAAAACATTTCAAACTAAATTTATATTCTTTATCAAACATTTTATACTCTTCGAAATTTCTTCATTTTAAAATTTTAATCTCGATTTGGAAGTGTTCGAACATTCAAAATAGTTAGGAAAATCAAATTTTAAATTCAAGAGTTGAAAATCAACAATAAATCAATTATTAAATCTGAAACTCGAGGACTGAACACCGGTCTCACTTCAAATTGTTTCGAATATATATATATATCTTTTGAAAATATAAAATTATACTTCGGAATTTGAAATCATAACGGTTTTACAAAATCACTCGCATAGCGAGCTATTAAAGTGGCCTCTCCCCCACTCTGAAACTCGAAAATCAATGTCGATGATGCGTGCACTCATCACCGAAATTATTTTCCAGCGACATAAGTGAGTTCTGGACTTCTATTTTCTTGAAAACTTCTTCGAAATTTCTTCAAAATTTTTGGAATTCATTTGAACTCATTTGAAACCTTTCTGATTCGGAAAAATACTTTTAAATCGTATTATTTTTATATATTTTCCAAAATCTTAAAACCAATTTCAAAATACCGGAATTTAATTCTCGAATTTCAAATTTAACACTACAGTTATAAATCATTTTTATATAAATCACTTTCTTATAATTTTTCAAAATTTCAAATCCTTTCAAACCTTTTTATATAGAATAAAATTTCTTATTTTATTTTTTATTATTATTATATATAGGTATATAATCCTTATCGAAAACAATTTCACTTTTATATATAGAATAAAATCATAGTTATCAAAATAATAATTTCGATATATAAACAATTTTAAAAATACCAACATGCCCGATTTTCAAAGAATGGGTTTCAAACAAAGATAGAGATTTAAATTAGCGGAACTCCAATCAATAGAATCCTGATTCGAAGATAGACTCGATCGAAGATGAGATAATTTAATTACAAAATAGAAGATGGATATACATCTATAAATCACAGGCGACCTTAACCGGGTCAACCATGACTTCAGGAATATAATCGATGCGGAATTCCAAAACAAATCGACATTCGATCGTCAGAGATGGAATTCGGCATATCAAGATATATCAGCATCGTAAACCGAGGATACAAAAATCTTCGGTGAATCAATGCCAATTGTAAAGGAGTTTTCACCCCCTTTACAAAACATTCAGTGGAGTTGTGGGATACTACAGGATCAAACGAATATAAATAGGGAGAGACAGAATGAATTTCGGAACCGAGGGACATTCCAAAATTCAAAGGAAATCGAGTCAAAAGGAAGAGATTCAACTCGAGCGAAAGTGATTCTGTAAACAAATTTACCGTATATGCTAAGTTTTGCCTAGAGCCAAAGCTCTGATACCAACTGTAACGACCCGCTATTTTAGACCATTCAAATTGACAATAAAACCATACATGTCCGACTTGAATAATTCAAAATACCGAATTGTTAATAAAATTTGGCAAAACTTATAATATACAGTAAATAAATCAATCATAGATCACTTACACAGAGTAATACAATGCAGCGGAATAGATAAAGAATAGTAGTTCATGAAGCTACTATATACCTCAGCGTTAGAAATAAAATACAACCGAATAGTTCAAATGCCATGAAGTCTCCAATGTAACAGATGACTTCTCTGAACTAATCAACTGGATGACTGAAGGGATAGATAGCTGGATCTTCAAGCAAAGCTCCAACTTCGAAGATGAGTCTCAAATGCTGTATCTCTCAGTCTGACCCGAGCGTAAAGCAAAACATAAAACACTCGAGTCAGGATTAACATTCTTATATCTATAAATCTAACTCAAGTGAAATATCAACTGAAATATAATTAACTTAGAGGATATTTGGGATAACCATCCTCTAAGGGTCCATGGAACTATCTAAAAGATAGAAATATACACTATAACACCGTAGTCTTTTCAACTTAATTTATACTTCAAAACAAAATATCATTTTCACTTCAAATATCTCTATACTTCCCAAATAGTATTTTTATATATTAAATAATTTGTACAGTAAACAAATTTCAATTCCCTCAACTTGACAAATCGTTTAACATCAACCTGACCACCCCATTTAAATCTATTTCAATCTCAATTTATTAATTTAAATTCAACTCAATTTCTAAAATAACCACTTCAATTTTATCGATCTCAAATTCGGATTTGAAATCACAAAATACCCTTTATGTTCAATATATTTCAAAACTTTAAGTATTCAACGTTTCAACTAACTTTTTAATCAATTTAGTTTCTAAATACTAAATTCAACTATACTGATTTCAAATACATATCCGAATCTCAAAATAAACCATTTAAATCCCAATATAGTTCAAAGCTTTAATATTTAATTAAATGTTCAATTTAATAGTTCCATATAGATCTCGATTTAACCTCATTATTATCTAGTCTTAAATAATCCCTCATTAGATACAATATCATTTAAGTAACCTTAAATTACATTTTACTCAATATTTTCTTTAATTTATTTAAACGTGAAATATTCATTAAATCGCTTAAATAAAATCCAGTTACAAAATCATACCCTTAAATTTCTCATTCAAAAATTTCAAATTGATTTAATTGAATAAATCCTTATTTAAATACCATTTAGATAAACCCACATTTATCTCCCAATATTAGTAGATTGCAGAATACTTTTGGAATAAAATTTACATAAATATTTAGCATAATTTATGTATTAAATCAAATTTGGACTAAATTAAATATTATTAAATCTATATATCATTACCCTTTATATATAAAAAAATTTAAGGATTAACATTTAATAAGACCATATATTTCTTTCCAAAACAATGAATTAAATTTCAAAATATTTATATATATGGACCAACGATGTCTGTATATATTTCTTATCATATGGTCAAGTGTTACGGATATTTATCATTTCAATCCGTACACTAAATGTATACGGGTGGATAGCATTTCAACCCGTAATCCCAATTCAATTAAATGAAATCGCTTGGGTTTATCATTTCAACCCATAACGATTTTCTCCTATTCTAAAGTCTGTTCGGGTATGTATCATTTCAACCCATAGTGATTTCTATACTAACAGGGAACTTGCAGAGTGATAACAGATATGTAAATATAATAACAACAGGCATATATCATCAAAATAAATATATAAACAATAGGATATGGTGTCATATCCCATAAGTGAATACTTACAGATAATAGCATATATAACAATTTAAATAACTACAGCCTCATATTTCAATTGTCATCCCAATTGAAATCAAATTTAGTAAATAAAAGAATGTAAATCGTGAGTGATTTCTCACCTTTCGAGGTTAGAGGATATAGACAACGAAGTTGAGTTACGAAATCCAAGCATGAATTACGAAGCAAAGCACGAAGGACATGGGTTTGTCGGACAAACTGATAAATAGGAGTTGACGAAGTCAACTCAGAACTGAATTGATAAGGATAGATGGTATAATTGAATAGATACACCGTATAAAGTTCATGTATGTTTATATACAAATCATATTCAAATTTTTAAACCCATATTGATGTAATATATATTATTCTCTCTTCTTAAAAATCAATATGTTACTTTAAGAAAAATAAATATACAAAATAAAATCATCGGTTTAAATTTTTAAACCCATGATGCAGCTATACAAATAAACGTATAACAAGTAGATTCTATGTTAAATATATTTATGCTTATACTTTAACCAGACTTATACATAAAGAAACTGTCGATTATAACTTAATGTAGTACGCGTGTAAACTCAGGTATTAAAACTGACACACTTACACAACTTAAAGTATATAGACTGACCTGTTACAAATATCCTATAATATAAAACTGCTAACTTTATTTAATAACTACAGATCCCTTAACTTATATACAAACCAAACTTATATACGCGTAAATTATAAATTATATACAGCAGCTTATGTGTATACTAACTAACATCTTTAAACTAATATATGAATGTACCTAGCTTATAACTTTTATAAACCTTACATATAAATGTACTGTTTTTTTTTTTTAAACACATTTCAAATAAATCTATAAATATACTCACTTTAAAAATCAATGTTATTATAACATATTTAAAAACAAACTATAGACTAATATAAATTTATATAAAAACTATGACACGTATCATCAATCAAATCTACCTAAAAAAAACTGTACCAAATTTATAACTTACTATATGTATACATAACAATTTACAAACTTATTTACTTATGTATGCTAACAGAATATATTAAACCTTTGGAACTGAATGCGAAATTTGAGAAGTATAAAACAACGGATACAAAGCTTGATATATATAACTAATTAATAGGGCATGTGCCTAAATTATTCATGCCGATTTTTATAGGCGAAAGAGGAAGGGTAGGCAAGGTAAAAATATATATGCAGTTATCACTTTATATACTTACCACATAATATCTTCCATTCAAAAATACAGAGGTGAAAGAGGGGATAGGAACAACTTCACGGCAAGGATGGAACGTTGGCTGGAAGAGCAGCATGCGGGAACTGAGGTGAGGTGATTTTGATGGGTTGAGGGATGAAGCAATTTTTTTTTTTTATTTCACAAAGAAGTGGGTTGCCTTTTGTAGAAGATAGGAGAGATAAAAGAAGTAAGTATATATTAGTAAAGAGAGGAAACGTAAAGGAAGAAATAAAAGAAATGAATGGATGCCTAAAGAACGTATAGAATTTTATACGTTTCAAAATCAACGGTGTAATTAAAGCAATTTATATTATCTGTCAGGTTATACGTTTTATATTTATTTCTTTTCTAGATCTCAATTGATATCCGATTATAATATGCAGATTTATTATTATTATCAAACGTTCAAAAAAGTTATCACCCAAAATATAGAAATGGCATATCAATGTCTAGAAGCATAGATTTAGGAAAAAAATATTGAAACAATAAATTAAAGGAAATATAAAAAGATAGGTACCAATCAATAGTCAAACCCTGAATTCAGGGAATAAAAAGGTGAGCTACTATTTGGTCTTAACCGATAGAAAATTTGAATGGACATGTAAATAAAAGTAATTGATACTGTGAAGTCCCCTGATTTCGGGAGAATTATTTAGCAATTAATTGTTTACCTTGGGTAGCACTTTCAAATTTGAAACTAAAGGAAGAATGAATAAGAAACGGCTACAGATCAATTAAAGAAGGAGAGGAGTGTGCGAATTTGTATTCCCAAAGCAAAATGGAAAAATATAAAGAGAGGCGGAAGAATAAATTGAAAAGGAACGTTACGCATGATTTCAGAGAAATAAATAAAAGTAACGACTATTGGTATAAAATCAACGCGCAAATTGAATGGTTTAAAGGAAGGAATCAATGGACTGAAGGAAAGGAAAGGAAAGGTCAGCAATTAATAATTGTGACCCTAAAATTTGGAAAAATATAAAAGCAACGACTATGATTTAGTTGAAAATAATTTATGCCAAGAATGGATAGCACGTTTGAATTTTGAAACGGAAGGAAGGGATAAAGGAGCAGACAGAGGCAAATAAAAGAAATGAATAGAGGAAAAAAAAAACATACCATATGAAATAAAGTGTAATGATGAGAATGGTAACGTCTGTCCATTGACATACTTATTAAAGCAATTAAAGTGAAACGAAAGGAACGGTGAAAAATTAGCCCGGAATTCAGGCAGAAATAAAACAAATTTTTATGTACTAGCAACGGTTACCCATTTATTTAGCTGACAAATATTAAGGCAATTGATTTATGCGCGTTTAAAATTTGAAACGCAAAAGAAATCAGATGGTCACGGATCTGGAGGAGGATATTTAGGAATGATATATGAAGAGATACTGAAATACATTTGTGTCCATAAATAACGTAGACAGTGGACTAATAAATGAAATATCAACGTTTGATACATTGATTCAGCAGAAAAATTAAAGCAAATTTGTTACCATAGTTTGGAGAGCAAAAAGGGGGAACGGATATTATTATAAAAATGAAGGATCTATGATTTAGAATTTTCTTATGTAAAATATTCAGGCTTAGAAATAATTTTTTTTTATCAGCAATATTTAACCGATATAGATTGAAATAGAATTATACAAAAAAAATAAACTCCTATATAATTAAGTGAAAATTCACTATTTGTTGTATCTTCATATACGTATTCTAAATATAAAATTTTTATTTCAAAATTCAATTATTTAAAATTTTCTCAAAATTGAATTAAATATGAAAATAAAACCATTCAAAACTATTAAAATATTATGGGTCGTTACACCAAGGAACTTCCCATTGCCACATGAGAATGCCTCTGGATGGACATCCCCGAGAACCAAACCGGATCTCTACCAACACAAGGCCGGGTTACCCCTAACTGAGTAACAACTGACCGAATATGCCATCCCCCGGTCCTTTGGGACCTTTCACCGAGCGCTCGTAATCAATTCACACAATCATAACAAAGTGTTTTCAACATGAGTAAGTATCTGGGCTCCATACCATGATACCACCCTTTTCCAGAAGGAAATGCACATATCCTAAAGGGCGCTACCCCTCATAACCTTGCTGCATCTTTCCTGTTTTGACCATTCCCGAGGTGTGAGGCTCGACGAAGTCACGTCCACAAAAACATACTTTATACAAAAGCCATGCTTTGGGTCAACAAATGATCATAGAAATGATCACCAGGATAGACGATCAAATAAATGATCCTATCACAAATAATCAACACAATGATCATTTAACAGCAACACGCAGCATGTCACATTACCAAATTGGGAATATATCGCTGATAACCTTCAACTACATAACCTCTGAGCTCGTACGTCTCAGAGAAGGGTGTTAAGCCAAGAGAATAAATTCTCCGCCACCAACAGAAATATATTTGAAAGAAGTCAGCTTTATATCTCAAATTGTAATGTCAGACATAACAATCCATACAAGTCTGTTCCGGGCTCGAACAGAATCGAAGGCACTTCTCACGAAGCCCTTGCAATCCGGGTATTCACAATCCCGATCGAATTTCCCATCACTTAGGGAATCTCTATACCAGGAGCTACCCAGTGCAGAGACAATCGATAGGTCATCCTATCACTTTCGCAAATACCGGGTCTTCAACACCGATCTTCAATGCTATCCATTACGTCGTATCACTATTCGGAATGGGTAATCCGAATAACGAGCGCAATAATTTAAAAATAAGTGTGCATTCAAATTCAACAAATCACAACAAATACCTTTCAAAGATAAATATTGATAGTCGGTTATTGAACTATCAATGGATATGCACAACATCACCAGATTCCAAATAATTTTCCAAATTATTTATTTCCCAAAAATATCTTTACTAGATATATAATTTCACACTTCAAAAATAAATCAATATTTAATTTTAAACAACTTCCCTTTCCATTCATAAATTCCATAGTGAATTTATATTTCACAATATTTATGAATAACGATTTCAATTATTCATTTCAATTTATCTTCAAAAGGATAAATTCTCAAAATATTCACTTTATATTGGAAAACATTTCCATACTTATTTAATAAGTAATTCACAAATCCAGTTATTTTCAACACTTGGAAAATATTCAGTATACTTCAATCGAAATTAAGTACATATTTCATTCTTTAAGGAAATCATTCTCTTAAACATATTTATTTGGGTCAAAACGAATGTTGCGTAAAACATCGTTACGACAACCCAAAATCACTAGTATAGGGATTCGAACTTAAGATAGATATATAAATCCCAATACTATACCAAACATTTCCTTTCGGAAATCATTTACTATAACAACAGTGTTATAGTCCACCATTTCCTTCTATTTCTCGAAAACGTCTATTTCAACAATGAATGTTGAAATCTTTGGTTTCGAATCTCAACACATTTAAAACATCGTTAGATCGTTTTAATTCAATTTAAAACATCATATTCAAAACAATTTCTTTAACATATTATTCACTATTCAA
Organism: Allium cepa; assembly: GCA_030765085.1. NCBI lineage: Eukaryota > Viridiplantae > Streptophyta > Magnoliopsida > Asparagales > Amaryllidaceae > Allium > Allium cepa. The sequence continues at coordinate 380,017,399 of CM060928.1, read as the reverse complement.
AAACGTGAATATACTTCGTTAACCAATTTCATCCTTTTATTCATTTTATTTCAAAGGACTATTCACAGTCAAAACGTGAATATAACTCCATTAATAAGTTTCAACAATTTACTTATCAAAATAAGTCGTTTGCGAATTTATAAAACAACGTTTATAAACTCCATTTCTATTTATTTTATAACAACTTCCTTTTATAAATTCCTTTATTAACCTATTCGATTTATAACTCAATTATAAACTAAAGGTTCATATTATAAGTCAAATACTTATAAAACGATTATTTTACGAAATCATTCTTTTAAACTTCATAATTATAAATCTTATAGCTTATAAGATTCAATTATTTATCCAAATATATTCTTTAATAACTTCACAACAATTTATAAATCTTACTATTTATAAATTTCATTTATAACTTCACCATTTATAATTTTATAAATTCCATTCACTTATGCAATTCATTTTCACTTCATTCAAACACTTATAAAAACTCGTTTTATAATTCAAATGTTTTAATTTATAAATATCAATTTATAAATCCTTTATAAAATCAATTTATACGATTATTTTAAAACATCTTTAATCTCCTTTATAATTTCACCATTCTCTTGATTTATAAAATAATCAAATTTTATAAATCCTATTTTTTTAACTTTTTATAATAAATTCAAAAATCCAATTTAATTATTTTATAAAATCATTAGCCTCATATTTTCAAAAATCAGTTTTTTTAACTATATTTCTCAAAAATCATAATTTTTATAACATAAAAATTATAACGTTTATTTATTTATAATGGATCAATTCCAAACATATAGTATATTTTCAAAAATCACTTTATAAATCATTTTAAAATTCCAAAACTTGGTCCAACGATGCTACACACCAAATAGTCAATCACGACTACAACGACATCATATATCGATATGATACTCCATCAAATATCAAAATATCTGAAATCAAATAAAAACTGTTGAGAAATCCAGTTGGATCCCTCCAACCTGTTTTCCTGCATCCACAAACATTAGCACAATACCAATTCCGCTCCAGTACGGAATTATCGCGGTATATGGGATTTAAAATATTATCCGCTTAATAGACGGTGCAATAGGGTCTCATCCGCTATACAAATGCGGGAAATCAATAACTCCAATATATACATATGCCAATATATATATATTGCAATTATATATAATACCAATTTCACTGTTTATGAAATATTCGCGGTATATGTTTTTACTAAATAACATCCGCTTACTAACGGCGCATAATGTCTATTTTAACAATCAATAGATAACAATCATCATTCAAACATGCATTTAAATATTTTAAATTTAACTACTTAAAATTTAAAATCGAAACTGATTCGATTGAGTGAGAAGTTCTCACCTTGATTTCAATTTCGTTTTAGCGATTTATTTCGAATAAAATTAAACGGACGTTTAATTTTACCCGAAATTTTCACTAACTCCAAACGACTCCAATCCAATTCCATCGCGTAGTACTCGTCCATACGATTCCAACGCTTCTTGTTTCGCGCGTTTTCGACCTCGTATGAAAAAGATATGAATTTATGAGGTTATACGAATTTATATACATAAATTTACAACCTTTTATTTTAATTTATAAACCTTAGTTTAATCACAACCTTTGATTTCAATCCCCTGCAATCTAAGCCGTGCACACCTTCTCCCTTACTCACGCGTTTCACGTTTCCAGGTTGCCGAACTAAACCCAACATCACGAACTAGGGTTTCAATTTTCGACCACCTCGACGCACATGAAAACGATCAAACACCTCCAGGTTTTAGCCCATAGCCGACTCCATACTCGGCTCGAATAACAAGGAGCTCGCCCCCCCCCCCTACATGCGCGCGAACCGAGAACACACGGCCACGAACGCGACCATCTACCTCCATCCACGTTGCTCCGATGATTATCATCGCCGTATGGATCTGAAGCTCTCGGGATGCTCTTCATCTTTCATGTTGGAAGTTTCTCGAATCGTTGCACGGATTTGAAGAGATTGAGGAGAGAAAATGGAACAATTTCGGCCTTCGAATATTAGGGTGGCGGCTGCGTTTAGATTAGGGTTTTCTTTTTCTTTTATTTTTATTTTTGTGATAGTGGGCTATTTATAGGAAAATCGATCGACACTATTCATTCCGGAAATTCCGAACTCCGATTCACGCGCCGAAACTGACGTTTCTAGGGTTTACCCCGCGTTCCGGACACAATGGAACAGGTTTCGGAAGTTAATTCGGACATCTGCACGAGTTATGGCAATAAACGTTCAATTTAAATTAAACCGATTTAAACGATTTTCTAGGCGTTTTAATTTGTACCGGACAAACGGTAAATCCAATTGACACGAAATTTTAAACCTTCCAATAATATCACATTACGGATCCGATGAAACTGGTTTCGTCGAAATCCGAGACTTTTTGAAAAATGGCTATTTTAACACGCCAAATTAAAATTAAAAATAATTCGATGCGTTTCGAGCTGCCACGATCAAACGATAACTCCAATTGACACGAAAATTGAAATCCGGTAATAACTAACTATTACGGATCCAATGGAACTGGTCTCGTCCAATTCTGAGACTGTTCAAAAATTGACTATTTTCACTAGTCGATTAAATATTAAAATATTCAATTTTCACAAATTAACTTTTAATTCGATTTTAAAAGTTCTAAAATATCGTTCTAACTTCAATATGATAAAATAAAATTTTACAAATCATTTACAATCATATTTAACTCAATTTTCACTTATTTCCATAATTTAACATATTAAATTATCGATTAAATTATCTAATTAAATCCAATTATTCGAAATAAAATTTATTCGACTTATAAATTTCACTTATTAATATTTAAAATTAATTAAATATTCAAATTTTAATAAATTAAAATTCTGAGTCGTTACAATCTTCCCCCCTTAAAAGAATTTCGTCCTCGAAATTATCAAGTAAGAAAAATTATAGAATCTATTAACTTTCCCAAAACTCATAATTAAACTTCTTACAATAACTTTACTAAGTTTCCAAATCATACTTAGTTATCTTTTCAAAAACAATTACTATTGTTCAACTTTCAATTCCAAATCAAAGTTAAAGTTTTCAAAACTTTCCAATTTTTTCAAAATTTTTCTAACGCCTTAAATTTTCGAAAAAATTCGCCATAGTCTCCTTTGCGCGGCTCGATCCGAAAAAAAAATGACAGTATATATATCACAAATATACATCTCATCAAGTAATGAGGCATCCCGCAGGGAAAAAAAGTATAAAAGTACGATATGTAATCCGAGATATGTACCTTATATTTTATTAGCAAGCATATACGGCTAATATAGCGCGAAAGCGAGCTCCAAATGCGAAGCAAACGCGATCCGCACTTACCAAACACTCAACAAACAACATGAGAACCATGTATATAGACAATAGTATCAATATACAATATATAGCAACATAATAACTATATATGCCAACATAGCAAATGTAATAAAAGCAATATATTCAACCATCAACCAACTAACATCCATAACCAATAAATATTCATTCATATTCTCATTAATATTCAATGAATTGGTTTTTTTTCAATTTAATCACATTCGATTCATTAACAGTGGATGTTTACTAACATTCATTTTCAATTAGTTTATATTCACTAATTCATATTCAAGTTGGTTCACTTCCAAATCAAATTCAATTCTATTTAAGATTCACTTAACTTCCAATTGAATTTCAATTACTTTAGCTTCCAATTTCATTAACTCAATTTCATTAACACTTAATGAATTATATACAATCAACTAACAATCATATAACAACCAATGTATATTAATTACATCCAAATTCCTTTGCTTATCAATTGGTTTAATTAAATTGATTTTCATTCAACTATTCAACTTTCCAATAACATTAGATTTTAATGAATTAACACTTATATTCATTACTTCCTATCAACTTAATTCACATTCAATTGATTAACATTTTATCCATTCATTCAATTCAATTACAAAAGTTGAATTTCATTTATATAACTCAAGTTCACATTTATCACTTAACTTTAATAATTTACTTTGATACCGAAATCAACTTCATTCAACATCTCTTAAGTTATATTCCATTTAATTTTAAATTCATTTTTATTTTAACTCATATTCACAAATATATTCATATAGTTTCACTTCTCATATATATAAGTTTATTTCACAATTGTAAATCACTTTAATTATAATTCAATTCTTATAATTCCTTTGCTTATACAATTATTCTTTTATTTATATTATTCAAACGACTAAACAATCAACTTATATACACTTTAATAATTCTGAAAAATTATTTCTTTATATATAAAATATAATCAAGGTAAAATTATTTCATTTACCCAATTTAAACAATATTGTGTCGAATTGTTCTATTCAAATGTTTAGAAACCCCTTCGGCATAGTTGTCGAGACCACGCTGACGAAGGTTCATATACCACTCAACAAACCAATCATCACAATATAAAACAATTTCATATTCACTAACAAATACGCTCTCATAGCTATTATTACACTCAAACTCATTCTAGAGTACTACTGACTCTATCTCTAATGAGTAATACCCAACAGAACCATGGTTGTCGCTTAACCATATGCTCTGATACCAGATGTAAGGACCCGATTCTTCGACTTTCGAAAATTCAACATCGATACTCACTTTATCGACTGCTGAGCAATCGAACGATGGAAAACCGAACACTTAGGGTTTTAAGAAAAAGAAAGAGACAGAAGAAGAGAGAAGAAGAGGGAAAAAGATAGAAAATAGAGAGAAAAGAGAATAGGAAATAGAACGGAACTGAAAACAGAACAATAACTGAACAACATCAGAATCTCACAATCGCAGCGGAACAACATATAATAATTAAATGAATAATCTTTAAACAAAGAACTAAATCAGTTATTACGTTTTATACATTACATTACATCATGTCATCAGAGTGTACAACATCATACAACAACAAACAGTGCAGCGGAAAAAGAAATACTATACTAATAATACGCCATGCCATCCAGCTTGCCTCCAGCAATTTCAGAATATCCAGAATATCCTGATAAACCTAACTCTTGACTGCCCGTGTGGAAATTGGTGGGCACCCAGAGTTTAGGAAGGAAAACAATAAACTCCGAGTCAGTCATGTGACTGGTGTGAGAACTCAAAACAGTTTATTTATCTTTAAAATCAAAAATAGAGGAATATTTTTAAAGTCAATTCGCAATGCTTTTAAAAATGAGACTACCATAAGGCCTCCCGCACACACACACAATGCAAACGTAGAATCGGAGGAGATTTCTCCTTATGATAGTCAAAGATGCTTGATACGCATTTAAAAGAACATTTGATATTATTATTAGTGCATAGTGTAGGAAAAATTTATTTCGAAAGTAGAATATAAATCTTAGCCAACATACGACCATTATCGTATGCCTACTATAGCTACCATCTAAACAGTGGTGACCACCATAAGTAAATGGCAGGTTCTACAACTAATACCATACAAAGTTTCGTATTGGGAATTGGATTTCCAACGAATGATCAGGCCAAGGAACTTCCCATTGCCACATGAGAATGCCTCTGGATGGACATCCCCGAGAACCAAACCGGATCTCTACCAACACAAGGCCGGGTTACCCCTAACTGAGTAACAACTGACCGAATATGCCATCCCCCGGTCCTTTGGGACCTTTCACCGAGCGCTCGTAATCAATTCACACAATCATAACAAAGTGTTTTCAACATGAGTAAGTATCTAGGCTCCATACCATGATACCACCCTTTTCCAGAAGGAAATGCACATATCCTAAAGGGCGCTACCCCTCATAACCTTGCTGCATCTTTCCTGTTTTGACCATTCCCGAGGTGTGAGGCTCGACGAAGTCACGTCCACAAAAACATACTTTATACAAAAGCCATGCTTTGGGTCAACAAATGATCATAGAAATGATCACCAGGATAGACGATCAAATAAATGATCCTATCACAAACAATCAACACAATGATCATTTAACAGCAACACTCAGCATGTCACATTACCAAATTGGGAATATATCGCTGATAACCTTCAACTACATAACCTCTGAGCTCGTACGTCTCAGAGAAGGGTGTTAAGCCAAGAGAATAAATTCTCCGCCACCAATAGAAATATATTTGAAAGAAGTCAGCTTTATATCTCAAATTGTAATGTCAGACATAACAATCCATACAAGTCTGTTCCGGGCTCGAACAGAACCGAAGGCACTTCTCACGAAGCCCTTGCAATCCGGGTATTCACAATCCCGATCGAATTTCCCATCACTTAGGGAATCTCTATACCAGGAGCTACCCAGTGCAGAGACAATCGATAGGTCATCCTATCGCTTTCGCAAATACCGGGTCTTCAACACCGTTCTTCAATGCTATCCATTACGCCGTATCACTATTCGGAATGGGTAATCCGAATAACGAGCGCAATAATTTAAAAATAAGTGTGCATTCAAATTCAACAAATCACAACAAATACCTTTCAAAGATAAATATTGATAGTCGGTTATTGAACTATCAATGGATATGCACAACATCACCAGATTCCAAATAATTTTCCAAATTATTTATTTCCTAAAAATATCTTTACTAGATATATAATTTCACACTTCAAAAATAAATCAATATTTATTTTTAAACAACTTCCCTTTCCATTCATAAATTCCATAGTGAATTTATATTTCACAATATTTATGAATAACGATTTCAATTATTCATTTCAATTTATCTTCAAAAAGATAAATTCTCAAAATATTCACTTTATATTGGAAAACATTTCCATACTTATTTAATAAGTAATTCACAAATCCATTTATTTTCAACACTTGGAAAATATTCAATATACTTCAATCGAAATTAAGTACATATTTCATTCTTTAAGGAAATCATTCTCTTAAACATATTTATTTGGGCCAAAACGAATGTTGCGTAAAACATCGTTACGACAACCCAAAATCACTAGTATAGGGATTCGAACTTAAGATAGATATATAAATCCCAATACTATACCAAACATTTCCTTTCGGAAATCATTTACTATAACAACAGTGTTATAGTCCACCATTTCCTTCTATTTCTCGAAAACGTCTATGTCAACAATGAATGTTGAAATCTATGGTTTCGAATCTCAACACATTTAAAACATCGTTAGATCGTTTTAATTCAATTTAAAACATCATATTCAAAACAATTTCTTTAACATATTATTCACTATTCAAAAACGTGAATATACTTCATTAACCAATTTCATCCTTTTATTCATTTTATTTCAAAGGATTATTCACAGTCAAAACGTGAATATAACTCCATTAATAAGTTTCAACAATTTACTTATCAAAACAAGTCGTTTGCGAATTTATAAAGCAACGTTTATAAACTCCATTTCTATTTATTTTATAACAACTTCCTTTTATAAATTCCTTTATTAACCTATTCGATTTATAACTCAATTATAAACTAAAGGTTCATATTATAAGTCAAATACTTATAAAATGATTATTTTACGAAATCGTTCTTTTAAACTTCATAATTATAAATCTTATAACTTATAAGATTCAATTATTTATCCAAATATATTCTTTAATAACTTCACAACAATTTATAAATCTTACTATTTATAAATTTCATTTATAACTTCACCATTTATAATTTTATAAATTCCATTCACTTATGCAATTCATTTTCACTTCATTCAAACACTTATAAAAACTCGTTTTATAATTCAAATGTTTTAATTTATAAATATCAATTTATAAATCCTTTATAAAATCAATTTATACTATTATTTTAAAACATCTTTAATCTCCTTTATAATTTCACCATTCTCTTGATTTATAAAATAATCAAATTTTATAAATCCTATTTTTTTTAACTTTTTATAATAAATTCAAAAATCCAATTTAATTATTTTATAAAATCATTAGCCTCATATTTTCAAAAATCAGTTTTTTTAACTATATTTCTCAAAAATCATAATTTTTATAACATAAAAATTATAACGTTTATTTATTTATAATGGATCAATTCCAAACATATAGTATATTTTCAAAAATCACTTTATAAATCATTTTAAAATTCCAAAACTTGGTCCAATGATGCTACACACCAAATAGTCAATCACGACTACAACGACATCATATATCGATATGATAACCCATCAAATATCAAAATATCTGAAATCAAATAAAAACTGTTGAGGAATCCAGTTGGATCCCTCCAACCTGTTTTCCTGCATCCACAAACATTAGCACAATACCAATTCCGCTCCAGTACGGAATTATCGCGGTATATGGGATTTAAAATATTATCCGCTTAATAGACGGCGCAATAGGGTCTCATCCGCCATACAAATGCGGGAAATCAATAACTCCAATATATACATATGCCAATATATATATATTGCAATTATATATAATACCAATTTCACTGTTTATGAAATATTCGCGGTATATGTTTTTACTAAATAACATCCGCTTACTAACGGCGCATAATGTCTATTTTAACAATCAATAGATAACAATCATCATTCAAACATGCATTCAAATATTTTAAATTTAACTATTTAAAATTTAAAATCGAAACTGATTCGATTGAGTGAGAAGTTCTCACCTTGATTTCAATTTCGTTTTAGCGATTTATTTCGAATAAAATTAAACGGACGTTTAATTTTACCCGAAATTTTCACTAACTCCAAACGACTCCAATCCAATTCCATCGCGTGGTACTCGTCCATACGATTCCAACGCTTCTTGTTTCGCGCGTTTTCGACCTCGTATGAAAAAGATATGAATTTATGAAGTTATACAAATTTATATACATAAATTTACAACCTTTTATTTTAATTTATAAACCTTAGTTTAATCACAACCTTTGATTTCAATCCCCTGCAATCTAAGCCGTGCGCACCTTCTCCCTTACTCACGCGTTTCACGTTTCCAGGTTGCCGAACTAAACCCAACATCACGAACTAGGGTTTCAATTTTCGACCACCTCGACGCACATGAACACGATCAAACACCTCCAGGTTGTAGCCCATAGCCGACTCCATACTCGGCTCGAATAACAAGGAGCTCGGCCCCCCCTAGCGCGCGAACCGAGAACACACGGCCACGAACGCGACCATCTACCTCCCTCCACGTTGCTCCGATGATTATCATCGCCGTATGGATCTGAAGCTCTCGGGATGCTCTTCATCTTTCATGTTGGAAGTTTCTCGAATCGTTGTACGGATTTGAAGAAATTGAGGAGAGAAAATGGAACAATTTCGGCCTTCGAATATTAGGGTGGCGGCTGCATTTAGATTAGGGTTTTCTTTTTTTTTTGTGATAGTGGGCTATTTATAGGAAAATCGATCGACACTATTCATTCCGGAAATTCCGAACTCTGATTCACGCGCCGAAACTGACGTTTCTAGGGTTTACCCCGCGTTCCGGACACAATGGAATAGGTTTCGGAAGCTAATTCGGACATCTGCGCGAGTTATGGCAATAAACGTTCAATTTAAATTAAACCGATTTAAACGATTTTCTAGGCGTTTTAATTTGTACCGGATAAACGGTAAATCCAATTGACACGAAATTTTAAAACTTACAATAATATCACATTATGGATCCGATGAAACTGGTTTCGTCGAAATCCGAGACTTTTTGAAAAATGGCTTTTTTAACATGCCAAATTAAAATTAAAAATAATTCGATGCGTTTCGAGCTGCCACGATCAAACGATAACTCCGATTGACACGAAAATTAAAATCCGATAATAACTAACTATTACGGATCCAGTGGAACTGGTCTCGTCCAATTCTGAGACTGTTCAAAAATTGACTATTTTCACTAGTCGATTAAATATTAAAATATTCAATTTTCACAAATTAACTTTTAATTCGATTTTAAAAGTTCTAAAATATCGTTCTAACTTCAATATGATAAAATAAAATTTTACAAATCATTTACAATCATATTTAACTCAATTTTCAATTATTTCCATAATTTAACATATTAAATTATCGATTAAATTATCCAATTAAATCCAATTATTCAAAATAAAATTTATTCGACTTATAAATTTCACTTATTAATATTTAAAATTAATTAAATATTCAAATTTTAATAAATTAAAATTCTGGGTCATTACATAATTGGTCGATTGTCGTCGATCGGAGGCAAGGGGAGGATCGAGACCACTGGTGGAAGAGGCTAGGGTATGGAGGATTTTGGGAAAAATATATGAATATTTTTTTGATGGACGTGGAAAGGCATAAGAGGTGATCTACGGTTGGGGTTGCCTGTTTTTGTCTAGGTCAAAGTCGAGGTGTACTCGACATCGTTGATGCTTCGGGTCGAATCGCGGGTGGGGGAATGGATTCAGGGGTTCGAGACGTGACTGTGGTTGAGGTGGTTGGTCTTCTGGTGATGGAGTTCGCCATCGGCAGGTGTTTGTGTTGATCGAGTTTTAGGGTGTTGTAGGTTCATTTGCTCTTTTTTGTTCTTCTGGCAATATCGATGAGCTAAGTGGTCGTGAGGGATGGTGGGAGTGTCGGCGACTTGCCGGGGGTCGTAGCGTTGGTCGGAGTAGGGTGGCTACGACGTGCACGTGCACGCGTGTACATTGGTTTAGGTATGGGTTTTGTGGTTTGGGAAGAAGAGTTTGGCCCGGGTTTTACTCGATGCCATTCTCATGTTCGTCTCGAAGTTGTTGAGGTAGGATAGCCTCGTATTGTTGTCTTAGGTTTTCTTGGGTTTTGTCTTAGGGTTTTGTTGTTTTAACTCTAGAACATTTTGTTACCAGGCTTTAAAACTGTCCAGGTTTTTAAATTATTAAATGAATTTCAAATTTGAAAGCAAAGTTAAATTTTAAACAAAGTTTTAAAAAGAATTTCCATGTATAGGCTAACCAGTTTTAAAGAAGAATGAAATGTTTGAATTAGAGTATGATGTTTAAACAAGTTAAAGTTTTAAAGTATATATTTTTAAAGTTTAAGTTTTGTTTAAAAATAATTTGGTTTATATAAATATGACTTTAGATAAATCATGTAATTAGTCCATAAATGTTTTCAAATAAAATGTAATTGATGAAATTGTGGTGTGATTAAAGTGAAAGGTATTTAACTTTAATAAATCAAAGGATGATGATTTTGTATAAACCAAATTCAAGCTTTTAATTTAATTTAAATGGTAGGTAAGAGTTTAATGTAGTAAATGGGTTATCTCATTTAATCAAGTTTTATTAACAAAAGAAATTAAAGTGTAATTACTCAATTAACCAAGATGATTAATTTAGGTAATTAAATTAAGATATATTAATTTGTGTAATTAATTAAGTGTAGTTGATTACTTGATTTAGGGTTGATTAATCTAAGTAATCAAAGGTTAATTAATTAAGGAATAATTAATTAATGGATGTAATCAGAGGTTAATTACTTAATATTAAAAGGATAATTAAGGGTAATTACTTAATGAAGTATTTAAAGGAATGAATTACTCAATGTAATTAATTAAATTAATATGGTTAATTTTAAGTTAATAAATTAATGATAATCACTTGATGATTGGTTAACTATAATTACTTAGCGTAATTAATAAAGTGTAATTACATAGTGTAAGTAATTAATGGGTAATTACTGGAAGTAATTAATTAAAGGGGAATTACTCGATGGAAAGTAATAAATGAATAATTACTTAGTGGTAGATACTAAGGGTTAATTACACAGTGTAATTAGTTAAAGGATTAATTAATTAATTGAGAAGTCAATTAATTAATGTAAGTAATTAAAGGATAGTTAATTACTGAATGAGATCAATTAAAGATTAATGAATATGATTAATTCAAGATTAATTATTAAATGTAATTAGAACAATAATTAATTAATGAAAGTAATTAGAGGATCTTTAATTAATGCAATTAATAAGAATAATTTTAAGGGTTAATTAATTAATGAATGTGATTAATTAAAAGATAATTAATCAATGAAGTGATTATAGTATAATTAATTAATATAATTAATTATAGTTAATTAATTAATGAGAGTAATTAAAAGATAATTGAGGTGAATGGTTAAAGAACAATTAATTTGTGTAGTTAATTTAAAGGCAAATTACTTAATGTAATTAAAGAATTATTAATCAAGGATGATCGGTTTAGAGAATAATTAAAGGATAATTAATCTGTAATTAAAGATTAATTAATTGGTTTATAAGGTAATTAAAGAATGATTAATTAATTAAATGGTTGTAATTAATTAATGTGTGATTAAGCAGGGTTAGGTGATTAATTCTCAAGTAATTAATTTAATTTAAGTTAATTAAATTAATTATAATATGGATTAACAATTCTTGTTGTGGATGCTTGTTTGAGTAGAGGGTCTGGATTTATTGATACCTATAGTTTGATAATCTGTGATATTTTGTGATGTGATATTGTTTGTAGCTGTGATAAATGTGTGATATTTATCTGTGAATGATGCTATGTGAATTCAATGTATTAAATTGAATTAAATTGTTTAGACTTAAACAACTTGGACTTTGAGACGGTGTTTTGGATTTCTGTGGGAACGGGATCGAATTTCCAAATTTGAAATTACAAAAACCACATCGATCCAAATCAAATGATAGGTCGTGAAATCTCAAGTGAAGATCAAGAGGAAGATTCAGAGGAAAGGCTATGGTCGTTAACTCTGAGCGTGATTCCAGTACGAGTTAACGGAGATAGTTCTTTCGATTGAGATGAAGATTCAGAGTGCAAGGGTTATTGTCGTTAACTCTGAGGGTGATTCCAAAATGAGTGTAGCGAGATAGTGCCTTCGGTTTCGTTCGAACCCGAAATGGACTTGTATGGATTGAATGCTTTTAGAACATCGTCAGGAGGACGATAAGCATTCTAAGATATGTGTTCTAAAAGGTAATCGTAGCCTCAAGCCTCATCAACCGGGAATGGCTAAAACAGGGAAGGTGCAGCAGGCTAAGTGGGTCGCACCTAAGTAGGACGAGATTTTCCCTTGTCTAGAGGTCCTTTTTTATTCGTCTTAGGGGCGGTTGGTCATGAAAAACTGTGGGGTCGTCTTGTTCGGGACTATCTAGTAAGGGTGGTTCTGGCTTTGTGTTGCAGGGGATCGAGAGGGGTCCTCGGTACGATGATCTAGGCCACATACTGTGATGGTTGGTAACCCATTTGCCCTGACATTGTATGGAATCCAATCTTAAATATATGTCGCACATTTTGATTCTGCCCAACTATGTTGGAATGTGAGATGTAAGCATTCTAGCTATTTCTGTATATTACTTGAAAACCCTGGACCCTATTATAATATAACTGGATTTCCTATCAAATGTTTTGGTTATCATAAGTTTAAAACTTTTCCGTGTTTATGTGCGAGAAGTCTTACGAAATACGTTTTGTTTCAAATGATTTTCAAAGTTAAGCAACTTTAACCCGTTTACTCACACCAGACCCATGTCTGACCCGGAGTATATTTTCTGTTTTCTTAAACTCTTGGGTACTCAAATTTTTACGAGTATCCAAGGGATTCAGGTTAGCTTTGACGAATTCTGGAGGAGAATTGAAGCATGAGACTTTAGCGTATATAGATATTATGGTTCCGTTGTGCTAGTTTTTGTGTCTGTATCTCTGTGATGTACTTGAGTTGTAATGACTAGACAGGTCATTATAACTGTATAGTTCGTGTCTTATAAGCTGTGTAACCCTGATAGAGGTTGTATTCTATGTAATAACTATGTGATTAATATATTTTATTCGTTCCGCTGTGAGATTCTGATATTATTTAGTTCATTCTTTTCTATCTTTTCTCTTTTCTATCCCTTTCTTTCTTATTAATGATGCGCCTTTCGGTGTGATGAAAGACGAATCGTTACATCACTATTCAATATAGAATTCGACTCCTCGGTTACATAGGATTAGTATCAGGATAAACTTTATTCCACTCAAAATTGAAGTCTATAACTAAAGCAGTACGGTTAATAATTATTATTATTATTGAACCAATGATTTTGTTTTTGAAATTACAAAGTTTAATGCGGATGATGTTTGAGTTTTGACCAAAACCAAAATCCATAAGTCCTATTGTGATATCGTTTTGTCGAAGATAATTAATGTAAATAATTGTTACTGCCTAGTAAAGCTTATAACAGTAAGTTTGGTCTTTACCAAATGTGCGAGCTGTAGACTTTGCCAAAATTTAACAACTAGTTGTGGTGATAATTGAACGTTAATATTCAAATAGTTTGATATTATTCGCTGGTTATATTTGCACATACGAGTCACATAATCACATTGATAGATCCTCTGATTTATCGCACGATTTAATTGATTTATAAATAGTTATAAATTAATCAAATTAATCGGTGTTTTTTAAATATTAATTAATTAATTAATTGAAGTATTGAATGCCAATGGTATTTTTTGGAAACCACAAGTTTTTTATTGTGTGTGTATATAAAAGTTGTATCTCTGCAAATCGATATATGATATCGATAGGAGTTTAAATTTGATTTAAATATAGTATTTGCTACATGTTATTGAACAAATTAAAGCACCATCTATCTCAATTGTTCAAGCCCATAGGAATAAAAAAAAGACTTGACATCCAATGGTTTGATCTAGAAAATAAAGGGAGGGGTTTAGGAAGGTTATATCTGTATATACCTTGCATTTCATTCACCAACCACTCTTAATCTCTCTCTTTCAAAATTCTTGCCTCCATCTTCATTTTCTAGCATTTGTAGTCGAACATTAAAGGAAAAATAAAGTAATTTTTTTTATATTAATAGCATCTAATTGAATTAATCAAATAAGAGGTAGTTTTCCTTCTCCTGCAAAGCTAGGAAACTGATTCAGATTTGGTTCTAAACATATATTAGGTATGATCTGTTCTATTTTATATGTATATTCATCATGATGTTATAGATCTACTTATTTGATCATTTTTACAAATATGTATGCATTTGTGTTCACCTTTAATTTATATATGTATAGATATGAAAACTTTGAGTTTGTTGGTTTAAATTGGATGTGAAAATAATAACAATGTTTTTGATTGTTAATTCTTATTGTTTTCTTTATGTTGATGTTGGTATTGTTTTAAATCTGAATCTTATAACTAATTAGACAAGCGCGTGTGCGTACACAGATATATATATATATATATATATATATATATATATATATGAATGTCAATAATAATTTCATTGTTTCATAATTAATTTATATATATAGTTGAATATCAATGGCAATTTCATTGTTTCACAATTAGTTTTATGTTTAAAAACACAAGTACACACGTATTTGCGTGTACTTGTATTGAAATTAATTTGAAAACTATTTTCAATTAAAGAAAACATTTATATATGGACACATCTTAATATGAAAAGAGATCCTTTCTTAATGTAGAAATCTACAAGTATCCAAATTCTAGTTATGTTTAATAAATTTTTGTAACAACCCAGAATTTTTGACAGTATATTTTAATGAATATTTAATCTAATTTAAATTAAATATAAGCTTGTCAATCTTTAAATTGATGAGATCTTTGATAATACATATATGAATACAATGCTAGTTTTTAAAATGATAAGTTTTAAAATAAACAAACATAGTATTATTAAACATAAACATGGAAATCTAGCACATAAGTTTAAAAAAAATATAATTAATTATAAATATAAACATTCAAAACTAGTATAAAATGTAAACATAAATTATAAGATGTAATCAAAGTAATATAAATATACAAATATAAATTATAATTCGAAATATATAAATACAAGTATTTTAGTCAAACAATAATCTTTAAAATTCAAATTGTACAACACAACATCTTTAATAAAACTGTTAAAAAAAATCATATGAACAAGTATACAAATTTCATATAAAATATAACTAACAATATAAATAAACAAATATATTAACAATAACTTTTAAGCAATCATATCAGAAAGTTTGAAAAATATAACCTGTATATACAAATGAATAATGCAAAGAAACAAGACAAGTTGTATATAGTTGTACTTAACAAATAAAAACAAAATCAAAATCAGGTTTCACTAAGAATAATAAATATATGTGTTGTATACAGTTTTATGCATGAGAAAACAAAGTTTCACTTCAATATAAAACAAGTTTTACTTCAAATATAATAAAAACAAAAATCTGTATCTTGCAAAACATGCTAGCCGAAATGAAATAAATATCTTTGTACCATACATAAGTAAGTATCAACAAACATTTAATACTTGCTATCATAATTAAAAGCATGAACATTTAACAGCACAAATTCTTGTTAAACTAGTACCTACAGCCGAAATTCTAGTAATAATTTCTTTCTGCAGAATATATCTTAACCAATTAAAAGAAAGAATGGCATTACAAATATGAACTGCCTAGATACCACCTACTGATTAGTAGCTTCTATATATATCCAATATATATCATCAGTTTATTTATAAACACTTAACTAAATTTAAAAACAAACCTGAGAAACATTGTTTTGGCTTTGCAAACATATATTAACTCAAGGCAGGAAAACAGAAGAAGGTTTCAGGATAGTTTCAATGCAGTTTCTTCAACAAATATTTTTTTGTGAGTAAACATATTTTCTAGAAATTTTAAACTAGATGCTTAGATCATATAACCTTATTCCTGTTATATACTGAATATAAAATGCTCTGTGTTAACTGTTGTTACTGGAAGTTCCACTATGGGTTAATTTTCAATATTTTAGATTTCTGAACAAGGAAAATAGATAAAGATTTATACTTTATTTTGTAAACCATTTAAACTATGATTTTTAAAACAAGATAGGATGTTTAATCTTCAATTAGAAATCTAGACCTTGTTTGATGCTTTACAGTAAGACATGGACTCTGCATATTTATGTTTGTAGTAAGAAACCAATATGTGTAAAAATTCAAAAACTTTAAATTGATAATTCGAATTCACATATTAAATAAACATACGAAGTTAGGATTTTTAAAAGTGAAATGATAATTTTTAGATCAAAGTTTGAGGTGCAGTTTCAAGAGAAGTTGAAAGTTGATTTTTATCAATATTGGTTGATTCAACAAAATTTGATTATTGAAATTTCCTATGAAGCAAGATTGAGTTGTATTAGCACCAGAAAAATGTCAATTTATTTTTCAAATGCATAAATTTTGAGTTTGAATCAAAAGTAGGGTTTTAGTGCTAATATTTTTCATGCTCTGTAAAGTTTGATTTCGGCATCATCATGATATCGAGTGGGTCGCGATTTTTATAGGAGTTAGAGGGGGATGTGAGTGACGTTTTGGTGGAGTTTCATCACCTCCGGTGATGTATGGTGGCCGCACGAATGATTTGACAGTGGGTGTTGCAGTCGCATGTTCAAGCATCAGGTCGTTTTTTTGTTTTCAACTTGAAATTAGAATCTGAGTTTAGTTTTCGATTCTAGGGGTGATTTGTGATGTGTGGGGATTGTCTCGAGTCGCAGCAGGGGAGGCGAGCCACCATGCACGTGCACGGTGGTGAGGTGGTGGTCGATGGTCAGTGAGTCGTCGCGTGCCCGTGATTTTTGGTGTTTGCTTCGAGCGTGACTTCGGGTTTCCTGGGTGTGGGCGCGTGGGTGTTGTTGTCTACAGTTTTTAAATTTATAACAAAAAAAAGTGAGAAGAAGAATAGGAAACTGGGGAGAAGAAAGAGAGAGTGAGAGAGAGAGGGACGCAGGGGAGAACTCAGGGAAAATATAGAAATGCTCGAGACCAACTCGAGTTTTGCCTGGGAAATTCTCGGGTCAACTTAGTTTTTGTCTCGAGTCTGTTTGTTTTTGCTTAAATACTTAAGTATTTTGATTTACAATGAAAAAGAATAATTAAGGGAATAAATCTTGGTTAGTTTAAGTTAATATTTGATTAAAAATTTAGTAAAGTAAGGATTGTGAAGGAAGATGATGATTGATGTAAAAGTATAAGGTTATTAAAATCTAACTTATACTCGTAAGTTAATTAAAGTAATACCTTTAAATTAGATTTGATATTAGAAATAAATCATATGTTTAATCAACTTAACTTAAGAACGTTAGTTAATTACTTCAAGTTTAAATTACTCAATGGTAGTTACTTAAGTAATTAAGTAAAGATAAATGTTTCAATTGTTGATAATTCATTAATTGTAAATAAATGATTAATTAAATAAATCTGTGATAAGTAAATATGTAATAAGATTGTAATTATTAATAAGGAAGTTAATAGTTAATAATTATGAATCAATTAATTAACTGAGTAATTAAGTACCAGTTAATGAATAAAAGTTTAGTAATTAATTAATTAAAGATTAGTTGATTAATAAATTAATAATTAATGATAACTAATTAATTAATTATTCATTAATTAAATAAATAAAGTAGTTTATTCTTAAGCAAATAATTTAGTTAAGTAAAACCAAATTGTTTGGTATGCATTGATGATTCTGTTTGATTGACTTTGATATCTGTTGATGATAGTTCTGTAATATGTTGTGATATATTATGGATATCTGTGATAACTATGTATGATTTATCTGTTATATTTGTTATGTGAGTTCTGATATTAAATTGAACTGTTAAGTTAAATAGACAACTTGGCCCTTAAAATGGCGTTTGGATTCCGATGAGACCGGGATCGAAAGAATCAATTTTGATTCTCCGAAAACTACATCGATCCAAATTAAACGATAAGTCGTGACTTATCAAATGGTGAATCGAGATGATGTTTCAGAATGCAAGGGTTATCGTCGTTAACTCTGAGGGTGATTCCAAAATGAGTGTAACGAGATAATGCCTTCGGTTTCGTTCGAACCCGGGACGAAATTGTATGGATTGAATGCTTTCAACACATCGTCAGGCGGACGATGAGAATTCTAAGATATGTTCAATAAAGGTAATCATAGCCTCAAGCCTCATCAACCGGGAATGGCTAAAACAGGGAGATGCAGCAAGGTTAGGTGGGTCATGCCCAAGCAGGACAAGATATTCCCCTGTCTAGATGTGTGACGCCCCACCTCTATGCTCGTAATAACAAAGAGTATTAAAAGAAAATACTGTCTGTTATCACGAAGAATAAGGCTGGATAGGAGCGGCCATCCGTAGTTAGGCCTTACACTAGTATTATTTACCTCGATAGGAGTAGTATATATTTTTATTTTTCATCTCATATTTATTTACTCCCATCGACATACCCAATTCTAGTATAAAACGAACTACGATGGTTCATGATAGTTTAGGACAATATATATAATAATAACACAGATAATGTAAATGCAGAACACAGATATAACAGAAAGTCTCATATATATATATATAACTGAAGTCAGTTGACATACATGTGATACAATACATATGATACAACTACAACTATCGACTCTGGAAGTTACATTTACAAGTACATTGTCGTATATAATATACATGAATACATGTCTTCCTATACAAATAAACCGACTACTATGAATGACGACGACTACTCCAAAAGATATGAAGTGACTTCATAGCTCAAGCAGCAACCCAAAGTAAGATATCAACAACCTGTAAATACTCGGTCTGACCCGAGTATTACATTCAAAAGAAAATAATACATGGGTCAGTCTAATTCAAACTCAGTTATTAGTGCACAGAAGCAATAATAATTAAATATGAATAGACGACAGTCACAATAAATCTAGTCTATCCGATCCTTAAATAAAGAAATCGGATAACGATAAATATAACACGTAACAGTGTTAAACAACAAATCAGCAAATTAAACCAAATCAGAATATTGAATTGAATAAACAAAACAGTTCAAACCATTGAAATATCAATTAAAATATTAATTCGGGTAGGGCTGCGGTACATTCTTGCGTGCACTGCCTCGCCACTACAGCACATGGAATATGCAAAAGATCAAATAATCAAAACATGATAGAATATCATAAAAGCCCTACTGTGTGGCTGCAGTTCAAGCTTGCGTGCACTGCCTTGCCACTACAGTGACGATGTACCCAATGAATACTGTGTGGCTGTAGTTCACGCTTGCGTGTACTGCCTTGCCACTATAGTGACGATGTACCTAATGAATATTCACAAACAAATACAAGATCAAACCCGAGTCATCGGATTCAACACAAGTGTAATTCGAAAATCAATGCAAATGCACATGGCAGTGATATGATGAAACAGTGCTAACAAACAGATAATGGCAGAGGTACTAACATGAAGACACAGAGGAATAATGTGACAGCCACAGAGGTATGGCCAACATCATTAACCAAATGCAGAGGTCAAGCTAATGTTACATGAAGTCAATGCAGACAAATGAACCATTGCCACGATAAATATTCAGTGTAATGAGGACTACAAGGAGATAAACCAATATATTATGCAATGGGTAATGCAAGTACAACATCTAGGAACACAACTTCACATGACTGCATAGTACGTGGTCAGTGAAGTCAAAGACTACATGAAATAGGTAGGCAAGCTGTCTCATATGGTCAAGGCAGCAAGTATTGATGAAAAATATCACTTATGAACAAAACGTGGAACTAGTGCAAACTGTATGACATATACAGGTAAACATAAATGAAAATATCACTTATGAACAAAACGTGGAACTAGTGCAAACTGTATGACATATACAGGTAAACATAAATGAAAATATCACTTATGAACAAAACATGGAACTAGTGCAAACTGTATGACATATACAGGTAAATATAAATGAAAGGCCAAAACCCAAGCCAACATGAAACAGTTCCAGAGACTACAAATAAACTGCATCAAAGCACAAATACATGGAATAATTCAACATGACAATGCAGACACCAATGAACACACATGGACAACATGTCATGAATGAACTAGCAAAGGCTAACCACCAACATAGCAGCAACACCAACCAGAAAAGGAGCAAACCAAATATGCAGTGCATACTCAATTACACAAGTGACACAAGTGTTACAAGACATAGTGCACAAATGCACATCAAGCAATCGACTAATAAACATCATATATATATGTGCATTGAAGACCAGGGATTATGCAACATGGCAGTAAGCAGTACTCAGTGATCAAACTAAAACAGTCGAAGTCAGGAAATGCTCAAGACCAAGTATAAGACTTGAATGGACCGAGACAATAACAATGAACATAGATGGCCAAAAACAGTGCAACTGGCCCAGTTACAACAGACTCAAAGACCAGTGAACAACCAGACTTCAAACCATGGAATAGCAAGGTGATCGAACAAACAAGACCAGGCAAAGTAAAAACCATATGAACAGCCAAATGCCACAGTGAATCACCAAAAACAAAATCAAAGCCGAGTTAACCAAGTGACACAAAATACACGAATTCGATAAATCAGAGAAAGCATCACAATGAAACCAAATCAAACGCAAGGCATACACTGAGTCAAAGTAGATGTGAGTAATCATAATTACTCACCTTTTTCTTCAAAGAACCAGATCCAATAGCAGCCGCGAGCAAAAGAGAGTCGAACGATTTGAAGTTAAAGCCGTGAAGGTCAAAGAAATTGAAGCATCGCCCTCAATTCAAGTGGATTTATATCGAAGCCCTAATTCTTCGAACGAAAGAAGAAGTTTGATGCCGCCATTTATTTTCTTTTTTTTTCGTCTAGGGTTTCCAACGAAACACAATGGTTCGGGTTTGCAAAAGGAATGATCCAACGAGAGGGGGGATAGGTTTGCAAATTATCTCAACGAAAAGGAACAAGCCTAATAAAAATAAAATAAAGGAACGGGTAAATATAAATTTAAAGCCCGTATTTCTTTAACGAATTATTAACAAATTTCAACCCGATTTAAAAATTCCAATAACAACAGAAATTAGCAACCTAATTTAATCGTCTAACGACAGTAATTAATTACTGCGAAATCTCAGGTTGTTACAGACTCCCCTCCTTATAAAAATTGCGTCCCCGCAATTTCCATAATTAAGGTCGTCACTAACAATAAATTTTCTAACAAAAACTGGTTAAGCTAGAAAAATAAAAGTCAGGAATACAAATGCCAAAGAAATCTTTTAATTTCATAAAAGAAATTCACAAATTCTCAACAAAAATCTAACTATCAATAGATAGTCAGAAAACAACAAAGGCCTAATTATCAAAAACGATAGTTAGAAATCTCAAATCGACAAATATTTGATTATCTCAGTCAATAATCAAATTTCAAATCAGCAAATATTTGATTATCTTTAGCGATAATAAAATCTCAAATCAGCAAATATTTAATTATCAAAAGCGATAATTAAATCTCAAATCAACATATATTAATGATCAAAAGCGATAATTAAATCTCAAATCAGCAAATATTTAATCATCTCAAGCGATAATTAAATCTCAAATCAGCAAATATTTAATCATCTCAAGCGATAATTAAATCTCAAATCAGCAAATATTTAATTATCAAAAGCGATAATTAAATCTCAAATCAGCAAATATTTAATTATCAAAAGCGATAATTAAATCTCAAATCAGCAAATATTAATTATCAAAAGCGATAATTAAATCTCAAATCAGCAAATATTTAATTATCTCAAGCGATAATTAAATCTCAAATCAGCAAATATTTAATTATCAAAAGCGATAATTAAATCTCAAATCAGCAAATATTTAATTATCAAAAGCGATAATTAAATCTCAAATCAGCAAATATTTAATTATCAAAAGCGATAATTAAATCTCAAATCAGCAAATATTTAATTATCAAAAGCGATAATTAAATCTCAAATCAGCAAATATTTAATTATCAAAAGCGATAATTAAATCTCAAATCAGCAAATATTTAATCATCTCAAGCGATAATTAAATCTCAAATCAGCAAGTATTTAATCATCTCAAGCGATAATTAAATCTCAAATCAGCAAATATTTAATTATCAAAAGCGATAATTAAATCTCAAATCAGCAAATATTTAATTATCAAAAGCGATAATTAAATCTCAAATCAGCAAATATTTAATTATCAAAAGCGATGATTAAATCTCAAATCAGCAAATATTTAATTATCAAAAGCGATACTTAAATCTCAAATCAGCAAATATTTAATTATCAAAAGCGATAATTAAATCTCAAATCAGCAAATATTTAATTATCAAAAGCGATAATTAAATCTCAAATCAGCAAATATTTAATTATCAAAAGCGATAATCAAATCAACAAATATTCGATTATCAAAAACGATAATCAAATCAACAAATATTCGATTATCAAAAACGATAATCAAATCAACAATTATTCGATTATCAAAAACGATAATCAAATCAACAAATATTCGATTATCAAAAACGATAATCAAATCAACAAATATTCGATTATCAAAAACGATAATCAAATCAACAAATATTCGATTATCAACAACGATAATCAAATCAACAGATATCTAATTATCACAAGCGATAATTAGAACTCAGATCAACAAATATCCAATTACCTGCAGATAATTGGAAACAAAAAATATCTAGAAATCAATAAAGATACTCTAGAAAATCAACATAAAAGGTTGGATTGATCCCATCAGATGGCGAGTTTTAGCTACGCCGCACGTGCATCTCAGAGTGGCCGAAGCCTACCAAGTACTCAACATAATTTTTGGCGCCCATCAGATTGACCCGAAGGTCCGCAGAGTGACCCGAAAGCCTAGTACTGGTATTTGACCTGAAGGTCCAGCAGAGTGGCCCGAAAGCCCAATAAAATCATCAGATATTCAATTAACGAGTCCGGAATTAACCGAAAAAGCAAACGCACATGTCTCATACCACGTGTTATACTAAATCGTTTGATTCACTTCATCGTTTCCTTGAACGTGCAAAATTGTGTATTTCAAAAATAACATTTCACATTCTCAAACGGACAAGTCCGAAATTAAGCGAATCAGTAAAAGAAAGGGGTCATAGTCCTCGATTTTTCTGAAACGTTTAAATCGCTTTCTCATTCTTTTGAAAGCGCAAAATGCAAAAATTCTGAAAACAATTTTATTTATTTTATAAAAGTAATAATTTACATTCTCAAACGAACAAGTCCGGAATTAAGCGAATCAGTAAAAGAAAGGGTTCATAGTCCTCGATTTTGCTGAATCGTTTAAATCGCTTCCTCATTCTTTTGAAAGCGCAAACTATAAAAATTTTGAAAAACAAATTTTATTTTTAAAACAATTTTCAAATCCGTGATAAAATAGCAACATTAGTGACAATTTCAATAAGAAAATTGTACTTCTCAAAACACCGTAGAAACGGATCTCAAAATCAGCATTGCGGGATAACCGCTTGAAAATCCACTTTAAAATATGACGGATACTGAAGTCAAAGCGACAGTAATTTTTAAACGTCAAATTCTCATCTAAATAATTTGCATCAAAATATAATATTAGTGAATTTTCATTCATTAAAATGTCAACAAAACACCGTACTTCAAAACGTAGCACTAGTGTGAAAATCCCGTTATAAAAATAACGGCAACAAAATACGTTTCATAACCAAGTATCGGTTCAACGTAAAATTAGTGTAGTAACATGCAACTCATGCACGCACACTACTAAATAAACAAAGAAATTACTCAAATATATCTTCAATGAAGATAATTTAAAACAGCAAAAATCTAATCAGCATGCGATTAGCATTAAAGAAAACCAGTATAAATTTTCAACAAATCAAAGCCACTGGTTAAACAACATAATGAATTAAATTCATTTTCATATTTTGATTTTTAAATCAAAATAATTATCAGTTGTACTCAGCGAAGCAGTCTTACTGTTTTCGCTACGCACTCTGATAACAAAACACAAATCAATCGAATCATCAAAGTACAATTTCACTTTTATTTTTAAATATAGCTATTTAAAAATCTTCATCATAATTTCAAAACTTTAGTTTTGACTCAAAGCACATATAAAACATCGACACATAGTTGTAACACATGTTCCATCTACGTTATGTTTTATATTATGTCCTAAACCCCAAGCTCTGATACCAACTGTGACGCCCCACCTCTATGCTCGCAATAACAAAGAGTATTAAAAGAAAATACTGTCTGTTATCACGAAGAATAAGGCTGGATAGGAGCGGCCATCCGTAGTTAGGCCTTACACTAGTATTATTTACCTCGATAGGAGTAGTATATATTTTTATTTTTCATCTCATATTTATTTACTCCCATCGACATACCCAATTCTAGTATAAAACGAACTACGATGGTTCATGATAGTTTAGGACAATATATGTAATAATAACACAGATAATGTAAATGCGGAACACAGATATAACAGAAAGTCTCATATATATATATATATAACTGAAGTCAGTTGATATACATGTGATACAATACATATGATACAACTACAACTATCGACTCTGGAAGTTACATATACAAGTACATTGTCGTATATAATATACATGAATACATGTCTTTCTATACAAATAAACCGACTACTATGAATGACGATGACTACTCCAAAAGATATGAAGTGACTTCATAGCTCAAGCAGCAACCCAAAGTAAGATATCAACAACCTGTAAATACTCGGTCTGACCCGAGTATTACATTCAAAAGAAAATAATACATGGGTCAGTCTAATTCAAACTCAGTTATTAGTGCACAGAAGCAATAATAATTAAATATGAATAGACGACAGTCACAATAAATCTAGTCTATCCGATCCTTAAATAAAGAAATCGGATAACGATAAATATAACACGTAACAGTGTTAAACAACAAATCAGCAAATTAAACCAAATCAGAATATTGAATTGAATAAACAAAACAGTTCAAACCATTGAAATATCAATTAAAATATTAATTCGGGTAGGGCTGCAGTACACGCTTGCGTGCACTGCCTCGCCACTACAGCATATAGAATATGCAAAAGATCAAATAATCAAAACAAGATAGAATATCATAAAAGCCCTACCGTGTGGCTGCAGTTCACGCTTGCGTGCACTGCCTTGCCACTACAGTGACGATGTACCCAATGAATACCGTGTGGCTGCAGTTCACGCTTGCGTGCACTGCCTTGCCACTATAGTGACGATGTACCCAATGAATATTCACAAACAAATACAAGATCAAACCCGAGTCATCGGATTCAACACAAGTGTAATTCGAAAATCAATCCAAATGCACATGGCAGTGATATGATGAAATAGTGCTAACAAACAGATAATGGCAGAGGTACTAACATGAAGACACAGAGGAATAATGTGACAGCAACAGAGGTATGGCCAACATCATTAACCAAATGCAGAGGTCAAGCTAATGTTACATGAAGTCAATGCAGACAAATGAACTATTGCCACGATAAATATTCAGTGTAATGAGGACTACAAGGAAATAAACCAATATATTATGCAATGGGTAATGCAAGTACAACATCTAGGAACACAACTTCACATGACTGCATAGTACGTGGTCAGTGAAGTCAAAGACTACAAGAAATAGGTAGGCAAGCTGTCTCATATGGTCAAGGCAGCAAGTATTGATGAAAAATATCACTTATGAACAAAACGTGGAACTAGTACAAACTGTATGACATATACAGGTAAACATAAATGAAAATATCACTTATGAACAAAACTGGAACTAGTGCAAACTGTATGACATATACAGGTAAACATAAATGAAAATATCACTTATGAACAAAACATGGAACTAGTGCAAACTGTATGACATATACAGGTAAATATAAATGAAAGGCCAAAACCCAAGCCAACATGAAACAGTTCCAGAGACTACAAATAAACTGCATCAAAACACAAATACATGGAATAATTCAACATGACAATGCAGACACCAATGAACACACATGGACAACATGTCATAAATGAACTAGCAAAGGCTAACCACCAACATAACCGCAACACCAACCAGAAAAGGAGCAAACCAAATATGCAGTGCATACTCAATTACACAAGTGACACAAGTGTTACAAGACATAGTGCACAAATGCACACCAAGCAATCGACTAATAAACATCATATATACATGTGCATTGAAGACCAGGGATTATGCAACATGGTAGTAAGCAGTACTCAGTGATCAAACTAAAACAGTCGAAGTCAGGAAATGCTCAAGACCAAGTATAAGACTTGAATGGACCGAGACAATAACAATGAACATAGATGGCCAAAAATAGTGCAACTGGCCCAGTTACAACAGACTCAAAGACCAGTGAACAACCAGACTTCAAACCATGGAACAACAAGGTGATCGAACAAACAAGACCAGGCAAAGTAAAAACCATATGAACAGCCAAATGCCACAGTGAATCACCAAAACAAAATCAAAGCCGAGTTAACCATGTGACACAAAATACACGAATTCGATAAATCAGAGAAAGCATTACAACGAAACCAAATCAAACGCAAGGCATACACTGAGTCAAAGTAGATGTGAGTAATCATAATTACTCACCTTTTTCTTCAAAGAACCAGATCCATTAGTAGCCGCGAGCAAAAGAGAGTCGAACGATTTGAAGTCGAAGCCGTGAAGGTCAAAGAAATTGAAGCATCGCCCTCAATTCAAGTGGATTTATATCGAAGCCCTAATTCTTCGAACGAAAGAAGAAGTTTGATGCCGCCATTTATTTTTATTTTATTTTTTTCGTTTAGGGTTTCGAACGAAACACAATGGTTCGGGTTTGCAAAAGGAATGATCCAACGAGAGGGGGGATAGGTTTGCAAATTATCTCAACGAAAAGGAACAAGCCTAATAAAAATAAAATAAAGGAACGGGTAAATATAAATTTAAAGCCCGTATTTCTTTAAGGAATTATTAACAAATTTCAACCCGATTTAAAAATTCCAATAACAATAGAAATTAGCAACCTAATTTAATCGTCTAACGACAGTAATTAATTACTGCGAAATCTCAGGTTGTTACAAGATGTCCCTTTTTATTTCGGCTGTGTGAGCAGTTGTTGGCCACAACTGCGGGGTTATCTTGATCGGGACTGTTCAGTAAGGAATGGTTCCGGCCTTGTGTTGTAGGGGGTCGGGAGTGATCCTCGGTACGGTGATCTAGGCCCCGTACTGTGACGGGAGGTACCCCAGTAGCCCTGCCATTGTTGGAAATTAATTTCCCTACGAGACCCTACGGTTTTGATTTGTATTACCCACTTTCGTGGCTAGTAGCTGGAATTTAATCATGTAACAATTTCGGCTATTTTCTATTTACTTGAAAACCCTAGACACTATTATAATATCATTGAATTTCCAATAAAATGTTTTGGTTAGCGTAAGGTAAAAACTTACCCGTATTTATTTGTGGGGAGTCTTACGTGATACCTTTATTTTCAAATGATTTTCAAAGTTAAGCAATTTTAACTTGTTTACTCATACCAGACCCATGTCTGACCCGGAGTTTATATTTTGTTTTTCATAAACTCTTGGGTACTCAAATTTTTTATGAGTAGCCAAGTGATAGGTATTGGAAGTGTTGATTTTCTGGAGGAGCTATTTTGGGAGAAGACCAGACGTATGTATCTATATATGTAGTTCCGCTGTGTGGTTAGTCTATGCTGTATTTTGGGTGTATGTATGGACATATATGTATATGACAGTCCTGTTATATGATATTGTATGACTCTTATGTATGTATAACTATATAATAGTTATGTGATGTATTATATTTTGTTCCATTCCGTTGTGAGATTCTGATGTTGTTGTTCTTTCTTTCTATTCTTTTCTATTTCTATCCCTTTCTTTCTTAATGGTGAAACGTCTTTCTAGGTTGAGAAAGGCGGGACGTCACAATTTTGCTCTATTATTGCTTATAAAATATCGACATTTTCGAATACTTTAAATTATTAACATATAAAGTGGATTTATAAACTAAGGTTAGATTTCAAATTATTTCACTAAATTAAATCATTGCATGTTTTGGAAATACATCTTGAATTCAAAATGGTTGACTTTGAATTAATTTAGATTAATTAATGGAATCATTAAAAACACGCACACAAACCTCACACATACATATATATGTATATTTTGTATGTATGTATGCATTAAGTATATTTAAACACACACACACACATATAATTTTGACTAATTTTTCGGACAACCAATGCATATATGAAGGGTGAATGTTATCATCGTGGTGTAACCCCCAACACCTAAATACATACACATTTACTAAGTACAAATATGATATGTTGTACTTTCACAATACACTTTAGCGTATATTTGGATATATATTTACAATATATGCTAAGTACAAATTTGGTTATCCATGTCATTTAATAAATCAATCAATCAAATTAATTGAAGGACAAGAAATGAATTTTTTCCCTTCAAATAAAACAAAATCTCCCCTCATTAATTAAATAAGTTCAAAAAGAGAAATGAAAGGTTTCCTTCTCTAAATTAAATTAAGCAAGTAATTTTTACACATAAATACATATAAGAGAATATTTCATATACTCTAATTTATATGAATATTAAATTCATGTAAATCTTTCTAAAAAATTGAACAAAATAAAGATTTTACATAAAATATATTAGATTGGGTAAAAATACTATTCAGACATCGTAAGCCCAGTTGATCCAAAATAGGAAATTTTTTCTATCCTTCCTATTTCACCTACTTTCGAAAGGCATTGTACGAACTTGGTATCCGAGCCAAATAGTCTATGATGTCTAATTTAGTCATGTTAGAGCTAACTATTTAAGCTTACCCATTTGTAGGGTGTCTAGAAAAGTAGTGCATAGACTGAATTTAGGTAATCAAGTACCCTGCCCTACTTGGTTACCATGCTTAACCCGAAAGGTGAAGTGAGCCTAAAATTATCCCTAATGTGAATGTCCAATTTGAATTTGGGAATTAGGCTAATTTTCAAAATCTGTTTCAAACTAAAAAAATTAAATTTAAAAGGTTATATTTTAAATAAGAGATAGACTATAAATGTTATAATACGTTTTTTAAAATTATTTTGAAAACTTATAGTTGAACATAAAAAATTATTCATTAATTAATTAGATTAATAAATTAAATAAATTAATGAAATAGTTAATCAATTAAATCATATATAACATATACAATGATATGTGTTACATTATCTTGAATCGCGTATGGTAATGTAAGTATATATGAAAATTTCAAAATTAAAATAATAATTAAATTTATTTAATTAAAAAATTAGTTTAATGTTAATTAATAAATAATAAAACAAAAATATACAAAGATGCATGTGTATAGTTCTAGGTGTTATATTATCTATATTTAATATAAAATGTTTGATTTCATAATACAGAATAAATTAAAAGTTATTTAATTAAAATGTACATATATACTGATATGCACACATAAACAAACTATAAATGTTATAGTTGATTAGTTATCTTAAATTGTTTAAGATGAGTAATGCAAAATTTTAAATTTATTATATTAAATTAATTAAATATGATTTAATTAATAATATTAAAATTAATTAAGTACGATTTAATTAATAATATTTATAATAATATTGTATAATCTAATTAAATTATAAATGGTTGCAAATAAATTAAACTTCTATAATATAAATGTGTAATGTATATGAAGCTGAAAAGAAACTCAAATTAGATTTAAGGAATAAATACATACGTATAGTATGTATACTGCGATTTTAAATTTGTCCAACACTTCAATCACGACGGTATTTCAGAAGAAATACATTATTCCCTTAACCAATATCACTCAATTAAATATACCATGGATTATGAATCTATAGTATAGCGGTTGTCCTCTATCATTTATGTATTACTAAATTATTTGCATACTCTCAGTTGTTGAGCAAACCAAACTAGGGATGTTATGTGTAGTATTATTAATATATTGTTAGACAAGATAAGGTATATATACGTATTTGTCAAGCAAATTCAAGGTACGTACATCTATACTTAGGCCATTGTGAAATGGTAGGTATAAGCGAAAAGTCTCTTTTAATTTGTTGAGGGAACTCATGGTCAAGAATGAGATTAGGAAAAAGACTATGGGTTAGAAGTTGCATATGGTACTACTGATAAAGTGTTATCTATCAGGTTTATATTTTGTTGAACAAACTAAAGACCAAAATCCCAAGGCAAGCGAGTCCTAACGCCCACTAGATAAATCAAAGATTTCTATATTTTTCTTAGGTTTTCAAGAAACATAAAATCCGATGGGTGTTTTATTAAGAAAATGGAAGGGCAACATTTTACCTTTCTAATATTGTAAGAACATTTGCTATATAAAGTAAATATATACATCAATAAATTTGTGTAAACAATATAAATGATAAAAAAAATTATCATTTGAAATATACAATTGAACAAAATTAAAGATTGACAAAAATATAAGATACAGTAACCTTAAGCCTTTTGGTAAGTTGTTGCTCTAAGACCAAGAACCTAGATATACACTACTAAGCACATTCGTAACTTGGTCACTTAAGTTTTTATTTGCCTAAGACTTTGTATTGTTTGCATGAATTTTGAACCCTTAAGTTGTACTAGAATATAGATATTTGATCCATATTTGATCACATATAAATGTCATATGGTAAACTGTCATAGTTGTAATGTACATTCGATCAAATATAAATGTTATATGGTAAACTTTCATAGTTTGTAATATATGAAACTTCATTAAATTAGTTCATTATAAATTAGCAAATAAACAATTGTACGAAATTGTGTATTTAATACAATTGATTGTAAAAAAGATTTCCGTTGAATGGTTTGACCATTTTAGAAATGGAAAGTGAATGTAAAAGAGTGGATGTAACTTAGCACAGTTAGGATGAATAGTCAACTTTGCTTCATGAAGAGACATTAGACACAAGAACTGTATAAAATTTTAAAAGATACTTGATATGGAATGAGAAATGTGATTTCTACTTCAAAATGGGTTATGATACCAAAATTTATGTTATATAAAAGTCATTTCCATGAATTAAAGATATTAACCGAAAAATCTTAATTATAAAGTAGTTACAGTTAAAGAAATAAATAGCCCATAATAGTAGTTGAATGAAGCTTCAAATTCCATACACTATTACACTAATAGCGGAAATAGGGGAGCATGCCCTATAATACATATAAGCGGATGCATCACGATGTAGAAAATTCTTTTCATAAATATGACAAATATTATTTATGAAATAATAATTATGTAAACCAAATTTATGGTCAACACCCCAAAACTATTCTAGCTAATGTGGTTAGTCCGGTATGAATAAAAGGCTTGACAGACTTAAGGATTGCCTTTGTGATTTGCTTGTATATATCTTTCGGATCAGACCTTTTGACGTCGTTGCAAGTTTAGACACTTGCTTGAGTTTGATTCTTTCCATCCTTGTTAAACTTGTATGTGGTCTCCTTTTTGGGCTAAACTGAATCCCTCCGAGTTTATCATCTTAAGGGTGGAAGCGACCTTAAGGTTTAAGCAACACTCCCAAGGTTTGTTAGCTTGTATGAAATTGGATTCAATCTAGTCGAAATGTTTGTGAATGATCTCTTTCAAATTTGACCTTGTCGAAAGGTTTGATGGCTGGGATTATATTGTCGAAAGTTTATTGGGATTGTTATAGTAAAAGAGTTGTCTACCTAGTCCAAAGGTTTGGGGATCTAAGTTAATCACTCTAGAAGGTTGAAGTTAGTATTTGGACTAGATGCATTATTAATCTCATCGAAAGATTTAGTCCTTTGATTCAATGACTTCAGAACGTTTAATGACTGTTGAAGACTAAAGTATTGTTGATCCTGTCGGTAAGAACCTTTCGCAGGGGTTTAACCTAAAAATAAGAGTTAATCCAACAACGTTTCAACTAAATAGAAAAGTAATTAACCAAGTTTAAGTCTTCCCCCTTTATCCTCTAGCTGGACCTCTTGGGTCTTTCTATAGATGCAGACGGCCCTCCTTTTGACTTCATGCTCTCGACTGAGTCGGAAGGTATCCCTTTTATATGCCGCCTTAAACCCTTCGTCTTCATCGACACATCTGCTATTATGAACCATCCACCTTTGTCGGATGGTTTGTTACTCTTATGTCTCCATGATCCTTCCGCCTTTACCAAAGGGTTTGTCCTCCTTTATGCTGTTTATTGTGAACCTTTCGACGTTGTTGGAAGGTTTCTCTTCTTCAATGATGTCAAAAGGTTGTCTTTCATCCTTTGTTAGCTTATGAGTGTTGCTTTCTTCATAAACCTTTCATTATTATCGGAAGGTACCCTAGATTTGCTTCAACCGGTTTGAAAGGCTTATTATGCTTTCGAACAGGTCATTAAGTACTTGCTCACACTTGCTTTAACTTCTTCATCCCCTTTGGAAGATATAGACACTTTGAATATTGAGGAATGAAACCTTTTGTCTCCATCGAAAGGTCTGGGAGTGCTGTACACTATTGACTGCATCCCTTCAACTCTTTCAAAAGGTTTGAGCTGAGCTTCTTTTTCTTAATCTTTATTAAGAGACCTTTCGTCTTAGATGGAAGGTTGAATTTTAGTGTAACATTCCCCCCCCCCCCCCACATTTGAAGGGATGCCCTTGACTTTCCAAGTCATCTTTGTCGACAGCTATAAAAAATTTCTGCCGCTTTGCCTTCTTGCGCTGATCTGGAACGTCCATTTAAACCTTGATCTAGCGGT
This sequence comes from Allium cepa, assembly GCA_030765085.1. Lineage (NCBI taxonomy): Eukaryota > Viridiplantae > Streptophyta > Magnoliopsida > Asparagales > Amaryllidaceae > Allium > Allium cepa. Next base: position 379,983,718 of record CM060928.1, on the reverse strand, counting down.
TGAGAATTTGCACGAATTTTCTTATATAGTACGCTTCTTCTTTTTCTTCCTCTTTTACTTGAAATCAAATTTATCCTGCATGAGTAAAAGAGTTCTCCAAATTTTCCTAGATCTCATTTCAAAACAATAAGGTAATCTCTTGAATTTGATTCGTAAATTTTAGTCTAAACTTCACCCTTATCGGTTTTCACCTGAATTTCTAGTTTTTTTTTCAAAATTTAGATTCAATTTCAGATGAATTCTCTGAAAAAAATTCCTTTCAAACTAGTTTCTAACAATGTTTGTTTATGGTTTTGAATTTGAAGTCATGTAGTGTCTAACTAAGGAAATCCCAAAATCGAGATTAACTTTTGACCTAAAGTCCTTAATTTTTTTTTTGGGTTTCGATCCGTTGATGGTTATTTGTACTGTTCGAAACCGAATTAGATTGGTTTCATACAAAATCAGTTTTGTTATTGGGTTTGTTTTACTTGTTTTTCAAGAAAAGTTTGAAGTTTATTATCTGGTTTGGGTTTGGTTAGACCTAATATGATAACCTAGAATCTACCATGCCAAATTCGATTACACAAAATGACTTTTTTACCCCGACGAAAGAGATTAAGGCAGCAATAATGAATCTACCCTCTTTGTACCTTCAATGGGGTCAATAGGTATTATGATGCTAATTTTACCTTTGCTGTCGAAAGGTTAGACAACTAAATGATCTAATCTTTCGATAACGAGCTCTTGTCAAGGTTGAGGAGTTTCAAATCTTTTGAGAACCAGCTTTCAGCAAGGTTGGAACTCTTCATCCTTATAACTGCTTCCACCCATATTTGTTGGAAAGTTTAAAGTACACATGAGTCAAACTTGAAACCTTTCGACTTCGATGGGTTGAACACGTTTTAACAATATTAACCAGACCTTTCGACGACATCATCAGCACTATTATTTTTACTTTGGAACTTTGAATTCTTAGTTTTGACCATGTCAAAATGTCATGCTATTTAACCTTATGTTACATCCAAAGTATATCCAGGCTTCCATAGGCTTTTAACGTTGTCATAAGGTGATGAATGGATTAATGTTTATCTTTTCCTTTCGACTTTGTCGGTAGCGTATGGAATTCATAATATTAACTAATTACTCCTTAGGCCCTTAATAGCATCGAACTAGGATAGCTTAGGCTGATGTTACCTTCTTTCCAACATTATCAAGAGCTTGGGATGCTAACCTTTTGACTTTGTCGAAAGTTTGAATTGTTGACCTTTCGACACCGTTGAAAGCTTTACTTAGTATTTTCACCATTTTAAGATTTCATGTATGTTTTTATGCTTGAGCTATTTAAGTAAAAAAAATTCATAAATAATTAAGAGTTTTAACCAAAACATTTTCATCTGGCAGAATCATAAGTTCTCCTATAGTTGAAGCTATTGCTAAGCATTCTTCTATTGGATCCCAGAATGAAGTCGACACTTTTCTTAAAGATTTCGGCATTACTAGGATCAAAGCCATCCCTTCATGACCAAATGATACTGTCGATAACCTCTAGAAGGGCATTTCACCTATATGGCTATCCACATCTGGCATGGTGGGTTCCTTCCCATTCCTGAGTTCCTACCTTCCTATCTATCTTACGTTGGAGTTTCTCCGATACAAAAATCTTCGAATGTTTACACTCACCTTCTATCCCTGGAAATGTTGGCATCGAATTCTGGACTTCCATTGCTTAACGCTGAAATTCTGAACTCCCTACCAAGTTGGCAAGGTCAGGTAATCTCAACAAGCAAATTTTCGAAGTGAATGTGTACAAGAAGCTTATTTCAGATAGCATTAACAAGTTCAAGGACTGGGAGAATCGATTCTTTTTTGTGAAGTGCTTTCCTGGTGTTGCAGGACTTTTGCCTTCTACCGTAAGTCTGTTTCAATGTCATCTTCATTTTTCTTCATGTTTTCTACGAACTAATCTTTGATCTTTTTTAGGTGAACCTCTTAAGACACTTAGTGACGCAAACCCAAGAATCATCAATTCTTCGACCACCACTCTGTAACAACTTAGGAGTAGATTAATGCTCCTATCCATTTCGAACCTAAGGAAGCATTCTTTGCTTCTAACTGGTCAAAGGATTCTTGGCACCCCACCAGTCATGATGCACAATTTCCATGAAAATCGCTTCTTCTCATTAGGCAATGCTGAACATTTTACTTCACTATCACCCATTCGTTCTGACATTTGAGGTATATTGTTAGCTTATTATTCTCCTCCTTTTGTCTATGTAATTCTTGAATGGCTTTGGCTGATTTTATATCTACTTGAATTAGTCTCAGCTCCCTCAAAGACTACTGTTTCTTCAAGTGATGTCACTTTTCCTCCACCATCTTCAGATGTGACATCAGTCTTGGAGTCTTTTACTAGATCAAAGAGATCCTCGAAAAAGAAACTGTTAGTGCCTTCTGAAGACACTCCTCTAGCAAAAATAGTGAAGATCACCGATGTGGAGGCGGAAGACGAACGTATATTTCTTGGGGGAGCTTCAAAGAGCCCAACTGTTGAAGCTCCAAAAGACATTATGGAGCCAACTCCACCTTCACCTGTTCCCCTTCCGCATATTACAATATCAGACTCTCCAACAACGCTAGCATAGATGAAACTTGCTCGTTTTGAGATTCCTTTTAAGTCTCATACCCTTCCGAAGTTGTCGTCTTCCACTCCTCCGCCCACTAATTTTGACAAACTTGTCAAGCTCATTCTTCATCCAGAATCTTTTACCTCTTCCTCTTTGCCGTCATTTAGACCCGACTTGGTAGAAAATCACCACTCTCTCATGGAGCAACAACTCTTGGTGTCACGACCCGATTTCCACTCCCGGAAAATCGCGTCATGAATTAAGAAAGAAAGGGATAGAAGAAGAAAAGAAAGAAGAGAAGAAGAAACAACACAAGAATCTCAACAGCGGAAACGAATAAATTATATTAATAACAAAGTATTACATAGTATACATCAAATATCAGAGTTACACAGACATATACAACACATACTAGACAGTTATAGACACCTGTCTAGTTATACAACTCAAATCAAACACAACACTCAGAGATACCAAACACAGCGGAATTATATAACTATACGCAGAAGCCTCCTGCTCCATATGCTCCTCCACAAATCGTCAAAGCCAATCCTGAATCCTAACCTGAATTCCCTTGGCTACTCGTAAAAATTTGAGTACCCAAGAGTTAAAGAAAAACAGAAATAACTCCGGGTCAGACATGGGTCTGGTGTGAGTAACAGGTTAAAGTTGCTTAACTTTGAAAAACCTTTGAAAGAAAAGGTATCACGTAAGACTTCCCACACATAAACATGGAAAAGTTTTTACCTTACGCTAACCAAAACATTTGATAGGAAATCTGATGATATTATAATAGTGTCTAGGGTTTTCAAGTAAATAAGAAATAGCCGAAATTGTTACATCTATTAAATTCCAGCTACTAGCCACAAAAGTGGGTAATACAATCAAAATCGTTGGCACTTATTGGATTTTGGATTCCATACAATGGCAGGGCTACTGGGGTACCGCCCGTCACAGTACGTGGCCTAGATCAACGTACCGAGGATTACTCCCTTCATCCCCTGCAACACAAAGCCGGACCCGTTCCTTACTGAACAGTTCCAAATAAGACAACCCCGACGGTTGTCATGATCAACCGTCCCACACAGCCGAAATATAAAGGGACCTCTAGACAGGGGTAAATCTTACTCTCAAGTGGGGGCTACCCACGAAGCTTTGCTGCACCTCCCCTGTTTTAGCCATTCCCGGTTGATGAGGCTTGAGGTTACGATTACCTTTATAGGACATAACACTTAGAATGCTCATCGTCCACCTGACGATGTTCTGAAAGCATTCAATCCATACAAGTTCGTTCCGGGTTCGAACGAAACCGAAGGCATCATCTCGTTACACTCGTATTGGAATCACCCTCAGAGTTAACGACAATAACCCTTGCACTCTGATTCACCATCTCGAATCTATAAGACCTATTCCGTCAAACTCATTACGGAATCACCCACAGAGTTATACTGACGTATAGCCCTTACACCTCGAGTCTTCACTTGCTCCACTTAGATTCACGACCTAACGTTAATTGGAATCGATGTGGTTTTCGGAATTCCAAATATGGAAACCCGATCCCGGTCTCATCGAAATCTAAAGCGTGTCTTTTAGGTCCAAGTTGTTTTAAGTTTAAAACAATTCAATTCATTATCTAAATACAGATAGATAATTCACAATACAATAGATAATCAACCTTATCATTATCAACAGATAATCATATCATAATCAGATAATACATATTATCATCCAAAAGCAACCAATGCATCCATATCACATACACTACTCATCTCATAATTAAGATTACAAACCATACCAGGCAACTAATACCATTCATCTAACATAAGCAAATGATCAAATGATCACACTTCTATAATTAATTTAAAATGAATTAAATTAATTACTTCATCATTAAAATTCTGCTTAACTAAATCATCTATTGATTTCAAATCAATTTATAAATCATCATTCAATTAATCATTACTGATTAACTATCTCTAATTACAATAAGTAATTAGCATTTAATATTAATCACACAAGTTAATTATATTAAACCCTACACATATATTAATCACCCTTGATTAATAATCATTCTGTAATTAACTACATTAATTACTCATTCCAATAATTAATTATTCTTAATTAATTATCCAAATTAATCCCCTTGATTAATTTCAAAGTAATTTAAATCCAAATTACTTCTATAACAAATATCTTTAATTACATCCTGTAATTATTAATTAATTACTTCCTTAAGTAATTACAAATTCATTAATTACATAAGTAATTATCAACAATTCAACAAATGTTTAAATCAATTAAACTTAATTAATTAATCTAAACAAATCACATTAACCTTAATTAATTACATTAAGTAATTAATTCTTTAATTACTTCATTAAGTAATTAAATCTAAACAATTGATTATTAATTAATTAATTAATCTAATTAATTACCAAAATTAATCACATTAATTAATTGTTAATACCTTAAATTAATGACCTCATTAACATTTCTTAATTACTTAATTAAGAATTAACTTAAATTAATCATCATTAGTTATTAAGTAACTAATATTTAATTACTATTTAACTAATCTCTAATTATTAATTAACTAAGTGTTAATTAAAATCTTAATTATCATTAATCACTTGATTAAATAAATCTTAATCATAAATTAAAATTTAGTTAACCATCCTTAATTATAGATTAATTAAACTAATTAATTAATCTCAAATTAAATTAAATATCATTAATTATTTAATTAAACTTCCCATTATTTAATTAATTAAATAATTAATATTTATCTTAATTACCTTAATAATTAATGAATCCAATCATTAAACATTTATTTATCTTTTAAATAAACATTTCTTATTCAAATTAAGCATTTTAAACAAAATGTTTCTAAATTTTACTTCAAATTCCATTTAACATTCTTTTAAACTTAAAGACTCAAATTTGTTTAAAATAAGATTTTTAAAACAAACAAAACTTAATCTTATATGTTTACAAGAAACATATACTTTGTTAATAAGTTTAAAAAAGAATTTAGATTCAATTCAAATCAAATTCATTAAAACAATACAATTTAAACCTTTATTTAAAAACTGAAGTTTTAATTTTAAATCCAGATTTTAAAAACTAAAATTTGAATTCATTTTAAATTCCTAAATTTAAATACTTAACCTTTTAATTCAAATACAAAACAACAATGCATTTTATACTTGAGAGTTTAAAATCAAATTTAAATTTAAAAACACAATATGGTTTCAAATCTCTGATAAATTAAATTTGAATTCATATTCAAATTCCAAACTTACACTCAGTTTAAATCTCCACTTAAAAATTTAAGCCTACCTTTTTTATTTAAAACAGAAACAGTTTTCTATTTTATCAAGAAAGATCAAACTTTGAATTTTTCCCAGAATTTAAACTATTTTCAAAAACATAATTCAAACCTATTTGAATTCAACTAAAATTCAGTTTTCAAAATTCTAAGTCACAACTTAGTTTACACTTTAATTCTAACTTTATAAACTGGAAATAGTTTCTGTTTTCTTTTTTTTTCTTTTTCTTTCTTTAAAACCAAATTAAAATTCTGCATTTAAATTATTACAGAAAAATAATTCAAACAAGTTTGAATTCATCCTTAGGCTCAAATTTAAATCCTAAACTAAACTCCAGATTTAAATTTAAACTTAACTTTCAAAATTCAAAAAAAACAGAACAGTTTCTGTTTTTAAAACCTGAAACAAAAATACACAGAACTCTCTTATTGACTTCGAGTCAATTACCCAGCTACTCCGAGTTTTTCCCCAATTAACCCGAGACCTACCCGAGGCAGAAATCCCTGCAACCAACAATCATCAAAAACTTGCACAACAGACCAAACCTGAAACAAACAAACCCAATACCCCTAAATCCTGTCAACACCATTATCCACCATCTCCGACCACCATCATCGACCAAACTCCGGTGATAGCTTCATCACTACACCATCCACCATCACCCCCAATAGCTTTGAACTCGATGCACTGAGGAGTTAGGATTTACCCAAAAACTGTAACCCTCAATAAACTAGGGTTCAACACATTAAATTCCCAATCTAAATTCCAAATTTGAATTGCAGACCATATCAATGATTTTCCTATGATTGTTGATAGCTACACTCACTCTAGAATAAATCTCAATCAAATTCATTGCTGGATTCAACAAAACTTGACCAAAATAAAAATGCAGATGATTTGGAACTGCACCCATTTACAACAAAAATAAATTTTAATTTCTGTTTTAGAATTCCTGAGTTTACTCAATAAATCCTATTAGTAACTTATGCTAATCTAAAACATCATGATTTATACAAAGCTAAAAAACAAGTCAAAGGAAAGAACTCAGAGATCAAACATGAGTTTTGAAATTTTGAAGCACAGGCATGAAACTTTCTTCAACATGTACACAGGCATATATCACAAGTATAAAATTCACAGCCATTTCATATAAGTTCATATCAAATTTTTAAAAGAAAACATAAACAACTTTACCTATTAAATAAGTTTATAAGTGAGTTACTCACCTAATTATGCAGAATGCAGAGCCTATTTCAAATTTGCAGAGCACAAATTCTAGCATGCACAGCACATCCAGATTTGAAATGCAGTCCCTTATATGCTTTGATTGATGCCTTTTTAAAACATGCAGGCTCTCCTTGCTATTTTAAAACTTGAATAATGCTTTTTAAAACATGCAGATACAACTTGTGTTTGTAGCTCCAGATCCAGATTGTAATGTAGAGCTTTATGCTTGAAATTTGCAGAGCTTCAAATTGATGAAGATTTCATAAATGCAGATTTGTTTTCATATGCAAAGAAATGCAGGCTTGAATTTTGGAAAGAGGAGTTTGCAGGTTTGAATATGGTTGCAGATTCAAAGAAATGCAGGTTTCTTTGTTTCAGAAGCTTACAATCTTTGTTTGAATGCAAATGTGTGCAGACTTCTGATTATGGTTGAGGATGAAGTTTGGTTTTCTCTTTTATTAAGGAATGAGAAAATGAATATGAATGAATAGCAAAATGATATGAATGAAAATTTTCAGAAAATGAAATAAAAGAAAAAGAAAAATAAAACATTGACACTTGTCATTTTAAATAGATGATAAGTTTACATTTGTTAGCTTTAATCTCTAATACACATACACTTGTCTTTATGAATTATTAATTAATGTTTAATTAAAGTTAATAAGCATTAAGCCTTGTTAATTAATTCTTATGCAAAATTATATATTAAATAATTCTAAAGAACAAAGAAAAACAATACACAATTAAATCATTTTGAAAAGAAACTTTTTAAAACAAATTATAAAAGGGTTTGTAAAATAATTTTATATACAACTTGAATTAAAAAAAAATGCATTTGAAACTAATTAAAACATTTATCTCTTATTTAAAATCATATAGTATTTTAATTAAATATTTTTGAAAAGCTCAAATCAAAAAATAAATCACCATTTCTATTTTCAAAACATATTAAAATTATACTATACTAATTTAACTAAACAAATTGTCTATTTAAAATATATATAAATGCATATACATTATTAAATAGGAAACAATTTATTAACAAAATTTATCATTTCAATATAAATTTAAATCCAGATTATTAAATTTATATTGTCCAAAATTCCGGGATATTACACTTGGTAAGCCTTTATCCAATTAATTCCATTATCACTAGATCTTTGTAATTGCGAACCTGTGTTTCTTCTCTTGTTGCAGATTTTCAGGAATTGGATTTCTCTTAATGAACATGTTTCCAGGCTCTCCTCTAGATCCTCCAAGCTATAGGAGAAGAATAGTGAATTAAAAAGCCAGCTAGCCTCATTGATGGCTATTCAAAATACAACTTCCATTGAACTAAAGCGAATTAAAGCTTCCCTTGCTACGGCAGTGATTTTGAATCGGAGAGGTGAGCCCATCAACTTACCTTTGAAGGGAAACTTGCAATGGAGCTTTCCTTAAAAGATTCAAAAGATGAGAAAGCCCGTTTGATTTCCAAAATACACTATTGAAAGATAAATTCAAAAGGTCCTGAGCTTCACTTAGGCTACTTGTTCAAACCCTTTCTAACTTCCAAAAACATGTCTCTTATTTTGTGGAACCACCTTGGGGCTTATGATGCTGAATCATTACGAAGATGCCCTCATGCTTGCCTATGCCGATAATCATGACAAATGTCCTGACTTTGATTTTCCTTCACTTGACCCAATTATAGCGAAAGAGTTATGGACAAAATTGAGCGAGTTAGGTAAGGTTCCGATCCCGAAGGTAAAGAAGGGACTGTTGATTTTAAGAAAGCTTTTTCTTTGATATCCCCTCTTTTGACATTGAATCCAATTCTGAAGAAGAGGATGATAATGGTAAAGATCCTAAGGAGAAGGAGAATGATGACGAAATCAATTAGGAAAGTGACTCCGATGATGATAATAAAATAATCGCTCTGAGGGCCAAGGCCATGGTGGAGATAAGGAGGGCCTTCTGATGCTTCAGGGATGGATAGTGGAGATCAAGATGATGCTCTCAAACAAGAGCAATCCCTTTCCCCAAAAGATATGCCACCAACATCTCCTGGTTCAACTACTTCTCCAAAGGCGAAAGCTGATCCCATACATCCCAAAGATCTACAAGCGAAGGAACAAGCTCCCCAGGCTTATGTTCCAGTTTCGTAGGTATGGAATTCCCTATTTAAATGTCTTATACCTTAAAGATAATAATTAGTGGTAAATCATTTATCTTAGATGAAGAAGTCAAATCTTCCCTATAGAACAAAACTTGAAAGCAAATAGGCGAAAATTAACAAGTTACATAGGGAGTTAGACAAATTAATAAAGGAACACAATGTTCTATCTCAGAAATATCATAGTTTGGAGAGGAGCACTTCCGTTCTAACAACTTTTAAATATTAGAGGGTAGCTTCTTTATTAAAGAAAGCATGTCATCGGTATGACGCCCTCTTAAAAGAAAATAGAGAATTAATAACTCAATTAGGGATGATGATGGAAGAGAGAGACATTTTAGTCAATTTTTTATACAAAGTATATTGTAGACATTCTGTCATAGATTTTTCATAATTAGGTGAATTCCGTGGGGGTCTACTTAGATGTCTCCATAAAAGATATTTAGATGAATTTGGTTCTGACCCATATCTTGGAGTTGATGGAACTTAACGTGGGTCAAACAAATTCCTCAAGATCTCCCTACTGAAAGCTTAAGTATTATAAGAAAAAATTCGTTTTTAAATTCTTTTCTAAATCTATTTTGTATTAACCAAATGAATGATTGTAAATATGCAACAAGTAATTGATTTTTGAATATATGTTTTTGTTATGCCTTCTATGCTTAGCTTATTTTTACTATGCTATTTCAAAATACCAGTTCTTTAGGTCAGGTTGTCCCAAGAGACCACTTAAGTCAGTACATAACCTGAGAAGAGTTTTCTCTAAAAATGGACCAATTTTAAGGACTTCAAAGTTAGCCGGATATTGCTTTCTTTGGGATTTGCAGAAATTATACTTGGAATACCCCCGTCTCCGCTTTGAATTTCTTGGTGAAGAAAAGGAATTATTATTAAAAGAAATCAGAACATTCCATTCCAAATTAATTTGTGGTCGTGATAGCCCACTAGCCAGAAAATGGGATTATAGTAAATGTCGTCGGTTATAACCCCTAAAGGTGTCACTTTACCTTTTGACTCAATGGTCATGCTTTCAAAAAATACCTTAAGCAAAGTCAAGAACATTGTCTCTTAACTTTAGATGTGATGACTGTTTTATCCCTTACCTTTGCTTATATTTTGAGTTATAATCCATTACTACAGTAATAAAGGTATATTTTTTTTTCCTATCTCAATTCTGGTTTTTATTTATTTCCTTTCTTTAATAGGAGCCTTAGTCGTCTATAACTTCTCTTGCTCAAAGCTGAATACCCTTCGTCGACGTGATCAAAAAGAGATTATTGATAGAGAGCGGGATGAAATATTATTGGAACATTTCGATGGTATTGTCGGAGCCGTAAAATGGCACAAAAGATACCTTGCCCAGAAAACCATAACCAGCAATCATAAGGATCGTATTGACTATCTTGAGGATGAGATTAAGAGAAAAATGGAGCAATTATTATCCTTAAACAACAAGTGAAGTCAAATCCTACAATCGACTTTGATAAAAGGATGTCCGAACCTATCCAGCAGATAAGCGATTTAGAGCTAAAATTCAAAGATAATCAAGCTCAATGTGCCTCTTTAGAATTCTCGTAGAGGAAAAGTCTCTAAACATCGATCCTTCGGTCCTTCGAACAATCCCTTCAATTGTCAAGCCTACTAGGTCAAAACTTCTCGCGCCTCAGAAATTTCCAACCATGTCGATCCTCCGGGTTTCGACGATAATGTAGATGGAAACTGGTGCCGGAGGGCGCAGTTTGAAATTGCCAAATATTTTGATGAGAAGTAGAAGTTAAGGTATTCTCAGACTATCAATGACTACGCCACCAATAATCAAAAGCTTGAGAATAATATTTATTTCCTCCAAAAACATGATGCTGAGTTAGAAAGGGAAAACAAGACCGTTAGATCTATAAACAGGGCCTTTAATCGTGCTTTGAAAACCAACATCGAGGGAATTTATGATGAGAACACAATTAGAAGAAAGGAGAAAAAGCTTAAAGAAGTTCTCCGCGTAGCAATTAACCATGTAGTTAGTCTTTCCGTGGCGGAGACCCTTAATAAAGCATCTTAAGATTTGTAATTCGTTTATGTATTTGGGCTATGTAAATATATCTAGTACATAAATTTGTTGTTTGTAAATGACTACATAACTCACATAAATTATGGAAATTTTGTAAATATCACATGGTTTGTGATCCTTTTCTGTGATGTAACCTTTGATATACTTTTGAATTGCTTATTCAACGACCTATGTGCTTGTTGAATCCTTTGCTATTCATTGCCATTTTGACTTCCCTGCGGAACAGGTAGCAAACAATGCTTCTAATTGTTAGCTTTTAAATTGACATATTTGTCTATGTATATCATTCGCCTAGATTAGCAACTCATCTTTCCAATCGTATGAAAAGTAATTTATTAAAAATGTTAAGATCTCATCTTTAACCATGATGAGAAATGATCATGGATTTAACTCTTTACACTTGTTCGGAATGCATAACACTTGTTGAAAGTAAATCCTGCCTAATCGTACGGTAATGAATGTTAAAATTATAACTTTCATTAAATGAAGAACCTCATTCAGGGGTTTATGTCTGAACTTTTTGAAGTAGTAACTTTCTCACCCATTATTTTGACATAGTTAGAAGCTCGAATTCCCCATTTGGGGAATTTTAATAGTATTCTCTTTGATAATATTTTTGGCCCAGATTCTAGCACTCGAGATGAATAGAACTCCAAAAATCTTGTCCCTAGACTAGGACTTAATTAAACAACAGTCTTGATATCCAAATCCAGATATAATACATTAGAGAATGATAACGACTCAAAACCCATATCTAGGTAATCAGATGACGAGACTATATAGATTACTTCAAACTCATGTTCGGGTTTTAATAGTGAAGTTCTAAAATGATTATCACGAAACCCAGATTTGGGTATTAGATTTTGAAGTTCATATATGTGAGAATCTTGATGCCAAGAATACCCTTTCTGGTAATGAGTGATAAGAGATTATAAATCCATACCTGCTTATTTGGTATTAATAACAGAAGACTAGAAGACCATTTTTGGCCATAAGTAATAAAAGACCAGAGGATCAATCTGACAATAAGTAATAGCAAACCAGAATACCATTTCTGATAATAAGTAATAGGGACTAGAATACCATTTCTGGTAATAATTAATAGAAGACCAGAATACCATTTATGGCAATAAGTAATACAAGACCAGAATACCATTTTTGAAAATAATTAATAGAAGACCATAATACCATTTCCAGTAATAAGTAATAGAAGACCTAAATACCATTTTTGGTAATAAGTAATAGAAGACCAAAATACCATATCTGGCAATAATTAATAGAAGACCAGAATATCATTTCAAGTAATAAGTAATAGAAGACCAGAATATTAATTTGGCCAATGAACTAAGTGAATTCTTTCCAATTCTCTTGTCGAATGTGCCATCTTTAGGCTTTGATAATATTTTGCATGTTTTTCCTTTCTCGGGCCTAAGTTTCTATACTCATTTATTTTGGCCTATTTCAGGAAGGGACTCTTTTGTCTAATTCTTATGCTTATTTAAGCAATTGCCATTTTAGGCGGTGCCGATTTCTTGAAGTTGCCCATTTTAGGCAGGGAATTTTCTAAGTCCACCAGACATTTCATTCAGGTTTCCGGTGCGCTCGGCTAGCTTATTCTCAAGCAGGGCCAGAGGACTTACCCGAACTCCCTCCAAGAGGCGCCTTAACCTAGACAAAGAGTGAAGCAGCTAAGGGCGATACCTTGGCCAAGCCATAGCATGGTGGAACCAAGGGATTACCCATCCTCCCTCCAAGGGCACCTTATCCTGGCCATAGCGTGACGCCGATAAGGGCTTATGCTACTTTAACCTGGCCATCTTTGACCTTGGCGTGGCTAAAGGCTTACGCCCTCCCTCCAGGAGGTTCCTTGACCCGGCCATCTTGGCACGACCAAGGTCTTTCTACCATTATTGGTAGCCTACAATTTTAGGTAGTCCAAGTTTAAGGAGAATTTTAGTCCCGACCATGTAGGCTTCTCTTATTTTGAGAATAAAAATTTTATCCCATGACTTCTCCAACCCTTTACAAACTGTTCAAGTTTATCCCATTCAAGTTATCCCATGCACCTTACATTGATTTGTATTATGTCCATTTATTAGATGAAAGTTGCAATATAATCCCTTAAGTTTCATTTCAAATCCCAGCTTCCTTTTCTGAGAAGGCCAATAATTCAGTTCTTCTTTGATTTGGATAAATATGTCTTCGATTGAGGTAGTAAGATTATATTCTTTAAGAAGTCTTGAATTTTTAGCTGTCTTTGACTGGCATCTAATTCTTTTGTGACTTGGTTCAAGTACTTCTTCTTGAGGAGTAGGTTTCCTTTTCATTGTTCCTCAATCCTCTTTCATGGGACTTTCTTTCAATCTTAAGATTTCGGTCGAAAACTTCTTGGTAATCTTTATATTTTCACTTGGTAATTCCTTTACTATCCTCAATTCTTCGGTTGTGAATTTTCCTATATGTTCATGGTTTTCCCTTGAATGGTGTGCCTCATTTATAATCTTACTCCATATATATGCAAAACTGTCATAATCCTTTATCGTTTCCTTTTCAAAGATAGTCCCATAGGAATATGACTGAATGGTCCTTCTCATTTGTAGAAATGGGTCTTCTTTCTTAAAATTCTCCTTTTCGAGAGCAAAGATTGGAGTTGATCCCAAATGAAATGGGTTGATACTCCATTTTAAGGGGTCATAGGCATAACTTATCTTTTCCTCTTAATGACTGGTAAAGCTTGAAGCCGGAGGGTTTGCTTTTCAAGTAAGTGCGAGTTATAATCCACCTGACAATTGGACCTTACTTCCAAAGTTTCTATGGATCTTTGAATTGATTTTCCTTTGCAAAATTTCTCTTGTTTTAAACATTGAATCTATTCCTTATCCTTTAAGTGTAGTTAGAAGAATTGTGAGTCTTTTATCCAAAATTAGTTCTTTCTTGTTCAAAAAGAGGAGTTGATAAGCTTTAAGAAATTTATCCAAGTAGAAGAGTTGGCGTGGAATTCAATAAGTGCGAAGGTTCAGGCCCTCCTCCTAGAGCCAAAATGTTAACCAAATTTATGGTTAACGCTCCAAATATATTCTAGCTAATGTGGTTAGTCCGGTTTGAATAAAGGGCTTGACAGCCTTAAGGATTGGCATTGTGATTCGCTTGTATGTATCTTTCAAATTAGACCTTTCGAAGTCATTGAAAGGTTAGATACTTGCTTGAGTTTGATTCTTTCCATCCTAGTTAAACTTATATATGGTCTCCTTTTTGGACTAAATTGAATCCCTCTGAGTTTACCCTTTTCAGGGTGGAACCAACCTTAAGGATTGAGCTGGCTATCAAATTCCTTGTTGAACAGGCGGTAGCTTTTGACCTTGTCAAAAGATTTGTTAGCTTGCATGAAGTTGGATTCAATCTAGTCGAAAGGTTTGTGAATGATCTCCTTCAATTTTGTCCTTGCCGAAAGGCTTTATGACTGGAATGATAATGTCGAAAGGTTATTGGGATTGTTATAGTAAAAGGGCTTTCAACCTAATCGAAAGGTTTAGGGCTCTAAGTTAATCACTCTGGAAGGTTAAAGTTAGTATTTGGACTAGATCCATTATCATTCTCGTCGAAAGGTTTAGTCCTTTGGTTCAATGACTTCGAAAGATTTAATGATTGTTGAAGTCTGAAATATTGTTGATCTTGTCGGTAAGAACCTTCCGCGGGGTTTAACCTAAAAATAAGAGTTAATCCAACAAAGTTTCAAGTAAACAGAAAAGTAATTAACCAAGTTTATGTCTTCCCTCTTTATCCAAGAAAAGCTCTATTTATTAAATTCCCCAAACCAACATTCAACTAGGGTTACAATGCTCTAATCAAGTGGATACAATACTAGAATGGAAGAAATCGAATCCCTCAGCCAGACCCCTTGGGTCTTATTTATAGACGCAATCGGCCTTCCTTTTGACTTCATGCTCTCGATTGAGTCTGAAGGTCTCCTTTTTATATGCCACCTTAAACCCTTCGTCTTGATCGAAAGGTTTTTTTTTCATCTACTTTATAAACCTTCCACCTTTGTCGAAGGTTTGTTACTCTTATGTCTCCATGATCCATCCACCTTTACCGAAGGGTTCATCCTTTTTTATGTTGTTTATTGTGAACCTTTCGACGTTGTCGGTAGGTTGCTCTTCTTCAATGATGTCAAAAGGTTGTCTTTCATCCTTTGTTAGCTTGTGAATGATGCTTTCTTCATAAAATTTTCATTATTGTCAGAAGGTATCTTGGATGTGCTTCAACCAGTTCGAAAGCTTATTATGCTTTCGAAATGGTCATTAAGTACTTGCTCACACTTGCATTGACTTCTTCATTCCCTTTGAAAGAGACAAACACTTTGATTGTTGAGCAATGAACCTTTCGACTCCTTCGAAAGGTCTAGGACTTCTATATACTGTTGACTGCGTCCCTTCGACTCTTTCGAAAGGTTTGAACTAAACTTCTATTCTTTAATCTTTATTGAGAGACTTTTCGTCTTAAATGGAAGGTTGATTTTTACTGTATCAAATTATTTTCAATATTGACAAAAAGTGAATATAGTTTTATTCTGTTATGAGTATTTTGAATATTCGTTAAGAAACAAATCAACTATAATAACGATATTCGTCACGTTAGCCAAAAAGTAGAAGTATCTATAATTTGTTACAATTATTTTGGAATTAAGGACAAAGCACCTGTTTAGTGGGTGTGACATAAGTGTTGGTAAACTCTGATTGGTACACAATGACAGTTGTGGTTGAAATCCAATGATACCGAAAATGGTTCCATGTACGTCATTTGATTCATAAACGAATTATCATAAAATAAACATATGTACTTGATATACGTGTAGAATGTCTATGATAAGATCATTTAGTATAAAATGGAAGCAAAAAATGTAATGTACAAAGAAATAAGGAAATTTGATTTGATCAAATAGATGATTATATAGGAAAACTGTTTCAAAATTACCTAAAAACGAATATGATTCGATCTCAATAGTCATTCCTCCTTGTGATACATAATGATGTATCGATAAGAAGTAATCTATCTTTGTTGAAAAAAGTACGGTTGGTAATGAGTGAGTTGTGTTAACTTCTTTCTGTAAGGACATGTACTTAAAAGTAAGTACATAAGGTAAGTACAATTTCATCTAAAAAAGGCTTATAAAATAATACAAGATACGATTTGATGAAACCAAATTTATATATCCTAGGTCAAGGATTGACAGGCTGTGTAAGTCGAGAGGTTGCACATACTATTTAGCCGTAAAAGATCTTGTGTGAACAACCCTAAAGCGGTATGGACCGATCAATATTGATTGACCAATTTATGTTATGAACATAAGTTCTTAAGCCTAAAACTTATTTAGTTTATGCAACAAACATAGGCAACTCATAAAATGTTTACGAATACCTATTCCGTTTCACCGAGAAACAATTATTGTTTCAATAAATGCCAATTTTCATAACAAAGGAATTTCTTTTTGAAATTATTGGTAGTAAAATGGATTTGGATATGATCCGAAGATAAAACTAATAAAAAAGGATGGAATAAAATTAACTAAACTAAATAGACACGAAACATTAGAATGTCTAATGATAAATCTTGTACATAAAAAATATATTATGAAATCTATTAATGTCGGTAAAAGAAATTCCTTAGTCTTAAATAAGCCATTAAGAGTATTGACTCTACCATGTTGCACGATGCACAAATCCAAAATGGATTCCATGTATGTTATCAAAATATGATTTTGGTATTAGTACACGAAACAATATGATCCACTGACTGCAAAAGTGTCTTCAAAAAGAAGATCAATGTGGTTGGAATATAAACCATATTGATAAGAATAACATCACAAATTTCAATTGAAGGAAAATAGGCACAAGGACTACTTTTGAAAAAAATTAAGCTGAAGCGCAATGATAGTTTTTTATAGTATAAAACTAAATATAATGCCTAAAAATAAAACCAGCATTTTTCCTTTATCCTAGACTTTTTAAAGTTTGTTCTTTGGCCTAAATTATAATTAACATTTATCCTTCAACTTGAAAATAAAACTTGATGTCCCTCGACCTAACATTTTTCAAAGTTTGTCATTATCCCTTAACTGTGCATTTTAATTGTTGAAACTGAGGTAACAGATTTTTCATTTAATATGCTTCAGTTAACTCATACTTTACTCATAAAATTTATGCTCAGTAAGACTTTAAGTTTTGTTACATAAATTGTAAAGAATGATTTAGAATAGTCTTTTTGAACATAATAATAAAAATGTCTCGAAGTCAGTGGAAGAGATGACAAAGTTTGTGAGAATTGAATACGGTCTAAAAGATGATACGAAAGTGTTATTCAGTGAGCGTCAAAGCTAAATCATTATTTTGATAGAGAAATCAAGTAATATGAATTTCAATCAAAATGCATAGGAAGCTTATGCTTATAAGAAAGAATTAATAGGTACCGTAATATATTTCTAAAACTATGAACAACACGGTTATGATTGTTAATGATGGATTCATGTTAAAATCATTTTATTTTTGTTTTTTGATACTTAGTAATGGTTTTGAAAGTGACTGTTTTATAATTAGCATAAAAGGATGACTGGATTGTTCCAAATGGTATACGTAGACACGATATTAAAATTGTTTAATGTGGAGCGTGTAAGATGGGTTCCTTGTGCGTCAGTAAAATGAATTATAATACATCTTATATTGTCCATAATATCATACTTCTCTCATATATTTGATACATAGACCAAGTAACAAATCCGAATTATGATTACCCAATGGAAGTTTAGAGTGTTCTCGAGTATTTATGAGATACTAGAGAATTGCTTATAGAAACAACGAACTCCTTATAAAGGAGTGCTAGGACCCAAACTTCAATAATGATGTCTAGTATAGTATGTCAATTCTATATTTATATTCAAACTTAAGTTAAAAACTTTGAGTTGTAATTATTCCAAACAATAAGTATTGGATGATTCATCCAAAGGCTACTACAATGTAAGATGTATAAATAAATGCACAAATTTATAACTGAGTCAAGGGCGATTCCAAACGTTGAGAATTCAATGACATTGTTATATGATAAAAATGTTGCAATGCACTTCACAAATGAACCTAGAGCTGACTAGAAGTCAAGAGACATACTCTGAATAGTTCCATGTGTTAAAGGCAGTTTACCATCATCTAAGAGAGTTGATTGACATAGTAGATGATTAAAACAAAATAGCATACCTGCTAACTTAGGGAATGGTTCGATTATTTTTTGAAAAAACCAACCATGAAGTATGGAATAAGATTCCATAATTGACTCCAAGTGCAAGTGGGATATTGATAGAGTTAGGAGTATACCCTAGGGGCAATTTAGTAATTTGATACATATATCAAACTTTATAACCAATCTTGTTCAAAATAAAAGGTCATTTTCTTTCTATTATGTACTTGCTATATATTGATATAAATAATTAAGTAATTAATTTAAAGAGTATAACTGGAAAAACCTTAAATGATATGTTATGTGATACTAATTATGATGTGTTTTAATAATGAGAATTTCATCATAAAAATAACAAATTGGTTTAAATATTCCTAGTCGATATGTTTCAAGAAAGGATTTTGATTCATCCGTTGTGACCTGAGTACATAACACTCTCAAATGTTAGGCAATGTATTTCTCGTAACTACTAGGAGGAACCAAAGGATTAAGTACTGATAGTTATGGATAACTATGAAATGACTCACTTGAGAGTCCTCTGTTGGTTAGTATAAATAAAGTCAAACAAGCAATCTTGAAGTGATGATGTCACACAATTTCCTCGACTTGAGAATATTGTGAAACATCAATGTGGACATTCCACTTTAATTAATTAAATCATGGCATGGAGTCCATCAAACAACTATAGTTGAGTCTAAGTTAAAACATTGGAAGGTAAACAATATTCAATATAGAATTCGACTCCTCGGTTACATGGGGTTAGTACCAAGATCAACTGTAGTCAACTCAAAATCAAAGTCTCTGTCTAGAGTAGTATGGTTAATAATAATTTTTATTATTGAACCAAAGATTTTGTTTTTGAAATTACAAAGTTAAAGTGGATGATGGTAGAATTTTAACTAAAATCAAATTCCATAAGTTATAATATTTACATTTTTTATGAAGAGTATTGGTGCAAATAATCATCACTACCAGCTAATGCTTAAAATTATAAAATTGTATTTTACTGAAAAATATGCAAGCGATGAATTCAGCCAAAATGTCACTCCACGAGCTAATGTGACATATGCACGTTAATATTCGAATAGTTCGATATTAATTGCTGACTGAATTTACAACTACAAGTCGCACAACCGTATTGATAGATTCTCCGAAATACGATATGATTTAGTTGATTTATAAATAGATATAAATAAATTTATATTTTTTGAAATATTAACTAATTATTTAATGCATTGAATGCCATCAGTATTTTTTCAAATCACTAGTAATTAATTGGTTGCATATATAAAAGTTGTATATGTACAAATCGATATGAGATATCAATTGGCGTTTAAATTTGATTTAAGTGTAATTAATTGCTAAGTGTTATGGAACAAATCAAAGGCCTATCATGCCTCATTCATAATAGGCCATAAGAATAAAACGGAGGCTTAAAATCTAATTATTGGATCTAGAAAATGAATAGAGGAGGTTAAGGAAGGTAACATATATAAATATATCGCCTTTCATTCACTTGCCACTCTTAATCACTCTCTTTCAAAACCCTATATACCGTCTTTATTTTCAAACATTCATTGCCAAAAATTTAGTGCAAACTAAAAAGGAAAAAGTTATTTTAATGGCGTCTAATTAAATCAATCAAATAAGAGGCGGTTCTCCTTCTCTTACAAATCTAGGAGACAGATTCAAATTTGGATCTAGGAGCATCTATCAATCATGGTGCATTCAATGGCTACATCTATAAGGTGTGTTTCAATTATATATGTATGTATGTATGTATGTATGTGTGTGTATGTGTGTGTATTCAACATGATGCTAGTGAACAAGTTATCTGATTATTTTAACAATGCCCAACACCACTATCATAGTGGTTAAATGTTCTGGCTGTGGTCTATGAGGTCACAGGTTCGAGTCTGGCATACTGCATGATTCAAACCCCTGGACATATGTTGACTTGTAGTATACTATATTCTACCTATGGCATGTAGTACGATGTGTACTACTACCCAATCTAGATATTATTTTCACAAATTCGTATATGCATTTGTTATCCACCTTTAATTTGTAAATGTGTAGATCTAAAATTTGTTTGTGGATTTGAAAATAATAACAATGGTTTTGATTGTTAATTCTTATTGTATTCTTTATGTTGATGTTGGTGTTTTTTAGGTCTGGATATAATAACTAATTGATTATTATAATTTTTTTATTTTTATTAAATGTCAATAGTAATTTGATTGTTTTACAATAAGTTTTCTATATCAAAACATATATAAATACACACATATACATATATTTGGAATAAAATCAATTTGAAAACTATTGTACAGTGAATGTTTAATACATACGTAATATATATATATATATATATATATATATATATATATATGCATACATACATATAGACACACACATCTTAATGTTAAAGAAGATCTATTTTTTATGTAGAAATCTACATGTATCAACATTCTAATTTTCTTAAATAATTTTTACTTATTATTCCTTATAAAATATTAATTTTAACTTACTTTAACATTATTAACATATAAACATTGGTTATATTTGGATTTATATATTAAGATATGTTTTCAAATTGTTTCACTAAATCAAATCTTTACATTTTTTGGAAATAAATCTTGAATTCAAACTTATCGACTTGGTTGAATTAATTTAGACTGATTAAAGGATTTGTTTAATACACACACACACACACACATATATATGTACGTATGTATGTATGTGCATATTAACTATACTAAAACATACATATACTACATATATATGTGTGTGTGTATGTATATATATATATACACATATAATTTTAAATAATTTTTTGGACAATTAATGTGTATAGAAAGGGAGAATGTGTCAATTGCGTGTAAATCTAAGCACCCAAACATGTACAAATTAACTATATACACATTGACTATGTACATAATATGATATTTTGCACTTACACAATATACATAAGGGTATATTTGGTTATACTTCCAAAATATGCTAAGAATAAATTTGGTTTTCTATCTCATTTAATAAATAAATCAACTAATTTAAATAAAGGGATAGAAATCAAAGGTTTCTCTTTCTAAATAAAACCAAATATCCCCTCATTAATTGAATAAGTTAGAGAGAGAAACGAAAGATTTCCTTCTCTAAGTTAAACTAAACAAGTAACTGTTACACCTAAATTCATATAAGAACATTATTGATATACTCAAATTGTATAAACATTAAATTTATGTAAATCTTTATTTAAAAAATTTTGCAAAATAAATATTTTATTTAAATTGTTTTTGATTTGATGTGGAATCCTTTTTAGACTTTGCAGGCCAAATAGATCCTAAATAATAATTTTTTTAGATCTGGCTATTTCACCCACTTTCGACTGGCACAGTACCAACAAATGTAACTTGTGCTTGAAAATAAGAAATGGAGTGTGGATGAACACACTTCAAATACGATGAGTATCGATCCAACATGTGATGGAACTATATGTATGTTATGATAATTGAAGTAAAAGCTTCATCGATAATCTCTAAAAAACTCATATATGCTAGAGCTTATGTTCTCCTAGTCTTGGCGTAGAAAGGATTATATTTTCAAGCAACAAGGATTTGGAACCATTGGAAGTGAGTGATAATGGAATGCTACTATTTTGTTATCTGGAAACTAAAATCAGTAAAGTCCCAAATGAATAAGATAAGCCCCTATGGAACGTCATCACAAAGCTAGGGTTTATTGAGGATCAACAAAAATCCATGGAAATTAGTGTAATAGAAGATAGTTGTTGTTAGGCTAGGAAACTTTAATGCATCAAAATGGTAGAATTAGATTGCATAATCCAAACATTTCAAATTGATAGGCTGAGGTTAGGATTAAGTTGGGTCAATGTCAATCAGTAGATTTTTGGTGCAATTTGGTGCAAAATGTAGATAGAAATCCATATTTAATGGATTAATAGGGTTTGGATAAGAATTGATGTTGTTTTAATTGATCAAGATCAATAGAAAGTGCTTAGGAAGAGTCAATGGTTGTTGAAGAGTATTGAAGTGGAGTGAAATTAAGTAAATGTTGGATTTTATAAGGTGATGTATTGATTAGTCCTATTCGATACCTTACGGACTAGTGCTTATTGATCCAATAGTCAATGCTAATGTATGTTACCTCGCATAACTTCGTATTGTAGAATTTAAAACTGGATTTGGTGACTGGTAGACAATTGACTTCCTATGGATGGATAGAATTCTCTTTTGAAAAGATAGATTTTAATACTAAAGATTTGGCACATATACTGTTTGATTGGATGCATCTCAATAGTTGGGTGGAGTTAAATAATTATTTGATAGATGCAGCTGTCAAGAGAAATGTATTGCGTAATAGATATTTCTTATCGATTCAAGGTCGAGTGTTTATCTATTTACAAAGAAAGAATTGTATTCGCATAAGCATACTTCGAAGTGCATATGTTATTCACAGTTTCACACTCGCTGGATCGATGATATTAGGCTACAAAATGATGAAGTAATTGGTTTCATGCTCATAGCGCATGGATCGGTATCAATCGATAAGTTGGTAGATTTTCAACAAGTAGTCGATGCAATTTGGTCATGGATAATGAATTGAAGTGAAGGCGTGAAGTTATAATGGATTGATAGACATGAAGAAGTAATTATGAGTAAGAAGGAAATTTGTACAAATACATCGATCGGTGTTGATCGACAAACCATCGACTAGTACCGATCAATAGGATATGTGCATATAGGTTGAGTCAATGTGGCCTAATTCTCCTGCCTATCTTTATGAATCCTTATGAGATATTTCCTACTAAATTTATGGATGAAGACAAAGCAATTTAAGGCCCTAAATACCTCCACCACACCTATAAATAAAAAAGAACATAATCATATGGTGGGATCGATTCTTGTTCACTACAGGGAGAGTTCACCGATTTTCTAGGTTGGCTATAAGCTTGATTTTGGGTATGATTTTTTTAATCTCTCTAGACTATAGTAAAAATCATTAGTAGAATTTACTAAAGTGGATGTAGACAAAGCCGAACCATTATAAAAAATATCTTGTTTGCTTTCATCTCATAATTTTTATATACTACTATCATATTTGGATCTAGGTCAATGTCGGATGAACTCATAATGAATGAATCAACCTGCACATAAAATCAAATCTGCGATCACATCGTGGATTGTGGATTCTTCATAGCCTCTACTAGGGTGTTGCCAAAAATTACATAGATAATACTTTTTAAATAAGGTTTTAATTATAAATCTAAAATTAAAAATACTATTAAAATTAAAATTTTAAACCATGTTATGAAAAAAATATCAAAATATTTTCTACTTTGAAATATGACATTTGAAATTTAAACACGTGTCAAAAGTCAATTATATATTAAGAAATAAATATCTCATAACTAATAATTTAATATAGAGTTTTTTAATTATTATAGAAACTAATTTATCATTCTAATAAAACCATATAATATGCTTTATATATAGGCTAAATATTATTTTGATAAACACACGCATATGTATTCATTTATAATTACATCAACATATCTACATATATAAATTTAACATGCATACATATAAATACTTAATACATTTACATATATATTAAAAGTTAAATATTTCACTTATGCAATAGTGCACACTCCTCGATATCAGAAATTAGTGTATTAATTGTTTATATATGCACCCCTTATTAATCATAGAGCACTGATGTTTATGGTCAAAATAATAAACATAATCAACATTATTTAATATAATAATATCAGTTAAAATTCAAATCAAAACAATATTTTACATGTTAAATATAACTGAATGTGTATGAATTTATTCAATTAATATTTTATAAAATCTTGAATAAAGATGTTATAAAGGATTTTTGGAAATATATTCTTATACCTCGTCATGTAACGTACCTAATCAAATTTTGAATTTGATTATGAAGACTAACCTTTGAAACCTCTCGGTTTAGTATGACAACATACATTAATTAATTGCATGCCTTTTCCAAAGTCTTTGTGATTTTGTGACAACTTCCAACTATGGTAACATCAACCTTCTATATTAAAGGAGATTATTCCTCCCTTGAGTAGTGTTTTCTTTCATGTGTTTCAACGCATGCCTGAATATGGTTGCAACATGCACTAATATCAAGAAATTTACTATTATTAAATTAAGGCAACCATATATAAGATTACCGGTAAGCTTAAGTAGAAAGACTAAACATTGTCACATGAAATCTTCGATTTGACTTTGTAGAATAACTTATAGAACACTCTTAGGGAGTCGATCTATAATCGTTCCAAACGACTATAAGTACAAAATCTATTGGTTCTCCCAATAATCATGAGTGAATAATTATCCATAATATAAACAATGTCATGTATACTAGTGAAGCCAATGTATCTATATCCATTTATTAACACAGCTTTTACCATGAACATTTAAGGAAATGTTTTAACTTGTGAAATAATGTTCTCATAATTGTGGACTCTTCATAACTATGATCGATCAAACTATTTATACTATGGATTTCTACTTCCATCTTATATTATATTCTCATAAACATGTACATATAATAGAAATAAAACCATAAACATGTATTTATTTCAAGTAAGATTTAGTATAAGTGTTATGAACATAATCATATTACATAATTACCGCTGTGGAATATCATAAGGTTGGGTTTTTCATCATTTGCACAATGTTACCTTGATCAGAGGATTCTTGTCAACCCATTGTTAATAGCTTCATGCAAAAACCTTATTCTATATAAATTATCTTGTAATTTTGCTAAAATTTCAAAAATAGTTAAATCACCCTTGAGAAATGAAATGGAAAGCGTACTATATATTTTTCTATATAAGTAACTAACACAACTTAATTATTATATTTTTGTAATAAACTAAAAAAATTCTTATGTTATGTTGTAGTTAATATAACTCGTCGTGGATTCCATAAACCGTATATTTTTAAGTTACATCAGTAATGAATTTAACATATACTATCACTTATATAATGTGTGTTCAGTCCCTCAATTTATAAAAAAAATTCAAGGAAAAACTTGGTTGAAGGAAAAACATATGTTACTACAATATCCAATCCATCAACACAAATATTTTATTTTAAGGGCGACAACTCAGGCAAAAAACGCCATGGATAAAAAAAATTGCCTCTTTCACTCACATTACTCTATTACAAAAAACTAACTAAGGACTCTAAAATAATAAAAAGAAATACGAACAAGAAACTGCGTATCAAAATCAAATTCGAATGAACAATCATCATCTCCACCAACACCAACATCATCGATGATACTGATGGTTTCATCACCTTGACCAAATCAATGGCGAAATCCATAGAAAATTGCAAGTAGGAAAATAATTACCAATAAGAGAAATAAGATCAAAGCGCAACAAAATATAGGGAAAAGGAAGAAGAAACGAGGAAGAATAAAAGACCAATATTGATGCAGCACGACCTATGGAAGCACAAGGCTTAGGTCGAACACAGGCTAAGCTAGGTCAGTTCCGACCTAAGGAGAAAGAGTTACGAGTTAGTGAAGTTTTAAGTCGGCTACGGGTTAGGTGCTTGGATCGGGCCCGACCTAACAGACCACAGGGGAAGAAGTTACGACTGAATTGGTATCGGAGCTTGATGAGTCGTACACGACTCAACGATTCACCTATAAGTCGTTTCCGATCTAAGGAATCATGTATGGAAAGGGTGCGAGTTAATGAAGAAGGGCTGAGTCGGGACCGAGCTAATTGGAGACCAGAGGGACAGTTGTGCCGAGCTAACGAGCTACGACTTAAGATAAGTCGGTAAGTTGCAGCATAAATGAGTCGTAGGTCGGTAAGATGTTGAGTCGGCAATAACTTGAATCGGTCATGTATGTAAATATGTTGAGTCGGCAATAACTTGAGTCGGTCATGTATGTAAATAAGTTGAGTCGTATGTTGTATGTTAGGTTGTACTTGGTTAAGTCGGCCATATTTGAGTCGTTGCATGTGCTGTATGGAAAAGGGGGTTGAGTCGCTTTGTGTTAAGTCGGTCACGACTTAAGTTGAGTCGTAGGTCGGTTGCCGACCTAGGGACTGGGTCGAAAACTCTATAAATAGGGGCGTGTGTTGTACATTTGTGGTGGTTGATTTTTGAATAAAATTCTCTTTTGTTAGCTTTGTGCTTTCATACCAATTGGTAGTTGAGTGTAATCTCCTATCTCCTCTTTCGGTTAATCGAGTGCGCTCGATTCAACGATCGTAGAAGCCGATTTACGGAATCTAGTGCGCTAGATCAACGTGCGAAGAATCGTAGATCTTAGAACACGGTATAGTGCGCTATCAACGTGTTTGAGATAGCTAGAGTTCGGTATCTTTGGATCAACGAACTTGGGCATTTTGGTATCTTCAACTCACCGATTGTTACATTTCACCGATTGAAGTTTTGTTTGATTAATCCGCTGCGTCATTATTGGTATCAGAGCCATACTTAGCCAATCATAGCTAAGTTGATTCTTGGAGCCAAGTTTTTGAAGTTTGAAGTTGTTCATCGTGTTCATATTGAAGTTGCATCAAGTTTGGAGTGTTTGATCCATTTCATTTTGGATCGAGGAGTTGGATATTGTTTGGATTTTGTCTTGGAGTTTTGCGCGCCAAGATTTGAAGTGTGGAGCCGTGTAAAACCATTGCCGAGCTAAAGCCTTGAAGAGTTAAGTGTTGAGCCGTGACTTGTTCTTTTGTTGAAGCTTGAATTTTTGTGTTTGAATTGTTGAAGTTTGAGAAGTTTTTCAATCATGCCACCAAGGAGAGCTAATCGTCATCAAAACGTTGAAGCTTTGTATCGTAGAGAAGAAGCCGAGCTTATGGAACAACGTATTAATGAAAAATTTGATGAAGGCATTGGAAAATTGGAGAAATTGATGAATGATTTGAATCAAAGGAGGAGATCACCAAACTCGAACCATGGAGGAAACCGAGTTTCGCCATCGGTTACGGAAGCGAGGAGGGTATCACCACATTCTTGTAGAGATAGAAGAGAAACGTCAATTTCATCACGAAGAGATCATCATGACTATGCACATGAAGAGAGGAGAAGTCAACGTGAATTTGACAATGAAGCATATAGAGATGAAGAGAGACATAGTCAAAGAAGCATGCATGAACGAAAGGATGATAATGATCGAGATCGATGTAGGCGTACCTTTGATTTTGTTGAAGAAGGTGATAGAACTAGTATTCATTATCGAGATCGAGACCAAATTCGAAATTCTTATCGGGATGTTGAAGAGGATCGTCGATGGGAATCGGGTATGAAGATGGAAATTCCAGAATTTAAAGGAGGGATGGTAGCTGAAGAATTTCTTGATTGGTTATCTAATGTTGAAGAGATCTTTGATTTCAAGGAGGTTCCTGAGCATAGAAGGGTGAAGTTGGTTGCTACTAGGTTGAGGGGGAGAGCTTTGGCGTGGTGGCAGCAAACTAAACTTACCAGAGAACGGATGGGGAAGTCAAAGATAGAATCATGGGATAAGATGAAAAAGTTGATGAGATCTACTTTCTTACCTTACAACTATCAATCACTTATGTATCAGAGGTTGCAGAATCTGAGGCAAGGGACAAAGTCTGTTAGTGATTATGCTGATGAATTTTACCAACTCATTGCCAGGAATGATATTATGGAAACAGAAGAACAGCTAACTGCTAGATTCATTGGGGGATTGAGAATGCAGATCCAGGATATGGTTAATATGTTTGATCCTAGATCAGTTGCAGAGGCACATCAGAAAGCGTTGGCTTGGGAGAAACAAGGAAGACGTGGAGGTGGTGTGTTTATTAATTCCAATAATCAAGTGAGGGGTGTTGGTGGAAGTTCTAATGTTCCTAGACCTGTTACAAAACCAGTGGTAAAGGAGGCTGAGAAGGCGAAGGTTAGTAGTGGGTTCAAATGTTATAATTGTCAGGAGTTGGGTCATAAGAGTAATGAATGTCCGAAGCCGAAGAAGAGAGCAATGGTTGCAGAAGTTGAGGAGGATGATGGTGAGGAGGCAGAATGTTCAAATACACCTTATGTTGAGGAGGAAGAAGAAGTGTCGGGAGATGAAGGTTGTAATCTTATGATGAGGAGGTCATGTCTTACACCAAAGCAAGAGGAGGATTGTAGTTGGTTGAGAAGCAATATTTTTCTGTCGACATGCACTATTCTGGGAAAAGTTTGCAAGTTCGTTATTGATGCTGGGAGTTGTGATAACATTATTTCTACAGAAGTAGTGAGGAAATTGAACTTGAAGACTGAGAAACATCCTAAACCGTACAAGCTAGCATGGTTAAGGAAGGGTGGTGAAGTGAAGGTGTGTCGAAGGGCTTGTGTTAATTTTTCTATTGGGAAGAAGTACAAAGATGAAATTTGGTGTGACGTTGTAGACATGGATGTGTGTCATCTGTTGTTGGGCAGACTATGGCAGTTTGATAGAGCTGTTCAACATGACGGTCGTGCTAATAGTTACAGTTTCATGTTCGAGGGTACTAAAATCACTTTGGTTCCCAAGAAGCAACAACAGAAGGAGAGCAAGTTAGAAGAGATTGAAGAGTTGAAAACTTTATTATCTTTGAAGGAGTTTGTGAAAGAAGTAGAAGATGAACCCGAGATGTTTTTGTTGATTGGGAGAGAATGCAGTGAAGAAGTTGAGATTCCAGAAGAAGCAAAGCCAATTTTGAAAGAATTTGAAGATGTCTTTCCAGAGGAGTTGCCTAAGGAGTTACCGCCACTTAGAGACATTCAACATCAAATCGATCTTGTTCCGGGAGCAGTGTTACCACATAGACCACATTACCGAATGAGTCCGAAGGAACATGAAGAGTTACGAAGGCAGGTGGAAGAGTTATTAGAACAGGGACGTGTTCAGGAAAGCTTGAGTCCTTGTGCAGTACCAGCTTTGTTGGTGCCGAAGAAGGATGGAACATGGAGAATGTGTACAGATAGTAGAGCTTTGAACAAGATTACTGTTCGTTATAGATTTCCTATGCCAAGGTTGGATGACTTGCTGGATCAGTTGAGTGGGGCAACTATATTTTCGAAGATTGACTTGAAAAGTGGTTATCATCAAATTCGGATTAGACCTGGAGACGAATGGAAGACAGCCTTCAAGACGAGAGAAGGGTTATACGAATGGTTGGTTATGCCATTTGGTTTGTCAAATGCACCTAGTACATTCATGCGGGTGATGAATCAAATCTTTAGACCATTCATTGGGAAGTTCGTGGTGGTTTATTTCGATGATATTCTGATATATAGCAGGAGTATGGAGGAGCATGTTCTACATTTGAGGGAAGTGTTGATTATTCTCCGTGAGGAACAATTTTATGCAGCCACGAAGAAATGTGTGTTCATGACGAGAAGTGTGTTATTTTTGGGATATGTTGTGTCTGAGAAGGGAATCCAAGTGGACCAGAGTAAAGTTGAAGCTATTAGAAATTGGCCACAGCCGAGAACTATCACTGAAGTTAGAAGTTTTCATGGATTGGCATCATTCTACCGAAGGTTCATTCCACACTTCAGTAGTGTGATGGCACCAGTTACCGATTGCATGAAGGGGAAACAATTTGTATGGTCAGAAGAAGCGGGGGTTGCTTTTGAGAGAATCAAGGAATTATTGACGTCTGCACCAATTCTTGTTTTACCTAATTTTCAATTGTTATTTTAATTACATACTGATGCATCGAAGGTTGGTATTGGAGGAGTTCTGAGTCAGAATGGGAAGCCA
This sequence comes from Allium cepa, assembly GCA_030765085.1. NCBI lineage: Eukaryota > Viridiplantae > Streptophyta > Magnoliopsida > Asparagales > Amaryllidaceae > Allium > Allium cepa. Next base: position 379,953,325 of record CM060928.1, on the reverse strand, counting down.
GTTGCTTATTTTAGCGAAAAGTTGTCAGGGGCAAAGATGAGATACAGTACATATGACGTTGAATTCTATGCTGTTGTACAAGCTGTTAAGCATTGGAGGCACTATCTATTTCAGAAGGAGTTTGTTCTGTACACTGATCACGAAGCTTTGAAGCATTTACAGGGACAGGACAAAATTTCAGCGAGACATGCATCATGGATTGCTTATTTACAGCAGTTTACTTTTGTCGTTAAGCACAAATCAGGGGTGACAAATCGAGTAGCTGATGCTTTGAGTAGGAGGAGTCATTTATTAACGACAATGAAGGTTGAAGTGACGGGGTTTGAATTACTGCCAGAAATGATTAATGAAGATCCTTACTTTGTGAAATATGTTGAGAAAGTGAAGGACGGGAGTACCGATGAATTTATGTTGGTTGATGGTTTCCTGTTTAAGGGAAATCAGTTATGTATTCCAGACTGTAGCTTGAGGTTGAAAATTGTCAAAGAGTTGCACGAGGAAGGGCATGTGGGCCGTGATCATACTTTGAAATTGATTTCACAGTCTTACTTTTGGCCGTCGATGAGAAAAGAGGTTGAAAGATTCGTGGAGAGATGTCATATTTGCCAGGTTTCTAAAGGAACAGCAACGAATGCAGGGTTGTATATGCCATTACCAGTACCATCTAAGCCATGGGTTGATATTAGCATGGATTTCGTTTTGGGTTTGCCTAGAACTCAAAGGGGAAATGATTCTATATTTGTTGTGGTGGAAAGGTTTTCGAAGATGGCACATTTTGTTGCTTGCAAGAAGACGGCGGATGCTGTTCGTGTTGCTCAATTATTTTTCAAGGAGATCTATCGACTTCATGGTTTGCCAGAATCTATTGTTTCTGATCGGGATACTCGTTTTCTGAGTCACTTTTGGTTGAGTTTGTGGAAGATGGTCGGAACGAAGCTGAATTTTAGTAGTGCTTATCATCCACAAACTGATGGACAGACAGAAGTTGTTAACAGGTCATTGGGAAATTTGTTGCGATGTCTTGTACAGGATAATTTGAGAAGTTGGGACATGAAGCTATGCCAGGCAGAATTTGCTTATAATCATGCAGTGAATCGAAGCACAGGATTCAGTCCATTTCAGATTGTTTATTCAAATTTACCCAGGGGACCGTTGGACTTGGCAGTAGTACCACAGTTGAAGGGAACAGTTAAACGAGCTGTTGATTTTGTTGATGAGCTGACTGAATGTCATAAAATCGTTCAGGAACGATTGGAGAAATCGAATGAGAAGTATAAGAAGTCTGCAGATTTGAAGAGACGAAATATTGAATTTAACGAAGGTGATTTGGTTTATGCTGTTTTAACCAAGGATCGTTTTCCAGTGGGCGCATATAATAAGTTGAAAGCCAGAAAAATTGGTCCTGTCGAAGTTGTGAAGCGAATTAATGACAATGCTTATAAGTTGAAGCTGCCGGAGGATATTTACACTTCTGACGTATTCAATATTAAGCATCTGGTGCCATATTATGGAGATGAACAGTCTGATGAGGAAAAAGTTACAAATTCGAGGACGAATTTTTCTCAACCAGGGGAGGATGATGCAGCACGACCTATGGAAGCACAAGGCTTAGGTCGAACACAGGCTAAGCTAGGTCAGTTCCGACCTAAGGAGAAAGAGTTACGAGTTAGTGAAGTTTTAAGTCGGCTACGGGTTAGGTGCTTGGATCGGGCCCGACCTAACAGACCACAGGGGAAGAAGTTACGACTGAATTGGTATCGGAGCTTGATGAGTCGTACACGACTCAACGATTCACCTATAAGTCGTTTCCGATCTAAGGAATCATGTATGGAAAGGGTGCGAGTTAATGAAGAAGGGCTGAGTCGGGACCGAGCTAATTGGAGACCAGAGGGACAGTTGTGCCGAGCTAACGAGCTACGACTTAAGATAAGTCGGTAAGTTGCAGCATAAATGAGTCGTAGGTCGGTAAGATGTTGAGTCGACAATAACTTGAATCGGTCATGTATGTAAATATGTTGAGTCGGCAATAACTTGAGTCGGTCATGTATGTAAATAAGTTGAGTCGTATGTTGTATGTTAGGTCGTACTTGGTTAAGTCGGCCATATTTGAGTCGTTGCATGTGCTGTATGGAAAAGGGGGTTGAGTCGCTTTGTGTTAAGTCGGTCACGACTTAAGTTGAGTCGTAGGTCGGTTGCCGACCTAGGGACTGGGTCGAAAACTCTATAAATAGGGGCGTGTGTTGTACATTTGTGGTGGTTGATTTTTGAATAAAATTCTCTTTTGTTAGCTTTGTGCTTTCATACCAATTGGTAGTTGAGTGTAATCTCCTATCTCCTCTTTCGGTTAATCGAGTGCGCTCGATTCAACGATCGTAGAAGCCGATTCACGGAATCTAGTGCGCTAGATCAACGTGCGAAGAATCGTAGATCTTAGAACACGGTATAGTGCGCTATCAACGTGTTTGAGATAGCTAGAGTTCGGTATCTTTGGATCAACGAACTTGGGCATTTTGGTATCTTCAACTCACCGATTGTTACATTTCACCGATTGAAGTTTTGTTTGATTAATCCGCTGCGTCAAATATGCATGAAGAAATGTAGTGATAATCGTACCATCAAGTAGTATGTTTGTAAAAACTCTTAAAAAAATTTACTATTTTATGGTAAATAACTATAGAATAGTAACATTTTTAAAAAAAATGAAACTTTACGTTGTTCAATGAAAAGTTCCAAATTAAAAACATAAGTTATTAAAATGTTTTTAGAACGACTTGTACGATTTAACTAATGTAAACTAGGAAGAAAATGAATGATATGATATAGTAACATTTTTTGAAATATACTACATATTTAAATCATTACATAATAAGATATATTTTTGGTAACAATTTACTACAAAACTATTTTAGTTTTTAGTTTGGTACAAGAATTATTTTATATGTAGTTTTTGAAATAATGTTTGAAACACATGTTAAGCTAGCAATTTTTGCATTTACAAAATGACCTATGTAATAGCAATATAACAGTTGTTAGAAATATTCATTTTAACAAAAATTTCAAAAGATATTATAAACTAATTTTTTTTTTCTAGAAGTGTATACGCTCGTACATTGTTGAAATGATTGAATTTGATGCTATGCCAAAAGCTATAATAAAATAAAAATATTACTTTGAAATAGAATTGTATGTTTCAAAAGTAATATATAATAGTTTCATCAAAGATTTTCATAGATAATGCTTTATAGCTTGATCTTGCCTTTGTATCTCAAGTAAAGCTTACTGATTAATAGTTTTAAGATATCCGCCTTCACACAAAACCATGCTAGGCATGGTCTCATAATATTAATTGCAGCATCATCCATTTATAATGGCATGCCAATTCGTTGAGTGATATGAAATAATGCTTTCTTATGATAAAAAATTAGTAGGAATCATTGGATGGGCATCCCATACAACGATAATAGAGAAATCAACCAAAGGATTGAATTTAAAGTCCGTTTAAAGACCTCCGTCATACATTTTAGGACCATTTAGCAGTTGCAAATGCAAAGTTTCATAGAGTCTTCTTCGCGTTGGAATTTTAACAGCACATGCATAGCCAATCTAATATTGATTTTTGACCTTAGAGAGAACATCACATAAGCTTTTTTCATTACTTCCATCGAAGGTTCCCTTTCTACAAAGTTTCTAACAAGAGCAAATTTAATCGGTTGATTGGATTCTTCCTTTTTCTCATAGGAACTTCTACTTTGTAAAAGGTGGATGGTTTAAGAACAAAGATAGCACAACTTTTGCTAGAATAACAGATGCAATATTTTTGTCACTTCTAAAAAAGGACCTAGATATCTGCGAAGTTTGTGAGGTTGATGACTAGTTATTTTCATGACTAGGTCCTTTAAAACATTAATGGTGGGATGATGATGGGCATAGAGTCTAGAAATTAAGGTTCAGTTAAGATTTAATGGAATAGGGTATGACTGAGATAGATTCAAAGAGAGGGGGAGAGAGGATTTTGAATATGTAATTAGATTAGACAAAAGTTTAGAGTATAGAGAGAAATTAAGAGAAGATTTTTTGGAGCATTTGAAGAAGAAGGAAGCCATTGAAGAAATGTTTAAATAGAAGTGAGAAAACTAAGTTCGCTATAGTAAAAACATATAATGGTTCATTCTCCAATTTACTACGAAAATAATCTAATTTAAATAGACAAATATGACACAATAGTGTAATTTCAAAAATCGATATAAATTAACAAAAATTTGTAAACTAAACTACATAAATAATAATAATTAACGAACACCAAATAAGAATTAAATAGGGTATGGAATAATTGATAAAACTACATACACCAAATTAGTTAAATGCTTGATAATTTCATAGAAATGAATAAAGTCTTAAAATTGAATGAATTAACTACATAATGGAAGCAGACTTTAAATTATTACAGCCAAAAAAAAACTCCATAAAACTTAAAAAAATAGACTACAAAGGAAAGTATAATCTGTGTTTTTTCATAAGCAACGACTCAATGATATTGGTCTTCAAAGTGATGAAGGAATTTATGTTAGATGCATTTACGATTGAGTACAATGCATTGCAAAGAAAAAAAGTTTTTGATCAAATGCATCAATCGGTACCGATCCATAGCATGGATTAGTATTTATCCATCAGTTTTGATCTCCCAGTTAATGCTACTAGCAATTTGGCTTTAGAAAATGAAGGAGAGTTAAAACATTAAATAGTTATGGGCTGATGGTCAAATTGAAGGGAAAATTCAAATCCATGAATCAGTACCAATACATTGACTTGATCAATTCTTATCCAATTGTTTCTCCCACCTGTCTATATCATGATTAAAGATATTTTTGAATGTTTTTATAGAGAAGGATCTACACTGCAAGGCCTTACTACATTCCTATACAACTGTAACCGTCGATGCAGATGCAAACTAATAAAAAATCTTGGTCTTGACTTGCTATTTTATACATCTTAGAGGAGGTGCTGCCAGTTTAAATCTCTATTTCTGTTTTGAATCCAATATTATAAATGCAATTATCTCTGGAAACTATAGGAAAACAACAATAAATTCATTGAAAGTAGGAATAGACATAAAAAAACTACTATAAATCCAGTGCTCTTGCTTTTCCTTACCTTTTTCTTTATAATATTGCATGTTACTTTCATTTTCTCTAGATTTGGTTGAGATTCATGTTAGAACTAAAATTACTCATAAATTAGGCTAAAATCTTCATATAACCATAATGAACAACTACATTTAAAGTTATTGGTTCTACATGGTTTTATTGGGGTTATTCGACCAATTTTTGGCAAACATTTTTTAATTCTCCTATTGAGAATTTGAAGATTGGTTTAGATCTCTTAAGTTACATAGATTTAATTTAAGTTTGGAGATCATATTTAATGGGTCCTAATAAGAATTTTGGAAAGAAATCTAGAGTGGTTGAAGAGGAAGATAACATCAAAAATCAAAGTGCAATTGATGAATCTGCACTACCAACATAAGATCTTGTCGCTAATGGGATTTGAAGAAATTGTAGCCAGAGTTAATCATTCAATGAAGAAAACACGGCGAGCATTGATGGTAGAGATTGTTGGACAATTTAGTATAGAAAGGCTTTTCACTTAAAGAGAAGATCTTATGCTAAAGATCGTGGAGGAAGAAAGAACTCACCAGTTAGACCTAATGGATGAAATTCAGTAGCAATGTGTAGATTAAGTCAAAGCAGTGTTGGAATAACAGAATGAAGTAAAAGAAATGATGCAACTAGAGAGACCAAGGTTTCAATTAAATTGATCGATTAGGGAGTGGAGTTAAATGCCACATAACTTGTGGAAGGAATATATAATAAGGTGTTTCTCCAGAAGAAGGTATAACCAGAGAGAATACTAGGAGAAACACTTATGGACGAGAGAAATCTTGGGCTTATATCGTGACAGAGGGCATGACGTTGATGAATGACTTCCTTGGAAATCAGGATACCTAGGCATCGTTTTGCTAGTTGTAAGCGCTTAGGCAGCGATTTTCAAGGTCGTATGTGGAACCAGCCACAAGGTAATACAATCGAAGACGTCTGTGAAGAGCGGAAGGAAGATAATGCTAACATAATTAATGATTTGAAAAGTTAATTGCTCCAATGAGAGAATCTCTAAGATGAGTGGGCGACTAGTTCTAGTCAGAATCTGTTCACCGTGGAGACTAGAGCGGCGTAGTATCTAAGAAGATCTACAATACTAAGAATTCCAACCTGCATAGGTATTATTGTTATATGGATAGTGCTAGGGTGGATGAATTTATGAAATGTAGGAGTTTTCATTTATTTTTGGAGGGATTAGCGATCATGTGGTACTATAGGCTTGGGATAAATTTTACCAGATCTTATGATCAGTTGGCAAATAAATTCTTAATTGAATCCAAAGTACATATGATATATCCGAAGGATGATATTTTTCTGAAAAATGTAAAGTAACGAAGGAGGAGTCATTAAAGAATTTTCTGAAGAGTTATAATGTTGTCATCATGCAAGTAAGAAATCTGGTGGATAGCCTTATACTAATGGCTTATGTAGGAGGCATCAACAAAGATATTGTTTAGACCAAAATTTGGCGCACACCTAATAGAAATTTTGTACAGAAATAAATGAAGAATATGAAACTGAAAATAGTGAGCAATTAGATAACAGAAAATCAAATCAATAACACAAACACAAAATTTATTGTAACGACCTACTTTTCCGTACAGTTTAAGCCTGCAACAAACCACACATGCCCAACCATAATTTAAAGGAAAGGTGGATAGTTAGGAGACAAGAAGAAACCAAACAGCACAGAATCTCATAGCGGAACGAATAATCTATAATAGATAACAAATCTTTATGCAAAAACGTAATTGTAGTATATGTATATATGCAGACATCAATCAGAGTACACTAACCTATTTTAGCCCAGCAGTTATAACAACATGCCCTAAAAATCATTGAATAATATACAACAATATATGCAACAGAAATATAACCATCCACGTGAATACGTCTCTGGGGCTCCATCTCATCTCATGAAGTTTTAAATATCCAAGTAAACATGAAAATATGCTCGGTCCTACCCGAAAATTTTAGGAAAACAAGGCCCAGGTCAGTCTGGTAAAACCTGCATCAGAAACACAATCAAATAGATACTTAAAGTTTAAATAACTTTTCAAATAAAGTTATCTCGTAACACCATGCTGCATGGATGGGTTTTTACCTTACGGTAACCAAAACCTTTTATATCATAAATCTAGTGATATTATAATAATGTCTAAAGACGAAAATAATAATAATAATAATAATAATAATAATAATAATAAAGTATATGTGATGCTCGTGGGTCTACATCACAACAATACTAGATAAATAATCGAAAATCGATGAGGCGCGTTCGTTAATTGTGTAGGATTTCCCTGGAGGTGCCCTCAGTACTTCGAGGAATGGTCCTCCTGCAGAAGGATCACAGATATCCTTTCGAAGCAGCATACATCCTTAGTGATGTACCATAGGAAAAACATAGCTGGTCTTGCAAAGACTAAGTGCATCGCTCCATGCATGCAAAACAACCGTAGGTAACGTCTAGGTGGAGCCGACTACACCCTATGGGTTTGCCAACCCTACTGGCCATGCCTCCTATCTCAGGTTTTAGTCATTCCCGTTGATGAGGCCACATTCGCCATTCAGCTTATGCACCATAACCAAATAGATCACGGAATCCCATATGGATTCCAATACTCCAACGGTCTCGAAATCACAATAGATTCCCACATCTCAATTAGATCTTGGAATCACACCTGGATTCCTATACCCCAATGGGCCTTAGAATCACACATGGATCCCAACATTTCAATATATCACGAATCTCCTTCGTAGAACCATATGTGATTTTTGGAGTGGTTACGGGTTTATGTCATCTCTTATAAGTACACTCTTCTATTTCCCAGATGCTCCACAAACCAAACGACGATTTTCGAAATGCTGAATACCGGTTCTTTAGGAAATAATCATACAATACATAAGAGCGGAGATCACCCCCAACCTTTTAAGTGGATGGATCTCCTTATCATATGTCCTAGAAGAACGAAATGAGTTTATACTTATAGTATAGCACTACCGATGATAACCGTACCATATAATCCCTGTGTATCCCCTAGATAGTTCTAAAGTTAAAAAAATTTGGTGTAAGTAGGGAATATTTCTTTACCACCAAAATTAAGAAGAATTACATATTTAGGCCAAGATTTGATAGTCGGTTATTTAACTATCAAATAAACAAACATACCAAACAAAGATTATATTTCCCATGGAAATCACTAAGCCTCTTAAATAATCTTCCATTAATTTAAAATAACATTTCAAATACTTAGAAATCACTTTCATATACTTATCTTATTAGGATTAGTATATTCACAAACCACCATATTTCTGGTACTTAGAAAATATAACCATATACTTATCTCAATGGTATAAGTATATTAACAAAACATTTCAATTCCAAAACTTAGAAACTTCTAAAAAATAGATATGGAAAGTATCGTTCAATATCGATTATGGATCGCAGCTTACATAATGGTTGCGTTGCTATCCCAACGAATCCATAGTAAACCGCAGGCAATTCCTACACCTTGAATTATGTCATGAGTATCAATCACCTCTTTCCAAATTTCTTAATCTTATGAATATTTCCAAACCTATTATAAAGCTCCTTTATAAATCTCTAATCTATTTATAAACATTTTTTATAAATCACAAAACCCCATTTATAAAACAACTTCTCTCATATTTTAAAACTCATTTATAAATCCTTTTATAAATATCCAAAACCATTTATAAACTATTCCCATATTTAATTCAACTCATTAATTGACTCTTTAAGTCAATACGTTCCCCTTGATAAACCATAAGTTATTTAAAATAGCTTTAAATAATAAATTTCTACTTAAACACTCTTCTATTTCAATTTAATCAAATATTATTTAAAATAATAACTTTAGAATCTATTAGTAATATATTAAATTAATTTCAAACATTATTATTGTATTAATAAGTTAACTTTAAAACAATATTAATATAATAACTATTTTAAAATGTTATTAAAATAATAATTATTTAACCTTAAACTGATATTAATATAAAAACTAATTATTCTTTAAATATAATTAATTAACTTTAATTAAAAATTAAAGTATATTTAAATCATTTTAAATAAGTAATTAAATTAAAATTAAAATATTTTCAAAATAATAACTACATAACTTTAAAATAATAATTAAACTTTCATTAAGGAATAACCTTTAAGAATCATATTAATACAATAATTAACTTAAAATATTATTAAAACAATTATAAATTTATCACTAAAATGTTATTATTAATAATAAGTTATTATCTTTTTAAATCTTATTACTAAATAATAATTATCTTTAAACGCTAAAATAAAAATAATTATTAAAATAACTCCCAAATCGTTAATTAGCTTTTCAGATTCAAAAGAGGCTTAACGATCACCATGGTACTTAAATAAGCTACCATATTACCCAATTTAACTTTCAAGCTAATAACAGGTATTTACATAATCCATGACTATGCAAATAAATCTAACACCTAACCATCATTGGTTAATATATCACTTATTCAAAATGGCATTTAAATTAACTATATATAATCGAATGTCCAAATCTATAAAATAGTAGAACGGGAATTTATTCTGCTAAATAAATACCAAATCTATTAACCTGCCACCTCTAGGAACACAAAGACCGAGCGCCATACAAACATGGCCAGGAAACCCTAATTCGAACCATCATCGACAACACAGACCACTAATCAAAAATCGTCCACGGTCATCACTTCCATCTCGATCCTACGCTCCCTTCAGCTCCTCAAATCAACCCCTCGACCACCGGTTTGTCGAAAATTATTTTTCGAACGTTTTTTGATCATCTCCTCCTCCATGATGATTCACAACCCTAAAATCACTAAAACACCACTAAAAATTATGATTCCTCGCTACGGTCCCATCCATATCCTCCGTTCTTCAATCCGTAATCGCTGAAAATAGTCGTTTTCTCAACCACCTACTGTTATTTAAAGATATCTCTCAAATTAATGGACGAAAACCCTAAATTATTTTTAAAGTAAACTAGATGGAGAAACTAACAACTTTCATGTTGGAAATTTTATCAAATAGTCAGCGGTTTTGTAGATATGGATTTTTGGATGGAGAAAGAGTTTTGAATTTCTTTGATTGATGAAATTAATAAGGAAGAAATCAAAAATGGAGAGAAGGAAGAACTATGTCTCTCTGAGCATACATACACACACACATACATACCCATATGCTCAAAATTCAGTACCCAGATCAAATCAAAGATGAAAACTGATGGAGGCAGGGGCACGGCCAAATAAGGGGAGACAAAAACGTGGCTCTGTATAATGGCAGCGTACTGTGTGTACTGTATATATATGTTTGGTTTCTAAATTAAACTCCAGTACCCCGCCACACCAATTCGTGTTCGATTAAGAGCCAAGGTTAATAGAGAATAACATAAGATCCTGTATAACAATGTTACATGATCACAAAACAAAAATAAAATAGACAAGTTATTAAATTATGTATAGTTTCAAAATGCCACCATTTGGCGTAAAATACGTCAAATGAAAATTTGTTTATTTTTCAAATTAAAAATTATAGAAAAATTATATAAATTAAATTAAAAATACATCATTGAAAATTAAGTCTCAATTTGAAACAGATAATTTATCATAATTTAAATTCAAATCCAGATATTTAAAAAAAAAAAATATTCAAATTTAAAGTCCCAAAATATAGGTTGTTTCATTTATGGTGGTTCGACGTTGTTTGCCTACATCCACTTTGAATAGATTTTTTTGTTAATCACTTTATAAACTTAGTACAGTAGGGATCAGATGAAAATGCTTAGTTACAATAGAGTATAAAGCAAGTAGCAGCATAATGGCCCCGAAAATGAACAACCGAGCCTGTATTTTTAGAGGAAGATGGCAAAATATCTCCCTGAAAATTCGGCAGAAGGATCTCCAAAACCATATGGACCTGAAGAAGGATCGCATGCCCTAAATCCCAAGGAATAGGGATTAGTTTTGATCCCTATTTTGAAGGAATTTGGGGAAGCATCCCTATGGTAGCTTTCCCATGTTGCAATGTATTTAGCCTCATAGTTTCATGTCAATTGAATTAGTAGAACTTGAGTTATTGATCAATTCTTGCAACATGTCATGTTGGCTAATTTAGGTCGATCCCACCAAAGGAAAGAGGGTCGATGCCTCTTATTTCATCCCTTTGAGGTGCAATCCATAGAGTCCCCAAATAAAAATTTCATATGCATTGGACTTATGGATATTGAGATATTGGTTGTTTGCTATTGAATTGCGCTTGCTTCCTGAAACATGTCGGTCCCTATGTTGGATAATGGTTACAGCCAATCCCTCCTCTATGTTGAACTATATTCCATACCTTGAACATTTTGCATTGCATATCTCTCAATTCTGTTCAATCATGGCTTCATATTATCATATGCACGTGATATTTAGACCCCACAATCCTCGCTTTGGACTTACTGGCCTGAGTGACAGTCGAATCTAACTTGTCCAATCAGTTTAATACAGTCGGGTCAAAATGTCGAAAAACACTTGCCTTCCAAAGTAGGTTTTCTGTTGAACATGACGTGCTTTGGATCAAAGTAAGTTAGAGAAACATCTAGTTTTCCACATAGTTGTTATTCTTCCATCGTACTATTTTCCCAAAGTATTGAATATCTCTTTGATCGTCATAACGGTTGGTCGATTCCTAATAATATTAATCCAGGTTTATATTCCTCCAATTGCTATCTATGTCCGGTTCTATGGGGCTAGTAAGCTTTGGCCATCTGATCCAGTTTTGATCTTGAAAACTTCAGGTTTGAATTCAACTCCTATCAATTTCAAAAATTGGACTTTTAGAATATACACATGCACGTTCGAGTGCACGTTCTTGTCATTGTCTCGCGGACGCGTTTGCACGCTCATGGCTCATCGACAATTTTATTTAAGTTATTTGTAATTCCATTGTATTTCATAATTTTTATGATTTTTATGTATATGCTTGCATGCACATAGGGTTCGTAACCAATCCCTTTTCCATTTAATCTTCCTTTTTTAGATAGGATCGAACATTTTATAACCGATCCCTTTTCCTTTATGTATATAAGGATCAGTATTATATTAGTCCATCCCCCTTTTCTTTCTCCATCCTTTTCTCTTTTTTGGTTTTTCATAGGGATCGACACTTTTATAGTCAATCCTTCCGTCTTCTTTCATGTAACCTCGTAGAGAACAAAAATGCGGGTTGAACCCTCATTTCCTATATATAAGCCTAAACTATTCTTTCCCATCCCTCACTTATCCACTTTATTTCCATTTTCTTTTTATCCTCTTAAATATCGAACCCTTCCTATTTTTCCTTAAAGTCGAACCCTTCCCCCTCTCTTCCTTCTTCAATTTCAAAGCAAAATCCAGACATATTCGATTTCTCTTCAATCTCGATCACCATCAAGCCATTCATCATCACCGCTAACATATACATATAGGTAGGTTTTCTCGCCTTTATCCTTTAATTTTGTGATGAGATGATGAGTTCGATTGCATTAATTCATGGGTTAAGGAAGAAATGGGATGGATAATGATGATGTAGAGTTTGGCGAAGTAGTAAAGGTGGAGGAAGGAAAGAGTGAAGGATGAAGGAAAGGGATCGGTCGTCGTGAAGTACGGTAGCGAGGGATCAGAGTAGATGTTTGATGGAAATGTTTTAAAGTTGAAGTAGAGGGATCGGTGATATTGTTGTTATGTAGATGAAGTGTTGGGTATGGTATTGAATGTTTGAGGGAAGTACTAGAACATTGAAAGAAAGGGATCAGTCATTTGTGGCTTGCATGGAGGGATCGACTATTTTTTCTGTGAGAGGGATCATTTATGGGTTTAGAATAATTATACGAGTGGATAAGTGGAGGGATCGGTTGTTTTTTAGCATGGAGGGATTGATTTCTTTGTTGGTGTGGAGAGGGGTTGGTCATTTGTGAAGTGAAGAGGGATCGATTGTAATAAGGGAATGGGATCGACATAAATGGGGATCGGCTATTTGTGCTTGGCCGATTCTAAGCTTTGAATTAAACTTGAAAACTAATCCATATTCACTTGTTTAAATATTTAGAACTAATCCCATCCCAATGAACTTCAACATACGACGATAACGAACAACAAAACTTCCTTATAAAACTTTGAATTTGAAATTGAACAATTAAACTATCGGGACTTAGAATATGGGCCAGAACTTAACATATGGACTTTAATAATGGACTTCACACTTCAATACGCCGATGGTCAATCCCAAAGCTTTCACAGTCGATCAATCTAAATGCAAGTTAAGACGGTCAGCCATGACTGTCACTCTAGTGGAAATCCAAAATTTCGTCATGTACTTTTGATTTTAATTTTGAACTGTTTATCTTTGCATTACACAACACTGCACCGACTAGCTTACACTTAGCATGGGGGACAGATAAGTTTGTCTATTCTCCATAATCTACTAAGTTTAGTTGATATAGGCTCCAGACGTTAATAGGGTCTAGTTGCATCGCCTTCCATACCATCTTCATAACACAACAATTCGAAGCCGAGTCAAGTGCTGCTACTATTTTCGGCAGACTCTCCCTCGATCGTCAAGTTGAGAAAACAGAGTTTTCCGGCCTGATGACTGACCTTTTCTCTTATGTTGTGGTCATTTCGACGGAAGACGTAAGTTCTACTCCTGACGTTGTAGAAGGTGTCGTATTTCTAAATAACCCGATAGATTCCCAAGCCTTTAGAATTGAAAAGGCTGCTCTCCATAGATTATCTCTAAACATAAGATTCCAGTTGGAGATGTCTAAATTCCTTTAATGAATGATATGGCTCATTTACCCCCAAAAGGAAATACAGCGTGCAGTAAATTCATGTGTTAGGCCGGATGCGAGCCACCTTTTCATTCTTTCATCCAAGAAATACTAAATTATTTAGGAATAGCCCTGCACGACTACATCTGAATAGCTATGCTTTCTTTCATAGCACTTTCCTACTATTTGTGAATGTTCGGTTCCACCCACAATATCTTGAGGACATCAGGTTCATTTACAATTTCAAATGACAGATAGGAGCCTATCTTACACTTTCCTCAAGCCTTTGCCTAATTGTCAAGTTCTACCTGGCGCTCGGAACAAATTAATCATCTTTAAAAATGAATGGTTTTTAGTTCGTTGTCCGTAGGCTTCGTGAGGAGATGGTTGCAAGGAAGTAAGTGTTGTCTTCACTTTATTCTCAAATTCTTTAGCTCAAGTTGTTTCCTGAACTAATTAGCACCTGGAAAATTTATAGTGCCCATCCATGTCCAGAAGGCGATAGTTTCTGAAGGGCAGTTTTCACGAGGATAGGGAAATCAAATCCTTCGTAATCGATAAATGGTTGTCCCTCTTTGGGCTATTAGAAGAAGTCCATAGTATCGGTCATTCGGGAAGCACTACACCACCGAGAAATATAGAGGAACAAGAAAGCGGCGCTAATAGCCCTTTCATGGCCCAGTCGAGGGCGCTCAGGATGACACCGAAGAGGGTGAATTTAGGTGTGACTTAGCCAACAAGCCTAGCAATGATGATGTTGGTCCGAGCAATGTGCCCGTGGTCGAACATCACAAGGAACGCGATCCCACATTCCAACAAGTAGAGGAATAAAGCTCCGATATATAATCTGTAGGAGAAAAAGTACTAAAGAGCCTAAGTTTATAATTACTTCTGTTGACGAAGAGTCTTCTTTCCAACATCTAGAAAGTTCGATGGAAGGGTTCTCAAATCTCTCGATACCTGATGATATCATGACTTATGACTTTTCCAACATTAGTATTGAGGGGGGTGGGGGTAAATTCTCCCACCAGGAGTGGAGACGACATTCCTCCCACTAGCAAAGGAGAGAAAATCCTATGAGAAGGGCTGCAGCAATCGGTCCATCGGAGGAAACTAGGATGCTCACAATTACGTGTGCTTCGCTGCATGATTTTCATCTACCTTTTATTCGATGATGACCTATACATTTTAGTTTGGTTTGTTGGTGCTGTGTCTCAATCCAGTGCCTTCAATCGCTTAAGGGGCTCTTCAACTCAGTATAGATCTAGTTGCGGCTTAGAATCGGGTAGGTGTCAAGAGTGAGAGTATAATCAGTAAAGAAGTTATCGTTTGATGGAATCTTCATCTTCTAAACATAAATCTCAATCCCAATCTTCACATTAGGAAGTTCATCCAAATATTCCTATACATAATGGTGATTAGACTTCTTTCCATGCCCCTCAAGTTGTTGTTCCACCTGATCAGTACTCTGGTTTATCTCGTTCCAGACATTCCCGTGATCATAGGTCAAGAAAATGCCCACTTTTTACTTCTGATCCTGCTCTTCCTATTGCGTCTCCCGAGGCTTCCATAGCAAAGAAATTGGCCGAACTTAGGGCCAATTTTTCAAATATTTTCTTTGATGGGCAGTAGTTCTTCCCATCCATTCATACAATTCTAAGGAGTGCAAAAGCGAGTTCCCTTGCATGCATCAGGGACATTTTTTTGCAACACAAAGCATTCCAAGATCTAGCCGAAAAAATCTCTGAGGTGTCTTTCGAGAGACAACATGAAATCGATCTTCTCAAGTTAGAGGCGATTCATGACAAAGACATAATTAAACATCAAGACAATGAGATTTTGGAGTTGATGGTGAAGCTAACCGCGGTAGAAAAAAGTGCCAAAGAAACATCCGAGCCTGTTAGTCGTCGAGAAGTGGCTCACAAAAAGAAGTTGGATGCTGCCCTCAATCGCAGTGGTATGCTTGCCTTCGAAAAAGATAAACTGCAAAAGGATAAAAAAAAAATCTTGCCCCACTACATTGAGGAACTAGAAGAACTCCTTAAAAAAGAGAAGGAAGAGGAACTCGAAGCCCAAAAGGAGTCATAAAGATATTGGGAAGAGGCCATTGAAGCCTGGGGACTGAAAATTAAGATTGACGAGAAAATAGCTCAAATTAATGTCCTTAAAGAAGTGGCAAGAGAAGTCGGCCATAATGAGGTCGAAATCAGATTGAGGCTTGGTTAGAAGATACCAAAGAAGCCAGTCGAAATGACATTAACAACACGTTCGATCCTTTAATTGTTGAATATAATGCTAAAGTCTTAATTCGTCGCAATCTAAGTTTCCTTAGAATGGGTTATCTTGATTCCGTCATTGGGGAATGGGAATGCAATTTTGAAATGAAGAAGAAAGCCCTCGGTGAAGTTGATTTAGATGAAGAGAAGCTGGTATGGGAGACTCTTTGTAGGGATGAACTTTTAGACCTGGCTGCTGCGAGACATCGATACTTTGACATTCTAGTACCCTCTGGAAAAGGGAAAAACTTTGCCGAGTCTTCGAAGTCCAATCCGAAAGGTCCCCCTCCAATCCAAACAACTAGGGTGCTAGTTTCTTTTTGCCCGGGATAGGATCTAAGCTATGATCTAGACAGCCTCGGCTATCAATCAAAGGTGCTGACTCCTATTCTAGAGGGGAGCACTTCGGCAACAACTGAAAGTCGATCGGACATAGGTATCCCACTTTATTCTCCTTTATTCAACATATTTTGTTCCTCATGCCTAATAGTCATAGGCTTATTTTCTTGTTTCCGTGAATTTGCAAGTCTTCCAAGTCCCAACCAAACCCTTGAAAGTGGTGCAGCCATGGAGTACTTATCGACATCTACTGAAATTCCTATAGGTGCCAACATTCTAGGTCTCGACGCTCAGATTATTGAGGCACTTGATGATGAAAAGCTGATGACCCGTCATTGCCAGATGAGTTGGAGGACATTGTGATCACCAGCGCCACCTAACATACCAATGAGCTCAGCTAAAAAGAGCGCATCGAGAGAGAGGAATTATTGAAGAAAAAAAGCTAAAACTGAACCCATTGACATGGACATCGATGATCCAAATCTTGTCCCACTATAAGTCATTCCACCTGGAGGTCGGCTACCCAAGAACTCCCTCCTATCTTTAAGAGTTCTCCCACCAACAGCGTCAAAGGATCAAGGAAAAGTATAGGCTGAAGCTTCGGAGTTGCCACTCCCAAGAAATCTCGAAGGGAGAAAGGGAAGAAGAAATAGTTGTTGCTGCATCTTAGTTTTTATATAACTTGTATAGCCATTTTCTTATTTGTTGGCCGTAATTGTGCGGGTGCTGCCACGCTTTCGAATAAACTTGTATCACAATTTTGATGTTTAGCATGAAAATAAAAGTTCTTTGTTTTTTATCAAACTCTTATATGAATTTTTATTTAAGTAGCCAAGCTATTACTTTTCCATTCAATGTACTTGTAATTCATTGCTCGTCAATTTGGATAATAATCTGTTAATTCTATCCCTAGGCCTCCATGTTGTCATGGCCCTAAGCTGTATCAAACATTGGGCTCGAGCCCAAGTGTTACACTATCAGATTCAACGGTTTGAGTGATTATACTCTTGTCCCCAGTCTCAAGTTAGTGGAGTTAGAAAAGGATGGTCAAACTCCATCCTTAACGAGTTTATACTCTTCCTATCATTTTCAGATCGGATTAAGGTATAGTGAGTGGTCGAACTGCACTCATCTATCTATTTATACTTATATCCGCATTCTGGGGATGAGAGTTAGTCGGTGGGTGGTCGGATCGCAACCAATTCGTGTATATAAACTAGTCCACGCTTTGGGGACTTAGAGTTATTCTGCAAAATAGTCAGATCATACTTTTCTTAGTTGATTGATTTACCCTTAAGTTTAGCGTTTAGCTTATGTAGTGATCGATCATATAATGATCGCTTTTGATTCATGTTTGCCATATCACTCGGTGGGATTAACTTGGTTATCAGATGGTCAAGTCCCATCCATTACTTGTTAGATACTCCATCCATTGAGTTATGAGTGAGAATTCTCAAATCAATGGTTGGTCCATTCTCATATTGTTTAGTGCAATCGTGAAATTATGTAATCAGCTAGCTCCAAACTTTGGAATCAGCTCAGACATATCAATATTAGTTAGTTAGGTGTCGTAACATTATAGAAGGAGATTTAAAACTTTATTTGCAACATGGAAGGAAATGTCATGATTTGTCTTATTACATATCTGGAAAATCAAATGCTAAAGCAAATTTAGAAATTGAATACAATTAAGTGACAAATAATAAACTAAGTGAAATAGCATCGCAAATGTTCACTATTCTATACTCTTGGGAGTGCGACGCCATCAGTAGTTGCTAGCTTGAAATTCCCTCTACAAGCCTATGTTAAATGAAATATGGTCCTTCCTAAGTAGTATTCATGTAGGATGGAGCAGGAAAAACTAGTTTCAAGATGAGATCGCCGATTCGAAGGTTCTAGGTGGGACATTAGTGTTGTAGTATCGGGCGACTTGGTGTCGATGTGCAGCTGCCTTCAAATAAGCTTCTTCATGCTTCGCATTTACAAATTCTAATAATTTGAAAAGGATATCTCTATTTGTTTTGGCATTGTAGTAGGTTACTCGATGTGAAGGGACTTCGAGTTTGATAGGAATTACGGCATCAATGCCATAAGCAAGGGAAAATGGAGTACGACCAGTCGTAGACTTGTGGGTGGTTATGTAGGCCCATAATGCTATTGGGAGTTCATCCACTCACTTGCCTCCAGCTTTTTCCAAATGCTTCTTTAGAATGGACTTTATGATTTTGTTCACGGCTTCCACTTGTCCATTTTATTGAGGGTGAGCAATTGCTACAAATCTCTTCTCAACATGATGTTGACGGCAAAAGTCTTTGAATTTAGCGCTGTCGAATTGGGCTCCATTATTAGTTACAATAGTTCGTGGAAGGCCAAAATGATAGATGATATATCGAACAATGAAATTGATTAATATTTTTGTTGTGATCGTGGTTAAAGGTTCTCTTCGGCCCATTTGGTGAAGTAATCAACTGCGACGATGGCGTACTTCACACTACCTTTAGAGATTGATAAGGAACCGATAATATCTATGCTCCATATAGAAAACGACCACAAACTGACCTTTAGAAAGTGATATTTCGACGCGTAAAATTGCTGGATAGAAGGGGTTGGATGCAAAATTGATTGCATCTTGCTTTTATTCGTAGAACTATAGAGATTTTTGGTGAAAATGATTTTTTAAAATCTAGATATACAACTGCTGGTATATACATAGGTTGTTTGCATCATATTTTCAAAAATGTTCTTTTAAAAAGAAATAAAGATATACATTCATTGAGGAGGGCCTAATTTAGGATCGTTCTGCATACTTGTTTTCTACTGTTGTGATACACTAAGACTTATGCACGTTTGGTTGCAAATTGGTTGTACGTTAATTGGTTGAGTAGTTTTCGAAAAATTGCAAGCAATAACCATGATATAATCATTGATGTAATTTTGAGGATGACGCTTTTAAGGAGGGAAGATTGTAACTGTGACAGCCCGCAAATCCGTACCCCTGGAGTTAACACTATTCTACCTCTATTAACTCAAGTGGCATAGAAATACGAACCATTAGGGTTAAAAGAAAAAGAGATAGAAGAAGAAGTAGACTAAACAATATCAGAATCTCACAATCGCAGCGGAATAAAATATAATAGCAACTATATATCTTTACACAAAATGAAATCTATAACTGTTTATACAACATATCATCAGAGTAACTCATACATCAATCATCACATAACAGACATACCATACAACATAGCAGCGGATATATATATAGGTACATATAATACGTCTCGAACTCCAGCTCCTCTCCTACTCCATAGCAACCTATCCTGAACATATAATACTCGGTCTGACCCGAGCATTATTATAATGAAATAACACCCGAGTCAGTCTGGCATACCAGCTGATAATAATGCACACAATTGATTATTAAAGTTTCAAAAATTCTTTTGAAAACAAAAGCATCTCGTAAGACCACGCCACAAATAAACATGTCGGGTTTTTACCTTACGATAGCTAAAACACTTTTTATAGAAATCCTCTGATATTATAATAGGGTCTATTTACAAATACTTATAAAATAGCCGAAATTGTTACATTCATTAAATTCCAGCTACTAGCCACCGAAGTGGGTAATACAAACAAAACTCGTAAAAGGCTCGTAGGGAAAAATGGATTCCAACTAATGACTAGGCACTGGGGTACCACCTGTCACAGTACGTGGTCTAGATCACAGTACCGAGGACTACTCCCTTCGTCCCCTGCAACACAAGACCGGAATCACCTATGGGCAATTCCGAATAAGATCACCCCGCGGTTGGGATCAGCAACCGCATCACTAAGCCGAAATAAAAAGGAACCTCTAGACAGGGATGACCTTACTCTCCAGTGGGGGCTACCCACGAAGCCTTGCTGCATATCCCCTGATTTTCAGTCATTCCCGGTTGATGAGGCTCGAGGCTAAACGATACCTTTAGCACATATCCCTTAGAATGCCCATCGTCCGCTGACGATGTCACGAAGCATTCGTCCATACAAGTCCGTCCCGGGTTCGAACGGAACCGAAGGCACTATTCCTACTACATCCATTTTGGAAATATCCTCAGGATTAGTAGCGACTAGCCCTTGCACTTCACTACTCCATCTTCGACTCCGAAAACGTTTTATCGCACGAAAACGTACAAACCGGATCGAAGTGGTTTTCGAGAAATAAATCTCGATCCCGGTCTCTTCGAAACGATCATCGCATTTGTCCAATATTGATAGTCGGTGATTTAACTATCAATTAATATGCATAAACATCCATAGCATCCATCACACAATAAATAATTCCCAAATTATTTATTGATCTCAAATATCTTTTTAAAGATATATTACCAAATTTCCAAATCTCATTTGAAAACACTTTCCCAAAATTCTCCATTTACAAGGTAAATCCGTTACCATATATTTCCATTGGAAAATATCCAAGTTCAAAACAGTTTAGATTTAAAAACAGTTAAAAAACATTTTAATTTAAAATATACTTTGAAAGGGATAAATTACTACTAATTATTTACTCAAAATATAATCTCAGAATATTTAAAACAAAACTATTATATAAGATATAACTTGATTTAAAATAAGGCTTTGGTTATACTATAATTAAAAAGTAGAGTTTTTAAAGAAATTAATAAATTTCAAACAACTTTATTCAGAAAACTAGCTTTAAGCAAAATTCATTTGTAAAAATAATTATTAAGATATTAATAAAATTCTACTATTGCTAATTTATAAATAATCACTTTAAAACGATAATTTTTAAAACATTCCTTAAAACCAGTTTAAGCTTTAAAACTTTCTTTTTATAAAATCAATTTAAAACTCGAACTTGGATTTTCCCAGGGAAATCTCATTTCTACTAAATCATCACAGAAATTCTTAACACGATTTCTGTCCATTTATTTTAATTTAGTTTTATATTTTAATAACATAAATTTAATTTCCCAAATCTTCAACTAATAACATTTATCTTTGATTACCATTCCAGATTTTATAAATTTTCACTTTCCATTCTAAATAGATTTCCAATTTAACCCTTTTAAATTCATTATTAACCATATCTTTTATTTCTCTAAACTCAATTTATCCATTTATAATTAACTTTGGATTTATAAATTTATCCAACAATATTTCTATACAAATTCATTTCAGTTTTCCATCCAAATCAGGTTTTCAAACATTTATATTCTCTTATTTTCTTATTTAACAATTTCTCAATTTCTTTGAAACCCAAATTTAATTTCTTTATAATTTAAAATGCAATTTCCTTTATAATTAATATTCTAGGTTTATAGTCTAATTCACAATATCACAATGCAATTCAACTCCAAATTTATCAACCTCAATATATAAACAGGTATCATAATCAAGTAAGTACTATATTGTGAGGAATCCCGTTGGATCCCTCCAACCTGTTTTCCTGCATCCACAAATATTAGCACAACAGTATATATATCAATTCAATTTGATAATAACTAACATATTTAGCTAAACATCCAAACAAACAATCAATACTAGCTATCTACTTTACTAGTATCCAGATGTGAGTGAGAATAACTCACCTTGAGTTTCGGCGAGCGTTCGAAATTCAAATTAAACCGAACGACGTTCGATTTAACCTAAATTTCTACTTGCCCGGAATGACTCCGGATTTTCACCATCGCGTAGTGCTCGTCGCTGCGATTCCGGCGCTACCAAGATTGTTGATTTCTGATTACATATGAACAAGTTATTTAAATTACAAGATTTGAATTTAATTTCAAAACAAATTCTTTTTTTTTTTTTATTAAAATTACCAAAACATACGGCCGACCCCCTCTTCTCCCTCATCTCAACACGCGAAAGCTCCAGGAGCAAATTCGAACCCATTTCACGTGATTAGGGTTTGAAATCGTCACCACTCGCAACGCATTCAACTCGATCAGGAACTACCGCATTGAAGGTCTCCGCGAGCACCACCCGTGGCTGGACGAGCACGAAGCTCGGTGCTTCCCACCTCCCTAAATTCTCGAACGAACGGCAAATGAACGGCGCCACAAAACTCCTCCAAACGAAGACTACATGCGAAATCAACCGTTGGATCTCACGAGCTCGGAGAGATCTACCTTTCTTCAGTTGGAAGTTTTCGAAATGAAAGCAAGGATTGAGAGATTTGGGAAGAAGAATGTAAATCGATTTCGGCCATGGAATAAAAACATACGGCGGCTGCTTTAAACTAGGGTTTAGGAAGATAATATTATATATATAATTGTTATTTAATAATATTTTAAATCAACAAATTTCTCAATTTAACCGTTAATGCAAACGAACTCCAATTCTCACGTTCCGATAGGCTATCCTGGGGTTTTTCTGCATTCCAGACATAATGGAACAGGTTTCGTAAGCTAATACGATCATATGCACGAGTTACGAAATTAAACGATCAATTTGAAATTAAATCGATTAAAACGATTTCGGTGCATTTCGAGCTGCCGGGGTCAAACTACAACTCCGATTGCTACAAAAATTGAAATCCGGTAATAACTAACTATTACGGATCCAATGAAACTAGTTTCGTCGAATTCCGAGACTGTGCCCCGGAAGGCTATTTGAACTCGTCTATTTAATTAGCGATTCTCGAGATTATCGAAATCACTCAAAATTTCCACTTTTAAAATTTTATTAACTTGAAAATAATTCATATTGAATTTATAATCACAATAGAAATCATTCTGGCTCATTCTGGACTTAAATTGGATTAATTGCATTTTAACAATATTAAATTCATTTTAAATTAATATAAATTCCCAAATATTAATTTATCAACTTTAAAATTCTTCCAAAAATCCAATAATATAAATTATGTCCTATTGAACTTAAAAACACATTTAAACATCATTTTACAACCATTCACATTTAATTTCCCAAATTATCTAAATCCAATATTCAATTATTATTATCCAATTTCCAATTTAATTTCCCGTATTTGAAATTTTGACTAATTTTATTAACTTAACCAAAGTCATCTATCTCTAAATTCAAATTATAATTCATATTCAACATTTAAAATGAATTAAATGTTCAATTTGAATAGCTTAAAAATACGGGATGTTACATTCCTCCCCCCTTATAAAAATTTCGTCCCCGAAATTTGTATAAGGTAGAAGATACCCCCAAACTCATCTACTTATCCCATTAGCTTAGTTAAAAGCTTATATACATTTCACAAAATCCTTTCGCTCAATTCCCAAACCTATTTGCTTTACTTATCTCTAAAGCTTTAATTTTAACTTATAACTTCATAAGTTATTTAACTTTTTCCAAAAACCCCAAAAATTTTCTAACTCCCAAAATTTTCGGAAAAATTTGGCAGAGTCTCCCCTGTACGGAGGAGCTTCTGCGATATCGCAGGATACACAAATATATATACATCGGCCCACACGGCCGGAAACCAAAATATAACACAATATATATATCATTTCCCCAATTTTATTTGCGTAGGCGTACCTTTAAGCAAATTTTTAAAAGCAAGCGGCTAATATAATGCATAAACGCACTCCAAACCTCTCGAACGCCTCGCATTCCTGCACTTACTCAACATACTTATTAGTTTACAAAGATATGAGTATTTTAACAACATTTTCAATGTAAATGCAAATCAAACACATCCATTTACATTCCAAACAAATATTTGCATAATATCATAAGTAAATCATACTTTAAAGTATGTTCCACACTTATTTTCTAATGCCAAACTCCATTTTATTTCACATAAATGATTTACATACAAGTTCGGCCATTCCAATTCATAATTACTACTACAAATTCATATTCACTTCAATATAATGAATATATGCATTTAATTCATTTACCTTACCTTTATACTCAAATCCCTTTATTAAGATTTAGCCCATTCTATTTCATCCAAACTAACTTCGTTTTATTACACTTGAAATGGCTTACATTCAAGTTCATTATATACCATTTATTAATCTCAACTAATTCATTTCCCAATTTGATTTACAATCAAATTTTATTTTAAGCATGAAACATGAGTATTTCTTTTATAATTCATTTCTCATTCATATGCAAACATCACTTATCCAAAAGTCAATTCATTCCAATTGATTTAAAAACCCATTCCATATGCTATTTTAAATCAATTCACTTGCATTCTTTCACAAAACTCCTTAAATTAGATTCCAATCCATATCAATTTATTCAAACATCAATTCAATTGCATAACACCTCAATTCTGTCTTGCATACCAAATTTAGTTTCATTTTAATTGGACTCCACTTAATCAAATTCCAATTTATCCAAAACCAATTTAGTTGTTGTTTAAACAACTCAATTCTGAATATATTCAAATATTCATGTCATTCAAGCAAAACAATTGCCACTTAAGCTTAACCATTTAAAATTAATTTCAACTTAGATTTATATTAGTTTTACTCCATTACAAGGTTCACAAATCAAACATTTTCTCTTTCCAATGCAATTGTTAAATTACATTTCCTTACATCTTTATTTCTTTAACCAATCCAAGTTTATTTTTATTATTTTATTATTCTTATTATTGTTTTTTAAAATCATGCCTTGATTTTCATATTTTCAAATCCATTACTTAACTTAAGTTTACACTTATCATTCCACTTGCAATTCAATGCCTATCACCCAACAAAATTTATGCAAGACTACATTATAAAGCTTAATCACATTTATTTAATTTACTTAAGCTTTCTTCTCAATATTACCATTATCTTCTTATAAATCAAATTTTATTTCCATTTGATTCCCATTCCAATCAAATTTCAATCTATTTATAAATTTGAATGCTCCTTGTTTATTAATTCAATCCATTTACAAATTTATTTTATTAACAAAGAGTCCATATAAATTTATTTCACTCATTTGAATTTTATTCACAATTCAAATCATCATTAATATATTCAAATCCCATTATTCATTTGCCCTTCCCATATTTATTACCAACATTAAATCCCAATCCAAATTGGATTTTTATTTACCTTCAAATTTTGACTGATTATCAAATTCTATCCATTACAATACAAATTCCATTAATTTGTAATTTAATTCAGTCAATAACTTAATCCATATTAGGTTTTAATTCACTTTCCCAATTTACTCTGAATCCAATTATAATATCACCATTTTCCCATTATTTCATTTAACAATTTAAATTCCTACCTTCCCGTATACTTCTTTAAATAGAATTTAAATTTCTTTCAATATTATTTGTTACACAATTGAAATTCAATTTCAATTTCATTATCAAACAAATTCCATTTTTCCATACATAAGTCCAAAACTTATTTGCCACTTAAGAACATTCACATTTATATTCCCGCTTTGCTTCATTAGACTTTGCTTTTCATTTATGGTTAAGTTTTGAATTTTTCCACACCATTCAACCCTTTCCATTTCATAATCACATATTCAAATTATAACACTTAATAACTTAAAAATATGAATTCCTTTATGCAATTATAAACAATTTACATTTCACCTTTATAACTATTTACTTTAATTCCAATTCATCAAGATTGAATTAAATCCCAATTCCTCAATTTTAATTTTCCATTTCATCTAGGTTTATTTCATTTCAAATTCACAATTTTAATTTTCCAAATACAAGTTCAAAACTTGTTTACTAAGTGAAGTTTATTCACTCCTTTTATATTCCCCTTATCTTATCTCAATTCACATTCATTTGAGATTAGATTTTTAAATTCACCATTCCATTTCATTATTTCTCATGGTGATTATAATTTCTATTTCTATTTTATAAGTTCACCAACTTATTTATTTTAAAAACTTATATTGCTCATTTTACTCCACCAACATTTTATAATCACAATTCTAAATTCCATATGTATATATATATATATATATCTGAATTCTTAAGGATAAAAATTCCCTTAATTTATTTTTTTGCAAACTTCAAATCCACAACCTCAAACTATAAGTATAATACTTAATAGCTTATGGGTATAATCCAATACTCAATGACCCACAATCTCAAAATCAACTTACCTTTCAATTTAATCCAAATCAATTTTATTTTAAGTCCAACTTATTTACTTATCCAAGTAAAATTCAAATTTCAATTTACTTCAATATATTTTATTCACCTTTAATTACTCAAATTAAATTTTAATTCCAAGATTTGAAATTTCTCATTTCCTTCTTATTAGCATTAGCTTCACTTAACAAATTCAATAGTTGATTCATTTCAACTTTACACATTATTTAATAAGAACTTTCCCAGAATTCAATTTACCCGGTTTTATCTCAAAACCATTTTGAAATATATCAAATATATATATACCCATTTGGTATATCAAATCAAATCTCCATGTTTTCCAAACCAATTTGGTTGTACCCAAAACAATTTGTTCATATCCCAAAACAAATTCTCATTTTTGGAATATCCAAAACAACTGTTATCCCCAACAAATCCAAACAATACCATAACCAATTACTAGGGAAGCAATCCATCACTTTAGAAACTCGAAAATGAATTCTAATGATGTGGCCAGCATCATCAGGATTATTTTCCAGCGACTGCAGTGAGTTCAATGCTTCTTACTTTCCCAAATTTATTTCAAAACAGTTGCCATTCAAAAATATTACCCAAAACAACATTCCATTATTGCCTTCAATACATTGGAAAACATTTCAAACTTCCCAGGATTTCAAATTTCCAAACTTTTATTTTCAATGCATTTAAAATCCTTCCCAAAACTTCCAGGTTTTAAATTCTGGTTAAATTCTAATTTTAATTTCACTTCTTATTTGCAACATATTTAATTAATTCTATCTGGTTATAAACCATTTCAATTTTATAATCTTATTCACTTATCATTTCAAATTTGGTCAAATTCAAGATTCTTATTTGATTTTCAATATTTGGCAACCAAACAGTCAAATATATATAATTTCCAAAAAATTATTCTCTTTATATCAAAATATAAATTTGGATAAAATTATTTCATTTATCCATTTTAAAAACAATACTATGTCGGTTTATCTTGTTTAAGAATTTAGAAACCCCTATCGATACGGTTGTACTTCCCGCACCGACCAGAATTCATAAACACTCAACCGATAAGTCAACACGGTATAAAAACAATTTTATAAACACTAACAAGTACGCTCTCATAGCTATAAATACGCTCAGCTCATTATAGAGTACTATTGACTCTATTAAATGAGAAATTACCCCACCAAAGCCTAGGTTGTCGCCAACCTAAGCTCTGATACCAAGTGTGACAGCCCGCAAATCCGTACCCCTGGAGTTAACACTATTCTACCTCTATTAACTCAAGTGGCATAGAAATACGAACCATTAGGGTTAAAAGAAAAAGAGATAGAAGAAGAAGTAGACTAAACAATATCAGAATCTCACAATCGCAGCGGAATAAAATATAATAGCAACTATATATCTTTACACAAAATGAAATCTATAACTGTTTATACAACATATCATCAGAGTAACTCATACATCAATCATCACATAACAGACATACCATACAACATAGCAGCGGATATATATATAGGTACATATAATACGTCTCGAACTCCAGCTCCTCTCCTACTCCATAGCAACCTATCCTGAACATATAATACTCGGTCTGACCCGAGCATTATTATAATGAAATAACACCCGAGTCAGTCTGGCATACCAGCTGATAATAATGCACACAATTGATTATTAAAGTTTCAAAAATTCTTTTGAAAACAAAAGCATCTCGTAAGACCACGCCACAAATAAACATGTCGGGTTTTTACCTTACGATAGCTAAAACACTTTTTATAGAAATCCTCTGATATTATAATAGGGTCTATTTACAAATACTTATAAAATAGCCGAAATTGTTACATTCATTAAATTCCAGCTACTAGCCACCGAAGTGGGTAATACAAACAAAACTCGTAAAAGGCTCGTAGGGAAAAATGGATTCCAACTAATGACTAGGCACTGGGGTACCACCTGTCACAGTACGTGGTCTAGATCACAGTACCGAAGACTACTCCCTTCGTCCCCTGCAACACAAGACCGGAATCACCTATGGGCAATTCCGAATAAGATCACCCCGCGGTTGGGATCAGAAACCGCATCACTAAGCCGAAATAAAAAGGAACCTCTAGACAGGGATGACCTTACTCTCCAGTGGGGGCTACCCACGAAGCCTTGCTGCATATCCCCTGATTTTCAGTCATTCCCGGTTGATGAGGCTCGAGGCTAAACGATACCTTTAGCACATATCCCTTAGAATGCCCATCGTCCGCTGACGATGTCACGAAGCATTCGTCCATACAAGTCCGTCCCGGGTTCGAACGGAACCGAAGGCACTATTCCTACTACATCCATTTTGGAAATATCCTCAGGATTAGTAGCGACTAGCCCTTGCACTTCACTACTCCATCTTCGACTCCGAAAACGTTTTATCGCACGAAAACGTACAAACCGGATCGAAGTGGTTTTCGAGAAATAAATCTCGATCCCGGTCTCTTCGAAACGATCATCGCATTTGTCCAATATTGATAGTCGGTGATTTAACTATCAATTAATATGCATAAACATCCATAGCATCCATCACACAATAAATAATTCCCAAATTATTTATTGATCTCAAATATCTTTTTAAAGATATATTACCAAATTTCCAAATCTCATTTGAAAACACTTTCCCAAAATTCTCCATTTACAAGGTAAATCCGTTACCATATATTTCCATTGGAAAATATCCAAGTTCAAAACAGTTTAGATTTAAAAACAGTTAAAAAACATTTTAGTTTAAAATGTACTTTGAAAGGGATAAATTACTACTAATTATTTACTCAAAATATAATCTCAGAATATTTAAAACAAAACTATTATATAAGATATAACTTGATTTAAAATAAGGCTTTGGTTATACTATAATTAAAAAGTAGAGTTTTTAAAGAAATTAATAAATTTCAAACAACTTTATTCAGAAAACTAGCTTTAAGCAAAATCCATTTGTAAAAATAATTATTAAGATATTAATAAAATTCTACTATTGCTAATTTATAAATAATCACTTTAAAACGATAATTTTTAAAACATTCCTTAAAACCAGTTTAAGCTTTAAAACTTTCTTTTTATAAAATCA
Organism: Allium cepa; assembly: GCA_030765085.1. NCBI lineage: Eukaryota > Viridiplantae > Streptophyta > Magnoliopsida > Asparagales > Amaryllidaceae > Allium > Allium cepa. Next base: position 379,923,548 of record CM060928.1, on the reverse strand, counting down.
ATTTAAAACTCGAACTTGGATTTTCCCAGGGAAATCTCATTTCTACTAAATCATCACAGAAATTCTTAACACGATTTCTGTCCATTTATTTTAATTTAGTTTTATATTTTAATAACATAAATTTAATTTCCCAAATCTTCAACTAATAACATTTATCTTTGATTACCATTCTAAATAGATTTCCAATTTAACCCTTTTAAATTCATTATTAACCATATCTTTTATTTCTCTAAACTCAATTTATCCATTTATAATTAACTTTGGATTTATAAATTTATCCAACAATATTTCTATACAAATTCATTTCAGTTTTCCATCCAAATCAGGTTTTCAAACATTTATATTCTCTTATTTTCTTATTTAACAATTTCTCAATTTCTTTGAAACCCAAATTTAATTTCTTTATAATTTAAACTGCAATTTCCTTTATAATTAATATTCTAGGTTTATAGTCTAATTCACAATATCACAATGCAATTCAACTCCAAATTTATCAACCTCAATATATAAACAGGTATCATAATCAAGTAAGTACTATATTGTGAGGAATCCCGTTGGATCCCTCCAACCTGTTTTCCTGCATCCACAAATATTAGCACAACAGTATATATATCAATTCAATTTGATAATAACTAACATATTTAGCTAAACATCCAAACAAACAATCAATACTAGCTATCTACTTTACTAGTATCCAGATGTGAGTGAGAATAACTCACCTTGAGTTTCGGCGAGCGTTCGAAATTCAAATTAAACCGAACGACGTTCGATTTAACCTAAATTTCTACTTGCCCGGAATGACTCCGGATTTTCACCATCGCGTAGTGCTCGTCGCTGCGATTCCGGCGCTACCAAGATTGTTGATTTCTGATTACATATGAACAAGTTATTTAAATTACAAGATTTGAATTTAATTTCAAAACAAATTCTTTTTTTTTTTTTTTTATTAAAATTACCAAAACATACGGCCGACCCCCTCTTCTCCCTCATCTCAACACGTGAAAGCTCCAGGAGCAAATTTGAACCCATTTCACGTGATTAGGGTTTGAAATCGTCACCACTCGCAACGCATTCAACTCGATCAGGAACTACCGCATTGAAGGTCTCCGCGAGCACCACCCGTGGCTGGACGAGCACGAAGCTCGGTGCTTCCCACCTCCCTAAATTCTCGAACGAACGGCAAATGAACGGCGCCACAAAACTCCTCCAAACGAAGACTACATGCGAAATCAACCGTTGGATCTCACGAGCTCGGAGAGATCTACCTTTCTTCAGTTGGAAGTTTTCGAAATGAAAGCAAGGATTGAGAGATTTGGGAAGAAGAATGTAAATCGATTTCGGCCATGGAATAAAAACATACGGCGGCTGCTTTAAACTAGGGTTTAGGAAGATAATATTATATATATAATTGTTATTTAATAATATTTTAAATCAACAAATTTCTCAATTTAACCGTTAATGCAAACGAACTCCAATTCTCACGTTCCGATAGGCTATCCTGGGGTTTTTCTGCATTCCAGACATAATGGAACAGGTTTCGTAAGCTAATACGATCATATGCACGAGTTACGAAATTAAACGATCAATTTGAAATTAAATCGATTAAAACGATTTCGGTGCGTTTCGAGCTGCCGGGGTCAAACTACAACTCCGATTGCTACAAAAATTGAAATCCGGTAATAACTAACTATTACGGATCCAATGAAACTAGTTTCGTCGAATTCCGAGACTGTGCCCCGGAAGGCTATTTTAACTCGTCTATTTAATTAGCGATTCTCGAGATTATCGAAATCACTCAAAATTTCCACTTTTAAAATTTTATTAACTTGAAAATAATTCATATTGAATTTATAATCACAATAGAAATCATTCTGGCTCATTCTGGACTTAAATTGGATTAATTGCATTTTAACAATATTAAATTCATTTTAAATTAATATAAATTCCCAAATATTAATTTATCAACTTTAAAATTCTTCCAAAAATCCAATAATATAAATTATGTCCCATTGAACTTAAAAACACATTTAAACATCATTTTACAACCATTCACATTTAATTTCCCAAATTATCTAAATCCAATATTCAATTATTATTATCCAATTTCCAATTTAATTTCCCGTATTTGAAATTTTGACTAATTTTATTAACTTAACCAAAGTCATCTATCTCTAAATTCAAATTATAATTCATATTCAACATTTAAAATGAATTAAATGTTCAATTTGAATAGCTTAAAAATACGGGATGTTACAGTAACACCCTGTAAATTAATGTCCGTTGATTAGTTAGGCACCATAATTGGAATTTAAACTTGTGCCATTACTTTCGTGGTGATTTTCTGAGCAACTTTAATATTTTGAGTTTCACGAATGAAGTTCAAACAAAGAAGTTATGGACATTTAAAGAAATAAAAAAATGATTAAAAACAGAAATTAATAATGTTAATTAACCGAATCCCGCCGATCAACCACTAAAGAGGGCGACCGACTGGTTGGAGCCAAAAGGATGAGGTTGAACCTCGACCAATGGTCCAGATTTTATAATTTCTAATCCAATGCATATGATTTGTTCTAGCATCTATGAATACACATCCAAAACCCCCACCTCTTTTTATATTTTTTGAGGTAGGCAGCGAAGCTCTGCAATTTCTCTTCTCTACTTTCTCCTTAAAACAAAGTTGACTATAAATATACAACTTTGAGAAGATCAGAAAATAAGAAGAAGAGAGGAGCGTACTTATTAGCATTGCGCAATAACAAGGTAAATCTCGTATTAATAAATCTATATCTTCCCTTAAATCCCAATTCTCTTCTCAGATCTATGATTCTAATATAAAGTGTATTCCTTTTTATACACTAGTCTTGAATTAAAATGGGAAAGAAATTGAATCGGAAGGATCAAATTCAGATTTTGAAGTTTGACAAGCTTAAAAATTGTGACTAGAAAATTTATGTAAATTATTTATAACGTTGTAATTTATTTCATTAGATTTTATATGATTATTATACCCAATTGAAAGATTTAAAGCTGTAGGCTTGAATTCAAATGTATAAAACACCACCTACATATTCTGTAAATTAGAAAAGATAGAATAGAAATGTTAATTGCACCTAGATCTGTAAATTAGTCCCAAGTTGTTGGTAGTTGAATATGAATTAAATGTGGAATTGTTTCAGATTTACCAGTTGGTTTATTGTAGAATTTATTTCATATCTATAGTTGTATTTAAGGGTGTTAATATGAACTAAGTTGTTCTGATTTCATTGAAATATGAAAATTTCCGTATTCTAATTTATTGAGTATGAAATCCATTCAAGTTCCATAGATTTACTTAATTATTTATTTAAATTAAAAAGCGCCGTGTTCGATTTGACAAGATATAATTAGAAAGGAAAAGAAAGGGATGTGTATGGTATGGAATTTTACTCTATAGCTTACACTATCTATTTCGAAACAAAATGGGAATTTAAAAATTCCTTGTAATTTCATATAATTCAAATCACTTATTTTAGTAAATTTATGGAAAATATAATGGGAAATTTTTTTAAAATAAGAAGGTTCTCATAGATTAGAACATGAAGAAATCTCCTTTGTTAGTGTCTGTTACTAGGTCTGGGCAGTGGCTGGTCGATAATTTCGGTGTTGATGTTGAGCAATTGATTTTGGGTTCAAAGTCGAATCAAGCTAGGGAGGATGTAGGGAAGATTCATGTTGGTGTGCAAAATACAGTAGTGGATGGAATAGTGAAAAACAACGATTTCCAAAATACTGCTTGTGATAATTCCAAGCTAATGAAGACTGTAACAACAAAGAAAAATTCCCAGTTGCAGCCCACTGTTCCAAAAGTACCCTCACTTTTCAGAGCTTCCCTGTTGTTGCAAACAAATGTTCATCTTTGTTTGCATCATTACCTAGAAATGCGGGTGTGTTATCGCGTAGAACTTTTGATATTGTTGAAACAGATGGTGCAATGGTGCCTCTGATCGAGATAATTCAAGCACGTATTGATTATTGATATGATTAATTAGTTAGATTCTTCTTAGATTCCAACCTAACTTATTTTGATGTTAAATAACACTATTTTGTCATGTTTGGAAGCTTAAGGAGGTCTTCGGGTTCACTTTGTCGACAATATGTATTATTTCAAATTTTCTATTGTTGAAGAAAGGCGACATGTTCTAGAAGTAGTACCATTTATTATTGCTGGGAAGCCTTTACCCGTAACTATGTGGATCTCTTTGGTCGATAGTGCTAGAGATCACGTATTATCTATTCCTTTCTACGCTTATTTTACTCATATTCTATCGGTTTTTCATCCTTTAGTAAGACTTAATTGGTTGGCTAGCCTTATTGGCATGCTAAAAATTTGTGATGCTAACACTATAGCTAGAAGGAAGTTGGTTCACGCAAAGGCTCACTACACTAAAATAGAGCACTCACAACAAGTATAAGCATTGCCAGTAATTTCTGTAACACTTATATGTGTCACTATAGGGGCATAGTCATTTATTGAAACGCATAAAAGCTTTGGGATTATAAGTTTTGGCGAAAAATATCTTTCAACGCTTATAAGTGTTGGGGAAAGATATCTCCCAACACTTACAAACGTTGGGGGAAAACATTTACCAACTAGATTCATACAATAGAAAAATAAGTTTCTAAATGTGCCCTTATTTTTAATTTCAAATCTGATTATCGTTTTAATGTTGTAATCAAAACACTTATATATGTTTTTGAGGCACACGGTAGTACTTCTCCAGATTTTATTTTATGTCCAACCTTCCAAACCATTGCTCTTGAAATATATTTTTCTGGGTTTGCTAAGACCTATAAGAAAGATCAAAGTTAACACATAATGTAACAGCCCGTCATTTCGAACCATTCAACTCGACAATCATCCACCTATGTCAGAATTGAATTGCTCAAAACAACAGATTGTTAAATTATATTTGGTAAAAGTTAGCTTATACAGTAAATAAATCAATCACAGAATCGGAGACACAGAGTATTACAATAATAAGCAGCGGTATAGATAAATAGTAGTTCATGAAGCTACTACATAATATCAAAATCTGAAACAAATACAACAAAAATCGCAAATACATAGAAGTCACTAATACAAAGCAACTAACAAGTCTGCATATAAACAACTGGGAATAATTGAAATAACTGAAAAGCTGAATAGATAAAGATGGATCTTCAAGCAAAGCTCCAAGTTCCAAAGGTGAGTCTCAAATGCTGTGACACTTAGTCTGACCCGAGCATAAAGCAAAACACAAAACACTCGAGTCAAGATTAACATTCTTATGCAAGTAAATCAACTCAAGTGAAATGCAATATAACCTAAAGAATGTTTAGGATTCCATCCATAAAGGATCCATTGAATTATCTACATACATAATACGATACGCTACATAGATAATATCTACAGTAAAGTAAAATATTAAAATAACATTAAAGCGTTACCCATGTCCCTTTTAACATATTTTTATATATATTCCCGTAGTCTATGCAAATACTCGAAGCCCTACCAAACCGGTGGGATAATCAGGGAGTACTCCATAGGTACGGTACAAACCAAACTCGTAGTGGGCGCAATAAGGTATGAGACAAGGCACACGTGGCAATGCCTAAAGTAGGATTTTACCATTTTGCACAACATGGCTGGTGGTAACGCATAGCAGCAAATACCGCCCACCCCGAGACACACTTCCATAATCAAAGGTGCACCAAATCAAATCAAAAAGTAAAATAATGGTATAGAAGAAGCATGCTCGATTGGAGATGCGACCTCACTCGTCCCAGGTATAGCTTCTGCTTTAGTCACATCAAGCTGACTCGTGGGAGTCAGGGCTGCGTTCATACCTCATACAGACGTTCGCCAAACCATCCTACTTCGTGCTGGATTCTCCATCGTGTGCATCGTTGTTAAAGTGGTTTTCGATATTGGCAGAGAGTATGATAATATCCGATCCTGGTCTCTTTAACAACCAAACGCTTATTTCACACCATGGTCATTTCATTTTAAACAGTTCATACTCCATATAAAAATATCATATTCATTTCAAAATCATATCACTTTCGAAATCGTATTCACTTCCAACTTAAATAGTCTAAATATTGAAAGTAGTTTATATATTGGAATAGTTCATATATTAAAAATAGTTTATATTTAAAAATAAGTTATAGATTAAAATAGTTTATACATTAAAAAGAGTTTATATCAAAATAGTTTCAAATTAGAATTGTTTCTTCCAATTTCGCAAATCGATTCAAATCAACTTTAGTTTCAAAATTCAATTTAAATCAATCTCAGTTCAACAATTTCAATTAAAAAGGTTAAAGATTCAATTCAAATCCTCATTAAACCATTTGTAATTTATATAGATTTCAAATCAAGGCTCAAACTACAAATTAAACCACTTCTAATTCAGTAGGTTTCAGAGTTTAAATATCCAAACAATTTACAGTAACTCAATTTGATAAATTTAATATACATTTCAAAATTCAACTTTAATTTAAATTTAAATTTAAATTTGAAAATATTCCTTTAGCCTTTTTTAATAACATCTAAATAAAATCTCAAATCACAAATTTAAATCAATATTAAATATTCAATTTCAGTTTTATTTAAATTTGAAAATATTCATTTAATCACCTTTAAATCAAACTCAAGTTATCGAATTATAAAATCATATCTTTAAAGTCTCAAAATTAATGAGTTTCAAATCAATTCTTATTTAAATACAATTCTTAAACAAATAAAATTTCAAATCAATTTCAATTTATCTTTTCCACATAAATTTATTAAAGTTAATACAAAATCAATTTTCAAAATATTAATATACTTTTAAATAAATACTTAAACACAATATATCTCTTTATCAAATTAAGTTTTATTAAATTAAATTTTATTATATTAGTTATTATTAAATTAAATCTTATTTATTAAATATATATTTTATTTTGTATAAAATCTTATTTTATATATTAAAAAGTAAAGTTCTAAGTAAAATCTTAAAATTTATATTTTCAAAACTTAAATTATAAATATAAAATTTCCAAAACATATAATTTAAAAATCTAAATTTTACTTATATATAAAAATAAAATCTTTATATTGTATTTTAAAAATCAATATTTATAAAAGCCCATCTATTTCCTTTCAAAACTTTGGAATTCATTTTTCAAAATAGGCTAACGGTGTCCGTATATAATTTTCTATCCTATGGTCAAGTATTACAGATATTTATCATTTCAATCCGCAATAATTTAATATTTTAGGGTATATATCATTTCAACCCGCAATCCTAAAATTTCAAAATAAAATCGCTTGGGTTTATCATTTCAACCTATAACGATTTTCCCAGATCTATAATATCGTTCAGGTATGTATCATTTCAACCCATAATGATTTCCTAAATCCAAGGGAACTTGCAAAGTGAGAACAATAAAATAATAATATAAAATAGCATAACATATCAATTACAAGCATGGATCATAACTAACAATATATATATATATATATATATATATATATATATATATATATATATATATATATATATATATCGTGTTAAGGTGTCATATGTTAATTAACAAATGCAGATAATAACATATCATATTCAACAATTTAATCACTAATTAATAAAAAATTAACAACATATTTCAATCATCATTTCATGTGAATTTAATTTACTAAAAAAAGAATACTAATCGTAAGCGATCGCTTACCTTTCATGGCTAGAGAAATTTGACTATGCAATAAGCAACTAATCCAAGCACATTACAAAGCAAAGCACGATGAATACGAATTCGAAGAAAACAAAATATATACACTATATATATTATTGTCTTGAATGTTTGGCTGCTTGGTTAACTATTGTCTTTAACAATTTTTTTCCAAGTGCTCATTGATGCAGGCATTGTCAGGATTAGTTTATATCCTTTCGAAGCAACTACAAATGCAAGAGCAATGCCAGTTAAACAAAACACTTCCTTCCATGCTCATTCTTATATAAATATATATATATAAACTATTTTTCAAAACAAAAAATGAAAAGAGATGAGAACGGGAACGAGCAAACTTTATACATAAACGTATATATAGAAGAAGGAAAGACAGGCATAAGCTAGATTTGGATGCTTGTTATAGATAGGAAGAAGCGGGGAAAGGTGATGGAGGGTTTCAGGGTGGCGACGGATCACTGTAGTGAGGATGGCGGGGTTTGGTTCAGTGATGTGAAGGCTTGTGAGGAGTGGTAAGGAGATCGAGTTATTGTTGGCGGAGGAACGGATCTTGGGTCGGCTGGATGGGTGCTGTACAGTTACAAGCGGAGGGGGCAGTCAAGTAGGCAGGCCGTAGAGGTTCTAGTGGTGGACCATGTTGTTGGAGGCGGGTCTGCTTGGTTGTGGGCACGGAGGACTTGGAAGGGCAAAGGCCGGCTACAGTGTCGAGAGAAAGTGGGAGAGCCGAGGGTGGCATTTGGTGCACGGCGTTTGAGGTGGAGTGTTGGGTTGCTGCGTGTGGGGTGGTGGACTGGCAACTGACAGTAGTTGTGCGAGGGGAGAGGATGGCAGAGAGGAGGAGAATCTAAGGTGGTCGTCAGTGGTGAAGGAAGGGTAGCGGATGGCGGAAGAAGAAGAGAGAGGCCGGGGAAGGTGATGGGTCGAAGCGAGGCAAGATGGGAGGGATTGGTCGCGTGGAAGCAAAAAAGGACGAGAACGTTTCCATGCAAAGGAAGAAGAGTGTGCTTCTCTTAACATATATATATATATATATATATATATATATATATACACACGAGTATGGTGGCACGTCCGTTGGACGTGTGCAAAGAAGGAAGTGACGTATTTACAGAAAGAAGGAATTTGTAAATTAAAAATTATGATATTGTAAGAGATTACAGTAATGTTTTCGTGGATTATGGGAAAAAAGAGAAAGAAGATATGACAACTAAACAGAAATAAGGTGTTGTAAGAAAGACGATATGTAAACCCGATAATGATGAAGTACCTTTGAGTTATATCGACCTACGAATAATCTATGATGTTTTCAAGTTTGCTTAATAATAAATTAATTAAGGCATATTAGCTTTTATATTTTGACCTAGTGCAGGTTTAATTTTATTTGCCTGATTATTATAGAGATAGCATAAAAAGTTTACGAAATACTTATCTTGACTAAGAAAACAGGTGGTTAAAACAATATATCAATTGAATTTTAAACTTAGACGATCGATGTCAAAACTTAAGTATAGTAAATAAGGTAAAAAAAAGTGTAGAAAACTCGATCTACTTGCCACAACTCCGTAAATAATTTTACATAGCTATTTCAATATAGTAAGTAGTACACATTCACATAGATGACAACAAAAGTAAAACAGTGGACAAATTAGGTTTTTATTCAGACTATAGCATAATGTAATGGATATACAAATTTCATCTCAATTTAAATTAAAAAGATGAGTCTCTATTTATCATTTGTGAATCTTCGGAAGCTTCATCAGTGATTAGAACCCAATCACATCAAATCACGTATGTATATAAACACGCATAACTTGAAATTTTTGATATTTGTCATTGTAGAATGAAAGTTTGCATTATCCATTGTAAGGCTATTTGTATCCTTGTTTCAACAATTCCATTTTCATATAATATCCCAAAATCAACATTTTTTTTTATATGTACACATTTTTCATCAATAAATGAAGAGATAAAATGAAACCGTTGTTTCCATGGCTGACATATCAAGAAATTTACAACTTGCTGCGCTAACTTCACCATTACGAACCAATGAATGACAATCCCATTGCAAATAAACTATAGAATATACCGAACCTGAAATCGCAAGCAAAACGTTCATATAGTTAGTACAATGCCTATTCTCAATTTTCAAGCACATGTACAACTTCAATTTTATATTATCACAAAAGGAACAATGAAACCTAAAACCCTTTTGGATATCCAATTGATAAACCACATAGTTCTTTTAAATGTACCCTAGAACAGAAAAAATTGATCAAAATGTGTGGATTGAATTCTAATATAGAATAATTTAGGTCCCATTAAAACTACATAGATTCACAACAATAGTTGGCGAAATCCATCAAAAAAATAGCAGCTTAGTCCATAATCTCTTTAAAATGGGAGAATTGTTACTTGAAGGATGAACGACTTGTACCGAAGAAGAATAAGATAGGAAAAGCAAATTGATTACAGTGGTTTACGTTTACCTGAATAAACGGAGATATTGGTTTCACTGCATTTGTGTGCAGAAATAGTGAATGGATCACATTGTAGGAACAGTGAATGTTTACCTGACATTTACTAATCAATCATATCAACAAAAGTAAAAAAAAAAAAACAATTACTTGTCTTCTATCCAACAATGGTATCTCTATAAGGTTAACATTGTCTTTAACTTTTATAGAAACATAAATATTAAAAGAGAAAGCAAATGTAAATAAGAAGATAACTATTGACTAATGTACCAAATATTGAATATTTCCATCGTGATATACTTCAACAATGTAAATACAAATTATTTTAAACTATATTAAAGTTAGTGGTTGTAGCATCATGACAGTCATAAAGCAACACAAAAATTCATAAACAGATAAACTACAAAATATTAATCAGTTAATCAGGCCTGATTTTATCTACAACATTTTAGGAACACTTTGACCATGGACCTCTTGTATGGCATTGGGGAACTTCATCCCAATGTCAAGAGAAATCCAATCAGCTTCTTCGGCATGGATTGCATATGTCCAAATCATTGCCATTATTTGTTGTGCACTATGAAAATATCAACATTGTGCTTGTGCGTGCGCGTGTAATGCACAGTAGTACAATAAAATGTATGTTTCTTGTCGTAAAAGTGTGACCAAAGTGGTGTATGACGACTCATTACAAAAGTATTCAAGCTAACCGCATCATGGAATATATTTGGCAATAAAAATTTTCTAGAAAGCATACAGATAAACGATCTCTTACAATTTGTATGTTAATGTATGTTTCTCGATTGCAATTTTCGTGCATACATTGTAACTGTAACACAAAAAGTGAAAAATTGATCTAAAGGTGACTAATTCAATTCAAAATAAGTAAATGTCAATTGCCTGTTTATGAAAAATATTCAACTAAAATACATTATCGTTTTTCAATTCAAATTGGTTTGAACCTTTCAATGTTTGAGCGGATATAAATATCATCGTACATATATTATCTATTCAATTATAAAGTTGTGCTCCGTGTAAAAGTTGATAAATAGATCTTTTAAGGAAAAAATTTAAATTTAGGCCAATTTGATAAACTAATTGCAAAAATTTAGATTGGTTTAACTTATTACGAAGATAGACCACTTTATGCCACATTAGTGTCACGCATACTGCCGCATTTCAAATGTCCTTGATTCTTTTTTTCTTTATTTTTAAAAAAAATGTAACTTTGGACGGCGTCAAATACCACACACTGGCGGCATCTCAAATACCGCAAGCTATTTTTTATAAAAAAATTGTACTGGCAGCATTTGAAATGCCTTCAGTATTTGTGGCGCTGATGTGGCCAAAGTGGCCTACTTTTGTAATAAGTTATTAAACTGGCCTAAATTTGTAATTAGTTTTTAAATTTGGCCTAACTTTAAAAATCATCCATTTTTTAATGTATACACCACATGTTAGTCCACCCGGCTAAAGCAGAAACCATTTAATCATTAAGAACTAAAATATAGGGTGAAGTATATGAATTTTCAGAGAAATTTTCTTTTTTCCATGCTTATCTGATGACACAAACACACAATGTGGATAAAACTACATCCTCTCTTGTTATTGTGGAACTGGTTACAACCTTTGTCGAGTTGACCATGCTCTTTACTGAGCCATATGGCAAGACAATAAATCATGAGTTGGGGACATGTTTATGTTGTTTAATATGCAAATACATGTTCAAAAGAATCTGCAAGTATGCATCATGTAGAAAACTACACGATTGAATAATTTTTAATGCCTAAACTGCTGACATTTTATTCAAACTTTCTAATAATGTCCACCGATGAGCTAGTATTTTGACCATTATGGCTAAAGCTAGAGTTCTTTAGTGGATATTTTAGTTATATATTATGAACTATTGAGGTGTAAATATATCCAGTACTACAATCATATCGTACTATTGATGTTCCTACTTTTGCATCAGCAATTTTATACATTAATTGTCTCAATCACTTAAATTATTAGTTTAATTTCAGCATGTTTTTCTTTTGTTACTTGTATATTTGTTTTAATTGCCTGTTCCTTCGTTTTGCATTAGTGCTAACTGCAGTTGCAATTATTTCATATAACACTGATATTTGAATACACAATTTTGGAAATCAGATCCTCTGAAAATGTAAATAAGCCAGCTTGGCCTGCATATTATGTATATGCTTGACAACCTTTAGTTTAATTTTTCCTTGTACATCATTTAACAATCTGACACATCTACATCAAAAAGTATGGTTTAGCTTTATCATGCACCAAGCATATAATGGACTAAAGTTTTAATTATTTCTTTGGATGCTGATCGCAAGGAGATTATAACATGCAATATGGCATTGAGCTCAACTACTAAGTTGATTAAACTTAATGAGTTTGAACATGCTAGTATTAGAAAATAGTAAATGAACTTGATCTCTTAAAGTGTATATGATCACCCTAACATTGAGACAATGGGACCTGCAGAAGCTATGTTCAATCTTATATTTGAATCACCCAATATATATGTTTAAATTAAGTAAGGCAAAGAAAGTACTCTAAGAATTTTTTGACTCCATGTGGATACCCAACTAAGTCTTTACACTCTGATAAAGAAACTTAGAATGATAAATATATCACATTAGCGTAGTCTAAAAAATTATTGCACATTTAAGCATTTAGCAATAAAAATGTAAATTAGAATTGTCATTTGGAAATTTAACCGTGATAAGCATCAGTAAAAACTATAAAATGATTACGAACGCATTTAATTTAGCCAGAGAATGGTAATTTCCTTAAGAAGTGCATACAGATGCTCAACAATCATAATATGCAGCATCTTATGATTTCAACTTGGTGTAAAATGATTTCGTTTCAGCTACATGTTTAGCTACAGCAGTAATACTTATGGGGAAGAAACATTATTTCAACTTCTAAAAATTACCAACGGTGACAACAAAATTAAATCTTTAACAGTAACTGATTCTTCTCTAATGTTGTGAAACACTTGAAATCATAAAAATTATGCTGTATAAAAATGAAAAGATGAAGAAAATAATCTTTAAAAATCTAATAGAACTAATTCTCTCCCAAAATAATATAATACAGTAATAAACGGAAAAAAAATAACCTAAAGGGGAAGCTTTACCTAAATCCTTGGTCGCCATACTTCAACCCAACTGCTGTTAGCAAACATAGGGCCAAACTTTCTCCATCAACATGTGTAGGAACGTAAGTCTTAGAAGAAATGACATGAAAAGTTGTATTAATATTTTGGTATCATAAGTTATAAATCCTTTAATGAAAAACGGGACTACTCTAGAAAGCATTACCTGCAGCCAATTATGAAGTCCAACTCTCCTTTGCCAGATACGGTAGATGAAATTAGATCTCTGAAATTTGGGGCTTGAGATATTGAATTCGGGGATTATAAAAAAATGATTCACTTTGTAAGAAAATAAATCGCATTTAAGTCATACCTTACTGTCATATTTAAGCACTTAATCTATTACAGTATAGCCGCTGTGACAACGCTTTACCACTTAGAGAAGATAAATGATTTGTTATGGCGCCACTAAAGTCTTATTCGTGAGCAATCAGTTTTTGTGACGATGAGAAACGCAGCAAAACTCTGTAGAGTTTTTGTTCTTGGTAAAGCAGGGAAGCGAAAGTGAGGAAGAAAAATCATGTATTACAATAAGCAAATAGATTAAAAGAATTCATTGAAGAAAAGGGAAGTAGTTTGTGGAATAGAAGACGGTTGGCAGAAAACGTAGTGGGAGGACTGTAGTGGTGGAGTCGTGAGTTAGGGGCTTTGATTTAAATGACAAAAATACCCACATTAACTTATTTTCAGTTGCTTTAAAATGAAGGTGTTTTAGGAACTACAAAAAAGGCTTCACTTTGACCGGTTGACCAAAGGTTTTGCTTTATAGTATAGTGTTAACTCCGCCTCGACCATGACTTACCGATCTAGTGCATCAAGAGGTTCCGACCTAACAGTTAGAAGCATGCCGACTTAAGGTTTAACAGGGGTACCGACCTAAGGCCTAAGGGGTATGCCGACCTAACATTCAACGTAGATACCGACCTAACTGCCTTATCAGGGAGACCGACTTAAGGCTCAAAGGGTTACCGACTTAAGGGTTTGAGAGGCATACCGACTTAAGAAATACCGAGTTAAGGCTAAAACAGTGGACGACCTAACGTGGGTACTGGCTTAAGACTCAGAGGATGCCGACTTAATAGGAAGGCCGACCTAAGGCCTAAAAGGGATGCCAACTCAGTGACTTGACCGAGTTACCGATCTAATGTTTTACCAAGCTGGCGACCTAGAATAGTTGCCGACCCAAGTCACAACCGATTTAGGACCAATGTTAGCTCGTTCACGACTCAAGAAAAGGAAGATGAGTTCAATGCAGCTACTCAGCACAGCAGCCTCTCAACTCGTGCACGATTCAGCTCCCAGTTATCTCGGTCACGACTCACGACCTAATTTGAGTCGTGAACGACTTAAAGCTATTAAATGCAAACCCGAGGCCGTATTACTAAGAAGGGGTGGTGTTGACTCGGAGGCGACCTAGGACTTGTGTAAGTGAACTCCTGTGAAGCCATGAAGGGGCCAGATGGACCGGCCACGACTCATATTAAGTCGGCTATGACTTAACTTAAATCGGCCACGACTTAGGACTTGGCAATAATTCCAGACCGAAACTCTCTATAAATAGGCAACCACCTCCAACATTCAAAGGACTTTTGGCACATTCTCTTCATACACCGTTACCTTGCTGCATTGAGAACTTCATCAACACTTAGAGCTTTCAAGATTAGAGGAATACATCAAAGAAATTCACGAAGAAACCACACATCTTCAACATGAATTTAAGGACTTTAATCGACATTGAAGCTTAAGACTTGTTCCAAATCACTTGTAACTTGAAGTATATTGTACTTGAGAAGAATTGTATCAGCTTGTAACGGGATTATTAATAAAAGTACTTAGAGTGGACGTAGGCTATACCCTTAAGCCGAACCACTATAAAATTGTTGTTGTTTACTGCTTTTCTGCTATTACTTGCTTGTAATTCTTTCCCGATCTATCGGGTGGTGCTTTCACAACTACACTTCACACACCGGGGTGTTAGCGTTCACATTTTAGCATTAACATATAGATATATATATTAATCAAGAACAGGGTTTGACGAAAGATGAATCTGCTATTGTGTGGGCGAGCAAGGTTAAGGTGTATAGATGATGATGGCTTCAGCAATATGATTTGACATATATTATTATTTCTAAGTTTATTGTAACGGTCCTAAATTTTGAACAATTTGAATTGGAAATATTTAATTAATTTTAAATATTTGAATGATAATTTAAATTGAATTCCCAATATAACAATGAAATTGGCGATTAAGTTTTAAGATTTAATCTATGAAAAGTTGAATAAAAATTTAAATTTGACTTTGGAGTTGAAATTGAATATCGAATTTGTATTCTAAAATCAAACTAATGACTTAAGAAAATAATTTGGATACAAGAATTATTATTTATGTAAATTTATAAATGGATGGTTAGTTTTAAATAACATTTTTCTTTTCTTTAAAATAAAAAGGGAATAAAATTTTATTCAATACAAATTAGATAAATAAATACACATAGTTAAAATTCAAACAACATATTTATAAATTTTGGAAAAAATATTATGTAACTACATTGGAGAAATTTTAACAACATAATGTAAACAAAAACAAAACAAAGCAAAGTAATAATAAAACCCATCGAAATTCAAAATAAAAAATATAAGAGGAAAAAATTGTTGATTGTTGTTTGGGCTTTGAAAATTTTTGTTGGCCCACGTTTGATGCTATTGCCATGATTAAGTATACCCGATCCCCTTTATTTCACTTTCTCGTTCATAACCCTACACCCAAAAGAAAATCACGAAAGAAAAAAATGGCGGCACTTGTTCGTTCTCTTCATTCCAAAAAAATAAAATTAGGGCTTCAGCTCTTCAATCCCATTTGGGGCCTTCGTTCGATTGCGTTGCCTTGCTCAATCGTTTTATCTTTGCTCTCTCTGGCTGCATCGTCTTCTACCTAGCTAGCGATGGTGAGTCTTCTCACGATTAATCAGTATTCAAGTTTTTAAATTTGTTTGAATTGGGTGCTTGGTTGCATGCTATGATTTGGTGTTATTTGGCTTCCATTTGCTTGGTTAATTTGCCTTTAAAACTGATAAGAACAGATAAGTCTCTGCATGTATGGTTGTTGGTGTTATTTGCTATCATTTGCTCTGATAATATGATTTAAACTAATAAGAACAGATGCTATTTGAATTTGATTTAAACTGTTGAGGACAGATGCTATCATTTAAAAATCTGATGAGAACAGATGCTATTAAAACTTGACTTGCTTTGTGTTGCTGCATGTGATGGATCTTTGAATCTGGTTGTGGAAAATTGTGTTTATATGTGCTTGGTTGAACCTCTGTTCATATGTGATGTACATATGTGTCTGTAAACCCCCCTATGGTTTGATGTGTTGCTGTGTATTATGCTTGCATGGATGTTTTAGCATAAAGATGGCTTGAATTGATATTTAAATTTGTGAATACCCCTGTACATATCAGTAGCCTATACATTTCAAACATAAAACAAAACTGCATCATTTTTCTTCTGTAAATCTGGAAAGCTGGTTTTGCAAACAAACTTTATTTTCAAGGCAACTCAGGATCTTAAAATTCAAAGTATTAAAAATTTCAGTTTTATTTAAAAAGTTCAAAATATCAAAGAGGCAGTTGCAATTTTTAAAAGTTTCAAATGAAAGATTGAAAATCAAAGGCCTGATTTTTATTTTATTTTATTTTCCAAACTGAAATCAACTTAGAAAACCAAAACTTTTTCTCTGTTTACCTGTAAATAAATAACTTAAGTCTATTGTATGTTGTGATGTTTGGTTTGGTACCTGTAATTGTTTTGTATAATTGATAATGTACATGCATGAATGTGAATCATTTTGGCTTGTGAATGATTGCTATTTAAGCTGTGATATATGCTTTAAGACTGTGAATTGTGTGTTGTATGTTTATGTATATAGGTGACTGTATGAAAAATTACAACCAGAAACATTTTAACCCTGAAAACATTTTAAACCTGAAAAGAGAAAAAAAAATCCTCTGTGCAAACTGAACATAAAGTGAGTAACACTTCTTTTAAAAAAAAATTTAAGGTAAATCTGGTTGTTGAATTATGTTTTAAATAAGTTGTATTTGTATATTTGTTGAAAGCTCCTATGCATTTGTGATGTGAGTTATATGAACATTTTGAAAAGCCTGAAGAACATTTCTGTTCTAAGATTTCAAGCCTGGTTTCAATTTAAATGATTCCTCTTTAACCATTAATATTTAAAACTTAGGATTTAAATAAATATTGTTTGTTTAGGCTATGAACTAAATTTTTAAAATTTATTTAACTTAAAAAGAAACTGAAATTGCTCTGGTAATCAAGTTTAAAAGGGAAAAAAATTGAAAACAAGTTGGAGTCTAGTTCTTTTGAACTTGCACTAGGTCCCTGCATCAAATTTAAAACAAGTTCTGGAAAAAAAAATTTACTGGAAAGAAAAATAAGATGTGAGTAAACCCCTGTTTCCTTTTTATCAATGTTGCCATGTATGTTTGGGTGATGAAGGAAACCTAAATTTTGTTGCATGCTAGAGATTTGAGTGTATAATTGAATGTTTGGCTTGTTATGTTGATTTTACATAAATAATAATCACTGTTTAGTTTGAGAAAACCAAATCTGTCAAACTCCCTTTTTCTTCTTTCCCTCTGTCTCTCTTTCTTGTTGAATTCGGAAAAAAATAAACAAGTTGAAGTTTATACTTTAAGCCTTTACCATGGATTTCAGTTTTATTTAAAAAGTTCAAAATATCAAAGAGGCAGTTGCAGTTTTTAAAAGTTTCAAATGAAAGATTGAAAATCAAAGGCCTGATTTTTATTTTATTTTATTTTCCAAACTGAAATCAACTTAGAAAACCAAAACTTTTTCTCTGTTTACCTGTAAATAAATCACTTCTATTCATTTTTTTTCAAAGGATTATTCACTATTCAAAAATGTGAATATAACTCCATTTATAGGTTTCAACAAATTTTCTTGTCAAAATAAGTCATTTGCGAATTTATAAAACAACGTTTATAAATTTCATTTCTATTTATTTATAAAAACTTCCTTTTTATAAATTCTTTTATTAACCTATTCCAGTTTATAACTCAATTATAAACTAAAAGTTCATATTATAAGTTAAATACTTATAAAACGATTATTTTACAAAATCGTTCCTCTAAAGACTTTCCAAACCATAAATCTTATAACTTATAAGATTCATTTATTTAACCAAATCTATTCTTCAAATAACTTCACAAATTTATAATTCTTACTATTTATAAATTTCATTTATAACTTCACCGTTTATAATTCTATAAATTTCATTCTTTAATGAAATTCATTTTCACTTCATTCAAACACTTATAAAAACTCGTTTTATAATTTCAATATCTCAATTTATAAATATCCATTTATAAATCTCTTATATAAATCAATTCATATTAATATTTTAAAAACGTCTTTAAACTCCTTTATAATTTCATCATTTTGATTTATAAAATAATCAAATTTCATAAATCCTATATTTAAACTTTTCACAATAAATTCTAAAATCCCGATTAAACTATTTTATAAAATCGTTAGCATCATATTCTCAAAAATCAATTTTTAACTATATTTCCCAAAAATCATAATTTTTATAATTTTAAAAATTATAACGTTTATTTATATAAAATGGATCAATTCCAAAAATATTTTATATTTTCAAAAATCACTTTAAAAATCATTTTAAAATCCCAAAATTTGGGTCCAATGATGCTACACACCAAATAGTCAATCACAACTACAACATCATATATCGATATGATAGTCCATCAAATATCAAAATATCTGAAATCAAATAAATACTATTGAGGAATCCAGTTGGATCCCTCCAACCTGTTTTCCTGCATCCACAAACATTAGCACAATACCAATTTCGCTCCAGTACGAAATTATCGCGGTATATGGGATTTAAATATTATCCGCTTAATAGACGGCGCAATAGGGTCTCATCCGCTAAAAAATGCGGGGAATCAACAACTGCAATATATACATATGCCAATATATATATATTGATATTATTTATAATACCAATTTCACTGTTTATGAAATATTCGCGGTATATGTTTTTAATAAATAACATCCGCTCACTAACGGCGCATAATGTCTATTTTAACAATCAATATATAACAATCATCATTCAAACATGCATTCAAATATTTTAAATCTAACTATTTAAAATAAAATCGAAACTGATTCGATTGAGTGAGAAGTTCTCACCTTGATTTTAAATTCCGTTTTAGCGATTTATTTCGAATAAAATTAAACGGACGTTTAATTTTACCCAAAATTCTCACTAACTCCAAACGACTCCAATCTAACTCCATCGCGTAGTGCTCGTCCATACGATTCCAACGCAACTGGTTTCGCGCGTTTTCGACCTCGTATGAAAAAGTTATTGATTTTATAAGTTTGCATGAATTTATACTTAATATTTACAACATTAATTATAAAATTTATAACCTAACAATTATAGGCCGTTAGATCTTGCTTCTCCTCCATCATGACCGCACGCATCACCATCTTCCACTACGTTTTCATCTCCAGACACTCACGCGAATAGAACCCGTAACATCACGAACTAGGGTTAGCATTTACTCCTCCATCACTCGACTATACTTCATCAAACTACCACCATCGCGAAGCCCCCAACACAAGCTACCCACGGCCAGAAGGGCACGCAACTCGGCCTCCATCCTAGCACGAAAATCGAGAATGAACGCGCGGCCTTTGCGGCCTGATTCCCATCAATTTACAGCTCCATACGCGATCATATCCGTTGAACTCGTATATCTAGATGTGCTCTACGATTCTCTAGTTAGAAGTTCGTCGAATCGTTGCACGGATTTGAAGAAATTTGGAGATGAAGATGGGAGCATTTCGGCCGTTCATGGGGAGGGTGGCGGCTGCAGTTATGAAACTAGGGTTTTTTTTTTTTGAGATTTATGGTGTATTTATAGGAAAAATTCGAACACTATTCATCCGGAAATTCCGAACTCCGATTTACGCGCCGTAACCAGCGTTTCTAGGGTTTACCCCGCGTTCCGGATACAATGGAACAGGTTTCGAAAGCTAATTCGGACATCTGTGCGAGTTATGGCTGTAAACGCTCAATTTAAATTAAACCGATTTAAACGATTTTCTAGGCGTTTTAATTTGTAACGGACAAACGGTAAATCCAATCGACTTGAAATTTGAAACCTTACAATAATATCACATTACGGATCCGACGAAACTAGTTTCGTCGAAATCCGAGACTTTTTGAAAAATGGCTATTTTCACTCGTCAAATTTAAATTAGAAACAATTCGATGCGTTTCGAGCTGCCACGCTCAAACGATAACTCCGATTGACACGAAAATTGAAATCCGGTAATAACTAACTATTACGGATCCAATGGAACTGGTTTCGTTCAATTCTGAGACTGTTCAAAAATTGACTATTTTCACTAGTCGATTTTAATATTAAAATATTCAATTTTCACAATTTAACTTTTAATTCGATTTTAAAAGTTCTAAAATATCATTCAAACTCCAACATGATAAAATAAAATTTTACAAATCATTTTCAATCATATTTAACTCAATTTTCAATTATTTCCATAATTTAACATATTAAATTATCGTTTTAATTATCTAATTAAATCCAAAAATTCAAATAAAAATTTATTTGACTTATAAATTCACTTATTAATATTTAAAATTAATTAAATATTCAAATTTTAATTAAATAAAATTCTGGGTCGTTACAAATTTGATCGGGCAGAGAATTAAGTTAAGTGGAAACTTAATGTTGGAAATTTGAAGTTGGTTTAAAACCAATATTTTGAAATGTATGCGGAATTCAAACTATGAATTAAGTCGAAGTTGAAAAACTTAAATGGGAATGTTTTTGGGAAGCAATATTATGAAATGAAGTTAATCCATTTTAAGTTGTTTTGAAATGTGTTAAGAATCGAAGGCATAGATTTCAACATTCATTGTTGAAATAGACGTTTTCGAGAGAAATAAAAGGAAATGGTAGACTATAACACTGTTGTTATAGTAAATGGTTTCCAAAAGGAAATGTTTAATTTAGTATTGGGATTTATATATCTATTTTAAATTCGAATCCCTATACGAGTGATTTTGGGTCGTCGTAACGATGTTTTACGCAACATTCGTTTTGACTCAAATTAATGTGTTTAAAAGAATGATTTCCTTTAAGAATGAGATATATACTTAATTATGCTCTAAGTATATTGAATATTTTCAAAGTGTTGAAAATAAATGGATTTGTGAATTACTTATTATTGAATAAGTATGGAAATATTTTCCAATATGAAATGAAAGGTTTGAAATTTTATCTTTTAAAGATAAAGTGAAAAGTGAATGTTTTGAGATTTTATCTTTTAAAGATAAATTGAAAATGAATATGTGAAATCGATTTGAAAATCGTATATTCATAGATATTTTGGAAATGTAAATTCATTATGGAATTTATAAAAGAAAGGGAAATTTGTTAAAAAAATAAACATTGATTTATTTTTGAAATGTGGAAATAAATTTACGGATTTGGAACGTAAGTTTAAAATAAATCGGTAAAGATTTATTTGATTGATTTAAATGAACCATTTTAAGTTTAAAATGGATAACTATTTGGAAATGTTTCTGTTTAAGGAAATTGCTTTGAAATTTGTTTTCAAAGATTGAAAGGTGAAAAAAAAATGATTTGAAATTTGTTTTCAAATGGTTAAGTGTGGAAAAAAAATTATATATATCTTGTGTAGATATTTTTTTGGGAAATTTGAACAATTAGTTCAACTTGGAAATTTTCAAAATGATTGAATCTTGAGTTAAATTGAGTTTAACTTTGACACCCAAAAACAATATAAGTTGAACTTTGAATTTTGAGTAGTTGATTTGGACTGTATGTCTAACATTGTGAATTGACGACATAGCAATTGATCTCTATTGAATATATATCTGTTGGTGGCGGAGAATTTATTCTCTTAGCTTAACGCCCTTCTCTGAGACGTACGAGCTCAGAGGTTATATATCGATAGACATCAATTATGTGTTGAGAATTGACGATGTAACATGAAATCCAAATCGAGTGTGAAGTCGATAATAAATTGAATTATGAATGTGAATTAGGTTTGAGATAACCTTAAATTTTCAAATCGACTTAGAGGAAAATTTTAAATGGATAATGAAATGGAAAATTTGTGAATCCTCTATTTGTTATGGGTATGAGATATTGAGGTTTTCAGAACGTATATATGAGAATACGATAAATTCGAAAACCATTAGTTTGGAAAGAAATTGTTATGGAAAACTTATGTAAGTACATGAGTATGATATGTACGAAATGTGAATGAAATATTATATATGTATATATGATATTATGTTTTCCAAATTGAGGATATGGAAAAGTACCTTCCATTTAAAATTTGTGAAGGTTGTTGGAACTCGAGATGAGTGTCCATTTGAAGATCGTAGCTACGTAGAATTCCATTAGTTAGATTGACCATTTGATTTCCATTAGTTGGATTGACCATTTGATTTCCATTAGTTGGATTGACCATTTGTTTTCCATTAGTTGGATTTGCCATTTGTTTTCCATTAGTTGGATTGGCCGTTTGTTTTCCATTAGTTGGAGTGACTAGCGTAATTTGAGGGGCGTGATGCCTACAGTTACAAGCGATTCCACTGGGATAGTAGCGTAACCGCCGTGTGGACCGCGATCTATGGCAACAACCATGGCGAAATTCAAGAGATGAGAAATCTATAGTTTACAAGCGATTCTACTGGGATAGTAGCGAAACCGCCGGGTAAACTGTGATCCATAGGGGAATGTGCTTTCCATATCCATTTTTAAAAAGATTTTTAAAGTATTTTCACTGGGAATTGAAGCAAGTATATTTAGTACTTGGAGATTTTTAGACTTGCGCCTGGCCAGCGTATGCTTAATGTCTTTAAGAACGACAATAGACTTGTTAAATTTCGAGTTAGCAACTATTTTCAAACTTTAAATAGAAAATCAATAATTTGAAACTAAAGTAACATAAATTCCAACCTAATGAACTAAGGAAGAGGATTTTTGAAATGTTTTGAAAATCCACAGCTTTGGAAAAGCTATACTATGTAAATTTCTTAAATGAAGAATTGCAAAATTAAAATTTTGGGTTTTGTAAGTTGAAAACTTTAGTAAAAGACTTTTGCGTCTTGATTGTAGAAAATGATGAATAAATGAGTTAATTAACAAAGCCAACGAGATAAAACAAATAGAATGAATTCTATACTTATTTATTTGCAATAAGTTTTGAGCTTGATAAAAAAAATTGTGTAGAATATAAATATCGGTAAAATTTTAACAATCATTTTTCCTTACTTGTAATTTCGGGACGAAATTCTTCTAAGGAGGGAAGATTGTAACGGCCCTAAATTTTGAACAATTTGAATTGGAAATATTTAATTAATTTTAAATATTTGAATGATAATTTAAATTGAATTCCCAATATAACAATGAAATTGGCGATTAAGTTTTAAGATTTAATCTATGAAAAGTTGAATAAAAATTTAAATTTGACTTTGGAGTTGAAATTGAATATCGAATTTGTATTCTAAAATCAAACTAATGACTTAAGAAAATAATTTGGATACAAGAATTATTATTTATGTAAATTTATAAATGGATGGTTAGTTTTAAATAACATTTTTCTTTTCTTTAAAATAAAAAGGGAATAAAATTTTATTCAATACAAATTAGATAAATAAATACACATAGTTAAAATTCAAACAACATATTTATAAATTTTGGAAAAAATATTATGTAACTACATTGGAGAAATTTTAACAACATAATGTAAACAAAAACAAAACAAAGCAAAGTAATAATAAAACCCATCGAAATTCAAAATAAAAATATAAGAGGAAAAAATTGTTGATTGTTGTTTGGGCTTTGAAAATTTTTGTTGGCCCACGTTTGATGCTAGTGCCATGATTAAGTATACCCGATCCCCTTTATTTCACTTTCTCGTTCATAACCCTACACCCAAAAGAAAATCACGAAAGAAAAAAATGGCGGCACTTGTTCGTTCTCTTCATTCCAAAAAAATAAAATTAGGGCTTCGGCTCTTCAATCCCATTTGGGGCCTTCGTTCGATTGCGTTGCCTTGCTCAATCGTTTTATCTTTGCTCTCTCTGGCTGCATCGTCTTCTACCTAGCTAGCGATGGTGAGTCTTCTCACGATTAATCAGTATTCAAGTTTTTAAATTTGTTTGAATTGGGTGCTTGGTTGCATGCTATGATTTGGTGTTATTTGGCTTCCATTTGCTTGGTTAATTTGCCTTTAAAACTGATAAGAACAGATAAGTCTCTGCATGTATGGTTGTTGGTGTTATTTGCTATCATTTGCTCTGATAATATGATTTAAACTAATAAGAACAGATGCTATTTGAATTTGATTTAAACTGTTGAGGACAGATGCTATCATTTAAAAATCTGATGAGAACAGATGCTATTAAAACTTGACTTGCTTTGTGTTGCTGCATGTGATGGATCTTTGAATCTGGTTGTGGAAAATTGTGTTTATATGTGCTTGGTTGAACCTCTGTTCATATGTGATGTACATATGTGTCTGTAAACCCCCCTATGGTTTGATGTGTTGCTGTGTATTATGCTTGCATGGATGTTTTAGCATAAAGATGGCTTGAATTGATATTTAAATTTGTGAATACCCCTGTACATATCAGTAGCCTATACATTTCAAACATAAAACAAAACTGCATCATTTTTCTTCTGTAAATCTGGAAAGTTGGTTTTGCAAACAAACTTTATTTTCAAGGCAACTCAGGATCTTAAAATTCAAAGTATTAAAACATTTCAGTTTTATTTAAAAAGTTCAAAATATCAAAGGGGCAGTTGTAGTTTTTAAAAGTTTCAAATGAAAGATTGAAAATCAAAGGCCTGATTTTTATTTTATTTATTTTTCCAAACTGAAATCAACTTAGAAAACCAAAACTTTTTCTCTGTTTACCTGTAAATAAATAACTTAAGTCTACTGCATGTTGTGATGTTTGGTTTGGTACCTGTAATTGTTTTGTATAATTGATAATGTACATGCATGAATGTGAATCATTTTGGCTTGTGAATGATTGCTACTTAAGCTGTGATATATGCTTTAAGACTGTGAATTGTGTGTTGTATGTTTATGTATATAGGTGACTGTATGAAAAATTACAACCAGAAACATTTTAACCCTGAAAACATTTTAAACCTGAAAAGAGAAAAAAAAATCCTCTGTGCAAACTGAACATAAAGTGAGTAACACTTCTTTTAAAAAAAAATTTAAGGTAAATCTGGTTGTTGAATTATGTTTTAAATAAGTTGTATTTGTATATTTGTTGAAAACTCCTGTGCATTTGTGATGTGAGTTATATGAACATTTTGAAAAGCCTAAAGAACATTTCTGTTCTAAGATTTCAAGCCTGGTTTCAATTTAAATGATTCCTCTTTAACCATTAATATTTAAAACTTAGGATTTAAATAAATATTGTTTGTTTAGGCTATGAACTAAATTTTTAAAATTTATTTAACTTAAATAGAAACTGAAATTGCTCTGGTAATCAAGTTTAAAAGGGAAAAAAATTGAAAACAAGTTGGAGTCTAGTTCTTTTGAACTTGCACTAGGTCCCTGCATCAAATTTAAAACAAGTTCTGGAAAAAAAAATTTACTGGAAAGAAAAATAAGATGTGAGTAAACCCCTGTTTCCTTTTTATCAATGTTGCCATGTATGTTTGGGTGATGAAGGAAACCTAAATTTTGTTGCATGCTAGAGATTTGAGTGTACAATTGAATGTTTGGCTTGTTATGTTGATTTTACATAAATAATAATCACTGTTTAGTTTGAGAAAACCAAATCTGTCAAACTCCCTTTTTCTTCTTTCCCTCTGTCTCTCTTTCTTGTTGAATTCGGAAAAAAATAAACAAGTTGAAGTTTATACTTTAAGCCTTTACCATGGATTCAGATTTAATCAAAGCAAAACCACTGTTCTTTTACTGGGAAAAATTTGAAGAAAAAATAATAATAATAAATACAGTGGAAGATCCTTTGTGATAAACACAGTGAGCAACTTCTATATGTAAAAATCCTTATCCATTTCTCTATTGAAGCTGTGAGTAATCTGCTCTTCTTTTTTAATGCTTAAACCTGTTGAAAAAGATGCTTGTTAGTAATTTCTTACTTGGAACTTTGTCCATGCTTTGCTGTGTGCTCGTATGTCCTACATTTTGCCTGCACACTTGTGCACTTTTTGTTTGAACCCATGTATTTCATTTGAAGTAAGTTGAACTGGTTGCCTGAGTTGTTCATGTGATATACTTGAGACTTTAGACTTGATTTTGTTGTTGCATGCAGTGGCAGTTCCATATATATATGTCCATGTACTTGAAACTACTTGATGCTGCACACTTGTGCTTCGCCTTGATCACTTCTGCTGTTGTCATTTTGTGTTGTTGTCTTGCATTTGCCGAGTCCATGTGTAAGTTCCCATACATCCATCTTAGTTTGTTATTTCCAGGTGCACTTGGTTTGTGATTTTGTTGGGCCTTGTTCTTGTGCACTGACCATATGGTCTTTGCTTATTTGTAGCTTGTATCACTTGTTCACCTGCATTTGTAGTTGCATTCCATTTTGTTGCATTTGGACTTGACTGTTGCATTTGTAGTTGCATTCCATTTTGTTGCATTTGGACTTGACTGTTGCACTTGTAGTTGCATTCCATTCCGTTGCATTTGGTCTGCAGACTCTGCACTCTGTAAACTTCGAGTGGTATTTGTGAATCTTTCGTTGCTTCATGTCTTTGGCATTTCTGAGTCTCTGCCTTTGATAGCCTGCTTTGACATTTGTTACTTGTATTGCTTTGTCTGATGCCTTCTTGACTCTTTTGTCTGTGTATTGGTCTTGACTTGAACCTAGTTTTGAAACTTGGGTTTGACCCTATTTTGGTCTGATAGCTGTGTTTTTGTTTGGTGCACACGAGTTGGCGAGGCAGTGCACATGTGTATGTATATACGTGTGTACTGCAGCCACACAGGATTGACAGATTTTAAAACTTGAAGTTGTTAATATGAAAATCCATAATAGATTTAAATTGATTCATGTGGTTCATCATCTCTGTGGCATAGTTTACACACTGTATTTTGGGCTGTTACCATTTTATTCCAATTCATTGCAAATTTATTTACTTGAATTAAGATTAATCCTGACTCGAGTGTTTTTGTGTTTTGCAATAAACGCTCGGGTCAGACCGAGTATTTTTACAGCTTGAAGATTTTCGGGCAGCGAAGTTAGAGAGAGGGGAATTACCGCATCGCTAAAGCTTTTTAGAAAATTTTCTTGTACTTAATAAAAATTGTTCCGCTGCATAAAATGTAATGCATTGTATAAACTCTGATATTTGTATATAAAAGAAAA
This sequence comes from Allium cepa, assembly GCA_030765085.1. Lineage (NCBI taxonomy): Eukaryota > Viridiplantae > Streptophyta > Magnoliopsida > Asparagales > Amaryllidaceae > Allium > Allium cepa. Next base: position 379,895,650 of record CM060928.1, on the reverse strand, counting down.
GTTCATTTATAAAATATATATTATTGTTTCTGTGATTCTGTGACTGATTCTGTTTAAATGTTATAAACTAAATAACAATCCGTCATTTGAACGTTTCTAGTTGGTTTAATTACCGACTAGAGGCGGTCAGAGCGGCGGGTCGTTACAAAAGTGGTATCAGAGCTTTGGTTTACACAAAGCTTAGTTTATGGCGTTTAATATGAATAGTTACTAGAATCACTTTAAAGAAAGTGTTTTCAAATCTAAAGAAGTATAAAATTGTTTTCTTTAAAATAAAAGGTATTTTGAAAATTAGAATCATTTTCGGAAATTCCCCTCTCTAAATTTAGGTTTGCGATAGTTTCTCTTCGGTGAGATCTCCTTAGATTTGAGTTTCGATCGTTCGGAAACTCATTATCGAATTGTTGAGATTTATGAAAAATGAAATATGAGTTAAATGAATTAATGAATTGGTTTAAATCGAATATTTTGAAAATCTCCAAAGTGATAATTGGGAAATAAAATGATATGTCAATTTGATCATAACCAAGCGGATTATTGAACTATAACTTGAGAATTTGATTCTGGATTCTTTTAAAATTAATTTCAAATGTGGTGGAGAACGATTTAATAAGTAAATGGATTATAAGTATTTAACTTATAATATGGACCTTTGGTATATAACTAAGTTATATGAATTGAATTGAATTAATAAAGGAGATTATAAATCAAAGTTTTATAAATAGAAGTGGAATTTGTAAAGATTGTTTATAAATTCGAAACCAATTGAATGTGATAAATGAAACATAGAAGATATTAAAGAAGATATGAATCTAATGAAACCAAGTCGATAAATGATTTACTAAAGAATTAGTTGACTATTTTTGAAATAGAAAGTAAATGCAAAATTCAAATGGAATTTAGATTTCAAATTTGATGTTTGTCAACATGAAAATCCATAATAGATTTAATGGATTCAATGATGAATTTGAATTTTGTAAAGACCCGTAAATCCGTACTCCTTGAATAGACACTAATCTCCATTGATTAATTCAAGATGAACGAAAATACGAACCCTTAGGGGTTTAAGAAAAATTTAGGAAAAGAAAAAGAGAGAAAAAGGTAGAAGATAGAGGGAAAAGAAAATAGAAAATTTGAAAATAGAAATTAGAGAGAATAGAAAATGGAGGGGAAAGAAAAAATAGAACATAGAACGGAATAGAAAACAACAGAATCACATCAGAATCTCACAATTCGCAGCGGAACAACATATAATAATAAATGAATAATCTTTAAACAAAGAACTATATCAGTTATTACATTACATCACATTACATTGCATCATATCATCAGAGTGTACAACAACAACAACAAACAGCGGAAAAAGAAATACTATATAAACTAGTAATACGCCATGCCATCCAGCTTGCCTCCAGCAACTCCTGAATATCCAGAATATCCTGATAAACCTTAACTCTTGACTGCCCGTGTGGAAATTGGTGGGCACCCAGAGTTTAGGAAGGAAAACAATAAACTCCGAGTCAGTCATGTGACTGGTGTGAGAACTCAAAACAGTTTATTTATCTTTAAAAATCAAAATAGAGGAATATTTTTAAAGTCAATTCGCAATGCTTTTAAAAATGAGACTACCATAAGACCTCCTGCCACACACACAATGCAAACGCAGACTTGGAGAAGATTTCTCCTTATGATAGCCAAAGATGCTTGATACGCATTAAAAAAAGAACATTTCATATTATTATTAGTGCATAGTGTATAAAATTCATTTCGAAAGTAGAATATAAATCTTAGCCAGCATAGGTACCATTATATTATGCCTACTACAGCTACTTCCTGAGGAAGCAGGTTCTACAACTAAAACCGTACAAGATCGTATTGTTTCTTTGGATTTCCAACGAATGGTCAGGCCAAGGAACTTCCCATTGCCACATGAGAATGCCCCTAGAAAGACATCCCCGAGAACCAAACCGGAACTCTGCCAACACAAGGCCGGGTTACCCCTAACTGGGTAACTACTGACACGAGCACGCCATTCCCCGATCGTAAACGACCTTTCTCACGGGATCCCGATAATCAACAACCACAAAGTAATAAATTCGCAGTAACCACATAGGTTAAATATCTGGGCTCCATACCATGATACCACCTCTATCCAGAAGGAAATGTACATACCCTAAAGGGAGCTACCCCTCATAACCTTGCCGCATCTTTCCTGTTTTGACCATTCCGGGGTGTGAGGCTCGACGAATTCACGTCCACAAAAACATACTTTATACAAAAGCCATGCTTTGGGTCAACAAATGATCAACACAATGATCACCAAGATAGACGATCAAATAAATGATCCTATCACAAATAATCAACACAATGATCATTTCAGCAACACTCAGCATGTCACATTACCAAATTGGGAATATATCGATGATAACTTCAACTATATAACCTCTGAGCTCGTACGTCTCAGAGAAGGGTGTTAAGCTAAAAGAATAAATTCTCCGCCACCAACAGAAATATATTTGAAAGAAATCTGCTTTATATCTCAATTTGTAACGTCAGACATACAATCCATACAAGTCTGTTCCGGGCTCGAACAAAACCGAAGGCACTTACAAAGAAGTCCTTGCAATCCGGATATTCACAATCCTGATCGGATTTCCCATCACTTAGGGAGTCTCTATACCGCTGCAACTCAGTGTAGAGACAATCGACAGGTCATCCTATCGCTCTCGCAAATACCGGGTCTTCAACACCGATCTTCAATGCAATTATAACGACGTATCACATATTCGGAATGGGTTATACGACCCCATGGTCCTTTCCCGGTTAACCCGAATAGTGAGCGCTTATTCAAAAATAAGTGTGTCATTCACATTCAAACAAATCACATCAAATACCCATTCAAAGGGAAATATTGATAGTCGGTTATTGAACTATCACTGGATATGCACACATCACCAGTTTCCAAATAATTTTCCAAATTATTTATCTTCCAAAATCTCTTTACTAGATATATAGTTTCAATTCTTCAAAAAATAAATCAATATTTATTTTTAAACAAATTCCACTTGCTTTTATAAATTCCTTAGTGAATTTATAATCCAAAATATCTATGAATATTCGATTTCAATTATTCATTTCAATTTATCTTCAAAAAGATAAATTCTCAAAATATTCACCTTATATTGGAAAACATTTCCATGCTTATACATTCATAAGTAATTCACAAATTTTATTTAATTTCAACACTTGGAAAATATTCAATATACTTAAATAAAAAATAAGTATATATTTCATTCTTTAAGGAAATCATTCTCTTAAACATATTTATTTGGGCCAAAACGAATGTTGCGTAAAACATCGTTACGACAACCCAAAATCACTAGTATAGGGATTCGAAATTAAAATAGATATATAAATCCCAATACTATACAAAACATTTCCTTTCGGAAATCATTTACTATAACAACAGTGTTATAGTCCATTATTTCCTTCTATTTCTCGAAAACGTCTATTACAACAATAAATGTTGAAATCTATGGTTTCGAATCTCAACACATTTAAAACATCGTTAGATCGTTTTAATTCTATTTCAAATATCACATTCAAAACAATTTCTTTAACATATTATTCACTATTCAAAAACGTGAATATACTACATTAACAATTTCATCACTTCTATTCATTTTATTTCAAAGGATTATTCACTATTCAAAAATGTGAATATAACTCCATTTATAGGTTTCAACAAATTTTCTTGTCAAAATAAATCATTTGCGAATTTATAAAACAACGTTTATAAATTTCATTTCTATTTATTTATAAAAACTTCCTTTTTATAAATTCTTTTATTAACCTATTCCAGTTTATAACTCAATAATAAACTAAAAGTTCATATTATAAGTTAAATACTTATAAAACGATTATTTTACAAAATCGTTCCTCTAAAGACTTTCCAAACCATAAATCTTATAACTTATAAGATTCATTTATTTAACCAAATCTATTCTTCAAATAACTTCACAAATTTATAGTTCTTACTATTTATAAATTTCATTTATAACTTCACCGTTTATAATTCTATAAATTTCATTCTTTAATGAAATTCATTTTCACTTCATTCAAACACTTATAAAAACTCGTTTTATAATTTCAATATCTCAATTTATAAATATCCATTTATAAATCTCTTATATAAATCAATTCATATTAATATTTTAAAAACGTCTTTAAACTCCTTTATAATTTCATCATTTTGATTTATAAAATAATCAAATTTCATAAATCCTATATTTAAACTTTTCACAATAAATTCTAAAATCCCGATTAAACTATTTTATAAAATCGTTAGCATCATATTCTCAAAAATCAGTTTTTAACTATATTTCCCAAAAATCATAATTTTTATAACTTTAAAAATTATAACGTTTATTTATATAAAATGGATCAATTCCAAAAATATTTTATATTTTCAAAAATCACTTTAAAAATCATTTTAAAATCCCAAAATTTGGGTCCAATGATGCTACACACCAAATAGTCAATCACGACTACAACATCATATATCGATATGATAGTCCATCAAATATCAAAATATCTGAAATCAAATAAATACTATTGAGGAATCCAGTTGGATCCCTCCAACCTGTTTTCCTGCATCCACAAACATTAGCACAATACCAATTTCGCTCCAGTACGAAATTATCGCGGTATATGGGATTTAAATATTATCCGCTTAATAGACGGCGCAATAGGGTCTCATCCGCTAAAAAATGCGGGGAATCAACAACTGCAATATATACATATGCCAATATATATATATTGATATTATTTATAATACCAATTTCACCGTTTATGAAATATTCGCGGTATATGTTTTTAATAAATAACATTCGCTCACTAACGGCGCATAATGTCTATTTTAACAATCAATATATAACAATCATCATTAAAACATGCATTCAAATATTTTAAATCTAACTATTTAAAATAAAATCGAAACTGATTCGATTGAGTGAGAAGTTCTCACCTTGATTTTAAATTCCGTTTTAGCGATTTATTTCGAATAAAATTAAACGGACGTTTAATTTTACCCAAAATTCTCACTAACTCCAAACGACTCCAATCCAACTCCATCGCGTAGTGCTCGTCCATACGATTCCAACGCAACTGGTTTCGCGCGTTTTCGACCTCGTATGAAAAAGTTATTGATTTTATAAGTTTGCACGAATTTATACTTAATATTTACAACATTAATTATAAAATTTATAACCTAACAATTATAGGCCGTTAGATCTTGCTTCTCCTCCATCATGACCGCACGCATCACCATCTTCCACCACGTTTTCATCTCCAGACACTCACGCGAATAGAACCCATAACATCACGAACTAGGGTTAGCATTTGCTCCTCCATCACTCGACTATACTTCATCAAACTACCACCATCGCGAAGCCCCCAACACAAGCTACCCACGGCCAGAAGGGCACGCAACTCGGCCTCCATCCTAGCACGAAAATCGAGAATGAACGCGCGGACTTTGCGGCCTGATTCCCATCAATTTACAGCTCCATACGCGATCATATCCGTTGAACTCGTAGATCTAGATGTGCTCTACGATTCTCTAGTTAGAAGTTCGTCGAATCGTTGCACGGATTTGAAGAAATTTGGAGATGAAGATGGGAGCATTTCGGCCGTTCATGGGGAGGGTGGCGGCTGCAGTTATGAAACTAGGGTTTTCTTTTTTTTTCTTTTTTTGAGATTTATGGTGTATTTATAGGAAAAATTCGAACACTATTCATCCGGAAATTCCGAACTCCGATTTACGCGCCGTAACCAGCGTTTCTAGGGTTTACCCCACGTTCCGGACACAATGGAACAGGTTTCGAAAGCTAATTCGGACATCTGTGTGAGTTATGGCTGTAAACGCTCAATTTAAATTAAACCGATTTAAACGATTTTCTAGGCGTTTTAATTTGTAACGGACAAACGGTAAATCCAATCGACTTGAAATTTGAAACCTTACAATAATATCATATTACGGATCCGATGAAACTGGTTTCGTCGAAATCCGAGACTTTTTGAAAAATGGCTATTTTCACTCGTCAAATTTAAATTAAAAACAATTCGATGCGTTTCGAGCTGCCACGCTCAAACGATAACTCCGATTGACACGAAAATTGAAATCCGGTAATAACTAACTATTACGGATCCAATGGAACTGGTTTCGTTCAATTCTGAGACTGTTCAAAAATTGACTATTTTCACTAGTCGATTTTAATATTAAAATATTCAATTTTCACAAATTAACTTTTAATTCGATTTTAAAAGTTCTAAAATATCATTCTAACTCCAACATGATAAAATAAAATTTTAAAAATCATTTTCAATCATATTTAACTCAATTTTCAATAATTTCCATAATTTAACATATTAAATTATCGTTTTAATTATCCAATTAAATCCAAAAATTCAAATAAAAATTTATTTGACTTATAAATTCACTTATTAATATTTAAAATTAATTAAATATTCAAATTTTAATTAAATAAAATTCTGGGTCGTTACAATCTTCCCCCCTTAAAAGAATTTCGTCCTCGAAATTATTAAGTAAGAAAAGTTACAGAATCTATTAATTTTCCATAAATTCATAATTAAAACTTCTTATAATACTTTACTAAGTTTTCAAATCATACTTAGTTATCTTTTCAAAAACAACTACTATTGTTTAACTTTCAATTCAAAATCAAAGTTAAAGTTTTCAAAATTTTCCAATTTTCTCAAAAATTTTCTAACGTCTTAAATTTCCGGAAAAATTCGCCATAGTCTCCTTTGCACGGCTCGATCCGAAAAAAAAATGACAGTATATATATCACAAATATACATCTCATCAAGTAATGAGGCATCCCGAAGGGAAAAAAGTGTAAAAGTACGATATTTAATCCGAGATATGTACCTTATATTTTATTAGCGAGCATATACGGCTAATATAGCGCGAAAGCGAACTCCAAATGCGAAGCAAACACGATCCGCACCTACTAAACACTCAACAAACAACATGAGAATCATGTATATAGACAATAGTATCAATATACAACATATAGCAACTGAAACAAAAGCAACAAATGCAAACATCAACCAACTATCATTCATAACCAATAAATATTCATTCATATTCTCATTAATATTCAATGAAATGGTTTTCAATTAATCACATTTGATTCATTAACAGTGGGTTTACTAACATTCATTTTCAATTTGCTTATATTCACTAATTCATATTCAAGTTGGTTCACTTCCAATTCAAATTCAATTCTATTTAAGTTTCACTTAACTTCTAATTGAATTCCAATTACTTTAGTTTTCAATTTCATTAATACTTAATGAACTTATATTCAATCAATCAACTAACATCCGTATAACAACCAATGTATATTAATTACAACCAAATGCCTTTGCATATATTCATTCAATTTGGTTTAATTAAATTGATTTTTATTCAACTATTCAACTTCCAATAACTTTAGATTTTAATGAATTAGCACTTACATCCATTTTCTTCATATCAACTTTATTTATATTCAATTGATTCATTCAATTCAATTATAAAAGTTGAATTTCATTCACATAACTCAAGTTCAAATTTATCACTTGGTTTTATTAATTTATTTTGATACCAATATCAACTTCATTCAACATTTCTTAAGTTATACTTCCATTTAACTTTAAATTCACTTTTACTTACAACTCATATTTATAAATATATTCATATAGTTTCACTTCTTATATATATAAGTTTATTTCACAATTGTAAATCACTTTAATTATACTTCAATTCTTATAATTCTTTTTATTTATACAATTTTTCTTTTATTTAGATTATTCAAACATCTAAACAATCAACTTATATACACTTTAATAATTTTGAAAAATTATTTCTTCATATATAAAATATATACAAGGTAAAATTATTTCATTTACCCAATTTAAAAACAATACTGTGTCGAATTGTTCTATACAAGTGTTTAGAGATCCCTATCAACAACGTTAATTACTCGTATTAACCAGAATCTATATACCACTCAACAAACCAATCATCACAATATAAAACAATTTTATATATTCACTAACAAATACGCTCTTATAGCTATTATTACACTCAAACTCATTCTAGAGTACTACTGACTCTATCTCTAATGAGTCATACCCAACAGAACCATGGTTGTCGCTTAACCATAAGCTCTGATACCAACTGTAAAGACCCGTAAATCCGTACTCCTTGAATATACACTAATCTCCATTGATTAATTCAAGATGAACGAAAATACGAACCCTTAGGGGTTTAAGAAAAATTTAGGAAAAGAAAAAGAGAGAAAAAGGTAGAAGATAGAGGGAAAAGAAAATAGAAAATTTGAAAATAAAAATTAGAGAGAATAGAAAATGGAGGGGAAAGAAAAAATAGAACATAGAACGGAATAGAAAACAACAGAATCACATCAGAATCTCACAATTCGCAGCGGAACAACATATAATAATAAATGAATAATCTTTAAACAAAGAACTATATCAGTTATTACATTACATCACATTACATTACATCATATCATCAAAGTGTACAACAACAACAACAAACAGCGGAAAAAGAAATACTATATAAACTAGTAATACGCCATGCCATCCAGCTTGCCTCCAGCAACTCCTGAATATCCAGAATATCCTAATAAACCTTAACTCTTGACCGCCCGTGTGGAAATTGGTGGGCACCCAGAGTTTAGGAAGGAAAACAATAAACTCCGAGTCAGTCATGTGACTGGTGTGAGAACTCAAAACAGTTTATTTATCTTTAAAAATCAAAATAGAGGAATATTTTTAAAGTCAATTCGCAATGCTTTTAAAAATGAGACTACCATAAGACCTCCTGCCACACACACAATGCAAACGCAGACTTGGAGAAGATTTCTCCTTATGATAGCCAAAGATGCTTGATACGCATTAAAAAAAGAACATTTGATATTATTATTAGTGCATAGTGTATAAAATTCATTTCGAAAGTAGAATATAAATCTTAGCCAGCATAGGTACCATTATATTATGCCTACTATAGCTACTTCCTGAGGAAGCAGGTTCTACAACTAAAACCGTACAAGATCGTATTATTTCTTTGGATTTCCAACGAATGGTCAGGCCAAGGAACTTCCCATTGCCACATGAGAATACCTCTAGAAAGACATCCCCGAGAACCAAACCGGAACTCTGCCAACACAAGGCCGGGTTACCCCTAACTGGGTAACTACTGACACGAGCACGCCATTCCCCGATCGTAAACGACCTTTCTCACGGGATCCCGATAACCAACAACCACAAAGTAATAAATTCGCAGTAACCACATAGGTTAAATATCTGGGCTCCATACCATGATACCACCTCTATCCAGAAGGAAATGTACATACCCTAAAGGGAGCTACCCCTCATAACCTTGCCGCATCTTTCCTGTTTTGACCATTCCGGGGTGTGAGGCTCGACGAATTCACGTCCACAAAAACATACTTTATACAAAAGCCATGCTTTGGGTCAACAAATGATCAACACAATGATCACCAAGATAGACGATCAAATAAATGATCCTATCACAAATAATCAACACAATGATCATTTCAGCAACACTCAGCATGTCACATTACCAAATTGGGAATATATCGCTGATAACTTCAACTATATAACCTCTGAGCTCGTACGTCTCAGAGAAGGGTGTTAAGCTAAAAGAATAAATTCTCCGCCACCAACAGAAATATATTTGAAAGAAATCTGCTTTATATCTCAATTTGTAACGTCAGACATACAATCCATACAAGTCTGTTCCGGGATCGAACAAAACCGAAGGCACTTACAAAGAAGTCCTTGCAATCCGGATATTCACAATCCTGATCGGATTTCCCATCACTTAGGGAGTCTCTATACCGCTGCAACTCAGTGCAGAGACAATCGACAGGTAATCCTATCGCTCTCGCAAATACCGGGTCTTCAACACCGATCTTCAATGCAACTATAACGACGTATCAAATATTCGGAATGGGTTATACGACCCCATGGTCCTTTCCCGGTTAACCCGAATAGTGAGCGCTTATTCAAAAATAAGTGTGTCATTCACATTCAAACAAATCACATCAAATACCCATTCAAAGGGAAATATTGATAGTCGGTTATTGAACTATCACTGGATATGCACACATCACCAGTTTCCAAATAATTTTCCAAATTATTTATCTTCCAAAATCTCTTTACTAGATATATAGTTTCAATTCTTCAAAAAATAAATCAATATTTATTTTTAAACAAATTCCACTTGATTTTATAAATTCCTTAGTGAATTTATAATCCAAAATATCTATGAATATTCGATTTCAATTATTCATTTCAATTTATCTTCAAAAAGATAAATTCTCAAAATATTCACCTTATATTGGAAAACATTTCCATACTTATACATTCATAAGTAATTCACAAATTTTATTTAATTTCAACACTTGGAAAATATTCAATATACTTAAATCAAAAATAAGTATATATTTCATTCTTTAAGGAAATCATTCTCTTAAACATATTTATTTGGGCCAAAACGAATGTTGCGTAAAACATCGTTACGACAACCCAAAATCACTAGTATAGGGATTCGAAATTAAAATAGATATATAAATCCCAATACTATACAAAACATTTCCTTTCGGAAATCATTTACTATAACAACAGTGTTATAGTCCATTATTTCCTTCTATTTCTCGAAAACGTCTATTTCAACAATAAATGTTGAAATCTATGGTTTCGAATCTCAACACATTTAAAACATCGTTAGATCGTTTTAATTCTATTTCAAATATCACATTCAAAACAATTTCTTTAACATATTATTCACTATTCAAAAACGTGAATATACTACATTAACAATTTCATCACTTCTATTCATTTTATTTCAAAGGATTATTCACTATTCAAAAATGTGAATATAACTCCATTTATAGGTTTCAACAAATTTTCTTGTCAAAATAAGTCATTTGCGAATTTATAAAACAACGTTTATAAATTTCATTTCTATTTATTTATAAAAACTTCCCTTTTATAAATTCTTTTATTAACCTATTCCAGTTTATAACTCAATTATAAACTAAAAGTTCATATTATAAGTTAAATACTTATAAAACGATTATTTTACAAAATCGTTCCTCTAAAGACTTTCCAAACCATAAATCTTATAACTTATAAGATTCATTTATTTAACCAAATCTATTCTTCAAATAACTTCACAAATTTATAGTTCTTACTATTTATAAATTTCATTTATAACTTCACCGTTTATAATTCTATAAATTTCATTCTTTAATGAAATTCATTTTCACTTCATTCAAACACTTATAAAAACTCGTTTTATAATTTCAATATCTCAATTTATAAATATCCATTTATAAATCTCTTATATAAATCAATTCATATTAATATTTTAAAAACGTCTTTAAACTCCTTTATAATTTCATCATTTTGATTTATAAAATAATCAAATTTCATAAATCCTATATTTAAACTTTTCACAATAAATTCTAAAATCCCGATTAAACTATTTTATAAAATCGTTAGCATCATATTCTCAAAAATCAGTTTTTAACTATATTTCCCAAAAATCATAATTTTTATAACTTTAAAAATTATAACGTTTATTTATATAAAATGGATCAATTCCAAAAATATTTTATATTTTCAAAAATCACTTTAAAAATCATTTTAAAATCCCAAAATTTGGGTCCAATGATGCTACACACCAAATAGTCAATCACGACTACAACATCATATATCGATATGATAGTCCATCAAATATCAAAATATCTGAAATCAAATAAATACTGTTGAGGAATCCAGTTGGATCCCTCCAACCTGTTTTCCTGCATCCACAAACATTAGCACAATACCAATTTCGCTCCAGTACGAAATTATCGCGGTATATGGGATTTAAATATTATCCGCTTAATAGACGGCGCAATAGGGTCTCATCCGCTAAAAAATGCGGGGAATCAACAACTGCAATATATACATATGCCAATATATATATATTGATATTATTTATAATACCAATTTCACTGTTTATGAAATATTCGCGGTATATGTTTTTAATAAATAACATCCGCTGACTAACGGCGCATAATGTCTATTTTAACAATCAATATATAACAATCATCATTCAAACATGCATTCAAATATTTTAAATCTAACTATTTAAAATAAAATCGAAACTGATTCGATTGAGTGAGAAGTTCTCACCTTGATTTTAAATTCCGTTTTAGCGATTTATTTCGAATAAAATTAAACGGACGTTTAATTTTACCCAAAATTCTCACTAACTCCAAACGACTCCAATCCAACTCCATCGCGTAGTGCTCGTCCATACGATTCCAACGCAACTGGTTTCGCGCGTTTTCGACCTCGTATGAAAAAGTTATTGATTTTATAAGTTTGCATGAATTTATACTTAATATTTACAACATTAATTATAAAATTTATAACCTAACAATTATAGGCCGTTAGATCTTGCTTCTCCTCCATCATGACCGCACGCATCACCATCTTCCACCACGTTTTCATCTCCAGACACTCACGCGAATAGAACCCGTAACATCACGAACTAGGGTTAGCATTTGCTCCTCCATCACTCGACTATACTTCATCAAACTACCACCATCGCGAAGCCCCCAACACAAGCTACCCACGGCCAGAAGGGCACGCAACTCGGCCTCCATCCTAGCACGAAAATCGAGAATGAACGCGCGGCCTTTGCGGCCTGATTCCCATCAATTTACAGCTCCATACGCGATCATATCCGTTGAACTCGTATATCTAAATGTGCTCTACGATTCTCTAGTTAGAAGTTCGTCGAATCGTTGCACGGATTTGAAGAAATTTGGAGATGAAGATGGGAGCATTTCAGCCGTTCATGGGGAGGGTGGCGGCTGCAGTTATGAAACTAGGGTTTTTTTTTTTTTTTTTTTTTGAGATTTATGGTGTATTTATAGGAAAAATTCGAACACTATTCATCCGGAAATTCCGAACTCCGATTTACGCGCCGTAACCAGCGTTTCTAGGGTTTACCCCGCGTTCCGGACACAATGGAACAGGTTTCGAAAGCTAATTCGGACATCTGTGCGAGTTATGGCTGTAAACGCTCAATTTAAATTAAACCGATTTAAACGATTTTCTAGGCGTTTTAATTTGTAACGGACAAACGGTAAATCAAATCGACTTGAAATTTGAAACCTTACAATAATATCACATTACGGATCCGATGAAACTGGTTTCGTCGAAATCCGAGACTTTTTGAAAAATGGGTATTTTCACTCGTCAAATTTAAATTAAAAACAATTCGATGCGTTTCGAGCTGCCACGCTCAAACGATAACTCCGATTGACACGAAAATTGAAATCCGGTAATAACTAACTATTACGGATCCAATGGAACTGGTTTCGTTCAATTCTGAGACTGTTCAAAAATTGACTATTTTCACTAGTCGATTTTAATATTAAAATATTCAATTTTCACAAATTAACTTTTAATTCGATTTTAAAAGTTCTAAAATATCATTCAAACTCCAACATGATAAAATAAAATTTTACAAATCATTTTCAATCATATTTAACTCAATTTTCAATTATTTCCATAATTTAACATATTAAATTATCGTTTTAATTGTCTAATTAAATCCAAAAATTCAAATAAAAATTTATTTGACTTATAAATTCACTTATTAATATTTAAAATTAATTAAATATTCAAATTTTAATTAAATAAAATTCTGGGTCGTTACAAATTTGATCGGGCAGAGAATTAAGTTAAGTGGAAACTTAATGTTGGAAATTTGAAGTTGGTTTAAAACCAATATTTTGAAATGTATGCGGAATTCAAACTATGAATTAAGTTGAAGTTGAAAAACTTAAATGGGAATGTTTTTGGGAAGCAATATTATGAAATGAAGTTAATCCATTTTAAGTTGTTTTGAAATGTGTTAAGAATCGAAGGCATAGATTTCAACATTCATTGTTGAAGTAGACGTTTTCGAGAGAAATAAAAGGAAATGGTAGACTATAACACTGTTGTTATAGTAAATGGTTTCCAAAAGGAAATGTTTTATTTAGTATTGGGATTTATATATCTATTTTAAATTCGAATCCCTATACGAGTGATTTTGGGTCGTCGTAACGATGTTTTACGCAACATTCGTTTTGACTCAAATTAATGTGTTTAAAAGAATGATTTCCTTTAAGAATGAGATATATACTTAATTATGCTCTAAGTATATTGAATATTTTCAAAGTGTTGAAAATAAATGGATTTGTGAATTACTTATTATTGAATAAGTATGGAAATATTTTCCAATATGAAATGAAAGGTTTGAAATTTTATCTTTTAAAGATAAAGTGAAAAGTGAATGTTTTGAGATTTTATCTTTTAAAGATAAATTGAAAATGAATATGTGAAATCGATTTGAAAATCGTATATTCATAGATATTTTGGAAATGTAAATTCATTATGGAATTTATAAAAGAAAGGGAAATTTGTTAAAAAAATAAACATTGATTTATTTTTGAAATGTGGAAATAAATTTACGGATTTGGAACGTAAGTTTAAAATAAATCGGTAAAGATTTATTTGATTGATTTAAATGAACCATTTTAAGTTTAAAATGGATAACTATTTGGAAATGTTTCTGTTTAAGGAAATTGCTTTGAAATTTGTTTTCAAAGATTGAAAGGTGAAAAAAAAATGATTTGAAATTTGTTTTCAAATGGTTAAGTGTGGAAAAAAAAATTATATATATCTTGTGTAGATATTTTTTTGGGAAATTTGAACAATTAGTTCAACTTGGAAATTTTCAAAATGATTGAATCTTGAGTTAAATTGAGTTTAACTTTGACACCCAAAAACAATATAAGTTGAACTTTGAATTTTGAGTAGTTGATTTGGACTGTATGTCTAACATTGTGAATTGACGACATAGCAATTGATCTCTATTGAATATATATCTGTTGGTGGCGGAGAATTTATTCTCTTAGCTTAACGCCCTTCTCTGAGACGTACGAGCTCAGAGATTATATATCGATAGACATCAATTATGTGTTGAGAATTGACGATGTAACATGAAATCCAAATCGAGTGTGAAGTCGATAATAAATTGAATTATGAATGTGAATTAGGTTTGAGATAACCTTAAATTTTCAAATCGACTTAGAGGAAAATTTTAAATGGATAATGAAATGGAAAATTTGTGAATCCTCTATTTGTTATGGGTATGAGATATTGAGGTTTTCAGAACGTATATATGAGAATACGATAAATTCGAAAACCATTAGTTTGGAAAGAAATTGTTATGGAAAACTTATGTAAGTACATGAGTATGATATGTACGAAATGTGAATGAAATATTATATATGTATATATGATATTATGTTTTCCAAATTGAGGATATGGAAAAGTACCTTCCATTTAAAATTTGTGAAGGTTGTTGGAACTCGAGATGAGTGTCCATTTGAAGATCGTAGCTACGTAGAATTCCATTAGTTAGATTGACCATTTGATTTCCATTAGTTGGATTGACCATTTGATTTCCATTAGTTGGATTGACCATTTGTTTTCCATTAGTTGGATTTGCCATTTGTTTTCCATTAGTTGGATTGGCCGTTTGTTTTCCATTAGTTGGAGTGACTAGCGTAATTTGAGGGGCGTGATGCCTACAGTTACAAGCGATTCCACTGGGATAGTAGCGTAACCGCCATGTGGACCGCGATCTATGGCAACAACCATGGCGAAATTCAAGAGATGAGAAATCTATAGTTTACAAGCGATTCTACTGGGATAGTAGCGAAACCGCCGGGTAAACTGTGATCCATAGGGGAATGTGCTTTCCATATCTATTTTTAAAAAGATTTTTAAAGTATTTTCACTGGGAATTGAAGCAAGTATATTTAGTACTTGGAGATTTTTAGACTTGCGCCTGGCCAGCGTATGCTTAATGTCTTTAAGAACGACAATAGACTTGTTAAATTTCGAGTTAGCAAGTATTTTCAAACTTTAAATAGAAAATCAATAATTTGAAACTAAAGTAACATAAATTCCAACCTAATGAACTAAGGAAGAGGATTTTTGAAATGTTTTGAAAATCCACAGCTTTGGAAAAGCTATACTATTGTGACGCCCCACCTCTATACCCACGCTAGCCAAGAACACTCCGGAGAAGTGCTGTCAACTAGCACGGAGAATAAGGCTGTTGAGGAGCGACCATCCATGTAATTGCTTATCACACGGTGGCTATAAATAATCTTCGGAAACAAACATAGAAATAATCATATCACAAATCAGTCACAGATATCCATATCACAAAGGCGGAAGAAGATATGAATATATAACTAACACATGAAAGTGTACATCAGAGTAGTGGTCAATAAGATCCACGATAATACAAAAGAATAGCAACACGTGCTATACAAAAGAATACAACTATGAGTCTATATCTCAAGTGTATACAACAAAAACTTCTAATCTAAACAGTTAGCCAAAAGTCAGAGTGATGAATCCCTGGGAAGAAGTCAAGCAGAAGCACCTGTAACATCTCGGTCTGATCCGAGTATTATTTAAGAAAATAATAAACGGATCAGTCTAGCTATAAATATCAGATGACATGATATAACATAAAAGATATGGCATAAACATAAACATCCATAACGACATACCACTATATAAGTATGTAAATAATGATCAACAGAAGATCAATCAATAAGAGATAATCAATATCACAAGAATCTTCTCAAGGATTCGAAGGGGGCATCATACCCTAAACTTGTACTCATAACAAGTCAATGACATAAATTCCAGAAATCAACACGAGAAATCCAGAAATCATAAAAAGGGAAAGAGGCCTATCACATGACGGTCCGAAGACCAAGGGGAGCTACCCCACATGTGTGAATGGAATCACACAGATTAAGGTCCAGACTAACCAAAAAGCAAAAAGGTATGTGTGAGTGGAATCACACAAGTGGTGTCTAGTCTAACCTCGCAACAAGAGACATCGCACAGTTGCTAGTCTAAATCATCAGAATGATCGTCATGATCAACGAGAAGTGTCAATTACACTAAGCTAGTAAATATAGAAGTTTAGCTTCATGTCCCATAACCACTTGCTTAACTTAAATATTTACGAACAAACTGTAAATCTTCACTAATAAAATTGTCACAAGAGGTTCAATCGAAAAAGTCCAGGAATTAACCGACGAAGTGAACGCAAGCGTTTCATAGCACTTGTTTTACTAAGTCGTTTAATTAGATTTCTCATCCGAGTGAGGTAAAGGTTTGTATATACTAATAGATTGGAAAATGGTTTAAGAAAAGAGCTTTGTTATTAAAAATAGAGTTGAAATTGTTTGTTAAAAGAGTTTTGATATTTACTACTAGTATTGAAACCTTTATATTTTTAAAATGACAAATTACAGAAGAGATTGTAGAAACAATCATCACAAAGATCACATTCGGAGATGTGAATAAAATCCAAGGAAATCGGCTCAAAAGCATCAAAGTGGAAGTTCCCCAACGACCAAACGTGGCCGAGATAACCAGAGATGGTTTGTCTCGAAGAATGGTCAACTCAGCATCTCAACAAAGCAAGTTCTGTTGAATGTTTTTCAGATAAGATCGCCTACGGAGGGGGGGTCCAGGGGGGGTGGCAACCCCCCAAGGTGGGGGTGCGGGGGCAACGCCACCGCTTACGGGGTTCGTCCTGCCCGGTCAGGTCGCGGGGGTCCAGGGGGCAGCGCCCCCGGCGGGGTGCGGGGCAGCGCCCCGACCAAAACGGTACGACCTAGTGAAGATAAAATGAGGTCTAACGACCTAAGGACTCAAGGGTCTAACGACCTAACGACTCAAGGGTCATACGACCTAGCGACTCAAGGGTCCAACGACTCAGCGACTCAAGGGTCCAACGACTCAGCGACTCAAGGGTCCAACGACTCAGCGACTCAAGGGTCCAACGACTCAGCGACTCAAGGCTCCAACGACTCAGCGACTCAAGGCTCCAACGACTCAGCGACTCAAGGACGAACGACTTAACTCCGAACGACCTAAAAATGGCCAGAACGACTCAAGTGCAGAAAATTCAACAAAACGCTAAAAATTGGAGTTTTTTGCCAATCCAATCCAAACCAAATGCTAACATGCATGCAAAAATGATAGGGAATCATTCCCAAAAGTCCAATATAGTTATAAGCTAGAATGGTGAGATAAAAATCTCACCTTTGCACTAAAATTTATGAAGATGAAGCTTGAAAGCAAGGAGAAGCAATCCAAAGCTTGAATCCAATATCTTCTACTTGAATTTGGAGTTGAATGATGGAGTTGCAATTGAATTTGAGCTTGGAGTTTTAATTTTCCATTCTCTTCACCATTAATGCTAAAGCTTGAGTTAGTTAGGATATTTATGAAGAGTGAGGAGAAGAGGGTTGGAACTTGGGCTTAATAGGCTAAACTAACCCAAAGTCCAAAGCGGGAAAAGTTAGTGAAATTTCACTAACTCCAAACCTATCGATGTTTATACTTAAAAAGTTGTAAACGACATTTCGAACTCAATGGAAGTGGTCTCGAGTCCTAATTTGACCGTTTGCAAAAAGTAGTTTTTCGGACCAAAATCCGATTAACGATTTAATATTTAAATAAAAATATTTAAATGTAAACTCGATAAATATGCGGGTTGTTACAACTATGTAAATTTCTTAAATGAAGAATTGCAAAATTAAAATTTTGGGTTTTGTAAGTTGAAAACTTTAGTAAAAGACTTTTGCGTCTTGATTGTAGAAAATGATGAATAAATGAGTTAATTAACAAAGCCAACGAGATAAAACAAATAGAATGAATTCTATACTTATTTATTTGCAATAAGTTTTGAGCTTGATAAAAAAAAATTGTGTAGAATATAAATATCGGTAAAATTTTAACAATCATTTTTCCTTACTTGTAATTTCGGGACGAAATTCTTTTAAGGAGGGAAGATTGTAACGGCCCTAAATTTTGAACAATTTGAATTGGAAATATTTAATTAATTTTAAATATTTGAATGATAATTTAAATTGAATTCCCAATATAACAATGAAATTGGCGATTAAGTTTTAAGATTTAATCTATGAAAAGTTGAATAAAAATTTAAATTTGACTTTGGAGTTGAAATTGAATATCGAATTTGTATTCTAAAATCAAACTAATGACTTAAGAAAATAATTTGGATACAAGAATTATTATTTATGTAAATTTATAAATGGATGGTTAGTTTTAAATAACATTTTTCTTTTCTTTAAAATAAAAAGGGAATAAAATTTTATTCAATACAAATTAGATAAATAAATACACATAGTTAAAATTCAAACAACATATTTATAAATTTTGGAAAAAATATTATGTAACTACATTGGAGAAATTTTAACAACATAATGTAAACAAAAACAAAACAAAGCAAAGTAATAATAAAACCCATCGAAATTCAAAATAAAAATATAAGAGGAAAAAATTGTTGATTGTTGTTTGGGCTTTGAAAATTTTTGTTGGCCCACGTTTGATGCTAGTGCCATGATTAAGTATACCCGATCCTCTTTATTTCACTTTCTCGTTCATAACCCTACACCCAAAAGAAAATCACGAAAGAAAAAAATGGCGACACTTGTTCGTTCTCTTCATTCCAAAAAAACAAAATTAGGGCTTCAGCTCTTCAATCCCATTTGGGGCCTTCGTTCGATTGCGTTGCCTTGCTCAATCGTTTTATCTTTGCTCTCTCTGGCTGCATCGTCTTCTACCTAGCTAGCGATGGTGAGTCTTCTCACGATTAATCAGTATTCAAGTTTTTAAATTTGTTTGAATTGGGTGCTTGGTTGCATGCTATGATTTGGTGTTATTTGGCTTCCATTTGCTTGGTTAATTTGCTTTTAAAACTGATAAGAACAGATAAGTCTCTGCATGTATGGTTGTTGGTGTTATTTGCTATCATTTGCTCTGATAATATGATTTAAACTAATAAGAACAGATGCTATTTGAATTTGATTTAAACTGTTGAGGACAGATGCTATCATTTAAAAATCTGATGAGAACAGATGCTATTAAAACTTGACTTGCTTTGTGTTGCTGCATGTGATGGATCTTTGAATCTGGTTGTGGAAAATTGTGTTTATATGTGCTTGGTTGAACCTCTGTTCATATGTGATGTACATATGTGTCTGTAAACCCCCCTATGGTTTGATGTGTTGCTGTGTATTATGCTTGCATGGATGTTTTAGCATAAAGATGGCTTGAATTGATATTTAAATTTGTGAATACCCCTGTACATATCAGTAGCCTATACATTTCAAACATAAAACAAAACTGCATCATTTTTCTTCTGTAAATCTGGAAAGTTGGTTTTGCAAACAAACTTTATTTTCAAGGCAACTCAGGATCTTAAAATTCAAAGTATTAAAACATTTCAGTTTTATTTAAAAAGTTCAAAATATCAAAGGGGCAGTTGCAGTTTTTAAAAGTTTCAAATGAAAGATTGAAAATCAAAGGCCTGATTTTTATTTTATTTATTTTTCCAAACTGAAATCAACTTAGAAAACCAAAACTTTTTCTCTGTTTACCTGTAAATAAATAACTTAAGTCTACTGCATGTTGTGATGTTTGGTTTGGTACCTGTAATTGTTTTGTATAATTGATAATGTACATGCATGAATGTGAATCATTTTGGCTTGTGAATGATTGCTACTTAAGCTGTGATATATGCTTTAAGACTGTGAATTGTGTGTTGTATGTTTATGTATATAGGTGACTGTATGAAAAATTACAACCAGAAACATTTTAACCCTGAAAACATTTTAAACCTGAAAAGAGAAAAAAAAATCCTCTGTGCAAACTGAACATAAAGTGAGTAACACTTCTTTTAAAAAAAAATTTAAGGTAAATCTGGTTGTTGAATTATGTTTTAAATAAGTTGTATTTGTATATTTGTTGAAAACTCCTGTGCATTTGTGATGTGAGTTATATGAACATTTTGAAAAGCCTGAAGAACATTTCTGTTCTAAGATTTCAAGCCTGGTTTCAATTTAAATGATTCCTCTTTAACCATTAATATTTAAAACTTAGGATTTAAATAAATATTGTTTGTTTAGGCTATGAACTAAATTTTTAAAATTTATTTAACTTAAATAGAAATTGAAATTGCTCTGGTAATCAAGTTTAAAAGGGAAAAAAATTGAAAACAAGTTGGAGTCTAGTTCTTTTGAACTTGCACTAGGTCCCTGCATCAAATTTAAAACAAGTTCTGGAAATTTTTTTTTTATTGGAAAGAAAAAAAAAGATGTGAGTAAACCCCTGTTTCCTTTTTATCAATGTTGCCATGTATGTTTGGGTGATGAAGGAAACCTAAATTTTGTTGCATGCTAGAGATTTGAGTGTATAATTGAATGTTTGGCTTGATATGTTGATCTTACATAAATAATAATCACTGTTTAGTTTGAGAAAACCAAATCTGTTAAACTCCCTTTTTCTTCTTTCCCTCTGTCTCTCTTTCTTGTTGAATTTGGAAAAAATTAAACAAGTTGAAGTTTATACTTTAAGCCTTTACCATGGATTCAGATTTAATCAAAGCAAAACCACTGTTCTTTTACTGGGAAAAATTTGAAGAAAAATAATAATAATAAATACAGTGGAAGATCCTTTGTGATAAACACAGTGAGCAACTTCTAAATGTAAAAATCCTTATCTATTTCTCTATTGAAGCTGTGAGTAAACTGCTCTTCTTTTTTAATGCTTAAACCTGTTGAAAAAGATGCTTGTTAGTAATTTCTTACTTGGAACTTTGTCCATGCTTTGTTGTGTGCTCGTATGTCCTACATTTTGCCTGCACACTTGTGCACTTTTTGTTTGAACCCATGTATTTCATTTGAAGTAGGTTGAACTGGTTGCCTGAGTTGTTCATGTGATATACTTGAGACTTTAGACTTGATTTTGCTGTTGCATGCAGTGGCAGTTCCATATATATATGTCCATGTACTTGAAACTACTTGATGCTGCACACTTGTGCTTCGCCTTGATCACTTCTGCTGTTGTCATTTTGTGTTGTTGTCTTGCATTTGCCGAGTCCATGTGTAAGTTCCCAAACATCCATCTGAGTTTGTTATTTCCAGTTGCACTTGGTTTGTGATTTTGTTGGGCCTTGTTCTTGTGCACTGACCATATGGTCTTTGCTTATTTGTAGCTTGTATCACTTGTTCACCTGCATTTGTAGTTGCATTCCATTTTGTTGCATTTGGACTTGACTGTTGCATTTGTAGTTGCATTCCATTTTGTTGCATTTGGACTTGACTGTTGCACTTGTAGTTGCATTCCATTCCGTTGCATTTGGTCTGCAGACTCTACACTCTGTAAACTTCGAGTGGTATTTGTGAATCTTTCGTTGCTTCATGTCTTTGGCATTTCTGAGTCTCTGCCTTTGATAGCCTGCTTTGACATTTGTTACTTGTATTGCTTTGTGTGATGCCTTCTTGACTCTTTTGTCTGTGTATTGGTCTTGACTTGAACCTAGTTTTGAAACTTGGGTTTGACCCTATTTTTGTCTGATAGCTGTGTTTTTGTTTGGTGCACACGAGTTGGCGGGGCAGTGCACATGTGTATGTATATACGTGTGTACTGCAGCCACTCAGGATTGACAGATTTTAAAACTTGAAGTTGTTAATATGAAAATCCATAATAGATTTAAATTGATTCATGTGGTTCATCATCTCTGTGGCATAGTTTACACACTGTATTTTGGGCTGTTACCATTTTATTCCAATTCATTGCAAATTTATTTGCTTGAATTAAGATTAATCCTGACTCGAGTGTTTTTGTGTTTTGCAATAAACGCTCGGGTCAGACCGAGTATTTTTACAGCTTGAAGATTTTCGGGCAGCGAAGTTAGAGAGAGGGGAATTACCGCATCGCTAAAGCTTTTCAGAAAATTTTCTTGTACTTAATAAAAATTGTTCCGCTGCATAAAATGTAATGCATTGTATAAACTCTGATATTTGTATATAAAAGAAAAGTTCATTTATAAAATATATATTATTGTTTCTGTGATTCTGTGACTGATTCTGTTCAAATGTTATAAACTAAATAACAATCCGTCATTTGAACGTTTCTAGTTGGTTTAATTACCGACTAGAGGCGGTCAGAGTGGCGGGTCGTTACATTTAACATTACAGACCAAAAAATAAAAGAGGAAGAGAAAAAAAGGTAACGAACTAGGATACTGATATGGTGGGAATAAGGAAAGTCAACAGGTTGAGTTTAGGAAAAAAAATTAAAAGCACGTGCCTATTTGTTTTCTCCCGATATATAGACCAAAGGACAAAGGGAAACAAAAAGACCCAAATGTGGAACCGATATAGCTAATCATTTCGCAGATTTCACCACGTACCGGGCAGCGAAATATAAAAATGAATATACTGCGGAGATCAGCATGACAAGACGAATAGGATGGTGTAGAGATATCGACGATACGGCCAACCTATGAAACTCGATAATCGCTGTCGAAAACTGTTGCAAAGCGCCGAAAATAATATAAACGGAGCTAGAACAGTCCAAATTTGGCAAAATGAAATACGTCTCGCTTAGAAAATGATTTAGATTTTTATTGTCTAAAATTATCCAGATTTCAAAATATTATATTTCCATCAAATTTTCAACTGATTTAAATTTTAAATTGAAATTTTCACAACCAAACAAACTTTTAATTGACTACCACTTGCTATGCTTCAATAGACGCATACCTAATATCAAATTTTCACTTCTAAAATTTTATTATTTAATTTCAAGAAAAGGTTAGTTAATTATGTTATTTAAATCGTTAAAATTTTCGGATCGACACACATAATTAGCATAACATTTTATAATCCACAACTATTTAGAAAAGATATTTTCAATACCATTTCATTATGCACTCTATGGTAAGGTCTTCTTCCTAGAGTATGAGTGATCGGACATTTTAATTTGTTTTTGGCATTTTTTTTTACATTGCTCCATATTTTCATTGCTATACTCAATATCAAGAAACTTTTCCCACCACATTTTGTCTATAACTTTTGGACATCTATCAATAGCAACACATTTCAAATCATAGTTCCATCAACCCTAAGAAGACGTTTTTGCAATAATGACCTCATTGTTCTATAAAATGGTGCGAAATGTTCTCTAATAATGGTCGAGCTATGGTAGGATCTACATCCGTGTCAAATTCTTCCTATTACAAGAAAAGAAGAAGTAAATTCATGAAATAGTCATATAAACCGTAATTTTAACTCGACGATAATGAAATATAATAAATTATTTAATTAGCGAATAAGTAGCATGACCATTTTCTAAAACTGAAAAAAAGTCAATAAAATATGTAGATAAAGTGCGTGAAATACCATAAGTCCTTCCCATAGTTTATTGTTATAGAAGACACCTACATTCCTCCATTCTTTGTGGCCAATGGGTATATGACAACGAATCAAATCACACAATATGAACTCTATTTAGCTACTTCATCTCCCTTTGCACCCTCAACACCAACTATTATAAAGTGCTTTTTACCTTTAGGTGGGTGAGGTTCAATAGTCTATGTTGTACTTAATTTTGCATTGGCACTGGAATTGTTTGTTATTTTAGTAATAAACCTACAAAAAAAGAGGCAAACTCAATTTCCTTAATCATTATATATGTTTTTTTAATAATACGACTAAACATGCTTTCTACAATAATCAGATGAATTTATTATACAAAGAGAATGTATGTGAGAATCATAACCAAGTGCATACAAGCCATGTCATATTTAAGGCTTAAAGTGGATTTCTAACCTTTACAATAGTGCATCTTACAAATTTCCAAATTTAAGAGTTAAAAGTATATAGTTGTTACAAGATATTCGATCTGGCTGACCATAAGTAAATAATCATAATTCATTTGTCTGATGAGGTATTATATTAAAAATATCGGTTGATGTACTTCACTATATGATAAACATGGGTCTCAAAGCAAATCATTCTTAGATGAACCAAGAACACATATTATCAACTGTATGTAAATGTCAGCTTCATCACGATTACATACTTTGATAGGCAAAATAATCCAAGCAAAATTGATAATTGTTCATGCTAAATAGGAGGACTCTATAGAAATGTTTCCAATTAATAAATCTGACCCAAATAGTAGATTTGTCTCATGCATGGAAAAACGCTATGGTGTATTATTCCTTACTTAAATGAGTGTGACTAAATGCTAAATATAACTTTGATATATGTAGGTATGCTGCCATCGTTTTGGCTATTCAATATTAAGGTGTAGTGTGGCAGCATACGAAAATTGACTCTAAAGAATTGGTTGCTCTAAAACTTATCTAAAGTAATAAATAGATAAAGTAAACTAGACATACCAAATTAAGGTTGCTTCTTACCTTGCATACTAAAGTTTTTGAATCTCTTATGACGCAGCTGAAAAAAAAGCACAATAGCAAAAATTCTCTTATCGGCTATCCTCATTCCTTTAGAAGTTAATTTTTCCACATTCCAAGAGAAGTCTTCATATATTTTATGAAAGCAAGCAATATATACACAAAAACAAAAATTCGCTTATAGGTTGTTCCTTGATTCAAATTTGAATTTGTTTTAAATGTGTTGAGTTACATCACTCCATAACGAAAACCATTGAAAAAAATTGTGCAACAAATAATTTTTAGGACTTTAAATATATAGATCTACACAACTTTGCAAAGAAAACCATTGTGCATATAGTTATTTATTATGTATTGAATGAAGTTGGTTTACTTTCCTATCCAACAATATATATCAAATAAGCTTGAATTATTTGTCAAACAAACAATCTAGTGTATATATGTATGTTATTTGTTAACAACATCCAGTATATACATAGAGTGGTAAAATGGATTATAAAAATTTTCATTCAAGCCATTATTTTACTACCACATTCTGTGATGACCTGGACTTTTTAGGCAAATATTTATGTGATAAACTTCTTTTATAATTATTTAAAATGTGCCAAAATTATTCTTTTAAAACAAATAAAATATGTATTTGTTATGCATATATATAAGTAGATTGTAAGTAGAATTTGAATTTTGAAATCAAAAATAAATATCTTAAAAATAAATTGATTTAAAAACTCTATATTTTAAAACTAATATATATATGATTTTTATTAGTGTATAATTAGGTTTTAAATCATTTTCTTTAAATTATATAAATATATTTAAAAGGAAATGTATTAAGAAAAATATAAAATATAATATAAAATTTTATAAAAACATTAATGGATGCAAATTAACAAGTGTAAACATTATAACATGCAATTTAACAAGTGTCATTAGTTTTCTTTTCATTTTTAAAATAATAAATAATAGGAAAACAAGATTATATATACCTCTCTACCCCTTTTCTTCTCATTTTTCTTTCATATATTTAAACTAAAAACCCGAGAAAAAAAACAACAAAACAAATCTTTTACAAATTCCAACCTGAAGCTAAGTAGTGATTCAAAGTTCAACTCAACTTAAAGTAATTTCCAGTTTTCAAGTACAAAGCAAATTCCAGGCATCTCTGTGCATATATAAAACAAGTGAGTAAACTAACATTTTCAAAAATTAAAACTGTTTATATCTTGATTGCATGTGATCAATACTTAAAATATGTTGTGACAAATGTTTGCATGGATGTAAAATATGCCTGCATGTCTGTATATTTTGTGTGCATGTCTGTGTATAGGTAAATATGCCTCTGTTCTAGATTACACGCTTTAAATAATTTTAAAATTCAAATCCTCATCCCCTAATTATTTTAGGCATTTATGTTTAAAAAAAATGTGTTTAAATTTACCATATCTTAATTTTAAAATACTTTTAGGTATAAATAACAAGTGGACTTACTGGGAGATAGAAAACACGGTAAAAATCAAATTAAGTTCAAAAATTTAGTTGTTTAAATCTTGGGTTTTGCTTGCATCATCTAATTTGTTTTCGAAACCATGAATTTTAAAAGTAAAATCAAGATTTTTAACTTTGAATCGGGATTGAATTCGTGGGATGAAAGGAAAGGGGATTTTGGCATTTCCTGGTGATCGAAGCGTAGGGGAATCTTGTGGTCATTGCTGAAGCTTGCTTGTGGGTCAGGGGCCTTGGCAAAAATGGTTGGTGAATTTATCGTTCACCATGGTGGCGTGTCGACGGCATGGTAGGGTTTAAGGACTTATCTTGATCGTCGTTGGAATCTAGGCTAATGCGTCGTCGGTGATGCATCGGGATGGATCAGACCATGGGGGATAGAAGCGTGGTTCTTCGGCGAGGCTATGATCGGAGTTTCAAATTTTCTAGTGACTGAAGGCGACAACACGAGGTGGTTTTGTGTGTTTGGGTTTGTTCCAGTGGATCTTCGATAGCTCGAATTCCATTTTTGTGATCGATTCTAGGAGCTGGCAGTCAGAGTCGAAGGACGACGTTAAAGGAGATTTGCTGGCATTGGCATCGATGCCCAGAGTAATGGCGATGGTCTGTGCAAGTGCACGAGTATCTGTGTATCAGTGATTGGGTAGTTGTTGTAGGATTGGTGCGACGACCCTCCCTTATCGACCCTCGAAAATCAACACAAAATTCTCCACAGTATAATATGCCGACGATCAAGTGCCGGGAAAGACGGATTGTTAAGGGAAAGAAATGAGATAGAAGGAAGAAGGAACTAACAATATCAGAATCTCACAATCACAGCAGAACAAAATATAATATATAATATCAGCTCTTTACACAAAATGAAAACTATATCTATTTTATACAATATATCATCAGAGTATCACAATAAACAACAATTCCAGCCTTACAATCTCAAACGAGTGCAGCAGCAGAAATAAACAAGTACGGATAATACGTCTCGGACTCCAGCTCCTCTCCTGCTCCACAGCATCCTATCCTGTAATCTATAATACTCGGTCTGACCCAAGCATTATAATGAAATAACACCCGAGTCAGTCTGGAATACCAGCTGATAAAAATACACCCAATTTGATTATTAAAGTTTCAAAAATCCTTTCGAAAACAAAAGCATCTCGTAAGACCACGCCACAAATAAACATGTCGTGTTTTTACCTTACGATAGCTAAAACACTCTTTATAAAAATCCTCCGATATTATAATAGGGTCTATATACAAATACTTATAAAATAGCCGAAATTGTTACATTCATTAAATTCCAGCTACTAGCCACAATCGTGGGTAATACAAACAAAACTCGTAAAAGGCTCGCAGGAAGAATGGATTTCCAACTAATGACTAGGCACTGGGGAACCACCTGTCACAGTACCTAGTCTAGATCCGTGTACCGAGGACCACTCTCGATCCCCTACAACACAAGGCCGGGACTACCCCTTGCTGGATAATCCCGAGTAAGATCTCTTCACGGTTGGGATCAGCAACCGCACCACTAAGCCGAATAAAAATGGACATCTAGACAGGGATGACCTCACCCTGAAATGGGTGCTACCCACCTAGCCTTGCTGCATAACCCCTGATTTTCGGTCATTCCTGGTTGATGAGGCTTGAGGCTAAGCGTTACCGTTTTAGAACGTTTCGCTTAGAATGCCCATCATCCACCTGACGATGTTCCGAAAGCATTCATCCATACAAGTCCGTCCCGGATTCGAACGGAACCTGTGACATCCCGGAATTTTGACCCTATTATTATAATAAGTTTTTGATCAAATTTAAATAAAATACAAGTTTTTCATTTATAAATATATAAGATTTTGGATACTATTAGTTGTATATGTATTATAAAGGAATTTATAATTTCAAATGAAAAATAGACTCTTTCAACAATATTCAAAATTAAATCTGTTTTATTCAATTAAATTGAAAGTTATATATTAATGACATTTAATATCAAAAGTACAAATGTAGTTGATAATAATAATATTTACAATAACACAATTATATCCATATTAGATATAAATATAAAATACATTAGTGAAAATATAAGTTACAAATCAAATATTGGAAAGATTTAACTTTAAATAAAAATAAGATTTAAGAAGTGTTTCTAACAATAGCTTTTGTAATTAAAATAAAATAAGCTTTTAAATATTTAATATAAGTACAACATAAAATATGGTTATAAACATAAGTATATAAACATAAGTACAAAACTATAATATGAATAAGATATAAATAGAAATGCTAACTATATAAAGAAAAACATATAAAATCTGTAAACAAAGAAAGACAAATATCTTTATACAAAATAAACCTGTCAGCAAACATTTATTTATATGTTAACATAAGTATGAAGACAAAATGAAACATGCAAGTAAACTTTATATGCATAAGTAAGCCAAGTATTCACATCAAATAAAATATTTTTGTACAAACCAAAATCTGCAAGTAAATTATATATGCATAAGAAAATAAATATTCACATCTTAGTTCAAACATAAGGAGCTGCAAATATCTTTATAAAATCCATGTGTCGGCAAACATTAACTATATGTTAACATAAATGTAAACATAAACATTTAATTATCCCACCTTTATGTCTGGAAAAAAATCTTTCACCCGAAATGGTTGAATTATCTTAGGTCTTAGTACGTAAAAAATAAAGTAAAATGTTATTATATCTAAGGAAAGCTTATTTGAAAAGCTAATATCCTATACAAAAAAGAAAACTGTTCTTATCTATAATACCACATCATTCTATTTGCATATATATCATTTAGTTCGGTCTATAACTTCATAAGTAAAGCCTAAGAAAAAAAAGCAAAAGAAATATAAATAATTATATACTTACAAGCTTAATCAAATTCAAGCAAAAAAAAGGGAAGTTACAGGAATTCAAAATTTCAAACAGCTGTCTTCTTTCACCATCAACAACCAGCCTCTGTTTCAACAGTATAGGTGAGTAAACTTATTTTAAATCTATCTCTTAATATGTAGTTCATGAAGAATTGTTATGTGGATGTTTAAAGTTCTAGAATGCTTGCTAAGTATTGTATGTTCTGCATATTGATGTTCTTCCAGGTTTCAATTTCCTGCTGCGGCAAAGAAAAACTGAAATATATCATACTTCTTATATAAAATCCTTATCTTCAATTAGTCACTTAACTAAATAAATTAGTTTAAGTTTAAGATTAAGGTTTGAATTATTATTTTAGTAGCCGTAAGCACTATAAACACAAATTTACAGTAAAAATAAAACAAAGACCAAAATTCGAATAACTCGAATTGTAAACTTGAACTTATAAATTGAATCAACATGCAAAGCTATGATTTTTAAGACAAAAATCATAATTTTTAATCCACTATTCACAGAGCAGATTGTTAGTGAACCAAAATTGCTTTTATATGAATATCAGATAATTCAATCAATAATTGTTGATGAAATTTGACATATAGCTTGAGTGTTGATGTGAGATCACTAGAAAAATGCTGAAAAAAATTTCGAATGCAAGATTTGATGGGGTGAATCAATTTTAGGGTTTCTGGGTTTATTGTTTTAGGGTTCGGTTCGTTGATGCTCGCGTCGCCATGGCATAACCGAGTGTCGTGAAACTTGGGTAGGTGATGGAGAGTGTTGATGGCAAGATACGGCCGAAGCCACGTCGTCTCAGGTGATCGAGATAGTGAGGACGAGGTGAATTTGTCTACCGTGGTCGTGTTGCAGTTCAACTTTTTAGGCATATTTAGATTCCGAGTCTTTCGTGAATTTCTGGGCTTCGTATTCAAGTGAGGGGAAGCTGTGAGGTTTGTTGGTGGCGGTGTGTGGCGCCAGAGCGGTGGCGAACCGCCGTGCACGTGCACGGCGGTGGGAAGAGCTGGTTGGTGTCAACTCGAGTGAAACTCGAGTTAGTTTGCGTGTTACTTCGAGTGTTTGCTCTGGGTAGTGAGAGTGTTGCTTACTATAGTTTAGAGTGTAAAACATAAACTTGAACTTTAAAAAAAACAAAGAAACAGAAGATGTAAGAACAGAGGAAGAAGAAAAGGAAGGCAGGGTGACGTGAGAAAAGTTCGGGGTTATCACGAGTTCAATCCGAGTTAGTTGCGATGTTTACTTCGGGTTTCTAATTCTTGGAATTTTTGCTAACTATAATATGAAATTGAAGGTAAATAAGCTAAGTATCAATTAAGTATTAATGTTGTCCAATTGTTTAGGCTGTGATTAAATTTATTAAGGAAGTTTTGCAGAAAACAAAACGAGTAATTAATTGAAATCAAAGTTAATTAAGAAGGTAAAAAAATGATAACTGTAATTTAATAAGTAAATCAAGATCTAATTAAATTAGTAATTAAAGATTTTAATGATCTTGTGTGATCTCATTTGTAATTAAGAATTTCATTAATCATTGAAGTTAATAATTTAACAAATCGTAGTTAACTAATTAAATAATTAATTAAGGATTAAAGGATTAAGTTTATTAATAATTAATGGTTAATTAAATAATTAGTAATATTTAAATGTGTGATTGAGTTTTATAAATCAATAATTAAGGTTATTGATTAATAATTAAGAATAATTAATTAATAAGTAATTAATGAATTGAAATAAGTTAATTAATTAGTAATTGATTAAGAAAGAATAAAATATAGTTTACTCTTAAGTATGCAATTAAGTTTAAAATAAACCAAACTAAATGTTGATATCAATCGATGATTCTATTTGATTGATTCTGATATGTATTTATATCCTGTGATGTTCTGTGATATTCTAGATATTTTTGTGATGATTGTGTATGATTTATCTGAGATAAATTGGTATGTGAATTCAATTATTGAATTTAAACTATTTAAGTTAATTAGACAACTTGGCCTTTAAAATGGCATTTGGATTTCGATGAGACCGGGATCGGATATCAATTTTGATATTCCGAAAACCGCATCGATCCAAATTAAACGTTAGGTCGTGTAATCTCAAGTGAAGATCGAGATGGTGTTTTATGAATACAAGGGTTATTGTCGTTAACTCTGAGGGTGATTCCAAAACGAGTGTAACGAGATAATGCCTTCGGTTACGTTCGAACCCGGAACGAACTTGTATGGATTGAATGCTTTCAGCACATCGTCAGGCGGACGATGAGCATTCTAAGAGATATGTTCTATAAAGCTAAACGCAGCCTCAAACCTCGTCCACCGGGAATGGCTAAAACAGGGGATGTGCAGCAAGGTTAGGTGGGTCATGCCCAAGCAGGACGAGGTATACCCCTGTCTAGATGTCCCTTTTATTCAGCTGTGTGGGCGGTTGGTCTGCAGCCAACTGCGGGGTTATCTTGTTCGAGACTGTTCAGTAAGGAATGGTCCCAGCCTTGTGTTGCAGGGGAGTTAGGGTGGCTCCTTAGTATGGTGATCTAGGGCACGTACTGTGACGAGCGGTACCCCAGTAGCCCTGCCATTGTATGGGATCCAATTTCCAATAAGCGTCGTACGTTTTGATTGTGCCCAACTATGTTAGAATGTGAGATGTAAGCATTTCAGCTATTTCTGTATTTTACTTGAAAACCCTAGACACTATTATAATATCATTGAATTTCCTATAAAATGTTTTGGTTAGCGTAAGGTAAAAACTTACCCGTATTTATGTATGGGAAGTCTTACGTGATACCCTTATTTCAAATGATTTTCAAAGTTAAACAACTTTAACCCGTTTACTCATACCAGACCCATGTCTGACCCGGAGTTTATATTTTGTTTTCATAAACTCTTGGGTACTCAAATATTCATGCGTAGCCAAGTGATAGGTATTCGGAGTATAGAGTTTACTGGAGGAGTTGGAGCAGAAGACCAGACGTATGTATCTATCTATATAGTTCCACTGTGTTAGTTAGTATATGATGTATCTGGGATGTATGTTCTGACAGATATGTATATGATAGTCATGTTGTATGATATTGTGTAACTCTGATATTTATATAACCATGCAATTGTTATATTGATGTATTATATTTTGTACCATTCCGTTGTGAGATTCTGATGTTGTTATTATTTCTTTCTATTCTTTTCTATTTCTATCCCTTTCTGTCTTATTGATGACGTCTTTCTGGAGTTAGAAAGCCGGGTCGTCATAGCTGGTATCAAAGCACTAGGTTGAGCGAGTACCTAGGCTCTGGAGTAATATTTATCTTGAGAGTGCGTATTTGTATTTTCATATAATTATATATATACCTATTTAAATTTGTTGAGTTACCTGTTCAAGTAGCCAACATGAGTTCTGGAAGAAGAGGCAGAGTTAGGGCCAGTACTTCGATTGATAATAGTCGAAGTCAAATTGCTAGAGAGGCTGTAAATCCAGTACCGCCTCAAGTTAGTTTTGCAGCCTTATGTAAAGATTTCATCGACCTTGGAGGCCAACCATTTAAAGGTTCAGAATCGATAATTGAAGTTCAAGGCTTTACGTTCTTGTGAGCGCATTTTTAAGAGTATGAGATTGTCGGATTATCAGAAAAGGAAAATGGCATCGTGGCAATTGCAAGGAGGCGCAACAGCATGGTGGGATTAAACAATTGCAAATATTCCTGAAGAAAATATTTCATGGGAAAGATTTAAGGAGTCATTTGAGGAGAAGTTTATGCCAACAGCAAGGAATACTCAATTGTACCAGGATTTTCTGAATTTGAAGCAGGAAAGCATGACTGTTTCTGAGTATGAGACCAAATTCAACGAACTTTCGTGTTATGGATCAGGACTCATTGATACTCCCCTCAAGAACAATGAAAAGTTTGTGCAAGGATTGAGGTCCGAATTTCACGATAAGATGACGGTGCTCTTGAAAGGATCTTTTGTTGATTTAGCTGATATGGCTTTGAGGTATGAAAATTTGATGAGCAAGAAATTGGAGGCAACAACAACAGTTTCGAGAGAGAATTCTGTTAACCCGAATAAACGGAAGTTTAATCCACTTTGGAAAAGGCAAGCTAAGGGAAAGAAATCGGGAGGAAGCAATAACGGACCCCGTAAGTGTTATAATTGTCAGCAAATTAGACATTTGGCAAATCAGTGTTCTCAAGGAGGATCTCAGCAACAGCAACGTCAGAATGGTCCAGGATTGGCAATAGTTCAGAGATCGTTGTGTTTTAATAGTCGTTAGCCCGGTCATATGATTAAGAATTGTCCACTTTTGGAGAGGACACTGCAGGATAAAGTTTTTGCTCTGGAAGCAGGTCCATCTTCTTCTTCTCAAGGCAAAGGAGTTTTGGAAGGTACCCTACTCTTAGATGGCAAATATATTAAAGTTTTGTTTGATTCAGGTGCATCTTTGAGTTTCATATCTCTGGAATCAGTAGACAAGTTTTCTCTCAACCCTAGTACCGTGGATCGACCCATTATTGTATCTAATCCTATAGGTGGAGCAACAAAATTGGATACGATCTGTAAGGACTTGACGATTTCTTATTTGTCCCATAGTTTTTCTTGTGACCCGTATGTGTTAAATTTTAAAGGATTTGATCTTATTTTGGGAATGGATTGGCTCGATAAGTATAAAGCAGTCCTGAACTGTGATGAGAGGACGGTTTCATTGGAGACTGATTTGGGTAGGATTACCAAAGTGTGGTGCGATAGTTCTGGATTTCACTTGAGTAGTCTTTTTCTAGGAGTTGAGACTTCTCAAGATAAAGTTGAGGAAATCGATGTGGTTCAAGATTTTCCTGATGTCTTTGAAGAAGTTAAGTGTCTGCCGCCACATCGAGAGATTGAGTTTCGTATTGATTTGATTCCAGGAGCTGTGCCGGTGATTCAGCCTAGTAGGAGAATGCCTCCTAGAGAGAGAGAAGAGGTTATTAAGCAGACGCAAGATCTTTTGGAGAAGGGTTTGATTAGACCCAGTTTTTCTTATTGGGGCTCTACTGTAGTGTTTGTCACCAAATCGGATGGTTCGCTAAGGTTCTGTGTTGATTATAGAGAATTGAGCAAAGTGACCATTCGAAATAAATATCATTTTCCTCGCATCGATGATCTTTTTGACCAGTTTCATGGAGCTTCTATCTTTTCTCAACTAGATCTAGCTTCAGGTTTCCATCAATTAAGAGTAGCTGAAGATAGTATTCCCTTGACAACATTTAGGGGACCGAATGGTTTCTATGAGTGGTTGGTTATGCCTTTCGGGCTAACCAACGCTCCTGCCTATTTTGTTGACCTCATGAACCGAGTCTTTAGAGATGTGTTGAATAAGTTCGTGCTAGTATTCATTGATGATATCTTGGTCTACTCCAAATCAGAAGAAGAGCACAGGCAACATTTGAGGATTGTATTGGAGACTTTGAGGAAGCATGTATTGAAGGCAAAATTTCAAAGTGCCATTTTTGGAAATTGGAAGTCAAATTTTTAGGGCACATTGTTTCTGGTGAAGGCATTTCTGTAGATCCAGCAAAGGTTGAAACTATTTTGAAATGGAAACAGCTGGAGACACCGACTGAAGTTCGCAGTTTTCTGGGTTTGGCTGGCTACTACAGAAAATTCATTAAGGATTATTCCAAAATTTCTTCGCATCTGACCAAGCTGACTAGGAGAGGAGCCAAATTCAAATAGACACCTCAGTGTGAAGAAGCTTTTCAGGAATTGAAAACAAGGCTAACTAGTGCACCAGTACTTGCTATTGCGGATGAGAAGAGCAAACTTGAGGTATATACGGATGCATGTTTAGTTGGACTAGGAGCAGTTCTGATGCAGAACGACAGAGTAATTGCGTACGCTAGTCGGCAATTGAAGTCACATGAGAAGAACTATGCTACGCATGATCTAGAACTGTTAGCTATTGTTTTTGCTTTGAAGATATGGAGACATTATCTTTTGGGAGAAAAGTTTGAGTTATTCATGGATCACAAACCGTTGGAATATATTTTCTCTCAAAAAGATCTTAATTTAAGACAGCAGAGATGGGTCGAATTTTTGGCATCTTATGATCTGGATATTTTGTATACTACGGGGAAAGCAAATGTCATGGCTGATGCTCTTAGTAGAAATGCGGTTTTATCTCTTTTGGAAGTCGTTCCATCTCTCCAAGAAAGAATCGTTAGTAAGAAAATGGAGGATAAATCTTTTGAGGAAATAATTCTTGGAATTAAAGACGGTCGATATTCAGATTTCAAGATGGACGATCAAGGTGCTTTAAGGATTAATGGTCGTTTGTGTGTGCCTAATATTGATGGACTGAGGCAAGAAGTCTTAACTGAGTGTCATCGCTCCAA
This sequence comes from Allium cepa, assembly GCA_030765085.1. NCBI lineage: Eukaryota > Viridiplantae > Streptophyta > Magnoliopsida > Asparagales > Amaryllidaceae > Allium > Allium cepa. The sequence goes on along the minus strand of CM060928.1, from coordinate 379,859,371 downwards.
ATTGAATATTCACCCGGGAATCTCGAAGATGTATAAAGATATGAGGAGAGTTTTCTAGTGGCCGAATATGAAGAAGGATGTAGCTGCTTTTGTAAATAGTTGTGCCATCTGCCAGCAAGTGAAGGGAGATCAACAAAAGTCTGCTAGACTATTGCAACCTTTGGAAATTCCAGATTGGAAGTGGGAGATGATCTCGATGGACTTCATCGACGGTTTGCCTAGAACCAGGAAAGGAAATGAAGGAATATGGGTTATTGTAGATCGTTTAACGAAGAGTGCCCATTTTATACCAGTTAAGGCAACTCGTACTGCAATTTCCCTAGCAGAAATTTTCTTGAAGGAGATAGTCAGATTGCATGGTGTTCCTGTCAGAATAGTAAGTGACCGTGATCCTATTTTCACTAGCAAATTCTGGGAAGCTCTGCAATCAGCAATGGGAACAAGTTTGAGATTAAGTACAGCCTATCATCCTCAGACGGACAGACAAATGGAAAGGCTTAATCGAATTCTGGAAGATATGTTGCGAGCTTGTGTATTGGATTTTGGTGGATCATGGGAAGACCATCTTCGTTTTGTGGAATTTTCTTATAATAACAGCTACCAAGCGAGTATTAAGATGGCTCCTTATGCAGCTCTGTATGGAAGACCGTGTAGATCCCCATCTTGTTGGATTGAATCGAATGATCGACTTGTACTCGGGCCCGATCTAATTCGTGAAGCTTCTGCGAAGGTTGAGCTTATCAAGAAAAGGATGAAAGCTGCTCAAGATCGTCAGAAGAAATATGCAGATAAGAGACGAAGACCATTGGAATTTGAGATCGGAGATTTAGTTTTTATCAAAGTTTCCCCAATCAAAGGTGCTATAAGATTTGAAAAATGGGAAAACTTGATCCAAGATATATTGGTCCATTCCGAGTGCTGGAAAGAATTGGAACTGTAGCCTACAGGATTGAATTGCCAGAACGGATATCTGGGATTCACAATGTATTCCATGTGTCTCATTTAAGAAAATATATTCATGACCCATCATTAGTGGTAGAACCAGTTGTACAGGAAGATTTAGAAGTAGAACCCAGCCTAACTGTGGTTAGAGATCCTGTTTAGATTGTAGATCAAGACGAGAAGCAACTCAGGAACAAAGTGGTGAAACTCGTCAAGGTGCAATGGAGTGAGGATCCCAGAGATTGTACCTGGAAACTCTTGATAGTTTTAGAAAAGCTTATCCAAATTTATGTCCGGATAGCTAGTAATGTTGTTGGAATTGACTGTTTGATTTGTTTGTTATTTTATGCATGATACATATATTTATAGTGTTAATATTAAGCTTTTGAATTAACTGTTGTTTAAATTTCGGGGATGAAATTCTTTTAAGGGGGGAGGAATGTGACATCCCGGAATTTTGACCCTATTATTATAATAAATTTTTGACCAAATTTAAATAAAATACAAGTTTTTCATTTATAAATAAATAAGATTTTGGATATTATTAGTTATATATGTATTATAAAGGAATTTACAATTTCAAAATGTAAAATAGACTCTTTCAACAATATTCAAAATTAAATCTGTTTTATTCAATTAAATTAAAAGTTATATATTAATGACATTTAATATCAAAAGTATAAATGTAGTTGATAATAATAATATTTACAATAACACAATTATATCCATATTAAATATAAATATAAAATGCATTAGTGCAAATATAAGTCACAAATCAAATATTGGAAAGATTTAACTTTAAATAAAAATAAGATTTAAGAAGTGTTTCTAACAATAGCTTTTGTAATTAAAATAAAATAAGCTTATAAATATTTAATATAAGTATAACATAAAATATGGTTATAAACATAAGTCTACAAACATAAGTACAAAACTATAATATGAATAAGATATAAATAGAAATGTTAACTATGTAAAGACAAACATATAAAATCTGTAAACAAAGAAAGACAAATATCTTTATACAAAATAAACGTGTCAGCAAACATTTATTTATATGTTAACATAAGTATGAAGACAAAATGAAACATGCAAGTAAACTTTATATGCATAAGTAAGCCAAGTATTCACATCAAATAAAACATTTTTGTACAAACCAAAATCTGCAAGTAAACTGTATATGCATAAGAAAACAAATATTCACATCTTAGTTCAAAAATAAGGAGCTACAAATATCTTTATAAAATCCATGTGTCAGCAAACATTAACTGTATGTTAACATAAATGTAAACATAAACATTTAATTATCCCACCTTTATGTTTTGAAAAAATCTTTCAGCCGAAATGGTTGAATTATCTTAGGTCTTAGTACATAAAAATAGAGTAAAATGTTATTATATCTAGGGAAGGCTTATTTGAAAAGCTAATATCCTATACAAAAAAAGAAAACTGTTCTTAGCTATAATACCACATCATTCTATTTGCATATATATCAATTAGTTCGGTCTATAACTTCATAAGTAAAGCCTGAGAAAAAAAAGCAAAAGAAATATAAATAATTATCATACTTGCAAGCTTAATCAAATTCAAGCAAAAAAAGGTAAGTTACAGGAATTCAAAATTTCAAACAGCTGTCTTCTTTCACCATCAACAACCAGCCTCTGTTTCAACAGTATAGGTGAGTAAACTTATTTTAAATCTAACTCTTAATATGTAGTTCATGAAGAATTGTTATGTGGATGTTTAAAGTTCTAGAATGCTTGCTAAGTACTGTATGTTCTGCATATTGATGTTCTTCCAGGTTTCAATTTCTTGCTGAGGCAAAGAAAAACTGAAATATATCATACTTCTTATATAAAATCCTTATCTTCAATTAGTCACTTAACTAAATAAATTAGTTTAAGTTTAAGATTAAGGTTTGAATTATTTTTTTAGTAGCTGTAAGCACAGTAAACACAAATTTACAGTAAAAATAAAACAAAGACCAAAATTCGAATAACTCGAATTGTAAACTTGAACTTATAAATTGAATCAACATGCAAAGCTATGATTTTTAAGACAAAAATCATAATTTTTAATCCACTATTCACAGAGCAGATTGTTAGTGAACCAAAATTGCTTTTATATGAATATCAGATAATTCAATCAATAAATGTTGATGAAATTTGACATGTAGCTTGAGTGTTGATGTGAGATCACTAGAAAAATGCTGAAAAAAATTTCGAATGCAAGATTTTATGGGGTGAATCAATTTTAGGGTTTCTGGGTTTATTGTTTTTGGGTTCGGTTCGTTGATGCTCACGTCGCCATGGCATAACCGAGTGTTGTGAAACTTGGGTAGGTGATGGAGAGTGTTGATTGCAAGATACGGCCGAAGGCACGTCGTCTCAGGTGATCGAGATAGTGAGGACGAGGTGAATTTGTCTACTGTGGTCGTGTTGCAGTTCAACTTTTCAGGCATATTTAGATTCCGAGTCTTTCGTGAATTTTTGGGCTTCGTATTCAAGTAAGGGGAAGCTGTGAGGTTTGTTGGTGGCGGTGTGTGGCGCCAGAGCGGTGGCGAACCGCCGTGCACGTGCACGGCGGCGGGGAAGAGCTGGTTGGTGTCAACTCGAGTGAAACTCGAGTTAGTTTGCATGTTACTTCGGGTGTTTGCTCTGGGTAGTGAGAGTGTTGCTTGCTATAGTTTAGAGTGTAAAACATAAACTTGAACTTTAAAAAAAAAGAAACAGAAGATGTAAGAACAGAGGAAGAAGAAGAGGAAGGCAGGGTGACGCGAGAAAAGTTCGGGGTTATCACGAGTTCAACCCGAGTTAGTTGCGATGTTTACTTCGGGTTTCTAATTCCTGGAATTTTTGCTAACTATAATAAGAAATTGAAGGTAAATAAGCTAAGTATCAATTAAGTATTAATGTTGTCCAATTGTTTAGGCTGTGATTAAATTTATTAAGAAAGTTTTGCAGAAAACAAAACGAGTAATTAATTGAAATCAAAGTTAATTAAGAAGGTAATAGAATTGATAATTGTAATTTAATAAGTAATTCAAGATCTAATTAAATTAGTAATTAAAGATTTTAATGATCTTGTGTAATCTCATTTGTTATTAAGAATTTCATTAATCATTGAAGTTAATAATTTAACAAATCGTAGTTAACTAATTAAATAATTAATTAAGTATTAAACGATTAAGTTTATTAATAATTAATGGTTAATTAAATAATTAGTAATAATTAAATGTGTAATTGAGTTTTATAAATCAATAATTAGGGTTATTGATTAATAATTAAGAATAATTAATTAATTAAGTGAATGATTAATAAATAATTAATGAATTGAAATAAGTTAATTAATTAGTAATTGATTAAGCAAGAATAAAATATAGTTTACTCTTAAGTATGCAATTAAGTTTAAATAAATCAAACTAAATGTTGATATGAATCGATGATTCTATTTGATTGATTTTGATATGTATTTATATCCAGTGATGTTCTATGATATTCTGGATATTTCTGTGATGATTGTGTATGATTTATCTGAGATAAATTGGTATGTGAACTTAATTGTTGAATTTAACTGTTTAAGTTAATTAGACAACTTGGCCTTTAAAATGGCATTTGGATTTCGATGAGACCGGGATCGGGTATCAGTTTTGATATTCCGAAAACCACATCGATCCAAATTAAACGTTAGGTCGTGTAATCTCAAGTGAAAATCGAGATGGTGTTTTTTGAATACAAGGGTTGTTGTCGTTAACTCTGAGGGTGATTCCAAAACGAGTGTAACGAGATAATGCCTTCGGTTTCGTTCGAACCCGGAATGAACTTGTATGGTTTGAATACTTTTAGCACATCGTCAGGCGGACGATGAGCATTCTAAGAGATATGTTCTATAAAGGTAAACGCATCCTCAAGCCTCGTCAACCGGGAATGGCTAAAACAGGGGATGTATAGCAAGGTTTGGTGGTTCATGCCCAAGAAGGACGAGGTATACCCCTGTCTAGATGTCCCTTTTATTCGGCTATGTGGGCGATTGGTCTGCAGCCAACTGCGGGGTTATCTTGTTCGGGACTGTTTTGTAAGGAATGGTTCCGGCCTTGTGTTGCAGGGGAGTTAGGGTGGCTCCTTGGTATGGTGATCTAGGGCACATACTGTGACGGGCGGTACCGTAGTAGCCCTGCCATTATATGGGATCCAATTTCCAATAAGCGTCGTACGTTTTGATTGTGCCCAATTATGTTGGAATGTGAGATGTAAGCATTTCAGCTATTTCTATATTTTACTTGAAAACCCTAGACACTATTATATTATCATTGAATTTCCTATAAAATGTTTTGGTTAGCGTAAGGTAAAAACTTACCCGTATTTATGTGTGGGAAGTCTTACGTCATACCCTTATTTCAAATGATTTTCAAAGTTAAACAACTTTAACCCGTTTACTCATAACAGACCCATGTCTGACCCGGAGTTTATATTTTGTTTTCATAAACTCTTGGGTACTCAAATTTTTATGAGTAGCCAAGTGATAGGTATTCGGAGTATAGAGTTTACTGGAGGAGTTGGAGCAGAAGACCAGACGTATGTATCTATCTATATAGTTCCGCTATGTTAGTTAGTATATGATGTATTTGGGATGTATGTTCTGACAGATATGTATATGATAGTCATGTTGTATGATATTCTTTAACTCTGATATATGTATAACCATGTAATTGTTATATTGATGTATTATATCTTGTACCATTCCGTTGTGAGATTCTGATGTTGTTATTCTTTCTTTCTATTCTTTTCTATTTCTATCCCTTTCTGTCTTATAGATGACACGTCTTTCTGGAGTTAGAAAGCCGGGTCGTTACAAAACCGAATGCACTACTTCTACTACATCTATTTTGGAAATATCCTCAGGATTCGTAGCGACATGCCCTTACACTTCACTGCTCCATCTTCGACTCTGAACTCGTTTTTCCCACGAAAACATACAAACTGGATAGAAGTGGTTTTCGAGAAATTAATCCCGATCCCGGTCTCTTCGAAACGATTAACGCATTGGCCAATATTGATAGTTGATGATTTAACTATCAATTAACATCCATACACATCCATCAACAATAAATAATTTCCCATATTATTTATTTTCCTCAAAAATATCTTAGCAAGATATGTTTCCATTTTCCAACCCTTTTGAAACAGTTTTCAAGCCCAACTCTTCTCATGGAGTAAATTCCCAAATTTTTACTTCCTCTGAAAATATCCAAGTACCAATACTTAAGGTTTAAAATAATTTAAATTCTTTATTCTTGAAAACACATTAATCATTTATGTTAAAACTTCTTACGTGCTTAATTTAAAATATACATATACTTTTAAAAATATTTCGAATAAAACTACTTCATAAAATATAAACTATTTTCTTTGAAATAAAGTTAAGTCATATTAACTTTTAAAATAAAGCTATGAAAACCTATTCAAGTTTTCAAGTAAAACTTTAATTAATTATCTTTAAAATAAAACCATTTTTATAAAGTATAAATATTAATAATATTCTTTAAAACATAACACTACTAGCCCATTTAAAATAATTACTTCTATATCTAATTTGATAAATGTTCACTTTTAAAATTCTTACAACTTAAATAATTTCTTGAATCCATTCTTTAATACAACTTCAAAACTTCTAGCTTTTTCAAAAATCTGCTTTAAAAACGTACTTGGCTTTTATGGGAAATACACTTCCATTTTAGGACAACCCCGAAGAATTCTTTTTTCTTAAATCCTACACGATTTACCCCAATTCAATTTTACGTTCATCCTGTAAATTCCTTTCCATGCTTTAAAAATAAACCCCTTTTATTTTTGAACACATTGTTATTTCCTGGAAATCACTTTCAAAACATATGTTTAAATTATTTAAAATAAAGCTTCTAGAAACTTCTTAATTGAAAATAATACTTAAGGAATTATATAAAGGTTTTCTAAGTAATTTAAGTCAAATTTAACTTTTAAAATAAAGTCATTAAATCAAATATTTATATTATAATTTCCTTTTGAAAACTTAATACTACTTTACTTTTTAAAATAATTAAATACCATAATTACTTAAATAAATGTTTACTTACACTTTAACCAATTAGAATAATATTTCTTTTTCTAAAATATTCTAAAACACAATTTAAACTGCCAACTTATAATTTGAAAGCTTTTCTTTGAAACATACCCAATTTCCAGGAAAAATGCACTTTCCATCCTTTAAAGATAATCTCATCTTTACATTTAAAACAATTATACCTTTCTTATAAAGTTTCCTACCAGAAATCAATATTCCCAAATTGATCCACTGATAAATATAATAATTTATTTATAGACCCAATTTATAAATTTCCATTTCTCATTTCCATTCCAATCTCAGTTTCAAAACCATTTACGAATTTCAACCCAATTTCTCGAGTTTAATTCCCTTAAATTCGTAACTTAAAAATTCCTTTCATTTCCCTTTAATCCCAATTTATTTATTAATTTATATTTTTAAAATAACAAATTTTATTTATCCAATCATAACACAACATAACAAGATCCAAATCAATTTATCACAGGATATCAATAAGATATATCGGAGAGTATAAATAAAATTTCTATTTGTGAGGAATCTAGTTGGATCCCTACAACCTGTTTTTCCTGCATCCACGGATATTATAAAAACCAATAAATATCGATTCAATCTGATAATAATTACCATATTCAGCTAAATAACCAATCAAACATTTAAATATTAGCTATTTAAATTAACTGGCATCTAGATGTGGGTGAGATTAACTCACCTTGAATTTCCGACGAGCGTTCAAATTTAAATTAAATCGAACGGCGTTCGATTTAACCTAAATTTTTACTTGCTCCGAAAGATCCTAGAATTGGTCCACTACGTAATACTCATCGCTGTGATTCCGGCGTCGCCAGTTTCGTCGAATTCTGATAATGTATGCAAAAGTTACGGATTTATAAATGATGAATATAATTTATAAACAAATTTTCTTTTTCTTTTTAATTTTATTATACCAAAAATCAAATCGGCCGCAACCTCTCTACTCCCTTCCCTCCCATACATGAATCATGCACAAAACCCATCGCCCGCCTCAAAACCTTACTCATCGCTCCACCCTCGACCATCTCTACGCCGATCAGGCTCCACTACATCGAAGGCCACGTCGCCCCAAACCCACGACCAGAACGCGGCAACTCTCAGCTACGCCTAGCCTTCTAGAAACGCGAACGAACCTTCATCCTTCATCGACGATCTGGTGTCACCTCGAGTTGTTACAGCCTAGATCCACCACTGGATAGCATCGTCTCGATGAGCCCTACCATTCCCTAGTTGGAACCTCGTCTTGAAAACGCTTGGATGAAGAGAATTTGAGGGAAGAATGTCGAGCGACTTCGGCCATGAAATGTTTTGTGGCGGCTGAAGAAAACGAATTAGGGTGTTGGTCCCTTATACGTATATATATATATACACACACATATAACCCAATTATTTCATTATTAAATTCACTTTTAAACGATTTCTCAAATGATCTCCCAACAACGCGTGCCGACGGGCGTTTCTAAGGTTTTACCCACGTTCCAAACACAATGGAATGTGTTTCGGAGGCTAATATGGTCGTATGCGCGAGTTACGGAAATAAACGATCAATTTTAAATTAAATCGATTAAAATAGTTTCTATGCGTTTTGAGCTGCAAGGGTCAAACGACAACTTCGAATTCTACAAAAATTGAAATCCGATAATAGCTAACTATTATAGATCCAATGGAACTGGTTTCGTCAAATTCCGAGACTGTGCCCAGAAGGCTATTTTAACTCGTCGATTAAATCGAGCGATTTCCAAAATCGTTGACATCACTTAAAATTTCACTTTTAAAATTTTATTAGCTCTATTATAAATTGTATAAATTTTATATTCACATTAGAAATCATTCTAGTTCAGTTTAACTCAAAATCTGATTATTCATATTATTATATTATTAAATTTCATTATTAAATCAATATAAAATCCCAAATTTTAAACCTATCGACTTTTGATTCCATCCAAAAGTCCAACATCATTATCTAAATCCAAATAAACTTAAAATAAATTTTAGAAACCAATTTCGTATCTATTTATATCCAGACTCACCAACTATCCCAATTCCAATATTAAATTATTATTACTCAAATTTCAATTGAGTTTCAATATTTGAAATTTTAACTAATTTTATTAATTTAACCAAAATCTTTTTATTTCAAAATCAAATTATAATACATATTCAACATTTAAAAGGAATTAAATGTTCAAATCTAGCGACCCAAAATTCCAGGTCGTTACATTCCTCCCACCTTATAAAAATTTCGTCCCTAAAATTTGTTAAGGTAGAAAGAATGCTCCAAACTCAATAGCTAAACCTACTTAGTGAAAATCTCAATTTTCACTTTGCCTAAAATCTGTTAGTTTCAAATCAAAAACTGCTAGTTTCGATTCCTATTCCAAAATCCTTTTTATTTTTATTTTAATTTGAAATTAATTTGTCGTTAACGAAACGTTTCAACATTTTCAAAAAATTTCTAACTCTCAAAATTTCCAGAAAATTTTGGCAGAGTCTCCCTTGTACGGAGGAGCTTTTGCAATATCACAATAGATATAAATATATATACATCGACTCACATGGTCGGAAAACCAAATATATCACAATATATATATATATATATATATCATTTTCCCAATTTTATTGCGTAGGCGTACCTTTATTAGCATTTTAAAAGAAAGCGGCTAATAATATTGCGTATACGCGCTCCAACTCTATCTACTGCCTCCCGTACCTGTACTTACTTAAACAAACACATGAGTTTTCAATAATATGAGAATTTATTAACATTCTATTCATTAAACTAGCCAAACACATCAATTACATAGTTTAAACCAACAAACCTCCTAAATTTAACATGTTAACCATATTTTATCAGCAATCCAAAGATTTCAATCACCATTTTAATTTCCTGACAAATCCAAACTTCATTTTTTTAATCTCCTCGAATGATTTAAATTCAATTTTACCTATTTACAATTCATATTTGCTACAACCAATTCACACTCTCTTCAATATGATTGACATATGCTTTACTTACATCAATTTATTCCAATCCAATTCCAATTTGATTCACAACCAAATTTTACCTTCAATTTGAAGTATTTGCATTTCTTTTATGATCCATTTTCATTTATGTGCAAAACCACTTAATCAAATTTCAATCCATTCCAATTGATTCAGAAACCAATTTCAGTTTGCTTCTTTAAGCCAATTAAATTTCTGTTTACAACAAAACGACCAATTTCTATGCAAATTTTAATGTTATTCATGCAAATAACAATCACTTAAGCTTATAACCATTTAAAATTAATTCCAACTTAGATTTATATTAATTTTATTGCACTCGGAATTTTTTTCTCAGTCCCAAATGTTCTTATTTCCTTGCAATTTTTAAATCAAATCCTTATTCTCACTTCAAGTTCATCATCTAACTTAAGTTTATATTAATATCATCCCATTCTGTAATATTTACAGCTCATATATCTCTATTTTATCACAATAATTAATTAAATTTCTTTTCACTTGCATTTCAATTTTATTATCTAAACAAATTTCATTCAAGACCCCTTATAAAGCTCAACTACAATCTTTTCCAAATTGCTTAAGTTCTTCAATTTCACAATATTTCTGTTTCTTCTTATATCAATTTTTATTTTATTTTCATTTGATTATCATCCAATCAAATTCCAATTCATTTACAAATTTTAATTCAATTGGTTTACTTATTCAATCCATTTTAAATTTTAATTCATCTCCCCGATTCATTCTGAATTTTTATTAATAATATGACCATTTTCAATTATCTTATACCCAAACTGAATTTTTACTTGCATTTTGAACCATATCCATTTTAAATTGATTTTCTTATTCAATTCAATACAATTTCCATTTAATTTAGCTTACACTAAATTCATTTCTAAACAATCCTTTTTGAATTTAGTTAAGTGAGAATTTAATTTATTCAATATCATTCTTACTTAATTTAAATTCCATTTAATTCAATTCTTTTCCCAAATTTAATTCAAGTCCAACTAAGTTTTATTTAGCCAACTTGAATTCATACCATTTCCTTTACTATCTTAAAGAATAATTGAATTCCATTCAATATTATTTATGACGCAGCTGAACTTTGATTTCAATTCAATCCAAATTTAACTCAATTCCTTTAATTTAAGTGAAATCCAGTTCGATCCAATTTTAATTCTCTATTCAATTTAAATTTTTACTCTCTAATATATAAGTTCAAAAACTTATTTATTAACCTAAGTCAATTCACCTTTTATATCTCACTTTACCTTACCTTACTTTACATTTCATTTAGTATTAAGTTTGAATTCACCATACCATTCAACTATTTCCCATTTGTGATTATAATTCCATTTTACTTTGGTTTACAATCTGATTTTCTATCATAAAGTCCACCAACTCACCAACTTATTTACTTAAAAGCTTATATTACTCATTTGAGTTAATTTCATCTTATAATCACAATTCTAGATTATTTATATAACACTTAATAGCTTATGGGTACAATTCATTACACAATGACCCACAATTACAAAGTCAGTTTACATTTCAATTTAATCCAAATCAATTTAATTCTAAGTCCAATTTATTTAACTTATCCCAAGTTAAATCCAAATTTTCTATTCACTTCCATATACTCAAGTTAAATTTTAATTCCAAGATTAAAAATTTCATTTTCCCTTAGTATTTAAATCAATTTCATTTCACAAGTTCAATAATTGTTTCATTTTAACTTTACACATTATTTAAATAGAATTTTCCGGAATTCAATTACCCGGTTTTATTCCAAACCATTTTAAACAATAATCAACTCATACCTACTTAGTATATCAAATCCAATCTCCGGATTCCAAATAACTTGTTTATACCAAAACAAATTTCCCCCTTTGAAATTTCTAAAATACCTTGTATATCAAACAAATCTAAACAGATATCATACCCAATTACTGTGGAAGCAATCGATCACTTTAGAAACTCGAAAATGAATTCTAATGATGTGGCCATCATCATTAGGATTATTTTCTAGCGATTGAAGTGAGTTTAGTGCTTCCTTACTTCCAAAAATTCACTTCAAAACAATTCTCATTCAATAATACTTCCCAAAATAATATTCCATCATTGCCTTCAAATACTTTGGAAAACATTTCAAACATTCCCAAGATTTTAAATTTCCAAACTTTTGTTTTAAATTCATTTTAAACACCTTTCAAAATTTCAAGGATTTAAATTCTGGTTTAATTTTAAATTTAGTTATTCTTTTTTTGGATAAATCATACTTATATAATTCTATTTGGTTATAACCATTTCAAATTTAAGATTCTTATATTTGATTATAATATTAAAATTCAAACATCAAATATATATATAATAATTTCAGAAAAATTATTCCTTTGTATAAAAATATAATTTTGGATAAAATTATTTCATTTACCCACTTTAAAACAATACTATGTCGGTTTATCTTGTTTAAGAGTTTAGAAACCCCTATCGATACGGTTGTACTTCCCGCACCGACCGGAATTTATAAACACTGAATCGATAAATCAACACAGTATAAAAACAATTTTATATTCACTAACAAGTACGCTCTCATATCTATTAATACACTCAACTCATTATAGAGTACTATTGACTCTGTTTAATGAGTAATTTCCCCACCAAAGCCTAGGTTGTCGCCAACCTAAGCTCTGATACCAAGTGTGACGACCCGCCCTTCTCGACCCTCGAAAATCGACACAAAATACTCCTCAGTATAATATGCCGACGATCAAGTGCCGGAAAAGACAGATTGTTAAGGGAAAGAAAGGAGATAGAACGAAAAAGGAACTAACAATATCAATATATAATATCAGCACTTTACACAAAATGAAACTATATCTATTTTATACAATATATCATCAGAGTATCACAACAAACAACAATTTCTAGCCTTACAATCTCAAACGAGCGCAGCAGCGGATATAAACAAGTACGGATAATACGTCTCGGACTCCAGTTCCTCTCCTGCTCTATAGCATCCTATCCTGTAATCTATAATACTCGGTCCGACCCAAGCATTATAATGAAATAACACCCGAGTCAGTCTGGAATATCAGCTGATAAAAATACACCCAATTTGATTATTAAAGTTTCAAAAATCCTTTTGAAAACAAAAGCATCTCGTAAGACCACGACACAAATAAACATGTCGGGTTTTTACCTTACAATAGCTAAAACACTTTTTATAAAAATCCTCTGATATTAAAATAGGGTCTATAAACAAATACTTATAAAATAGCCGAAATTGTTACATTCATTTAATTCCAGCTACTAGCCACAATCGTGGGTAATACAAACAAAACTCGTAAAAGGCACGTGGGGAGAATGGATTTCCAACTAATGACTAGGCACTGGGGAACCGCCTGTCACAGTACTTGGTCTAGATCAGTGTACCGAGGACCACTCCCGATCCCTTTCAACATAAGGTCGGGACTACCCCTTGCTGGATAATACCGAGTAAGATCACCCCACGGTTGGGATCAGCAACCGCACCACTAAGCCGAATAAAAAGGGACATCTAGACAAGGATGACCTCACCCTGAAATGGGTGCTACCCACTTAACCTTGCTGCATAACCCTTGATTTTCGGTCATTCCCGGTTGATGAGGATTGAAGCTAAGTGTTTCCTTTTTAGAACGTTTCATTTAGAATGCCCATCGTCCACCTGACGATGTTCCGAAAGCATTCATCCTTACAAGTCCGTCCCGGGTTCGAACGGAACCGAAGGCCCTACTCCTACTACATCCATTTTGGAAATATCCTCAGGATTAGTAGCGACTAGCCGTTGCACTTCACTGCCCCATCTTCGACTTCGAACTTGTTTTTCCCATGAAAACGTATAAACCGGATCAAAGTGGTTTTCGAGAAATTAATCCCGATCCCGGTCGCTTCGAAACGATCAACGCATTGGCAAATATTGATAGTCGGTATTTAACTATCTATTAACATCCACAAGCATCCATCAACACTAAATAATTTCCCATTATTTATTTTCCTCAAAAATATCTTAGCATGATATGTTTCCATTTTCCAACCCTTTTGAAACAGTTTTCAAACCCAACTCTTCTCATGTAGTAAATTCCCAAATCTTTATTTCCTCTGAAAACATCCAAGTACCAATACTTAAGGTTTAAAATAATTTAAATTCTTTATTCTTGAAAACACGTTAATCATTTATGTTAAAACTTCTTACGTACTTAATTTAAAATATACATATACTTTTAAAAATATTTCGAATAAAACTGCTTTATAAAATATAAACTATTTTCTTTAAAATAAAGTTAAGTCATACTAACTTTTAAAATAAAGCTATGAAATGCTATAAAAGTTTTCAAGTAAAACTTTAATTAATTATCTTTAAAGTAAAACCATTTTTATAAAGTATAAACATTAATAATATTCTTTAAAACATAACACTACTTACCCCTATAAAATAATTACTTCTATATCTAATTTGATAAATATTCACTTTTAAAATTCTTACAACTTAAATAATTTCTTGCAACCATTCTTTAATAAAACTTCAAAACTTCTGGCTTTTTCAAAATCCTGCTTTAAAAACATACATGGCTTCTCATGGAAATACACTTCCAATTTAGGACAACCCCAAAGAATTTTTTTTTTAAATCCTACACGATTTACCCCAATTCAATTTTACGTTCATCCTGTAAATTCCTTTCCATACTTTAAAAATAAACCCCTTTTATTTTTGAACACATTGTTATTTCCTGGAAATCACTTTCAAAACATATGTTTAAATTATTTAAAATAAAGCTTCTAGAAATTTCTTAACTGAAAATAATACTTAAGGAAATATATAGAGGTTTTCTAAGTAATTTAATTCAAATTTAACTTTTAAAATAAAGTCATTAAATCAAATATATATATTATAATTTCCTTTTGAAAACTCAATACTACTTTGCTTTTTAAAATAATTAAATACCATAATTACTTAAATAAATGTTTACTTACACTTTAACCAATTAAAATAATATTTATTTTTCCAAAATATTCTAAAACACAATTTAAACTGCCAACTTATAATTTTAAAGCTTTTCTTTGATACATACCAAATTTCCAGGAAAAATGCACTTTCAATCCTTTAAAGATAATCTCATCTTTACTTTTAAAACAATTATACCTTTCTTATAAAGTTTCCCACCGGAAATCAATATTCCCAAATTGATCCACTGATAAATATAACAATTTATTTATAGACCCAATTTATAAATTTCCATTTCTCATTTCCATTCCAATCTCAGTTTCAAAACCATTTACAAATTTCAACCCAATTTCTCGAATTTAATTCCCTTAAATTCATAACTTAAAAATTCCTTTCATTTCCCTTTAATCCCAATTTATTTATTTATTTATATTTTTAAAGTACCAAATTTTATTTATTCAATCCTAACACAACATAACAAGATCCAAATCAATTTATCACAGGATATCAATGAGATATATCACAGAGTATAAATAAAATTTCTATTTATGAGGAATCCAGTTGGATACCTCCAACCTGTTTTTCCTGCATCCACAAATATTAGCACAACCAATAAATATCGATTCAATCTGATAATAGTTACCATATTCAGCTAAACAACCAATCAAACATTTAAATACTAGCTATATAAATCAACTGGCATTCAGATGAGACTGAGATAAACTCGCCTTGAATTTCCGACGAGCGTTCAAATTTAAATTAAATCGAACGGCGTTGGATTTAACCTAAATTTTTACTTCCTTCGGAAGATCCCGGAATTGCTCCACTGCGTAGTATTCGTCACTGTGATTCCGGCGTCGCCAGTTTCGTTGAATTCTGATAATGTATGCAAAAGTTACGGATTTATAAATGGTGAATATAATTTATAAACAAATTTTATTTTTATTTTTATTATACCAAAAATCAAATCGGCTGCAATCTCTCTACTCCCTTCCCTCCCGTACACGAATCGCGCTCAAAACCCATCAGCCGCCTCAAAACCCTACCCATCGCTCCACCCTCGACCATCTCTACGCCGATCAGGCTCCACTACATCGAAGGCCACGTCGCCCCGAACCCACGACCAGAACGCGGCAACGCTCGGCTACGCCAATCCTTCTACAAACACGAACGAACCTTCATCTTCATCGACGATCTGGCATCACCTCGAGTTGTCGCAGCCCAGATCCGTCGGTGGATAGCATCGTCTCGACGAGCCCTACCACTCCCTAGTTGGAGCCTCGGCTTGAAAACGCTTGGATGAAGGGAATTTGAGGGAGGAATGTCGAGCAACTTCGGCCATGAAATGTTTTGTGGCGGCCAAACAAAACAAATTAGGGTGTTGGTCCCTTATACGTATATATATACGTATAACCTAATTAGTTTATTATTGAATTCACTTTTAAACAATTTCTCAAACGATCTCCAAACAACGCTTGCCGACAGGCGTTTCTAAGGTTTTACCCATGTTCCGAACACAATAGAACATGTTTTAGGGGCTAATTTTGTCGTATACGCGAGTTATGTAAATAAACAATCAATTTTAAATTAAATCGATTAAAATAGTTTCTATGCATTTTGAGATGCTAGTGTCAAACGACAACTCCGATTGCTAGGAAAATTGAAATCTGATAATAACTAACTATTATGGATCCAATGGAATTGGTTTCGTCGAATTCCGAGAATGTGCCCCGGAAGGCTATTTTAACTCGTCGATTAAATCGAGCGATTTCCAAAATCATCAAAATCACTTAAAATTTCACTTTTAAAATTTTATTAGCCCTATTATAAATCGTATAAAATTTATATTCACATTAGAAATCGTTCTGATTCAGTTTGAATCAAAATCTGATTACACATTATTATATTATTAAATTTCATTATTAAATCAATATAAATCCCTAATTTTAAACCTATCGACTTTTGATTCCATCCAAAAGTCCAACATCGTCATCTAAATCCAAATAAACTTAAAATAAATTTTAGAAACCAATTTCGTATCTTTTTATATCTTGACTCACCAACTATCCCAATTCCAATATTAAATTATTATTATTCAAATTTCAATTGAATTTTCATATTTGAAATTTTAACGAATTTTATTAATTTAACCAAAATATTTTTATTTCAAAATCTAATTATAATACATATTCAACATTTAAAATGAAAAATGTTCAAATCTAGCGACCCAAAATTCCGGGTCGTTACAGTTGGAGAAGAAGAGGTGGCCTCAGGTGGGAACTCGAGGAAGTGAAGTTTTGGCTCGAGTTTATTTCGGGTGGTTCGCGTGGGTTTGACTTATTATAACAGTTTTTTTAGTTTAAACCAAAAACAAAGTTTTTAAAATAAAAGGGACGAAGAAGAGAGCATTTGACTCGGGATTAGGTTTGGGTTGGTGTGTCGAGTGCCTCGGGTCTGAGCTATAGTACATTAGCAAGTTTTAAATTTTAAAGTAAAACAAGTTTAAAACAATTTCTTAATAAATTCTTTTAAATAATAAATGTTTTATTTAAGTCATGGGTTAGTTAAAAAGTTTTAGAATAAATTATTTTAAATTAATTAAGTTTAAAGTGTTTTAATATATGTCCTTTATTTCAATTAATTCTTAAGTTTATTTAAAACAAAATTAAATAAGTATAATTAATTAGATTAATTAAAGAAGGGTAAATGTTTTAATCATTAATTAACTTAAAGGTCTTAAGTTAATTTATAGGTCAATGATAAATTAATTCCAAAGGTTTATTAAATAAGATTTAAATGATAATTAAGAACTTAGTTAAGATAAATGGTTTATCTTTAATTAATTAAGGTCTTGGGTAATTAAAGATTAATTAATTAATGAAAGTAATTAAGGAATAATTAAAGATTAATTAATTAATAATTAAAGGATAATAATCAGTAATTATAGGATAATTAATTAATGTAAGTAATTAAAGATGATTGATAAATTTCATTTATTACTTAAAATAATAATAATAAATGGTTTGAAATTATTTAATGTTAATTAAGAAGGATTATAAGTAATTAATTCATAAATAATTAATTTATTTTGTGTTAATAATATTAATTATAAATTATGTGATTAATTAATCTTGCATGTGGATCGTTAGTTTGAATGCTTGGATTGATTAATATCTCTAGTATGTTAATCTGTAATATTCTGTGATATGAATTGCTTTGTTTAAGCTGTGATAAATGTAAGTTATTTATCTGTGATGAATTGCTGTGTGAATATAATGATTCTAAATTTGAATTAAATTGTTTACTTAAACAACTTGACCTTTAAGATGGCGTTTGGATTTCGATGAGACCGGGGTCGGATATCAAATTTGTTATCCGAAACCACATCGATCCAGAATAAACGATAGGTCGTGAAATCTCAAATGAAGATCGAGATGAAGATTCAAAGTGTAAGGGATATTTGTCGTTAACTCTGAGGGTGATTCCAAAACGAGTGTAATGGAGATAGTGCCTTCGGTTCCGTTCGAACCCGGAACGGACTTGTATGGATGAATACTATCAGACCATCGTCAATGGAGGACGATGAGCATTCCAAGATATGTGTTCTTAAAAGTTAATTGTAGCCTCAAGCCTCATCAACCGAGAATGGCTAAAATAAGGGAGGTGCAGCAAGGCTAAGTGGGTAGCACCTAAGTAGGATAAGATTTTCCCCTGTCTAGAGGTCCCTTTATTCGGCTATGTGGGAAGTTGTTAGCCACAACCACGGGGTTGTCTTATTCGGACTATACAGTAAGGGGTAGCTCCGGTCTTGTGTGGCACAGGGTGAATGGTGGATCCCCGGTATAGTGACCTAGACCATGTACTGTAACGAGTAGTACCCCAGTAGCCCTGCCATTGTATGGGATCCGATCTCCAATAAGTGCCTCTACGGTTTTGATTGTGCCCAACTATGTTGGAATGTGAGATGTAAGCATTCCAACTATTTCCTATTTTATATTGAAAACCCTAGACATTATTATAATATAACTGGATTTCCTATCAAATGTTTTGGTTATCGTAAGGGAAAAACTTGTCCGTTTTTATTTGCGGAGAGTCTTACGAGATACCTTTTATTTCAAAGGTATTTCAAGTTAAACAACTTACTCACATCAGATGCATGTCTGACCCGGAGTTTATTTTTGTTTTTCTTAAACTCTTAGGTACTCAAATTTTTATGAGTAGCCAAGTGATTAGGTTGGCTTCACGAATTTTGGAAAAGGCTTGGAGCAGGAGACTTGGCGTATCTATATATATCTATTTCCACTGTGTTGGTATCATCTATTTATATTTGGAATGTAATGGATAGACAGGTCTTCCTGGCTATCTAATGTGATGTTGTTGTAATGTATTATTCTGATGTATGATGAACATTACGTAATATCTATGCAAAGTAATATATTTTCTATTTCCGCTGTGAAATTCTGATATTGTCTAGTTCTTTCTTTCTATTTCTTTTCTACCTATTTCTTTCTAATTACGATACATGTTTCTATGAAATGAAAGGCGGGTCATCACGGTTGGTATCAGAGCGCTAGGTTGAGATAATACCTAGGCTTTGGAGTAATATCTATCTTGAGAGAGCGTATTTGTAATTTTTATATATCTATATATATCTACCTGATTGTTGAGTTACCTGTGCAGGTTACCAACATGAATTCTAGAGAAATTTCATCTTACCACTAGTGTGGTGGACCACCCTATTTTTTTATCCAATCTCATAGGGGTTACAAAGTTAGATACGATCTTTAGAGGCCTAAGAATTTCTTGTCTATCCCATAGTTTTTCATAGAACCCATTTGTATTGGATTTTAAAGGGTTTGACCTTATTTTGGGAATGGATTGGTTGGACAAGCATAAGGCTGTTCTGATTTGTGAAGAGAGAATTATGTCATTGGAAACTGAGTTGGGAAGGATTTCAAAAGTGACTTGCGATAGTCCAGGGATTCATTTGAGTAGTCTTTTGCATGTGATCGAGGCATCTCAAGAGGAGGTAGGATCCATCGATGTGGTCAGAGATTTTCCAGACGTCTTCGATGAAGTCAAAGGTTTGCCCCGACATCGGGAGATTGAGTTCCATATCGACTTACTTTCGGGAGTGATACCAGTGGTTCAACCTGGTAGAAGGATGGCGCCAAGAGAGAGAAGAATTGGTGAAGCAGACTCAAGATTTCATGGAGAGAGGGTTGGTCCGGCCTAGTTATTCGAGCTGGGGTTTTGCTGTAGTTTTTGTGACCAAGTCAGACGGATCTTTAAGATTTTGTGTAGGTTATCGGGTGTTGAATAAGGTGACTATTAGGAATAAGTACCCCTTGCCTCGTATAGGTGATCTTTTTGATCAACTTCATGGAGCTTCTGTTTTCTCCCAATTGGACCTAACTTCGGGTTTTCACCAGCTAAGGGTAGCTGAAGACGGTATACCCTTGATTGCGTTTTGAGGACCCAATTGTTTTTATGAGTAGCTGGTTATGCCTTTTGGGTAACCAACGCTCCAGCCTATTTTGTGGATCTAATGAACCGTGTCTTCTGGGATGTGCTGAACAAGTTTGTGCTTATGTTCATCGACGACATTCTCATCTACTCTAAATCTGCGGAAGAGCATAAGCGTCTTTGGAGATAGCATTGGAGACATTGAGGAGGAATGTCCTGAAGGCTATGTTTTTGAAGTGCCATTTCTGAAAGTCGAAGTAAGATTTTTGGGGCACATCGTATCTGGAGAAGGTATTTCAGTGGATCCGACCAAGGTAGCAGTTATTCAAGCGTTGGAGAAACCGCAGACTCCTACGGAAGTTCGTGATTTTCTGGGTTTGGTGGATTTCTACAGGAAATTTATCTGGAACTACTCTAAGATTTCTTTGCACTTGACTAAATTGACTAGGAAGGAAGCGATGTTTAAATGGACTCTTAAGTGTGAAGAAGAATTTCTGGATTTGAAGGCGAGGTTGACCAGTGCACCTGTTCTAGCTATTCCTGATGGAAAGAATAAGTTCAAAGCCTATACTGATGCTTGTGGAGTAGGGCTGGGTGCTGTGCTGATGCAGAATGGGAAAGTGATTGCGTACGCTAGTAGACAGTTGAAGCCACATGAGAAGAACTATGCTACGCATGATTTGGAATTGTTGGCTATCGCCTTTGCTCTGAAGATTTGGTGGCATTATCTGTTGGGAGAGAAGTTCAAGCTTTTCACTGATCATAAACCTTTAAAGTATCTTTTCTCCCAGAAAGATCTTAATTTGAGGCTACAGAGATGGGTGGAATTTTTGGCATCTTATGATTTGGACATTCTCTATACTCTAGGGAAAGAAAATGTTATGGCGAATGCTTTGAGTAGAAATGCAGTTTTGGCTATTTTAGAAGTTATTCCGTCTCTACTCGAAAGGATTGTAAGCAATCAGATGAACTATAGAACTTTTGAGGAATTTATTCTTGGAGCTAAGGAAGGTCGATATTAGGATTTCAAGATTGACGGTCAAGGAGCTTTGAGAATCAACGGACAGTTGTGTGAGCCAGATGTGTATGGATTGAGGCAAGAAGTTCTGCTGGATGGCCACAAATCAATGTTGAGTATCCATCCAGTGATCTCAAAGATGTATAAGGATTTGAAAAGAGTTTTCTGGTGGCTGGGCATGAAGAAGGATATTGCTAACTTTGTCAATGGATGTGCGATCTGTCAAAAAGTGAAGGGTGATCGGTAGAAGTCCGTGGGATTGTTGCAGCCTCTAGAAGTCCCAAAATCAAAATGGGAAATGATATCAATGGATTTCGTCGATGGGTTGCCAAGGACTAGAAATGGAAATGAGGGAGTGTGGGTAATCGTAGACAGGCTGACCAAGAGCGCCCATTTAATCCCAGTTAAGGCAACCAGAACTGCAGCGTCTGTAGCGGAGATTTTCTTGAAGGAGATCGTCAGGTTGCATGGAGTTTCCGTCAGCATAGTAAGTGACCGTGACCCAATCTTTACCAGTAAACTTTGGGAGCTCTACAGACAACTCTGGAAACAAGGTTGAATTAAAGTACAACCTCTCATCCCCAGACCGATGGTCAAACAGAAAGGCTGAATCGTATTCTTGAGGATATTTTGAGGGCTTGTATTCTGGATTTCGACGGATCTTGGGAGGACGATCTGCACTTGGTGGAATTCTCGTACAATAATAGTTATCAAGCAAGTATCAAGATGGCTGCGAAGCTTTGTACAGAAGACCTTGTAGATCACCGTCCTATTGGGTGGAATTCGGAGATTGTCTTGTTCGTGGTCTAGATTTGATTCGAGAGGCATCTGCGAAGGTGGAGCTAATCAAGAAGAGAATGAAGGCAGCCCAAGATGGTCAAAAGAGTTATGCGAATAAGAGATGAAGGCAATTGGAATTCGAAGTCGGAGATTTGGTTTTTGTCAAGGTTTCCCCGATAAAAGGAGAGATCAGATTTGGTAAGACTAGGAAGCTTTCTCTGAGATATATTGGACCTTTCCGCATGCTCGAGAGAATTGGTGCTTTGGCCTACAGGATTGAATTGCCAGACCTGATGGTTGGAATTCATAATGTTTTTCATGTATCTCATCTGAGGAAGTACGTGTACGACCCATCTCTAGTTGTAAAATTGGCAGTGCGGGAGGATTTAGAGGTCGAACCGGTCTTAATATGGTCAGGCATCCATTCCAGATTGTTGATCAAGATGAGAAGAAGCTCAAGAACAAAGTGGTGAAGTTGATCAAGATTCGGAGCGAGGATCCCAGAGATTGTACTTGGGAAACTCTAGATAGTGTTTAGGAAAGTCTATCCAGATTTGTGTCGGGATAGTTAGGAATGTTTGTTTGAATGAATTGTTTGCTTTGGTTGTTAGTGTATGGCTGATATGTATGCTTGATGGTTTGAAATAAAGCTTTTGGATTATCTTTGCTTTTAAATTTCGGGGACGAAATTCTTTTAACGGGGGAGGAATGTGATGACCCGAAATTTTTAGGCAAATATTTATGTGATAAACTTCTTTTATAATTATTTAAAATGCGCCAAAATTATTCTTTTAAAACAAATAAAATATGTATTTGCTATGTATATATACATATAAGTAGATTGTAAGTAGAATTTTAATTTTGAAATTCAAATATAAAAATCTTAAAAATAAAGTGGATTTAAAAACTCTATATTTCAAAACTAATATATATGATTTTTATTAGTGTATAATTAGGTTTTAAATCATTTTCTTTAAAATTATAAAAATATAATTAAAAGGAAATGTATTAACAGAAATAGAAAATATAAGATAAAATTTTATAAAACATTAATGCATGCAGATTAACAAGTGCAAACATTATAACATGCAATTTAACAAGTTTTATTAGTTTTCTTTTCATTTTTAAGATAATAAATAATAGGAAAACAGGACTATATATACCTCTCTACCCCTTCTCTTCTTATTTTTCTTTCATATATTCAAACTGAAAACCTGAGTAAAACAAACAACAAAACAAATCTTTTACAAATTCCAAGCTGAAGCTAAGCAGAGATTCAAAGTTCAACTCAACTCAAAGCAATTTACAGTTTTCAAGTACAAAGCAAATACCAGACTTCTCTGCTCATACATAAAACAGGTGAGTAAACTAACTTTTTTAAAAATTAAAACTGTTTATATCTTGATTGCATGTGATAAATACTCAAAGTATGTTGTGGAAAATGTTTGTATGGATGTGAAATATGCCTGCATGTCTGTATATTTGGTGTGCATGTCTGTGTACAGGAAAATATGCCACTGTTGTAGATTACAGGCTTTAAACAATTTCAAAATTCAAATCCTCATCCCCTAATTCTTTTTAGGCTTTCAGATTTAAATAAAATGTGTTTAATTTTACTAAATCTTAATTTTAAAAATACTTTTAGGTATAAATAACAAGTGGATTTACTGGAAGATAGAAAACATAGTAAAAATCAAATTAAGTTCAAAATTTTAGTTGGTTAAATCTTGGGTTTTGATTGCATCATCTAATTCATTTTCGAAAACCATGAATTTTAAAAGTAAAATCAAGATTTTTAACTTTGAATCTGGGTTGAATTCGTGGGATGAACGGGAAAGGGGATTTTGGCATTTCCTGGTGATCGGAGCGAGGAGGAATCTCGTAGTCGTTGCTGAAGCTTGCTTGTGGGTCAGGGGCCTTGGAAAAAATGGTCGATGAATTTATCGTTCACCGCGGTGGCGTGTCGGCGGCATGGTAGGGTTTAAGGACCTGTCTTAGTCGTCGTTTGAATCTAGGCTAATGCATCGTCGACGATGCATCGGGATGGATCGGAACATGGGGGATAGAAGCGTGGTTCTATGGCGAGGCTGTGGTTGGAGTTTCGGATTTTCTGGTGACTGGAGGAGGCAACTCGAGATGGTTTTGGGTGTTCGGGTTTGTTCCAGTGGAGCTTCGGTAGCTTGAATTCGATTTTCATGGTCGAGTCTAGGAGCTGGCGGTCAGAGTCGAAGGAGAAGGTCGAAGAAGATTTGCTGGCATTGGCATCGATGGCCGGAGTAACGGCGATGTCTGTTCAGGTGCACGAGTATCTATGTATCAGTGATTGGGTAGTTGCTGTAGGATTGGAGAAGAAGAAGTAGCCTCCGGTGGGAACTCGAGGAAGTGAATTTTGGCTCGAGTTTTGTTTCGGGTGGTTCGCGTGGGTTTAACTTGTTATAACAGTTTTATGACCGTTTTTTTTTAATTTAAGCCAAAAACAAAGTTTTTAAAAGAAAAGGGATGAAGAAGAAAGCTTTTGACTCGGGATTAGGTTCAGATTGGTGTGGGGAGTGTCTCGGGTCAGAGCTATAGTACATTAGCAAGTTTTAAATTTTAAGTAAAACAAGTTTAAAACAATTTCTTAACCAATTCTTTTAAATAATAAATGTTTTATTTAAGTCATAGGTTAGTTAAAAAATTTAAAATAAATTATTTTAAATTGATTAAGTTTAAAGCATTTTAATATATGTCCTTTATTTTAATTAATTCTTAAGTTTATTTAAAACAAAATTGAATAAGTATAATTAAGTAGATTAATTAAAGAAGGGTAAATGTTTTAATCATTAATTAACTTAAAGGTCTTAAGTTAATTTATAGGTTAATGATAAATTAATTCCAAAGGTTTATTAAATAAGATTTAAATGATGATTAAGTAATTAATTAAGATAAATGGTTTATCTTTAATTAATTAAGGTCTTGGCTAATTAAAGATTAATTAATTATTGAAAGTAATTAAGGAATAATTAAAGGTAATTAATTAATAATTAAAGGATAACTAATCAGTAATTATAGAACAATTAATTAATGTAAGCAATTAAAGATGATTAATAAATTTCATTAATTAATTAAAATAGTAAAAACGAATGGTTTGAAATTAATTAATGTTAATTAAGCAGGGTTATAAGTAATTAATTCATAAATAATCAATTTATTTTTTTAATAAAATTAATTGTAAATTATGTGATTAATTAATCTTGCTTGTGGATGATTAATTTGAGTGCTTGGATTGATTAATATCTCTAGTATGTTAATCTGTAATATTCTGTGATACGAATTGCTTTGTTTAAGCGGTGATAAATGTAAGCTATTTATTTGTGATGAATTGCTGTGTGAATATAATGATTCTGAGTTTGAATTAAATTGTTTACCTGAACTACTTGGCCTTTAAGACGAGTTTGGATTTCGATGAGACTGGGATCGAATATCAAATTTGTTATCCGAAACCACATCGATCCAAAATAAACGATAGGCCGTGAAATCTCAAGTGAAGATAGAGATGAAGATTTAGAGTGTAAGGCCTATTTGTCGTTAACTCGGAGGGTGATTCCAAAACGAGTGTAATGACGCTAGTACCTTCGGTTCTGTTCGAACCCAGAACGGACTTGTATGGATGAATGCTATCAGACCATTGTCAATGGAGGATAATAAGCATTCCAAACTATGTGTTCTAAAAAGGTAATCGTAGCCTCAAGCCTCTTCAACCGGGAATGGCTAAAATAGGGGAGGTGCAGCAAGGCTAAGTGGGTAGCACCTAAGTAGGATAAGATTTTCCCTATCTAGAGGTCCCTTTATTTGCTGTGTGGGCGGTTGTTGGCCACAACATCGGGGTTGTCTTATTCGGACTATCCAGTAAGGGGTAGCTCCGGTCTTGTGTAGCAGGAGATCAAGGGTGGATCCTTGGTACAGTGATCTAGACCATGTACTGTGACGAGCGGTACCCCAGTATCCCTGCCATTGTATGGGATCCAATCTCCAATAAGTGCCTGTACGATTTTGATTGTGCCCAACTATGTTGGAATGTGAGATGTAAGCATTCCAGATATTTCCTATTTTATATTGAGAACCCTAAACACTATTATAATATAACTGGATTTCCTATCAAATGTTTTGGTTATCGTAGGGGAAAAACTTGTCCGTGTTTACTTGCGGAGAGTCTTACGAGATACCTTTTATTTCAAAGGTTTTTCAAGTTAAACAACTTAAACCATTTACTCACGTCAGACCCACGTCTGACCAGGAGTTTATTTCTGTTTTTCTTAAACTCTTGGGTACTCAAATTTTTATGAGTAGCCAAGTGATCAGGTTGGCTTGACGAATTTTGGAAAAGGCTTGGAGCAGGAGGCTTGGCGTATCTATATATATCTATTTCCGCTGTGTTGGTATCATCTGTTTGTATTTGGAATGTAATGGACAGACAAGTCTTCACGACTGTCTAATGTGATGTTGTTGTAATGTATAATTCTGATGTATGATGAATATTATGTAGTATCCATATGAAGTAATATATTTTTTTCGTTTCTGCTGTGAAAATCTGATATTGTTTAGTTCTTTCTTTCTTTCTATTCTTTTCTACCTATTTCTTTCTAATTACGATACGTCTTTCTATGAAATGAAAGGCGGGTCGTCACACATCCAATAATATATGATCCTAGAGTTTTTCCAAATGCTATGGTGGAAATTAACAGCACAATGGTTAAATCTGAAGTTATGATATAAAATTATTGTTTCAAATAGAGAAAAGACTACAACGGTTAAATCTCTAGTTACGAAAGGATTAACTTTTGGGAAAAAGTTCACATACTATGAAGGCTATCCATACAAACAATTCTTATAAATAAGAATTTATAAACCCAAAGGATAAATAACAAACATCAACATACATAGTATGAAATTTATAAAATAATCAATTGCTGAAATTGTGATACTTGAAGATTCACCTATGCTTAAAAGGAGATTCGACCTAAAATGTAATTTTATAAAACAATCAATTATTGGAGTTATGATGCAACAACCCAAAATTTAACCCGTATAATTAATTCGTTAATTAACTAAATAATAAAATAACTTTGTGAAATTATCAAAACTGAGCCACGAGAGTTGTACCATTGTGTCCGTGGTAATTTTCTGGTCAATTTGCATATATAGAACGTCAGAAACCGAGCTAATATGACCAAGTTATAAAATAAATAAAATAAGTAGGAAATGAAAATATATATATAGGTTGACCGACCGGTCAACCTTGGCACCAGGCGGTCGACCGCCCGGTTGACCCGCCTACTGTTTTGGGGGCGAAAGAATGATTGTTCGTTCGTTCGAATGATGGTGTGATTTTCTTTAACCAGCTGACGTGTTTTGCATTCTTTATTTTAATCTGGTCCCTCCATTCTTACATTTGATGGCTCCTATTCAGCCGATGACGTGGTTGCATCATTTCAATCCCTAAATCCAACGGTCCGAAATCCACTTCTAACCCTATAAATAGACACCTAAACCTAACACCTTTTTCTCATTCTAGGTTTTCTCCAATTGGGTTCATCTTTCTAGGAAGGACCCTAAAAGAAATAATTTTTTCAAAGGAGAAAATCGTTATAAATTAAATTATTTTACAACACCAAGTGGATCCGAGAAGACCAAAGGAAGAGCTAAGGACCGGACGTGAGTGATTGTAATTATTTTAAGATTTCTTTAAGTAATTTAAAATAATAAGGTTTCCAATAGTTTTAGTTTTACTATGATTTATGAAATAGCCTTTTCAGTAGTTTATTTACATTTTTTAGAATTATTTTCAGTCTATTTCCTTTCATCTATTCTTTTCAGTAATATTAGTTTATTTCTATTAATTATAGCTTTTCCGTTTATTTACAGTTTATTTACTATATTTTAATTTAATTACCGTTATTTATACGTTATTTACGTCTTCTTTCTATGCTTTGGATTTTCTTCTATTTTTAGTTTTCTTTTATCCTCTGTCATGACCCAAATGTCAGCGTTCGAAAATCGACACCCGTACTTCACTTGTACTCGAATGTCGCAGATTCAACCATTGAAATATGACTCGTGTCGGAGCTTATAACACATTAAGTACAATAACACAGCGGAAGAATGAATAATATCATTGTCATATAACAGATACAATATCTGATACAATTTAGATATCGATACAAATATCAAAGACAAGATACAACAGTGGAAAGTGATAACATAAACTTGAACTCCAAAGAAGGAACTCCACTTCCAACAATCTCCATCTCCAAAGCACCAATCCAGAAATAGCTCAAACTCCCAATCAAGTTTTACTAAGCAAGGCCAGCCATGAATGATGAAGTGTAGCTAATGCGATCCCCCAATCCAAAGGCTTCGAAGGCTATCGAATCTATACCTACTATTTGATTATCTGAAAAACCCAACTCTAGACTGCCCGTGTGGAAAATTGTAGGCACCCAGAGTTTAGGATGGGAACATCAAACTCCGGGTCAGTCGTGAAACTTGTATGAGCAAACTAAAATAGTTTTATCTTTAAAACAAACAACAAAAGATATTAAAATTGAAATCCGCAATGCTTTTTGGAAAATGAAACTACCATAAGGCCTACCGCCACACACATAATGCAAGCGCACACTTGGAGGAGATTTCTCCTTATGACAGTCCAAAATGCTTGATATGCAAAAACCATATGATATTATTATTAGTGCATAGCATAGAAAACATTTCAAAAGTATAATGTTAATCTTAGCCAGCATAGGTACCATTATACTATGCCTGCTATAGCTACCACCTGAGGTGCCAGGTTATACAACTGCAATCGTAAAGGGCTCGTATTGGATGATTAGATTTCCAACAAATGGTCAGGCTAAGGAACTTCCTTAAAAATGGAACGCCTCTGAAAGGACACCCCCAAGAACCAAAATGGTTCCCTACCGACACAAGGCCAGGTTACCACTTCCCGGAAGTAACCCTCAAGATATGTCATCCCCAGTCGTAACCAACCATTATCCGAGCGCTCGACACCAACAAACACACACCAATAAGTATGCAGTAACCACATAGGTAAATATCTGGGCTCCATACCATGATACCACCTTTTATCCAGAAGAGATGGACATACCCTAGGGGCGCGACCCCTGCAACCATGCCGCAAAATTCCTGTTACGACCATTTCAGGGTCGTGAGGCTCGATCAAGTCTCGTCCTCAAAGATACGCTTTTCACAAAGCCATGCTTTGATCAACAAATGATCAACAGCACTTCGCATGTCACATTACCAAATTGGGAATGTATCACTAGTAACCATCAACTACATAACCTCTTAGCTTGTACGCCTTAGAGAAGGGTGTTAAGCTAAGAGAATAAATTCTCCGCCACCAAACTGAAATATATTTGATGGAAACCAGCTTTACATCTCAAAGTGTAATGTCAGACACACATCAATACAAGTCTGTTCTGGGTTCGAACAGAACCGAAGGCACTTCCAAAGAAGCCCTTGCAATCCGGGTATTCACAATCCCGATCGGACTCCCCATCACATATGGAGATCTCTATACCATAGCTACTCAGTGCAGAGTCATTCGGTAGGTTATCCTATCGTTCTCGTAATTACCCGGTCTTCACCACCGGTCTTCAAATGCTATCCATATCGTCGTATCATTATTCAGAATGGGTTATATAACACAAGGCCCTCTACCAGCTAAACCGAATAATGAGCGTAATATTTAAAAACATATGGATAATGGGATTTCAGTGAAGTCACAACTTTAAAACCCAAAACTTTTCATTCAAATGGTTTAAACAAATTACCATTTAGAAATCTTTAAACAAAAGGACTCATTTCACAAAGATCACCAATCTTTCACAAAGATTCATTCTTAGCCTTTCTAAACAATTTCCCTTTCAAATTGGATTAACTCATCCAATCTTTAAATCAAAGATTCAATTCATAGTTTTTAAAACTATTTCCAAAGATCCATTAATAACTTTCAAAAAAATTCACTTTTCAAATCTTTTATGTATAAAAGATATCCATTTAAATCCTCTTCAATTTCAAAATAAGGTTCAACCATCTTTCACAAAGATTTATTCTAGCTTTCATAATTATTTCAATTCCTTTTCAAACTTGAAATCTTTCAACAAAAATTGGAAATCCTTTCTTTATATGAAAGCTATTATTATTTGAAAACAAATAGTTTTTTTTTTGGAAAAATCCGATTTCATTTATACAAGTAAAGCCCTTGGGTTAAATCCAAATTCTCAAAACAATACCTTTAAAATGGTTTAAAACCCATACGAACACATTTATAACTTGTATAACCTTTTTAAATCATAATTTCCAAACATTGAATTCAATTTCAATTTTTGAACTTAAATCAAATCAAATTATCAAGTTATTCAAATAACTTTTAAAACTCCTTTTCAAAACTTTTCATATTTAACTCAATTCCATTTTCCAAAACCATTTGGATTAAAAATTCAACTTTAACATCATTTCAAAAATCTGTGACTTAACCAATTTCCTCGTGCAATCCATATTTGTGTGTGTATGGTGTAGTCTAGAGGTTTTACACAATAGTGCAACATCATCAATCATCACAATCCAAACATAGAAATATCGATAAGCGGTATAATCTATAACGTTTATCTTCCATTCACAGATTCACAGATAAATGTATCACAGATAAATTAAAAAAAAATTCACACAACTCAATTCACAGAACAGAATATTAAAGCCCAGAGATAACAATCAATGCATCTCATACAATACAAACATTCATAAGCAATCCAAACATTCAATAATCATTTGTAAACAGGATTAATTAATTGTTTAATCCTAAATTAATTCAATTTAATTTCCAATTAAATTAATTACTTATGAATTAATTATCAAATCTTGATTAATTATTTAATATTAACTAATGAAATTAATCAACCTTAATTATTAAGTAATTAACCTTTAATTACTTAATTATTCTTTAATTAATTTTCCTTAATTAATTATATTAATTAATTAAACCTTAATTAATTATAATTAATTTATTTTCCTTAATTAATTATAATAAGTAATTATCCCTTATCACTTTATTTATTAATTAACCTTTAAATTAATTAATTATCCTCAAATTAATTACTTTGATTAATTAATCACCTAAATTAATTATCTTTTAATTAATTATTCCTTAATCACGTGATTAACCAACTTTCAATCATTAATTAATTATCCTTAATTGATTAACCAATCTTTAATTACTCAAATTTTAAAGATAAATCATTACCTTAATTAAGTAATTATCTTGTAATCGATTTTTTTTACTAATTAAATTTATCTTTAAATCAAATACAATCTTATTTAATTAAAGATAAACTCTTATCTTCATTAATTACCTAACTACATCCTTAAACTTTATTATATTTGAAACATTTAGGAAATTAATCCTAATATATAACTTCTTAAAACAAAACCATTTAAAACATATTTTGATTTTAAAAAAACACAATTTCCAAAACTTGTTTTTTTATTCACCTAGAAACTTAGTATCATTTTTATTGAAAAATTTATTTATTTTAATTATACTTCAACACTTGATTTCAAGCTTGCTTTGTTTTTTAACTTAAAATATTCCCTTATGCTTATTGAAACTTTTAAAGCCTGGGTAAAATTTCTTTAACCTTTATAACTATTTTACTTATTTATTTTTCTCACAAACTTGTTAGTTATCCAATACAAACCGAGTACAAATGATAAACTCGAACCAGCTTCTTAACATTCTCGTGCCACTCACGATTACTTCCTCTTCGAGACAATCACGCCCATGATCCGAGATCCCACCTGAGCACCTTCCTTCTTCCCCAACATTTGATTAACCAGACACACGCATGTGCACAGGTGCACGTGTACGGTCGCACAGTGACATTCCGACCATCGGTGAACCTCTCAACGAATCGCCGATGACATTGCTACCTAGCTCGACCACCCAGATCTCTCTAACCCATCAACGATCGAAATCGAAAAATTCAGTTGAACTGGAACCCAAAGCTTGACAATAGAAATCTCCTTCGCCCCGACGCCACCATCTACCAACCACCACGCAACTTCGTCCACCAACTCGCCGATGGTCCATGCACCCTCTCGCCTTGGTCCGATCACCTTCGGTGATTGATCGACGCCATACAGAGCTCACAAAAACCTCGACCAAAATGAGCTTTTAAACCCTAGCTCGACTATGAACGGCCACCACGTTTAATTATAAAATCTACCATTAATTTTTCCAAAATCAACAATCTACACACTGCCTCAAATCTTGATCGCAACCACTATTTCCTCCTCATTCGCCAACAATTAACGAAAACCCAATTTAGATCAACTAAGAAATGCACCACAACCCCATACTTAAAAATCCAGATAATGTTGTTAAAATTCATCATATTGAAATACGAATTGGTTAATACGATCAAAATTTGAATTTATGGTGATTGATTTTTACTGACTTAAACCCATCCTACTGTATTTTCTTCTTTTAGTAAAATTGCTTACTGATTCTGCTAATAAATATTTTTAAACTTTATATTTTGTTATTACAAACATATTCTGTTTGTACATCTTGATCTATAGGAGATCAGATGAAGAGTAATTGAATTGCTAAATTCATTTCTTTAAATCCGTAACTAAAATAGAACGTTAGAAACCCATATGTACAGACATGCATGTATAAAGATCTACATACTTATCTATACACCAATTATATTTTCATCTATACAAAAAAAAATCACTACTTTATTTCACAGAAGCAAGCGTACACATATTCAAGCTGTTTAATGGTTAGTTGCTCACCTGGAGATGATGTAAAACAGAGAAGAACAAAGAAGCCAGGCTTGAATGAAATGATCTGGACTTTGTTATCTTTTGATATGTTGAAAATTGATGTTGATCTATTCCTGTTGTTACTTTGCTCTGGATCAAGTCAGGTTGAAGATTGTTGCAACTGTTTGACGTTAAAGACTTTAAATTGTTTCTGATTTATCATTTCCAGGTTGAAGCTTTCCGATTTTAATCTGCATTTGCTTTTCCCAGTTTTTACTTTTGAACTTGAGATGATTTTGCTTTTGTTGATTTGAATCTGAAGTTTGCTTTATTTTCAGATTTTGAGATGTTTTTAGACTGGTTTCTTTTCTTATGCATGTTATTCTAAAATTTATTTTAAAAGAGAAAAAAACTAAATGCCACTTGTTATTTTCTACTAACACTTGTATTTTGCATGGTTAACACTTGTCTTAATGCTCTATCAAAATATTTACAAATATTAACTTAATTGTTAAAATGTTTACACATGTATTGCATGTGTTTAAATGCTTTTAAATTTATTTTCTATTTCTAAAATCCATTTTATTATATTTATATATTTATGACTTAAAGAAAAAAAAAATTAACTCTAATTACACATTAAGTAAATTAAAATTTAACCTTTTAGAAATTATTATATTGCATCTAAATCGTAGCTTTCAAATCAATATGTATATATGCATGTATATATATATATATATATTAAATTCAAAACACAATTTTCAAACTACATATATGCGTATTCAAATTATTCTCAAATTACAACTTCCAAATTTAGATATATATTATAAATGAAAAATTTTTTATAAATTTTAAATATAATGTTCTTCAAATTCAATTTATTCCCAAAATATTTCAATTTAATTCACAACTAAATTTAAAATTAATATATATATATATATATTATTCAAAATATTTATTTCTGAATTTCCAATAAGAAATTCTATTTTAAAATCAAATTCATATTCATTTATATTAATAAACAAACAAATATCTATTTAAATTTGGAAAATACCAATTTAATTCACAATTTAATTTCAAAAATTAAATAAAATACCAATTTAAATTTGATTTAAAAACAGGGATGTTACAGATTCCCCCCTTGAGAAAATTTCGTCCTCGAAATTTGCTAGGGAGACAACAAAAGATGATACACAAAGATAGAGAAACAGTTTCCCATATCAAACTGAATATCCACTCTGCATTTGGCTTACCAAATCAGAATATCACAAATAATTATAAGAACGAACTCATCCCATATCTCATAAGATACTCGGGCCATCCAGTCTGCGAAATATGTAGGGGCATTGGTTAGTTCAAAGGATAACTAACCACTCGTAGAATATATCTGGACCCCAAAGAATAGGTAATGGATACTCAACTCAAGCCAGAATGTCCCATAGTATACTAGCTTGTCCTTTTTCAGACTTTGATCTTCACAAGAAATTACAACAGAACTTCAAATTTGGTTTAATCGAAATCGTTTTATCGATACAATTCAATTTTAACTTCATCTTTTGTTAACCAATTTTTTTTCAATTTAAAATTCCAAATTCATTAAAGTTTAAAACGAAAAGCTGATAACGAACCAATGAAGAAGATACGAAATAGAAACTTATCTACACGATCTGTATGGCCACCACCACACCAAACCTTCTTTCTTGAGCTGCCACAAAGCAATTAAAGAATCGAAATTGAATGGTGATCAAAAGAGATTGATAGGAAAAGATTGCTTCTGTTGTTGTTACAGGTATTCACCATTTGTCGTGGTACTTTCCTGTCCCCTATCTCGTCTTCTTCTTGCACTCATTCTCACTATCAATTATAGTAAGAGAGTTTACAGAGGCATACGGACCGATATCTTAGGGATATACTCATTCTAGGGTACACTTTACCTTATCTCTAATGAGTTACCTACTGTGTTATACTCCTGAGCTTAAAGTTTCAACCTTCAGCTCTGATACCAAGTTGTCACAACCCAAATTTCAGCGTTCGAAAATCGGTACATGTACTTCATTTGTACTCGAATGTCACAGATTCAACCATTGAAATCCGACTTGTGCCGGAGTTTATAACACATTAAGTACAACAACACAGCAAAAGAATGAATAATATCATTGCTATATAACATATACAATATCCGATACAATAATGATGCTATTTAGATATCGATACAAATATCAAAGACAAGATACAACAGCGGAAAGAGATAACATAAACTTGAACTACAAAGAAGGAACCTCCAATATCAGCAATCTCCATCTCCAAAGCACCAATCCATAAATAGCTCGAACTCCCAATAAAGTTTTACTAAGCAAGGCCAGCCATGAATGTTGAAGTGTAGCAAATGCGATCCCCAAATCCAAAGGCTTCGAAGGCTATCGAATCTATACCTACTATTTGATTATCTGAAAAACCCAACTCTAGACTGCCCATGTGCAAAATTATGGGCACCCAGAGTTCAGGTAGGGAACAATAAACTCGGGGTCAGTCATGGGACTGGTATGAGCAAACAAAAACAGTTTTATCTTTAAAACAAATAACAAAAGATTTTAAAATTGAAATCCGCAATGCTTTTTGGAAAATGAAACTGCCATAAGGCCTCCCACTACACACACAATACAAGCGCACACTTGGAGGAGATTTCTCCTTATGACGGTCAAAAATGCTTGATATGCGAAAACCATTTGATATTATTATTAGTGCATAGTGCAGAAAACATTTCGAAATATAATATTAATCTTAGCCGGTATAGGTACCATTATACTATGCATGCTATAGCTACCACCTGAGGTGGTAAGTTATACAACTGCAGTCGTAAAGGGCTCGTATTGGATGGTTGGATTTCCAACAAATGGTCAGGCTAAGGAACTTCCTTAAAAATGGAACGCCTCTGGAAGGACGCCCCCAAGAACCAAAACGGTTCCCTACCGACACAAGGCTGGGTTACCACTTCCTGGAAGTAACCCTCAAGATATGTCATCCCCGGTCGTAACCAATCTTTATCCGAGCGCTCGACACCAACAACCACACAGCAATAAGTATGTCGCAACCACATAGGTAAATATCTGGGATCCATACCATGATACCACCTTTTATCTAGAAGACATGGACATACCCTAGGGGCGCGACCCCTGCAACTTTACCACAAAATTCCTGTTTCGACCATTTCTGAGTTGTGAGGCTCGACGAAGTCTTGTCCACAAAGCTAAGATTTTCACAAATCCATGCTTTGATCAACAAATGATCAGCAGCACTTCGCATGCCACATTACCGAATTGGGAATGTGTCACTAGTAACCATCAACTACATAACCTCTGAGCTCGTACGTCTCAGTGAAGGGTGTTAAGCTAAGGGAATGAATTCTCCGCCACCAAACAGATATGTATTTGATAGAAACCAGCTTTACATCTCAAAGTGTAATGTCAGACACACATCCATACAAGTCTGTTCCAGGAACCGAAGACACTTCCAAAGAATCCCTTGCAATCTGGGTATTCACAATCCTGATCGGACTCCCCATCACATATGGAGATCTCTATACCGTAGCTACTCAGTGCAGAGTCATTCGGTAGGTTATCCTATCATTCTCGTAAATACCCGGCCTTCACCACCGGTCTTCAAATGTTATCCATATCGTCATATCATTATTCGGAATGGGTTATATGACACAAGGTCCTCTCCCGGCTAAACCGAATAATGAGCTCAATATTTAAAAACATATGGATAATGGGATTTTAGTTAAGTCGCAACTTTAAAACCCAAAACTTATCATTCAAATGGTTTAAACAAATTACCATTTACAAATCTTCAAACAAAATGTTTACAAATATTAACTTAATTGTTAAAATGTTTACACATGTATTTTGCATGTGTTTAAATGTTTTTAAATTTATTTTCTATTTCTAAAATCCATTTTCTTTTATTTATATATTTATGACTTAAAGAAATTTTTTCAACTCTAATTACACATTAAATAAATTAAAATTTAACCTTTTAGAAACTTATTATATTACATCTAAATCATAGCTTTCAAATCAATATGTATATATATTTTAAATTCAAAACCCAATTTTAAAACTACATATATGCATATTCAAATTAGTCTCAAATTACAACTTCCAAATTTTGATATATATTATAATTGAAAAACAAACTTTTATATATTTTAAATATAATGTTCTTCAAATTCAATTTATTCCCAAGATATTTCAATTTAGTTCATAACTAAATTTAAAATTAATATATATTATTCAAAATATTTATTTCTAAATTTCCAGTTAGAAATTCTATTTTAAAATCATATTTATATTCATTTATATTAATAAACAAACAAATATACATTTAAATTTAGAAAATACCAAATTAATTCACAATTTAGTTTCAAAAATTAAATAAACTACCAATTTAAATTGATTAAAAACGAGGATGTTACATCCTCATTCTTCTTCGTGTATGGATTAGAATATGATTAACGAGAATATGGATTAAATTGTAAAAAAACTTAAACAATGAAATATAAGATGTAAATTTCAAAGACTGTAGTATAAATGGAAATGGACAAAAATTACGCCTAATTATGGTGTTAGTTGGACTGAATTAAAAAGATTGGCCAAGTTATAACTTAGAATTATAACTAAAAGGAGTAAAAATGAAATAAGCTTAATTTCACAATTAGACCTTGGGTTAAGTAATAAGCATGATTATAACGTAGGTTATAATAAGAAAAAGAACATAATAAGGCTTATTTTAAGACTTGGGAGAAACTAATAAGCACAGATAGTAGAGAAAAATATAAAGGCTTATTTAAATAATTTACTTAAGTTAATAAGCAAAGATGAAAGTAGTACCTGTACCAAATAGCATTCCCTATTAGACAAAACAGTGGTCCCACATTAGCCTGAAGTGAGATGAGGGCACGCTTATGCTAAGAATGGTAGTAATTGTTCAAATAAAAGTCCAAATCATTGGGGATTTGGATAAGTGGCACGACTAGATATTATTTGGATGATGGGTCGGTACCAACAGCATTTCCCCTATAGATTGTATGGACACACGGTGATCTCACTTTAGCCTGAAGTGGGATGAGGGGCATGCTTTGCTTGAGTTTGAGGTAATAAGAAGACCCAATAGGTGGAGCAAATGGTAGCATGGGAATGGTGGTAGTTAAGCGTGCGACTTTCATTCGGGTGCTCAATAATAGCTATGAGATCCAAGCATTTAGTATGGATGTCTTTCGTAGACACCGTTTCCTTCTGTGTAGAGAGTTATATATGTCATTTGGTTCATAGTAACGTCATGTGTAGGGAGTTACATAGTATCTAGCCTACAGTAAATAAATGACTTCTATAAAGGAGCTATATATGTCGTTTGGTCCAAGGTAACATTCCGCGTAGGGAGTTATATAGCAACTGGTCCGAGAAAGGTACTATAGATCAGCAAGCCGATTAAAAGGGTAGGATTAGGGTTACATCCTAATTATAGGATTATGAATTCAATCTAATCAAAGAAGAAATCAAGAACAAATGCAAACAATCAAAGTTAACCTATCCTATAGTTAATCAAATTTATTTCTTGTTTATCTCTTTTCTACTTCCTTTGTTTCCCCCTTTTATACTAGAACTGTTGTAGAGTCTATTACTTTTACTCTGCTTAAAGACTCCAGTAATTACTATCATTCACCAGACTTTTAGTCTGTCCTACTCCTCTATTTTCCCTTTTTTGCCCCGCTAGGGAATCATGGTAGAGGATAGTAGATTACAGTTGCTTGGAGATTTCTTGGAGGAATTTGCTACCATATATTTCTTTTCTTTTAGCTTTTTATTCTTTCTATGTACTGGCTTATTGTGATGGATATTATGCACTCTGATTTTTGAGAATATGAGTTTTTGTTTCACAAGACATATTGGCTTTTTAGACATGTACGTGGTATTTTACTTATTTATGAAGTAATTATGAAGTTTTGTTTTAATTAAGTTATTATTTTAAGTTTTCGCGGTTTTTATCTATTTTTGTCTTATGAATCTTAGTCTCTGTTAGCTTTAGTTATACCTACAATGTACCATGCCTTTTAATGTGTCATCTTGGGTATATTAAGGGGTGTGGGGCGTTTTACTTGGTATCAGAGTCTAAGATTACAGGATCTTTAAAAAATTATTTTTAAAAGTAAAGTATTTTCCAAAATAACATGTTTTAAAAGTATTTTTCATAAAAGAACTCTTAGAAATAGTTTTTAAGCATAAAAGAATTTATAAAAATCTCCTCAAAGTCCATTTCAACCTTCTTTCGATTCTTTCGAGCCTATGTTTCCTTTTCTTTGCATAGCATAGCTGACTGGTTCCGTAGAGCTACGGTACCAGAGGTGCAAGGGCAAGCGCCCAATACAACATCGGTAGGTGGAAATCCCTTTAATCCACATACACTAGCTGATTTTTCTAAGCTATACAAGGACTTCACTAGCATAGGTGGTGGAATGTTTTCTGGCATGAAGGATTTCAAGGAGACACAAGCTAGGTTGGATGATATGGAGCGAAATTTTAGGCGGTTAGTCTTGGAGGAGCGACAACGAATTCAACCTACTTATTGGAAGCCGAAGGGAGAACTTAAGGAGATTCGTACAAGCTCTAAGAAATAGTAGTGAAAGGACAAGAAGGATAAGAGGAAAGAAAGAGGACCTTAGAAGAGAATCAAGAAAAATGGAAAATGTAAGTGTTGAATAATGAATGGTCATTACACGAAAGACTGTAAGAAGGCAGGAATGGAGGGAATGTGTTTCAATTATGGACAGCTTGGTCTCTTTAGTAAAGTATGTCCTCAGAAAGTGGGACAGGCAGCAAGCGTACCTACAACATAGATTCAGACATTGGATACAGCACCTTCCAGCAGTGGACCGAATCGAGGTAGGAAAATTTGGTTTCTATTTCTGATTTTCCCGTTCAGACTCTTTTCGTTCCTAGAGCATCACACTCTTTCATCTCTAGTTCTTCGGTAGATTGTTTGCACTTAGACATCTTTTCGGTAGTAGACACCATTATTGTTTCAAACCCCATGAGAGGATCAACACTCTTGTCTATGGTTTTTTAGGGGTTTGAAAATTTATATCCTAGATGTAGAATTTGACTATGGAGCCTATATTTTGGGATTTTCAGGGTATGGGATGATTTTGAGAATAGGTCGGCTATCTGCATATGGAGCTATATTAGATTGCAAGAGGAGAGTCGTTAGACTAGAGACATGCATTCGTAGGACTCTCTACATTCCTTGCGACCCACAAGGGTCAATTTCTTGAGCTTCCTTTATTCCCTCGATTCATCATCATCAGAGTTAGATTCGATTCCTGTCGTCAGAGATTTTTCTACATCTTTGAGGAGGTTAGGGGACTACCTCCCCAAGAGATAAATTGACTTTAGGATTTATTTGGCTAGCCAGTAGCATTACCCGTAGGGCATATGGCGCCTAGGGAAAGGAAGGGATTGAGCAAGCATATTCGTGAGCTTTGAAGAAAGGTTTCATAAGAAGAAACATATCAGAATAGGGAGCAGCAATCGTCTTCGCTACCAAAGTAGGTGGTTCTCTTCGACTTTGCATTGACTATAAAGAATTGAATAAGCTCACAAAAAAGAACCATTATCGACTCTCTAGGATAGATGATCTTTTCAACCAGTTAGTTGGCTCTGTAGTATTCTCCTAGCTTGATTTAGCCACTGGATTTCATCAGCTTAGTGTCGCTGATGATAACATAAATAAAACTGCATTTAGGGCACTAGAAATATTCTTTGAGTGGTTAGTCATGACTTTTGGGCTAACCAATGTCCCAGCCTATTCTATAGATTTAAAGAACCAAGTTTTTAGAGATGTCCTAAAATAAAGTTCGTGGTGGTATTCATGGTCAACATTTTAGTCTTTTCCAAGTAGTATAGAAGAGCATGTTACTCATCTAAAGGAGGTTCACTATACCCTTCGTGTTCGTTAGTTGAAGAGCAGAGTTCTTGAAGTATCACTTTTGAAGTGCATTTATTGGGGCATAGAGAATGTCTACACATGGTAGGGATTTAAGAAATGGTTTTGTCCATTTAGGATTGAAATTATGGAAATCCAAAGAAAGGTAGGCAAAGGTTAGAGATGCACAATAAAATTCAGTAGATAAGCAGAGAAGAAAGTCCATGTGTAGGTAATTATAGAAATTGTGATTGTCTCAAACTAGTGGATTTGACGGTGATGCCTTAAAATAAATATG
Source organism: Allium cepa (assembly GCA_030765085.1). Classification (NCBI taxonomy): domain Eukaryota; kingdom Viridiplantae; phylum Streptophyta; class Magnoliopsida; order Asparagales; family Amaryllidaceae; genus Allium; species Allium cepa. The sequence continues at coordinate 379,817,944 of CM060928.1, read as the reverse complement.
AGTATACAAGAGGAATAGGAGTAAAAGCCTTTAGTTTAGGAAAAGTACTCCGGAGGTAGTAAGTAGAAGATCCACTTTATGCCAACTCCAATAAAATTAAAATTTTGAAATTTAAAAAATTGAAGAAAAAATGTATTTTTTAAAATTGAAAATTTTCTTTGTTAATATTTTCTTTCAGAAAATAAATATGGGATTTTTGAAGAATGGTATGAAATTTAAGTTGGTTTTTATACAATGAAAAATTGGAATTTTTTGAAGAATTATGGAGTGTATGTGTACATAAATACATACATATACATGTACATACACACACACACACACACACACACATATATATATATATATATAACTCACTAGTTTCTTTGAAAGTAAACAAAGATTTTAAACATAAAAACCAAGAGCGTATCAAGTATCGATAACGTAGATTATAACTTTTATTGTTGTAATAAATGTTTTTGTGTAAAATAAGAGGAGCATAAGCTATAACGCTATTGTTATAGTAAGTGACTCCCAAAAGAATATTTTTACATAGGTATATGAGATTTATTGGTAGTTATTTAATTGAATCCATATACTAGTTTTTTCTTTGGGTTTTAGTAACGGTGTTTTACGCAACATGCATTTTAACCCAAATAAAAATGTATTTTAAAAGGTAATTTCTAAGTATATAAAAAAATGGTTTGTAAAGTACACTTATTATTAATAAGTATAAGGAAGTATTTTTGCAGTTATGGAAATATTAAAACAGTTTTGAAGATGAGTGTGTAAGTTAGATATTAGAAAATATTTATCATGGAAGAACGTAATTTAAACATATTTTAATCTATTGGAATGAAAAGAATAAAGGTATGATTTTCTATGAAAACATTAAAAATGTTTTGTGCAAGTTACAAGGAATACAAGAATGAGATATACAAGGTATGAAAGCACCATATTTTGTATAGCCTATTTCGAAAAATATAAAATAAGCTCCTCGTAATTTCACATAAACATAAAATTCTCTTTTAAAAGGTTCATAGTAGACTTTAACATTAATAACTTCTCATAAGAGAAAGTAGTTCCAATACACTAAGATATGAGACTGTTAGGTGTAACAAGAAGTTATTTTAAAAACACATAAAGGCTATTTTAAAGATATTTTAAAAGAAAATGGTTTGGTGAAAAAGTAAATAAGTCTTTGAAATGAAAAACTAAATAAAAGTAAAATTTGAAAATTCAATTTTTTATAGAAAACTGTATAAGTCTTTAAAAGAAAGAGAGATATAAGTTTTAGACTTACGAATTTGGAAGTTTTTCCCTCTAGGTTTGGGAAATAATATTAAGTGATCGAGTATTTTATAAATTAATAGAAACTGAAAAGATAACAATTTTAAAGACAAATATTTCGGATTTGATGTTTTAATTTTTTTTAAAAACCTTAATTTTTAAAACAAGGTGATAAATACCAAACTAAACTCTTAAATGTTGAATAGATAAGAATCATTTCCTATGAGTAACGGAAAAGGTGTAAGAAGATAGCAGTAATTACTTTTAGAAGTAATAATAGAAGTTTTCGTAAAGTGTATAGGACACTAGTAAGAACCTAGGAATGTTGATTCATGAAGAACAGTAAAACGAAATTAGTAGGATAGTAAGACAAGCATGGTTGAGAATGAGTATTCTTGATTTTGGAAGTACTTGGGAAAAGTATCTTTTTTTAGTGGAATTCATATGGTAGTAGTTTTCAAGCTAGCATTGGAGTGACACCTTTTGAAGCACTTTTTAGGAAGGTCGTGTAAGACGTCTTCATTTTTGTTGGAGTCTACGGAAAGATTGCTTCTTAGTTCCAACATGGTTAGAGAGATTTCAGAGAAGACTAATTTGATTAGAAGAAAATTTGTATCTCATATCCATGTCTCTTTGATAACATGTTTTAGAATTTTCTTTTTCCATCTTTAGTTTTAAATAAGTTCTTGCCTTTATTATCCTTGGGGAGGGTAGAACTTTGGATTTAACGTATGGATGGTAGAATATGATGTAAACATGTTAATAGAACATGTTATGAATGTTGTATGCTAGTGATTGCAAGTGTTTGCTAGTGGATGCATATAGGTACACTAGGCACTATTATTCCTTAGGGATCGGCCTAATTAGGACACTAGAGTATATGCAATGGATGTGTGTGCATTTTTAATTTATTTCTATGGTTGCTATAAATGGATGTTGACCACATGATTGTTTCATTTGGATGATGTTTGTAGCAAGCATATAGAATTATCGGTTATCATTAGGAAATTTTCGCATTCATTTGGATACATGGCACATACATGATTGCATAAAAGAAGATCAACTAAATTAGTGGACCGACTAATCTTTTACATTAGTTAGTGACATTTACACTACACAAATTGTATAAGTATCATAAATTGCATTAAAAAGACACGAGGACAATGGATGAATGGTTGATGATTTAGTAGTTGGTTGTAGAATTGGATGAAAACATTTAGTACATTCTTTTATCCTTAGAGATTTTGGATACCAAATCCCTTAATGAGGAAAGAATGTAACAACCCAAAATTTAATCCGTAATAATTAATTCGTTAATTAACTAAATAATAAAATAACTTTGCGAAATTATCAAAATTAAGCCATGGGAGTTGCACCACTGTGTCCATGGTAAATTTTCTGCTCAAATTTCGTATATAGAACGTCAGAAACCGAGATAATATGACCAAGTTATAAAATAAACAAAATAAGCAGGAAACAAAAAAAAGTTATAGGCAGGTCGACCGGCCGGTCAACCTGAGCAGCAAGCGGTCGACTGCACGATCGACCAGCCTGCCATTTTGGAGGCGAACAACGGTTGTTCGTTTGTTCGAATGACAGTGCGATTTTCTTTAACCGACTGACTTGTTTTGCATTCTTTATTTTAGTTTGGTCCCTCCATTTTTGCATCCGATAGCCCCTATTCAACCTATGATGCGGTTGCACCCTATTCAATCCCCAAATCCAACAGCCCGAGATCCACTTCTACCCCTATAAATAGACCCCTGGACCTAGCACTTTTTCTCATTCTAGGTTTTCTCCAATTGGGTTCACCTTTCTAGCAAGGACGCTAAACAGAATTATATTTTCGAAGGATAAAATCATTGTAAAGTAAATTATTTTACAACACCAAGTGAATCCGAGAAGACCAAAGTAAGAGCTTAGGACCAGATGTGAGCGATTGTAATTATTTTAAGATTTCTTTTAGTAATTTAAAATAATAGGGTTTGCAATAGTTGTAGTTTTACTACAATTTTTGGAATAGCTTTTTTCGATCGTTTATTTACAGTTTTTAAAATTATTTTTTGTCTATTTTCTTTGAGCTATTCTTTTCAATAATATTGGTTATTTCTGTTAATTTTAGCTTTTTCGTTTATTTACAGTTTATATAAAGTATTTTAGTTTATTTAATGTTATTTGTACGTTATTTACATCTTCTTTCTACGCTTTGGATTTTCTTCTTTTTTCAGTTTTCTTTTATTCCTCCTCCTTCTTCGCGTATGGATTAGAATAGGATTAACGCGAATATGGATTAAATTGTAAGAAGACTGAAATAATAGAATATAAGATGTAAATTTCAAACACTGTAATATAAGTGGAATTGGGCTAAAATTACGCCTAATTATGGCGTTAATTGGACTGAATTAAAAGCATCGGCCTAGTTATAACTTAGAATTATAACTAAAAAGAGTAAAAGATAAAAGAAGCTTAGTTTCACAATTAGACCTTGGGTTAAGTAATAAGCATGATTATATCATAGGTTATAATAAGAAAAAGAACAGAATAAGGCTTATTTAAATAATTTACCTAAGTTAATAGGCAAAGATGAAAGTAGGACATGTACCAAATAGCATTCCTATTAGACAAACCGGTGGTCCAACATTAGCCTGAAGTGAGATGAGGGCACGCTAATGCTAAGAATGGTATTAATTGGTCAAATAAAAGCCCAAATCACGGGGATTTGGATAAGGAGCGCGACTAGGTATTGTTTGGATGGCGGGCCACTACCAACAGCATTTCCCCTATAGATTATATGGACACGCGGTGATTTCATGTTAGCCTAAAGTGGGATGAGACGTACGCTTATGCTGGAGTTTGAGGTAATAAGAAGACCCAATAGGTGGAGCAAAAAATAGCATGGGAATGGTGGCAGTTACGCGTGCGACTTCCATTTGGGTGCTCAGTGATAGCTATGAGTTCCAAGCGCTTAGTATGGGTGTCTTTTGTAGACACCGTTACCTTCTTTGTAGAGAACTATATATGTCGTCTGGTCCATGGTAACATTCTGTATAGGGAGTTATATAGTATCCGGTCCATAGTAAATAAATACCTTTTGTGTAGGGAGCTATATATATCGTCTGGTCTACAGTAACATTCTGTGTAGGGAGTTATATAGCATCTGGTCCGCAGAAAGGTACTATAGAGTAGCAGGCCGATCAAAAGGGTAGGACCAGGGTTACATCCTAATCACACGATTAGGAATTCCGCCTAATCAAAGCAGAAATCAAGGACAAGTTCAAACAATCAAAGTTAACCTGTCCTATAGTTAATCTTATTTATTTCCGGTTTATCTCTTTTCTACTTCCTCTGTTTCCCCTTTTTATATTAGAACTGTTGTAGAGTCTATTACTTTTACTTTGCTTAAAGACTCTAGTAATTACTATCATTTTCCAGACTTTTAGTCTGACCCACTTCTCTATTTTCCCCTTTTTACCCCCCCCCCCCCCCCAAGCAATCAAGGGAGAGGACAATAGATTGCAGTTGCTTAGAGATTTCTTGGAGGAGTTTTGCTACCATGTCTTTCTTTTCTTTCAGCTTTTGTTCTTTCTATGTACTGGCTTATTATGAGAGATATTATATACTCTAATTTTTGAAACTATGAGTTTTTGTTTCATGAGACATATTGAATTTTTAGACATGTATGTGCTATTTGATATTTGACTTATTCATGAAGTAATTATGAAGTTTTGTTTTTATTAAGTTATTATTTTAAGTTTCCGCTATTTTTATCTATTTTTTTCTTGTGATCATAGTCTCAGTTAGCTTTAGTTATACCTACAATGCACCACATTTTTTAATGTATAATTTTAGGTATATTAAGGGGTATGGGGTGTTTCATGCGATACATTAAGTCTTTTGTATTAATAATCAGATTCTGCATTCATAGTGCATATATTATATCGAATACACAGTTTATGTCACATCTGATAATAATTTCAAAATCAAAGTAAAATATTTACATAAAAAGGATACATCTCACAAACAATAGAAGACATCGAAGAAAACAGTTATATATTAATAGACAAACATAAGAGAATATATTACTAAACATTTTGACCCAACTATTAACATTTGACTAGGGGTGCAAAATGTTGCAATTAAGGTGCACACACGAGTTTTCGATGTGTACATCCCATTACATGCACTGTGTATTAAAAAAAAGTAGAAAAGATGCAATGTTGTTCATAATTGTTGCAATAAAAAAACATGAAAAAACACACACACTTTTTTCAATTGTTTAATTATTACTATGGCATCAAAGATAAATCTAGCTTTTAAGGTGTAGGCACATCGTAATCATACATAAACCCAGTAAGCACATTAAAATAAAGTAAAGGTGCTAAACAAGTTACTTTGATTATGTACTCCAACTAGCATTTCAGTTTCCTCTCTTGCTGTAACCAATTTCGAAAAAAAATCATCACTGTGAGTAAATTGATCATATATATTATGTGCAACAGCAATATTAATGGTAGAGATAAACAAATAGTTATAATTATAGAAAATATAGATAAATATGGCTATGTAGCCATATCAGGCTATGGAAGTTACCTTTCTCATGCAAATGGAGGGCGATTAAACTGTGTAGCAATCGTCAACGGCTGCCAATTGAACCATGGAGGATGCGAGGATGCGAGAGCAACAGAAGAAATGGGGGCTGATCAACAGTAGAATAGGTGATAGAGAGACGAAGGAGAATGGTTGGAATCAGTGGTAAAGAGGCGAAGTTGAGGCCGATAAGCTTGAAGTGGAGGTCAAAATAGAATCGCCTGAAGTTGAAAAAAAACGTTGTGGCAGCTGAATGAATAACCATTGAGAAGGTTGGGGTTTAGGGCTATGGATGAAAGGAAGATTATTTACTTTTTTGCCCAACAACATTTCACTTAATTTCAATTTCGCCAAATTTTCAACGCAAATATATGTTAGCAATAAAAAATTATAAACGTGTATTTTTGGTCACAATTTTTTTTTTCAGCAGCGCATATAGTTTTGACTAATCTATAACACCAATAGGTGATGGCAACTAAAAAATAAGTGTAACGAAATGGTTGTTATTGCGTAGTGGCCTTGTTTGAAATAACTCCGATTCCAAATAAGATCCCTCTTCCTCGACCCGCTGTTATGAAGTGGGTGCCTAAGCCTGTTGTCAATTCTTTGGTTGAAGCTGAAGTTATTACTCCATTTGGCATGTGTTCTAAGCCCTCTGCTTCTATTACTGATCCTTGCTCTATGGCTATTCTAGAAGTGGATCTTCCTTTCGATATTATGATTAAGTGGAATTCGTCTGAGACACTCTAGGAGTGTGTGAAATCTAAAATTAGATATTTTCGAAGTATGACAGCTGTCATATGTTCGTTAGTGGTAATAGTAAGGACCGGGGGTTGTTTTTCCACACCCTTGAGGACAATCTTGTTCTTACTACTCTAGGAGAGGATGGTGACGACAATAGAATCGTTTTGGCTGATGAAACCTGGGATCGGAAATACCTTTTCTCCTATGGCTTAGTGGATTATGTTCCAAATTTGGCAGCTTTATTTTTTGGTTTTGCTCATGTCAGTGGTCCAGTGTCAGACGGTGAAGACAGTGGTTCTTCCTCTTTGGAATGGCCATAGTCTCTTGTTAGTTTATAGCAGTTAGGGTATCCCTGCCTAACTTTTGTTCTTTTCTTTTTTGTTAGCTGTTTTGACGCGTTTGTCGAGCAGTTGTTTGAAATGAGTGTTAATAAAAGTAGACGGCCTACTATAAAGCAGGCTAGCCTTACTAAAAAAATAAAAAGAATCATAATTAATACAATAAAAATGCATATCAATATTCGCGCTAAGAGGAACAAGAAAAAATAAAATAAAACGTACAATAAATGGTAATAGTTGGAAATAAAGGAAGAAAGGTTAAATAAACACTACTACAAAACAGGCCATTCGTGATGGTTGTTTACCCCCTGTTGCGACGGTTCAACAATCGTAGAAAATGCAGACGTCGCAACAGGCAAAAACCTGTTACCACGTTTATTAAACCGTCGCAAAAAACACCTTTTACTACGGTTGTTTGTGACAATCGTCGCAACAAACCAATTTTGTACGACGATTCTTCATAACATCAATCGCAATAGACTACCATTTTGGCTTCAAAATGATGATAATTTACTACAGTTGGATTAAACAACCATCGTAGATTGCCTATTTTTCGCGACGGTTTTTCATAACAATCATCGCAATAGACTACCATTTTGACTTTGAAATGGTGACCTTTTGCTACTGTTGAGTTAAACAACTGATGCGAATTGCTTATTTTTTGTTACGGCTTATTATAATAACCATCGTAATAAACTGGTATTTGGCTTCAAATATTCAATGCAGATTCACATAATGGATTACATACTTCTCGGTATATACCATAGTATGCTCATTCCGACGAATGGTAGCCAAAGATGTTTAAGTTGAAAAAAACATCCTTCCAATCTACAAAGTTTTGGGCGTAAAATGCCATTTTTAAATATATGTAGCCGAAGAAGAAAGGCATCATCTATTTGTCAAAATAAACTATGTAGCAAAAACAGTTATAAAATAAAGCCGAAGCCATTAGAGAGAGAACAATTTCATTCATTCAGAGATTAGTAAATGTATTTACATTATATAGCCTACTTCATCTAAAGGCTTCAGAACTAAGGATTGAACTTATCCTACGATATGGGACTAAATAGAACAATATACAAGCATATTCACTTCATAATATACATATATTATAACACTCCCCCTTGAATATGCGTCTTCAAAATCTTGAAAGCTCGGATAATTTGAAATTTTTCGTTTCGAAATGTGTATGATGATTGCCCCCCTCTTTATTATCTTGCTTGCATTTATCGATTCATTTGATATACATATTGTCTGTTGCCTCATTAGAAACCTCTATAAGGAAAACTCAATGGGAAAAATCTTGAAAGAGGAAAAGAGTGTAACTTATGAAATCAGAAATATCATACTAAAAATGATATTCCTTTTAAGAGTTTAATACTTCGGGATCAAAATAATGCATCATTAAAACCTTACTAAGAAAAAACCCCATGGGAAAAATCTTAGTGAAGGAAAGAGAGTACAATATAGTATGAGATATTTCAATAATTTACATAATCAAATAAAGTTTGATACTTCTGTATTAATATAATACTTCATTAAAAACCCTACAAAGGAAAACCCGATGGGAAAAACCTTATTCAAGGATAAAAACACAATTTAACTTAAATAACATATTTGAGATGTTATTTCTTAAAAGACGATTGATTCTTCTAGATTAAGATAATGCCTCATTAAAACCTTAGTAAGAAAAACCCAGTTGGAAAAATCTTAAATGAGGGAAAAGAGTACATTGTAACTTATTTTCAAATGTTACTGGGGATTTGATACTTTTGGATCAAGATTATGCCTCATTAAAACCTTACTAATAAAAACCCAGTGGGAAAAATCTTAGTTAAGGAAAAAGAGTGCATTATAAAATACTTATGGATGCTCCCCCTCATTCAAAATTTTCCTCTAAATTCATATTCGTCTTTCGATAACTCAAATTGGTTATAGATACTTTTGGATCTATAAATATGAATCTCATTCATAATAAAATTTATTAATAGTTTCCTTCGATATAATCAAACTTTCTAAGATTGTTTCTTCCAAATATGGTTTGCATTTTATGCATTTTGTACGCTATTTTTATGAAAAACACTTCATGTGCTTTCATTTTTGTGCTTCAAATTAGTTTTGCGCATTGCAACTATACATCTTTCATGAATATCAAAATTTTCATTACAACATTACTAGAAAGCAGGAAGTAATCTACTCATTTTGAAGTGTATCAAGATTTTCATTACAACAATACTTGGGAGAAATTTGTAATCTACACTTCATGTCTTTTGCATTCTTTATAACTACAAAAGTTATATATATTCTTCACAAATTTGTATACTTTAATAAGTATTTGCATATCGCAACTATCACTTCAATAGATATTAAGAGTTTCATTACAACGATACTTAAATATTGGAAGTAATCTGCTCATCATGAATTATATCAAGATTTTCATTACAACAATACTTAAAAGTAGGTTGTAATCTATGCTTCTTATTCTTTGCCTTCTTTATAACCACCAAAGTTATTCATATTCTTTAGGAATTTGTATACATTCATCATTTAATATGATTTAAACCATATTTATACCTACAGGGTATATTAAGCATTTTAAGTACTTTTGCTACTTTACGAACTGCATGTTCATATTTCTCTATTAGTAAAGGATTTATGATGGCCAGTTATGTTTTCCCCTAATTAAAGATCCTTAATTTATTTATAAACATAAGCACTTTATTATTTACAAATTTATGATCGATGATTATTTCTTGTCAATCCTAGACATGATTTATTGAGATCTCTTTAATTATCATGTTTTAGGTACCTAAACCACTTCTAGGGTAATTTGACAATCATGTCATTAGTCTCTTCAAGTGCACCCTTAAGTGTTCTTCAAGAACACTCACATCTTTTATTTGTCATCTTTATTACTTACTGCAAAAGTATTTCGAACTGATTTTTGTACCATATTTCAGATATGGTTTACACATTTTGATCCTTCAAGGATTCAAATCTGTATTGGAGAAAGTCTACTAAGGATATTACTAATAATTTATTCAAGTTACTTAATATTTTGCATCATTATGCATATTAACAAATATTTGGCATTGTGATCAATTATATCCCTTTATCCTCCCCATCAATGTTGAGGAACATTGTCACATTAAATAATAATCATCTTTGGATTCTCATTTTGATCCATTATCATATTGCTACTAGCAAAAACACCATACATATTAATAATAGGAGGATAATTATTTTATCAATTGATAAGATGCATTCTAGTGATATTTGTGAGCTTCTGGCTCATGTTTAAATATGGGATTCAATTATGCCAAATTTCGTGAAATACAATGCAGTTGAAATTGTGCCAATATTTTCTAAAATAAACTTCTGGCTTTCAATTTTGGAAAAACGCAAACGTATTCTTTAACGTTTTCATTATAGTTCCAATATGGTAGCCATTCATTTATATATCCTCAAAACTCAACAAATTTCTTTTAAATTTGCTTGAGTATAATATATTTTGAATTAAGAAATATGTATCATTTGGTAATACTATATGGGCTCTTCCGGACCCTTCAATTATATAACAAATTTGCAATGGTTGAAATTTTTAGCTAAAATATTTTCAGATATTTCAGAGAAAAACTTATGGTTTTTCAAAATCATATGAGTCTTTGCACTATCTAGTAGGCATATATTACCACTCGAATATTGATGGCCCATGTCTTAAGAATTAAAGACAATATAGCTAGTCAACCATTAAAATTTGCAAGCATTAAATAAATGCTAATACTTTCCAAAATAAAATAAAATGGACTACTGATTAAAACACAACATTCATTGGTATGTTATTTCAATTAGTTCTAAAAAGAAAAACATACAAGCACCAACCTCCAACTGGTTTAAACTTCAGGTTCGACAACTCTTGTTTAGTGTTTGGAAGTGTAACCATCTTCTAGTGGTTATAACGTTCCTTCAGGGAGTTCCATAAGTAAAGATGATTTTTTTTAGATAATGTCTTATTTTAAGATTGTCGTGGATATGAAGCCTTAAAAATATAAGAGCCTTCGTTTTATCCTACTTGGACATATTATTATCACTTTTAATGGCATATTCTAAGCATTGAGATTGTAATTGAATATCAACATCCAATATCCATGACAAAAAGTTATCTCCTAATAAGTCCAAAGTTTTAAATCAAGCTTGGCCATATTTGTCATACTACCAACTTAAGTGGAGATAAAAATGCATAAGCATCAAAATATTGTTCACGGGTATATAATTAACGCATTTCATAAAATAAGAACTCATATCTAATAGTATTACAGTGAAAGAATAAAAACATTACTGCAAAATAGTAAAAGACAACCAAATATAATCTATAAAAGCGACTATAATTTCTTATTTACATCCTTTTGATAGCTCTAGATCCAATCTCATTAATTGCATTAATTAATTTCCTTGAAAATGCAAAACTGCCCTTGAAAATATGGAAAGGCCTTTATATGGATTGATTGGTGGAGAAGGGATGAATCATAATCAAAGATTGTGCATAGCTTGCATGATATGAAATATAGACCATCTCCATGGAAGAATATTTAAAGATATTTCTTTAAGAAATGATTATGCATATGATATTTCTTATGAAATAATAACTAGGAATATGACATTTATGGTATAATTAGACATTAAAGATAGAACAATGTATTCTTGAGATAATTTTTAACCTTTTGGATCCAATCTAAACTAAATTAGGTCCTTCATAATCATATTTATGTACACTTATTTGGTTTAATAAAATTACCAAATATATAAATAAATCTCTTCTAGAAATATGTTATCATTTTCAAATTTATAAATCTCTTCAAGAGATATTTTAGTATCACCACTTCTGGAGCGAACTTTCTCCTCTAGAGATATATATATATATGCACTATTGCAATGCCATATCAATATAAATATTTATTTTATATATAAATTACATAATTACTACTTTTACAGTAGCATAAAATATCCATGCTGGAGACTTTTGGTGTAACTGCTTTTAAAATGACATATCAAACTTTAAATACAGTGATAAAATTAGATTCACCAACTTAAAGTAAGATGCAAGATATAAAACCACTACTTCTTGAGTGTAACATTGGTATACAGTATCCTTTTTTTGGATAAATTATTGTTATTACTTTAAATTTATATCATTATTCCTTCAGGGAATATAGTATTTTCTTTTAAGGAATTGCAATGTAATAAAAATAAAATTCCTATAACATCTATTTTGGGATGTTGGATTTTTCAATATAAATATAAATAAATCTCTAAAATATCTCTTTTGGGATGATTTATTAATTTTTTTTAACTTCTTCAAGGAGTATAACCTTATCATTTTACACAATTTCAATAGAGCTTCAAGATTCTAATTCATGAACTTCAAGTTCATTAATTTGTATGAACTTCAGGTTCTCAAATTTTGTGTAAACTTCCTTTTTAGAAGCTTGTACATTTTGACAAATTAAAAAAAATACTGGTAAGAATTCAAGCTTGTAAACTTTATCAGAAATTCTTTTCATAATTCAAGACTTCAGCTCTTGGATTTTGATTATACAACTTTTGCACAACTTCAAGTTGCTGTTAAACCTAATTTTTCCATTACGCCAGACATTACTTGTCAAAATAAATACATCAAATAGTACATCATACGTTAATTCTTATTCCAAACACAAATATAAAATATTATTTAATTTATAATAACCAATGCATTTAATACATTTGTGATAAAAATAAATGCATTTAACCTTTATGTGATCTAAGATATAACTACTATCACAACAAAATGATTCCATTATAAATATATATGAATTAATTGAACAAACAATAGTTAAAGTAACATAATTTCATCTCAGATCTAGGTTCGAGATTACTCAATAATAAAATTACAATGGATATATTAAAGAGAAAGTTTATTCTCAATAATTAAAATTTCTAAAATAAACAACATCAACATCTCAGATCTATTCATATAATTCATAATCATAAATAACTATACATCTCAAATCCAAATGACTTCCCTTATAAAAAAATTAACTTCGTAATTCTTTACCAAATATAGCAAAACTAACATGTAAATCTTCAAATGTTATCTCGTAAATTTGGGGAATGAAGATTATTTCCAAAAAATAAAAACATTTTAGAATTTTGTTTAATTACACAAACTATATACAGATCATTTAGATATTGCTTTCTATATCAGAAGCTACCTTTTGGTCTAGGAAAAAACAACTAAGCTTCAAACCAAATCCAAAATTATCAACAAAAAAAATCTTTCATACATAGATCAAATAGATCTTAAATTTGAGTAAGATATTACAAGAATTCAATGACTTATAAATAAAGTCGATTCAAAACTTACTCAAAAAAAATCAGAAATCCATAATGAAATCAAAGATGAGTGGATCTAGTACCACTTGTTAGAAATTTTGAATCAGTTCAAACTGACTATTTATCAAGCACAAATTCTAAAAGAATAAAAAAAACTCTTTCAACTAAAATATATGTAATAATAAGTATCTTAGAAGTCATACTTGATTTCAATAAATAAATAAAAGGATGAATAAACATGAAAAAAAATAGATCTGATGACTAAAATATATAGATCTCAAAAATATATCATTTGAACATGATATCAAGATCTACAAAAGATCTAAAAAAAATTAAAACATAAGACGTATAATAAAATGAGATCAAAAAAATCAGATCTATGATTGAATAAGATCTAAGAAGATAAAATTAATAGAATTAGATCTGAAAAATATATATCAATATAATTAAATCTAGAAAATTATTTACATCTTGAAATCTATAATTAGATCTGAAAAGCAAAGTAGATCCGGTCTTCTAGATTATCACAATTCAAATCTATAAAAAAAAATTATTTAGAAATCGTGCTAATAACGTGTTATAAAATAAAGAAAGCAGAAGTCATTAAAGAGAGAACAATTTTATTCATTCAGAGATTAGTAAATGTATTAACATTACATAGTCTACTTTATATAAAGGCTTCAGAACTAAGGATTGAACTTATCCCACGATGTGGGACTAAACAGAACAATATACAAGCATATTCACTTCATAATATACATATATTATCACAAAAACATAGTTATACAAGTACACTTTTATTTAAATTCATTCTATATTGGTGTGTCCTCTTATGGAGGCGAAGCAATCTTCAATACAACCTTAGAAACATGATAATACAACCAAATCTAGGTGTGTCTTCAGAATTAGTTTTACCAAACTAGGATTGTTTTCCCAGAAGGTAGTCAACCTGTACATGAACAAAAATTTAATTAGATGAACTATATTTGATATGCAGAAAACATATTAAGGAAAAAAAAGTATTGACAGGGTTAATTTGAAAGAAATTCTTCAGGTGCACCATAATCCTTGATAGATTTCTTTTCGGTAGGAAGAACCGTAACCGAAACATTGCTTGTAGCATCAAAACTGTCTTCAAATCTCAAAGCAGTACACGGGTACTCTTTCTCTTTACTTCGGTTCCATTTGGAAGACACCGATATCTTGAACCGATCACCACTTATCGCCTGGAAATACATGTTCATCCTCTATTTCCAAAACACATTCACTGTACAATTCAAAATGCTATAATATCAGTGCAAAGAACTGTTAATCAATATCACACATAAAATTGAATTGAAAGAAGAGTTGGAGATAAATGGAAAAATTGAAGGTAAAATTTAAATTAGGTAACAAAAAATACAACTTGTTAACCATAATATGAAGATAAAAATAAGAAAGACTAAATTTTCATGATAAGTTTATAATATATATTATGTAAAACTTTTAGTAAATTACCTAGCATAGAAAACTAAAAAGTTTTCTTGCTAGATTGCAAACTGAGCTTAAGTGGGTTTAGTTTGCATGTTGTCTGCTGCTGCTGCATTTGTTGAAACAACATGCAGTTATACACTAGACCTAAAGTTCTGCAAGTCCTTCTCGAGTCAACCTGCACAAACTTGTATCATACAGCACCTACTCCTTTTCCTCTTCCATTTCGACTCAACCGAATTTCTGAACTCAATCAATGAACGTATTTATACTAGTATAAGCTCTTCTGCAATCATGGCACTGCAAGACTGCCAGCTCTTGTGTGACCTGAACATCGACTTTTTGTCTTCTGCCGGCTCCAGTTTAACTTTGGCGATAGGTTTGCAGTCATGGTACCTCTTGCTAAATTGATCTACCTACATACCACAAATTACAAATATGTCAACCTTACATATTAGAACCTACAGTACCATACCATAACAAACGTATTGTTAGTGTAACTGTTGTGTTCTTTCAAAATATACGTGCAGATAAAAATATATACTTTTGCATCATGAAAACAATATAACTGTGCAATATCAAAACGAGTACTGACACGCATTTAACCTACAGATTACCAGAAAGGGTTTCACAATTGCTTGAAGTACAGTAAGAGCATTAGTTGTATTCCACTGTGAGTTTGCATCTGAACTTGTGAGATTACTGGATTGAATTGCAGACTTTAGCTCAGGTATAAGGTTAGGCCATGAATTCTCCTTTACAAAGTCAACAGCTATGATAATGGAAAACTACAAGAAATTGATAAAGGTCAACCACATCAATCACTGATACTAAAAGCTCAAGTAATAGAATTCATGTGTGGCACAAAATGGGAATTTTCAAAATTAGTTTACCAATGCAATTAATAATACCGCACTACACTTATCAATTAGCAAACTAAAAGGATATGAAACTGAAATATATTTTGGAGTAAGCACTGACAGTCAAGAAATTATAATAACTTTAAATGGGAATATCAAATAATGGTCAAAACAATTATTATAGATGTAATAAGTGGAGCAAATTGTGTTAATTACTTAAATAAGACGACCATGACATTGGATCTTTAAACAAGCTCAAGAACCCACTAAAATTTTATTTGTTGGTTTATTTTGTACAAGTTTCCATCACACAAATAAAAATTACAGAGGCTAATCAGGTGAGGAAACAAAACGAACCTTAAGGTTATAAGTCCGTAAAATCTTGTGTTTGCATGGTTCCTTCAATAATTATAAAAGGATTTGGTAAAGTGGATAATTAGAGTTTCTTCAATAATTTCTTCATATAGTATCACAGCTAAATCTATTGTAACAAATAAGTAGATAGTGGAATATCCATGTTATGTTAATAATTCTAGTGTCCAACTTCCAGTAATAATAATCTCAACATACAGCTCCAATCAACACTTTAAGAACTGCAGGTTCTACCTAAAGTATAGCTTGAGCAAGCTGGTTTCGGAAATCATTGTGTATAACAGCAAACAATGACTTTTCCTCCATGTAGCATCTGATAAAGTTCTTCAAATATGTAGCTGCAGCTATTCTTAGCCCTTGATTATCACTACCTGTGCAAAATTAAGCATTTTCTCATGGCAGACTACATAGGACTTGGCGTGCACATAAATTTTGCATTGCAAATTCAAGCTCTGTCCTTCGTAGAAGTATTGTTGAAACACTTTAAAGTTATTTTTATACTGAGAAATTTTCAAAGGTTCTTTTCTTCCTAGAGTTACGTACAAATTGTCGCATTCATTTTTTATAAAACATGCTTGCAGGCTTGAAATATTCGTTGCCATTCTCCAAATAAATTTCAAGGCCTAAATGAACGGGTAAGCTCTAGAGATGCATAACGTACTTAGATAGCATTTAGCAATCGTCGATTGTCCATGATCAGTTCTCAGCGCATGAACCATCAAAAATGAACAGAATATTTGACTAAAATTCTCCTTATCGTTGCTTTAAAAGTTCCTTTCTTTAATCTAATGGATATATTTCATGTTATAATTATGGACTATGCAGGCAGTGAAAAAACCAAAAATTACTTTTGCAATGGGCATAACAATATATAAGGTCCGCATATTATAGCATCACCAGTATTTTTTAAAATAACCAAAATTAATTTGACACAGATTTATATATGGTATAAATTAAATAATTCTCCTGCATCCAATTCAAAAATAATTGAGACTGTCAATGGATACCCGAAAAATCTAAAATCTGTCCGCATTTGTATTCGAAAAGCAGATAATATCCGATATCTGGAAAAACGGATGCGGATGCGGATACGAAGACATCCGCATCCGAAAATTATCCGTCCGGTCTTTGTCAAGATTATAGTATAAATTATGTATATTTTAGTATAGTGAAAGATATTTATTTATTGTTTTATTAAGTTAGTAGTTTATATTATATGCACTTAATGCTTATTAACTGTTCAAAACTATTTATTATCGCCATATTTGTTTATATTTAACACTTCTATAATCAATTGGATTGAAAAAAAATGTATGTTAAACTTAAAATTTATATTTATATTTCTTGATTTATCAATCGTTAGCGGATAGGATAACCGTCTGATATCCGTCCGTATCCGCGGATGCGGATATCCGGTATCCGAAAATAATTTCGGATGCGGATGCGGATATGCAACTATCCGCATCCGAAAGTATCCGTTAACAAGTCTAAAAATAACGGCATTCATACTAACTTGCTTATAATCATACCAAAAACAAATAAGTAGATAAGCCCATAATATTCAGTTAGTTCCATTAATGTCCCCTATAGTTCCTATTTTATTTTCTTTCTACATCACCCATTAGTGTGGACCCTAATCACCAACAAAATATAAGTTTACTGCATAGCCAATTCAATGACATCAACTCCAAATTCAATGACAAGAATAAAAGATTAGTCTCACTCCTACATTAATGTTCAACATATTGTGTGTGTACATACACGCTCACACACATATGTATATATACATATACATACATAGGACAAGCTATAGAGTTTCTCGGTTCTTCGGCTAATATGTCAGGGGAAAGATGAACAAATATGTGGCGATTGATGCAAGTTCTTGAATTATAAAAAAAACCAAGGAAGGAAAACATAAATACTTGCATGTATTTTCTTTGCCGACGGATTTTACTGAGATGATAAATGATTGAGAAGGTAACAAATGGAATATGACAATGTAAATCATACCCAGTGTTTTGCAGTTGTCCTCTCTTGAATTGTGCTTAAGGCCTATGGTTAAAATATTAGTATCATACTACGTGTAAATTAAGGGTCCCTAAGTGCAAAACATATCAAAATGAATGATGTCAGATGATGGAAACAACTTGAAATAACGTCATTTTTTTGCAAAAGGTTGGTCCCATTTACTAATTCTAGTGGGTTGTGGAGATTAAGTTTCTAACTCGATTTCTTAACTAGTACTCTTGTGAATCTATATGACATTCGTATTATCCATGTACATAAGAATGATAGACTTTTTTTTTATGCTGAGAGCAATGGTTACTGCTCCTAACATTAAATCCATATGTTGTTCTTCAAAAACACTCAATTTACATCAACAAAATTGAAATCTTTTTCCCAAAATCAAAACAAAGGTGGATAAATTGATGACGGAATCGTTAAAAAAAAACATTCAAAATAGAAACCCACACCAAATCATGTTCTTTCATCGCCAACTCCAACTCATCCATAGTTATAAACCTACCACAAACAACTAACATGAATTACACATCAAAATTTGTGTCTTAGTTATAGTCCCTGTCATTTTATGAAATATACAAATAAAAACTTACCAACTCTTATCTTTATCAAAATACTGAAATGCCTTGTATAGATGCTCATCTCTTTCCAGTATGTGCCTGTGCATAGTTGCTGTAATGAACTCGAGGTAGTCTGTTGATCCATTACCATCAACATCAGGCTGAAATAAAAAACTGAAAATCATAAATTATTCGACTTTGATAATTTTGAACAGCAGCAACAAATAATAACAATAACAATAATCATAATTAAAAATCCAATTTTTGGATAGAAACTGGATAAATAATAATTTCAAAAGATTCAACTTTTAATGAGTGTATATGCCACAAGAAGATGTATAAGTTGAAGTGCTTAAGTAGTAGAACTAATCAATTCTGCTTCTACTGCAGGAACATAGAATCAACCTAAATAGGAATGCCATTGATTGCTTAGAACTGCAGATATTTATGTATAGAAAAATATAATAAAAAGATTTATAACTTAACATAGGAGCTAAGTCGTACCAGAAACCTTGAAGAAGATGCTGCAAGTGAGTATTCAGTGAAATATAAACCCAAACTCGCATATGGTATACTCTCAACCATCCAATTCTAATTTTAACTCTCGTCTATATGATTCATCTCATCTTCTACCATCTCTTGCATCCCCTCCTTGTATCATGTAGCCACATGAAATTGATTTTGATTCAGGGAAAAAAATGAGTTGGGTACTAAAATCGAATTAAATATCTAAATGAGAATGGGGAAACAAAAAGAATTCAATACCTAGATTGATCAGTGGGGGTAATGCGTTGAAGTGGATTTGAGAAGAGTCAGATCGGATAATTTTTTAGGCCTTTGAATGGGTTGAAGTGGATTTAGGGATTTAGGGATTTAGGGATTTCAATGATTTGTTACTGTGAAGCAACGGTGAGAAGGGGAAATAAAATTGAGAGCGGGAAGTAAATTTGGCCGACCACCGTTTGCTACGGCTGTACACATCACTGTCGCAAATAACTCTAACTGTATCTATTTGCCACTGAGATGGACGACAACAATCCCTAATGGTTGCTTTTAAATTTTCTAATGCTTTTTATACACCAATTGATATGGTTGTTAAAAAACCGACGCAAATTATACTATTTGCTATGATTTTATCTAAACTAACGCAATTGAGGCGACGCAACAGAAAGATTGTGTGCTAGGGAAACATTTAATGTGCAAATAAATGAGAATTTAAATAGTTTGAAAGTTGCAAGTCCAAAAATAAATAAGCATTGAATGAGCAATGAACGAACTAGAAGTTATGAGAATTTAAATAGTCACAAACAAATAAGTGGGACTAATTAATGAAACGAATTAAAACAATTGTTAGCGAATATGGTAGGAAATAAAGTGTGTAAGACACATAGAGTAATAAGAGATTTGTAAGTGAATAGCGTAAACCATTTGGGAAAAATTATTGAATCGGGGGTTTAATTCTTAATTAGGAGCTAACAAGTTGTTACATTCTGTGGCCTCAACTATTAATCGTGTAGGATGATATATGTATAGGAGTAGTACACCTGTAAGGTATGATTAAGTTATATGGGTACGAGTTTAGTCCAAAGCTACATGGAAGTCTGTTCAGTTAAATCTGGCTACCCACGGTGTGGTTTTGCAGACTAATGTTGAACATCGCCTATAATAAATAACTCCAGTGGACGTGGGCATTATTCCTAATGTTGTAAGGTAATTATGCTTAGTCAATCTAGCTACTAGTTCCTACGTATAATCGGAATAATCTGAGATGTCACGATTGGGTTATAGGCGTAAGTTATGCCATGGGTATGATAAGTGAAATCCTTAGGATGGTTCTGCTTCGAGTTAGAGGTATTAAGTGGCTATGTATTAAGTGGCTATGGTAGGGTCTGCCTCTTTCTTAGAAGAAGTATTAAGCGACCTAACTTTATGATATCAGTTAGAGAGAACCATGTAGGCACCCTCCTTGGGGTTAGGTTGCCAATGACGAAAATCTGCCTATTTTATAGGTCTTAAATGATCAGAGTCTACCTAATTCCTAGTAGAAGAGGTATTAAATGGTTTGGGTACTCTCTCACATCATAAACGATAGCGCGTTAGAATTTCATAATTGGACTGGAAGAGCCTTTGGGCTTACAGTGGAAACTAATGGTATAGGTGAAAGTGAGGTAGAAGCACGATAGTTATGTTATATGTTAGCATGTCGTGTGTAGGAGTCAAGTGACCTCTGTAGCTAAGACCAATTGACTTAACATTACATTTGGTATCAGACCTGACCTGCTTTGGAATTGAGATATTGAATAGCCATTGGGTTTACTGTTTTCCTATTTAAGAAGTGTTAAGTGGTTGGGAATCTTTAGGTAGTGAAACGCTTAGACATTTATACATACGTTATAAGCAGATGTATATAGGTAACCGAGGTTAGGTAAAAATAAACATATCACATTAAACTAAAAATAGACATAATATTTGAGTAGAAACCAATCGACATAAGTCAATGTTATAAGTAATTTATGTAACTTTTCTAATCACCAGAATATTGTTCTAACACCCATCCTCCTCAATACAACCCATATGATATATTTAGAGGAACAGGACATTGGAGATGATGGAATGATTAATAGAGAGTTATTCCTTTTCATGCTCGATTTTAATGAGGCCGATGAATGTCCATGGGATGCGACTGATTCTGAAGTAGTATTTTCGGTTGGTATTTGACCTTGTTATCCTTTCTTTCCGCTGTGAGTTTTATTTGGTTGATTTTCGATATACTTATGTTTATTAAAGGTACCTAAACCAACAGTCTATAACCTAATGGACATGAGTTTCGATTTTGTAGAAATTCGAGCCCACTAAGTTGGGGTTGTTACAAACACTCTGAAGCTCATTAAGGTACTTTGTATTTATAAAGGTTTTTTGTTAAAGAAATGGTGTGGATTTATATAATATGGTTGTATATTGTATGTAAATGTTGTGAGTTTTTGGGATACGCTCATACAATACAGAGACTCTGAAGTTTTCTGAAAATTTCCAACATATAAAGTGTATTTGTGATTGTGAGACTATATTATTATCCTAATTGAGTTTTTTGACTCATATCCCATGGCCACAGCAGAAGGGCAAGGGATGATAATCCATTTTTATGAGGAGCCACGGAAGAGCCTGTTCATTATGTTATATTGAAAAAGCGTTGTGTTAGTTGCCTATGATTGATTATAATGGTAGCATGTTTATTTTATTTGGAGGTGGGTGTAGTAAAGCTGGAAGTATTAGCTTGTTACAAATTTTCCTTTTAGGAAATCACGAGGAAGCAATTTTCTTAAGGGGAGAAGTCCCACAACCCGATATTGAGAAGCAATTTATTAAAAATTAGTAATTAGTTTATAAATGATTAAATAAGTTTTAATCATAAAATGCGAATAATTTGGGATTTTTGATGATTTTGAAATAAAGAATTTATCTGGGATTTAACAATGAATTATTTTGTGAAAATGAGAATTTAGTTAAGAAAATACTTATCAGTGAATTTGGTAAAAGCTTGTCTAATTGATGATATTCGTTTATATTTAAGAATTATTTCTCAAAATAATTATGAAATAATATTTTAGTATTAGATATTTTTAAAATCATGATTTATCAATAAATAACAATTTTGATTACTTTCGAGTATTATTAATGTTTTAGGTGGAACGATTTTAAATATATTAAAAATGATTAAGCAGTCTTTTATGAAATTTAATATTGATAATAAATAAGATTACAAATTCATTTTGAAGGAATAAAAATTTATTTCTCTCATAAGGGGAGTTTATAAAATTTATTTTTGAAATTGGGCTTAAAAGTGTAAATATGAAAACAAATATTTAAATAGGTTAAATTATAGAAAATAAATATTGCAAAAATTTGTAACAACAACAAAAAAATTGAAGA
Source organism: Allium cepa (assembly GCA_030765085.1). Classification (NCBI taxonomy): domain Eukaryota; kingdom Viridiplantae; phylum Streptophyta; class Magnoliopsida; order Asparagales; family Amaryllidaceae; genus Allium; species Allium cepa. The sequence goes on along the minus strand of CM060928.1, from coordinate 379,795,426 downwards.
AAAAAATGTAAAATTTATTTGGTAATTTAAAATAACTTGAAGTGGAAGGAAAATAAAATAGCCAATGGAAAGAAAAGAAGAAAACAAGTATTCGTTACAGTGTTTACATGACGCCCAAGCTTCTAGTGCAAGCCCAAGCCTACCATGCATATATTTAGACTTCTCTAAAGTCTAGATTCCTCCACCTTCATCCACATCATCATTTCATGTATAATTCTCCTCGTATTAATTTTTCCAACTTTCAAAATAAATAATGAAAACCTCCCTTTTCTTCAAAAATTCACATAAAATCAAATAAAATTCTATAAATCATGAAACTTGAAAGTAAGCTACTCAACAAGGATCTACACCACTAGGAATCTTCAAAGTTAGATATTGAGCAAATTTTTATCATGTCGCATTTTAAGAGAAGAGGAAAAGTTGGGTTTGTTGATGCTATGAAGTGTCGTCTGTAGTATGGAATCTCTCTTAGCTAAGGTGAGTAATTTCTACTCGCAATCAATGTTTACTAGTATGTGATTCTTGATGATGGTTGAAGTATTTGAATTTTTGTTGCATACTCCTCATGAATCCATTGTTTTGCATTTTCTATGATTGAATTTGAGAGATATGCATGTGTTTGGATTGTTGGAATGTGGTGTGGGCTATGGTGTGGATGTAGGGTACAAGTGAAGGAGCATCGAGCGGAAGAAGTCACCGGAATTTGGCCACAGGACCCGGAATATTTGAATATTTAACATTCCATATCACAACCAGTCCACTGGTGTACGGTGCACTGGTGCTCAGCCTAGATGTGTTCTGGGCCTATGCCTCTATATACACACACATACACACCTTGAAAATTTAAAATTTGATTTTGGATGTTGAATTTTTACATATTTCCAATATGAAATTATTCTGAGTAAAAGTTTCATTTAAATTAATATTAAGCATATTATTAAATATATTGATTTTTTGAAGAAAATTTTGATTTTTGGCTTTAAATATTTATCTAAAAATTCTACAAAATTATAGGAAAATATGAAATGATTTCTAATTAATACTGTATGGGTTTTAGAGTGTGTTTCATGATTTATGAGTACAAATATGATCTTGGGAAAATATGTTTTGAGGACTTGAAATTAAAAGAAATTGATTTAGAGTTTACAAATTCAATTTAAAGGTGTATTTAATTACAAGAATTATGAAACAATCTTTATAATAGCATTTAGTTATATAAGTGGATTTTAAGATTTTAAACGGTAAAAAAGAGTTTTGGAAATTATTTACAGAATTAAAATCCCTTTTTATCATCTTATTCAAAAGAGAAAAATAGTACTTTAACTATTTAAAGCATATAAAGGCTTTTGGAATATTCCAAATGTTTTTCTATAACTCAAAGCTTCTTTCTAAAATGATTTGTGTGATTTGTTTGGTAATATTTTCTATGTGATGGGAATATTAGATAAATAGAGTCATAATACTAATTGGTGTGAGATTTCGGTAATATTTCTTCAGTTATACTTTGGACTAGCTACATAGAATATTATCACGTGAAATTCAATATAATGAGAATTCCGAGTAAATAGGTTAGTATTACCAAGCGGTATGGGATGTTTAGTAATATTTCTCTGATTACTCTTTTGACTCGCAGTATAGAATATTATATGGTAGTGAGTGTAGTTTACAAGCATTGAGTAAACGAGTAAGTAACATCAGGTGATATGTAACGTACGCGTTGATATTTGGTCGATTACTTTCTATAAGTGAAGGACACTCATATTTTTTAGGTTATGTCTAGAGGAATGGTTCGTTGTGTGCTTACTAGGTGTTATCCAGCCTTATGACTAGACCATATTCGAACGGATCAGATTAGTCGAACTTGAAGGTTATCAAGGCAAAGAGCTTGGAGTGATAGTTAGAAAACTCAGATATCGGACACAACCAAGGTTAAAATCCCAAAACATAGCAATACACTTCCAAGAGAATGCAAATACCCCATACACCCACGCACAAAAATCTAGATGCTAACTTCAAGAGAAGTCATGGACTAGTACCGATCATCGATCCCTGATCAGGGATCAATACCGATGCTCAAACTCTTTCCAAAACCACATGCCCCTTTATACAATATCAAGCCATGATGTTCGCTACCTTCTCCAAGCATTGTTGGATAATTCGCTTGCAGATGTCATTGATTGCCAAGTTTACATAAAGTTACTCACTGCCATTCCACCATTGAACCAAGAAAATCATCCAGAACCAAGTTTCCAGCAAAGCAATCAAGTTGAAAACATGAAGGCATAAGTAATTTGTACCTACTTAAGGCCAGGAGGATGATCCATGAAACAATTTTTTGGATCGGTATTGATCCCAGGCAAAGGATTAGTACTGATCCCTGATAAATTGATGATCTGGCTATGATCTTCCTATCATTTCTCTTCCTAAGCATGTGGATTGTGGATGTGGATGTGGTAGAGATGATTTCAACAACCTTCAGCTATAAATAGAGAGCTAGGGTGATGTTTTGAGGGCCCTTTTTCAGCTGTTGATGAATTTACATATTGTTCCTGTAATATCAAGGATCATTACCAATCCATAAGAAAACCTCTTGTAAACAATAATAAAGTCAGCAACAAAGTTAAATGGAAATAGGCAATGATTAGCTAAACCATTATAAAGTTTGTGTGCCTTGTCTTTTCCTCATTTCCATTTACATTATTCACTTATTTCTCTACTTTGATTCTTTTGGTGTTCTTGCCGCTTTTTGATATAAACATTTTGGTGTGTTCATTGAGAGAATTGATCTCAGTCTATTAGGATCTATTTTCTAGTTTTAAATTGCTTAGATCCATGAGGTAGATCCATTAGTCTTTTTATTTCAATCCCTGACTATTCAGATTTTAGCCGAATCTATCATAGGATTAATCTAGGCTATGCCCCCCTCCCGAAAAGGAAGATCTACAGCTTCCAAACCAATCAATTATGTTGACTCTCAACATGTGGAAGAGGTTGCGTAACCAACTACTTCTGGAGTTAAAACCCTGTCGGAGGTGATAACGAGGGTTGAGATGGACCATGTCATGAAGCAAATGAAGGATAAGTTGCAGGAGAGCCGCAACGAGATGGAGCAACAGATGAAGGCGATTTATTGAATGGATTAGCCTATGGCCGTAAAAGATGTAGGAAGGAGTTGATGCCTTTTGATTTAGAGTATGACAATTCTTTATCATTGAGCCAAAAACAGAAGGAAAGAAAGCAAAAGATGGTCACGAAGGAGGGTGTCACTTCAAGGTAGAGGCTCGGGATCGGTCATGGACAACGTGCAAGGATCGGTACTGAATCCCACATAAGGATTAGTATCGAACCATCTTTTCTTTGGTTTGGTGAGTTAGTGAGTTGGTATTGCGAATGATGATATTGGAGGCACATCCGGTCATGTTGTTGATGGCTAGAATTCTAGAGATAAGGTGGCTGGTGTTGAATCGCCGCATAAAAACCAAACTAGTAGAACTGATAGACAAAAAGTTTGTTGTTTCATGTCAGTAATCAAATATTCACGAACCTACGACTACGACAACTCCGGACTCCATGACTTAAAGTATGGTTCATATAGTTATATATTTTAACAAAAGTTATAAAATGTGTATATAGACTATAGTTTAGTGCTTTGTTAAAATCTTTCCTCAAGAGTAATCATTCACATTCAAATAAACTTGCATGCATATTTTAATCAAAATCAAGTTTTCAAAAAGTGCATGGAGCAGGGCTCGAACCTAGGTCACTATTTAAAAGACAAGTGCTCCAACCAAATGAGCTATGGTAATTTTTGTTTATTAATAGAATTCAGTAGACTGAACAAGGCCATTCAGTCATTTAAATATCTATAGACAGCATATTGAACTTATGCACATATTTATGCATGTTTATATTTTCAAATTTAATCGACTGAAGTTCATAGACCAGTCGACTGACCTGGTTCCAACTGCTATTTTCTGAATAGACACTTTCTTTCATGAACAGTTTTCTTCTTCGCAGAAGGTTGTGACCATTGCTGTCGATAACATCTTTCACCAGAAGTTGTAACATTCTATCTGTTATATATATGCGTGAATTTTAAGAACAAAAAACTTAACTTTCTTGGTTTTACTTGATTCATCTTTTCTGAAATTACTACTCTCTTGAATTCATATATTCATTGCTTACAAACATAAATCTATATTTTTCAAGCAATCTGACACTTCCTAATCTTCATATACATACAACTACACACATTATACTTGAGGAAAGGATTATAGGAAGGGTGTACTGCAATTGATAAATCCATGTTGTTAAAAGAATACAAAAGGTCAAAACAATCAATCTACTTTGTATTCAAGTACTGTTCATTTGCTCAGGTGGTCTAGTCCGGTTCAGTTGCTTAGGCGATCAAGTCATGTTCAATTGCTTAGGCGGTAGAAGTTCTGTTTGGTTGCTCAGGCGGTGTAAACCTGTTCCTCTTAGTTAAGTGAGGGTTGCTATTTTAATTCCAAAAGTAGTTTGGGACTGGACGTAGAATGGGAGTTCGAACCAGTATAAAAATTTCTGATGTCATTTTATTTTACTACTATTATTAATTTCTACACTAGTTATTTATTATGTTCCATTTTACTTGATCCTATAGCATAGTCACTTTCAAAGTTCCCCCGAAGTCAGGAGAAACCAGGTATCGTGAGCTAATCGAGAACATTTGCCAAGCCAAACACTCAGGGCGAACAATGATCACCACCATTTAGTGGATCCCATAGAATCGAATTATTTGGCTGAGATGATGACGAGGTTAGTAAGTGAAAATCAATATTAGAGTAATGATGAATGGGGCTCCTCCCTTAGTTCGAACTCATTTACTAAAAAGATATTATGTAAAGAATACCCTAGAAGATTTGTAATCCTAATGATGATGTCGTATAATGGAAGGATGGATCCAAGGAAAAACTTGTTAAAGTATGAATGGCATATGGATTCGGCTAGAGCAACAGATTTGAGATGTTGTTATTTCCCATTTTCCTCGAAGATATTGCAACAATGCGATTCACTTATCTTCTGCCAAGATCCATGTTGTCTTTTGATTACTTATCATGGAAGTTTATTGAGAAGTTATGTTTACACACCAATCATCATAAGGATGTAATGTCACTTTTAAACCTCTTCCAAGAAGCTGGAGAGTCATTGAAAGATTCCTAAGTAGATTCCACATGGCTATGATGGAAGTGAGTAATGCATAAGAAGATATTATTTTGATGACATTGATAAGGGGGTTCATCCTGATATTGATTTCAGCAGATGACTAAAAATGACACTACCACCAACGATGGATGTGTTTTACAGGAAGGTGAACCAGTTCTTACGCTTAGAGGAGGCAAGTCTACCGCCTTAATGTGAGGTGGTCCGAAGAAGTGATTCAAAGCAATGTAGCAGTAAAATAATCCGAAAATGTTGATGTTAATTTTGAGAATAAGAGTGGTGGTCGGAGAAGGATTGATTAGAGTGCTAGAGACAGAAACCTAATTTTAGGAGGCATCCCGCGTTCTCGAAGTTTGATAGCTACAACCAAATGTAATATTTAATCGAAAACATCAACCTTGCCACCCAAGGTATGAAACAATATAAGGAGCCTGCTCTAAGGAAGTTCATTGAGAAGAAGAAGAAGTCTAGGAAGTATTGAAGGTTTCAAGAAACCCATGGTAATAACACAAACGAATGCAGGAACTTACGTGATGTGATCGAAGATCTGATGAGGAAAACAAAGTAATAGTAGTTTATCAAAGTCCTATAAGATGGCGGGCAAGGAAGTCCAAACCCCTAGGACCATCATTCCAATAGGGGAAAGCCCTGCCTGGTGATGACGAGCCCAGGTGGTTAGAAAAAAGATTGATTATTAATACAATTTCTAGAAGACCAAAACCAACTAAGAAGAGCTGGAATGAAATGGAAAGATATGCAAGCACTTTGAAGCAAGCTGTGAGCGAGAGTTACTTTGCCATCAAAGACAAAGCTCCAACAAAGCAGCTTAGGACGATGGGTCTTTTGGTGATATCGGACATGATTAAGCCGGCGACTATGAGGAAAATACTTGTCTATTGTGGCAGTTTGGTGAACATATTTTTTAAAAAGGCTTATGATCAGATGCTTTTGGGTGGCAAAGATTTGAAACTATGCAAATCTCTATTTAGATATTTAGTGGAATGGCAACAGAACCTTTTGGATGTATAGACCTAGCGGTAGTGTTAGGAGAAGGTAATCGCAAGAGAGTACGGGTTGTGGCCTTTGTCGTGTTGGATATATTATCTTCTTATAATGCTTTATTGGGCAGACAGACCATATCCAGTTTTCGAGCAACCATCACTCAATGGTGCTTGATGATGAAATTTCCTACAAATAATGGATTGGGAGTTGTCCAAAAGACCAGGGGCTTGGGAATGAGAGCTATATCATGGAGCTAAAAGAGGCGAAGCAACAAGAGAAGGGAAAGGGTATGGAGAAAAATCCCTGTACCAAGTTATTAGATGCATAGCAACCACCGATTAAGCCTTGGCTCGAGCAACATATCCGGTTCCATTAGGATACATGCCAAAGGAAAGAGCTTGAGGACATGAGTGCGGCCCCCATGGAGTTGAAGATCATCAACATCCTGATCTTTCAAGATGATCCTACATGGGGCCTGAATATCAGATCTCGACTTAATGTGAAAATGATGAAAGAGTTGACGGGCTTTCTCCGAACGAACCTGGATGTGTTTATTTAGATGCAATCCAACATGTGTGGAATATGTTCGGAGATAGCATGCTACACATTGAATGTGAACCCTAAATGTGTTACTATGAAACAAAAATGCTACGACTTTGGTCTGGAGTGATTCGCTGCACTGAAGGAGCAGGTGGATAAGCTAAAAAACAATGGCTTCATACATGATGCTTTATACCCGGAATGGGTATATAATTCAGCTCTGGTTAAGAACTTCTACGGAAAGTGGAAGATTGGCATTGACTAGTCCAACTAGAATAAAACTTGCCAAAAGGACAACTTTTCACTCCAAAGATCAATCAATTAGTAGACACGGACACGATTTTTTATCATTGATTGACGCCTACTTTGGCTACAACCATATTCCAATGCATGTCCTAGACAAGGAGCACACTAGCTTCATAACTGAGCTAGGGCTATATTGTTATCTCATCGTGCCCATCAGTTTGAAGAATGCTGGAGCAATGTACCAAAGCTGGTCAATTCTATGTTAGAGAGAAAATCAAACGTTCGATGGAAGTGTACGTCGATGATATGCTGGTAAGGTTGCGACGGTTGACTAATTATATGGAGGACTTGGCAGAGATGTTCAATGTACTTTGAAAATATGCAATGCATCCTAATCCTTTGAAATGATCATTTAATGTTTCATTAAGGAAGTTCTTGGTTTTTATAGTGAATTTAAGAAGAATAAAAGCTAATCCATAGAAAATAGCACCGTTGAGGAACATCGAATCCCCAAAGTCGATAAAAGAAGTTTAGAGCTCGAATGGAAAGGTTGCCACTCTAAGCCAGTTTATCTTCCCTTTCTTCGACATCCTCAAGAAAGGAAAAAGGAACTTTGCTTTGACGTAGGAGTGTAAAGGTGCTTTTCAGGCTTTAGTAGATCACTTGTGGAGACCTACCATCGTGTCAAAGTTAATGGAAGATGATGACTATTTGTTTACCCAACAATGTCGGTGCATGCTTTGAGCGCCGCATTTGTATGTGAGGAGTCTCAAATCCAAAGATCGATGTACTACAGTAGCAAATGATTGAATGGGGCAGAGAGGAACTACCTAAAGTTGGAAAAGCTGGGTACTGCCTATTGATCGCCTCGAGGAAGCTCCATCCATATTTCAAGGCTCATCCGATTAAAGTATTGACTGACCAGCCTTTAAGGCACGTCTTGCAACGACCTGAGACCTCTGGAAGGTCATTGAAATGGAACATTGAGCTAAGTCAATATGATATCACATATCATCCTCAAAGATCAATCCAAGCCATGTCTTGGCAAATTTCATAGTCGAATACACTACTCGGGATGATACTCTAGGAAGTAGTGGATAACATAATGCCGACGATGTATAAGATGAAGCATCCAATGAGCGTTATTCCGCAATAGGTGTTGTGTTGATTACCTTCATGGAATATTCGTTCTATTATGCCTTGAAACTTGATTTTCCTATGAAAAACACGAGGCAAAGTACGAAGCTTTGATAACAGGATTTAAAATTGCAAAAGAATTGGGCGTCAAAAAATTTCACATCTTTTATAACTCTCAACTAGTGTGCCAAGAGAGGAAGGAGTTTCAGGCAAAAGGGGTGAGACCGGCTCCTTATTTGAACAGAGCCCTTGAGTTGCTAAATAATAACGAGTATTACACGATAATGCATATTCCCAGAGAGGTGAATAAGAAGGCTGATTTGCTACCAAGTTAGCTACCTCAAAAGATGTGCAACTCAGGTTCCTGGTCCTGGTGGAAGTACTATCATCTCTGAGCATCGACCAGATATATATCAATTGGATCTTGGAGGCAGAATGTGAGAAGGAGTCGTGGATGACTCCAATCAAGAATCATTTACAAAGAAGAAACCTTCTTGATAGGAAGAATGAGCGGTGATAGGTCCTTTGCAAAGCCTCAAGATTTTTCATGCAGGAAGAAGTGCTATATAAGACAAGATTCTCTGTCCCCTTTCTACGGTGTGTTGCTAAGTATGAAGCCGTGTAGGTCCTGATGTAAGTACACGAAGGGGCTCGCAGTGACTACACTGGCTGGCAAACCTTAGCGAAGAAGATTCTTCTCTACGAATACTTCTGCCCCACCTCAACCAAGACGTGGCTGATTACACTAGAAGGTATGGAAAATGCCAAAGGTTCACCAAAATTCCTAGAGCATTGCCAGCAAAGATCACGCAAGTTGTCAATCCATGGTAGTTTGCAGTTTGGGGAATCTATATAATTGGTGTGCTACCAATATCCAAAGATGGCACGAAGTATGCCAACATTGATGTCAGCTGTTTTACAAAGTGTGTTGAAGCGGAGCCGCTAGCCACGATCACTACTAAGAAAGCGATCAATTTCGTAGTCAGAAACATCGTCTATTGCTTTAAGGTCCAATTAATGATTATTTATGATCATGAAGCCCAATTCGACGGTGCCAAGTTTAAAGTATTCTACTGCAGGCATCACATTGAGAAGTTATTTGCAGCGATAGCGCACCCACAAGTGAATGGACAAGTAGAAGCTATGAACAAGATAAACAAAGTGATTGGAGAAGGCCAAGGGCAAGTGGGTGGACGAATTACCATTGGCACTTGGGCCTACGCGACGACTTACAAGTCCACAACTGGCCGCTATCTATTTGCACTAGCCTATGGATCAGAGGCTATGATTCTAGTTAAACTCGAAGTGTCTTCTCATCGAGTGACTCATTACAACCTTAGAACAATTGAGAAGCGTGATTAAGCTAACCTAAGAGCAGCTACGCAACGGAAACGAGTCGCCTAATATTACAACACCAAGATCAGGAGCCGGCCCTTTGAATATGGGCGATCTCTTTCTTAAACGAATCTTCTCGGGTACTATGAATATGTGCTCGAGCTAGGAAAGTCCATATGCGATCAAGCATAAGCTTGGAGATGGAGCATTCAAGTTGGCAACCAAGATAGGATTTCACTCCCACGGGGTGGAATGGCGAACACTTGTGACACTATTTCACTTAAGAATTAACTTTGTAAATATTTAGTCAAGTATGAAGTAACAAGATAGAATCTATCATTTTGTGTGAATATCAAACAAAATGACTTCTTGAATCTATGGCTATGTCTCCATCTGACCATAAATCATGAATTATGGCAAACATGAATGAACTTGGATAAGTATAATGCAGGTGCGTAGGTACCTAGAGATAAGCGCCAATTGAACTTCTACGGTCCATGATCATACCTTTGAAATAAAACCATCCCTAACATTCGGAGATAGATGCCTATTAACTCCTTCAACACTCAACTTAGGGGCAACAACATAAACATTCAAGGGTGGAATGAGACAGTTCGCCAAAGAAGCTCATGCCCGGAGTTTGACAGAGCCCCAACACCTTCCAAAGGATAGCAAGATGAAAGGCCAACGTCCAGTATTAGGAGAGGCTTTGTACCAAAACACTCATACCCTGCCCAGAGGATGCCAAGGTGCAATATCGTTGCCTGGAGTTAGGTGAGATCTCATTCAAACCTTAATCAACGCCCAGAGCTAGACATGGCTGAAGGCAGACATCCTAAAGAGGGATGACTAAACCGCCATCCCATGTTGCTAACTCCAGTTAATACACATAGACTATTATGGTTGGAAATAAATATCCTCATGAGGAATATCTAAATCACTATCCCAGGTGATCAACTCTGATTGATGCCTAAAGATTGTCGTGATTAGAGATAAAAATTCAAAAGAGGTGTGTTCAAACCACCGCAATAGATGATCTAAATTGATTGGGCCCTAGAGTCGAACATGCTTAAAGAAGGGCACCCTAGCCACACTACAACAAAACGACCATATTACAACTGTATTTTTACAACTGCTCAAAAATGGTAGTTGTAATAAAGGTTTTTTACAACTGTTTTTTCAGAAAGTTGTAATAAACTTATTTTCAACAACTCTTTTATTTTGTCAGTTGTAATAGATGCCTATTACAACGTTTCTATTTTGCCAGTTGTAAAAGATACCTAATTTTAACAACATTCTTTTTTTGTTAGTTGTAATAGATGCTTATTACAACCTTTTTCGTTTGCCAGTTGTAATAGATATCTATTTTTAACAACTCTTTTTTTTGTCAGTTGTAATAGATGCCTATTACAACCTTTTCCGTTTGCCCACTGTAATGATTAATTAATAATTATAATTAAATAATAATACTTAATAATTAGTAATTAACAATGAATAATTTTTTAATTAATAATTACTATTATATTAATTTGAAAATATGAATAATTAATATTAATAATCACTATTCGATAATTAATAAATAATAATTAAAATAATTAATAAATAAGAATATTTAATAATAACCTTAAAAATTAATAATAATTGATATTAGTAATTAAAAATCACTATTAAATATACTTAATAATTAATAAATAGTAATTAGTTTTCAAAAATTAATATTTAATATTTAGTAATCGATAATATATACATAATGGTTAATAATTAAATAACCAATAAAAGATTAATAAAAAATAACCAATAATTGATATATTAATAATCAATAAATAAATAATAACAAATAAATATTTGATTAATAATCAATACTATATAATTACTAATTACTATTAAATAATAGTAACCGGTAATTAATATATAATATTATATTTATAGTTATAAAATTAAAAGTTAAAAATCAATATTAAATAATAATAAAAGTTAAAAATTAATATTAAATAATTAAAATAAAAATAAATAACTAATTAAAATAATAATAATTAATAAAAAATAAATGTTAAATACATAATACTTAAATAAAATAATTTAATATTAATGTATAATAATTAATACCTACTATTAAATACTAAAAATTAATAATTAAACTGAAATATCAAATAATTTCTGTTAATAATTAGTAATTAATGGTTATTTAGTAATTAGTAATGAATAATTAATTAATAATTAATAAATAAATATTAACGATTAAACTAATAATTTATAGATAATTCATTATCAAATACTAGTAATTAATAATAAATTTTATACAACAATTAATAATTAATATTTTACTTATATGAAATAGTAAATTTACAATTATTTTATCCACTAAATACAAAAAATTAATTATATTTTGATTAAAACCGGACGAATAATCACTGGATGCAGATGTCATATTTGTATTCGTTTTTGAATATTAAATAATTTTTCATATTTCGAATACAAATAAGGACGAATTTCAAATTTTTCGGATATTCGTCGGCAACCCTACGTTGGACCTAATTTATATAATGTTATATGTTGAAGCCATACAAACTTCCCCTTGGCTCCATCGCCAAATTTCGGCTCCAAAACCAAATTTTCCCTCTTCGTAACAGAAATCCTTTTAATCTGAATTTAATTCATTCTCCACTGCTAATATCTCTAATGGCTAAATGGCTAAGTTTCCAAAAATTCCTAGCCCTAAAATCAAAATCACTTCCTTTCCTACTCTTACCACTCTCGTCCCTCTGTTTAACCCATTCGTCCTTCGCGACCCTTCGTCCTTCAAAGAGTTCGTGCACCTATACAACACAAGTAACGAGCTTAGCTGCGGGGAGTTCGACGTCACTCGTTGCTGTGTGGACCTTGACATCGGGGATGTGTTCTCATACAAAATTAAGCACGCAGTTTCGAGCAACTCGGTGGGGTTGTAGATTTGGAAGCGAGGATGGTTGTCTAATTGCAGATTTGGCAGTCGAAGCGCCTTTAGTGGTAGGCTCTTTGATATTCTCGAAAGTTTTTTGACTGTTCCCCTTTCGATTTTCATTGTTTTTATATATATTTGTTTCTATATATTTTTTCAGCCAATACCTCAAAAAAATTATGTTTTGTTTGGGGTGAGTGCTATTTACCAATGTCTGAAAGAATTTCCACCTGTGCTATTTACCAAGTTAAATTAAACAGGCGTTAGGATACTGCAGGAAAAGGTTTTTAGATCCCATTTTGATATCAGAAGAACTATATTATGTTGTAGGGAGTGTTACTTCGTCTCCTTAGAGCCTAGAACTAGGCAAATGAATTGGTTAAAAAGGGGCTCAAGTTGTTGCATGAACTGGTTAAGATTGTTCAAGCTGTGCTTAACTGAATTGTTTATTTCTTTTATTTGGTAGTACGCAAAAATGCAGGTTTGAAGCCTCGTTCGTTTAAATTTTGTTGTATTATATATAGAATTTGTGAATTTATCAGTATACTATGATTTTGTAGGGAGTGTTACTTCATCTCCCTGGAGCTTAGAACTAGGCAAATGAATTGGTTAAAAGGGGCTCAAGTTGTTGCATGAACTGGTTAAGATTGTTCAAGAATGTGCTCAACTGAATTATTTGTTTCTTTTATTTGGGAGTACGCAAAAATGCAGGTTTGAAGCCTCATTCATTTAGATTTTGTTATATTATATATACACTTTGTGAATTTAACAATTTACTATTATTTTCCCATTGCATGCCATTTCTTTTGTTGATTTTGCAACATTAGCTTACACCAAAATAACAATATCCAGTGGTTTTTAATCTTATATTTTCCTAATTCTTTCACTTTCAACCACAGTAAAACTTTGTAACTTACGCCACTAATATAGATTACCAGACAAAATTAGCATATACAAAGTTATCCATCTCATCCAAAGTAATATTATAGTTTAATGCAGTGGCATAGAATATTAATTAATCTGCCCACCATTGCAATTAACGAAATATAATACCAATGTTACTTCAATAATCATCAATAAGTACTCATCACCATAGTGACTAATATAATAACAGTACAACTTTTCTAGCTTTTCATAAGTTGCTGTTCCGAGATCAAGAAGGATCAACAAATGTATGCCGTCAGATTGATTGGTGGAGTCAGGCATCCAACAGTGAGGAGGAGTTGGAGGGGAGACGGGAAAGATGGTGTTATAAGAAAGTTAAAGGAGAAAAGGATCAATAGATGTCACATATATAAAGTTAGAGGTGAAAAGGATGAGACGATAACTGAATTAAAAGACAAGCTTGAATTGGTCACGAGAGAGCACAATCTTGAAGCTAAACAGGCTAATGAAGAGATCAAGCAGCTAAAGCATGATAATGATGATTGAACTTATTGGTTAAGGAGAAGGATGGAATTATTATGAAATTAAGAAATGACTTACCAAGGTTGAATTGGATATGAAGTCTACGTGTTATAAGAAAAGATCAGAAAATGGTTTATCACCACCATTGAAGTTGGATAGTGACAAACAAATAACAAGTCTTAAATAGAGATTTTTTGCTCCAGCCCATGTAAGTTGCAATCATTTAAATGAAGTCTTTAATCTTTGAATATGTTTGTGCTTATTTATTATACTTATGCAAGGTTTTGTTAGAATCTGAAACCAGTCAATATGATACAAAATAAGCAATATAACTTTCTTAGCATGCATTATTGGACATATTATAATAAAAAGAAAAATGGATATTTTAGGTATATAACTGGAAGCTCTTCCGTTACAAAGTGGCAGCGTTGACTACAATTATGAACATTCTTATAAGTGAGGCATACTTGTACCAATAAAAGGGAAATTGTGGAGATAAATAGTAACATTAAGTTGCTGTAATAAAATGATTTATATTTAATATACACTCCCTACTTTATTCTTTCTCTTCAGCCAAATCAAGTATTTAATTGAGTTTATATAAGGTTACCAGACAACCAAACAATACTTTGAGTCAGATTTGATTGCAATAGTAGGACCTAATGCTGGTTTTAAAATTAACTGCAAGGAAGACTTGAGCATAATGGAGCAGCTAGAATATGGTATGAAAATGAATGAAGTCCTTTATTATTTTGTCTAATTATTCTTTTCAACATGCGTATATTGCATTTAAAACATTTAATTAATTTTTGTATTTTTTGATGTAGATATGTATAAGCTAGCATTTGTTCCTATAACAAATATGCGTGCCTTGGCATTTGGATACTGTGCACTTGTGCTCAGGTAAGTGTACATTCATTTTTATGTTTTTATTTTATTGCCGTCGAGTTCTAGAATTATTATTGTGTTCTAAAGTCATACTTTTTACAAGTTTATAGCATTGGACATGTTACTGGAATGTGTTATTTGAATATGGAAAATATTCAACTTGCATGTACTTTTGCAGCATAATTCAAACAAATTTTGTACTATAAAGTATGAATTCAACCTGTACTATCTACATGTTCATAATAAATTTTCTTTTTACAGCATAATTGTGTGCACTATGAATTCCACTTGCATGTGTATTTTTTTCAAACAATATAGAATTTGATTATTGTCTTAGGTTGATACAAAATTCAATACTTATCGCAGGCAGACATGAGTACATGTTTTTATTGCATCTGCAATGCTCAGGTTGTTCATAGTACTTGCATGTATTTGTGTTTAATGAAATGGACATGTATATAGTAAAGATTTGTTCTTTGTCCTTTGTGACTTCTCTTATTTCTCTTCTGTCGCCATCCTTTTGCAGTTATCAATTTCGTGTAAAAAAATTAGATCAGCAAACTTGAACAGTAAAAGATGATTGGACAACAAAAGAAGGGATGACCAGTTAACATTTTTGTTCATTTTCTACTGATCTTTTTTTGTTTTATGCATAATGTTTATTTCAGAATATATTGGCAAAATCATGACGATCTTACATGATAATTACAGGTTAAGTTTTGCAAGGTTTTGGGTGACTGTTGTTGGAGGTTGACTCAGGCATCCGAACATCATGCTTTGTTTTCAGCTTGAGTGGAAAAATGGAAAGTAAACAACCAAGAGAGTGAGTGCTCAGTTTTGGCTACGTTTGTCTATAATCTTAAGGTGTTATTATAATGTTAAGTTGTTTAATTACTACTTTCCTTAAGCACTTATTTGGTCACATTCTACTATAAAACCTTGGATAATCATGGAATTAAGTTAATGTGCGGGGGCTTGTGCAATGGTCCGGTAAGAGAAGAAATATGTATGGGAATTCATAAAGAGAGGGATCAGGATTTATCAATTGGAGTTATAATCACTGTAGGATCGATTTCACCCTAGAGCGGGGGGGGGGGGGGGGGGGGGGTGAATAGGGTGATTGTGTAAATTATTAAAATTAATTGCGGAAGTTACGAATTAATTTCAATTCAGATCACAGAATAACAGCACAGATATTGCAGAATATAAATAACAGAACAACACAGAATTTACCCAGCTTTGGCAAAACCCTGCCTACGTGCTGCCTCCAAGGTTTCTACTAGAAATTAGATAGTCCCTCGCTTACACACGTAAACTCGCTATACCCGCTATTGACTAATCTAACTCTACGCTCAAAACCCTGCCACAACTCAACTACCGAGTTGCGAATTCTCAAGCTACGCCATGTAGCTTGTCCCCTAGTCATACGACTAGAAATTAAAACGGTTTAAAAAAAGAAAATACAAATTAAAAACAATTAAATAACCCTAATTTAAAAACAAAGCCTTATAATTTATAAGCTTCTGAAAAGAAAGGTCCGGCCCCTTTTTCTTCTTTTATGTTATTGTGGCCCGTTCCCTTTTAATTGATGCCGGCACTTGTTTCTTCGTTCGTTCTTCTTCCTTTAAAAAATTAGGGCTTTTGGTATGGTTGAGGTCGCCGACTCCAATAGCTTCGACCGAGATAAATATAATTCTGTTCCTTGCGTTCGTCGATCAATTTGTCTCTTTGAGTTTCTGTCGGCTACTTCAATTCGATCAAGTTCGAATTATAATTGGTATGTTAATTTTTTGCTATTTGCTTTTCCTAGTTTTGGCTTGCTTGAACTTGATGGAATAATTGCCGATGATGATTAGGGTTTTTATAGGATTTGATTTCCTATTTTTGCGTTCGTATATATTGATTTGAATTTGTCTTCGCCCGTTCGATTATGCTTGGATGCTCGTGATTTTTCCTTGACTAATTCATTTGTGTAAATACTCGATTGCTTGATTGACACGGCTTTAATTTATTTCGTAATGACCACGGTGTTGATTTTTACCTTGGTCAATTTTGACTTGTTCATTATATCCACGGCTTTGAATTCTGATGCTTGATAAAATTGATTTGCTATTTTTATAGCATACTCGACTTTGGTCATTTGTTCTGAAAGCTGCAGCTTGATGCATGCATCCCTCTTGCTGTCGTAGATGTTGCACTGCTTCACCACTGTTCAGTTGCATATATTATCTGATGATGTCACTTATGTTTGCACTGCTTTACATCTTGTAGTTTGCTTTGGTCTTGAGCATTGCCATGCCATTGAGCATTGTTGTGTCCATATTGTATTCAGTGTTTACTTTGAGCATGTTGTAGTGTGTTACCATATTGATGCCTCTGATCATTTGACTGCACATGTTTCAGTGACATTGTGTTCATTCGTATATTGCTGCAATCTTCATTTCCTTGTATTGTCCAGTACAGTTGATTTGGATTCATATGATGTTGAGCATTGGATTTTTGAAACTCTGTTGTTCTTGCTGTGTTATGTAGTATTGAGTTTCACTTGCATTGCCGAGTTATTCTGATGCATCCTTCATGTATACCCTTGATAATCATGTGCCACTGCATCACACTGTTGCAAGTGTTTTTGTTGAGCATGATTTGTCATCTCTGGTATTTCATGTTGGCCATGTTGCATTTGTGCATTGCCTTGCTGATTCATTTGTTTATACTCATGTGTTTGGTCCGCAGTTCATGTTGCCTTGATACAGTTTGATTGTTTTGTAGTTGTTTGTGTCAATTGCATCGAGTTGTAGTTGTACTGTCTTGAAGCTTTGAGTTGCATATCTGGATTGTATCTAATCCGGACATATGTGAGTTTGAAGTTGTTGTCTCATTTGTTGCTGTGTTGGCTTGATCATGGCCTTTGCACTTTGTAGCTGCCGTGTGCATGCAGTTTTGTAGGTTTGGAGTCTTTGTTCATTGGTCATTGTTGATGTTCTTTGTAGTTTGTATCTGCATTTTGCATTTGACATACTTTGGTCATTGAAGTATGTTGTCACTTGTTGACTGCATGTTCATCATTTCATATTGAGCTGTTTCTTGTCATGTTCACTTGTGTTGAATCCAGTTTCAAAACTCGGATTTGACCTTGTGCTCGTGTCGTATTTTTGAATTTATTGCACCTGAGTTGAACCTGTCCGTATATTTGGGTTTGACCTTGTGCTCACCTGTCCCTATAGCATTATCAAGTGTATATATCGGCGTGCACGGCCTTGTGGCATATACAGTAATACACTGTGTATGTCACAAGTTGTTCGTGTATGATGAATTCAAATTTAAATTATGACGAACAACCCAAATAACTGAGGCAAATCATATATTCAAAAATTATCTTTTATTTTTGAATTGCAAAAATATTTCTTTTTCAATTTTACCGCGTTAGTTTATATTTTTGCAGATTGCTCAGATGCTGGATTCAAACTGGAATGCAGTTGAAGATAAATACAAGTGTGAGTGATATGTAGTGAGGTGCTGATGTAAAATAGTGATGTAATTGAATTTGTATCAAAGTTGTATATGTATAGTGAGAGCTTGAATTTGTATTATTCAAAATTGTAATAAATATTTGTTTGAATAAAATATTCGTTTGAATTCAAATTCCGTGTTATTTATTTTATTCAGCAAATATTTATTTAATCTGTGAAAAATAAAATAGTATATTATCAAATACATTTAAACGAATGTATATATGTTTATTATCATCAAACAAAAGTCATATAAGCGCATATTCAACAATCACTGCATCAATTGGGGTCTAGTAAGAGAAAAACAGTGACAATGACCAGCACCAGAAAGTTTGGGTTGATGTGGCGGTAGATCCGGAAGCTTTCTTGTGGAGGCCGAGTTCCGAGATGTGTACTATTGGAGAAGCAGTTGGATCGACTGTGGCTTGGCATAAAGACTTCGTTGCCTTCGACTAGTGTATTTCCTTAGGGTATGTGTTTTGCGATACAAAACTTTATCTTTCTTATGTATTTTGTGTTGTATCCTATTTTGGAATGGTTATGTGAGAATGTTGTTTTGGTACTGTTTTAGTTGGTGATGTGAACGAATACTGTAGATTGTTCTATTTGGCATGTATTGTGTTTTGTTAGAATTATATAAATATTTTTGGGTTTAAATTGCAATTGATGTGGTTGTAATTAAAGTATATTACAACTGTGGTGGAGGTCGCAGAACATACTAAACTGCAACTGCGTGTAACAGTTGTAGTAGGGATAACTACAACGGTGGCCACGTAGTTGTCATACCTGCTATATGACGAATGTTGCAATCTATAACTGCTATCAACTGTTGTAAAAAGATTAATTGCAACTGTGAATAACAGTTGTAGTAGATAACTACAAAAGTTATCCAGCAGTTGTCATACCTGCTACAGCACGAAATGTTACATATCTACAAGAGTTACCAACAGTTGTAAAATTGTTATTTGCAAGGGTGAGAAACAGTTGTAATATATAATATCACAACGATAATATGCAACTAAAGAACACAGTTGTAAAAAATTGATAGTCTTTTACAACTTCTTAAAATACGACTGTTGATCCACCGTTGTAATATGTCTTTTACAACTGTTTTCCACCGTTGTAATATGCCTCTTTTGGTGTAGTGCCATTATGTTCATGGTGACTGATATAGCATAATACAAATCGCTATGACAATATAGACAGAACTTGAATAAAGACAAATAAGATCGGCTAAAACTTTAGCTATGTGATAACAGAGAAATAGTTTGCATATACATAAGCTAAAATACTAAGTGTGTTTCTCATAACTCAAACAAGCATCACAAATCTTGAAAAGAAAACCAATTTTTATTAACACAATATCCAAAACAAAAGCGAGGGCCAAACCCACACAAAGCCTGCTTAAATGTAACAACCTTGGTTTTGGTGATTACCTGAAAATTTAATTATAACAGTGGTTATAATTTAATAATGGAGAAATAAAAATAAATTGGAGACTAAAAAATTGTTTATTTTGAACAAACAATGAATTTGGAAAGAATAAATGGAGTTAATATGATAATGTTGGTAATAAATGGTGGAAAATGAATATATTAATTTGGTAATTTATTGGAAAAAATAATAATTTTTGGAAGTAAGAATAATGTTAAAATGGTTTGTTGCCTTTTATTATACAAGAAAATTATTTTTGTGTAATTTTTGGAGTTAAAAATGGTTTTTGTATAAATATTTGTGTAAATTGTTTATTTAATTAAAATAAGAATTTTTATTAATGAAAATAATTTTTAGTTCAAAAATATCTTTTATTTCGTTGTAAAATAAATTTTAGAACATAAAATATGTTGTGTGATTTTATAGAAGTGAAAATATTTACATATAATTGTTTTAACTTGAAATATATTAGTGTATAAGTGATTTTGGTGATTGGTCACAAACCCCAAGTACTGTGAAAGCACCAGTGTCGGAATATAAATCAGCGATATTCAAACACAAACCACAGATCTAAGCAAGCAACACGCAGCAAAACAGAAATTATAAACAAGAACACACGATTTATAGTGGTTCGGCTATCTCCGGCCTACGTCCACTTCAAAGGTTTTAACTTTTATTGATGTTCTTCGCTGATTATAGTTGATTACAGCGGATTATTTCTCTGAAATTCGAGTATAACGGTAGTAGCGGAGTGCAAAGTAGAGTCTGGATGCTTCCAAATCAAGATCCCCCTTTCTGAATGACCTGGGGCTCTATTTATAGGCGTAGGAGGCTGATATTTCTCCTAAAACTACGGTAGACCGTTTCAGGCACGTGAGGGGGCCCACACGGCCGAAACTTGGAGATCCGGGCCCACATTGGGATCGATTCGACCCTTGGTTCGAATCGATCAAGAAATTGTCCAATCGCGATGAAACTTGGCGTGGACATTCTTCAACACGTAGGCAAGCTCCTGTAAAAATTTCATGGCATTTGGATCAAGGGATTGAGAGATATGATCGATTCGAAGTGGGGATTTTCGTTTGGCTGTTTGGGTCGAATCGATCCCTTCGAACCCACTCCCTTCGAATCCATCAGCGCACGTGGTTTTGTGATGAGGTGGCGCACGTCCTTCGAGTCGATCCACTTATTGCTCCAAGTTGAATGGGTCGATTCCGTGGTTTTAGCCGCGTTTACTTGATAGATTCGAGGTGTTGGATTCGAAGGTTCGTTTCGAATCGATGAAGCCGGTACTTATTCGAATCAATCAAAATAGGCTACTGTGGATCGATTCGAAGTTGCCTCAACATGGGGATTCGAAGGCAAGAAGGGAATGGAGTCGGAGCTCCCTCAACTGCATGGATTCAAAGGACTCTTCCTTGATGGACTCAAAGGTGGGAATGTTCCAATGGATTCGAGCTTTAGGTACGCGTGGATGGATTCGAAGCATGGCTACCTGGGGGCTTGCTTGATGGAGTCGAATCAACTGGGTACGAACAGGGGTTGCACCGATGGATTCGAAGTGGATGGGTTCGAACTGATGGATACGAACCTGATGCGAAGTCCATCGATTCGAACTACGGCGTATCCTATGGATTCGAACCGAGCAAGGTTCATCTCCCTTAAACTGAATCCATCACATCTTGAGTATACGAACTCGGATTGATTTGAAATTTGAGGTGCAGACTTCTATGAACTTTCTGGTCATGTCCTATCAATTGTAGCTCAATCTGGACTCGGACAAAATTCATCGAT
The DNA here is from genome assembly GCA_030765085.1 of Allium cepa. NCBI lineage: Eukaryota > Viridiplantae > Streptophyta > Magnoliopsida > Asparagales > Amaryllidaceae > Allium > Allium cepa. The sequence continues at coordinate 379,773,994 of CM060928.1, read as the reverse complement.
ATCCATGGTTATCCTGCAGTACATAATTTCTCAGTAAATTTTGGATATCTCAACTTTGTCAAAAGTTGGGATAACACTTTGCCCCCCAAAACATACCCTTTGGTAAAAGGTATGTTTTGAACGGTCTTAAATCGAGTGTAGTAAATTCATGTTTCATTTATAGCTGCAGTATTATCAATCAAATTTATGGCTGTTCGAAGCCGAATCAGCATTCATTCTTTCTGTAGAAGTTGAGAATGAAGTTCCGTAGTCTCTCCGGACTACCAATGGCTACTCTGAACCCTTACTAAGTCCATTCTAGACTTAGTGATTGAATAGAAAGATCTTATTGCACTTTGGCGTTGCCTTCTACCCCTTGCACTCTGGTCCTGGTTAGGACGTATAGCGATGTCATGGTCGTTCTAGACCGATCATAGCCTCTCCAGGCACTTGCTGGATCCCATTCTGTTACTCTTCGGTAAAGGGGAAACATCGCTTAAGTGAGTTGATACTGTCGCTCTCCGGCGAAGCAACTCACTTCTTGCGCTCTGGTTCAGTGTATCTGAACATTAAGCGATGTCTTGGTCGTTCGAGACTGATCATAGCCTCTCCGGGCTCTTGCTGGATCCCATCCTGTCACTCTCCGGTGAAGGGGAAACAGCGCTTAAGTGAGCCGATCCTGTCGCTCTCCGGCGAAGCGACTCACTTCTTCCACTCCGGACCCCGCCTCTCCGGGTAGGGTCATAAAGCGATCGTTTTTATATTGATATTTAATGTTCATCCTCTGACTCTCCGGTCAAAAGGTTTATTTTAAGAAGTTCTAATTCATTTATTTAAATTCAAGTTCTAGATGTTCACTCTCAAACATCAGAAAAAGCTAAACATTGCCTCTCCGGGCATATTGGTTTATCTCCATCCCAGAGCATGCCTAGGGATCTCTCCGGTTCCCGTACATGTGTAAGTGGAGTAACCGTTTATTCTGAAAACAAATCTAAATGAAACTATTCGACCAAAGTCCAAATCTTGGACTTGGCTCTTGCCATGTCGTGATCCCGATCCAGGATCGTTCCTGTTAGGTGGAGGCGGTAGTTGTTCAGGCCTTACTACCGCTGTCCGTTCTCTGACAAATTGCGGCAATCTACCACCCCTGGCATGTTCTTCCACCTCATCCTTTAGGTGGCGGCATTCATCTGTGGTGTGCCCATCCAGCTCATGGAATAGGCAATATTTTCCAGTCCTGCGCTCCCGCTCAGTGGGATCCCTTATAGGTGGCTTTCGATAGGGGAGTTGCCCCCGAGTTTCAGTATATATTCTTTCTAGGCCTGCAGTCAGATCTGTGCACTGCTTAAATCTTGGTTCTCGGAATTTCTTCCGTTTATCAGGATCATCATGTCTGTCATCCTGTTTCCTTTTTCCATTGTCCGCTCCGGATTGTTCTCTGGAGGTTCCTTCGCTTTGCGCAACATTTGTTTCCAGCCGCTCGGCTCGTGATTCTTCTAATTGGATGAACTTTTCTGATTTATGAAAGAATTCTCCAAGATCTTGTGGTGGATCTTTAGTCAGAGAATCTTTAAATTTGGTGCCTTTCTCTGCCACCGCTGCCATCAAAATCATCGATGGATCCGGGCGATCTACAGAAGTCACTGTTACATTGAACCTTAGTAGGAAATCTTTTATGGACTCTCCGGCCCTCTGCTTGATCGAAGCTAAAGTCATCACGCTCTTGGGTCGCGTCACATGGACCATAAACCGTCTCATGAAGCAGTCTACAAGCTCGCTCCATGTTCTGATTGATCCAGTCTCTAGTTGCCTGAACCAAAGTGCAGCCAAGTCTGACAAATATAGAGGGAAGCATCGTGCCATCACTTCCTCGGATGCCCCCAGCACTTCCATGTGCCTAATATATCCGGTAATATGCATGGTCGAGTCTGACCTCCCGTTATAAGGTTCTAGCATTGGTAGTTTGAATTTTGGAGGGTTCCTTGCGTTTCGGATGTTCGAAGTGAACGGACTCTGACTAACTTCTTCCAGCCCTCCGCTAGGCAGTCCTCCTCTCATGATTCGTCGCATTAGACCAATCATTCTCTCGTCTCCGTCCAGGGGTTGACCCTTTGGCAAGTTTCCATCCTGCCCCCCGAGCCTTGAAGGGAATTCTGGTACGTATTCTTCTGGTCGCTCGTTAGCATAAGCATTGGCTCCAGCTTGTTGAGCTCCGTCTATTGGCCTTCCAGTATCGGACCATGAGGGTCTGGCCCCAAGCCCTTGTCGGTCACCTTCAATTCCTGCGTTCTGGTCGTGAACCTGACCTTCGTTAGCTTCTGTAATCCTGATTCCTTGTCCCTCACTTGCAGTTGTTGTAGTTGGTCCAAGGTTTTGCATATTCGACGCCCTGACCTGTTCGAGGAAATTCTACAGCATCTCTTGTTGGGTCTTCATCATGCTTTCACGCAATGAATTAGCCATAGCCTCCATCTCATCTCTACTGATGTAGATGGGAGCTTGTCCTTCTCCTGCTACGGAGGATGCTTCTTGGCTTCCTCCTTGTTGGCTCCGATCAACTCTTTGTCTTGTTTGCCGAGTCATCTTCTCTGAATCAGAATTCTTCAAATTCTTAAATCTGAATTCTGAATCTGATGTAGCGGGTGCGAGTTCAATTCTCAGTGAAAGCACCAAAGCATTTGCGCCAAAATTGGTCACAAACCCCAAGTATTGTGAAAGCACCAGTGTTGGAATATAAATCAGCGATATTCAAACACAAATCACAGATCTAAGCAAGCAACACGCAGCAAAACAGAAATTATAAACAAGAACACACGATTTATAGTGGTTCGGCTATCTCCGGCCTACGTCCACTTCAAAGGTTTTAACTTTTATTGATGTTCTTCGCTGATTACAGTTGATTACAGCGGATTACAATGGATTATTGCTCTGAAATTCGAGTATAACGGTAGTAGCGGAGTGCAAAGTAGGGTCTGGTAGAGTCTGGATGCTTCCAAATCAAGATCCCTCTTTCTGAATGACCTGGGGCTCTATTTATAGGCGTAGGAGGCTGATATTTCTCCTAAAAGTACGGTAGACCGCTTCAGGCACGTGAGGGGCCCACACGGCCGAAACCTGGAGATCCGGGCCCACATTGGGATCGATTCGACCCTTGGTTCGAATCGATCAAGAAATTATCCAATCGCGATGAAACTTGGCGTGGATATTCTTCAACACGTAGGCAAGCTCCTGTAAAAATTTCATGGCATTTGGATCAAGGGATTGAGAGATATGATCGATTCGAAGTGGGGATTTTCGTTTGGCTATTTGGGTCGAATCGATCCCTTCGAACCCACTCCCTTCGAATCCATCAGCGCACGTGGTTTGGTGATGAGGTGGCATGCGTCCTTCGAGTCGATCCACTTATTGCTCCGAGTTGAATGGGTTGATTCCGTGGTTTTAGCCGCGTTTACTTGATGGATTCGAGGTGTTGGATTCGAAGGTTCGTTTCGAATCGATGAAGCCGGGTACTTATTCGAATCGATCAAAATAGGCTACCGTGGATCGATTCGAAGTTGCCTCAACATGGGGATTCGAAGGCAAGAAGGGAATGGAGTCGGAGCTCCCTCAACTGCATAGATTCGAAGGACTCTTCCTTGATGGACTCGAAGGTGGGAATGTTCCAATAGATTCGAGCTTTAGGTACGCGTGGATGGATTCGAAGCATGGCTACCTGGGGGCTTGCTTGATGGAGTCGAATCAACTGGGTTCGAATAGGGGCTGCACCGATGGATTCGAAGTGGATGGGATCGAACTGATGGATACGAACCTGATGCGAAGTCCATTCATTCGAACTACGGCGTATCCTATGGATTCGAACCGAGCAAGGTTCATCTCCCTTAAACTGAATCCATCACATCTTGAGTATACGAACTCGGATTGATTTGAAATTTGAGGTGCAGACTTCTATGAACTTTATGGTCATGTCCTATCAATTGTAGCTCAATCTGGACTCGGACAAAATTCATCGATATCCATGGTTATCCTGCAGTACATAATTTCTCAGTAAATTTTGGATATCTCAACTTTGTCAAAAGTTGGGATAACATGTCTAAGCCCATTAAATTTCATAACCAGAAAATAAAAAACATCTCCTTCTCATTTCTATAACCTACTGTATTTTTTCCTTCTTCCTGTAAACTAAGCAAAAGGAAGATAAACCCATTTCCTCTTTGACAACAAAAGCCAAAATCCCCAACTTTAGTCAATCATTTGCTGTAATAATCAATTCAAAGCCAATTTACTTCACGTAATCCAAGCCAAAACCCAAATTCCTCTCATCTATTTCTGATTTTTTGTGAGTTAATGTTTGTAATTGAGTTTTTGTACTTGCATGTCTCTACAAACCTCTTTTTCATATTCTAGAAGCTAAAATCAATGGCAAGCTTCCATCTTTCTTCAAATTTCGATGGGGTTTGCTCTTCAAGTTTCTAAGGTGAGTTGCAAACTCATATATCTATCTCTATAAAGTATTAATTCTTTGAATTGAATGATATATATCAATAAATAGTTGAATGATTTGAGTAATTTGATTGAATTGTTGAAATTTGCAAAGTGGTTGCTGAATTATTATTTTATGAACATTGCTGCAGTAAAATAGCAATATCTCAGTGTAGATTGATCTGAATTCGTTCAATTTTTTTGTGATAGAAATATATTTAAATAAGCTATAAGTTTTGTTTGAATCATTTTTCGAAATTCTATTTTTAAAAGGGTAGAAATTAAGTTTGAAACTGATGTTATTGCACAACCATTTGAAATTTCCTGAGTTGATATCTGACAGTAAAATGGCCATAACCTTTAAGCCATAAACCCTCATTATGTATACTTCTTTTTTTAGAAAGCTAAGACATAAAGGAACAACTTTGATGTTGTAAGTTTCTGCTAATTCTATGATCTATGGGGTCGAAATTTAGTTTGAAACTGATGTACACAGCTCTGCTCTGTGCAATTTTTTTGTTGAAACCTGATCTTAAAATTACCATAACTTTTGAATGACAAATCGGAATCGAGTGGGACTTTTTTCATTTGGAAGATATATTTATAAGGAAGAACTTTCATATATTGTGTTCTCTGTAATTTAGAGATTTGCTATGTCAAAATCCAATTTTTCTACTGTTGTCCTGAGAGCAAAAGCAATATTTGCTCTGTGCTTAAGGCTGAAACAAAATTGGCCATAACTTCTTCGTTTTTCATCCGATTTTCATAATTTTAGATGTTTCGGAAAGAACAAATCATATTCTACAACTTTCATGCATTGTGTTTTCTGTAATTTAGAGGTTCGCTATGTCAAAATCCAATTTTTCTACTATTGTCCCCAGAGCAAAAGCAATATTTGCTCTGTGCTTAAGGCTGAAACAAAATTGGCCATAACTTCTTCGTTTCTTATCCGATTTTGATAATTTTAGATGTTTCGAAAAACTTAAATTATGTACTACAAGATTTGTTCATTGTGTTTTCTATAATTTTGAAGTTTTCTTGGTTTTAATTATGGTTATAAGTTGCTGTCCTGAGAACAAGATGACAACAACAACTAACATTGACCTTAGAATTGTATTAGCTCATTTTTACTCTTATTCTCTTTCGGTTTTGATGATGTTTTTGAGATTTTTGAGAGCTATGATGCCTATCTATAGGCAAGCTATATTCGAAAATTTTAAAATTCAAATTTAAATAGAATTCGGATTGATTTTTAATTAAATTTGAATTGAATTCGTATTGAACTCAAGTTATCGGTCTTGAGTTATCTTTCTTGTTTTTCATTGTTTTCGAGTATAGTTTTCACTAAACAATTTTTGAAGTAATTTTGAAATAAATTGACATTTCAAATTATTATGATATAGTATTTTAAAATTATTTTTCTAAAAAGAAAAAGAAAAAACCTATTTATTCCCTGTAGTAAAAGAATTTCAAATATGGATTTTATTAATCTTTTCGGGAAAAAGTTTTAAAAGCTTGTTTTCTCTAGTAAACTATTTTAAATATAAAACACTCACTTTTGTACTATTCGAACGTATAAGAAAGAGAATTAAACGATTTAGTAAAACACGTAGTATGTGACATGTGCGTTTACTATTTCGGTTAATTCCGTACTTGTACGATCGAAGCTATTTAAGTTTAATAATTCTGAGATGTTTTGCCATTTTATGGCATATTTTGAGTTTTATAATTCCTATTTATTGGAATTATTTAAGATGGCCAATATTTCGCAAGTATTATGGTTTGAGATTTCATATGTAGGAGTTTGATCGATGAGAACCATTACGATGTTTTATTTACTTGCCAATGACATAAGGCAAGTCTTGATTTTATGATTTCATATTTTGAGATTTATGGTTTATGAGAAACCATCATGATGTTTTTCACTTGTCGATGAGATGAGACAAGTTATGATGCCATTTAATACTTGTCGATGAGATGAGACAAGTGTGGTATCTCTTTATCACTCGCCAATGAGACTAGGCGAGATATAATTTTCTGAGTTTTATGATGTTTTTAGTGTGGCATCAACTAACGGCTAGTAAACTGCAAAGTGCGAATGTGTGGTATAGGACACACGTTAACACTTTTCGGGTTCCTATCCATGAGTTTGTGACACATTCACGATGTTTACCTAACAGAACTGCTTTGAGAGGTGTCAGCGAGCTTGTCATGAGGACGAACTGCTTTGGAGGTGTTAGCGACCTTGTTAGGGATGACAAAATGGTTTGGAAAGGTGTCAGCGACCTTGTCATGAGGACGAACTGCTTTGGAAAGGTGTTAGCGACCTTGTCATGAGGACGAACTGCTTTGGAAGGTGTCAGCGACCTTGTCTAAGGCTTCGGCCGTCTGAGTTTAGCACGTGCAGCATTGCTTCGGCATTGTATTCAGGGATATGGCCAATCCAGGTTTTCTGAGTTTTGAATTCGCTGTTTTGGCGCATTAATGTTAAGATTTTCTGAGTTTTGAACATGCATCGAATTCTTTATTGAGTTTGAATTCGTATCGAGTTCCATGAGTTTTTATGATTGAGATGTATGTGTGAGATTTAGCCGTCTTGGCCTACTTATGAGTTTGAGATCTTACATTCTTATGGAGTTGTCTTGTGTTACTTTCATGACTTGTATTTGTGATTGAGATGGGTTTTCTCCCTTTTGGAGTAATGGTTCATCGAACCATTTGAGTTTTGCTTGAGTTTTACATGAGTTGATTTGAGTTCATTATGGGTTATCGCTAATGATATGAGGCACTTGTGTTTTATAGAGTATTGAGTTTAGTTACCTCTTTCGAGGTATTTTGTCACTTAGGTAGCGTTTGTTACTTAAGTATTAAGCTATGAGTTATCTAATCCTTCTCCTCATTTGAGAAGAAGTATCACTATATCCATTCTGCTTCATATTATCGATATTGACTGATTTGTGTAGCTAGACTGACCCGTGTATTTAAACTCGGGTCCGACCGAGTTATTTCAGGTATCATCTATTGGACTTAGCTTGAAGTTGATGTTGGATATCATCTCTTCTTTCGCTTGAGTAGTTTATTCCCTCTGCATACTCTGATGTTTTTTTACATTTGATTTGATGTATATAGTGTGGTCGAGTACCACCTTTATTGTATTCATATTGTATTGTACTAAACATGTATCAGTGTATATGTATATATATGATGTCGATTACTGTTCCGTGATGTGCTTTACATTTAGTTATTGTATTTTGTTCTGATAGATCCGTCAACCACCTATAGTTTTGGATTAAACATTTACTGTGTATGTCGATCCATTGAGATAGAAAGAAAATTTATATTGCATTTATCGACGTATTTAGTAGATGTTTAAGACAAAGTTATAGATGGTCGCCCTTAACGAACCCTATTCTCCGCTTTAGTAGACAGAATTACTCGTTAATTCTCTTTACTAAGGTGGGTCTCGGGGTGGGGCGTTACAGTTTGGTATCAGAGCTGTGGTCAGAACAAAGTAGAATAAACATAGAACAGTAAGTATATCACGATACGTCGAAGTACAATACGAGTAAATCATTGTCCTTTATTCGAGCTTGTTTTCGAATCGTGCTTTGATTCTTTTTCGTGTATTAGGATATGTTGGGATGGAATATGTCTAGGAATATGTATATTGTATTCCGTAGTATTCCATAATAGAGTTTGATGTCGTATTATCATAAATATATTTAGGATTATTGTATTCTTTATTTTGTCGATACGAGTGAGTTCGTGTCGATGGAGCTGATTGATTTCCTTAAAGCATTCTTGTTGCATTCCCTTGAGAGTTGTGAATCCTATTAAGGGGTCCACAACGATTGGCTTGTTGTGAGCATTCCAAGTTTTCTATTTGTTGCTGCTTTAGTGAGTATTTGTTTATTACTCACTATATTGAGATGTATTTGATTTGAGATAGATTGACTTATTTGATGTTAAGTCCGATCCTTTTGGTTGTTATAGTATCCTTTATTTATTTAGGCATCCTAATTTGATTGGTTCATTATTTCTATCACTTTGGAATGTTAATGATGATTCTGATGTTTCTGTTATCACTCTTGAGTATCGAGATGTTGATGATACATCTCGAATTCCAATCAAGGTGACTTTGTTGATTTTTGTGAGTCCATTTGGATTTGACATCCAATCAGGCAATCGAATGTTGAGGTAACCTTATTCCTGGCTCTTAGCTCTTCGATTATCCTTCCACGAGGATATCCGCTAAGGAATGAGGTGAGTTTATAGATAATTTGAGTTCGATTGAGTTTATCATTCAGTTTATTTAAGTTATCCTTTTCGAATATTCAATCGGTGTTATCCTTTGCAGCATTACTTTGTTTGAAGTAATGATTTGTGGTTTGTATGCTTCTTTTCCTTCAAGGAGAATATCTTACTTATCTTTGGTCTTGATGATTTCCGAGAGTGGCTCGTCCTCATGTAGGAGTTGACGAACACTTCATCTCCTTCTGTTGATTTTGTGAATCGTGTACTCTAGGAATATCTCCATGCATTCTCTCAATGTTCTTTGGTTTGAGTTTTTGAAGCTATATACATGAGTTTTAAAAAGAGAAATTGGATTTTTGAGATATTTTAAAAATAAAATAATGTTTTGAGAATATACTTATATGAGTAGTATTCTTTCATAGTAATAATCTGAGAGTGTTGGGTTATCCATCGAGTAGTTAAGAGTTCTGGTCGATACGCCCGATCAACGTTATCGATAGGAATCTCCTAAATGCTATGGTGAGGCAATCAGATATGATGATTTGTGCTTTAAGGATTGAGATTTTGAAAATAATATTTTGAGATTAAATATTAAATTTATTTTTGAATGGTAATTACAGCCATCGATTTTAGAGATGAATAATAGAGTGGCGAGGCAGTTTTGATCGTTCGGTCAACTCTACATCCAATAGATACATTATTTATTAAAGACTCAATGGCGAGGCAATGCCATTTATTTATTTTAAATTAAAAAGATGAGAATAGGTTAGAATATTCTTGAGCTATACTTTATTGAGAGTATATTTTGAGATTTTAGAATCTATATTATGTACATTGGATGTTTTAAGAGAAGAGTAAAGAGAATTTAAACCCTTAATTTAGTTTGAGGAATATTATTATTGCTTTACAAATTTCTTTGGAAATTAATTTTGAAGTAAGAGAAGAAATTTGAATTTTAACTCTTGAGTTTTAAATTACTTACTAAGTAATATAGTAAGGAGCTTGAGAAATTTTCAAATGTTGAAAATTGAGATTTAAAAATTTAAAAGATGTTGAGATTTAAAATTATAAATATCTTGGATTAAAAGATAATTTGAACTTATATTCTTGTTCTTGAGTATATTCTATCTTTGAGCTATTATCAACAACGTGCATTTTCGCGGTCGTTCGAGTTTGGTGGCCTTGTGAGAAGCCATTTTGTGTGATTTATCTATCTTGTCTATTGAGTCTATCCTTGTTGTGAAGATGTTCTTTCCGTATTATTATGCGGAAAATTGTGTTGATGATCATTTTTGTTGCTTAGAGTTTGGGTTTGAGTGAGTTTGATCCTGAATCTATTCGTAGAGTTTTAAGAAATCTATCTTATTTGATATATTATTCGTTGAGCTTTTTATTGAGTATTGATCCGAAGATGGGATATCTTTGAAATTCTTTCAAGTAGCTTGGAAAATTAGATGGTTTGCTAATCACTATATTAGCATATGATGGACCTTTGGATTAACCATGAGAGTTTTTCCTTATTTCTCTCTACCATTCCATGCTGAGAGCATGAATGGTTTGAGTTTCGAGCATGTCTATTTTTCTCTTACTTGATGAAATTAAATTGTGTTGTTTCTAGTTCGTCTCTAGGAATTGCGAGGATGCAATTTTTATAAGGGGGAGAGTCTGTAACAAACTTGGTTTTGGTGATTACCTGAAAATTTAATTATAACAGTGGTTATAATTTAATAATGGAGAAATAAAAATAAATTGGAGACTTAAAAATTGTTTATTTTGAACAAACAATGAATTTGGAAAGAATAAATAGAGTTAATATGATAATGTTGGTAATAAATGGTGGAAAATGAATATATTAATTTGGTAATTTATTGGAAAAAAAATAATTTTTGGAAGTAAGAATAATGTTAAAATGGTTTGTTGCCTTTTATTATACAAGAAAATTATTTTAGTGTAATTTTTGAGTTGAAAATGGTTTTTGTGTAGATATCTGTGTAAATTGTTTATTTAATTAAAATAAGAATTTTTATTAATGAAAATAATTTTTAATTCAAAAATATCTTTTATTTCGTTGTAAAATAAATTTTAGAACATAAAATATGTTGTGTGATTTTATAGAAGTGAAAATATTTACATATAATTGTTTTAACTTGAGATATATTAGTGTATAAGTGATTTTGGTGTGTTAATTTCATTTAGAGGCTAAATTAATTTAGTTGTTGGGTCTAAGCCCGTTAAATTTCATAACCAGAAAAGAAGAAACATCTCCTACTCATTTCTATAACGTACTGTATATTTTCCTTCTTCCTGTAAACTGAGAAAAAGGAAGATAAACCCATTTCCTCTTTGAAAACAAAAGCCAAAATCCCCAACTTTAGTCAATCATTTGCTATAATAATCAATTCAAAGCCAATTTACTTCAGGTAATCAAAGCCAAAACCCAAATTCCTCTCATCTATTTCTGATTTTTTGTGAGTTAATGTTTGTAATTGAGTTTTTGTACTTGCATGTCTCTACAAACCTCTTTTTCATATTCTAGAAGCTAAAATCAATGGCAAGCTTCCATCTTTCTTCAAATTTCCATGGGGTTTGCTCTTAAAATTTCTAAGGTGAGTTGCAAACTCACATATCTATCTCTATAAAGTATTAATTCTTTGAATTGAGTGATATATATCAATAAATAGTTGAATGATTTGAGTAATTTGATTGAATTGTTGAAATTTGCAAAGTGGTTGCTGAATTATTATTTTATGAACATTGCTGCAGTAAAACAGCAATATCTCAGTGTAGAATGATCCATATTCGTTCATTCTTTTTGTGATAGAAAGATATTTAAATAATATATAAGTTCTATTTGAATCATTTTTCGAAATTCTATGTTTAAAATGGTCGAAAATAAGTTTGAAACTGATGTTATTGCACAACCATTTGAAATTTCCTGAGTTGATATCTGACAGTAAAATTGCCATAACCTATAAGCCATAAATCCAAATTATGTATACTTCTTTTTTTTAGAAATCTAAGACATAAACGAACAACTTTCATGTTGTAAGTTTCTACTAATTCTATGATCTATAGGGTCGAAATTTAGTTTGAAACTGATGTACATAGCTCTGCTCTGTGCAATTTTTTGTTGAAACCTGATCTTAAAATTACCATAACTTTTGAATGACAAATCGGAATCGAGTGAGACTTCTTTCAGTTGGACTATATATTTATAAAGAACAACTTTAATGTATTGTGTTCTCTGTAATTTAGAGGTTTGCTATGTCAAAATCCAATTTTTCTACTGTTGTCCCGAGAGCAAAAGCAATATTTGCTCTATGCTTAAGGCTTAAACAAAATTGGCCATAACTTCTTCGTTTTTCATCCGATTTTCATAATTTTAGATGTTTCGGAAAGCACAAATCATATTCTACAACTTTCATGCATTGTATTTTCTGTAATTTAGAGGTTTGCTATGTCAAAATCCAAATTTTCTACTGTTGTCCCGAGAGCAAAAGCAATATTTGCTCTGTGCTTAAGGCTGAAACAAAATTGGCCATAACTTCTTCGTTTCTTATCCGATTTTGATAATTTTAGATGTTTCGGAAAGCTTAAATTATGTACTACACGATTTTTTCATTGTGTTTTCTAGAATTTTGAAGTTTTCTTGTTTGAAATTATGGTTATAAGTTGCTGTCCTGAGAACAAGATGACAACAACAACTAACATTGACCTTAGAATTGTATTAGCTCATTTTTGTTGGGGATGCAGATTAAGGATCTTAAGGCAGAAATAACACTAGAGGGGGGGGGGGGTGAATAGTGTTTTAAGGAATATATGAACTATATGACTAAATTAAAACTTTCAACAAAAATCTAAACAGAATTCTAACACAGAATGGTCACAGAACATATAGCAAATGCAAATAGTAAAGTAAAGCAAGTAAAAGGAAAGAACACACCGGATTTTATACTGGTTCGGAATCCTCATACATCCAGTCCTGCACCAAGGAAATATCCTTGTACAGATTTTTATAAGCCAATATCCAAATTACAACCCTCAATTTCTAAAGCCTTGAGGAATCCTCCTATCTCCGAGTCTGGGGTAAACTCTCTTGATTTACGGGACACAAGATCACCCTTATACTTTTTAATAACAATCCTTTTGAATGGATAGACTCTATGGACTTTTTGAATACAAATTAATCTTATAACTCTGAACAGCACTTTGATCTTTAGTAGAATGATGGAGAATCAAATAGAGAGAGTATCTAAATGATTTCCTATTGAGAATTTGGCAGAATGATGGCACGATCTTGAAAATATGAAGTTTTATGGATATGGAATGGTGGAGAAGAAAGAGTGAAGAAAATAAGAAAGTAGTTGTTTAAAAAATTCGTTTTGGAAGCCTTTATATAGATGCACAATAGTCATAACCATTGGCGAAAGGTTTTTGAACGAATGGACACTTCTTTTGAAAATTGAATTTTGAATCCAACTGTCACCTTGTCGACATGGGGTATCCCCATATGTCGACATCCCTCAGTTCAAAATTGTAGAGATGTTATTTTGTAAAAGCATTTGAATTTACAACAAGTTAAAACTTCTCTGAAGCAAAATAAAGTGTTTAAACAATATTTTGAGATAGAGAATGAATATAAAACATTATTTTAAATATATATATATATATATAATTGATATAGACCGTCAATTATGTAAGTAATATTTAAAATCAGAATAAGTTTTGATGTTTTAAAAATAGAAGTTTTTAAAATCAGAATGGAGGAATATTTTAAGGCTAAAACAAAGTTTGAAAACATTTTTGAAAACATGATGTTGAAAGCTAAAACATTTTGAAAAACAGATTTAAAAACATTTTGAAAAATCTATTCAAACTGAAATTGCAAGAACCTTCCTATAGAGCTCCTTCATAGGACTCGAGAACTTGTACAAAGTAGTTTAAATGATTTTGATTTTCGTGGGTTTGTAAGCCACTTGTCGTAGGTTTGTAAGCTACTTGTCGTGGGTTTGTAAGCCACTGGTTTCGATGGAAATTGGGTTCCATCCCAAAAGAAAATTGGAAGAAAGATGAGAGTGCTATTATGAAGTTTTAACAAAATACTAGACACTTATCTTGAGATCTTGATTCTCTAGAGTCTTGAATCTTGAATCACTAATCTTCATCTTGATGCTTGAGTCTTTATACTGATCAATCTTCGATAATACCTACATATACTTCCTATATACATACATACATACACACACACACACATATACATACATATATATATATATATATCAAAATGTTAGTATATATTTTATAAAGTAAAGTATAATAACTATTTAAGGTTGTTGTCATCAAAACATCATCAACTCAGTTCCTAACAATTTTTACTCTTATTCTCTTCCGGTTTTGATGATGTTTTTGAGATTTTTGAGAGCTATGATGCCTATCTATAGGCTAGATATATTTGAAAATTTTAAAATTCAAATTTAAATAGAATTCGAATTGATTTTTAATTAAATTTGAATTGAATTCGTATTGAACACAAGTTATCGGTCTTGAGTTATCTTTCTTGTTTTTCATTGTTTTCGAGTACAGTTTTCACTAAACAATTTTTGAAGTAATTTTTGAAATACATTGACATTTCAAATTATTATGATATAGTATTTTAAAATTATTTTTCTAAAAAGAAAAAGAAAAAACCTATTTATTCCCTATAATAAAAGAATTTCAAATATGGGTTTTATTAATCTTTTCGAGAAAAAGTTTTAAAAGCTTGTTTTCTCTAGTAAACTATTTTAAATATAAAACACACACTTTTGTACTATTCGAACGTATAAGAAAGAGAATTAAACGATTTAGTAAAACACGTGGTATGGGACATGTGCGTTTACTATTTCGGTTAATTCCGGACTTGTACGATCGAAGCTAATTGAGTTTAATAATTCTGAGATGTTTTTCCATTTTATGGCGTATTTTGAGTTTTATAATTCCTATTTATTGGAATTATTTAAGATGGCCAATATTTGGCAAGTATTATGGTTTGAGATTTCCTATGTAGGAGTTTGATCGATGAGAACCATTACGATGTTTTATTTACTTGCCAATGACATAAGGCAAGTCTTGAGTTTATGATTTCATATTTTGAGATTTATGGTTTATGAGAAACCATCATGATGTTTTTCACTTGTCGATGAGATGAGACAAGTTATGATGCTATTTAATACTTGTCGATGAGATGAGACAAGTGTGGTATCTCTTTATGACTCGCCAGTGAGGCTAGGCGAGATATAATTTTCTGAGTTTTATGATGTTTTTAGTGTGGCATCAACTAACGGCTAGTAAACCGCAAAGTGCGAATATGTGGTATGGGACACACGTTAACACTTTTTGGGTTCCTATCCGTGAGTTTGTGACACATTCACGATGTTTACCTAACAGAACTGCTTTGAGAGGTGTCAGCGACCTTGTCATGAGGACGAACTGCTTTGGAGGTGTTAGCGACCTTGTTAGGGATGACAAAATGGTTTGGAAAGGTGTCAGCGACCTTGTCATGAGGACGAACTGCTTTGGAAAGGTGTCAGCGACCTTATCATGAGGACAAACTGCTTTGGAAGGTGTCAGCGACCTTGTCTAAGGCTTCAGCCATCTGAGTTTAGCACGTGCAGCATTGCTTCGACATTGTATTCAGGGATATGGCCAATCCAGGATTTCTGAGTTTTGAATTCATTGTTTTGGCACATTAATGTTAAGATTTTCTGAGTTTTGAACATGCATCGAATTCTTTATTGAGTTTGAATTCGTATCGAGTTCCATGAGTTTTTATGATTGAGATGTATGTGTGAGATTTAGCCGTCTTGGCCTACTTATTAGTTTGAGATCTTACATTCTTATGGAGTTGTCTTGTGTTGCTTTCATGACTTCTATTTGTGATTGAGATGGGTTTTCTCCCTTTTGGAGTAATGGTTCATCGAACCATTTGAGTTTTGCTTGAGTTTTACATGAGTTGATTTGAGTTCATTATGGGTTATCGCTAATGATATGAGGCACTTGTGTTTTATTGAGTATTGAGTTTAGTTACCTCTTTCGAGGTATTTTGTCACTTAGGTATCGTTTGTTACTTAAGTATTGAGCTATGAGTTATCTAATCCTTCTCCTCATTTGAGAAGAAGTATCACTATATCCATTCTGCTTCATATTATCGATATTGACTGATTTGTGTAGCTAGACTGATCCGTGTATTTATACTCGAGTCAGACCGAGTTGTTTCAGGTATCATCTATTGGACTTAGCTTGAAGTTGATGTTGGATATCATCTCTTCTTTCGCTTGAGTAGTTTATTTCCTCTGCATACTCTGATGTTTTTTTACATTTGATTTGATGTATATGGTGTGGTCGAGTACCACCTTTATTGTATTCATATTGTATTGTACTAAACATGTATCAGGGTATATGTATATATATGATGTCGATTACTGTTCTGTGATGTGCTTTACATTTAGTTAGTGTATTTTTTTCTGATAGATTCGTCAACCGCCTATAGTTTTGGATTAAACATTTACTGTGTATGTCGATCCATTGAGATAGAAAAGAAAATTTATATTGCATTTATCGACGTATTCAGTAGATGTTTAAGACAAAGTTATAGATGGTCGCCCTTAACCAACCCTATTCTCCGCTTTAGTAGACAGAATTACTCATTATTTCTCTTTACTAAGTTGGGTCTCGGGGTGGGGCGTTACATTAAACAACATCAAATCCTCCAGCTATACAATAAAAAGAAGCAAACTATCAGTTTTGACGCTTATGTCTCCTTTTCTTTTTCCCCTCTTTGGAGGAATGTGCAGTGGGATCCTCTACTTTCTTCCTACCTCTCCCTTTGCTTCCTTGGCCTTTTAAAGGGGTATTTTGTGACGATCCAGCGGGCACACTTTGATTGCTCCTGGAGATAGTGAGAGTGACTAGAGAAAAGATAGTTCCACTAGGTGAAGTTATACACAAAGGAGGAGGAATGAAATCAACCTTTTCCTCCTTTATTTCCTTGGCCATCAAAGTCTGGGTTGCTAGCATTTCCTACACGATGGGCCAGGAGAGAGGCCCTAAAGATCGTAGCATAATAATACACTCATTAACCTGCATTTCTTAGAATTTACCGATTCCTTCCTCCAGTAAAGCATCGATCATTTGCATGCCGGAATCGAGAGTTCACTGGTTGGAATGCTTGGTAGTGTTTCAAAGAAGACATGACCATCGATTCTATCATCGATGCTTGTTGTCCTAGCTGGAGCCCTTCCTCAATGGGGTAACGATGGCAGGTTGGCCTGAAAGTTGAGAAACATAAAAGGAGAGATTAGGTACATCGACCGATGTTTGTATGCCTTCTCAATCATGGGTGAGGATAGTGAGATGCCTTTTCCAGACATAGTCTCAGCGTAAGCTATGGTACGATAAGAATTCCTCTTCAAGATAGGGGACAGAATGGTTGTCTTTGGCATGTAGGGTTCATCTAGATTGTATTGTAGATCTGATAAAGAGATGGAGGAAGTTGAAAGCCTAAAATTAAGATTGTGGTGGCATCCTAAGGAGTAGACTTGAAGCATTCACCTTGGTATTTTTGCGCTTCATTCTCCAAATCAAGGTGCAGGATGAGCTTACCAGTTCTAAGTGCTCCAATCTCACTTGCATTCAAAACTCATGCTCCAACTCCTCCAAACTTACCTCACCTCCTTCTAAGGACTCATACTCTTCTTTCACAAGCCAGAGCCTTAGGATAATCATTATCGAGCCATTCTAGATTTCTAAATTTTATCGCTTTAGCGTTATTATCGTTGATTATTATTTCAAATTTATCCTTGATATGCTTTTCTACGTCCTTATCCTACTCCACCACACCATTAGCATTAGCCTTTGCCTCATCCCTTTCCTTGCGAGCATCCAAAAAGTCTTCGCAGTAGCCATGAGCTTGCATAAGGACGTCGTCTTTTTGTTTCCTCTCTTTCTCCATTTGTGCCTTTAGCTCTACTGTCTATTTTGTTAGATCTTTATTCTCTTTGGACAAAGTCTGCTTCCTGTGGTGGACGAACTCGAGTTGCCTTTCTTGATTTTTCCTCTCTTACTTGACTGATTCAGTCAAATCTTCCACTCTCTTATCTGATCCTGTCAACGACTTTTTTAGCCCTACGACTTCCTCATCAAGATGGGTTATAGTTTACTTGTCTTACTTTGCTCTGAGCCTTAACCCTACGACCTTAGCCTTTTGGCTTTCAGTATATTCGAAAATCACCTCAGCAGGTCTCTTCCATTTGAAGTACTATTCATAAGCATCGTTGACATAAGCCATGGTCTGATGTTGTACTTGTGGAGGGATATACTTAAGTTCAGGAGAAATGTTAAATCCATCAAAGCATATTTTCAAAAATCGATGCTTCAAATCAGCTAAATGAGGATCAGGTGCAACTTGTTTCTCCATCGTGACGACGTGAGGTTCAATAGATTTCTTATCAGCTGTACGGCGAGAAGAGTCGAGGGCAACAAGGTTTGGATGACTACCTAGTTTGCCAGTAGGTACGAGGTACACCGTTTACTTTATAGAGTGGGAAGTCAAAGAAAGGGCACGGGAAACATCCATGGGTGTAATTCCATCGGGTCGATTATAAAACTTGTCCAAGCTTTTAGGCAAAGGTGATCTAGATCTAGATCTGTGCCTCGAGGAAGAATCTTGAGATCGATACCCCTATCTTGGCCCTTTCGATCTCAACTTCATCACCTACTAATCTTTTAGTCATAGATAGTGCTATGAGAGTGTGCACGCGAGCTCCACCTCTTATGCTTACCCATCTGATCCTAGAGGGAATCAAGCATAGGCCTATGCTCCATTGAACCTATAAGTGAAATAAAGACAAGTTAATCCTAGCAGGATAAAGCACAATGAAAAATGGGAAAAGTGCAGTGCGTTAGTATATATGTGTCCTTGTGTCCTTGCGACGGATCATGAATCTGAATTTTTCTAACAGAGGCGATCTCCTCCGCATGGGTGTTTTGCTGGTGGAGGTTGTGTCAGGGTTCACATTAGAAGGATCTTTATCTTAGGGCGTTGCCTCAAAATAAAACCCTGTTCATCATTGCCATCATCATTAGAGGTGTCTTGACCTACACCAACATCACCATGATCTGCTCTATCGCCTTCACCTTCCTCAGCATTCTCATGCACTTCTTTAGTTCCAACCATAGGGCTTTGCACTTAGGGCACTGTGGGGTCCTCCATATCATTCTCGAATGAAGATTTTTCCCCATCGCTATTGCTAGCTACAGGTATGTAACCGATTTAATGGCCTCCTTTTAGTAAGTTGTAATCCAATAAACTTTCATCGGTGAGAAGTGATCTTGCCTCTCTTTCTCCAACAGGAACTTGAAAGAGAGTCCTAAGGGTGTCTGCTAAGGCTGCACTACTAGGTCTTCTCGGTACATCTGATAGAAGAAAAGGAAAAAATTTGAGCTAATAAAATCACATGAAATCCTCGAATGAGAAGGAATGAAAATGAGATTTATGTCTAGACAACCACCTCCATGTGAATCCAAGCGGGTAAAGAACAAAGAAGAACTCATCCTTGAAATAGCTTAATTTATTCCAAGTTCCCATCACTATCCTACAACCTCTAGAAGGTTCCAGGTTTTTAAGAGAAAGATTTCCTATTCAATATTTGAAGTTATACATGTATCGTGACTTCTCGTCGCTTGGGATGCGATTTAGGTGTTGAGCAAAGATAATGTATGTGCTATGTAGAAAGGCATAGCTATTAGTATGCAATTAAGGTGGAGCTAGCTTCATGAATTGCTGAACTCGTTGAATTAATTGGTTAAATGGTAGGACACACACTACTAGGCACATGTATCGATTTCATGTTATGTACTCTACCGGAGGATGGTCTGCCTACTGATGGCACGCGGGAACCAACACATCCTCGAACAAACTGCTGTGTTTTTAAGATATTCTTTTAAGGGACACTTTGTTGATTTTCAAGGTAACAAAATCCAAAGGGTCATCCAATATAACCATATCATCAAGACTATCCATAGTGGCCTTTACTTCCCGACATTCAACTGGATTTGGAGGAATCTCTAGTAGAGGTTGTTTAGCTTGATGATTAGTAGGCTGAGATCTGAGTGGTGTCTGAGTATGTCTCACAATAGGAAATGTATTTGAGCTACATTCATTGTCGGATTCAGCATACTTAGAGGTTGAAGGGCCTGCAGCCGCTATGGAGAGATGCTTGGAACGTCTACGATCCATAGCTATCAAAACTCAACATATAAGTGATATCAGAAGTATTAAAGGCAACGTCCCCAGTGCCAAAGTGAAAACCCGGTAATGTGTGATGCAATTTATTATGTCGTGCATCGTCATGTAGTATGTGTGTTCATGAGTATGCAGTGTTAGCATCAGATATCGTGCAATAGTTCCTTCATAAATTAGTTTATAGTCTGAACTGATCGTCATCGCTGACCATCTCAACGGACTTAGTATCGACCACCACACGTTGGCAATTCTATAATAACACTTAGAAAATTTCATTCGAAGAACCCTAATTGCTTATTTGGATTACATAAAGCTATTCGAATTACTGAAGTGCACAAGTGACATTCCCCAAGTCTAGGATCGATGTCGATCCTCGAGGAATGGATGCGACTACCTATCTTCTACCTCCTCATCGTTGTCCCAATCATGGCTGTGATGCAAAATGCTAGCAACTTCAATTTACAGCCTCATTGCCTTCTAGGAAGGTGGAACTCGAAAGTGTTAAAGGGATTTAAGTGAAGGTTCGAAATCGTTCGTGCCTAGGACGAACGACGTTGAACGCTAAAGGCAAGGTGGTGGACGAGGCGACTAAAAGGAGGCATTAGAGTCGAATGATTTAATTTGAGGTAAGAAATCTTTTATTGGTGCCCTTGAACTCGAAATATCAAAAGAAAGCACTGATAGAAAGTGGGGAGGAAGAAAGGTCGAATCGGGTTATAAAACAGCGAACCCAAGAAAACAGGCTACAAAGTAGCTAAAACATTCGAAGTCTGGGATCAGTACCGATCCCTAAACAAGGATCAGTACCGAACCATAAAATAATTATAATAATGTATTAAAATAAATAAATATGTATTTATGCATGTATATAAACCTATAAGCATGTGAGCATATGTGCCTGAATGAAGCATAGTGGATAAACTACATCTGTGTGCACATGCATACGCAACACCTGACAACTGGAATCATAAGGCAACAAGTTCAAACCTATGTGATGAACTATAAGAGCATACTCTAGTTTTTATAATGTCGAATATCAACTAGCATGAGCCAAATAGAGCATTGTGACAAATGGTCAAAGATGCTAACCTTCACTAAAATAGTCTAAAGGAAAGACGACAATAATTAGATGTATGGATTGAAATTAGGTGTAGGAATCCTAATTTGACTCGTTTCAAGAAACAAGATGTATTTTTGAGGCCAAATGTTATCCGCCATATTTGGATGAATCAGATTAGTCAACCTTGAAGGTTATCGAGCCATAGAGCCTATAGTGATAACCCAAAAAACTCAGCTGTCGGATGGAATAGAGGTTACAAGCCCAAAACTTAGCAGTCCACTTCCAAGGGAATGCAAATACCCTATACACCCACACAATAATCCAGATGCTAACTTTAAGAGAAGTTATAGACCAGTACCGATCCCTCAACTTTCTCCAAAGCCACATGTCCCTCCATATAATATCAAGCTATACGTTCACTACCTTCTCTAAACATTGTTGGATCGTTTGCTTGCAGATGTCATCGATCGCCAAGTTTACATGAAGTTACTCACTTCCATTCCACCACTGAACCAAGAAAATCATCTAGAACCAAAATTGTAGCAAAGCAATCAAGTTGGAAAATATGAAGGCACAAGCAATTCGCACCTACTCAAGTCCATGAGGAAGATCCGTGAAGCAATATTATGGATCGATACTGATCCTTCGCCATTGATCAATACCGATCCTTGATAATTGTAGACGTAAGCATGATATTCTTAGCTTTCTCTACATAGACATAGGGAATATAGGAGTGAATATGTTGGAAATGATTTTGGTGACCATCGGCTATAAATGGAGGACAGGGCAATGTTTTAAGAGATCTTTTTCAGTCATTGATGAATTAAAATATTGTTCTTGTGATCTCAAGGATCATTACTGATACAAAAGAAAACATCTTGTAAACAATAATCAAATCAGCAACAAATTTAAGTGGACATAGATAACGATTAGCCAAACTACTATAAAGTTTTTGTATCCTGTTTTTTTCCTTATTTTCATTTACTATCTTCACTTATTTCTCTATTTAAATTCTCTTGGTGTTTATGCCGCTTTTTAGTATAAACACCAGGCATACTATATGCTTGCCATATGTGATTATGCACTAGTCGGATGTGTGTCTTAGGACTAGTTTATATGAGATTATTGATTGTGTGTCTTAGGATTTTTTTTGTGTGTTGTTTATCATGATAAACTAGCTTCCATCCTTGTTAGCTGATCGAGTGGTTATTCTTGGGATCCGTGGCCTTTTTATACATGTTATGTGCTGATATTTAGATTGTGTTATTATATAGCCAAATGCCACACTACCCATACAGTCTACTACCATTGGGTAGTACTTATAACCATAGTGTATAGCCAGACACAGAGTCATTATGATGAGGAGTAACTAAGACAGTGGGGTATATTGTTTGTTGTCTATGTTATGTGATGTCCGCTATAGCGTGCTGTTTGTTGTGACGCTCCCATTTGTAATTTGTGAGGTTATATGATCACACTTTATGCCGCTTTTGGACATATGTTTAGAGGTGAGGACCTCTTAATCCAAATGACCTATTGTTTGCTCATCGATCTCCATGATAGTCTTTGTACCTATATATTTATTACCGGGGCTAGTTGTAGCTTGCTCATTATGTGTTCGATCATATTGGTATGCTTTGTGATAAGTCTGCATATGCTATTGAGTATATATCTCATAAGGCCATATTATCAAGAGTCTTCATCTCTCATTAGGGCTAATTGTTAAGAAATACATTATTGTATTTGGTTTTGGCATAGTAGTTCATCATTTATAAGATGTTTCGCCTATATTACTCATTTTTTATTTATGAGATAATTGACTATTCTATTTATGTATAACAGTACATGTGCATTATTACATGTAGGAATTATACATGCGGGATGTTATATGCTGCTTTGAGATATTTATGTTTATAATATGCCAGTTGCTATTATATATTGACATCTACATTCTAGACATAGTATGACCTGTGTGTTATTTATATAATACTTGGGTTAGTTTGAGACATTTCAGGTTTAGAGATAAAGTGAACAGCTTGTGATTGTTGGGTTTAGTTGGAGGCTAGATTACATGTAATATTGTGTATTGATATGTAAGGCCTCACGTATGTATATTATATTGGATTGTATGTATTGTACCTATCTTGTATTTATTTGAGAGATATTATGTATTGAATCTTTTTATATAAACCCACTAGAATTATATATGTTATTTGTTATATTTTATCACCGTGTTGATGACTCCATGTCCTCTATTTTTTTTATATCGTGTATTATTCTATCCTACAAACACTGTGTTTATTTCTTTGTGCCAATACCGAGTATCTATGGGTGTGTTTATGAGATTTTAAATATGTGCCAGTGTTAGTCCAAAGGAGCATTCATGTGTGATAGCGGAATATTTCCTATTCATTATATTATAAGATAGTAGTAAAACCCTTTGGTTGTATAAATATAAAGGTGGGCTGTCACACTAGTCTATAGTGCTATAAATAAATGTCATTGAATTTAGATGCATTAATAGTATTTACGGTGAACACAATATTATAATTAAGTACATAACCGCCTCCATTCATTGTACCATAACACGGTATTATTTGCAAATCAAATATTCATGATGTACTTTTAAAAATTGTGTTAGTCTATAGTGAAACCAGAAATAGAAATATTACCACATGCGCACTTCAATACATAAAAGCAATTATTCAAAACTAAAAAACATATATTAGCAAGCTTTATATTGTACCCTCCCACAGCTACAACGATTCTAATAGTGTCATTTGGAACATGAAGCTCTATGGTTCACTAGCTACATCCCTCTATCTCTAATTCTCAATAAGTGATTATAAATGTGAGCTTTGAATCCAATATCCAAAACCCAAGGAATAAAACTAATGTAAAAACAATTTTTTTTAGTAAAAATACCTACATAATAGGAATCATATTCCTTCTCTTTTAGCGTCTTGATGTAATCCTGATAGTTGAGCCTCCACTGAGCCTTTGTGTGATAGTGATGACATTCACACGTATCGGTTGTACTCTTCCAACCCTTAGCCTTAAGTTTCCTCTTATTCAAGGTTTTACCTTTAGAAGAGAATCTCTTAATTGCATAAACTAGATATATAAACTTCTCAAAGTTGCCTTCGATGGACCTTGACATATTAAGGAGCTTGACGACATTACACATTGAGTTCATATTGTAATTTTATATAAATGGCTTAAACTGTAGAATTGGAGATCCAAAGATGAAGCAAACTTCCAACTCATCATTGAATGTAGTTCCCAACTCAATATGATGCTTGATTTACCTAATCATATTGAGTACATGATCTTATACAATAATGCCCTTGCTCGTATTTGAGTGGAACAGTTTCCTAGAAATCTCGTTGATTACAAAACAAGGATTCTTACCATACAATTTTTGTAGGTGACTGAAAATAGAATGTAGCTTCATATTTTCTTATTGTCTTTGAGGCTCATTATTCATAATAAACAAGATGAAACATTAGGTTATTTCACACTCTGATGCGCAAGAGGGTTAGGCCTTAGTTTCCTCCTCCGATATTTCAGTGGATTTAGGCATATATGGATTAGCTATCAAATTATAATATTTTTCATAGGTGAGTAATATCTTAACATTCCTTAGCTACTCGTGTAGTTTGTATCATTTAATATATGTTTCTTTAAGAATAGTTTCATAGTTGTTATTTTCCTATGAAAATCAATAGAATGTTATTGGATTATGATTATATATATGCTTATACTTGTTAGATTTGTTTAATATATTAAATTTTCGACAATTATTTTCGTATTCTCCCAATCTTCAGGGACGATGCAAGAATTCTTAGAATTTCGCATGTGTTGTTATGCCCATTTATCTTATTCGTGTTCTTGAGTGTGTTCAACCGATCGTAGTCCATAAGTTAAGAATAACACAATATAAGTTAGATCATATATAAACCTAAAGTTATAACCATTTATAATTATCATTGATCTTGACTGTGCTTAATAAATCACAGAGTACATTAGAGACTTAGGAAACATCATTATGAAGTAATTACTAGTATATAACCCTCAAGTTTGCTCAATATAATCGTATAGTTTCTTTCCTTTATTGGAAAATACATCGCTGCTTCAGATCACAAAAATAGCTTTAGCATGTTCAATAACTATTCATATGCCCTAGTAGGTTGATTTGTGTGTAAATGTTTATAATTTCATAATTGATAGCAACGAATTTGGGTGTTATAAATTGTAACGACCCATAAAATTCGACGATTAAAATTGGTTAATTTAATAAGATTTTGTAATTAAATCTAAAAAAATAAAAACTTTATAAAATTAATGAAATAATGTAAATTGTTGCACTTGGGTATAAAATATAAAATAAATAAATAAGTGTAAGTGTTGTATAACTATAGGTATTTGTATATAATTAATAGTAGTTGAATGAATTCGGTATTATGTATGTAATTATAAAATTTGGTTGAAGTATGATAAACTTAAGTGTAACCTTGGCTTCTAAACAATTATTGTAAGTTACATGTTTAATTTGTTGATTGAATCAGAATGGAAAATAAAATTCTAATAAAAATAATTAAAGGCTACATCAATGGGAATGAGAATGTGTTAAGTAAATGCAAGGTAAAAAATACTAATCAAGGTTAGTAAATTTATGAATTGAAGGGAATGCCAATTAATGAAAATAAATCTAAATGTTATGTTTGGCTGTAGATTGATCATAAGTGAATGAAATTAGTATTATGAAAATAAATGATAACTTTGATTTGAAAGTAATAAAAGCCTGTTTATGTGACTAAAGATTACGGCAATGATTATTGTATGTTACCTATTTATTTAGCTTGTTAATTGAAATTGAAAATAAATTGTAATAAATGTAAATAAATGTAACATTAATGTGAAATGAAATCCCAATAAAGGAAGTAATGCAAATGTTATATTTGGCAAAATTTCAATATAAGTGGAAAATATAGTTAATGCACAATTGCAAGATTTTAATTGATTTTATGTAGTAATTGGGAAACAAATTTTAATAAATATAATTAAATATTTTATTTATGTAAATTATGATATATTTGAAAGTAATGTCAATTCCATATATAATATGACTATAGGTTGATTTAAAGAATGGAAAACAAGATTTATTAACTTATTTGAATTTAAATTATAGTGATTGAGTTATTACAATTAAACGAAATTAAAATATGTAAATATTACGTTATTTGAAATGAAAATGGAATATGAGAAAATTAATGTAATAGTTTTGAATTCAATGTTAAATCCATCCATTTGACAATAATGAATGGAATAATTATTGATTGATTTAATTAAATGGAATTTTGGGAATTTTATTTATAATTTCCGAATTCAATAAATTGTGGTTAACACTGAAATTGATATATTAATTAACTTTAAATTGACATCTAAATTTGTTAAATTTATGTGAATGATTTGGAAAACAAAAATGATAAGAATTGTCAATTTTAGAATTGAAACTGAAAATTTGATTCAATTAATTAATTATTAATTTATTTAATTAATGTAAAATTAGCCATATTGGCCACTTACTCGTATTTCGACGAAACCTGTTTCATCGGATCCGTAACGGTGAATTATTGTAGGATTTCAAGTTTTGTAGCGATCGGACTTGTCGTTTGATCGTACGGACTCGAAACGCCTTGAAATCAATAAAATTGAAATCAAATTGAAATAATTTGATTTTAGCATAACTTCTTCATACGATGGAATTTGGACTTAAAACCTGTTCCATTGCATTTAATATTTTAAAATATCTATTTTGATATATGGTTTGACCCAATTTCGTTCTGGAGACAGAACGGGCTTTTCAGGCCATTTATTGTTCAACGCGTATTCCAATCGTTCCATCCATTCTATTTTCAGCTTTGTATATATATACCATGTTATAAACCCTAATTCATTTCTTATTCCTCATTTCTGTATGTTCTATTAGCTTCTCTTTCCAATGGCTGCAAACTCTAATTTCTAAATACAATTCCAAAGCGAAATATTCAAACTCTCCAAATAATATCAAATTATATATCGTTGGGAAGCTCTTGAAGAGCGTAATTTTCTGGTGTTATTCATTTTTCGATTCGATGCATTATTTGTTCAGAAAATTGAACCTCAGCCGTCCATGGGCTAGGGTTTAGATCCAACGGCGGATTCGCGATGATATGATGATCGGGGGAAAGAAATTGGAAGGTGACGACGAGCAGCACCCATCGGCATGGCTCGTTCTTGCTTAGGTGGTCGAAATTGCCTCGATTTGACGTTTGGAAGTGGCGACAGCACTGTTGCATGGTAGGGCCGGAGCGCTTGACATTGGTGCTGGCGAGGACGGCTTAGGTTGTGGAGCACATCGGCTTGGTTCGATTGGGTCCAGGGTCGACGTGGTGGAGCCAGAAATTCATGGAAGGACGACGGCCGTTAGGGTTTCAGTATATGGAGATTTTCGGCCTGATGGTTACCGCTTCTCTGCAGTGACGTGGCATCGTTCCGTTGGTTCATTTATTTTATTTTTGTTTTAATTTAACTTAAAGTTTAAACGTTCTAAGATGAATAACTTTTGCATATGAGGTCCGATTCACGCACAGTTTCTTGAGTTGGGATCGTATTAAAATTTCGAACATTTTGGTGCTAGTTTGGACGAATTCTGAGGCTGTTTGATTTTTGGGTTTAAATTGAATTTAAATTCAATTTAAATTCAAAAGGTGAGTGTTTTAACCCACTCACAACTTATAAAATTTATTATGTTTGTTAAATTAAATTTTGATGTGATTATAAATTTATTCATGACTGTTTGCATATTTTAATCATCATCCCAGTTAAATTGAATTTATTTGAATTAAATTATTATTTAATTTATTTATTGCATATAAATTGCCAGTTAAATTTTCATTTAATTTATTTTTGAATATAAACTTCTAGTTGATACCAGTTGTTTATTATCCGTTATATATTGATGCTATTGATTGAATTGGATGATGATTGTGATTAATGGTTGCCGAATGATATTGGATGAATGGATGTTGTTTTTATATCGTTATAAACTGAAAATTGTTATGCACTTTATTTCATTTGGGATTGCGGTTTGAAATGATATAAGCGTATATTTATTATAAATTACGGATTGAAATGATAAACATCTGTACCATTTGACCAAAGAGTAGAAAATTTTATACAAACACCATGGTCTATATATAAAAATATTTTGAAAATGATTTCTATGGTTTTGTAAAGAATTATATGGTTTTATGAAATATTGATTTGGATATTTTATAAATGTTACTTTATATAAAGTTAAATTTTTGGTTTTAAGCTATGTATAAAATTGGTTTGAAGTAATTAAAATAAGTTTAATAATAGAGTTTGATTTTATTAAATAAAAATATGGGTAAGTATTTAAATTATATTTTGATATAGAGTGTATAATGATTTAAATAAATTAAGGTGTGCATATAAGTTTGAAACTTGTTGGAAATTGAATTTATTGAAGAATTAAACTATAATGGGTTTGATGTGAACTTATTAAATTTGAAATTTTAAAAGGTATGATTTTATCATTTTATTTGGGTTAATGGGATTAAATATATATTTCAAGTATAAATAAATTTAAGGGAGTATTCAGTTATTTGAAATTTGGGTTGTGTTTAAGAGATAATATATTTATTAAATATAATATTTCAAAACTAAATAATAGAAAATTAATTGCTAAATTGTAACAATCAAACTTAGTTTTGAGATTTTGAATACTTAAAGCTTGAAATATACTGAATTTGAAATGGTTTATTTTGTGGATCAATCGATTTTGAAATCAATATAATTTGAAATGTTTTATTTGGAAACTGAATTGAAATGGAAATTATGATTTGGAATTTGTTTAAATCTAAAATTTAGAAATTCTAGTTGTTTTGGAATTGATTTGCGAAATTGAAGAAGTTATTTTATTATATAATGTGTTTTAGTATATAAACCATTTAAGTGGTGGAAGTTATGTTCAAAGTATTGAGTTTCAAAGCATTATAATTTGGAAGTGTTATATTTCAAACGTTTGGTATATCGTATTTATAAGGTTTTGAAATGGATATTATATTTTGGTTTTAAAAGTATAAACTATTTTTAAAAGACCGCGGTTTTATAATAACGTTTGGTTGTTAAAGAGATCGGGATCGGAAGTTTTCATACTCTCTGTCAACTAAAACCACTTTAACAACAGTGTACGTGGTGGAGATTCCAGAATGAAGTAGGATGGTTGCAGTGATTCCTTTGAGATAAATACGTGGACCCAACTCCCGTGAGTCGGCATAAGGTGGATAAAACAGGAGCAATTGACGGGCTAATGTGGTCATTCCTCTGATCGGACACACTCCTTCGCTATTATATTCTGAATTGGAGATTTTTGGTGGCCACTTTTGATTCTTTTGATTTGGGGGTGTGGTTTGAGGTGGGCGGTAGCAGTTGCTACGCGTTACCACTGGCTCAGAAGTGTAATTGGTATATCTACCCTGGCATTGCCTAGTTGTGCCGTGTCACCTACCATAGCGCGCCTTGTACGAGTTTGGTTTTCTTCAGTAGGCTGTGTGGTAACCTCTAGTGGCTTCCCGATCAGGAGGGATCATGATATTGGATGGACTACTGGGACTAGTACATGGTAAGGGCTATATGGGTAACCCCTTAACGCTATTCAAAAGTAAGTTTATTTTACTATTAGACATTATTATAGTAGCGATATATTATTATATAGTAAATAGTTTAACAGATCCTTAGGAGATGTGAATCCCGAGCATCTTTTAAGTTACTGCACTCAAGTTAGACACTGGATAGGAGATGTCAAATCCCGTAAACATCTCTGAAGCCGTTCCACTCATATTTATTTCCGTTGATTTAACTCACATAAGATCTTTTAGTTCTGACTCGAGTGTTTTGTCTTTTCTGTTCGCTCGGGTCGGCCTGAGCATTTTAGGATTTGGAAGACCGTACTCTGGAGGATGAAGACGAAGATTTATTATTATCTATTATATTATTCCACTACACCATTTTATTCCGCTGCATTGTTATCTATTATTCTCTGGTATGTGTAACTCTGATATGTATTGTATAAGTATAACCAAATGTTTTGTAAAACAGCTTCATGAACTGTTTATTTGATTATTATATTTTATCGTTCCATTGCAAGATTCTATTTGTTTTTATCTTTCTCTGCTTTTTCTTATTTACCCCATAACAATCCGCCTTTCTGTATGGTTTAAGTCTGACATGTATTGTTTATCGTTGATTTAAAGCATACAAAAAAGGCGAGACGTTACACGTTTCATCTGGTATCAGAGCTTTGGTTTAGCGATAAACCTTAGCTTTGTGGGGTCTGACTCTTTATTAATTGGGTAGTAATACCCTATGATGAGTTGCTGAGTGTATATATATGAGAGAGCGTATTTTTTAGTGTTATAAAAAGGTTTTAATATTGTGTGAATCTGTTCCATTTTGTATTTATAAATTCTGGTTGGTACATGGGACGCTATGACATCAATAGGGATTTCTAAACACTTAATAGGACAGACTGACATAATATTTGTTTTGAATATTGGTGAATGAAATAATTTTACCGATTATATTTTCTATATATAAAATAAATTTTTATAAATGATATATATATTTGGTTGTAATATATTGGTTGTTAAGTAGAGAAATTTATAAATATTGATTGGAACAATATTTGAAGAAAGTGATAAAAATAAGAATAAGTTGGAAATTTTAGAATCTAAGTTTCTGGATTTTAAAAATTTCTTTCAAATGATTTTGGAATATAACAATAATATTTTAGAAGTATTTTCTAATATAAATATTTCAAAATAATTTGAAAGAATTTTTTTAGAGAAATTTTGAAAAAAAATAAGTTCTGTACTCCCCTCTCTATCGCTGGAAAATAATTTCGATGATGAGTGCATGCATCATCGACATTCATTTTCGAGTTTCTAAGTGGGAAGGCCACTGTAGTACTTTTACTGCTGATTTATTTTGATAAAAAATATAAATTTTAAATTGTATTAAATATAATTGGATATATAAACTTTAAGTATATACATTTATCTATTATTTTAAAATGATTTGAAATTAAAATCGATATTTAGTTCTTAAATTTCCATTCATTAATAGTTTCAGTTAGTGTACTAAAATGAAATTCAACTAATAATTGGAACCTCTAATTGAAATAAGAGATTAAATGCTAGGTTATGAATGAAGGAAATTTGAAATGTGTAACCTATAAGACAAAGGATATTGTTATTGAACATTAAATTAATTAAAGGAAATAGAACAAACTTGTACAACTTTCAATTACACCCTTAAAAACATATATATAACTTACCAAAATATTATAAGTTGTAATGTTTAACAAGAAAATGTAATAGAAATTGCATGAGTAAAATTATGTAATAAAAGTGTTCAATAAATTGCTTGTATTAATAGGACTTGATGTTATAGTTGTAATAAACTTGAGTTATAACTGGAATTCTACTATAATAAAATATGATAAAGAGTAAGTATTGTAAGTAAGCAACTAGAAGCTTAAGTAAATACATGAAATTAAGTAGTAATGAATGAATGAATATGATGCTACCAAGAAGAAACTTACATGACATTGAAATGAAAAATGAATATTGTAAGTAATAAATGAAAATAAATGAAGTAATCACTGAACGAATGAAAGAAAAAGATGAATGGACAACAAATGTTGTGAAAGAGAATTTATAAGAATAAACTTGAATAATGTTAGAATCTGCTATTGGTTGGAATTGTTTGTTTGGTTTATGGTTGTTCGGGCAAGAATACTTTAAAATTGTTTGGATGTATGAATAAACTATTTAGTTTCATCTAAGACTTTTGAGTAAATGGTGCACTCAGTAGTTTATTTTTCCATTCCGTACAATTTAAAGTTGTAAACCCGAACAACTATTTGTTTTGTTTGCTATGGATAATCGGTTGTGTTGATTTATATGATGATTGTATATTAGTTTCAAGTGATTGTTGTTTATATTGGTTTGTTTGTTAGTGGGTGAAACAACTTAAACATTTCATTTTATATGATTGTTAACCTATTGGATTATATAAGTGAAATACAGGTTATGGAAGCAATTGCTCTCGCATTTGGTTTCATAATATAAGCGTAAATTGCCCGACAAATAGGTATGTTTTCGGATTACGGTTTTTATGGCGTTATTATATTGTTTTCCGATGTTGGGATATATATTATTTTGGAAAATATATGTTCTATACGGTTATATTTGATATTATATTTTCTGCCGAGCCTCTCCGTACAAAGGAGACTCTGCCGAAATTTTTCGTAAATTTTGGACTTATAAAATTTGAATTTTTTTTCCAAACTTTATTAATTTGCGTATAAAAAGATTTAATGTTTATAAATTGGTATATTTTATTTTAATTAATTAATTTTGTAAATTATTGCTATAAAGTTAATATTATCGAATAAGTTATATTGTTTATTAATTCTTTCTTCTCTCTTCTTTTCCTTTTCGGGGACGAAAAGTTTTGAGTGGGGGAGAATGTAACCACTCGTAAAATTCAATGATTAAAATTGGTTAATTCAATAAGATTTTGTAATTAAATCTAGAAAGAAATAAAAACTTTATAAAAGTAATGAAATAGTGTAAATTGTTGCACTTGGGTATAAAATATAAATAAGTAAATAAGTGTAAGTGCTGTATAACTAAAGGTATTTGTATATAATTAATAGTAATTGAATGAATTCGATATTATGTGTGTAATTATAAAATTTGGTTGAAGTATGATAAACTTAAGTGTAACCTTGGCTTGTAAACAATTATTGTAAGTTACATGTTTAATTAGTTGATTGAATTGGAAATAAAATTCTAATAAAAATATTTGAAGGCTACATTAATGGGAATGAGAACGTGTTAAGTAAATACAAGGTAAACAATACAAATCAAGGTTAATAAATTTATGGATTGAAGGGAATATCAATTAATGAAAATAAATCTAAATGTTATGTTTGGCTATAGATTTATCATAAGTGAATGAAATTAGTATTATGAAAATAAATGATAACTTTAATTTGTAAGTAATAAAAGCCTGTTTATGTGACTAAAGGTTACGGTAATGATTATTGTATGTTACCTATTTATTTAGCTTGTTAATTGAAATTGAAAATATATTTTAATAAATGTAAATAAATGTTACATTAATGTGAAATTAAATCCCAATAAAGGAAGTATTGCAAATGTTATATTTGGCGAAATTTCAATATAAGTGGAAAATACTAGTTAATGCACAATTGCAAGATTTTAATTGATTTTATGTAGTAAACTGGGAAATAAATTTTAACAAGTATAATTAAATACTTTGTTAATGTAAATTATGATATATTTGAAAGTAATGTCAATTCCATCTATAATATGACTATAAGTTGATTTAAAGAATGGAAAACAAGATTTATTAACTTATTTGAATTTAAATTATAGTGATTGAGTTATTGCAATTAAATGAAATTAAAATATCTAAATATTACATTATTTGAAATGTAGATGGAATATGAGTAAATTAATGTAATAGTTTTGAATTCAATGTTAAATCCATCCATTTGAGAATAATGAATGGAATAATTATTGATTGATTTAATTAAATGGAATTTTGGGAATTTTATTTACAATTTCTAAATTCAATAATTTGAGGTTAACACTGAAATTGATAAATTAATTAACTTTAAATTAACATCTAAATTTGTTAAATTTGTGTGAATGATTTGGCAAATATAAAAATGATAAGAATTGTCAATTGTAGAATAGAAATTGAAATTTTGATTTAATTAATTATTAATTTATTTAATTAATGTAAAAATTGCCATATTGGCCACTGGCTCGGATTTCGACGAGACCAGTTTCATCGGATACGTAACGACGAATTATTGTAGGATTTCAAGTTTCGTAGCGATCGGACTTGTTTTTTGATCGTATGCACTCGAAACGCCTTGAGATCAATGAAATTGAAATTAATTGTAATCAATTTGAAATAATATGATTTTAGCACAACTTCTTCATACGATGGAATTTGGACTTGAAACCTGTTCCATCGCGTTTAAAATATTTTAAAACATCTATTTTGATATATGGTTTGACCCAATTTTGTTCCGGAGTCAGAACGGGCTTTTTGGGCCATTTATCATTCAACGCGTATATCCAATCGTTCCATCCATTCTATTTTCAGCTTTGTCTATATATACCCTGTTATAAACCCTAATTCATTTCTTATTTCTCATTTCTGTACGTTCTATTAGCTCCTCTTTCCAATGGCTGCAAACCTAATTCCCAAATACAATTCCAAATCAAATTCAAAGCCAAAATTTCAAACTCTCCAAACAATCAAATTATATATCGTCGGGAAGCTCTCGAAGAGCGTAATCATTTGGTGTGATTCGTTTTTCGATTCGACGCATTATTTGTCCAAAAAATTCAAGTTGAACCTCAGCCGTCCATGGGCTAGGGTTTAGATCCAACGGCGGATTCGAGATGATATGATGATCGGGGGGAAGAAATTTGAAGCTGACGACGGTCAGCAGCCATCGGCATGGCTTGTTCTTGCTTAGGTGGTCGAAATAGCCACAATTTGATGTTTGGATGTGGCGGCGACACTGTCGCATGGTGGGGCCGGAGAGCTTGACGTTTGTACTGGTAGGGACGGCTTGGGTTGCTGAGCACATCGGCTTGGTTCGATTGGGTCCAGGGTTGACGTTGTGGCGCCAGAAATTCAAGGAAGAACGGTGGCTATTAGGGTTTTGGTGTGTCAAGATTTTCGGCCTGATGGTTATGCGCTTCTCTGCAGTGACGTGGCGTTGTTCCATTGGTTCGTTTATTTTGTTTTTATTTTAATTTAGCTTAAAGTTTAAATGTTCTAACATGAATATCTTTTGCATATGAGGTCCGATTCACGCACGGTTTCTTAAGTTGGGATCGTATTAAAATTCCGGACATTTTGGCGCTGGTTTGGACAAATTCAAAAGCTGTTTGATTTTTGGGTTTAAATGGAATTTTAATTCAATTTAAATTCAAAAGGTGAGTGTTTTAATCCACTTACAACTTCTAAAATTTCTTATGTTTGTTAAATTAAATTTTGATGTTATTACAAATTTATTCGTGACCATTTGGCATATTTTAATCATCATCCCAGTTAAATTGAATTTATTTGAATTAAATTGTTATTTAATTTATTTATTGCATATAAACTGCCAATTAAATTTTCATTTAATTTATTTTTGAATATAAAGTACTAGTTGATACCTGTAATTTATTATCCGTTATATATTGTTGCCATTGATTGAATTGGATAATGATTGCGATTAATGGTTGCTGATTGATATTGGATGAATTGATGTTGTATTTTATATCGTTACGAACTGCAAATTGTTATGCACTTTATTTCATTCGTTATTGTAGTTTGAAATGATATAACCATATTTTTATTTTAAATTACGGATTGAAATGATGAATATACGTAGCGCTTGACCACAGGGTAGAAAATTTTATACAGACACTGTGGTCTATATATAAAAATATTTTGAAAATGATTTCTATGGTTTTGTAAAGAATCATATGGTTTTATGAAATATTGATTTGGATATTTTATAAATGTTATTTTATATATAGTTAAATTCTTGGTTTTAAGCTATGTAAAAAATAGGTTTAAAGTAATAAAAATAAGTTTAATAATAGAGTTCGATTTTATTAAATAATAACGTGGGTAAGTATTTAAATTACATTTTGATATAGAGTGTATAATGATTTAAATAAGTTAAGGTGGGCAGATAAGTTTGAAATTTGTTTGAAATTGAATTTATTTAAGAATTAAACTTTAATAGGTTTGATGTGAACTTATTAAATTTGAAATTTTAAAAGGTATGATTTTATCATTTGATTTTGGTTAAGGGGAATTAAATAAATATTTCAAGTATAAATAAATTTAAGGGAATGT
The DNA here is from genome assembly GCA_030765085.1 of Allium cepa. Taxonomy (NCBI): domain Eukaryota; kingdom Viridiplantae; phylum Streptophyta; class Magnoliopsida; order Asparagales; family Amaryllidaceae; genus Allium; species Allium cepa. Next base: position 379,737,902 of record CM060928.1, on the reverse strand, counting down.
TCAGTTATTTGAAATTTGGGTTGTGTTTAAATGATAATGGATTTATTAAGTATAATATTTCAAAACTAAATAATAGAAAATTGAATTGCTGAATAGTAACTATCAAACTTAGTTTTGAAATTTTGAATACTTGAAGCTTGAAATATACTGAATTTGAAATGGTTTATTTTGTGGATCAATCGATTCTGAAATCAATATAATTTGAAATGGTTTATTTGGAAACTGAATTGTAACAACCCGCATATTTATCGATTTTTTTATATTTAAATATTTTATTTAAATATTTTGTCGATACTCGGAATTTAGTCCGGAAAGCTACTTTTTGCATACGGTCGAATTAGGAATCGGGACCACTTCCATTGAGTTCAAAACGCCGTTTGCGATCTTTTTGAGTATAAGCTTTGATATGTTTGGAGTTAGAGGAATTTTGCCACTTTTCACTTAGGGCTTTGGTTTGGGCTGAACCCATTAATCACTTACTAACTCAGTCCGAACCCCTTCTCCTCTTCATTACTTCATTCCTCATTTCCTAATACTCAAGCTTTTATAACAATGGAGAGTGGAAGAGGAAATTAAAACCCCAAGCCCTAGTCTTCATTAGCAAATCCAACTTCTAGCTCCAAATTCAAGAGAACCCATTGGTAAGCCTTCTCTTCATTTTCTCCAACTCCTTCTCTCTTGAATTTCAGAAATTCCTAAACCTAACTTTGGAAATTTTCTTCTTTTAAAGCTTAAAATTAAGCTTCTTGAGTTGGATTTGAAGAGTGGTTGATTCTCCTTTGCTTTCGAGCTTCTTCTTCATTTGTTTGGGTTCAAAGGTGAGATTTTTATCTCACATCTTAGTCTATAATTATCTTCGATTGTTAGGTATGAATTCCTAACACTTATTCTTGTGCAATTGATTTTGGTTTGGATTGATTTGGTGTACATTCCAATTTTTGGTGTTTTGAAATCAAAATCTATGAAAATCCTTTTATGGATATTTGGACATTGATATTTGAGGGGTATCGAAGAGCCGTTAAGGCTGGGTTGTCGCTTGGCATGAATCCTTAGTCGTTGTCGCTCGATCAATCGCGTCGGTGCCCGTTTGGCCATTTTTGGCCTAGGTTCAGGGAATGCCCTGAACCCTTGATTCAGACGTCTGAAACGTAGTATTCAGACGTCTGAATATTATACTGAGAATTTTTATCCCCCAGTATTCAGACGTCCGAATCTATATTTCAGACGTCTGAATTGGTTCATTTGGAACCAGAAAGGAAATAGGCGAAAATGTGCCTATTTCAGACGTCTGAAATCAAAAATTCAGACGTCTGAATTCTGTTTTGGAAAATATTTTATTTTCCAAATTCAGACGTCTGAATCATTGATTTCAGACGTTTGAATCTGCACTCTTTTTGCCTATTTGCCTATTTGCCTATTGGCTTGAGAATTCCAACTTTAATCGATTTATGTTGGTTACGATTTGTTGATTATCATTTATTATGGACTTGATGATTTTTATATCGGGATTTTTGAGAATATCCATTTCGATGGATCACGTAATTGATTTCTTTGGATTTTATTCACGTCTTCGAATGTGAATTTTGATGATTGGTTGTTTCTACAATCATTTCTGTGATTTGTCACTTTAAAAATATAAAGGTTTTCTATACTAGTAGTAAATATCAAAACTCTTTCTTCAAATGATTTCAACACTATTTTATAACAAAGCTCGTTTTCTCAAACCGATTTCCAATCTATTAGTATATACAGACCTTTACCTCACTCGTATGAGAAATCTAATTAAATAACTTAGTAAAAAAAGTGGTATGAAACGCTTGCATTTACTTCGTCGTTAATTCTTGGACTTGTTCGATTGAATCTCTTGTGGCAATTTTCTAGTGGAGATCTACAATTTATTCGTAAGTATTTAAGTTAAGCTAGTGGTCATGGGACATGAAGCTAAGCTCATATATTTACTAGCTTACTGTAATTAACACTTTCTTGATGATCAACGACGATCATTTTTGTGATTTAGACTAGCAATGTGCGATGTCTCTTTGTCTGCGAGGGAGACTAAACCCCGTTTTGTGGAGTTTCGACTCAAATTGGTGGGGTAGCAACCCATGGTCTTCGTGCCGTTTGTGGAGCTACGGCTCAATTTGTGATGGTTAGCAACCATGGAATTAGCGTTCCGTTTGTGATACACGTGTTGGTGAGCTTTATGCTCCCGTTTGTGATAGGCCTTTCCCTCCTTTTGTGATTTCTGGATTTCTTGAGAAGATTTCTAGAATCACCAATTTTCGTGATTTTCATTGATAAGTTTTATCAATATTTGTGCATTGGTGAATTTGTGCGTCATTGACTTTTTTTGTGAATGATATTGATATAATCGTCAATATTTATGGCTTGGTGAATGAAATAAAGAGTATGACATTCCTTTTGATCCTTGAGAAGATTTTTGTGAAATTGATTAATCTCTTGTTGATTTTCAATTACTTATTTATCACAGCTTGGCATTGTGATTATTATGCGTTTAGTCATACCTCTTATTCTATATCGTTTCATCTGATATTTATAGCTAGACTGATCCGTTTATTATTTTCTTATTAAATAATACTCGGGTCAGACAGAGATGTTACAGGTGCTTTAGCTTGACTTCTCACTTGGGATTGATTTCGCTGACTTTTGGCTAACTACTTAGATTAGTAGTTTATTTTGGTGTACACCCTTGAGATATAGACTCTATGATGTATACTTATTCTTTTGTGTAGCACTTGTATCTATTCTTTTGTGATATTGTGGATCTTGTTAGATCACTACTCTGATGTACACTTATATGTGTAATATTCATATCTATTTCCGCCTTTGTGATATGAATTGTCTGTGACTGATTTATGTTATGTTTATTTATATATTTGTTTCCAAAGATTATATATAGCCACTATGTAGTAGCTTTGAGTTTGTATCGGTATGTCGGACTTCCTCCTTAGCATGCTATACTATCTGACATATCGGTGCTCGCATGAAGATGTTACACGGATGGTCGCTCCTCAACAGCCTTATTCTCCGTGCTAGTTGACAGAATTACTCCGTAGTGTTCTTGTCTAGCGTGGGTATAGAGGTGGGGCGTCACAGCTTTGTATTAACGCCAAACTTCGAAACAATGTAGAATAATTTAACAAGGATCATCGTCCTAAGTCCTTCTTAGGAGTCATGCCTTAGGATTTAATTCGAGTCTTCGTACCGATTCATCCTATTTTCTTTATGATTCCTTGCTTTATCTATCAAGATTGCTTGATATACATTTGGTGAATAACCTTTTTCTTCTTCTTTATTTCTTTCTAAAGGAAGAGAAATGGTTAGACCTGGCCGTTCCAGCGCCGTTCAATCTAGTGCTACTCCCCAGGATGGAGTTTTTATGACTACCCAGCAACTTCTTGACCTTGTCACGAATGCCCAAGCAGCTGGAGCTAATCCGGAACCTACTCACCCGAAGTCGGGATTTGCACGTTTGTGCAGTGATTATACCAATTTGGGTGGGAAGCCATTCAAAGGTTCTAAAACTATTATTGAAGTCTAGGCTTGGTTAAGAGCATGCGATCGAATCTTTTCTCGCATGAACCTCATCGATCTTCACCGTGTTCAGGTGGCTTCCAGTATGCTTCAAGAGAGAGCATTGGACTGGTACGAGTTTCTGATTTCTGAAATAAATGAAGCAGATCTCACTTGGGAGAAATTCAGAGAGCGCTTCGAGTTAAAATTCGTACCAGAAGCTGAGAAGGTGACTTTGGCTCGCCGTTTTATTGACCTTGTTCAAGGTGAATCTTCCATGGCAGATTATGTCGCTTCTTTTGAATCTCTCTCTAAATACGGGGTTGAATATATTAACACCCAATTGAAGAAAAATCAGAGATTTGTCTATGGCTTGAACAACAGTCTCAAGAAGCCATTACTTCTAAAATTAGAAGTTTCTTTCGACCAACTCGTTGATATCGCTCTTCATCTTGAAGAGGCGGATAGGGAAAATGATGTTGAAGTGGTAGGTTCCAAATCAAACTTCAACAACAACAAGAAAATGCCAAATAAATTCAAAGGTCCTTATCCCAATAAGAATGGGAAGCAAGCAACCCCTGTGGCAAAGACTTCTTCCTTTGGTCGGGGGGGATGCTATAATTGTGGTTCGAAGGACCATTACGCGAACAAGTGTCCTAAGTCTCTCTCTTGCCGCTACTGCAAAGGTTCCGGTCATGTTATATCTTCATGCCTCAAGCTTCAGGGCAAGAGGGAGGGAAAGTTGAATGTTGCTCAAGCCCCTGGCAACACATCTCGTGGTCAAGGTTTGTCTCATTCTATCCTTGATGGCATCATTATATTTCTTGATCAACCCATTCGAGTTCTTTTTGATACGGGTGCATCCCATTCTTTTATATCAAAAGAACTTGTTGATACTTTTTCTTTAAGTGTTGTTGCTTTAATGACTTCTTTGAGAATTTCGAATCCAGTTGGTGGATCTGCAACTCTTAGTTTGCTTTGTAAAGATGTCGAGATTATTTTGTGTGATTTTCCTTTCCTAGCCGATTTGCATGTCATGCGTTACTTAGGCTTTGGAATGATTTTGGGAATGGGTTGGCTTAGCCGTTATGAAGCCCAAATCCTATGTCCTGAGCGGACTATTTATCTTCGACACCCTCAATATGTTAAGCAGATTTCTATTATTCTTAAAGATTCGGATTCCACTTTATCTGCATCTTTATATTCTTTAAATCCTCGTGATGATGATATGATGATGAGGAGGACATCATTTCTCTTATTCACGTTGTTCGTGAATTTTCCGACATATTTGAGCCCGTTTTAGGATTGCCACCTAAGCGAGCAATTGAGGTCAAAATTAATCTTGCCCCTGGAGCTCAACCTATTACTCGTCCTCCTTATCATTTGTCCAATAAATAAAATGAGGAGATGCGCATACAATTATCCGATTTGGAAATGAAGCAATTTATTCGCTCTAGTTCTTCGCCTTGAGGAGCTTCGGCTATTTTCGTGAAGAAATCTGATGGTACACTTAGACTTTGCGTTGACTACCGCAAGCTTAATGATCTTACTATCAAAAATAGATATCCTTTACCTCGGATTGATGATCTATTTGACCAACTTAGCGGTGCTAGAGTCTTTTCACAATTGGACTTGGCTATCGGTTTTCATCAGCTTCGTATTGCAGAGGATAGCATTCCTTTGACATCGTTCTGTACCCGTTATAGATCTTATGAATGGCTTGTTATGCCATTTGGTTTAACGAATGCTCCGGCTTATTTCGTTGACCTTATGAATCAAGTTTTCAAAGATTTTCTCGATCGATTTGTTCTCATCTTCATTGATGATATTCTTGTGTATTCAAAAACCGAGGAGGAACATGAGAAACATCTTCGGATTGTATTGGAAACTCTTAGGAGTAATCAATTAAAGGCGAAATTTTCTAAATGCCACTTTTGGCAATCTTGTGTGAAGTTTCTCGGTCATATTATTTTCCAATCCGGAATTTCTGTGGATCCTTCAAAGATTGAAGCGATTCAAGATTGGAAGAGACCGGAGAGTGTGACAGAGATTCGTAGTTTTCTCGGATTGGCGGGTTATTACCGTCGTTTCATTAAAGACTTTTCTAAGATTGCCGTGCCTCTTAGTGGCTTGACTAAGAAAGGTGTTAAATACATTTGGTCGGACAAATGTGAAGCTTCTTTTCAGAAATTAAAAGAACTCCTTTCCGATGCTCCTATTCTTGTGATTCCCGAAGGGAACCAAGATTTTATTGTTTATACCGATGCTAGTCGCGTTGGTTTGGGTGCCGTTCTTATGCAAAGAGAACATGTTATTGCTTATGCTTCTAGGCAATTGAAGCCAGCCGAGACTAGATATGCCACTCATGATTTAGAGCTCGCGGCTATTGTTTTCGCCCTTCGTATTTGGCGTCATTATCTTTTGGGAGAAAAATTTACTCTTTACACCGATCATAAATCCTTGAAGTATCTATTTTCTCAAAAGGAACTTAATTTGCGTCAACAACGTTGGCTCGAGTTCCTTGTAGCTTATGATCTTGATATTCTTTATACTCCCGGAAAGGGAAATCGCGTGGCCGATGCACTTAGTCATAAGCAACAAGCAGTTGTTTCTATGATGATATCCGAATGGAATGATCTCGGGGTTTTATCCACTTGTGAGATTTGAGATCGCGTTTCTGATTTGTGTTCATCTCTTGTTTTATGTAGCCTTGAGGCTCATCCTTCTCTTTTAGATCGCATTCTCGAAGCTCAAGGGCTAGATCCTGAATTGGCTCTTCTTGGACAAAATATTAAGGATAAAATTGATATTGAAGGTTTGAAAGACTTTGATATCGATTCTCGTGGCGGCATTCGAAAATTTGGTAGACTTATCGTGCCAAATATTAGTGATCTTCGTAAAGATATTTTAGAAGATTCGCATCGTTCTAAATTTACCATTCATCCCGGTAGTAGTAAAATGTACGCGGATATGAAGCGACTTTATTATTGGGAGGGAATGAAACTTGACATCGCTAACTTCGTTAAATGTTGCATGACTTGCCAACTCATTAAGGCCGAACATCAAAGGCCCGGTGGGTTACTGCAACCTTTAGAAATTCCAATTTGAAAGTGGGACCAAATTTCCATGGATTTTATCAATGGCCTTCCCCGTTCTCGTTCGGGTCATGATAGATTATGGGTTATAGTTGATAGACTTACTAAATCCGTCCATTTTATTCCCGTTCGGTCTAACCGAACTGTTCCTCTTTTGGCCAAACTCTTTGTTAAAGAGATTGTTAAATTACGTGGAGTTCCTAGTTCTATTGTTAGTGATCGCGATCCATTGTTTACTAGTGGATTTTGGAAGAGTCTTCAAAAAGCTTTGGGAACGAAGCTTAATTTTAGCACCGCTTATCATCCTCAGTCCGATGGACAAACTGAGCGTGTGAATCAAACTCTTGAAGATCTTCTTCGTGCATGTGTTCTTGATTTTGGTGGAAGCTAGGAAGATCATATTCCTCTTGTTGAATTTTCCTATAATAATAGCTTCCAATCTAGTATTGGTATGGCACCTTTCGAGGCACTCTATGGAAGGCCATGCCGATTTCCTTCTTGTTGGCTTGAGGTCGGTGAGAAGCTGGTTTTAGGTCCAGATTTTATTCGGGATTCCACAGAGAAAATTGACCTTATACGGCGTAGGATGAAAGAAGCCCAAAGTAGACAAAGATCCTATGCCGATAACCGGAGAAGGAAATTAGAATTTTCTATGGGAGATCTTGTGTTTATTCGTGTTTCACCTATGAAAAGTGTTGTACGTTTCAGCCGGTCGGGAAAGTTAGCACCTCGATATATTGGGCCATTTCCTATCACTGAACGTATTGGTTCCATGGCTTATCGCCTATCATTACCGGCTCAGTATTCTACCATGCATGATGTGTTCCACGTTTCTCAATTACGGAAATGTCTTCGAGATTCCGATTCTATTCTTGAGCCCGGTGTTGTGGAAGAGATTGAAGTTTCGCCTAATTTAACTTATGAGCAGCATCCTATTCGAATTATTGCTTCGGAGGTCAAACGCCTTCGAAATAAAGATGTCCCGCTTGTGAAAGTTCAATGGTCTTCAAATCCTAAGGATTGTTCTTGGGAATCTAGAGAGTTCATCGAGCAAACACATCCAGACTTACTTTCCCGCGCTCTTTAAGGTGAACCTTTTATTTCAGATTTCTTTTGTGTTGAATATGCTCTCGTGGTTGTTACTATATATCTCCTTCTTAAATATTGCGAGGACGCAATTTCTTTAAGGAGGGGAGTCTGAAACAACCCGCATATTTATCGATTTTTTTATATTTAAATATTTTATTTAAATATTTTGTCGATACTCGGAATTTAGTCAGAAAAGCTACTTTTTGCATATGGTCGAATTAGGACTCGGGACCACTTCCACTGAGTTCAAAACGCCGTTTGCGATCTTTTTGAGTATAAGCTTTGATATGTTTGGAGTTAGAGGAATTTTGCCACTTTTCACTTAGGGCTTTGGTTTGGGTTGAACCCATTAATCACTTACTAACTCAGTCCCAACCCCTTCTCCTCTTCATTACTTCATTCCTCATTTCCTAATACACAAGATTTTATAACAATGGAGAGTGGAAGAGGAAATTAAAACCCCAAGCCCTAGACTTCATTAGCAAATCCAACTTCTAGCTCCAAATTCAAGAGAACCCATTGGTAAGCCTTCTCTTCATCTTCTCCAACTCCTTCTCTCTTGAATTTCAGAAATTCCTAAACCTAACTTTGGGAATGTTCTTTTTTTAAAGCTTAAAATCAAGCTTCTTGAGTTGGATTTGAAGGTGGTTGATTCTCCTTTTCTTTTGAGCTTCTTCTTCATTTGTTTGGGTTCAAAGGTGAGATTTTATCTCACATCTTAGTCTATAATTATCTTCGATTGTTAGGTATGAATTCCTAACACTTATTCTTGTGCAATTGATTTTGGTTTAGATTGATTTGGTGTATATTCAAATTTTCGGTGTTTTGAAATCACAATCTATGAAAATCCTTTTATGGATATTTGGACATTGATATTTGAGGCGTATCGAAGAGCCGTTAAGGCTGGGTTGTCACTTGGCGTAAATCCTTAGTCGTTGTCGCTCGATCGATCGCTTCGGTACCCGCTTGGCCATTTTTGGCCTAGGTTCAGGGAATGCCCTGAACCCTTGATTCAGACGTCTGAAACGTAGTATTCAGACGTCTGAATATTATACTGGGAATTTTTATCCCCCAGTATTCAGACGTCTGAATTAGTTCATTTGGAACCAGAAAGGAAATAGGCGAAAATGTGCCTATTTCAGACGTCTGAAATCAAAAATTCAGACATCTGAATTCGGTTTTGGAAAATATTTTATTTTCCAAATTCAAACGTCTGAATCCTTGATTTCAGACGTCTGAATCTGCACTCTTTTTGCCTATTTGCCTATTTGCTTGAGAATTCCAACTTTAATCGATTTATGTTGGTTCCGATTTGTTGATTATCATTTATTATGGATTTGATGATTTTTATATCGGGATTTTTGAGAATATCCATTTCGATGGATCCCGTAATCGATTTCTTTAGATTTTATTCACGTCTTCGAATGTGAATTTTGATGATTGGTTGTTTCTACAATCATTTCTGTGATTTGTCACTTTAAAAATATAAAGGTTTTCTATACTAGTAGTAAATATCAAAACTCGTTCTTCAAATGATTTCAACACTATTTTATAACAAAGCTTGTTTTCTCAAACTGATTTCCAATCTATTAGTATATACAAACCTTTACCTCACTCGTATGAGAAATCTAATTAAACGACTTAGTAAAACAAGTGGTATGAAACACTTGCGTTTACTTCGTCGGTTAATTCTTGGACTTGTTCGATTGAATCCCTTGTGACAATTTTCTAGTGGAGATCTACAATTGTTCGTAAATATTTAAGTTAAGCTAGTGGTTATGGGACATGAAGCTAAGCTCATATATTTACTAGCTTACTGTAATTGACACTTTCTTGATGATCAACGACGATCATTTTTGTGATTTAGACTAGCAATGTGCGATGTCTCTTTGTCTGCGAGGGAGACTAAACCCCGTTTTGTGGAGTTTCGACTCAAATTGTTGGGGTAGCATCCCATGGTCTTCGAGCCGTTTGTAGAGCTTCGGCTCAATTTGTGATGGTTAGCAACCCTGGAATTAGCATTCCGTTTGTGATACACGTGTTGGTGAGCTTTATGCTCCCGTTTGTGATAGGCCTTTCCCCCCTTTTGTGATTTCTGGATTTCTTGAGATGATTTCTAGAATTTGTGCTTCACCAATTTTCGTGATTTTCATTGATAAGTTTTATCAATATTTGTGCATTTGTGAATTTGTGCGTCATTGACTTTTCTTATGAATGATATTGATATAATCGTCAATATTTATAGTTTGGTGAATGAAATAAAGAGTATGACATTCCTTTTGATCCTTGAGAAGATTTTTTTGAAATTGATTAATCTCTTGTTGATTTTCAATTACTTATTTATCACAGCTTGGCATTGTGATTATTATGCGTTTAGTCATACCTCTTATTCTATATCGTTTCATCTAATATTTATAGCTAGATTGATCCGTTTATTATTTTCTTATTAAATAATACTCGGGTCAGACCGAGATGTTACAGGTGCTTCAACTTGACTTCTCACTTGGGATTGATTTCTCTGACTTTTGGCTAACCACTTAGATTAGTAGTTTATTTTGGTGTACACACTTGAGATATAGACTCTATGATGTATACTTATTCTTTTGTGTAGCACTTATATCTATTCTTTTGTGATATTGTGGATCTTGTTAGACCACTACTCTGATGTACACTTATATGTGTAATATTCATATCTATTTTCGCCTTTGTGATATGAATTGTCCGTGACTGATTTATGTTATGTTTATTTCTATATTTGTTTTCGAAGATTATATTTAGCCATTGTGTCGTAGCTTTGAGTTTGTATCGGTATGTCGGACTTCCTTTTTAGCATGCTATACTATCTGACATATCGGTGCTCGCACAAAGATGTTACACGGATGGTCGCTCCTCAACAGCCTTATTCTCCATGCTAGTTTACAGTATTACTCCGTAGTGTTCTTGGCTAGCGTGGGTATAGAGATGGGGCGTCACAGAATTGAAATGGAAATTATGATTCGGAATTTGGTTAAATCTAAAATTTAGAAATTCTAGTTGTTTTGGAATTGATTTGCGAAACTGAAGAAGTTATTTTATTAGATAAAGTATTTTAGTATATAAACCGTTTAAGTGGTGGAAGTTATGTTCAAAGTTTTGAGTTTCAAAGCATTATAATTTGGAAGTGTTATATTTTAGATGTTTGGTATATCGTATTTATATGGTTTTGAAATGGATATTATATTTTGGTTTTAAAAGTATAAACTATTTTGAAAAGACCATAGTGTTATAGTAACGTTTGGTTGTTAAAGAGACCGAGATCGGAAGTTGTCATACTCTCTGCCAACTCCGAAAACCACTTTAACAACCGTGTACGCGGTGGAGATTCCAGAATGAAGTAGGATGGTGGCAGCGTTTCCTTTGAGGTAAATACGTGGACCCGACTCCCGTGAGTTGGCACAAGGTGGCTAAAACAGGAGCAATTGACGGGCTAATGAGGTCATTCCTCTGATCGGACACACTCCTTCGCTATTATATTCTGACTTGGAGATTTTTGGTGGCCACTTTTTATTCTTTTGATTTGGGGGTGTGGCTCGAGGTGAGCGGTTGTAGCTGCTATGCATTACCACCGGCCCGGAAGTGTAATTGGTATATCTACCCTGGCATTGCCTAGTTGTGCCGTGTCATCTACCATAGTGCGCCTTGTACGATTTTGGTTTTCTCCCATAGCTCGTATAGTATCCTCTGGTGGCTTCCTGATCAGGAGGGACCATGATATTGGATGGACTACTGGGACTATTACGTGGTAAGGGCTATATGGGTAACCTCTTAACACTATTCAAAAGTAAGTTTATTTTACTATTAGACATTATTATAGTAGCGAAATATTACTATATAATAAATAGTTTAATGGATCCTTAGGAGATGTGAATCCCGAGCATCTTTTAACTTACTGCACTCACATTAGATACTGGATAGGAGATGTCAAATCCCGTAAACATCTCTGAAGCCGTTTCACTCATATTTATTTCCGTTGAATTAACCTACATAAGATATTTTAGTTCTGACTCGAGTGTTTTGTCTTTTCTGTTCGCTCGGGTCAGCCTGAGCATTTCAGGATTTGGAAGACCGTATTCTGGAGGACGAAGATGAAGGTTTATTATTATCTATTTTATTATTCCACTACACCATTTTATTCATTGTTATATATTATTCTCTGGTATGTGTAACTCTGATTTTTGTTGTATAAGTATAATCAAATGTTTTGTAAAACAGCTTCATGAACTGTTTATTTGATTATTATATTTTATCGTTCCGTTGCAAGATTCTATTTTTTTTTCCTTTCTCTGCTTTTTCTTATTTACCCCATAATAATCCGCCCTTCTGTATGGTTTAAGTCTGACGTATGTTGTTTGTCGTCAATTTAAAGCATACAAAAAGGTGGGACGTTACATAAATAATAGGCGATGATGAGTATGTAGCATCCTATGACATGTCATAACTTGATCTAACATACACATCTCTTATATATTAATTGGTTTATTACTTCATATTATTTAATATTATTTTAAATCATTAAAGTTATCTATTTTAGTTAATTATGTAAATTTTTTAACTTATATTTTATTTCGAACAATTTTCAAAATAATACTTATGATGCTTATGTCTATATCTTTTGGATACAAAATAAATTTTAAATTTATTTTAGTTCAGTTATAACAATTTATAATTAAGTTTGAAAATATTAAACTCATTTAAGTTTCAACAATTATTCAAATAATTTGAATTTAAATATTTTAACTGTTAGCCCGCCTTTCATCAAGGCAGTATACATGCAGATTTAACCACCAGAATTCACGATTATCAAGGCTGATGATTGTCGAGCGGCGGTTGTAGGACCTAAGGGTATAGTAAAAATGGTTATACGAAATCAGAATTGAATAGAACTTGTAGATAAATAAGGTAGAATGTTCGAAGTATGGAATATGGTTCAATATATGGAAGGGATCGCCATAGATTGACTCATAGAGGAGGGATCGACACAGTTGGTTCCAAAGGGATCGGTATCCTCCAATAGCTTGGCAAGATGAAGGAGTTGGTATGAGATGGATCAGCATAGTTTAGTTCTTGGGATTAATAGGTATGCTCCAACGTATATGTATAGGGATCGACTTACCTCGGTAGGGATCGGTATAGCATGATGAGGATCGACATTGTTTAATGAATCGAAGGGGTTAGCATAGCTCGGTAGCATTAGAGGGATCAACATCATTTTGTGGAACCTAAGGGATCGGCGTGCTTTATTGAAGAAAATGAATCGACGGGCTTCGTTGAGGAGGGATCGGCATATACCAAAATGTAAGAGCGTTAACAAAGGCGACTACCCATATCTTGAGTTCTAATGGTCCAATTGGTGTGAAACTTTGAGGCTAAGCATAACACAACATGAAGAAGCTCCTCTAGGGATCGCATGGTATTTGGAGAAAGTTGGAGGGATCAGTACCTATCCCTTCAGAGGATTAGTGAACGGAGATGATAAGGCGAGCTATGCATGGAGGATTAGTGAACAGAGATTTGGAAGATGTAAATAGGAGTCCCTTCGCTCCTAATATCAAGTAAGCTAGGAATCCATCGGAGTTCAAACTGCCTACACTTGATACGTATAATGGAAAGACGGATCCCACTGTTAATCTGACAAGGTACTTGAGAAACATGGAGGTATTAGGGCCATCGGAGAAAGTCCTGGCATAGTGCTTTCCATTATACTTAATGGATATAGCTACACTACGGTTTAGACAATTAGAAAGAAGCTCTATTAGCACAAGGACGGAACTGATTGAGCGGTTTATAAGGTAGTTTAGGGTTCACATCTCGAGGCCCAAGAATGTGATGAGTTTGGCAACATTGAAACAGAGGACCAAAGAGTCACCGAGGAGTTTCTTGACATAGTTTATTGTTGCGGCGGCATCGGCGGATCGTCCAGATCCATCTATGGTTTTGATGATAGCTGTATCTAGAATTGCTGATGGCAAGGAGTTTAAGGATTTATTGGTGCGGGATCCACCTATGGATCTCGATGAGTTTTATCATGAAGCAAAAAAGGTTCCTTTGATAGGAAGACGCATGAGCAAACAACCCGAAGGCGAATTCTGTGCAAAGTGGAGGTCTATTCGAGGAAGGTTCAAACAAGGATAAAGGAAAATGGAAAGTAGAGGATGGATTTAATGGATCGAAGCATCCACAAAGGGAACCGAGATTTACTTCTTACATGGAATTGGCTTAAACATTAGAGCAGATATATCTGGATACTAGTGGGCACGTCCCCTATCGAAGGCCAATGAGGAGAGAGCCTACGAACAATGAAAAGAAATCAGAAAAATACTGTCTGTTCCATAAGCTAAACATGCATAGTACAAACGACTGCAGGTACTTAAAGGATGAGATTAAGGGACATATCCAAAATGGCATACTATTACACTATGTGAGAACTCGGGCAGCGATAGTGGAACAGGAGCAACCACCATCTGCATCGAATGGGAACTACCCAGGATCGAGGCATCAACTTGTCATCAATTGACCAAAATGGCAAAGAATAATTAATAAACTCCATAATAAAATGGCTGAGTCGCTTACCCAACGGGATTGAGAATGGTCCCTAGGCATGCTCTAAGATGACAATTAATCGTCATACCGAAAGATGCATACATTCTAGTGTTTAGTTTTCGTTTTTGTTTCTTTTTTGGTACTTGGTTATGAAACTCACTCGAACGTGAAATCTGACATTGCTAATTTTGAGTCCCATTTGGACAATCACATTTCACCTAAAACGGCATGCGATCTCGAGCAGTCACATTTTGCCTCGAATGACACTCGATCTCGAACGATCACATTTCGCCTAAAACGGCTTGCGATCTCGAACAAGCACTTTTTTCCTCGAATGACACTCGATCTCGAACGCTCACATTTCACCTCGAACGGCACTCGATCTCGAACGATCACATTTCGCCTCGAGCGGCACTCGATCTCGAACGATCACATTTCGCCTCGAGCGGCACTTGATCTCGAACGATCACATTTCGCCTCGAACGGCACTCGATCTCGAACGATCACAATTCATCTCAAAGGCACTCGATCTCCAACAATCACATTTCGCCTCAACGGCACTCGATCTCAAATGATCACATTTTGCCTTGAAAGGCACTCGATCTCCAATATCACATTTTGCCTCGTAAGGCACTCGATCTCGAACAATTACATTTCACCTCGAACAGCACTCGATCTCGAACGATCACATTTTGCCTCGAATTTCACTCGATCTCGAATAATCTCATTTTGCCTCGAACGGCACTCAATGTCGAACGATCGCATTTCACCTCGAATGGAACTCAATCTCGAATGATCGCATTTCATGGCGAACGCCACTCGATCTCGAATGAACAATTTTCACCTTAAAAAGACACTCGATCACGTGTGATCGTCATCAGCTTGGGACGGCTACGAATTTGATTAATGGTCCCAAATGGTCATTACCAACAAGTAGGCAAGATCATTAATTTGTTCACAAGTCATCAATAGGTTTCGAACATTGGACTTAAGGAAATTCAAAACACGCCTTCCTATCGCAAGGCTTGTTTTAGGGGGCAAAGTGTTAACCCGCCTTTCATCAAGGCAGTATGCAAGCGGATTAAACCCAACTAACTTCACAGTTACCAAGCTGATGAGTGCAGAGCAACGGTTGTAGGATCCAAGGGTAAAGTACAAATGGTTATACAAAGTCAGAATTGAATGGAACTGGTATATGAACAAGGCATACTGTTTGAAGTATGGAATATGGTTAAACGGATGGAAGGGATCATCATAGATTGACTGATAGAGGAAGGATCGGCGTGTTTGGTTCCAGAGGGATCAGTATACTCCAATAGGTTGGCAAGATGGAGGGTTCGGTATATGAGATGGATCGACATAGTTTAGTTCTTGGGATGGATAGGTATGCTCTAAGTATATGTATATGGATCGACATAGCTCAGTAGGGATCGGTATAGCTTAATGAGGATCGACATTTTGATGAATCAAAGGGGTCATTCTAGCTCAGTAGTATTAAAGGGATCAACATCATTTGGTGGAACCTATAGGATCGACACGCATTATTGAAGAAAATGAATTGGCAGGCTTCATTGAGAAGGGATCGACATATACCAAAATGTAAGAGTGTTCACGTAGGAAACAACCCATATCTTAAGTTCTACTAGTCTAATTGGCATGAAACTTGGAGGCTAAGCATAATATAACATGAAGAATCCCCAGTAGGGATCGCATGGTATTTGGAGTAATTTGAGGGGATCGGTACCTATCCCTCCAGAGGGAACGACAGAAAACAGAATTCAATCAATACTACTTCACATAAAATGTGATATCTCACAAACCGTAAGTCGGAACTGTGCAAAATTTGGGGAGCAAGTAGACAACACCATGAGGAACTAACCAGAGGGATCATACCCTATTTGGATACTAAAATAAGGGTCGGTACTGATCCCTATTTTGGGCCCTAATGGTTCTGGAAATTTCTAGGTGGCCTCGTCTTGGTCTCTCGAATCTTCTATCAAAGATTCAACCCGATCCATGCACATCTTCCCTTATAAATACAACAAGCATGGCATCAAAAAAGGGATCTGGATTCTACTTCTCGTCATCTTCTACCTAGGCCATACTTTGCCATTTTTATTCTTGAGTTTCACAGATTTGTAACAATAATCAGCAGTATAAACGAATAAAAAGGAAAATCTTTGGAGTGGACGTAGACCGGAGTCAACCGAACCATTATAAATCCGTGTCACAATTTACTTGATTTCTGATTGTTTTAATTTTGTTCTTCATTTATTTCTCTTCATATTTCTGTAACTTACGTTAAATTGGGTGTCGGTGGTCAATTTTGACGCCAACATTAACATTTATAATATAATTCAAATCTAATAATTTTAAATTTAATTTAATCCAAATCTAAATTAATTTTAAATTTATATCTTTAAATTTTATAGATATTAATTCAAATTGATATTTGAGTTTACCAATGGTACAAAACAACTCAGACCTTGCATATACGGCATACCCTAGAAATGGACTACTTCAACGAGCCAGGTAAGGGCAAGGAGTATGGAGCTTCCCATTCATAAGAATGTTCTTATAAGAGCAATGTATTCCTTAGTTGGAAACCCATTCCAAGTTGCGAAACTAACTGGAATTTTTCGAAGACTGCCCTATTGTAGATTTATTCATTACAACATTTGAAGGCTTCCATAGCATTGGTAGATTTAGAAGGCCACATTTAGGAGTGAAAAGTTGATTAAAAAAACTCCTTCCATTAAATTTAGCTAAAGATAAATTTTATGTTATTATGGAAAAATTTGCAAATTATATTAAATAATATTTGATACAAACTCAATTTTGATTTGTTTCGAAAAAAATTTGTTAGTTAATTTTATTACTTGAATGTGTGTACCAATATACTCAACATTTGTACAAGTTCAATGTTATTAGAATATAACAATATATTAATATATAGTTGTATATAATATATATACATATATATATATATATAAAACATAGAACATAGGATTTAAAACTTTACACACACACAAAGATATATATATATATATGTTATGTATATGTATGTGTATATATATATGTATATGTATATGTATATGTGTGTGTATGTGTCAACAACTGAAAGTATATGTATGTAACAACCTGCCTTTTCGATCCTTAGAAGTCAACACTAATACATCCACGGTATTCACATGCCGAACATACAAATATCGGAAAGATATATGATTGAAGTGAAAGATTAGAAAATAATCTCACAACGTGACAAGTAATATATATAATATACAAAAGGTCTTTACAAAAAGAAAGAACTTTAATATAAATAATATAATAAGAGCAAACTAACCTATCATCGGTCTGGACAGTTATAACAACATGTTCTTTCAACTGCTGATAAATACAAATAAAAACAAACAACGAAAGATAAAATATAGGAATTCGCCTTAGAGGATCCAGCATGTCTCATGAAGCTCCCAAGTTTCCAGCTTGTTAACGCTTAAATTTGAACGCTAACACCCCGGTGTATGAGTTGTAGTTGTGAAAGCACCACCCGACGACTCGGGAACAGATTACAAGCAGATAATAGTAGAAAAGCGGTAAACAACAACAATTTTATAGTGGTTCGGCTTTAGGGTATAGCCTACGTCCACTTTAAGTATTTTTATTAATAATCTCGTTACAAGCTGATACAATTCTTCCCAAATACAATACACTTTGAATTACAAGAGACTTAGAACAAGTAGCTTAAACTTCGATGAAGATGAGAGTTTTCGAATCCATGTTGGATGTATGTGATCTCTTCTTGAAGTTGTTTGTAGCGTTCTTAATGTCTTGAGAGCTTCAAGTGTTGGATTGGATTGGTTTGGAATGCAGCAGAGTAACGGCGTTTGAAGGAAATGAGCCCAAAAGTTCCCCTCTAGTTGGAGCTAGGGTCGTATTTATAGGCAATTCTAGGCAGGAAACATTACCAAGTCCTAAGTCGTAACCGACCTAAGTTGGGTCGTGGACGACTTAGACTAAGTCGTGGGTCAGTTGTCATTTAAATGCTGGGTCGAGACTTCTTAAAGGCATCCTTGCTGAACCCTAGATATATCACAAGTCCTAAGTCGCAAATGAGTCAACCAGTCCTCTCATAAGCGATGCGGCATTGAACCTTAACTTCGTAGTCTTAAGT
The DNA here is from genome assembly GCA_030765085.1 of Allium cepa. Classification (NCBI taxonomy): domain Eukaryota; kingdom Viridiplantae; phylum Streptophyta; class Magnoliopsida; order Asparagales; family Amaryllidaceae; genus Allium; species Allium cepa. Next base: position 379,719,434 of record CM060928.1, on the reverse strand, counting down.
CGTGTACGACTTACCATATGTCGTAGGTCGTGACCGACCTAAACTGATTCTCGGCTTGTGGCTTAACTGGAGTTAACGAGTCATGATGCGGTATTGAATTTGCCTCTGTAGCCTTAGGTCGTGAACGACCTAGCAAAGGTCGTAAGTCCGTCACGACTTAGGTGTAGTCGTCTTAACTCCTCGTCCCCTGAGTCGTTAAGTCATAGTCCCTTTAGGTTGTTGGGCCGTTACTCCCTTGGGTCATTTAGGTTGTAATTTCTTAAGTCGTAAACTTCTTTAAGTCGTGCCATCCTTAACTAGTAAGATTGTGCAGACCTTAGGTCGTCAGGCCGTAATGTTCTTAGGTTGTGAAGGCCTTAAGTCGTAGACCTTATCTCGTAGACTCTTTAACCCGTAGAGGCCTTAAGTCGTAGACCTTATCCCATAGGCTCTTTAACCCGTAGAGGCCTTAAGTCGTAGACCTTATCTCGTAGGCTCTTTAACCCGTAGAGGCCTTAAGTCGTAGACCTTATCTCGTAGACTCCTTAACTCGTAGAGGAAGCTGGGTTAACACTTGCCCCTCGAAGCACATGCCTTAAGTCGTAAGTCGTGTGCTTCGACTCATCATAACCCTGGTGTGCCGATTCGAGTTCCACTTCCCTGAGGTATAAAATGCTTGGGTCGTTCCTCCTATTTCCTTCTTCTCATTGCTTACCCCTGAGCTATTTCTGCCATTAACACGTCCTCGAGCTTTTGGAAACAAATTCAACCAGTTCATCATACCGTTGATTCAGTCCCCATAATCCTCATCATCGCATCGCGTAAGTAAATCCGCAGTTCGTTTGATTCCGCGATAGCCATTAACTTGCAAATCTGGACCCCTCATTGACAACTTTAATCCAGTTCCTTATACCACGCTTCATCACGATTGTTGCCACGATCGATTGCTGGTGAGCTCGAGGAAGTTTGGTTAGGTTTTGGATAATTCGCGAGGAGAAGATAATGGGTTTCAATCTATTTATATTTTATTTTTATTAGGCTGTTAGGGGTTTGGAGAAGACGAGATAATAGTTAGTGGGTTCATCGGTTTAGGGGTGAGACGGTTTATGGGTTTAGGAGTGGAGATAGGGTTATTCGTCTAGTTGAGGCATGAGTTTTAGGTCATAACTGAGTTAAGACTTAGAAGAATTCGTATCTTTCTGACTTGAAGTCTTGTCTCTCTTTTATGACTCACGATTCAAAGGATTACCGACTCAAGGCATCAACGACTCAAAAGTGAAGCGACCTATCCTGTCTCTCCTCATAATCATTTAGGTCGTGGACGAGTCAACCAGAGAACCAACGACTTAACTTAACCCGAAGGAAAAATTCTTAACTCGTAGACGAGTTAGCACTTAAGTTGTTGTCGAGTTATCACTTGAGTCGTTTACGACTTACCTCTTGAGTCGTCTACGACTCAGCACTTGCATTTTTAAACTCTGCTTAGACCTTGAACTGTTGCATGGATTTTGAACTGTTGAACTTTGCTGCATTCTTTTACAGATTACTTTAACTTGTGGGTTAACAATCTGTTTAATATGATATTTACAGAAAATTGGGACGAATATACTGCCATCGACCGCCCACATCAAATGACAGATTAGCTAATAACAGATAATTAACTTAAATAAATTGTGTGAACGAAGTGCCATCGATTTCAAGTAGAATATTAAAGCAACACTGAAATAGTCAATTGAAACTGACCAGCCTGCACTAATATTATGCTTGAACTTTAGATTAACAAGTTCTGAAATTACTGTAGTCGATCAATCGTCGACCAGTTTAACTCCAGTTATATTTACTTGTTATTTTTATCAGTTTTGCACGACACTTCACACTTTTAGGAAACGTGCACCTTCATATTTGAATATCCAGTTGCTTGTGTAGAATGACTTCTCAGGAAGAAGATGCAACAGTTCAGACGGGAGAGGCAACTGTTCTTCCAGCTCCACTAGTTAATCCTCCCGAAAGAGTTCCTACTACACTATCATATAATGTTTTTCGCCAGCTGTGTGCTCAGTTTGGCATTGCTGAATCAGATGCCATTCTTCCTGAGAGAAGTAACACTGCTGACATAGCACCTTCTGGCTTTGTGACAGTTAACCGACAAATGTGCCTAAGTGGGGGCGTTCCTCCTTTTAATGACTTTTTCCAACAACTTCTTCATCAATTGGCCATTGCTCCATCCCAACTACACCCCAATGGCTACGCCATTCTAATGGGGTTGTGTGTGCTATTTAGGAGAACACTTGATCGACTTCCGAGCTTTGATGAAATTTGTTACTTATGCTCCTTTACCCGGACCAAAGATCATCCTTCTATTACTGTTGTGAGAAGCGCCCGAAACCGCAAATTAATTGGTGGCCTTCCTGACACTGCTCACGGGTTTCTAACCCAGTTCTTCTTCGTTCGTTGCCCCCCGGGGTTTTATGCTCTGTGGAGGGAAGGAAATAAGATCACCCATCCTTGCTTCGTTTGTTATCTGGCCTTTGTGAGACTGACCTGCTAAGTGTTAATTCTGCTTCTTTTTATTTTCAGCGCTGCCTCCTCCCTCTAGGAATCCCAGTCACAAGTCGACTTTTGAGAGGCTTAAGGCCGTGCCGGTTGAGGAGAGAGATATTCAATTTCTGTTGAAAGATGAGTTTCTGCATCAGTACGGACTTTTGCATACTTCTCGTTCTACACGTCCTCATGAAATTCCAGACTCCCCAGCTAGAGTGTTGGATGCCTCAGTTTCTACTAGCACATCCATATCTAAAGGACCTGCTCCTGAGGCTTCGCTAGTGAAGTGTTCCACTTCTGTTGATGCTGCGGGGCCATCTGACAAACTTGCCCCGGTTATCGAGGAAGAAGAGCCTCAGGGATCTTCCCATCATTCACAAGAATCTGGTGAAAAAGCTGAGAAATCCAGTCCCATTAAGCAGAGCAGGGACGATACCTTCGAAGGACTGAGCAACCTTTTTGCTACTTCACAAGAGATCTTTAAAGAAGATCCTATCACTGCCGGGATTTCTTCTTCAGTAGTTGAAGCTACTTCTACTTTGCAACAGTCGCCGTCGACTCAAGAGTTGACGCTATCTATTACACCCACAACTACTCCTCAATTAAAGAGTGGTTCGTAGATTGATGCGCGTAGTTTGCACATCACACACACTTAGAATTCCTGGCACTTTTATGCTCTCTCTTTTTTAACGTTTGAAGGATTCTCAAGTTTTATTTCTTCTTTTTCAATTTTAGGTTTACCAATGAGGCGAGGCAGCTCGTACTATGATGACTTTCAGCGATATGGGAAACGCAGCCAGTATGGCTATCAATCCTATCCTCCTATTCATAGAGAGACTGATGAAGAAAGGGCAGCCCGGAAGGCTCGGGAAAGACGTGATTATGAAGAACGCTTTGGAAGACCAGACAGTCGACATGATTCCTCCTACAGAGAGAGTGACTCCCTTAAACGCAAATCTCATGATGATAGAGGGAAGAGTCACACAACTGATGACTCGAGTAAACGAGCCAAAGTTATTGAGGAGCCAATGCCTGCGCCTTCAGAGAAGATTACTGCTCCTACTTCTTCCACTTCTTATTCTCAAAGGGAGAGTGTGCTTCTTCAACAGGTGCGGGATGCTCATGCCGCGCAAAGGGATGCTGAGGCCAAGGCTGATGAGTTGGAGCAGATTATAGAGGGCAACCGTACTGACATTACTCAGTTACGAGGACAAACTGGCCTTCAGGCTGCAGAGATTGAAAAATTGAAAGCCCAGTTATCCAAAGTCAAGAGAGAGCGGGATGAGGCTGTTGCGGGCAGAATTACAGCTGAAGAGGCCCATGAAGCTACCAAAGCTGATATTGGCTCGACACTATTTGATTTCTACTTGCAATGTATATTAGGGCGTGGCAGTCTTGCATTCCTGGGCCCCAAGTATGAGATTACCCTGGCCGAAGTGTGGGAGGCCGCACTAGATATGTTTAAAGGGGCCGGGTACACTGAAGAGGAGTTGGAGGTGCACTACTTAGACTTTGAAGCTCACGCAGCTCTTGCCAGAGGGAAGGAGCAACTCGCCAGATCGCGGGTTGAAATAGTGGGGGAAGAGCATCAAGAAAAAGAAACAAATTTGACTGTTCCTGTCCCTCCTTCAACTTCGGTCGATGCTGGCATTATTGGCTCTAGCTCTTATGTACCGATCCCTGCTCAAACTGATACCGGGGCCAAAATTACTCAAGTTACAGATGAATCGCAAGAGAGTGCTGAAGCCCCGGACTATGAAATTGATGTAATAAAGACAACTTCTGCAGGTAATTCCACTGTAAATTTCGCTCAAGTGGATTGCTCATTTACTTCACATGGGTTTAATGAGCTCCTTGACTATTTTCTCAACCTTGATGAGCCTTCATCTCCTCTCTTTACTGACTTTAACCTCTTTTCTTCTACAGAGAAAGTATCAAGCACCGCTCAGATTTCTCCTCCTCCGGTTATCCCTCCTCCTTCTCTCCAGGTGGCTCCTCCTTCTGCTTCTCAGCCCGGGTCGCAAGAGGAACAAATAGAAGCCCTCCATGGTTTAGACGATCCCATCGCTTCGCAAGAGCATAGAGACGAGGGACTTGTAGGAGGTGAGATATCCCCGTAGCGGACCCCTTCTGATGACATAACTTTGTCTAAACTTGCCACTCCGGGAATTGAGTCTTCCTCAAAGAGGAGGAAAAAGCACGGAACGTCAAAGAGGAGGGGGAAGATAATCACCGTTACTGAAGGGGAGCCAGAAGTTGGACCAGCTGCACCTACCCCTCCTTCTTCCCTTGTGCCAACTGACCGGCCTGAAAAGCTAATCATTCGGCCGGGAAAAGGGTCCAAAGGTAGTAAAAAGAAGTGAACATTTTAGCTTTTTGCCTTTTGTATGTACTGGTCGAGAATTGTGCGGGTACCGGCCCCCGCTTTTCTTTATTTTGAAACCTGTACCTGCATTTCAACTGAATAAAATGATCCTTTGTTTGTACAGACTTCTGTTTGAATGCATTTATTATTCATTTTTGCACAAGTTTATTTATATGATATTGCAGCGGGCTTATGGTATGTTGTTTGAGTATTACTTTACTGATGCAGCTATACTATTATACCATGTTGCCCCCATACCTTAAGTTTGCTGCAATATCTTATACTTAGAGGGGACTTGCACTCTTATTTGCTAAAGAATAATTATTTTATTCTTTTTAAAGAAATTTTTTGTAGAGTACAACTCCCTTCGTATAAGTTTCTACGCTTTGTCGTTCGAAGAAATCACTTTTTTCTTTTACTTATGTGCATATTTTACCAAGTGAATTCTTCTGTGTGGTAAAGCGGGCCTCTGAAGGGCACTTTAACTTTTTTTTTATATACAAAGTTGTACCTCTGAGGAGGGATTTTTCACGTTTCAACACTTGGAAGTTTTATTTCAATCTCGGTGAAACGTGTACCTCCAAAGAGTTGTGCCTTTGAAGAAAGCCTTTTCACGTTTCAACACTTGGAAGTTTTATTTCAATCTTGGTGAAACGTGGGCTTCCGAAGAGGTCTTTCTTCTTGATTGTGTCCCCGTGAGGGGGTTGTACCTCTAAGGAGGGATTTTTCACGTTTCAACACTTGGAAGTTTTATTTCAATCTCGGTGAAACGTGTACCTCCAAAGAGTTGTGCCTTTGAAGAAAGCCTTTTCACGTTTCAACACTTGGAAGTTTTATTTCAATCTTGGTGAAACGTGGGCTTCCGAAGAGGTCTTTCTTCTTGATTGTGTCCCCGGGAGGGGGTTGTACCTCTAAGGAGGGATTTTTCACGTTTCAACACTTGGAAGTTTTATTTCAATCTTGGTGAAACGTGTACCTCCAAAGAGTTGTGCCTTCGAAGAAAGCCTTTTCACGCTTCAACACTTGGAAGTTTTATTTCAATCTCGGTGAAACGTGGGCTTTCAGGAAGGTCTTTATTTTGTCTTTGCATTTCAACCTTGGTGAAGTGAAATTCCGAAGAGCGGTTGTTACACTTCAACTCCCGGCGAAATGTGCCTCCGAAGAGGGCTTTTATTTTGTTTACATTTCAACTCTGGTGAAGTGAAATCTCGAAGAGCAGTCATAACACTTCAACTCCTGGTGAAATGGGCCTCCGAAGAGGGCTTTTATTTCGTTTGCATTTCAACTCTGGCGAAGTGAAATCCCGAAGAGGGGTCATAACACTTCAACTCCTGGTGAAATGTGCCTCAGAGAGGGTTTTCATCGCCTGGAAGTTACTCTCTCATGGTTGGAGGGTCATGACTCCTCCAATCTTTTTTTGTTGAGTAGAGAACTTTCTTTTTTGTGGCGTATGACCCATTAGTGGTCTTTATCCTCCGAAGAGTTGTGTCTCCGAAGAGGACTTGTGCTGCCGATGATGGCTTTGGTTGTTCCTCTGTTCACTTGCTTATGCCTTTTCAATGATCCTCTGCCTCCTCTTTCTTTTTTTTTTCTTTTTTTTTTGGTAACTTGTTTAATCCAAGGAAGTGCGCTTCACTGTCAGGCAATTTCGTGAGAACGAGCACTAGCTTCTTAATTGGACGTTTGTTTGTTTAAACGATCTCAATTTATTAGCAAAGACCCGTTTCTGTCGAAATCATAGGCCGTTCAATTGAAGTACTTCCTATCTAGGATTTGAATTCGGGGCTTTTGTGACTTGAAATTTGGCGAGAATCACTCGGTCTTTTTACGTGCAAGTTTCACTTCCATTGTCTGCAAAAATTTAAATCGACATTTCAGCAATACATTCTATGTACTTTTCATATCGAAAATAAAGCAAACATGTAATAGGAATAAGGAACACAAGATTTATAGTGGTTCGGCCAGGAAATTGGGCCTACATCCACTTTATATTCTTTCATTATTTACTTGCATCAATTTTACAATTGCTTTCAATTACAAGAATCATACATTCATAATTCTTTTTACAATATTTCAACAAAATTTTCAAGTAAAGTATGGACGCAAATGGTTGCTGTTCCATGCCCTTGGAATTTGATCTCCATCAACAGTGGTGAGTTTGAATGTGCCGTCAAGAAGCTTCTGACCTATTACATACGGTCCTTCCCAATTTGGCCCAAACACACCTGTCGCTGTCATAATTCTCTTCAGGACTAGGTCTCCAATCTCAAAGCTGCGTTGGCGAACTTTGGAATTAAAATGTCTGGCTATTCTTTGCTGATGAGCTGCAATTCTGAGATTAGCCTCATCTCTTTTTTCATCAAGGAAGTCTAGCGCTTCAAGCTGTAGCCTTTCATTTTCTGCTTGGTTGAAATGGATCCTTCTGTGTAAAGGAACCTCTGTTTCTACCGGGATCATTGCTTCCGACCCGTATGCTAATGAGAAAGGAGTGTGCCCAGTCGCAGTTTTGTGAGTGGTTCTGTATGCCCATAGTGCAAGTGGTAGCTTATCGACCCAACCACCTTTTGCTCTTTCGAGTTGCTTTTTGATGGTTGATTTGACGATCTTGTTTACTGCTTCCACTTGCCCGTTTGCCTGCGGATGAGCAACTACTGAAAAGCTTTTCTGGATTTTGAATCGCCTGCAAAAATCTTGGAATTCCTCGCTTTCAAACTGAGTACCATTGTCTGTGATTATTTTCTGAGGCGCACCATACCTGCAAATGATATTCTTGGTCACGAAACTTATCATTTTCTTAGAGGTGATAGTAGCCAATGGTTCAACTTCAGCCCATTTAGTAAAATAATCAACTGCAACAATAGCATATCTAATCCCTGATTTGGCAGTCGGTAGCGGCCCAATGAGATCCATTCCCCAAATTGCAAATGGCCATGGACTGACCATTTGTGTGAGTTCAGTTGAAGGTGCTCTAGGAATTTTTGGCAAATCTTCGGCATTTGTCACACTTTCGGGAATAGCTTGCAGCATCATGATTAATTTCTGGCCAAAAATATCCGTATCGGAGAATTTTCTTTGCTAATGTTTGACCACCTGAATGATCACCACATTCTCCTCCATGCACCTCAGCTAGGATTGTTTTGGACTCTTCCCTGGATACACATCGAAGCAATGGCATTGAGAATCCCCGTCTGTATAATCGGCCATCCTGAATTACATAGCGAGTAGCTTTCCTTAGTAGCTTTCGTCTCTCTATCGAATTTTCTGGCAGAGAACCTCTGAGTAGGTAGTCCAGTATTGGAGTCATCCATGACTCTTGTTCTTGAGATACATTCATAATCCAGTCAATATCCATCTCGTCTATACTTGGTGCTGAAAGGACTTCTACGGGGACCAATCCCAATAGTTGAGCTTCACCAGAACTTGAATACTTTGCGAGGGAATCTGCCTTCATATTCTCTTCCCGAGGAATGTGGCTTATTGAATAGTGATCGAGCTCACACAGAAGTTCCCAAGCCTTCGACAAGTAAGCGGGCAGGTTTCCCCCTTTCGTTTGAAATTCCTTCTTGACTTGGCATACAATAAGCTGAGAATCGCTAAAGATCTGTAATGCTCGTATGTTTAGTTCTTTAGCGATTTTCAGTCCTGCGATAAGAGCTTCATATTCGGCTTCATTGTTTGTTGAAGGAAATTCCAATCTTAGTGCATAGCATAATGACCGACCTTCAGGAGTCTCAAGTACAACTCCGGCTCCAGAACAGTAATCATTTCTTGCACCATCGACATATAACTTCCACTGGATAGGGGAATTGTCGAACGTTTCTTCCTCACTGTTACCCTTATCTGTAAATTCTGCAATGAAATCCGCTAAAGCTTGTCCATTGATCGCTTTCCGGGGATGATAAGTGATGTCATACTGACTGAGTTCAATATTCCACTTTAGAAGACGACCCGAAGTTTCAGGGCGAAACAGGACTTGCTTTAAAGGTTGATCAGTGAGGACTCTGATAGGATGAGCTTGAAAATATTGCCTCAATTTCCTGGACGCAATTAGTAAGCAATAGGCGAGTTTTTCCAACTTAGAGTAATTCATCTCTGCCCCAGTGAGTCTTTTGCTGATATAGTAAACTGGATGTTGAATCCTTTTGTCTTCCCGTATCAGCGCTGCACTTAAAGCGTGTGATGATACTGCCAAGTATATAAGAAGATCCTCGCCATCGCCAGGCCTAGAAAGTATTGGAGGCGTCTCCATATGGCGAATCAATTCATCAAAGGCTTTTTGGCATTCGGGAGTCCAATTGAAGTTTTTCTTTCCTTTCTTTAGGGCGTCAAAGAATGGGATGCATTTATCTGTGGCTTTGGAAATGAACCGACTCAAGGCGGCAACTTTTCCATTGAGACTTTGCAATTCCTTCCTTGTTCTAGGAGCTTTGACTTCTTTCAAGGCAGTAATTTGAGCTGGACTAGCCTCAATGCCCCTAGCGCTAACGATAAACCCTAAGAATTTTCCGGACTCGACCCCAAACGTGCATTTCAGAGGGTTAAGCTTCATTCTGTATTTCTGGAGGATTGCGAACATTTCTACCAAGTGTTCAATGTGATCCGCTGCTTTCTTAGACTTTACTAACATGTCATCGACGTAGACTTCCATAGTTTTGCCCAACTGCGGTTTGAACATAGCATTAACAAGTCTTTGGTAGGTTGCCCCTGCATTCTTCAAACCGAAGGGCATAACTCTGTAGCAATAAAGACCAACATCGGTGATAAAGCTCGTGTCCTCCTGATCCGGTTCATGCATCATGATCTGATTATATCCGGAGTAGGCATCCATGAAAGATAACAATTCATGCCCCGCTGTTCCATCTACCAGTTGATCGATCCTGGGTAAAGGAAAGCAATCTTTGGGGCAGGCCTTGTTCAGATCTGAAAAATCGATGCACACTCTCCATTTTCCATTAGCTTTCTTAACCAACACAGGATTTGAAACCCAGTTCGGATATGTAGATTCTCTGATAAAGTTATTTTCCATGAGTCGATCAATTTCCTCTTTTAATGCTGCTGACCTTTCTGGACCTTGGGTTCTTCTTTTCTGTTTTACTGGTGTAAACTTTGGGTCAATATTCAGAGCGTGTACTGCAACTTCTGGAGATATTCCACACATATCAGCATGAGTCCAAGCGAAGACATCCAGATTTGCTTTCAGGAATGATATCAAGATATTCTGAATTGACACATTAAGTTGTGAACCCACATTCAACACCTTATTTGGGTCCTTCGGGTCAACAGGTACCGATACCGTCGTTTCAACCGGCACTACTCTATTCTCCCCTGCACTGGCTTTTCTGGGATCCATCTCTTTCCGTGCCCCGCTATGCTCGCCAGTGCAGGGTCCGCCCCGTAATTGCTACAAGGCTGGCTCTTTGATGCAGACCGGGGTGGCCGCATCCTTTCCCATTTCCCTTTTTCTTGACTCTCGCAACTCTGTCAAATAGCACTCTCGCGCAGCATTTTGATCCCCTTTTATAACTCCTACTCCATTGTCTGTAGGGAATTTAATAGTGAGGCACCACGGGGCTAGGATAGCTTTGAACGCTGCGAGCGTTGGACGGCCAAGGAAAGCATTATAAGCAGAAAATTCATCGACAATCACAAATGTTTTCTTGCGGACCACTTTCCTTTCTCCTTCCCCAAGTTCTACTAGCAGATCGATGGTTCCTATTGGTTGCTTTGGCTCCCCGGTGAAGCCAGCGATCTTCTGCGATGAGGCTTGTACATCGACCATAGGGATTTTCATTTGGTCGAATGTCTTCTTGAAGAGGATATTACATGATGCTCCGCAGTCAATGAGAACTCTTCTGACAATGGCCGGTCCGATACCAGCTGAGATGACCAAGGGATCTAGGGTAGGAGCTTCGATACCTGAGGAATCTCTGGCTCTGAAAATAATATCATCACTGAAAGTTTTCTGTTGTTTCAGGGGCGTAGTGTCTTCTAAAACAAAGACGTCTTCTTCGGCTGGAACATATTTCAAAGCCCTGGCATATCTCTCCATCTCTCCCCAGCTCTTGCCAGCTAGGTGAGGCCCTCCTGTAATGACATTGATAATGGGCCTTCCAGATTCATGCCCCGTAGCTTTCTCACCTATTCTAGGCTGATGAACAGGAGCCTGTTGCCCCTGACTTGACGATGCAGGATTGTTGCTATTCTTTTTCATGAATTGCTGCAGCTTGTTTTCTCTTAGCAATTCTTCAATCAGATTTTTCAACTGGCGGCATTCATCGGTCTCATGACCGGGTTGATTATGGAAGCGGCAGAACTTCCCACTTTGTATAGCCTTTTTTCCGGTCCTCAAAGGGATAGGTTTAGGGAGGTCAACAGAATCTTTAATGGCAAGGAAGATATGCTCCGGCGTGTCTGATAAAGGAGTATACTCTGATGGCTTGAAGGATCGGGGCTTCTTCAGATTACTCTGTTTCTTCCCATTGTTATTTTCCCTTTTTTGCCCAACAGATTCATTCTTGCGTGGAGCAACAGTGTTATCTTCAGCTTTTTCCGACACCGCCTTCACCGGTACAGGACGGCTTTCCAGGCGTATGAATTCATCTGCCTTTTTGTAGAACTTTTCGAGGGAGGTTGGCTCCTTCATGTTTAGCCATTTCCCAAATTCGCTCGACTTATCAATAGCCCTCATCAGATAAGTCAATATCATTCGCGGTTCAGCATTGTCCACCTCTGCCAGCGCTATATTAAAGCGGTTCAAGAAAGATCTGATAGATTCACCAGGATTCTGTTCTATACTTGACAACGACATGATGTCCTTGGCCTTTGAAGCATATAGTCTGAACTGTTCCTTGAACTTTCGGGTCAAGTCTGAAAACTGATCAATAGATCGGACTGGCAACTTAGTGAACCACAGTAGAGCCACACCCTCAAGGTACACGGGGAAATATCGGCACTTTATCTCGTCAGAGGCTCTGGCACCTGTCATGTGCCAATCATATTTATACAAGAATTCATTCGGATCACTTGTCCCTTTGTAAGCTGGAATAGTTGGAGGGACAAATTTCCTTGGAAATTCCGCCTTTAAGATTTTCTCAGTAAATGGAGTTTTACTTGGGGCGAAACCCCATTCTTTCTCATCTTCAACCCTTTGCATACTTTCTCTCATGATTTGCCGGACCATTCCAGAAAGATACTCCTCATCATGTCGAGTTCCAGATCCACCAACCTCAGGAAGCGTTTGCTCAAAGGGACTGGCAGCCCTTTCTGGAGCATTCCTTTCATTAGCATCACGAACGTTGCCAGCATAATTCCTTCCATTACCAGCCGGTTGATTGTTTGCCCCGAGCAAATCATTCAACTTATTCAGAATTAGAGCATTTTGGGCACTCTGAGCCTCTAATTGTGCATTCTGGGCGTTTATCTGCTGGTTCATCCCTAATATTACAGCATCCAACTCCGCTTTCGTAACCCCAACAGACGGAGTGGGTTGATTAGGTACAGGAGAAGCGGAGGTTCCCTCTTGAATATTCCCAGATCTGACAGATCTACTCTTCCTTCCAGGAGCCATTATCTCGGATAGACTTCTGGTTTTCAGGGAAATTCTCTCTACAAACCTCTGTGAAGCAATGATGATAACTTGCCTGAGTTCAATTCTCAGTGAAAGCACCAAAAATGTTAACGCTTAAATTTGAACGCTAACACCCCCGTGTATGAGTTGTAGTTGTGAAAGCACCACCCGACGACTCGGGAACAGATTACAAGCAGATAATACTAGAAAAGCGGTAAACAACAACAATTTTATAGTGGTTCGGCTTTAGGGTATAGCCTACGTCCACTTTAAGTATTTTTATTAATAATCTCGTTACAAGCTGATACAATTCTTCCCAAATACAATACACTTTGAATTACAAGAGACTTAGAACAAGTAGCTTAAACTTCGATGAAGATGAGAGTTTTCGAATCCATGTTGGATGTATGTGATCTCTTCTTGAAGTTGTTTGTAGCGTTCTTAATGTCTTGAGAGCTTCAAGTGTTGGATTGGATTGGTTTGGAATGCAGCAGAGTAACGGCGTTTGAAGGAAATGATCCCAAAAGTCCCCCTCTAGTTGGAGCTAGGGTCGTATTTATAGGCAATTCTAGGCAGGAAACATTACCAAGTCCTAAGTCGTAACCGACCTAAGTTGGGTCGTGGACGACTTAGACTAAGTCGTGGGTCAGTTGTCATTTAAATGCTGGGTCGAGACTTCTTAAAGGCATCCTTGCTGAACCCTAGATATATCACAAGTCCTAAGTCGCAAATGAGTCAACCAGTCCTCTCATAAGCGATGCGGCATTGAACCGTAACTTCGTAGTCTTAAGACGTGTACGACTTACCATATGTCGTAGGTCGTGACCGACCTAAACTGATTCTCGGCTTGTGGCTTAACTGGAGTTAACGAGTCATGATGCGGTATTGAATTTTCCTCTGTAGCCTTAGGTCGTGAACGACCTAGCAAAGGTCGTAAGTCCGTCACGACTTAGGTGTAGTCGTCTTAACTCCTCGTCCCCTGAGTCGTTAAGTCATAGTCCCTTTAGGTTGTTGGGCCGTTACTCCCTTGGGTCATTTAGGTTGTAATTTCTTAAGTCGTAAACTTCCTTAAGTCGTGCCATCCTTAACTAGTAAGATTGTGCAGACCTTAGGTCGTCAGGCCGTAATGTTCTTAGGCTGTGAAGGCCTTAAGTCGTAGACCTTATCTCGTAGACTCTTTAACCCGTAGAGGCCTTAAGTCGTAGACCTTATCCCGTAGGCTCTTTAACCCGTAGAGGCCTTAAGTCGTAGACCTTATCTCGTAGGCTCTTTAACCCGTAGAGGCCTTAAGTCGTAGACCTTATCTCGTAGGCTCTTTAACCCGTAGAGGCCTTAAGTCGTAGACCTTATCTCGTAGACTCCTTAACTCGTAGAGGAAGCTGGGTTAACACAGCTAAATCTAGAAAATATGCTCGGGCTGACCCGAGCATTATAAGAAAAATAACCTCGGATCAGTCTGGTAAAAACAATGTGAGAAACACAATTAGATGGGTTTTTACTATTGTAAACATCATTCAAAATAAAGGTATCTCATAAGACATGCCCCTGATAAACACTAACGGGTTTTACCTTACAATAACCAAACCATTTTATAAAAAATATTGTGATATTATAATAATGGCTAGAGGGGAAAATAAATATATAAATATTTAAAATAGCTACAATTATTGCACTCACATTCAAAAATAGTAGGGCACAACTAAGTCCATAAGGGCACTTATAGGAGATTGGATTTCCATCAACGACAAGGCTACTGGGGTTTCGCCTACCACTGTACACCTCTAGAAAAATGTACCGAGGGTCACACATGGAACCCCTGCCAATACAGAATTAGCCGCCTTTTTAACATTTCATACCATATTACCTCATTCCCCAGGCTCCTAGGCTACTATCAATATGCACCAGCCATGGCCCCACTTTTTTCATGCGCACGCATACCAAATCCATAAATATCAATCTAGATTAATCTTAATAGTAACAAACCACATAGCTCTACTGCATATCCCATGTTTCAGTCATTACTGGGCTGCGAGGCTTGTTTGGTCATGATTACCTTTTTCCTTTCTAGAATTCCCAATTGGAATGCTAACACTACTCCCCATGCAATAATACAATACTAGCATTCGTCCATACAAGTTGTTCAGAGTATGAACAAATCGAAGGCACTACTTCAACTACATCCATTTTGAAATCACCTTTAGGATTAGTAGCAAGTAGCCCTTGCACTTCAAATAACTCCATCTTCGATCCCATCATCTCAAACCAGTCCCGAATCTCTTTCAAAGCATGGAATGCGCATATGGTTTTATAGTGGTTACAATTTCGAATCATCTCATATAAGTACGCTCCTCCGCTGACCGGTGGCTCCAAACCAAATCGATCGTTTATGTAAACTCAACCATAGTTCTTTTTGAAATAATCAAACAACGCGTAAGAGCATATATCACCTCCTAACTATTTAAGCAGATGGATTTCCTTATTATTTGTCCTAGGAGAACAATGGGTGATTTATATGCACAGTACATCATCGAAGATGACTGTGCCATATAACTCCCGTGTTTCTACCAGATATTTCCAGAGTTATATTTTTGGTCAATCACTGATAGTCGATTATTTAATTACCAAATAAATAAAAATTAACATAGATTTAATTCAATGTGGGATCCACTAAGCCTTTAAAAATTAATCTTTCATAAATTAAATCTCTTTTCAATCATTTGATTCAAAATAATCACAGAAGGTATATATTCGCAAACCCTTTATATTCCTTTCAACACATGGAATAACATTCATATACTTATCTCGCTAGTATAAGTATATTGACAAAACTTAAGGAGGATTTTCTCTTTTCCAAATTCATATTTAAATGGACCAAAAAATATATTATTTAAAACATCGATCTTTTTAAACCAAACCATTATCCTTCGGTGTTAAGTATGGAAAGAATGTTCCATACCACCATAATTAAATAGGATTATTTATCAAAATCAAAATCATTCTTTTTATAAAATCCCCTATTCATAAGCCCATTTCAAACTTCCAAATCCTTTTATAAATCCCCAGGTCAATTTATAAAACTTTCTTTGTAAATCTCTAAAATTATTTATAAAGTTCCTTCTATTTATAAGACTCTTTCATATTTATAAACTCTTTTACAAACCTTTCTTTATAATGGCTTTATAACATCATTTTATAAATCCAAAGCTCATTTTTATAATATCCTATATATTTAATACAAAACTTGGTAATTTTCTAAAAATCACTTACAAATCCATTCTTTTATTTATAATTATAAACTATCACCTGCAAAACTTCTTTACAAAATATTGTTTATAAAACTCCTTTACAAAATATCATTTGTAAATTTCCTTTAGTAAATCCTTTTTGATTAGGAAAACCCCCTCTTATAAAGCAGTTAATTAACTTTAGATATCACTGATAAAATAATTAATTAACTTCAAAAATCATTAATAAAATAATTAGTTATCTTAAAAACATCATTAATGATATATTTGAAATCTTTTATAATTGGACAAACACTTGACCTAAAATTGTTATAAAATGGATGTTAATTTAAATCCACAGCTCTTCAAATTCGAAAAGAAGCTTAGCAACCATAATGGTACTTAGACATGATGGCATTTATTTAATTCAATTTTCCTAGTCAATTTTTGGTATTTATGTAAGCAAGCATATATGTAACTAAAATTAGGCATCGATAGCAAAGAAATCACTTATCCAATATTAATTAGTCCACATATTAATTAAATGACATATGACTAAATTTCCAAATTAATATAATGGCAGAACGGAGATTTATTCTGCTAAATAGATGTCAACAACTATCTATTTAATTTAATTTAATTATAGTAGAACGGTGTTTATTCTAATAAAAAGATGTCCCAAACTGATCTATACCATTTATAATAACAAAACCGTGTTTGTTTGGCCAAATAGATAAGACCAATGAAGGATACTTAATTTAACAAAGTTATTATTTTAAACAGCATAATTAAATTCAATCATTATTATAATATCATAAAATACTTCATCTAAACTATCAAGAAGTTATACCATATTGTTCTCAGTGATATTATGAGTCTAATGCAAAAATCTATGTATCAAACAAATTTAAAATGAGTATGATATCATATTTAAAATCAACACGTTTTGTTTATAATATTTAAACAAATAAACGAGTTTGTTTCTCACCCAAGTAACAAGGCCCAAGGCTCCCTAGCCTCCCCAACCCAAATCCATACCCGCCTTGCTATAGTAGCCTCCACCTCTCACCAAATCCTATTTGACATTCTCAATTCGAATTCTAGAAAGCCAAAGACGTGCACACACGTGCACGTGCACCACCACCCAACACCTCTGTTCGGCCATTAGTGACCATCCATGAATTCGCCTCGCCCTTCTCGACTGACCGTACCCTTTGACGCCACCAAATGCACCTCTACCAAAAACCGATCGTAAACCAAGGTACCTACACGGCCCTCTCCTTTCCACCTTAACCAAACCAGCCGCCACCACCCTCACCAATCCACCCGCCATCCCCGGCCACATCTCTGAGCCACTCCACATCTAACCCGACCTTTTAAATTATCACCGCTAAACCCAAACATGTACGCTACAAACCAAGCACATGAAACCCTAGTTCGACCTCTTCCCATAAACTCCGACCTATGGAAACTCCACCGCCACTTCCAACACCTCCATCTGGTCTCCACCTTCTTCCTAATCACCACAACTCGCCCCAACAACTTCCATGTCACCGAAATTTGTGAGATGAATGGAATCTGTTCAAAGATCACCCACAGACACCCAAGGCTTCTAAAAACCACACACTTGCCACTAAGAATCCTAACTTGACGATACAAACCCAATTATATCCTCCGATCATCATTCCGTGCTTGTCGAAAAACTGACTTTTCTCGACATCTATAGATGTTAGGCTGCATCCAAAACTACGCTCGATGAAACGTCAAGCTATTAATTTTTAAAAATATGATAGATCGAAGCAAGTAACTTTCATGAAGGAAGATTGGGGCAATTATCTACGAATTGGGAGATATAGATTTTTGAAGGGAGTTGAAGCTTATTTTTCATATATAGGAGAAAACAAAGCAGAGAAAGAAGAAGGAAAGAAAAAAAGTAGAAGGGTGAAATGAATTAGTGAAGAAGGAATTTATGAGTTTTTTTAAAAATGAGATTTTTTCCCAAGAAAAAAGAAGTTGAGAAGTTGAGATCAAGAAATAGGATGATGGAAAGAAAAGTAAAAAAATGTAAAATGTGAGTATATATAAGTTGAAATAAATAATAAAAATAAAAAAATAAAGAAGGCAAAAAATCCAAAATGCTGTCACATCACATTTTTCAACTTGCCTATCGTTTCACAAGCCTCCATAGTACTTACCATTAGAAAATATGGTGGATTTTAGAAGGACTTTGTACCTTTGATAATTTTTGCACTTAAGATTTGAAATCTATCTCTTCAGTTTTTCAATTTATATATATTTTATTCCTTTATTATTATTATTATTATTATTTTCATTTCAAACTAAAATGTTTCTTTTTAACACTTTAAAATGTTGTTTTGTAAAGTATTAACAAAGGTATTACAACCTTACATAACTTGTCATTCGATAAAAATCGAAAATCCAAAAAGGGTTTCCATCACATTTTCTATTTTCATCGAACTACCTATTTTTTTAAACCAAATTCAAAAATGAATTTTCTATCGTTAGTCATAAATTAAAAGAGGGTACCTTAATTATTAAAACCATTAAATGAATATTTAAAATAAGTCAAATATTCACCAATCAAAATGATAAAATTTTGGGTTGTTACGTTCTCCCACCTAATTGAATTTTCACATCGAAATTTCATCTCACATAAATTAAAAAAAGAAACCAGTTAATACAAAACTTAACCATTTTGCTTCCCATAACTATTACGAAAACATTTTTCATGAACCCCAACTTAAGTTCACAAACTTGTGTAGTACGCCGTCACATCCTGAGGGTATATACCACTATCTAGCTTAACCATTTTTATTCTAAATTTTTTCCCTTAAGTAAACTTAAGGTCGAATTACCTGGTTTTATTTCAAAACCCTTTTTGAGATGATATTATATATTTTAACCGTAGAAAAATTATATACAGCACGGGTAACCCCAAAATGATACTATGGACCTGGGTAATACCAAATAGTATCCTATATCCCATTAGTAGAAGGGTAATACTTAGAAGAAGTGCTAACCTTCCGAACACATCTCTTCCACATTTTTAGTTATTTTTGGTCACTCGAACTAATTATCAAAAAAATATTTATTTTATTTCAAAATTCCCCTTTCTAAAACCATGTTGTACATATTTTCGCATATAGTTTAACAAAAATATCAATTACCAACTTGCTTTTGGTTTGTTTGAATTCGAACTCGTTTCGATTGTACAATGATAAAAGGGAGTAATTTTCTAAGTGCACTACAGCATTCGCCTAGGCAAACATCCTATCATCACTCAGAAGATTGTTCAGATCATCACAAAACAATTCAAGATTCATTCCCAACAATACTCCTTACTACAAATTATCTTTCCAATATATTCCTACTTGTAAAAACATTCAAGAAATACAATTTTTTACTTTCCCTAAAAATCATTCGAAATAATAATATACATATATCCTTTTGTAAGTCAAATCATGCTCATAGGATTAAATCAAAATCTCTTTCATCAAAATTGTAACATCTCGATATTTTCAACCATTCGCATCCAAACATGCCGGATTTGACTTGCTAAAAATATCAAGTTGTTAATTTATATTTGGCAAAACTCAACATATAAAGTAAATAAATACATCACAGAATCACAGACACAGACTAATATACAATATGCAACGGAAACAAAAAGAATAGTAGCTCATGAAGCTACTATATATCTTAGAGTTAAATACGTTACAATAGAAGTTTTAAATACAATAGTCAAATGCAAGATAAGAATATCTCACTGGAATCATTTGAATAACTCCAAGCTGAAAAGATGTAGATGGATCCCCAAACGGAGCTCCAACTCCAAAGGTGAGTCTCAAAAGCTGTATCACTCAGTCTGACCCGAGCGTAAATGTAAAGGCCCGCAAATCCGTACCCCTTTTGAGTTGGTAAAATTTCACAACAATTCAGCCCAAAGTGGCATAAATGTACGAGTCTTCGGGTTTAAAGAAGAAAGAGTAGAAGAAGAAACAGAAACAATAACAGAATCTCACATATCGCAGCGGAACAAATATAATAGATAAATGAATAATCTTTAAAACAAAGAACTATATCAGTTATTACATTACATCACATTACATTATCAGAGTGTTACAACAACAAACAGCAGAAAAGAATATAACATATACTAGTGATATGCTTCGCCATCCAGCTTGCTCCTAATCTCCACAGCATCTCTTTTTGACTTCGCTCCCGAATAACTGCTAACTCGATTCTAGGCTGCCCATGTGGAAAATGATGGGCACCTAGAGTTTAGGAAGGGAACAATAAACTCCAGGTCAGTCGTGGGACTGGTGTGAGATCGTAAAAATAGTTATTATTTAACAAAAGAAAACAAAAGAGGAATAAAAGAAATTCGCAATGCTTTTTGGAAAATGAAACTACCATAAGGCCTCCCGGCACACACACAATGCAATCGCAGACTTGGGGGAGATTACTGCTTATGATAGTTAAACATGCTTGATCCGCAAAAATCCTTTTTAATATTATCATTAGTGCATAGTGTGGAAAACATTTCGAAAGTATAATATTAACCTTAACCAGCATAGGTACGATTATATTATGTCGGCTATAGCTACCTCCTGAGGAGGCAGGTTATACAATTGCAATCGTAAAGGGCTCGTATTGTTTCTTTGGATTTCCAACAAATGGTCAGGCTAAAGAACTTCCTATGCCACATGGGTACGCCTCTGGAGGGACATCCCGAGAGCCTAACCGGATCTTTGCCAACACAAGGCCGGGTTACCTCTGCAACTAGGTAACTACTACACGAGTACCGCATCCCCCGGTCATTTGCGACCTTTATCCGAGGATCCTCAACCACCAAACAACAACCACAAAGTATAATAAATTTGCGGCAACAACATAGGTAAAATGTCCGGGCTCCATTCCATGATATTACCCTTTTCCAGAAGGAAATGACATACCCTCAGAGGGAGCTACCCCTAAATAACCTTGTCGCATCCTTCCTGTTTTGACCATTTTCGCGTTGTGAGGTCCGACGAGGTCTCGTCCACAAAGATACACTTTTCACAAAGTCATGCTTTGATCAACAAATGAACAGCAGCACTTCGTATGCCACATTACCAAATTGGGAATGTATCACAAATAACCATCAACTACATAACCTCTAAGCTCGTACATCTCAGAGAAGGGTGTTAAGCTAAGAGAATAGATTCTCTGCCACCAACAGAAATGTATTTGATAGAAAACAGCTTTACATCTCAAAGTGTAACGTCAAACACACATCCATACAAGTCCGTTTCAGGATCGAACGGAACTGAAGGCACTTCAAAGAAGCCCTTGCAAATTCGGATATTCACTAATCACGTTCGGAATCACCATCACAAAGGGTGATAAAATCTCTATATCGGAGCAACCCGGTGTAGAGACATTCGACGAGTAATCCTTTCGTTTTTGAAAATACCCGGCCTTCAACACCATCTTCAAATGCAATCCTATTTCGTCGTATCATTATTCGGAATGGGTTTTATGACACAAGGTCCTCTCCCGGCTAATCCGAATAATGAGCGCTTATTTTAAAAATAAGTGTTACATTCAAATTTCAACAAATCACAACAAAATTTCCACTTTAATCTTTTAAATAAAAGATCCATCACAATCACAAAGGTTCGATGTGGTTTTCGGATATCCACTTGGAATCCGACCCCCGGTCGCATCGAAATGCAAACGTCGTTTAAAAAGACCAGTATTGATAGTCGGTTATTTAACTATCAATTATCATTCACAACCATCACTGGATTTCAAATAATTTTCCCAAATCATTTATTTCCAGAATATCTTCGCTAGATATACCTTTATCACTTTAATATTTGAAAACAAATTTCAATTCACTTTTCACCATTCAAACCTTTGAAAAACAAATTTCAAGTCATTTTCCTCATATGGAATAAATTTCCAAATATTCATTTAAGTCCACCGAAGGTCAGCCGAGTCCAAATATTTTAAAATACTTATTTTAAATATTAGCTATGAAATCTTTATACCAATATCTTTTATAAAATTTCAAATCCAAATTAATTTTTAAATAAAATTAATAGATAGGGTACAACTACTTAAATATCCATTTTCAAAATCAAATATCAATTTAGTCTTTAAAATAATCCCTTCTATAATTAATTAAATAAATCTTCACTTTAGAGATTTGAAACCAGTTAAGAAAATAATTTATCCAAAGTATCCTTTCTAAAACCATCCTTAAAAATTTTCATTTTATATTTATAGGCTACTTCGAAATCATACTCAGCTCTCCAAGGAAAATACATTTTCCATTTCAAAATAGTTCATTCAAATCAATTAATAAATCTTTCTTGGTTTATTTTAAATTTACATTCCGAATTCGTAAATTCCTTTCACACTTTTAGAAATAACCAAATGTTTATTTTTAAAATAAATTTCCCCCCTTTATAAATTCCCATTGTGAATTTAAACTTCTAAATATCCATTGATATACGATTTTCAAATCGTTTTCCAAATAGTTATTATTTTTACCAAGTCAATTCAAATTTATTTTCTAATTTATTTTCAAAACACCAAATCTAATTGATTCTCAAATTTATTCAAATACCAAATTTATTATCTTTTGAAACAAATTCCTTCTTTTAAATTTATTCCATTTTCTAAAATTAATTAATTGTAAATTTTCTACTAAATTTCAAAAGTCCAATTTTATCTATTTTTGGTATCCTACGATTCCAAAAATATATATTCGGCTAAATTTTAGCCTTCAATGATTTCAATCACAATATAATTACACAAAGATTATCAACACAACATATGAAACAAATTCAAATATTTAAGGAATCCAGTTGGATCCCTCTAACCCATTCCCCTGCATCCACAGACGTTAGCACAACAATTAAATACCAATTCCACTTCGAGGTGGAATATCACAGTATATGGAATTTATAAAATATCATCCGCTATTATGCGGCGCATAGGGTCTCATCCGCTATATAATGCGGGAAATCGACAACTCCAATATATACTATATACTACTATATGTATAATATCATCGAGTGAATAATTATTATAAATCAATCATCCAAGCACACAGTCAATCAATTTTAAATCTAACTATTCAAAATTTCAATCAGAACAATATTGATTGAGTGAGAAGATCTCACATTTTTATTTGCAATCTGTTCCAACTCATTTTCATTCCGACTTGTTTCTCCATTTTAGACCTTGTATAAACATTTATACAATTCATTAATATTCGAAATAAATCGAACAATTAAATTTCCATTTGATAATTTTTAATTTAAATTAACAATTTGGTTTTTTTAGATGAATAATTAAATTTTCATTCAATTACCTATAATAAATTATTTTTATAAACTAATATAAATTAATTTTAAACTAATAAATTTTCTTTTCTTTTTCGTATAAATTTTCCCGTTTATCTATATCTTACTATAAAATACCAGAATAAATATTTAAATATGCATATACCTTGCTGCATAATTTTTTTATTTAAACCTTATTTTAAATTTATTTCCAAATATCTATATGTATATACACACATATTGAAATTATTAAAATTCAATACCTCACGGCCCTGGCGTTCGAACATTTGGAAACCCTAATCCTTGCCTTTGCCGTTCAAACTTCGATCGACCCCACAACAATCGTCGAACCTGAGCCCTAAGCCATCACGCCTCCTCGTACTTGCTCGCCATCGACCCGACTCAGCTTCGATTATCCTCACGAAAGCTTGCCCTAACTGCCCTCCAACGATCGATTACATCTTGCCGCCTTTGACATTCGCCATCGCGAATTCAAACATGACATCGTCGCACCTGCCCACGCGTACGCGACCATTGCAACACCCCAAGTTCATCAATTTAGGCTGCGGCTGCCCCTATTCTTGTTTTTGAAATCGAACGAGGCCATATATTTTTATTTTGAACGAGCTTGATTTTTTTCGAATTGATTGGAAGAGGATAGGAGGTTTGATTTAAAAGAGGGCTGCCATTACATTTTATTTTCTTTCGAAAATCTATTTGCATGATATTAAAAATGAGATGAAGGGGAGACCGGGATAAGATGTTGCTGCGTTGAGTTAAACATGCTACAGTGCTCTTGAAAAAGTTCTAATGTTGATATATGTCAATCAGAAAAATCTATATATACACATTTAAAATTTTGAAATTTAAATTATCTCGAAGTCGTAACTTAAAATTTTGACTTTCTATCGAGGCATGCCGCCGGGCGTTTATAATGTTATACCCTTATTTCGAACACAATGGAAAAGGTTTCGAGTCCTAATTCGGTCGTATGGAGAAGTTAACTTTTTGGATCAGTTATTTTATTTAATTTTTGATATAGATTTAAAAGCGTTTTTATACCGTACGCTCATACAACAACTCCAAACACTACAAAATTTGAAATCCGATAATAATACAATGTTACGAATCCAATGGAACTGGTTTCGTCAAAATCCGAGACTACGCCTTGGAAGGCTATTTTTAAATATCGATTCAAACAATATAATTTCAAAATTGAATAAATTATTTCCAAATTCAATTCTGAGGCTTTCATTATCTTCAGTATTATCAATATGAATTTTCTAAGCCTCGAAAATATTTTTAACAAGCTAAAAATTGAAAATTCAATTTTTTACCCCTCGTTAATAAATCAAATTCAATAATTTAATTGCCAAATTCATATTTATATTCAAAATTCAAGTTAAACAAACCTCCAAATATTTAAAATCAATTAAGTATTTCATTTTAAATTTTAAAAATTTCCGGGTCATCACATCCTTCCCCCTTAAAAGAATTTCGTCCCGAAATTACTAGTTAAGAAGAATGATCCTTAACCCGTTTGTTATTTTCCCAAACTAAACAGTTTTATCAACTTACCAAAACAACTCTTTTTATTTAAGACCCATCATTAATTCAACTAACATCCCAACTTCAATTATAAGCTCCGTGCAACATTGTTTTCTTTAACAATTTAAAACTAAATTTAAATTCAAATTTTAAACTTTCAAAATTTCTCAAATTTTTTTTGACTCCCTAAATTTTCAAATTTTTTTGCCAGCGTCTCCTTTACGCGGCTAGCTCGGTACGACTACAAATGGCACCGCAGCCCTCAGATTCAAAAGGAAAACAAAACGCCAAGTGGCTAGACAAGAAAATCACCAAATTTCGTATAGAAATTTAAATACATACCTTTTTTTCGAGCAATTTAATTTTATCTTCAAAATTCCAATTCCACTTTTCCTTTTTCCTTAACATACCTGTATATCCTGATATCCATAATGTCCAATCTCAACATTCAAAAATCATTTTTGCACATTTCTTTACAAAAGTTTGAATTCTTACCTCTTATACCATTTTTTACTTCACTATTGAAGTTATATATCCATTTTCGTTCAATCTTGCATTTTCAATTTCATTTGAATTCAATTTACGATTTCAACTTATTTTAGATTCAATTTAACTTTCGAATATTAAATGTTTATCAACTATCTTTCATTCACAACTGCACTATTTTAAATTAGTTTCATTTACTAATTCATTACAAATTCCAATTCATTTTATCTCAAACCATTTCTTTATTTCATCTTAATTATCTTTAGTTCACTTCGAACTAATTTTACAACTTCGTTTTATTTCACACAATTCAAATTGGTTTTCAATATTCAATTTCAATTCCAGTGTTATTCTTTTATTCATTAAAAAAATTCATTTTCAATTCACCATTTTGGTTTATAACCACTTATATTTAAACTGGATTTCAAATTCCATATGAATTTAATTCACCTTCCATTTATAAACATTTATTCCAAAACATATTTAATTTTGTCATTTCTTCAATTAATTTCACTTACTAATTTCATTTCAATACTTCGCTTTGTTTATCACAAATCAAATTCAATTCCAATTCCAGTTCTATTTACTTACAAATTCGAAATGAATTTCAATTCAATTCACTTTCATTTATTTGCAATTGTAAATTTATTTATTCATTCACCACTTTATTTTCCACCTTATGAAATTTTATTCCATAACTATTTTTTATAAGATTCCAAAGTCTTTTCAACAATTCAAAACCATTTTTTTGAAATCAATTCAAATTATCTTTTGAATTTCCAAAGCCAACCCATTTTTCCAAACAACTTCAATTTAAAACAATTTGGCAGCAATTCCTCTCTTGGAAACTCGAAAATAAACATCGACGATGCTGCAGTCATCACCGAAGTTATTTTCCAGCGACCTAAAAGAGTTTAGAGCTTTCATCCCTTCAAAACACTTTTCCAAAACCTTTGAAAATCATCTTTAAAATCAAAAGGGTTTTAAACTTCCCAAATCTCCAAAATTTGCAAATTCTTTTCATAACATTTCCACATACTTCTCTGGAATTCCGTTTCAAATTACAAATCACATTTACAATTTATAATCTCAAATTCCATTTGTATGTGAATTTATTTTCTTAATTTTGGAGTTACGATTTCAATTTCCTGTTCAAATGATAATAATATTATCACTTCCTAACAATCAAGCAACCATATACTACTATAATAATTTATAGAAAATTAATTCCCTTTTATAGGAGAATAGTTTGGGTAAAATTATTTCATTTACCATATTTTAAAACAATATCATGTCGAATTGTTCTGTACAAGTGTTTAGAGATCCCTATCCATAAAGTTGTACAAACTATATCGACCAGAATCCATATACCACTTAATAAACAATCATCACAATGCAAAACAATTTTTATATTCACTAACAAATAGGCGCTCATATCTATTATTACACTCAAACTCATTCTAGAGTACTACAGACTCTATCTCTAATGAGTAACACCCAACAGAGCCAAGGTTGTCGCTTAACCAAATGCTCTGATACCTTATGTAAAGGCCCACAAATCCGTCCCCCTTTTGAGCTGGTAAAATTCCACAACATTTCAGCCCAAAGTGGCACAAATGTACCATTCTTTGGGTTTAAAGAAGAAAGAGGTAGAAGAAGAAACAGAAAAAACAACAGAATCTCACATATTGCAGCGGAACAAATATAATAGATAAATGAATAATCTTTAAAACAAAGAACTATATCAGTTATTACATTACATCACATTACATTATCAGAGTGTTACAACAACAAACAGCGAAAAAGAATATAACATATACTAGTGATACGCTTCGCCATCCCGCTTGCTCCTAATCTCCACAACATCTCTTTTTGACTTCGCTCCCGAATAACTGCTAGCCCGACTCTAGGCTCCCGGTGTGGAAAATTATGGGCACCCAGAGTTTAGGAAGGGAACAATAAACTCCAGGTCAATTTGGGACTGGTGTGAGATCTTAAAAACAGTTATTCTTTAACAAAAGAAAACAAAAGGGGAATAAAAGAAATTAGCAATGCTTTTTGGAAAATGAAACTACCTTAAGGCTTCCCGGCACACACACAACGCAATCGCAGACTTGGGGGAGATTACTGCTTATGATAGTCAAACATGCTTGATACGCAAAAATCCTTTTTAATATTATCATTAGTGCGTAGTGTGGAAAACATTTCAAAAGTATAATATTAATCTTAACCAGCATAGGTACAATTATATTATGTCTGCTATAGCTACCTCCTGAGGAGGCATGTTATACAATTACAATCATAAAGGACTTGTATTGTTTCTTTGGATTTCCAACAAATGGTCAAGCTAAGAAACTTCCTATGCCACATGGGTATGCCTTTGGAGGGAAATCCCAAGAGCCTAACCGGATCTCTGCCAACACAAAGCCGGGTAACCTCTGTAACTAGGTAACTACTACACGAGTACCCCATCCCCCGGTCATTTGTGACCTTTATCCGAGGATCCTCAACCACAAAACAACAACCACAAAGTATAATAAATTTGGGGCAACAACATAGGTAAAATATCTGGGCTCCATGCCATGATACTACCCTTTTTCAGAAAGAAATGACATACCCTCAGGGGGAGCTACCCCTAAATAACCTTGCCGCATCCTTCCTGTTTTGACCATTTTCGGGTTGTGAGGTCCGACGAGGTCTTATCCACAAAGCTACACTTTTCACAAAGTCATGCTTTGATCAACAAACGAACAACAACACTTCGTATGCCATGTTACCAAATTGGGAATGTGTCACTAATAACCATCAACTACAAATCCTCTAAGCTCGTATGTCTCAGAGAAGGGTGTTAAGCTAAGAGAATAGATTCTCCGCCACCAACAGAAATATATTTGATAGAAAACAGCTTTACATCTCAAAGTGTAACATCAAACACACATCCATACAAGTCCGTTTCAGGATCGAACGGAACTGAAGGCACTTCAAAGAAGCCCTTGCAAATCCGGATATTCACTAATCATGTTCGGAATCACCATCACAAAGGGTGATAAAATCTCTATACCGGAGCAACCCGGTGCAGAGACATTCGACGGGTAATGCTTTCATTTTCGAAAATACCCGGTCTTCAACATCATCTTCAAATGCAATCCCATTTCGTCGTATCATTATTCAGAATGGGTTTTATGACACAAGGTCCTCTCCCGGCTAATCCAAATAATGAGTGCTTATTTTAAAAATAAGTGCTACATTCAGATTTCAACAAATCACAACAAAATTTCCACTTTGATATTTTAAATAAAAGATCCATCACAATCACGAAGGTTCGATGTGGTTTTCGGATATCCATTTGGAATTCGACCCCCGGTCGCATCGAAATTCAAACGTCGTTTAAAAGACCAGTATTGATAGTCGGTTATTTAACTATCAATTATCATTCACAACCATCACTGGATTTCAAATAATTTTCCCAAATCATTAATTTCTAGAATATCTTCGCCAGATATACTTTTATCACTTTAATATTTGAAAACAAATTTCAAGTCACTTTTCACCATTCAAACCTTTGAAAAACAAATTTCAAGTCATTTTCCTCACGTGGAATAAATTTCCAAATTTTCATTTAATTCCACTGAAGGTCTTCCGAGTCCAAATATTTTAAAATACTTATTTTAAATATTAGCTATGAAATCTTCATACCAATATCTTATATAAAATTTCAAATCCAAATTAATTTTTAAATAAAATTAATAGATAGGGTACAACTACTTAAATATCCATTTTCTAAATCAAATATCAATTTAGTCTTTAAAATAATCCCTTCTACAATTAATTGAATAAATATTTACTTTAGAGATTTGAAACTAGTTAAGAAAATAATTTAACCAAAGTATCCTTTCTAAAACCATCCTTAAAAATTTTCATTTTATATTTATAGGCTACTTCGAAATCATACTCAGCTCTCCAAGGAAAATACATTTTCCATTTCAAAATGTCCATTCAAATCAATTAATAAATCTTTCTTGATTTATTTTAAATTTACGTTCCGAATCCGTAAATTCCTTTCACACTTTTAGAAATAACCAAATGTTTATTTTTAAAACAAATTTCCCTTTCCTTTATAAATTCCCATTGTGAATTTAAACTTCCAAATATCCTTGATATACGATTTTCAAATCGATTTCCAAATAGTTATTATTTTTGCCGATTCAATTCAAATTGATTTTCAAATTTATTTTCAAAACACCAAATCAAATTGATTCTCAAATTTATTTCAAATACCAAATTTATTATCTTCTGAAACAAATTCCTTCTTTTAAATTATTCAATTTTCTTAAATTAATTTATTGTAAATTTTCTACAAAATTTAAAAAGTCTAATTTTATCTATTTCTAGTATCCTACGATTCCAAAAATATATATTCGGCTAAATTTTAGCCTTCAATGGTTTCAATCACAATATAATTACACAAAGATTATCAACACAACATATGAAACAAATTCAAATGTTTGAGGAATCCAGTTGGATCACTCCAACCTGTTTCCCTGCATCCACAGACGTTAGCACAACAATTAAGTACCAATTCCACTTCGAGGTGGAATATCACAGTATATGGAATTTATAAAATATCATCCGTTATTATGCGGCGCATAGCGTCTCACCCGCTATATAATGCGGGAAATCAACAACTCCAATATATTCTATATACTACTATGTATAATATCATCCAGTGAATAATTATTATAAATCAATCATCCAAGCACACAGTCATTCAATTTTAAATCTAACTATTCAAAATTTCAATCAGAACAATATTGATTGAGTGAGAAGATCTCACCTTTTTATTTGCAATCTGTTCCAACTCATTTTCATTCCGACTTGTTTCTCCATTTTAGACCTTGTATAAACATTTATACAATTCATTAATACTCGAAATAAATCGAACAATTAAATTCCCACTTGATAATATTTAATTTAAATTAACAATTTGGTTTTTTTGACCAATAATTAAATTTTCATCCAATTACCTGTAATAAATTATTTTTAGAAACTAACATAAATTAATTTTAAAATAATAAATTTTATTTTCTTTTCCGTATAAATTTTCCTGTTTTTCTATAGCTTACTATAAAATACCAGAATAAATATTTAAATCTGCATATACCTTACTGCATAATTTTTTTATTTAAACCTTATTTTAAATTTATTTCCAAATATCTATATGTATATACACATATATTGAAATTATTAAAATCCAATACCTCACGGCCCTGGCGTTTGAACATCTGGAAACCCTAATCCTTGCCTTTGCCGTTCAAACTTCGATCTACCCCAAAGCAATCGTCGAACCTGAGCCCTAAGCCATCACGCCTCTTCGTACTTGCTCACCATCGACCAGACTCAGCTTCGATTATCCTTGCGAAAGCTTGCCCTAACTGCCTTCCAACGATCGATTACATCTTTCCGCCTTTGACATTCGCCATCGCGAATTCAAACACGACATCGCCACACCTACCCACGTGTATGCGACCATTGCGACACCCCAAGTTCATTGATTTAGGCTGCGGCTGCCCCCCATTCTTGTTCTTGAAATCGAACGAGGCCATATATTTTTATTTCGAACGAGTTCGAATTTTTTCCAAATTGATTGGAAGAGGAAAGGAGGTTTGATTTAAAACGAAGGCTGCCATTACATTTTATTTTCTTTCCAAAATCTATTCGCGTGATGTTAAAAACGAGACGAAGGGGAGACAAGGATAAGATGTTGTCGTGTTGAGTTAAACATGCTACAGTGCTCTTGAAAAAGTTTTGATGTTGATATATATCAATCAGAAAAATCTATATATACACATTTAAAATTTTTAAATTTAAATTTAAATTATCTCGAAGTCGTAACTTTAAATTTTGACTTCCTATCGAGGCATGCCGCCAGGCGTTTATATTGTTATACCCCTATTTTGAACACAATGGAAAAGGTTTCGAGTCCTAATTCGGTCGTATGGAGAAGATAACTTTTTGGATCAGTTATTATATTTAATTTCTCATATAGATTTAAGCGCGTTTATATACGGTACGCTCACACAACAACTTCAAACACTACGAAAATTGAAATCCGATAATAATACATTATTACGAATCCAGTGGAACTGGTTTCGTCAAAATCCGAGACTACGCCTTGGAAGCCTATTTTTAAATATCGATTCAAACAATATAATTTCAAAATTGAATAAAATTATTTCCAAATTCAATTCTGAGGCTTTCATTATCTTCAGTATTATCAATATTAATTTTTCAAGCCTCAAAAATATTTTTAGCAAGCTAAAAATTGAAAATTCAAATTTTTACCCGTCATTAATAAATCAAATTCAATAATTTAATTGCCAAAGTCATATTTATATTCGAAATGCAAGCTAAACTATCCTCCAAATATTAAAAATCAATTAAATATTCCATTTCAAACGTTAAATATTTCCAGGTCGTCACAGTAAAGCGAAACACAAACACTCAAGTCAGGATTAACATTCTTATATCAATAAATCCAACTCAAGTGAAATAACAACTGAAATACAAGTAACTCAATGGATGTTTTGGATAACCATCCTCTAAGGATCCGTTAAACTATCTACTATGTAGTAATATACGCTATTATAATAATGTCTAAAGTAAAGTATAATATATTTTAAAAATAGCGTTAAGGCGTTACCCATATCCCCTTTAAGACATTTTAGAGTGCCAATATTCTATACAGTACCGTAGTCCTTCCTAATCGGGAAGCCACCAGAGGATACTCCATAGGTACGGCACAAATCAAACTCGTACAAGGTGCGTTAGGGTAGGTGACACGACACAACTAGGCAATGCCAAGGTAGATATACCAATTATGCTTCCGGACTGGTGGTAACACATAGCAGCCACTACCGTCCACCTCGAGCCACACTCCCAAAATCAAAGGTGCACCCAATCAATCACAAAGTAATAAAATGGTAGCGAAGGAGTGTGTCCGATAAGGGGAGCTACCTCATTGGCCTGGAATGTCTCCTGTTTTAGCCACCTTATGCCAACTCACGGGAGTCGGGTCCACGTATATACCAATAGGACGTCGCCACCATCCTACTTTATTATGGAATCTCCACCATGTACACAGTTATTAAAGTGGTTTTCGGAGTTGGCAAAGAGTATAACAACTTCCAATCCCAGTCTCTTTAACAACCAAACGTTATTATAAAGCCGCGGTCATTTCAAAATAGTTTATACTTCACAACCAAAATATCATTGCCATTCCAAAACCATATCAATACGATATCATTTCCATTTCAAAACCAAATCAGTACGATATCATTTCCGTTTCAAATATATTCACTTTCAAAGTCATAGTACTTCAAAGTTATAACACCTTCTAAACTAAACACTTGAAATTAAAACACTTTCGAAACATAATACTTGAAATCATAATACTTCCCACTTAACCGATTTAAATATTAAAATAGTATATATAATAAAATTGTTTTCCTTAAATTTCCCAAATTAATTCCAAATCAACTCGATTTACAAAATTCAAATTTAATCAGATCTTAAATCATTAATTCTAATTTAGCATCTAAACAAACCATTCAAAATTATACCGATTTCAAATATAGATTTGAACCACAAATAAACCATTTCAAAACAAATATTTCAAAGTTTTAAATATTCTATAATTTCAAAACTAAATGTGATTAATTTATATATATCTTAATTCAATTTACTATTATTTAATTTTGAAACATTTACTTAATAAATTCGATATGATTTAAATAAACTCAAAGTTGAAATAATGTGTTTCATGTATCGCATTTGAGGAAATTTGTTCATGATCCCTCACTGGTTGTGGAACCAGTAATTCAAGAAGATTTGGAAGTAGAACCCAATTTAACTGTGGTCAGAAATCCAGTTCAGATTGTGGACAGAGACGAGAAGCAACTCAGGAACAAAGTGGTGAAACTCGTCAAGGTGCAATGGAGTGAGGATCCCCGAGACTGTACCTGGGAAACTCTCGATAGTGTTAAGAATGCTTATCCGGATTTATGTTCGGATAACTAGTGATGTTTGTTAGAGTAGATTGTTTGTTTGTTTGCTATTGTATGAATGATATGTATGTTTGGATTGTGAATATAAAAGATTTTGATTTAACTGTTGTTTTAATTTCGGGTACGAAATTCTTTTAAGGAGGGAGGAATGTAACGACCCGGAATTCTGATAGCATATTTTAATGAATATTTAATCTAATTTACATTAAATATAAACTTGTCAATATTTAAATTGGTGAGATATTAAATGTTTAACAGTTATGTATGTTGTATAGAAGAAAGTTTGATTTGGAAAATTTAAAATTAAATGTTTCAAAACCATTTAAACAAAATATGACATATTCAATAAAAATCAAATCAAAGACTGTATATTTTTCTTATTTGATAATTTATGTGAATACAATTTTAGTTTTTTAAAATAATTAGTTTTTAAAATAAATAAACATGGAAATATTTAACATAAATATGGAAGTGTAAAACAATATAGATATAAACATTTAACACTAGTATAAAACAAAGTCAATTATAAGAATCTTTATACATTGCTTAATACACATATAAGTTGTACAGCAATTAAGTGTTGCATCCAGGAAAAAGATAATAATAATAGTAAACTAAAAATCAAGGTAACCCAGTAATAAACATATATGTGCTTTGGTACAATTTATGGGTATAAGAACACAAAGTTTTACTTCCAATGAATAATGGAAGATCTGTAGCTTGTACAAACAAACAGGAAACTGAAACATTTTTACTTGATAAATGAAGCATAAGCATATATTAGTTGTAAGCAAATAAAAACATATAACCTGTATATGCAAGTGAATGATGCAAGGAAACAAGACAGGTTATACTTAACAAATAAAAACATTCAGGCCTAAGAAATTAGAGTCAACTTCAATATCAAACAAGTTTTTCAACTCAAAGATAATAAAAATTTAATTTCTGTAAAACTTGCTAGCCTAAAATGATAAGTATTTTGTACAACAAAGTAACAAAACATAAATATCTTTGTACTAAGCAGCAACTGTCAGTAACCATTAATAACTTGCTGTCATAATTAATAACACAAGCATTTATTAGCCAAACTTCTTGTTCAATTAGTACATAGCCGAAATCCTGATCATAATCTTCTTCTGCAGGTTATTAACTCTTAGCCAATTAAAAAGTGGGCAAACAAATAAAAACTGTCCAGTTGCAACCTGTTTTGTTCAAGCATCTATGTATACATATCACCAATAATTTTCAATTTATCCATTAACACTCAACAACTTAAACTAAAAGAAGAAGAAAAAAACTGTAAACAAACAAAGAAATAGGAACAGAAAAGAGGGAACAAAAGGGGAGTTTCAGGAAAGCTTCTTTTGCAAGTGTTTTCTTCAATACTTTCTGTTCAACAGTTTTTGGTTGGTGAGTAAACTTATATTGTTTTTTCCAATCTAAAAATTTGTATATTATCTTGCAATGATTTGTGCCTTGTTATCTGCTAAACTATTTAAACTTGAGAATTTCTATTAACTGTAACTTATGTAGTGTTCTACAGGAATCTTGAAATTTGAACAAGTTAAGCCAAGAAATTTATAATACTTATACATATCACTGTTTGAACTTGGTATTGAGCTAATTCAAATTTGTTTAGCTTAAATAAAAGCCTGTAAACATGTTGGGAAGTGTAAACAGTATGTTGTTAATACTGTATCTTTAAACTACAGGTAAAAGAAATCAAAGTTGAAATTTAAATGTTTAAATTTGTAAATCCAATATCATATTTAGTTTTCATGAACATAATTATGATTTTTAACATAAAAATAATGATTTTTAAGTAAGAAGAATAAGGGTGATTTCAAAGTGAGTTAAAATTGCTTATTTGGGAATATGTGATGATTCAAATAATTTTAGAAATTGAAATTTAGGAGGGAGCTTAATTGATACTTGTAAATGTCAGGAAAATTGTAAAAATAATTTTCGAATTCATAGATTTTGTGTTTGAATTGAAAGTAGGGTTTATGGCTTTTTTTTTCAATGCTCTGTAAATTAATTATTTCCGGCATCACAAGTCGATCGAGTTGATCGCGACTTTTGGTGGAGTTAGGGAAGGTTATGAGCGACGTAGTGGTAGAGATTCAACGCCTACGGTGATGTGAGGTGGCCGCGTGATTGATTTGCGCGTGGGGGTTTGGTTGCCTTGTTCGAACTGCAGGTCATATTTTGATTTTCTTCTTGAAACCGAAATCTGGGTTTTAATCTCGATTCTAGGGGTGTTGTGTGGTTTGTGGGGATGGACGTGGGTCGCCGCAGGGGAGGCGAGCCACCGTGCACGTGCACGGTGGCGAGGTGATGGTCGATGTTCAAGGTGTTGTTGCGTGCTGTGTTTTTGGGTGTTTGCTTCGAGTCTGTCTTCGGGTTTGCCTGGGTATGATCACGTGAGTGTTGTACTTAATTCAAACTTAACTGTAAAAAAAAAAAACAAAGAAGAAGAGAAGAACTGGAGAGAAGAAGAAAGGGAAGGGGAGAGTTATACGGGTTGGACGCGGGGAATCTCGGGTGTTTTCTCGAGTATGGTACGATTGCATCTCGGTGCCTTCAAATGAACTAGTAGTGATTTTGTACAGGTTATAGCTGAGTTAATTAAATATTTGTTAATTAAATTTAAGCTAGTGTTTTAATTAAAGCTTGATTTAAGTAAATACATAAAGGAAAAAGCTTGTTAATAAGTTGTTGGAATGTTGATTAAAATTTATACTTGAATTTTAAATTAATAACTTTAAGTTGAATTTGAAATAAAAATTTAATCCTAAGTTAAATCCTTAAAATCTTAAGAACGTAAGCTTATCATTAAAAAGTTAATTAGTGAATGGAAGTTAACATACGAGATTAATTAAAGATATTACACTTTAATTAAATTGGTAATTAAATTAATTTGTGATAATTAAATAAGTAATTCATTTTAATGATTAAATTATTAATTAACAATTAAGAATAAATTAATTAATTGAGTAACTGAGTAATAGTTAATGAATAAAAGTTAATTAGTTTAAATAATTAATTAAAGATGAGATGATTAATAATTAATGATTAACTAATTAAATAAATTGATCATTAATCATCTAATTAATCAGTAATTAATTTACAGAATAAAATAGTTTATTCTTAAGCAAATAATTTAGTTAAATAAAACCAAACTGTTCGGTATGCATTGATAATCATGATTGATTGACTTTGATATCTGTTGATGATATTTCTGTGATATGTTGTGATGTATTATGGATATCTGTGTTAACTGTATATGATTTATCCGATATATCTGTTATGTTAATTTCTGATATCTAATTGAACTGTTAAGTTAAATAGACAACTTGGCCCTTAAAATGGCGTTTGGATCCGATGAGACCGGGATCGGAAGAATCAATTTTCATTCTCCGAAAACCACATCGATCCAAATTAAACGATAGGTCGGGACTTATAAAATGGAGATCGAGATGGAGTTTCAGAATGCAAGGGTTATCGCCGTTAACTCTGAGGGTGATTCCAAAATGAGTGTAACGAGATAATGCCTTCGGTTTCGTTCGAACCCGGAACGAACTTGTATGGATTGAATGCTTTCAACACATCGTCAGGCGGACGATGAGCATTCTAAGTGATATGTTCTTTAAAGGTAATCGTAGCCTCAAGCCTCATCAACCGGGAATGGCTAAAACAGGGGAGATGCAGCAAGGTTAGGTGGGTCATGCCCAAGCAGGACAAGATTTTCCCCTGTCTAGATGTCCCTTTTTATTTCGGCTTAGTGGGCAGTTGTTGGCCACAACTGCGGGGTTATCTTGTTCAGGATTGTTCAGTAAGGAATGGTTCCGGCCTTGTGTTGCAGGGGATGAAGGGAGTAATCCTCGGTACGGTGATCTAGGCCCCGTACTGTGACGGGCGGTACCCCAGTAGCCCTGCCATTGTTGGAAATCCATTTACCCTACGAGACCCTACGGTTTTGATTTGTATTACCCACTTTCGTGGCTAGTAGCTGGAATTTAATCATGTAACAATTTCGGCTATTTTCTATTTACTTGAAAACCCTAGACTGTGACGACCGCCCATGACTCCCGCACCAAAACAATGGAATAGTGCGCTGAAAGACGTGCCAGGTAGTCATGGACGATAGTCAGGGTAAAATAAAACAGCAACCTCTATCGTACAACTCACAGCGCTTGGATAAAATACAATAGAGAAATATATAGTGAAGCTCCATAACAGAAAAATCATCATATAAGCATCGTAAGTAGATTTATACAAACATGAATCACCCATACATCAAAGCCTCACTACAACACTCAATCAGATATAACAGCGGAACACCCAGTACATATAGTAAGAAACTAGTATGCAAAGCCTCCTGCTCGTCTTCGTCATCATCAGCGTAGATCTCTAAGAACAGCACCTGTCACCTACTACCTAGTCGGCCCATCCCAACTTGGATGAACAGCCCAAGGTAGTAAGAGGAGACATAAAACCTTGAGTCAGACAAAGTCTTAGTGAGCAGTAAATCAACTATCAAACGTACCAAAAGAGCATAAAGGATAAAAGGAATAGGAACCAAACCATCCCACTCCACCTCTTTCTACAGTGATAGCCCCCAAACACACACCAAGGAGAAGTAAGCATAACACAGTAGACAATTAAGGTAAAGCAATAATCAATCGAGTCAAGGGCGATGTTTTCCAAATACAAACCCCCAAGGCCTAAACCAAGATCAGATAAGCACCTAGAAAATACCGCTCTTGAGACCGAATGATGATACAACCAAATGTCCAAACATCCATGACTCTGGCTATCACTGTTATCCTTGCTTCGATTTCACCGTTGATTAAATGACCATCCGTCAAGGGCTAATGGTAACCCCGGTTCCAGACATAACTCCGCACACTGCCTTGTGCCTAGGACTTATCTACTTCGCCCAGAGTACTCGACTACCTACCTGTAGTCTTTTGGTTGTCCCGACTACCTACCTGTAGTCGTTATGGGCACCCCATGTACTCTTGCTTTTGAGCATGCTAGAACCTTCAACAACGATGAGATCCAAGCCTCCTAGTCATCCTCCTTGACGACTATCCTCATACTAGCTCAAGCTACCTCTCGAGCAAACCATTATCAACCAACTCGAACCATCCCTCGAGTTATCAACATGCTTGGAATGATCCCTGCCCGGATTACGCCAAGTCTACATCACATCATACTTCGCTTTATTACACCATAGCAAAGTCTCAACTCAACAACATGGTTTGCCTCATCGCATCATGGCAAAGTTCCATCTCAACATCATTCAATCCATACGTATGAGCTTCCACATCCGCCACATATGCTTTTAGCAGTTTTCACCATTCAAGAGCCTCTTCTGTAGCTTTTGAATCATCTTTGACCATACTTGTCCAAATCTATCAACTAGATAGCTCATTCACAACAATCAATCAAGGCAAACATTAATCCAAACAAATAAGTATTCAATCAAGATCTAATTAGGCATTCATAACTACAATGGCAATTTCGTAAATAAATGAGCATAGAATTAACATACATGAATCGTGGGTTTTTAGCATAGATCTAGCAAATATAAAACATGGGTTTTGTTTCTATAAATAAATGAGCTTGCATAGGTAAACATCTTCACAAACAATGGATATATACTTGGATCTAAGGAAAATGCACAAAAATCACTATCTACAACACTCCAACAAACCACCAATCCAATATACTCCTTTGGGTCCGCGTGAGAGATAACTACCACTCACCAAATCACCTAAACACCTCAAAAACTAAACACTTCAGATCTGGACAGCGAAGATCAAGGCTTGATCCGGCGAAATCTCGCTTAAAACGATGAAATCTAGCTTCGTTGGATGAAGATCTTCAACTTTGTCTCTTGGATCTTCAATCTCGATCTTCGATCTTGGATGGATGTTAGAATTAGATTGGAATGGAGAAAAGAAGATGAAGAAATGTTGTAGTCGAGTTCCCAAAATGGCAGCACTTCGTTGCTTCAAAAACCGGTGCCAAAAAGTGAGCCGAACCCCTCTATTTATAGGCTGGAAAAACCCTTATCTCGGCCGTCCCTAAGTCGCCGCCGACCTAACCTCGCCGACCTAACCTTGCCGACCCAACACTCTGCCGACCTAACACTTAAACCACTCCAAGACTCAACAGGTACACGACCTAGCGACCTAACAGAGATACCACATGGCCGACCTAACACTAAGTCGTTCTGCGACTTAACAAAAGACACGAGGCCACACGACCTAGTTATAACACGGCCTAACCACATACAGGGGTAACCACTAGGTCGCTATATGTTAGACCAGTAACTCCCTTAGGTCGGTCAGTTCTTAACTCGGCCAAACTTTAACTCGCTAGCTTCTTAAGGTTGCCCAAACCCCTAAACCACTTATCCCGTTAAGTCGGCAACACTGTTAAGTCGGTCTCCCTTATGAGCCGGCCAACCTTTAAACCACTAACCTCCTTAAGTTGGTCAAGCACTATAGGTCGGTCACTACCTTATCTCGGTGACCCTTTAACTCGGTAATACGTTAGCCTTACTAACCCGGCCATCACGACCCAAGCTTTAGGTCGTCTACCCCTTAACTCGGCTAAGCCTATAAGTCGGTCACGACTCAACACTACACATGAGTTAACTCCCCATTCGACTCATGCTAGAGACAACATAAACAATACTAATGACCTGTAAATTCTATGATTTATCGACACGTAAAATACGGGTCGTTACATTCTCTCCCCCTTAGGAATTTCGCCCCCGAAATTCCAAGCAAACATCAGCAATCAAAAATATTCTGCATGCCTACTAACCATAGCAATCAACAAACCATGCATCCAATTCTGGCCTAGCATGCAGAATTCTAAGACTTAGAACAAGCTACAAATTCATGAGATGTCACAACACTTTAGGGCCATACCTCGAAGAGTCTGGGATGAGCTGCCTTCATCCTCTCTTCCTCCTCCCACGTACAGTCGTTAACATCATCACTCCATTGTACCTTGAGCAATGTAATCGTCTTCCTCCTAAGCTGTTTCGTATCGGTTTCAACAATACGAAGCGGCTTACGAGGTTTCGTACCCACTGGATCAACCTCCAAATTTTCACAGTTATCAGCAGAAACCACTGTAGTTGGATCATGCACATACTTCCGTAGATAAGATACATGAAAAACATTGTGCACACCCGCCATCTTTTCCAGTAACTTTAATCTATAAGCGAGCTTTCCAATTCGCTCTATAATTGGGAATGGTCCAACAAATCTTGGAGTTAACTTTCCTTTCTTTCCGAATCTAATAGCACTCTTTAATGGAGAAATCTTCACAAAAACCATCTCACCTACGTCGAATTCCAAATCCTTACGACGATTATCGGCATAACTTTTCTGACGATCTTGGGCTGCTCTCATTCGTTGCCGAATGATCTCTATACAATCCGAAGTCTGTCGAATCATCTCTGGCCCAAGTATCAGCTTTTCTCCAGTTTCCAACCAACATGTCGGAGAGTTACACGGTCTTCCATATAATGCCTCATATGGTGCCATACCAATGCTCGACTGATAACTGTTGTTATATGCAAATTCCACCAAATGAAGGTGATCTTCCCATGATCCTCCGAAGTCCAAAACACAAGCTCTGAGAAGATCTTCCAAAACTCGGTTAACTCTCTCAGTCTGACCATCTGTTTGAGGGTGATAAGCTGTACTCAAACACAACTCAGTTCCCAAAACTTCCTGGAAGCTCTTCCAAAATCCACTAGTGAACAATGGGTCTCGATCGCTCACTATACTCTTCGGAATACCATGGAATCGAACTATCCACTTAACATACAACTCAGCCAACTTCGATGCAGTCCTAGTTGATCGAACAGGAATGAACCTTGCACTCTTGGTCAAACGATCTACTATGACCCAAATTCCTTCATTTCCTGCTCTTGTCCTAGGTAGACCATCGATAAAGTCCATCGACACTTGCTCCCACTTCCATGTAGGAACTTCTAATGGCTGAAGTAATCCACTGGGCTTCTTCTGCTCAGCTTTCACTAACTGACAGTTCATACACTTGGAAATAAAATTTCCAACATCCTTCTTCATGCCTTCCCAGTAGTAAGTTCTCTTCATATCCCGATACATCTTATTTCCACCTGGATGAATTGTCAACTTCGAGTGATGACCTTCTTTCAGAACTTCATCTCTCAATCCATCTATATCGGGAACAACCAATCGTCCTTGCTTTCGAAGCCAACCCTCTCGATCGACCTCGAATCCCTTATCCTTCTCTGGGTCCAATCCAGATTCCAAATCTCGGATGATCTTGACAAGCTTATCGTCTCGCTTTTGGCTCTCACCAATTCTTTCCACAAGAGTAGGTCTTATCGATATGTTTGCCAACATCTCAGGTTCTAATTCACATCTGGGCCTGAAATCAAATCCAGCCAAATACTCGAGACTCTTCCATTCCGAAAACATGGCTCCCAATCCTGCATGTCTTCGACTTAACGCATCAGCCACTGCGTTACCTTTTCCCGGAGTATAGGCTATACCAAAATCATAAGATGCTAGAAACTCTAGCCACCGTTGCTGTCGAAAATTCAAATCCTTTTGGGAGAACAGATACTTCAACGACCTATGATCTGTAAACAACTCGAATCTAACTCCCAATAGATAATGTCTCCACATCTTCAAAGCAAACACAATTGCCGCTAACTCCAAATCATGAGTCGGATAATTCCTTTCATGCGGCTTCAGTTGTCGACTTGCATACGCAACAACTTTATCCTTCTGCATTAGCACTGCTCCAAGTCCAGTGCCACATGCATCGGTGTAAACCACCATCTCTTCATTCCCACTTGGAATAGTCAAAACAGGAGCACTTGTCAGTCGCTCTTTCAGAATTACGAAAGCTTGCTCACACTTATCATCCCATCTGAACACTTGGTTCTTTGTCGTCAATCCGGTCAACGGTGCAGCTATCTTGGAAAAGTCTTTAATAAACCGACGATAATATCCTGCTAATCCAAGAAAACTTCTTACATCAGACGCATTCTTAGGTCTAACCCAATCTTGGATTGCTGCCACCTTAGCGGGATCAACCGCTATTCCATTTCCCGAGATAACATGGCCTAAGAACCTCACTTCACTCTTCCAGAAGTGACACTTCGAAAACTTAGCCTTCAGCTGATGTTTCCGTAAGATCCCCAAAACAATCCTCAAGTGTGTCTTGTGCTCTTCCT
The DNA here is from genome assembly GCA_030765085.1 of Allium cepa. Lineage (NCBI taxonomy): Eukaryota > Viridiplantae > Streptophyta > Magnoliopsida > Asparagales > Amaryllidaceae > Allium > Allium cepa. The sequence continues at coordinate 379,677,041 of CM060928.1, read as the reverse complement.
CAGTTCTGGAATAAATCAGAATATCATCCACGAACACAAGCACGAACTTATTCAACTGATCTCTGAACACTCTATTCATAAGATCCACAAAATATGCTGGTGCGTTAGTCAACCCAAACGGCATTACCAGCCACTCATAAAAATCGGATGGTGTCCTGAAAGCAGTCTTCGGCACACTATCCTTAGCCACTCTCAACTGGTGAAATCCCGTTGCCAAATCCATCTGAGAAAACACCTTGGCCTCGTGAAGCTGATCAAACAAGTCATCTATTCTCGGCAATGGATACTTGTTCTTCTTAGTCAACTTATTCAGCTCACGATAATCCACACACAACCTCAACGATCCATCCGCTTTGGTTGCGAACACAACTGGTGCACCCCATTCGGACACACTTCTCCGAATGAATCCTTTCTGCAAAAGGTCATCAACCTGCACCCTCAACTCTAGCTGCTCCCTAGGCGCCATCCGCCTAAGAGGCATCACAACAGGTCTGGCTCCCTCAACTAGATCGATACGAAACTCGATCTCCCTATGCGGCGGCAATCCTTTGACTTCGTCAAAGACATCCTCAAATCCATTCACAATAGGCACTGATGACAGTCCATCCCGTGGAACAACCAGCGAATACATGAAGCTCATGAAGACGTCTTCCTCATGCTTACATCGTATCACAACCTTTCGCCCTTCCACATTCCCGACTGTCACCTCAAGCCTCTCACAATCAATCCTTGCCGCATATTTCCTAAGCCAGTCCATACCCAAAATAATTCCGAACCCCGCAAAGCTCAGAACAAAGCAATCACAGACAAACGAGCAATCATGACTCGACACAACTAGACCACGGCATATCATACACAAACATGACGAACCCCCGACTGGATTAGTCACAACCAATGGCCTATCAACAATATCCGGTTTCAAACCTAACCGGCCTACCAAATCATTACAAACAAAAGAATGCGACGCTCCAGTATCAAACAACACTCTAACTGGAACACCACAGATAGAAAGAGTACCTTGAACCACCACACTCTTCCCCTTCTCTTCAGCAGTAGGAGCTTTTGAAGATGACGGCACAACTCCCAAAGCATAAGCTTGCACAATTTGCCTATCTTTCCTCGGCTCTGGGCAATCCTTCTTGATATGTCCCAGCTTATCACAATTATAACACTTTCCCGGCACCTTGGGATTCTTACAATCTTTGTAAAGATGGCCCTTCTGTTGGCAGTTATAACAAGTCACTTCGCCTTTCGGCTTCTTCTGGCCATTCTTACCCTTCTGCTGCTGCTGCTTCCTCCTCTTATTGCCATTCTGGTGTGGTTTAGATCCTTCCCTGGTTACAGCAACGACAGAACTTTCCTTAGGAAACAAACTCTCATGCCTAAGGGCTTTCTCCACAAGCTTCTCAAATGGATCGTCCAGATGATCCACCAACTGCCTCCCAAGATAAGCATCCAAACCAGTCACAAACTTCTCATTCTTCTGATAAGGAGAATCAATATACGATCTAGCATACTTGGACAAAGCTTCGAACTCAGAAATATACTCAAGAACTGGTCTCCCACCTTGCTTGAGCTCTACAAACCTTTTGAACAAAACAGACTTCTGAGCCGTAGAGATGTACTTGGCTTCAAATCTAACTTGGAATTGCTCCCAAGTGATCTCTTCTTCTGGAGTATCGATGGTGATAGAATTCCACCAATCCGCAGCTCTCCCTTGAAGCTGTCTCGATGCAAGCTTCCTCTTAGTTGCATCCTCAATCCCTAAATCACCAAAGATTCTTCGACATGCATCAATCCATCTCTGCACCTCAATGGTCGACTCCGTCCCCAAGAAAGCTTTTCCTCCAAGAGCAGTATAATCCTTACAAAGCTTAGCAAAATCCACCGGCCTTGGAGCTTGGACTTGAACTCCCACATCCACTGATGATCCTGAAGCTGGTATCCTTCTCATGATCGAAGTCATCATCGCTTCGAACATAGTTCCATAATCAACAGCTCCTTCATCAGCACGGCTTTCCCTTGCAGCTGGTCTCCCTCTTCGACTCATCCTTAATATCTGTAATAAGAATGATTAGAACACCTTAAGAAACAACTGCATAAGGAGTTCAAATCCTTCTAAGCTACTATATTATATATAGTAATTATCCATCAAAATACAATTACGTCTCTCATACGTAGTTACGTCAGCGAGCGTTGGCTAAAATCGATTAACCAAAGCTCTGATACCAAATGTGACGACCGCCCATGACTCCCGCACCAAAACAATGGAATAGTGCGCTGAAAGACGTGCCAGGTAGTCATGGACGATAGTCAGGGTAAAATAAAACAGCAACCTCTATCGTACAACTCACAGCGCTTGGATAAAATACAATAGAGAAATATATAGTGAAGCTCCATAACAGAAAAATCATCATATAAGCATCGTAAGTAGATTTATACAAACATGAATCACCCATACATCAAAGCCTCACTACAACACTCAATCAGATATAACAGCGGAACACCCAGTACATATAGTAAGAAACTAGTATGCAAAGCCTCCTGCTCGTCTTCGTCATCATCAGCGTAGATCTCTAAGAACAGCACCTGTCACCTGCTACCTAGTCTGCCCATCCCAACATGGATGAACAGCCCAAGGTAATAAGAGGAGACATAAAACCTTGAGTCAGACAAAGTCTTAGTGAGCAGTAAATCAACTATCAAACGTACCAAAAGAGCATAAAGGATAAAAGGAATAGGAACCAAACCATCCCACTCCACCTCTTTCTACAGTGATAGCCCCCAAACACACACCAAGGAGAAGTAAGCATAACACAGCAGACAATTAAGGTAAAGCAATAATCACTCGAGTCAAGGGCGATGTTTTCCAAATACAAACCCCCAAGGCCTAAACCAAGATCAGATAAGCACCTAGAAAATACCGCTCTTGAGACCGAATGATGATACAACCAAACGTCCAAACATCCATGACTCTGGCTATCACTGTTATCCTTCTTCGATTTCACCGTTGATTAAATGACCATCCGTCAAGGGCTAATGGTAACCCCGGTTCCAGACATAACTCCGCACACTGCCTTGTGCCTAGGACTTATCTACTTCGCCCAGAGTACTCGACTACCTACCTGTAGTCTTTTGGTTGTCCCGACTACCTACCTGTAGTCGTTATGGGCACCCCATGTACTCTTGCTTTTGAGCATGCTAGAACCTTCAACAACGATGAGATCCAAGCCTCCTAGTCATCCTCCTTGACGACTATCCTCATACTAGCTCAAGCTACCTCTCGAGCAATCCATTATCAACCAACTCGAACCATCCCTCGAGTTATCAACATGCTTGGAATGATCCCTGCCCGGATTACGCCAAGTCTACATCACATCATACTTCGCTTTATTACACCATAGCAAAGTCTCAACTCAACAACATGGTTTGCCTCATCGCATAATGGCAAAGTTCCATCTCAACATCATTCAATCCATACGTATGAGCTTCCACATCCGCCACATATGCTTTTAGCAGTTTTCACCATTCAAGAGCCTCTTCTGTAGCTTTTGAATCATCTTTAACCATACTTGTCCAAATCTATCAACTAGATAGCTCATTCACAACAATCAATCAAGGCAAACATTAATCCAAACAAATAAGTATTCAATCAAGATCTAATTAGGCATTCATAACTACAATGGCAATTTCGTAAATAAATGAGCATAGAATTAACATACATGAATCGTGGGTTTTTAGCATAGATCTAGCAAATATAAAACATGGGTTTTGTTTCTATAAATAAATGAGCTTGCATAGGTAAACATCTTCACAAACAATGGATCTATACTTGGATCTAAGGAAAATGCACAAAAATCACTATCTACAACACTCCAACAAACCACCAATCCAATATACTCCTTTGGGTCCACGTGAGAGATAACTACCACTCACCAAATCACCTAAACACCTCAAAAACTAAACACTTCAGATCTGGACAGCGAAGATCAAGGCTTGATCCGGCGAAATCTCGCTTAAAACGATGAAATCTAGCTTCGTTGGATGAAGATCTTCAACTTTGTCTCTTGGATCTTCAATCTCGATCTTCGATCTTGGATGGATGTTAGAATTAGATTGGAATGGAGAAAAGAAGATGAAGAAATGTTGTAGTCGAGTTCCCAAAATGGCAGCACTTCATTGCTTCAAAAACCGGTGCCAAAAAGTGAGCCGAACCCCTCTATTTATAGGCTGGAAAAACCCTTATCTCGGCCGTCCCTAAGTCGCCGCCGACCTAACCTCGCCGACCTAACCTTGCCGACCCAACACTCTGCCGACCTAACACTTAAACCACTCCAAGACTCAACAGGTACACGACCTAGCGACCTAACAGAGATACCACATGGCCGACCTAACACTAAGTCGTTCTGCGACTTAACAAAAGACACGAGGCCACACGACCTAGTTATAACACGGCCTAACCACATACAGGGGTAACCACTAGGTCGCTATATGTTAGACCAGTAACTCCCTTAGGTCGGTCAGTTCTTAACTCGGCCAAACTTTAACTCGCTAGCTTCTTAAGGTTGCCCAAACCCCTAAACCACTTATCCCGTTAAGTCGGCAACACTGTTAAGTCGGTCTCCCTTATGAGCCGGCCAACCTTTAAACCACTAACCTCCTTAAGTCGGTCAAGCACTATAGGTCGGTCACTACCTTATCTCGGTGACCCTTTAACTCGGTAATACGTTAGCCTTACTAACCCGGCCATCACGACCCAAGCTTTAGGTCGTCTACCCCTTAACTCGGCTAAGCCTATAAGTCGGTCACGACTCAACACTACACATGAGTTAACTCCCCATTCGACTCATGCTAGAGACAACATAAACAATACTAACGACCTGTAAATTCTACGATTTATCGACACGTAAAATACGGGTCGTTACATAGACACTATTATAATATCGCAGAATTTCCTATAAAATGTTTTGGTTAGCGTAAGGTAAAAACTTACCCGTATTTATTTGTGGGGAGTCTTACGTGATACCTTTATTTTCAAATGATTTTCAAAGTTAAGCAATTTTAACCTATTTACTCATACTAGACCCATGTCTGACCCGGAGTTTATATTTTGTGTTTTCATAAACTCTTGGGTACTCAAATTTTTATGAGTAGCCAAGTGATAGGTATCTAGAAGTGTTGCTTTTCTGGAGGAGCTATTTTGGAGAGAAGACCAGACGTATGTATCTATATATGTAGTTCCGCTGTGTAGTTAGTGATGCTGTATTTTGGATGTATGTATGGACATGTATGTATATAACAGTCCTGTTATGTGATATTGTATGACTCTGATGTATGTATAACTATGTAATAGATATGTGATGTATTATATTTTGTTCCATTCCGCTGTGAGATTCTGATGTTGTTGTTCTTTCTTCTATTCTTTTCTATTTCTATCCCTTTCTTTCTTAATGATGAAACGTCTTTCTGGAGTTGAGAAAGGCGGATCGTCACACTTACACTCTAAATACGTAAAAAAGAAATTCATATTAGGTGTCATGTGGTATGAAGCACCCGAATCAATCACCTATTTGGTATAATCAAACAAAATACCCCCGGTTGAAAACATTGATGTATCACTATCAGTATCATTATCAGTATCAGAACCATTTGCTATTCTTGTTAGCAATGAAGCTTTCTTCTTCCCAACTCTCTTCTCCCTATGAACTAGACACCCATGCCTATATAATGCCCCTTCTCGTGAATAAAAACAAGCACTCCTTCTAAAACCTCTAGATGAGACCTAAACTTGCTTCTAACATAATCTATATGAACCGACAAACCTCTTAATCACTATCCACACTCGCACTACCAGCCAACCTACCCCTCAATACCTTATTATCCAACCCTACCTAAAAACCTGACATGCTTATGAAATCTCTTCCATGAATGTGGAGTAAAAAATACTCCATAATCTGAAGGTAGTGATCATAACAAAATTATTTCATGCATCTCACTAGTAGTTTTCACATCAACAACCTTCAAATTCAAAATCAAATCATTGAATGTACCTAGTTCTTAGAAAGTGTAGCACATTGCTTCTTCCTAAAAGTGTAATGTTGATGCTAAATTGTTGTAAGAGCTTTCTCATCGAAAAGACAGTTGAATTGTTGTAGGCGCTTCAATTCTCATCTCTTCCAATTTCTTTGGGCAAAGGTCATTCAGTTTATCGAGATCTAAAACTTCCTTAAAAGGCTTATCCTTCTTCAACATCGCCTCCATCTTCAACCTCCATGTCACAAAATTCTTTTTCCACCATATCTATTCACTTAGATCTAGCTATGTTCTACCAATTATTAGCCTCAAAATCATTTCAACAAACAATTTGCATTAGGAAGTTCTCAAAGGCATTTCCAAAAAAACTTTTCTATTCATAACCCTTATTGAAGCTTTTACCACCACCAACAATATCCTAGTAGCCTTGGCGACTAACCAAGGGTACAAACTGATAGGGAAGATGAAGTGGGCCAGTCTATGCAAAGGATTGCTATCAGAAGTGTCTAGATTATTCTGCACATACACAAGCATGCATATGTCCATAACTATATTTGGAAGGCGGAATTTTAGGCATTTTTATAAAGTCCATTAGCTATTTTGTGAAGATGTTTGTTGTTTTAGCTAGCGACATATATGTATAAATAAGGATAATAATCAAAGGGTATGTTTTGATGATTGTGGATAAATAATTTTTATTTTTATTTATGAAAATAGGTTAATTTTCATATGCAAATTTCCTTCTTTTTTTCCCCTTCCCTTGTCACTAGCCGACCTTTTGTTCTTATATATGCTCAATTTTTCTTGCCAAAAATTCAATCTTTCTTCCATTCTTGTCTAACTTATCACTAAACTCTTCTCATTATATCTTTATCTATAGGATCGATTTCACCATAGAGGGGGAGGGGGGTGAATAGGGTGATACTAATAATAATAAAATTAATGCGGAAATATAGATAATAATTGCAGCATAGATAATAGCAGAATAATAAATGCAATTTAGAACAACACAGATTTACCCAACTTCGGCAAAATCCTTCCTATGTGCTGCCCCCAAGGTTTGTACTAGAAATTAAGTAGTCAAACGCTTAAACATGTAAACTCGCGACACCCGCTAACGACTAACCTAACTCTACGCTTAAAACACTGCCACAACCCAGCCACTGAGTTGCGAATTCTCGAACTACACCACCGTAGTTCGTAACCTAGTCACACGACTAGAAATTACACAAGTTAAAAGGAATTCAAAATAAAAACTAAAAACAATTAAAACCCTAATTAAAAAAATAAGCCCAAACAAAATAGAAGGTTGGCTCAAAATAATTAAAACTTGAGACAAAGGATTTCTCCCCTTCTTTTGTATTATCGGTCACTTTGTTTTTTTCGTTCCTCTTCACATTACTTAGGGTTTCTGATTTTAATTCCCCGCCTTGAAAAAATTGAGCTTGAATCGAATATTGGTATGCTCTGAATTCACAAATATGATTCAATGCTTCTTCAATATTCTTACATACTTGCGGTTTTTTTGAGTTTAAATGATAATTTGGTATGTGATATTCGCCCCTTTTGATTTTCAAATATATTCAACTTTATGCTTTGATTAATTGCTTGGGCTCTAACTCGTTAATTCAATGATGATTTTTGGGTCTAAATTTATAGGGATTACTTATGTGCATACATGAGTGTGTGTGTGTGTATGTACGTATAGTGGTCTGCTTTACATTTTGGTCGATGGTTTGCTTTGACATTGCCTTATATCTGGTCTGCATATCATGTCTTCTTTTCTGGTGCTTTTGTATTCTCTGGTCTATTAGGTTTGTTCTGTGTTTTGGTCTTTGGTATGCATTGATTTTGTTCCACTGGCTTCACTCTAAGTTTGGTTGTGTTGACATACTTGTCTTGTGCACCTTTTGCCTTGATGTCCCATTGCAGTTGCATTTGCTTCTTGATCACTTGTTTGGTTCTGTTCTTTGTGTACATGAGCATTGCAACCATCTCTGGTGGTTCATTTATGAAGTCTTTTTTTATTGTTATGTGGTGTTGAAGCTCTATGATGCTTCATTCCTAGTTGTAATCAATTGAGTCTATCCGGTGTGTTGTTGCAATGTTGTTTTGTGTTGATGTTACACTCGGTTGCACAGTCCTTTCACTGTTTTGTAGTGATCTTGTCGACATTTACCTTCATATGTATTCATGGGGTTTATTCTTGATACTTGTACATATGGTGATCTCGGTTCATTGATGTATTGAGCCTGATTGTGTACGTTTGAGTCCGCCATAGTATTGAACTTTTATTCATGTTCATTGACTCTCGTACTTGACCATTCTTGTGACGACCCAGAATTTTTAAGCATTTAAAATTGGAATATTTAAATTATTTTTAAATATTTAAGGGTTAAATATTAACTTGAATTCAAATATCACAATTTATTTGATGATTAAATTATTAAATTAAATAATTTGAAGTTGGGTAAAATGTTAAATCTGGAGTTCTAAGTCTGTTAAAAATAATTTGAAGGCTTATAAAATTTATATTGATAGTGCTGAGAGTAATACAAGTTTTAAAATTTAATTTAACACTAGTTTGTTCAGTTCTAAAATTTTATCGTTTAAATTGAATTTAAAAATAGCCTTCCGAGGCACAGTCTCGGAATTTGACGAAACCAGTTTCGTTGGGTCTGTGATATTTTATTGTTATCGAATTTCAATTTTCGCAGTTTTTAGGGTTGTTGTGTGAGCGTACAATATATAAACGCGTTGAAAATTTACATCGAAAATTCAATTAAAATTATATATGTATATTCTCATGTAAGCAACCTTCATCAACGGACGTTCGTTCACATCACGTACTCTGTCTTCCCTTAGAAGCTAATGCTTTCATTTTAAAGTCGACCCTTCTTCGAGAATCCACGTGTTCAATTATATAAAAAAGGGCCGAGGCCTTCATTTTCAAATCGATAACCCTAAATTAAAAAAAGGGCGACTGCTCCCTAATATTAAATCGCGCCTCTTTGTATCTCGAAATCGAAGTCGTGAAGGAGGAAGCTCTCGCGTAGGGGATACTGTTGTGGTTTGTGGTGACGGATGTGAAGGTTAGTGGGCTAGGGTTTGAGTTTTCTTCGGCCCTGTCTTTCGAATCGGGAAATGGAGTGGATTTTGGGGTTCGTGGCGCGAAAAGTCACCTCGATGAGGAAGATTGGACGGTGCGATTACGTTTAGAGGTGGGTGACCGAGTACTACCTAGGAAGATGATGGGTTTTGGATGGGTTTTGCAGGAGATAGCCGAGCTTGATGCTATGGTGGTGGTCGCGGAGGCTTCGTGTAGTGGAGTTCGACGGTGATGGCGATTCGTCAATTCGTAGAGTGTAGAAGAAGAAAGGAGGAGAGAGATGGTGGGAAGAGTGGGTTCATGCATGCTCTGTACAGGTTTGGGTAGTTTGGATTTAGGGGGAAGATGGTCCGATTGGGGCTTATTGCAGTAAGGTTAGGCAGAGATATTTTCTTTTATTTAATTTATAGATATGTTTATATGGAGAAAACAAAAGAATTTTTTTTAGTTAAGGTATTAAATATCCTGTTAATAGGTAAAAATGATGATTGTGTTTAATTTAAATATATATATATATATATATATATATATACTAAAGAGTAACACACACACACACACACACATTTACAGACATATTTTAATATATATCTAAATAAGTACTTTTATGAGAAGAAAATTTCTATCTTGATATATAGAGTAGAAAGATATATATTTATACATCAATTTCTGTTTGAAGTTAAAATATATATACATATACACATATTAAACCTACTTGTTATTTTTAAAATAAGGTATTAAGGAGATCGACTTATTTAATTATTTTTAGTAACTTGGAATTTATTAATTATAAGAGAAATTGTGTTAAATAGAAATTAACTTATTTACTATTCCGAAATTAGTTTTAAATTAGATAATTTTCTACTTAAATCTATGGGAATTAATTGTCCAATTTATTTCGAATAATAATAAAAATCATATAATATTTATACAAGGTTAAAAATTGAGAAGAAAGCAAGCTGGATTGGAAATAGATGCTAATAAAATAAAGGTGAGTTAATCTCACTCAGCTGAATTTTAATTTTAATTTTAATTTTAATTTTAATGGTAAAATTTAAATAATTGATTTATTGATTGGATTTGGTGTGTTATATTATATATGGTAGTATATAGTATATATTACATCTTAGAATGGTTGATTTCCCGCATTTATATAGCGGATGAGATCCTATACGCCGCATAATAGCGGATGATTTATATTAATCCCATATACCGTGATATTCCATCTCGAAGTGGAATTGGTATTTATGTTGTGCTAACGTCTGCGATGCAGGGAAAACAGGTTGGAGGGATCCAACTGGATTCCTCAACATTTATTTAAATTATTTAATATTCTCTATAGTGATTATTTGATATTCTATGATGAATTATATTGGAATACTGAATGCTATGGTTTGATTGATTATACTTGGGTATAATGAGTTACCAAAAATATATAAATTGGATTTTGGAAAGAAAATAAAAGAAGTGAATTTGTAAGCGAAATAATTATAGTAAATTGGAATAAATTAAGAATGAATTGAAAGAAATGGAAGTGATATTAAAATACTAATAAATAATTTCTAGTATGAAAAGATTTTGAATAAACAAAAATTAATGAATTGTAAAATCAAGTGATATTATTTTAATGGAATAAAGAATTATTTTAAAATTTAAAGTTTCAATTTATTTAAAAAGGATTAAGAAGTAATTTGAGAAATCTAAAATTGGTATTTTTAGTTAAAAGTATTTTAAATCATAATTAAGGAATAAAATCTAAAATTAATGGATTTTGGGAAAAAGGAAGTAAATTGGAAATCAATTTGGAAATTGATTCAAGTGTTTGAATTGGAAATTTAAAGAAGAATGTGAAGAGAAGTATACTTCTCTGGATAGCTAAGTACGTTTTCAAAATAAGTTTTCAAAAATAAGATAAAGGTTTTAATGTCGTTTTAAAAAGTATGTTTTAGGAAATTTATTATTTCTAAATGTTTAAATTCTAAAGTAAGTATTTTTCAAATCTATTATCGTAGTAATTAATTAAAACGTGACTTAGTATTTTGTTTTTAAAAGTGAAAAACCTAGTTTTATTATTTTTTAAAGTAACCTTATTTTCAAATATTCATATAGTACGTATTTTTAATAAATTATTGAAGTAGTTTTAAAATAAATGTTTAAAGTATTTTAGAGTAAAGCGTTTTAAATTATTTTAAGAATCTAAGGTTTTGGGCTTGGTAATTTCAGTAGAAATAGAAAATACTTGGAAAATTTATTCTGTAAAAAGAAAGATAGTTTGAAACTATTTTCGAAAGGGTTTGAAAGTAAAAATATATCTTGTGAAGATATTTTTGGGAATAATAAATAATTTGGGAAATTATTTATTGTGTGATGTATGTTGTGAATATTAATTGATAGTTAAATCGCCGAGTATCAATATTGGACAAATGCGTTGATCATTTCGAAGAGACTGAGATCGAGATTTATTTCTCGAAAACCACTTCGATCCGGTTTGTATGTTTTCGTGGAAAACGAGTTTGGATTCGAAGATGGAGCAGTGAACTGCAATGGCTAGTCACTACTAATCCTGTGGATATTTCCAAAATGGATGTAGTAGGAGTAGTGCATTCGATTCCGTTCGAACCCGCGACAGACTTGTATGGATGAATGCTTTCAGAACATTGTCAGGTGGACGATGGGCATTCTAAGGGATATTTCTAAAGGTAACGCTTAGCCTCAAGCCTCATCAACCGGGAATGACTAAAAATCAGGGGTTATGCAACAAGGCTAAGTGGGTAGCACCCATTCAGGGTGAGGTCATCCCTGTCTAGATCTCCCTTTTCATTTTGGCTTAGTGGTGCGGTTGCTGATCCCAACCGTGGGGTGATCTCACTCAGGATTATCCAGCAAGGGGTAGTCCCAGTTTTGTGTTGTAGGGGAGTTAGGGTAGCTCCTCGGTACTGTGATCTAGGCCACGTACCGTGACAGGTGGTACCCTAGAGCCTAGTCATCAGTTGGAAATCCATTCTCCCTACGAGCCTTGTACGAGTTTTGTTTTTATTACCCACTCTGTGGCTAGTAGCTGCAATTTAATAATGTAAAAATTTCGGCTATTTTAATAAGTATTTGTATATAAACCCTATTATAATATCAGAGGATTTTAATAAGAAATGTTCTAGCTATCGTAAGGTAAAAACCCGACATGTTTTTTTGTGACGTGGTCTTACGAGATGCTCTTGTTTCCAGAAGAGTTTTTGAAACTTTAATAATCAATTTGAGTGTGATTTCTCGCGCTGATATTCCAGACTGACTCGGATGTTATTTAACTGTAATACTCAGGTCAGACCGAGTATTATAGAATACAGGGAAGGATGCTGTGGAGCTCAGGAGACGAGGTTGATGGCGATACGAACTTCCGTATTTGATTATTATTCCGCTGTGTATCCTGTTGTATGCTATTGATGTAGAACTCTGATGATAATGTACTCTGATGTATGTATAAACAGATATAGTATTGTTTTTGTGTAAAGATCATTTATTATCTATTATATTTTATTCCGCTGCGATGGTTAGATTCTGATGTTGTTTTTCTATTTTCTTCTTCTACCTCTTCTTCTTTAACTCAAATGGTTGGTATTTCCGTTCATCTTGAGTTGATTGATGTAGAATAGTGTTGACTCAAGGGGTACGGATATGCAGGTCATTACAATTCTATTTTTGTTTTGTGTTGCACCTGGATTGAATCCATCATTTGGTTACGTTTGACCTTGTGCTCACCTATCCCTGGAATTTCTAACAAGCAAGTATATATCGGTGTCTATGGTCTTGTGGCATGTACAGTGATACACTATGCATGTCACAAGTTGTTTGTGTAGATGAATTCAAAATAAATGATGATGAACAACTCAAATAACTGAGGCAAATAACATTTTCAAAAACACACTTTAATTTTCACTGCAAAATATTTTCTTTTCCAATTTTACCGTGTCAGTGTTTATTTTGCAAATAATTCAGACGCTAGATACAGGCTGGAACAAAGTCGAAGATAAAATACGAGTTTGAATGAATATATGAGGTAAAAATTGTAAATTGAAATTTATGATGTAATCGAAATTGTAATGTAATTGAAAAATGTACATATGTAGTGAGAGCTTAAATTTGTACTATTTGAATTTGTAATAAAATATTTGTTTGAATATGAATTCTATGCTATTTATTTAATTATGTGAAAAATATAATAGTACTATAACAAATACATTTAAACGAATATATATGTTTATTATCGTCAAACAAAAATCGTATACTAGCTTATTCTACAATCTCCCCCTTTGATGATAACAAACATTTATTAAGATTTTGAATTTATTAAATGTATTTAGTCATTAATGAAATCTATTTGCTCCCCCTATTTGAATGCTCCCCTTACAATAAAGCTCTCCCTTCACATAGCATGAAAAATATGCAAATAAAAAACAATTGCACTGAGCCTATATGAGAATATGTTATGCAAATAGATCAATATATGCAAAATAAAGTAAAATATTTGAACTTTATTTGCCAAAATCTTAACTTTACTCTCCTCGTTTTGTTATCAGCAAAAGAGTAACAATGTTAGAAAATAGAGTCCAAGTGATATACATTAATACAACATTAATACCCAATCGAGTATAAATATTAAATTTCAATATAAAATCAAACAAAAATCATAAATACTCTGTTAGGTGCATATTCCACTTTAGAGTGATAGGGGTGATGTCGGCATATAAAACCATATAGTTGTGTCTATTTGTGGTATATTTATATCAGGAATTTGAATATCTCCTAACCATGCATAACCGTTAGGACTTTTAAATGAGATTAGTAGTATTCCCAATTTTTATATTAAAAAAATGAATTTCAAGCATCTTCTAATCGTGCATTACTGCAAGGACTTTTAAATGGAATTAGAATCAACTCGTCTATTTAATAATCAATTTTGATATGTGTTCCATACATGCAAAACCGTGAGGACTTTTAAATGAGCATGAAGGCACATAAACAAATATTCCAAGTAATTCACCTATGCATAATTGCAAGGACTTTTAAATGAGAGTGAATACTTTGGATGTTTTTATTGCTAAAAAATAAAATAAAATAAAATAAAATGAATAATTTTCCGTTTAAAATACCACATTTTGACGTAGTATATTTAATTTTGATGAGTGATGGTCGGTAGAAATATGATAGAAATAAAAATGGTTATGGAATTTTTACCATCAAAAGTTATTATAAATCTTGTTTAAAGTTTTAAAGAAATTTACCAAATATACTGTTTCAAGTTATAATATATGATTAATATCGACAATCATCACTATTTCAGTTACTATTTATCTTTCCAATAATCAGTAGGGAGTCAGTTTCGTTAATTTAGTCATTTAAGATAAAATCCAAAAACAAATATAAAATCAAATTTCTAAAATGTCTAATCTGAAATGAAGTCAACAAAAACTATTTTCTGGAAGGGGTTTCTAAAAAGAATATGCTAATTGAAAATCAATTAAAACGAAAAATATGTAGATATTTTCTTTGAAAATGATGCAACTAATGAATGTCTCAACATAAAACATGTTCTTCTAGAACTTTTTTCTGTCAACTAGGCTACCAGTGTAATCTGCATCTGAATTTCCCTTTAACCCAAGGTTATCATTCGATATATATCATAGACCAAGTCCTGGAGCGTGCAACAAATACCTTAAAATCCTTTTTACAGCTTTTAAATGAAATGGATTTGAATTGAAACCGTGTAAATAAATAAATAGTGAACATAATGATAGGTCTAGAATTAGTAAAATAACAAATATATCCACGAGTATCTTGAGTAATCATCAATCAATACAAAACAACATTTCTTACTACCTAAACTTGTAATATCACCACTCCAAAAAAATTTATATGAACTAGTTTAAAGATGAAAAGATGAACAGTCAACAGTTTTGCACAAATCAAAATCAAAATCAACATTTATTTCATTTCACGTAACTAACTGAATTAAATCAGATCATAGTGCCGGTTTCCAATTTAATATACCGTTAAGATAAATGTACCGTATACCTTTATAATAATTTTTCGTTGTTACCCATTGTGATTCTGCCACCTTTATACTAGGCTAAGGAACTTTGATTTGTTGCCCGTCATATGCCTGAAACAGCCAGAATCCAGATAATACTATTACTGTTCCTTAGCCAGCCACCACACCTACACGAGAAAAGGTTTTTGTGACCTATTTGTTTTTATAGGTCTATGTTTGTAAGTGACAAAAGATTTTGAAAAATATGTTGAGTAGACCCAAGATAATTTATTTTTGTTCCTTTGGGCACCCAGATTTATTTGACTTTATAGGATTTTACATTCATGCCTTTTGGAACCAAAATTGGTATGGTTTACACGTGTTTGAGTCTATACCAATAATTATTGTGACTATGTCCATTTTTTCCTCAAAACTTGCACTTGGAATTGACCTTATTAATTTCACTTCTAACATGTTCAGATTGAGTATACCCAAGTCCTTGTCTAACAGTATTGACAGTTTGTTTCCCTAATAACATATTTATCGACCCTTCTCCTTAGGAATTTTTTTCTAAAGTTGTAGAAAATTGTCGGACTTGTGTTTTGAGAGGACTTGTGTTTTGAGAGATTCATTTTCATTCAATAATAAAGTGCACTTTTGTGATATCCCGAAATTTTTGGCAATAACAATTTAATAATCTATGTCAAAATTAAATAGATTTGACAATAATGTTAATAATAAATTTGAATTAAAATTAATAATCTTCTTTAAAATAAATATTTAAACTGACAATCTATCTTTAAAGGCTAATAAATTGTTTTATATTTGTAATGTATACATATCTGTATATATTATAAATAAATAATCTTTGTGTTAAATTTAATATATATAGGCATGTTTCCTTATTCTAATATTTTTGATAAATTAAAAATTGGATTCAATTTGATATTAAGCTATTAAATAAATAACCATATGATTTTAATACTCAAGATAGAAACTTGATTATTTAAAATTAATTTTAGCTTAAATTTAAACAAAAAGGTTTGTTTTGTTTTTATGTAGCTAATCAAATAAGTAATTTATTAAATAAGAAGACAAATTATTTTATGAATTATTTTAATTTAATGATGAGTTATTCTTAAACAATGTAATGTAACGTTTTTTTTACAAATGAATTTAAAGGAGATTGTTATTGTAAAATCTATTTATAAAGGGAAGCTATGGTTTGAAATTTTAAATAAAATCTTTCAAAAATATTTAAAATAAATTTTATAAATGTTAACATAAGTATGTAATTATAAGTAAATTAAGTATTGATAGTTAAGTTTAAAAATAAAAGTGAAGATAAAAATAAACAAAGAGTAAAAAGGCAAAGCAGGTTGTATAAATAGGAGTAAAACCATTAAGTGAATATGCAGGCAGGAATCAAAGTGAAGTAAAAAAAATCCAAGGCAAGAAAAAAAAATCTATAAACAAAGTAAAAATGTGTAGGCCTGTTAAGTATAAGGACAAAGGAAAATAAAATATGTTTATAAAATAAAAGAGACGTGCCAGGCTTTGTATATATGTAGCTGTAAGATTTGATTTCAAGCAAGTGAAATGTATCAACATAAACAAAGTATAATATAAAGCCAAATCAGGCAAGAATCTTATATGAAGATTAGATATGCTGCAAAGTGTAATAACAACATACACTAATAAGGAAAGGGTGTAACATAAAGTACATTTGCATTAAATATTTTATCATCTCAGCTAACTATTGAGTCAATTCAAAATATATAAGGATCATTTCGGCCTCCTTTTGGAAAAAAAATCTGCCTGATAAAATAAATAGAAGATAAGCTTATACCCAGTAAACCCCTTCCCTATACAAACTTATCTTTCTGTATATATACATACCTTCCTATTCATTCTAAACATATCAAACCAGAGGAAAATAATATTGTAAGCCTCTTCATTTTTATACAAACTCAAATATAAACTGAAAACATTATTCAACAATAAGCAAACAAGATGAAATAAACAGGAAGATCAAAGCAAAAATATTTTACAGTTTCAGAAGTTCAAAACAGTTTTCAAAGCTCTGTCTTCATTCTTCGAATCGGTGAGTAACAATCACAAATTAAAAAGTTTGAATTATAAATTTCTGTTGCATACCCATCTATGAGAATGTGTTTGTGATGTTTATGTAGAAATAGGCCCCTGTATATATATGTGTGCAATACTGTGATTTTGTTTGTGCTTTGCAATGTTTCCCAGGCTAAAAATTTTAATTAAAATTCCTTTCACACGATCTTGTTCATGATAAGATCTGGTTATCAAAACAATATTGTTTGATTCAAATAGAATATTGTTTAAATCTAAGATTAGTTAAAAATTGAGTTGTTTGTCTCTAGAAAGATTACAAACAACTAAGTATACTAAATATAATTAAATTCAAACTATTTAAATTATAACTCCAGTATTACAAATCGAAAACTTTATACAAAATATGATTTTTAACATAAGAATTAGTATTTATAGTTTAGAATTGAAGGTGGGGTTTGGGTTTTTACTGGAAATGTATTTCTGGGTTTTACTGGTGATCAAGTGGGTTGGTGAGCTCGTGGACTTTCCTGGAGATGGAGGATCGATCATCGAGGTGGGGAAAAATAGTGTAAGGTTCGTCAGAGGGACGTGGTGGAGCCGGCGACGTTTTCTTTTCTGTTGCCTTAAATTTTTGTCAAGTTGAAACTTCGATTCATTCTCCCTGTTGGTGCGATCGAGCGTTACGAGCTCTTGAGGGGAGGTAGAGGAGACATAGACGTGATGATGGCCAGAATTTTAGCGTCTCTGGTGAACGAGGTGGTGAAGATGGCGAACTTCCAGGTTTTGAAATTTGGGGTTTTCTGTGTTTCCAGGTTGTGGCTCGAACCCTCGTTTTTGTTTTCTAGTTGGAAATGTGGTGTTGATGCTTGCGAGGGGGTGTTTGGGTGATGGATGGTGTGGAAGGATCATCGATGATGATCAGCGGCGACCATCGGCACCGTGCATATGCACGGTGCACTGTGTTGTGTCTGGAGGAGTATGTTGAAACACGGGGTACTCGAGTCTTTAAGGAATTGACTCGGGGAAGCTTCACGACGAACTCGAAGCGCGTTCGAATTTGACTCGAAGAAAAGAAGTGGAGCCTCGGGGTAACTTTTTTTGGTTACAGGTTTTACAGAAAACAGATGTTCTGTTTTTTTTAAAATAAAGTATAAAAGCTAAGTTCAAATGACAAGTAAAGATTAAGGATGAGATTTAAACCCAAGATTAATCTGGTTCAAGTTAGTTTTGAACTTTAATTTAAAATAAATAAAGTTTTATTTAAATTGTTGTAACTACTTATAAAAAGAAAAGCTTAAGTAGTTTGGATTTTAAAGTGAAGCTTTAAATTGTAGGTGGAGTTTAAAATTAAAGATTTAAACCTAGATTCAATATAAATTTGAATCTTAAATTTGAAATAAAAATGGAGATTTTAAATTGTTTTGATAAAGTGAATTTTTTTTAATTTGATTTGAATTCAAAATGAATCATGTTTAAATTCTTTTAATCTTGTATTTTAAGATAATTATTCTTTAAGTTGTAAAATAAAAAGGTGTTTGGAATTGTTTTAAACTTGTTAAGATTCATTTGATTTCATTTTAAATCTTAAATTTAAAATGAAATTTAAAAGTAAATTTAAATTAAATTGTTTTAAAATGCCTTATTAATGATAAATTGATCATTTAATAGAAAAGGTTTTTAAGACTTAAGGATTTGTAATTATTAAGTTAACTAAATGGATAATTAATGACTTGAATTAATTAACTTAGAAATTAAGAGTTTAAATTTATTTAAATAAGGTATAAGTTAATTAATTTAAGGAAAATCAATTGGTAATTAAGAATCATTGATTAAATATGGATTGATTTTAATTAATGATTAGTAATCAATTAATGAATTAATTAAGGATTAATTAATGAGTTATTAAGACTAATTTAAAATGTAATTGATAATAATTTTAGTTAATTATTTTAGGAAAAGTAATTAAAGAATTGTAAATAGTTAATGAAGGTCATTAACTAAGATTATGAAATAATCAATTAATGGGATTAATTTTAATAATTAATTAAATTATTATTTAAAATAAGCAATTGTGAATTGTTAAGTAATGGAAGTAATTAAGGAATTAATTACTCAATGTAATTAATTCAGTTTAATATGAATTGTTTAAGTTAGTTAATTAAGTTTAATTAATTTAAATAATCATATGATGATGAGATAAGTATAATTACTTAGGGAAGTAATTAATGATAATTACTGGATGTAATTAACCAAGGGTGATCAAATAGTGAAAGTAATTGGAATATAATTACTTTGCATAATTAATCAAGGGATTAATTTAAAGTAAATTAATTAAGGAGTAATTAATTTATTTGATGGAGTAATTAAAGATAGTTAATTACTGAATGGTATTAATCAGGGGTGATTAATAACTATGATTTAATTGAGATTAATTACTTAAAGTAATTGATTTAAAAGGGTAATTAATTAAGATGGATTAGAAATCATTAATTAATATAAGTAATGGTGTAATTTAAGAATTGATCAATTATGATCAATTAACCAATAATAAGTAATTAAAGAGAAATTAATTAGTGTAATTAAGGATTTAAATAATTAATTATCTTTAATCAATTTAATAGGTAATTAGAGGTTAATTTCCGTATTTAGATAAGATAAAGGATAATTACTTGGAGGTAATTAAAGTCAATAAATCAAGAGTGATTAATTAAATTGAATAATTGGATGATGATAAATTAATTGATGGACAATTAATTAATAGATATATAAGCAGGACTTAAAATGGTAAAGTAATTAATTTAATTCACTTTAAATTAATTAGAGATGATATAATTAATTTAATTCATTTTAAATTAATTATAGCTGATATGATTGCTTATATATGGATTGATGATATTGTTTACTTTGAATCGGTTGAGATCTCAAATATGAGATTAATGGATGCTATGTGATAGGTATGCTCTGATTTAAATATGATGATAATATGGATTATCTGTTGTGATGATAATATAGATTATCTGTTTATGTTGATGTTGACTATCTATTATGATATTGTGAATTATCTATCTGTGTGTATATGGATAATTGAACTGAATTGTTTTAAACTTTAAAACAACTTGGCCTTAAAAGATACGTTTTGGATTTCGATGAGACCGGGATCGGGCATTCCATATTTGGAAGTTCGAAAACCACATCGATCCAAATTAAATGTTAGGTCGTGAATTCTCAAGCGAAGATTCAGAATGCAAGGGTTATCGTCGTTAACTCTGAGGGTGATTCCAAAATGAGTGTAACGAGATAATGCCTTCGGTTTCGTTCGAACCCGGAACGAACTTGTATGGATTGAATGCTTTCAAAACATCGTCAGGTGGGCGATGAGCATTCTAAGAGATGTGTTCTCTAAAGGTAATCGTAGCCTCAAGCCTCATCAATCGGGAATGGCTAAAACAGGGGAGGTGCAGCAAGGTTAGGTGGGTCATGCCTAAGCAGGACAAGATTTTCCTCTGTCTAGATGTCCCTTTTTATTCGGCTGTGCGGACAGTTGTGAGCTCCAACTGTCGGGGTTGTCTTGTTCGGGACTGTTCAGTAAGGAATGGTTCCAGCCTTGTGTTGCAAGGGAGCGGGCATACTCTCGGTACATTGATCTAGGCCACGTACTGTGACGGGCGGTACCCCAGTAGCCCTGCCATTGTATGAAATCCAAAATCCAATAAGTGCCAACGGTTTTGATTGTATTACCCACTTTTGTGGCTAGTAGCTTGAATTTAATGAATGTAACAATTTCGGCTATTTTCTATTTACTTGAAAACCCTAGACCTATTATAATATCACCGAATTTCCTGTAAAATGATTTGGTTAGCGTAAGGTAAAAACTTACCATGTTTATTTGCGGGAAGTCTTACGTGATACCTTTTGTTTTCAAATGTTTTTCAAAGTTAAGCAACTTTAACCTGTTACTTGTACCAGTCCCATGTCTGACCCGGAGTTTATTTCTGTTTTTCCTAATCTCTCGGGTACTCAAATTTTTACGAGTAGCCAAGAGATTCAGGTTAGCTTTGACGAATTCTGGAGGAGCAATGGAGCAGGAGGCTTCAACGTTGTAGATATATATATATATATATATATATAGTTCCGTTGTGTTGGTATCTCTGTGTTGTATTGTATATGGAATTGTATAACTAGATAGGTGTTTATAACTGTCTAGTATGTGATGCATTATCTGTGTAACTCTGATTGATGTTGTATATTATGTAAATACTTATGTGATTAATATAATTTATTCGTTCCGCTGTGAGATTCTGATGTTGTTGTTCTTTCTACTCTACCTTTTCTATTTTCTCATCCCTTTCTTTCTTCATGATGAAACGGATTTCTGGGGCCAGAAATTCGGGTCGTCACAGTTGGTATCAGAGCACTAGGTTGAGTGAATACCTAGGCTCTTGAGTGATTTCTTTCTTGAGAGAGCGTATTTGTAATTTTGTAATATATATATATATATATATATATATATATTTCTACCTATTTGTTGGGTTACTAGTCTGGGTTTTCCAGTATAAATTATAAAGGTAGATAGGGTAGTGATGTGTGTAACACGATTACCAATGGTTGGAGTTTGAATGTTTGAGGTTGTAAGTGTATCTGTCGAGACTGTAGATCTAATATCGTCTCGAGTAAGTTTTGGATAGTGTAAGGATTTCAGCAATCTCTGAAGGAAACCTGTTAAGGTTCGGAGTTCATTTTTGAAGCGTAAGTTTGGATGAGCTAGAGTTTGGACTCGTCGGTTTGGCATGAGCAAGTCCGGATATCTTACCTCAGGATGTAGTAGCTGTGTGATGAGACACAGTGACGATGGAAGTCTCCGAAGATGTTTCTTTGGAATTAGTTAAGGAAGTGTAGCTGTTTCGGTGTTGGGGCTGAGTTCAGTAGAATGTTTCTGTTGGTTTGAGGTCTGAGTTTCTCGAAGAATTTTAGATAGGAAGTCTTGGCATCTAAGTCAGCAGTGCAGCTCGGAGTGTTCTAGGTGCCATCAACGAGATCTTCTGGTTTGGCAGTTTTCTTGAAGAAATTTCAGGAGCAGCAGAGTGATTCCATTTCTTCGATGGATTGGCTAATTAAGTGTAGGCTGTTCTGTTTGGTAAAGAGAGAATAGTTTTTCTTTGGTAATGGGCTAGATTGATCGCAAAAGTGACTTGCGATTGTTTGAGTGTTCTCTTAGGTTATCTGATTTTTCTGGATGTGAATTTTGTCCGTATCTGAAGATTGAGTTTGGTATCGACTGGATTGCAGGAGTGGTACTGATGGTTCAGCTTAGTAGTAGGATGATTTTTTCCGGAAAATGAGTTTGGTGAAGCAGCTCGGGTTTTTGAGGAACTTCTGAGTTTCTGTTAGGGATCTGTTGAACCATAGTTCTTAGATGTGTTGTCCAGTTTGTCCTCGTGATCATCATCAGCATTTTCATCTGCTCAGTCAGAGTTGCGCAGTGGAAGCATGGTGGCAGCTGTTTGGTGTGGAAATAACTAGAATTTGCAGTGTTTTGGATTAGAGAGTTTCTACTGGAAAATTTTAAAGATCTTAAGACCAGATTGGAATGCATCTGTATTATCTTTCCATATGAGAAGAAGTAAGATCAGTCTCTTGATTTTGAAAATTGAGTTTGTGTTCTTAGTTTTAGTCAATCTTGGAAAGATCATTTTGTTGGATTGTCTTTGGTTCAGTTTGTTTCTAAGGACATCAGCAAGTGTTGAGCTGATCAGGAAAGATGTAGGCAGCACAGAATCGTCCGAAGAGTTTTGTGGATAAGTGTTTGGTTCCAGGATTGAATTGTCAGTTTGGATAACTGGAATTCGTTGTGTTTCACGTATCTCTGAGGGAGTACTTGTAAGATCTGTCTCTGACTATAGAACCAGCAGTTCAGGGAATTTCGGTTGTTGAGTCGGACTTGAGTTTGGTCTGATATTTTGATTTGTTTTGTAGATCCAGATTAGTAGAAACTCAGTAGCTTAGTAATATTGATTGTTTGGATTCTGTGAAGAGAGTATCCCAATATTTATACTTGGGGAAACTCGAGAAAATTCCATTTAGAATTTTATCTGGACAATTAGATTTGTAGACTGGATGAATTGGTTGCTATGGTTGCTAGCATATGATTGATATCTGCCTGTGTTTAAAAATTAAATCTGTAATTAGATTACTAAATTACCTTTGTTTTAAATTTCGGGGACGAAATTCTTTTAAGGGGGGAGGAATGTGATATCCTGGAATTTTTGGCAATAACAATTTAATAATCTATGTCAAAATTAGATAGATTTAACAATAATGTTAATAATAAATTTGAATTAAAATTAATAATCTTCTTTAAAACAAATATTTAAACTGATAATCTATCTTTAAAGGCTAATAAATTGTTTTATATTTGTAATGTATACATATCGGTATATATTATAAATAGATAATCTTTGTTTTAAATTTAATATATATAGGCATGTTTCCTTATTCTAATATTTTTGATAAATTAAAAATTGGATTCAATTTGATATTAAGCTATTAAATAAATAACCATATGATTTTAATACTCAAGATAAAAACTTGATTATTTAAAATTGATTTTAGCTTAAGTTTAAATTTAAATAAAATGGTTTGTTTTGTTTTTACGTAGCTAATAAAATAAGTAATTTATTAAATAAGAAGACAAATTCTTTTATGAGTTATTTTAATTTAATGATGAGTTATTCTTCAACAATGTAATGTAACGTTTTTTTTTACAAATGAATTTAAAGGAGATTGTTATTTTAAAATCTATTTATAAAGGGAAGCAATGGTTTGAAATTTTAGATAAAATCTTTCAAAAATATTTAAAATAAATTTTATAAATGTTAACATAAGTATGTAAATAAATTATAAGTAAATTAAGTATTGATAATTAAGTTTAAAAATAAAAGTGAAGATAAAAATAAACAAAGAGTAAAAAGGCAAACCAGGTTGTATAAATAGGAGTAAAACCATTAAGTGAATATGCAAGCAGGAATCAAAGTGAAGTAAAAAAAAAAATCCAAGGCAAGAAAAAAAAAATCTATAAACAAAGTAAAAATGTGTAGGCCTGTTAAGTATAAGGACAAAGGAAAATAAAATATGTTATAAAATACAAGAGACGTGCCAGGCTTTGTATATATGTAGCTGTAAGATTTGATTTGCAGGCAAGTTAAATGTATCAACATAAATAAAGTAATATATAAAGCCAAATCAGGCAAGAATCTTACATGAAGATTAGATATGCTGCAAAGTGTAATATCAACATAAACTAATAAGGAAAGGGTGTAACATAAAGTACATTTGCATTAAATGTTTTATCATCTCAGCTAACTATTGAGTCAATTCAAAATATATAAGGATCATTTCAGCCTCCTTTTGAAAAGAAAATCTGCCTGATAAAACAAAACAAAGATAAGCTTATACCCAGTAAACCCCTTCCCTATACAAACTTATCTTTCTATATATATACATACCTTCCTATTCATTCTAAACATATCAAACCAGAGGAAAATAATATTGCAAGCCTCTTCATTTTTATACAAACTCAAATAGAAACTGAAAACATTATTCAACAATAAGCAAACAAGATGAAATAAACATGAAGATCAAAGCAAAAATATTTTACAGTTTCAGAAGTTCAAAACAGTTTTCAAAGCTCTGTCTTCATTCTTCGAATCGGTGAGTAACAATCACAAATTAAAAGGTTTGAATTATAAATTTCTGTTGCATACTCATCTATGAGAATGTGTTTGTGATGTTTATGTATAAATAGGCCCCTGTATATATATGTGTGCAATACTATGATTTTGTTTGTACTCTACAATGTTTCCCAGGCTAAATTTTTTAATTAAAATTCCTTTCACATGATCTTGTTCATAATAAGATCTGGTTATCGAAACAATATTGTTTGATTCAAATAGAATAATGTTTAAATCTAATATTAGTTAAAAATTGAGTTGTTTGTCTCTAGAAAGATTACAAACAACTGAGTATACTAAATATAATTAAATTTAAACTATTTAAATTATAACTCCAGAATTACAAATCGAAAACTTTATACAAAATATGATTTTTAACATGAGAATTAGGATTTAATGTTTAGAATTGAAGGTGGGGTTTGGGTTTTTACTGGAAATGTATTTCTGGGTTTTACTGGTGATTAAGTGGGTTGGTGAGCTCGTGGACTTTCCTGGAGATGGAGGATCGATCATCGAGGTGGGGAAAAATAGTGTAAGGTTCGTCAGAGGGACGTGGTGGCGCCGGCAACGTTTTATTTTCTGTAGCCCTAAATTTTTGTCAAGTTGAAACTTCGATTCGTTCTCCCTGTTGGTGCGATCGAGCGTTACAAGCTCCTGAGGGGAGGTAGAGGAGACATAGACGTGGTGATGGCCAGAATTTTAGCGTCTCTGGTGAACGAGGTGGTGAAGACGGCGAACTTCCAGGTTTTGAAATTCGGGGTTGTCTGTGTTTCCAGGTTGTGGCTCGAACCCTTGTTTTTGTTTTCGAGTTGGAAATGTCGTGTTGATGCTTGCGAGGGGGTGTTTGGGTGATGGATGGTGTGGAAGGATCATCGATGATGATCAACGGCGACCATCGGCACCGTGCATATGCACGGTGCACTGTGTTGTGCCTGGAGGAGTTTGTTGAAACAGGGGGTACTCGTGTCTTTAAGGAATTGACTCGGGGAAGCTTCACGACGAACTCGAAGCAAAGAAGTGGAGCCTCGGGGTAACTTTTTTTGGTTACAGGTTTTACAGAAAACAGATGTTCTGTTTTTTTTAAAATAAAGCATAAAAGCTAAGTTCAAATGACAAGTAAAGATTAAGGATGAGATTTAAACCCAAGATTAATCTGGTTCAAGTTAGTTTTGAACTTTAATTTAAAATAAATAAAGTTTTATTTAAATTGTTGTAACTACTTATAAAAAGAAAAAGCTTAAGTAGTTTGGATTTTAAAGTGAAGCTTTAAATTGTAGGTGGAGTTTAAAATTAAAGATTTAAACCTAGATTCAATATAAATTTGAATCTTAAATTTGAAATAAAAAGGGAGATTTTAAATTGTTTTGATAAAGTGAATTTTTTTTTAATTTGATTTGAATTCAAAATGGAATCGTGTTTAAATTCTTTTAATCTTCTATTTTAAGATAATTATTCTTTAGGTTGTAAAATAAAAAGGAGTTTGGAATTGTTTTAAACTTGTTAAGATTAATTTAATTTCATTTTAAATCTTAAATTTAAAATGAAATTTAAAAGTAAATTTAAATTAAATTGTTTTAAAATGCCTTATTAATGATAAATTGATCATTTAATAGAAGTTTTTAAGACTTAAGGAATTGTAATTATTATGTTAACTAAATGGATAATTAATGACTTGAATTAATTAACTTAGAAATTAAGAGTTTAAATTTATTTAAATAAGGTATAAGTTAATTAATTTAAGGTAAATCAATTGGTAATTAAGAATCATTGATTAAATATGGATTGATTTTAATTAATGATTAGTAATCAATTAATGAATTAATTAAGGATTAATTAATGAGTTATTAAGACTAATTTAAAATGTAATTGATAATAAATTTTAGTTAATTACTTTAGGAAAAGTAACTAAAGAATTGTAAATAGTTAATGAAGGTCATTAACTAAGATTATGAAATAATCAATTAATGGGATTAATTTTAATAATTAATTAAATTATTATTTAAAATAAGAAATTGTGAATTGTTAAGTAATGGAAGTAATTAAGGAATAAATTACTCATTGTAATTAATTCAGTTTAATATGAATTGTTTAAGTTAGTTAATTAAGTTTAATTAATTTAAATAATCGTATGATGATGAGATAAGTATAATTACTTAGGGAAGTAATTAATGATAATTACTGGATGTAATTAACCG
Organism: Allium cepa; assembly: GCA_030765085.1. Taxonomy (NCBI): domain Eukaryota; kingdom Viridiplantae; phylum Streptophyta; class Magnoliopsida; order Asparagales; family Amaryllidaceae; genus Allium; species Allium cepa. The sequence goes on along the minus strand of CM060928.1, from coordinate 379,649,870 downwards.
AGGGTGATTTAATAGTGAAAGTAATTGGAATATAATTACTTTTCATAATTAATCAAGGGATTAATTTAAAGCAAATTAATTAAGGAGTAATTTATTTATTTCATGGAGTAATTAAAGATAGTTAATTACTGAATGGTATTAATCAGGGGTGATTAATAACTATGATTTAATTGAGATTAATTACTTAAAGTAATTGATTTAAAAGGGTAATTAATTAAGATGGATTAGAAATCATTAATTAATATAAGTAATGGTGTAATTTAAGAATTGATCAATTAAGATCAATTAACCAATAATAAGTAATTGAAGAGAAATTAATTAGTGTAATTAAGGATTTAAATAATTAATTATCTTTAATCAATTTAATAGGTAACTAGAGGTTAATTTCCATATTTAGATAAGATAAAGGATAATTACTTGGAGGTAATTAAAGTTAATAAATCAAGAGCGATTAATTAAATTGAATAATTGGATGATGAGAAATTAATTGATGGACAATTAATTAATAGATATATAAGCAGGATTTAAAATGGTAAAGTAATTAATTTAATTCACTTTAAATTAATTAGAGATGATATAATTAATTTAATTCATTTTAAATTAGTTATAGCTGATATGATTGCTTATATATGGATTGATGATATTATTTACTTTGAATGGGTTGAGATCTCAAATGTGAGATTAATGAATGCTATGTGATAGGTATGCTCTGTTTAAATATGATGATAATATGGATTATCTGTTGTGATGATAATATAGATTATCTGTTTATGTTGATGTTGACTATCTATTATGATATTGTGCATTATCTATCTGTGTGTATATGGATAATTGAACTGAATTGTTTTAAACTTTAAAACAACTTGGTCTTAAAAGATACGTTTTGGATTTCGATGATACCGGGATCGGGCTTTCCATCTTTGGAAGTCCGAAAACCACATCGATCCAAATTAAACGTTAGGTCGTGAATTCTCAAGTGAAGATTCAGAATGCAAGGGTTATCGTCGTTAACTCTGAGGGTGATTCCAAAATGAGTGTAACGAGATAATGCCTTCGGTTTCGTTCGAACCCGGAACGAACTTGTATGGATTGAATGCTTTCAAAACATCGTCAGGTGGGCGATGAGCATTCTAGGAGATGTGTTCTCTAAAGGTAATCGTAGCCTCAAGCCTCATCAACCGGGAATGGCTAAAACAGGGGAGGTGCAGCAAGGTTAGGTGGGTCATGCCCAAGCAGGACAGGATTTTCCCCTGTCTAGATGTCTCTTTTTATTCGGCTGTGCGGACAGTTGTGAGCTCCAATTGTCGGGGTTGTCTTGTTCGGGACTGTTCAGTAAGGAATGGTTTCGGCCTTGTGTTGCAAGGAAGCGGGCGTACTCCTCGGTACGTTGATCTAGGCTACGTACTGTAACGGGCGGTACCCCAGTAGCCCTGCCATTGTATGGAATCCAAAATCCAATAAGTGCCAACGGTTTTGATTGTATTACCCACTTTTGTGGCTAGTAGCTTGAATTTAATGAATGTAACAATTTCGGCTATTTTCTATTTACTTGAAAACCCTAGACCTATTATAATATCACCGAATTTCCTGTAAAATGATTTGGTTAGCGTAAGGTAAAAACTTACCATGTTTATTTGCGGGAAGTCTTACGTGATACCTTTTGTTTTCAAATGTTTTTCAAAGTTAAGCAACTTTAACCTGTTACTTGTACCAGACCCATGTCTGACCCGGAGTTTATTTCTGTTTTTCCTAATCTCTCGGGTACTCAAATTTTTACGAGTAGCCAAGAGATTCAGGTTAGCTTTGACGAATTCTGGAGGAGCAATGGAGCAGAAGGCTTCAGCGTTGTAGATATATATAGTTCCGCTGTGTTGGTATCTCTGTGTTGTATTGTATATGGAATTGTATAACTAGATAGGTGTTTATAACTGTCTAGTATGTGATGTATTATCTGTGTAACTCTGATTGATGTTGTATATTATGTAAATACTTATGTGATTAATATAATTTATTCATTCCGCTGTGAGATTTTGATGTTGTTGTTCTTTCTTCTCTACCTTTTCTATTTTCTCATCCCTTTCTTTCTTCATGATGAAATGGATTTCTGGGGCCAGAAATTCAGGTCGTCACAACTTTTTAATAGAATTTTATCTCCTAGTGTTTTCACTTTCTTTCAAAATCAGGATTTCATTTTCAAGTGAATTAATTTTAACCTCTGATTTTTTAATTTCTTCTTCAAGTGATGGACACTTATCACACTTAGGGCTCTTGTTTCGATAGGTTTTAACCAATTGATCAAGTTGTTTGTTTAATTCTATCAAACTATCTCTTTATGATTCAATTTTAGCGTACTTCTCCCTAAGTCTTTCAAAATAGCAATTTACTTCATGAAAATATACAAGTAATTCCGAATGAGTATGTTTTGATACCTCGCTTGGCTCGTCATCATCACTGACAGTTGTTTCTCCTTGAAGACACAAATTTTCCCTTTCACTCTCACTGCCAGTGCTTTTATCAACTTCATCAATTTCAACCCAAGTAGCTATAAAAATCTTTCTTTTCAGTTTCTTTTCTTGGCTGAGTCAATTCTGAGGACAATTGGGCTTGATGTGACCAGGTTTATTGCACTTGTGACATATGATCCCTATTCTTCTGGGTTGTCTAGTACTTTAACTATTCGTCTTTTCAATTATTGATTTAGAGCTGGATTTCCGTTTCTGTCGTTCTACCTTTTGAATCTCTTTATTAATAGTGCCAGTTCGTTGCTCCATCATCGTCGTCGTCATCTTCACTTTCCGTTGTTCCTTTGAGAGCTATTGATTTCTTTCGTGTATCACCTCCTTTGCATTCTTCCTTGAATATGATTTCTAGTTCATAAGTGGTGAGATTTCCAATGATTTCTTCAACTTTGATTTGTTTCAAATCTTTTGATTCTTTAATGGTAGTAACTTTCTCTTCAAAATTTCATGGAAGGACTCGGAGGATTTTTCGGACTATTTCCAAATCTATGTATGGTTTTCCGAGAGCTTTTGATTTGTATATGAGATTAGAAATGTCCTTCATACATCTCTTTGAAATTTTCATCTTTAGCCACTATGAAGTTCTCGTATTCGCTACTAAGCATGGCAAGGCGAGATTCTTTGACTTGGGAGGTTCCTTCTTGAGTCACTTCAAGTGTGTGCCAAATTTCCTACATAGTTAGACAATGTGAGACTCGATTAAATTCAATTTGATCCAATAAACATATAATAGAATTCATTACTGTAGCGTTACCATTCTGTAGTTTATTTTCAAGATCTGTCCATTGATCCATCATTTTTTCAATTTCTTGATTATCTACCACTATAGTTGGTGTCCTATATCTTGTCTCAACAATATTCCATGCATCTGTGGTTTCCAGAAAGATTTTCATTCTATCTTTCCAGTAAGCATATTCAACATTGAACCTAGGCGGTCTAACTATGAACTGACCGTCAGCTAAAACATTATTAAAAGAAGCCATTTAAAAATTCAAATTTTTTAAAACAAAAATTGGTTTTTGAAAAATCAAAATTTTAAAATGAAAAAGTTTTTATTCCTAGCTCTAATACCGCTTGTGCCACGACCCGATTTTCTGATGCCCGAAAAACCGAACCATGAGGGTTAAAGAAGAAGAGGTAGAAGAAGAGAAAACAAATGACACAGAATCTTACCATTGCAGCGGAATAAAATATAATAGATAATAACTAATCTTTACGCAAAATCAAATATATATGTTTATACATTACATCATATACATAACACATAGCTGGACAGTAACAATAACCTGTCCTCACAAAACTGGATGCACAGCTAATCAACACAACAGAATATTTCATACAAATATGGAAGTACGTATGGCCATCCAGCTCGTCTCTTGAGCTCCACAACATCCTTTCCTATATCCTATAATACTCGATCTGACCCGAGCATTATAGTGAAATAACACCAGAGTCAGTCTGGAATACCAGCGTGAGAAAACCACACTCAATTTGATTATTAAAGTTTCAAAATCCTTTGAAAACAAAAGCATCTCGTAAGACCACGCGAAAAATAAACATGTCGGGTTTTTACCTTACGATAGCCAAAACACTTTTTATCAAAATCCTCTGACATTATAATAGTATCTATATACAAATACTTATTCAAATAGATGAAATTGTTACATTTATTAAATTCCAGCACACTAGCCACAAAGTGGGTTCTACAAACAAAACGTAAAGGCACGTAGGGAAAATGGATTTCCAACTAATGACCAAGCACTAGGGTACCACCTATCATAATACCTGGTCTAGATCAGCGTACCGAGGATCCACCCTAAATCCCCTGCAACACAAGACCAGGACTACCCCTTACTGAATAATCCTGAGTAAGATCACCCTGCGGTTGGGATCAGCAACCGCCACGCAGCGGAAATAAAAAGGGACATCTAGACAGGGATGACCTCACCCTAATGGGTGCTACCCACTTAGCCTTGCTGCATAACCCCTGATTTTCAGTCATTCCCGATTGATGAGGCTCGAGGCTAAGCGTTACCTTTTTAGGACACATCTCTTAGAATGCTCATCGCCCACCTAACGATGTGCCGAAAGCATTCATCCATACAAGTCTGTTCCGGGTTCGAACGGAACCGAAGGCACTACTCCTACTACATCCATTAGGAAACCCTCAGGATTAGTAGCGACTAGCCCTTGCACTTCACTGCTCCATCTTCGATCCAAAATCGTCTTCCTCATTAAAACGTACAAACCAGATCGAAGTGGTTTTGAGGAAATAAATCCCTATCCCGGTCTCTTCGAAACGATCAGCGCATTGGCCAATATTGATAGTTGGTAATTTAACTATCAATTGACATTCACAACAACCATCAAACACAAATAATTTCACCAAATTATTTATTAATCTCAAAATATCTTCACAAGATGTATTTCCACTTTTCACCCCTTTTTTGAAAACTGTTTCAAACCACACTCTTCTCATGAAATAAATTTTCAAATATTTATTTCCACTGAAAATACCAATTACAAAGCTTTAGATTTTTAAAACAATTTAAAACACTTTATTATAAAATATCATTTAAAACATTTAAATTAAAAATTACTTTAATACTTATTCAAAATATATACTTCAAGAATATTTAAAATAAAACTACTTTGTACAATATAAAACCGAATTACTAAGTTTTAAAACATAATACCAAGCCATCTTTAAATAATTTTTGCTACAAATAAATTAAAAGAAAATACTCACTTTAGAATTTAAACATTTAGAAATAATAAGTTTCCTAAACATACTTTTTAAACAACATAAAACTTTTTACTTATACTTAAAATTTATTTGAAAAGTACTTGGCTATTCAGGGAAATACGCTTCTCTTCCACATCTTTTAAAAATAAATCACTATTATTTTTAAAATAATTTACCCATTCTGTTAATAATTTCCCACCGTGAATTTATTCTTTCAAATATCCACTGATATATTACTTCACTTTTATAAACCCAGTTTATAAATTTCATAGTCACGTTCTCCTTTAAATTACCAATTTCAAACACTTAAATCAATTTCCAAATTGATTTCCAGTTTACTCCATTTTGAAATAAATTCCTTTACTTACTCATTTATTTCAAAACCCATTGACTTCAGATTTTTAATTCTTACTTATGATTTAAAATCTTTTAACTGAAAAATACCAATTTCAGATTTGCCAAATTCCTTCTTTATCCTTTTAAATAAATTTAAACCTTGAGTTTTAAAATAATTCTTTATTCCTTTAAATAATATGACTTAAGTTTTAAAATTTATTATTACTCTGTTTATTCAAAATCCCCTTTTCTATACTCGGAACTTATTTATTAGAATTTTAAAATCAGTTTTATTCTTTTCCAATTCATTCTTAAATTTATTCAAATTCTCTATAATTATTTTACTTAAAAATTCACTATTTTATTTCCTTTTCAAAAATCCAATTCTATATATTTTGATAATTCACTGTTCCGAAATATATTCAAGCAAACCTTAACATTCAATATTCCAATTATTAATAATATTCATCACAGGATATCAAATATTCATAACAAAGAATATTAAACAATCTAAGTAATTTTGAGGAATTCACTTGGACCCCTCCAACCTGTTTTCCTGCATCCACAGATGTTAGCACAACATAAAACACCAATTCCACTTCGAGGTGGAATATCGCGGTATATGGGTTTATATAATATCATCCGTTATTATGCGGTGCATAGGGTCTCATCCGCTATATAATGCGGGGAATCATTACTCCAATATACACTATATACTACTATATAATATACCACATCCAATCCATTCAGACATTCAACCAACTATTGAATTTGACTATTTAAATTTAAATTAAAACCAAATGAGTGAGATTAACCCACCTTTGATTTTTTTTTGTAATTGCAATCCGACCCAAACCGGCTTGTTTCTCCATGATCTTGGACCTTGTACAAACATTATACGATTTATTACATTTTTAAATAACTGAAACATCAATTATCCTTCCAAATAAGTTTAATTAACTAGTATTTTAATTTAAACCAGTAATTTAAATTTTTAAATCAATTTTCCTATGATAACTAATTTTCCTAGTAACCAAAATAATTAAATGAGTTACTTAAACCGCTTATCACCAATACATTATTACAAATGTAATTGCAATTTTAAAACATGTATATTTCTTTTTCTTCTTTCAGTAAAGAATATAAATATTTCAGCTGTTCCTTTTTTTTCTGAATCAAAACATTTTAAAACTTCTATAAAATCTTCTTATCATATATATATATATATATATATATATATATATATATATATCCTCGGTTACTTATAACATGTGTGTGTGTTTATATAATTAATTAAAAAAATAGAAAATACCCTCACCTCGTCCCTGAGCAGCTGCCATCCCCCTCAACTCCTACCTGGCCTTCGCGTACACGTGCGCATACGACTCCGCACCCTCAAATCTCCATGAGATGTACGCACGCATCTCTAGTCCAACACCTTCGACCTGCTTCACTGTCACACCCCTTAATCGATCGTAACCCTAACCCACTTCGATGCCCTCGAGACGACGAACCCAAACACCATGAAACACCCAAAACTCCTCGAGCAAGAAATCGCCGCCGCTGCCATCTCCTTCCATGCGCGCGACCCTCCCCTTTGCGGTTGCTCTCCACGTCGCTCGCGAAAGGATCGAGCGTGCCCTCCTAAATATTGAACGCGACCTCCCCTGCTTGCTCGACTTCGATCAAGATCGTCCGCCCTCTCTCTTCTTTTTTTTCTTATTCGGCCCCTTTTTTTCGATTTGGGCTTTCATTTCATTTTTTCCTGATGCTTTTCAATTTGTAAATGAAGAAGGGGAATGAGATATTTAAAAAAGAACGATGTGATTTGCAAAAGCAAACCTAGTTTCAAAAAGAAGATTGCGTGCTGGGATGAGCTACAGTGCTTTGGAAAGGAGTGGAAAAAGAGTTGATGTGAGATAATTTCAACTGCAGTTGACTAGTATAAATATTCAATTTAAATTCAAATTCAAACCGCTCCGATAAATGCAACTTAAAAACTTGACCTCAAATCGAGGCGTGCTGCTAGGCGTTTGTAATGTTATACCCCTATTCCAAACGCAATGGAAAAGGTTTCGAGCCCTAATTCGATCGTATGGAGAAGATAGTCTTTTGGACTCATTCATTATATTAAATTTTCCGATATAGATTCAGCGCGTTTATATGTCGTACGCTCACACAACAACTCCAAACACTACGAAAATCGAACCGATAATAATACAATATTACAGATCCAATGGAACTAGTTTCGTCGAATTCCGAGATTGTGCCTTGGAGGCAATTTTTAAATATCGATTTAAACGATAAAATTTCAAAACAAAACAAACTAATTTTAAATTTACTTTTAAAAGTTCTATCACCTTCAGTATTATCAATATGAATCTTCTAAGGCTTTAAAATATTTTTAACAAGCTTGAAACTCCAGATTAAATATTTTACTCAATCTTCAAATATTGAATTGAATAATTGTATTATCCAACAAATTGCTATATTAAATTCTGAATCTATCTATTTAAATAAATCCAAGTTTTCCATATTCAAAACCAATTTATAATTCAATTTTCAATATTTAAATCCATTCAAAATATTCCAGATTCAACGTTGCAGAATCCGGGTCGTTACATTCCTCCCCCCTTAAAAGAATTTCGTCCCCGAAATTACCAAGGCAGAAGAATGCTCCAAACCCATTAACTTGCTAAAACCCATTTAGTGAAAATCCCACATTCAATTTTCTAATCCTTTAGTTCCAACTAAAAAATTAGCTTTAATTTCTATTTCCAAAATTCCTTATTTCAATTCTAATTTGAAATCGTTTTGTCGCTAACAAAAATTTTTCCAAAAAATTTCAAAAAATTTTCTAACTCCTAATATTTTTAGAAAATTTTGATAGAGTCTCCTTTGTACGGAGGAACTTTTGCAATTTGACAAGAGATAAATATATATACACCGACCCACACGGTCGAAAAAAACAGTTCATATTTCCTATTTTTATTGCGTAGGCGTACCTTTATTTAGTATTTTTAAGCAAGCGGCTTATTATTATAGCATTTTGCATGATCAAATCTAGCCAAACGGCTTCCCGGTATCTGTACTTACTCAATGCAAACATGTAAGTACTAAATATATAAAATTTATTAACACTTCACTTACTTTCAATAGCTAAATACATGCATTTCATAAGAACCATGCACCAAACACTTTCCATGAGCAATTTATATGATTTCAAAACTAATTCAATTGCTTTCAACCAATTCATATGCCATTTCATTCAATTTTAATGGTTTACAACTCAATTTCTTACATTCGATCCATTTTTAACCCAACAACTCACACTTATTTCAGTGGATTCCAAAAATCAATTTTATTTACTTCTACCAATCCATATAATTTTTATTTACTTCCGTTTAAGTCGAACGACTAATTTATTTCTTTGCAATTCGACTATAGCGAATAAATAATTACTTAAGCTTATACCATTTTAAATTGATTCTAACTTAATTTATATATATTTCCTTCCAGTTTAATTCATTCACAACAATTTTATTTAGCTCGACACATTCCATGCTTGTATACTACTAACCATTCCTAAGTTAATTCAACACAAGCTTTTATTTACTGATCTTCCATTCCTACTCGAAGTCGAGCTTCTCATTATTCTTAAGTTGAGTTAATTAAAATCAAGTTATCCAACTTCAAACTTAAGTTCACTTCTATTTAATTTGATTCTCATCTAATCAAATTACATTCAATTCAGTTAGCCTATCCATTTTGTTTTAATTCACCTTCTCAATTTATCAAAATAATATCCAAGCACATACTTAACTCATTTATACTCGAATTGGATTTTATTTGTAACTCAAATCATTTCTATTATAATCCAGTTCCATTTTATTTTTACAACATCTCCACTCATTTTAATTCATTATCAATCCAAGTCGAATTTTATTTGTAATTCGAGTTTATTTCCAAACTTCATTATTAACTTACAATCCATTTTATTTAACCGAGTTAAATTTTATTAACATACTCTATCAAATAATTTATTTAGCTAATTAGCTTACTTCCAACTTTTAAGTCAATATTCGATTTTATTACAAAAATCACTTTATTAAATTTTCCTGAGTTCAATTTTTTTTTTATAATTCCAATTTGGATTTTCTTTCATTTTCCAAAATTCCAACACTTTTATTTCGTCTTATTTATTCCCTTTTTACACTTTTATAAGCTACTCACTTATTAATATACATACTTCTCCATCTACTTAAAGTCATTCACATTTTCACTTTACTTTTAACTAGGGATTATATTTTTATTTCAATTCTTTTATAAGCTTACAAAGCTTATTTATCCTAATTCAATACTTACTTAGTTTAAACTTATTTATTAAAGTAAGAATTTTATTCCATTCAATATTATCTATAACTCAACTAAATTTATTTCAATTCAATTTTATTTAACTTAACTTCAGTTAAATCTAGCATCATACCACTCTCTTTAATCCACTCAATCCACTTGAATTTAACTTAATTAAGAACTTTCTTCCACTTAATATCATCTACATCTCAATTATTCCATTTTAATTCAATTTCAACTTAATTCAAATACAATTAGGTTTAATTTTAGTTTAATTCAATTTATTTCAATCTAATCAAATTTTATCTCCCAATCCAAATTTAATTTCTATTTTTCCATTCCAATCACATTCAAGATTTACTAATTATTTCTTCCAATCATCCATTAAATTCTCCACAAATTAAATTTCTCCAAATTAAATTAATTTAACCTTTTCACTTTAAATTTAAATTCCAACATTCAAGGCTCATATTTTCCTTCCTTATTTAAAAATTATCTCAACTTGCAAGTTTATAGCTTACTTCATTAAGATTTTCAATTCAAATAAGGATTCAGGATTTCAAACACTCGGCTTTTGGTTCAAATCACTTTTAAACCACCATTATCCCAAAATCACATTCTCAAAATTTTAAACCCATCCTTTTTCATTCCCAACAAATTTCCTTTGAAATTTCAAAAACAAACTAGTTCTTCTGAACAAATCAATTTGGCAGCAATCCGTCACTTAGAAACTCGAAAATGAACATCGATGATGCTGCAGTCATTACCGAAGTTATTTTCTAGCGACTGAAGTGAGCTCAATGATATTTCCCTTCCCAAAATTTGTTTGAAACAATTTCCTTTCAGAAATACCTTTAAAATAATAATGCCATTATTTGTCTTCAAAACACTTCGAAAAAACACTTCCAAAATCTCCAGGGTTTTAAATTTTCAAATATTGACTTAAATCAAATTTTAACTATAATTCATTTGTATAATTTATGCTCATACAAATTCCCATTTGATCATATTTCAATTTATAAATCACGTTTATAATTCACATTTATAAATCTCATTTCGTAAATGAATTTATTTCCTTAACCTTTGGTTATATTTTCAATTTCTAGTTAAATTTCCATACAACAATGATAATAATTTAATATTATCATTCCTAACATCCAAACAACCATATATTAGCTAAAATAGTTTACAAAAACTTTTCTTTTATATCAAAATATGTTTTGGGTAAGATTATTTCATTCACCCACCTTTAAAACAATACTATATCAATTTATCGTGTCAGGTTTTTATAAACTCTTCTCGAATAGCGGCCAACTTACTTGATCAGAATTCATATTCCACTCAACGAATAAGTCAGCACAATATTAAAACAATTTATATTCACTAACAAATGCACGCTCATATCTACTAATACACTCAAACTCATTCTATAGTACTACGGACTCTATTTTCAAGGAGTAATCCCTACTAGAGCCAAGGTTAACACCAACCTAACCTCTGATACCAAAATGTCACGACCCGATTTTCCGATGCCCAAAAAATGGAACCATGAGGGCTAAAGAAGAAGAGGTAGAAGAAGAGAAAACAAATGATACATAATCTTACCATCGCAGCGGAATAAAATATAATAGATAATAACTAATCTTTACACAAAAGAAAATATATCTATTTATACATTACATCATCAGAGTATACATAACACACAGCTGGATAACAATCATAACCTGTCCTCACAAAAATGAATGCACAGCTAATCAACACAGCGCAATATATTATACAAATACGGAAGTACGTATCGCCATCCAGCTTGTCTCCTAAGCTCCACAGCATCCCTTCCTGTATCCTATAATACTCGGTCTAACCCGAGCATTAGAGTGAAATAACACCCGAGTCAATCTGGAATACCAGCGTGAGAAAATCACACTCAATTTGATTATTAAATTTTCAAAACCCTTTGAAAACAAAAGCATCTCGTAAGACCACGCCACAAATAAACATGTCGGGTTTTTACCTTACGATAGCCAAAACACTATTTATCAAAATCCTTTGTATTATAATAGTGTCTATGTACAAATACTTATTCAAATTGCCGAAATTGTTACATTTATTAAATTCCAGCATACTAGCCACAAAGTGAGTTCCACAAACAAAACCGTAAAGGTATGTGGGAAAATGGATTTTCAACTAATGGCTAGGCACTGGGGTACGACCTGTCATAGTACCTGGTCTAGATCAGCGTACCGAGGATCCACCTTAAATCCCCTACAACACAAACCGGGACTACCTCTTACTGCATAATCCCAAGTAAGATCACCCAGCGGTTGGGATCAAGAACCGTCATACAGCCGAAATAAAAAGGGACATCTAGACAGGGATGACCTCACCCTAATGGGTGCTACCCACTTAACCTTGCAGCATAACCCCTGATTTTCAGTCATTCCCCGTTAATGAGGCTCGAGGCTAAGCGTTACCTTTTTAGAACACGTCTCTTAGAATGCTCATCGCCCACCTGACAACGTATTGAAAGCATTCGTCCATACAAGTTTGTTCTGGGTTCGAACGGAACCGAAGGCACTACTTCTACTACACCCATTTGGAAACCCTCAGGATTAGTAGCGACTAGCCCTTGCACTTCACTGCTCCATCTTCGAATCCAAACTCTCTTCCTCACGAAAACGTACAAACCAGATCAAAGTGGTTTTTAGGAAATAAACCCCGATCCCGGTCTCTTCGAAACGATCAGCGCATTGACCAATATTGATAGCCGGTTATTTAACTATCAATTAACATACAACAACCATCAAACACAAATAATTTCACCAAATTATTTATTGATCTCAAAATATCTTCACAAGATATATTTCCACTTTTCAACCCTTTTTTGAAAACAGTTTCAAGCCACACTCTTCTCATGAAATAAATTTCCAAATATTTATTTCCACTGAAAATACCAAGTACAAAGCTTTAGATTTTTAAAGCACTTTATTATAAAATATCCTTTAAAACATTTAAATTAAAAATTACTTTAATACTTATTCAAAATATATACTTTAAGAATATTGAAAATAAAACTACTTTGTGCAATATAAAACTGAATTTCTAAGTTTTAAAACATAATACCAAGCCATCTTCAAATAATTAATGCTATAAATAGATTAGAAGAAAATACTTACTTTAGAATTTAAACATTTAGAAATAATAAGTTTTCTAAACATACTTTTTAAACAACTTAAAACTTTTTACTTACACTTAAAATTTGTTTGAAACGTTCTTGGCTATTCAGAGAAATACGCTTCCCTTCCACATCTTTTAAAAACAAACCACTATTTATTTTTAAATAAATTTACCCACTCCTTTAATAAATTCCCACCATGAATTTATTCTTCCAAATATCCACTGATATATTACTTCACCTTTATAAACCCAGTTTATAAATTTCATAGTCACATTCTCCTTTAAATTTTCAATTTCAAACACTTAAATCAATTTCCAAATTGATTTCCAATTTACTCCATTTTGAAATAAATTACTTTACTTACTCATTTATTTCAAAACCCATTGACTTCAGATTTTTAATTCTTACTTATGATTTAAAATCTTTTAACTGAAAAATACCAATTTCAGATTTCCCAAATTCCTTCTTTATCCTTTTAAATAAATTTAAACCTTGAATTTTAAAATAATTCTTTATTCCTTTAAATAATATCACTTAAGTTTTAAAATCCATTATTACTCTGTTTATTCAAAATCTCCTTTTCCATACTCGGAACTTATTTATTAGAATTTTAAAATAACTTTTATTCTTTTCCAATTCATTCTTAAATTTATTCAAATTCTCTATAATTGTTTTACTTAAAAATTCACTCTTTTATTTCCTTTTCAAAAATCCAATTCTATATATTTTGATAAGTCAGTGTTTCGAAATATATTCAAGCAAACCATAGCACTCAATATTCCAGTTATCAATAATATTCATCACAGAATATCAAATATTCATAACACAGAATATTAAACAATCTAAATTATTTTGAGGAATCCAGTTGGATCCCTCCAACCTGTTTTCCTGCATCCATAGATGTTAGCACAACATAAAATACAAATTCCACTTCGAGGTAGAATATCAGGGTATATGGGTTTATATAATATCATCCGCTATTATGCGGCGCATAGGGTCTCATCCGCTATATAATGCGGGGAATCAATCACTCCAATATATATTATAAACTACTATATAATGTACCACATCCAATCAATTCAGGCATTCAACCAACTATTGAATCTAACTATTTAAATTTAAATTAAAACCAGTTGAGTGAGATTAACTCACCTTTGATTTATATTGTAATTACAATCCGACCCAAACCGGCTTGTTTCTCCACGATTTTGGACCTTGTACTAACATTATACGATTTATTAACATTTTTAAATAACCAACCCATCAATTATCCTTCCAAATAAGTTTAATTAACTAGTATTTTAATTTAAACCGGTAATTTAAATTTTTAAATCAATTTTCCTATGATAACTAATTTTCCTAGTAACCAAAATAATCAAACGAGTTACTTAAACCATTTATCGCCAATACATTATTTCAAATGTAATTGCAATTTTAAAACATGTATATTTCTTTTTCTTCTTTTAGTAAAGAATATAAATATTTCTACTGTTCTTTTTTTTTTCTGAATCAAAACATTTTAAAACTTTTGTAAAATCTTCTTATCATATATATATATATATATCCTCTGTTACCTATAACATGTCTGTGTGTCTATATAATTAATTTAAAAAATAGAAAATACCCTCACCTCGTCCCCGAGCAACTGCCATACCCCTCAACTCCTGCTTGGCCTTCGCGTACACACGTGCATACGACTCCGCACCCTTAAGTCTCCACGAGATGTACGCACGCATCCCCGGTCCAACACCTTCGACCTGCTTCACTGTCACACCCATCAATCGATCGCCACCCTAACCCACTTCGACGCCCTTGAGATGACGATCCCAAACACCACGAAACCCCCAAAACACCTCGAGCAAGAAATCACAGCTGCTGCCATCTCCTTCCATGCGCGAGACCCCTCCCCTTTGCGGTTTCTCTCCATGTTGCTTTTGAAAGGATCGAGCGCGCCCTCCTAAATATTGAACGCGACCTCCCTACTTGCTCGACTTCGATCGAGATCTTCCGCCCTCTCTCTTCTTTTTTTCTTATTCGACCCTTTTTTTCGATTTGGGCTTTCATTTCATTTTTTTTTCTAATGCTTCTCGATTTGTAAATGAAGAAGGGGAATGAGATATTTAAAAAAAGAATGATGTGATTTGTAAAAGCAAACGTAATTTCAAAAAGAAGGTTGCATGCTAGGATAAGCTATAGTGCTTTGGAAAGGGCTGGAAAAAGGGTTGATGTGACATAATTTCAACTGCAGTTGACTAGTATAAATATTTAATTTAAATTTAAATTCTAACTGTTCCGATAAATGTAACTTAAAAACTTGACCTCCTATCGAGGCGTGCCGCTAGGCATTTATAATGTTATACCCCTATTTCCGAACGTAATGGAAAATGTTTCGAGCCCTAATTCGATCATATGGAGAAGATAGCCTTTTGTACTCAGTCGTTATGTTAAATTTTCCGATATAGATTTGACGCGTTTATATGTCGTACGCTCACACAACAACTCCAAACACTACGAAAATTGAAATCCGTTAATAATACAATATTACGGATCCAATGGACTGGTTTCGTCGAATTCCGAGACTGTGCCTAGGAGGATTTTTTTATAATTGATTTAAATGACAAAATTTCAAACCAAACAAACCACTTTTAAATTTACTTTTAAAAGTTCTATCACCTTCAGTATTATCAATACGAATTTTCTAAGCTTTAAAATATTTTTAACAAGCTAACTCCAGATTAAATATTTTACTCAATCTTCAATTATTGAATTGAATAATTATATTATCCAACAAATCGCTATATTAAATTCTGAATCTATCTATTTAAATAAATCCTAGTTTTCCATATTCAAAACCAATTTATAATTCAATTTTCAATATTTAAAACCATTTAAATATTCCAGATTCAACGTTGAAGAATCCGGGTCGTTACAGCTTGTAGGATCGATTCATCCTAGAGGGGAGGGGGCGAATAAGGTGATAATAATAATAATAATAAAAATTAACGTGAAAATATATATAATAATTACAGCACAGATAATAGCAGAATAATAAATGCAGAAATAGAACAACACAGATTTACCCAGCTTGGTAAAACCCTGCCTCGTGCTGCCCTAAGGTTTCTACTAAAAATTAAGTAGTCAGATGCTTACACACTTAAATTTTCGACAACCGCTAACGACTAAGCTAACTGTATGCTCAAAACCCAACCACAACTTAGCCATTGAGTTGCGAATTCTTGAACTACACCACCGTAGTTCGTAACCTAGTCACGTGAATAGAAAATTACACAAGTTAAAAGGAATTCAAAATAAAAACTAAAAAAAAATTAAAACCCTACTTAAAAAAATAATCCCAAACAAAATAGAAGGTCGGGCCAAAATAATTAAAACTTGAGACAAAGGATCTTTTCCCTTCTTTTGTATTATCGGTCGCTTTGTTTCTTTTCATTCCTTTTCACAGTACTTAGGGCGTTTCTGATTTTAAGTCGCTGTCTTGAACAAATTGAGCTCAAATAGAATACTGGTATGCTCCGAGTTCATAAATATGATTCGATGCTTCTTTAAAATTCTTGCGTACACGCGATTGCTTTGAGTTTGAATGATAATTTGGTACATGATATTCGTCCCTTATTTATTTTCGAATATATTCAACTTTATGCTCTGATTAATTGCTTAGGCTCGAACTCGTTAATCCAATGATGATTTTTGGGTCTAAATTTATAGGGATTAGAACCCTAAATTTTAGTTTGTATATTTTTGTCTGAATTCTTTAGTGATTTTCACTTATCCATTTGATTTTGCTTGAGCACTTGTGATTAAACTTGACCGCTTCATTTATTTACACGTTACTGATACATTTTCACTTGCTTGAGTCGGTTCCTTCTTTTGCTCCTATGATCATGGAATTTGAATTTTTTAGAATTCCTTGACTTGATACAATTTGACTTGTTCATTTTAGTGTTACTTCTGTAAGTTGAAATCTTTTCTGGCTTTGACTTGATGACTTCATTCAAACTACTACCTTGATGACCCACGACTTCTGACCATTTCATTGTTGAACCATATTTGCTGTCACACACTCCTGAAATGTTGAAATTGAAGTTTGCATATTTATGTATACTGCATATAAACTTGTATATGTCTTGTTGCATTACTGTCACATTGCCATCTCCTCGATGTTGATCTATTGATGTTTGAAGCTTGTTGTCATTTTGGTATTGGTCTGGTTTCATGTTGAAGTTATGCTCCACTGGTTTATTGAGTTGCTTCATATACTCGATTCTCTTTGTTATTACAGTCGAATTCTGGTTATTATGTATACATGTGTGCATACATGTGTGTATTTATACATGTATGTATAATGGTCTGTTTTAAACTTTGGTCGATGGTTTGCTTTGACATTGCCTTGTATCTAGTCTGCATATCATGTCTTCTTTTCTTATACTTTTGTATTCTCTAGTCTATTGGGTCTGGTTTGTGTTCTGGCGTCTGGTCTGCATTGATTTTGTTCCACTGCCTTCACTCTAAGTTTGGTTGTGTTGACACACTTGTCTTGTGCACTTGTTTGCCATGATGTCCCATTGCTATTGCATTTGCTTCATGATCATTTATTTGGTTTTGGTCTTTTTGTACATGAGCATTGCAACCATCTCTAGTGGTTCAGTTATGAAGTCTTGTTCTTGTTGTTATATGGTGTTGAAGCTCCATGATGCCACATTCCCCGTTGTAACCAATTGAGTCTATCTGGTGTGTTGTTACAGTGTTGTTTTGTGTTGATGTTGCACTTGGTTACGCTTGGTTGCACTATTCTTTCACTATTTTTTGTGGTTTTGTTGTCATTTACCTTCATGTGTATTCATAGGGTCTGTTCTTGATACTTTGTACATATGGTGATTTGGGTTCATTGATGTGTTGAGCATGATTTTGTACATTTGAGTCCTGCCATTGTATTGAACTTTTATTCATGTTCATTGACTCTCGTGCTTGACCATTCTATTTTTGTTTTGTATTGCACCCGAGTTGAATCCACCATTTGGTTGGGTTTGACCTTGTGCTCACCTATCCCTGCGATTTCCAACAAGCAATTATATATTAGTGTGCCCGACCATGTGGCATGTACAGAGATACACTGTGCATGTCACAAGTTGTTCGTGTAGATGAATTCAAAATAAATGATGATGAATAACCAAAATAACCGAGGCAAATAACATTTTCAAATACACATTTTAATTTTCACTGCAAAATATTTTCTTTTCAATTTTACTACGTCAATGTTTATTTTGTAGATAATTCAAATGCTGGATATAGGCTCTAACAAAGTTGAAGATAAAATACGAGTGTGAGCGAATATATGTAGCGAACTCAAAATTGTAAATTGAAATTTGGGATGTAATTGAAATTGTAACGTAATTGAAAAATGTATATATGTAGTGGGAGCTTAAATTTATACTATTTGAACTTGTAATAAAATATTTGTTTGAATGAAATATTTGTTTGAATATTAATTCTATGCTATTTATTTTATTCATTAAATATTTATTTAATTATGTGAAAAATAAAATAGTACAATAAAAATACATTTAAACTAATATATATATATATATATATATATGTTTATTATTATCAAGAAAAAATCATATACTAGCATATTCTACATTATCTTCATGTTTCCTACAACTACTACCACATCTTTTCTTTACATCACCACTTAACATGTCAACCAGATTAAAGCCAAGAAGAAGGGTCATAAAAAAATGGTGCAAAAGCTTAATACCATGATAGAAAATATTTGAAACCCATTGGTGACATTTATGGGCACGACATCACTCCATTTTTCATTACTATTATATGTGCGATGTCAATGTGACAAGCGCTAATGGGGGCACCGAACTTGGGAAGCTTGATGGTATGTTTATTGTACATAAGTAAAAAGAAATAGGTATAAGAAGAAACAATAAGAATACCTATTTAAATTGTACATAGATCATTTCTTTGCATGGTTACATGACATTAAGGTGATTCACATTTGTCCGAATAGGGATTTATCACTCAATTCTTGGCGGCGAACACTTATTGAGGGTTCTTGATATGATATTGAAGTTTTCTATCATAGTATACGACTATGCAAGGAAAACGAAAGTTCTAATCAAGGAGCCTAATCGAAGTCCGCAATAGGGAAGTCAGGTGAGAGAAACTTATTTGGAAGAAAATTTTATGTATTCGAGTAAGTAATCGAATCAGGTATTGCGCATGTATGGTCTATATACATCGTATGGGCTTAAGTATATTTCATATTGATATTTTTGGGAGTTGGGTTTGAATCTTTGATTTGTCAAGAGGCTATGTGAATAATCAATCGAGTAATAACATATGGCTGTTGAGCGAGAGGTATGCTTAATAGATTGTTTGTCATCCTTGTATAATGAGAAGGTTGTAAATCTAGGCAAATTCTAGATTTGTTTATTTGTCATTTAACATTTTGGAAATGCTAAGTATTGGAATGTATTTGCGTCAAATTTGGTCGCAAACACTCTGTTATATGTGAAAGCACAAATATCCAATATTTAGTTCCAAACAGAGAAATATAGATTTGCAAGTCATATAATAGATTATATAAAAGTAAATGAAAATCCAAGTTTTATAGTGGTTCAACAAACTCCGACCTACGTACACTCCAATAATCTTTTATTTATACCGTAAGATTACAAGTACAGTTGTTTTTACCTTAGAAAAATAATTGAGAAAGAGATAAAAAGTGATGAAGAAGAGACAACCCAAAAGTACTTTGCAATGTGGCAAGTACGTTGTATTTATAGGTGAGGACATGGTTGGGTGGAAATTTCTCCAGAAGAACCTCCAGATCCATATGACCCAGTCCACTAATTTTCAGATCGATCGCATGCCATTGTAACAATCGGGACCCATTCATATCAGCTCCAATGGAGCTATGATCGATCATGGAGACGCTCCATGATGTAAGCTACTTTCTCTATAAATATCGTGCAATTTCGACGTGCCATTTGTGAGATATCTCTTTTTCTGTGGAGTCGAGTTGAGTCGTAGTAAATCAAATGCAATCATTTCATGATTCAACCAATTGAGCTGCAATCGATTATATTTGTTCTCCATGATGTAAGCTACTTGCCCTACAAATTTTGTGCAATTTCGACGCATGTTTGTGAGATATCGCGTTTTCTGTGAAACTATGGACTGTTCTGTTAGAAAATGACATGATCGTTCAAGAATGATCAGTAATTTTTTTCTAATATTTGGAAATTTTGAGCTATGATTAATCATGTTGATTCTCCATATGTAAAGTACTTCCTTTCCAAATTTCGTATAATTCGAACTTACCATTTGTGAGATATCACATTTTCCGTGAAACTATGGATCATTCTGGCCAATTTTGTACGATCGTTATTAAACGATCGGTATGTTTTTATGATATTTGTGGGTTTCGACATGCGATCCATTTTGAGGACATATTTCTTCAATATATTGATGTTCCTAAAGTTTCATGGGCAATGGACTTGTTGAGTTACTGATCGATCGTCGTTGATTTATGTTTTTTATGGATCGTTCCCGATCGATCCATATGAACTCTTCCTTTGTCCATAACTCGAGCATACGAACTCAAATTGACATGAAATTTGAAATGTAGCCTCGTAGGGCCTTCTTTGTCGCTTCATTTTGATTTCACCTACAAAAATTGAGGGTCCGATCCGAATCTACTTAATTTTCGTCCATAGCCTAATTTATAACCGATCTCCAAGCCTGATAACCGCCTCTCCTTGCTTGCTACCTTGATGATCACAGAAGCCATTTAGTGAACTTTTAAGGTATATTACCTAGTTAAAAGGCAATATAACTATATGGCTTGTTTCTTGGTTCTTTGTTTGTCATGAAATTTTGCGGTCGAAATTCTTTTAAGGGAGGAAGAATGTAATGACCCAGAATTTTATCGCTATGATTTATAAATATTTGATAAATTTTAAATATTCAATTAATCGTTTTTACCAATTAAAAAACCTCTTTTAATTAATAAATGATGATAGTAAACTTATGTTGAAAGTTTGTTTACAAGTTCCATGAAAAACTGAAAATGTGACCGAAAATCGTTTATCGAATTTTCATCAAATGAGAGTTGTCAAAACTTGTTGTGCACATTAGTGTACATATGTGCATATACCAAATGTAACACCCCAAATTTTAAATAACATTATTTAGATGATTTAAGTAGATTAGTTAAATAGAATGATGTAAAGACTAAGGTGGTTAAACGACTGAGATTTGTACAATTATATGGTAGCCGTGCCTTAAGTAATGAATAAACAAATTGAAATTTAAAATGAAGTTAGTAAAGGTAATAAGATAAGGGAAAAATGAGAATAGGTTATATTCTTATACCCTTATTCCATTCTCATTTCACACATTCACAAATAAAACTAAACCTAGAGCTTGGCCAGCCACCATTAGACAAAAACAAAGGAAGATAAACAAAAATTCAACAAGGAAGCTTAATCAGATCAATTCAAGGGCAAATCCTAGACTTCTTTACAACAAACTAAGAGGAATAATAGATTACGTCTCTTTTTTCTTACTTTCGGTTTCTAGATGAAATCCAAATTTATATTGCAAGAAAAAATCCATGTTTTATTGTTTATATATATATATATGTGCTTGTTGATGATTTTCTATTGTTTCATATAGATTTATGATAAGATTTGATTTGAAAAACCAATTAAATGACATCAAAATGGCCTATGTTTTTTATATAAGGTCAGAAACATTATTTTAGAGATGGATTTCAAGTTTATAGTTTTCTAAGTTGTTACGGATTTATTATGAATTTTATACTAATGAAAATGGTTAAATTGGGTTTAAATTATTTTCGGCTATTATATGTTAGATTTGGGTTAGAAATTTGAATATGTTAGAAAACATATTAAAAGTAATTTGTTGGAATTTTTTAGGATTTTCCTTAGTACTTTTTTAAAAATTAGAAATTATTTAACGTATCGGACTTAAATTGTAACGATCCTGAGTTTTTAACATTTGAAATGGAATATTTAATTGACTTTAAATATTTGAAGGATGGTTTAGCTTGAATTTAAAATATAAATATGAATTTGATAATTAAATTATTGAATTTAATTTATTGAAGTTGGGTAAAAATTTGAATCTTCAGTTTTAAGCTTGTTAAAAATATTTTCAAGGCTTGGAAAATTTATATTGATGATACTGAAGATAATAGAAGCTTTAGAGTTGAATATGAAACTGTTTTGTTTAGTTTTGAATATATATCGTTTAAATTGATAAATAAAAATAGCCTTCCGAGATGTAGTCTCGAAAGTCGATGAAACCAGTTCCATTGGATCCGTAATATTGGATTATTATCGGATTTCAATTTTCGTAGCATTCGGAGTTGTCTTTTGGCCGTACGATAAGCAAAAGCGCTAAAATTAAATCGAAAGTTCGATATTTTAACTAGTCCAAAAAGCTATCTTCTCCATACGATCGAATTTGGACTTGGAACCTTTTCCATTGTGTTCGGAATACAGGTATAACCTTATAAATTCCTAGCAGCACGTCTCGATAGGAGTTCACAATTTTAAGCCACGTAATCGAGACGTTTTGAATTTGAATTTAAAATTATATATATATATACGTGTGTGTGTGTGTGTGTGTGTGTTTATTCCCCTACCGCCCAACATATCGCTGCCTTTCTTTCAAATCAAAACTTTTGCCTTCAAATCACTGTCTCCACTCGTACAAGCCGACATTGTCGTGTTTCTCCTTCTTCTTTAATATTTACAACCGAGCATTCATTACAGTCGAACCGAAAGAAAAAAATGTGTATAAAGGAAAAAAATGGTCGATGGTTATTTTCGTTCCCTTTCCTCTTCCCCTTCAGTTAATCTCGATATACAAGGAAAAAAAGGGGGCAGAAAGGAATCGAAACCCTTGTTTGAATAGCGATCGTTCGTCGATTGGGGAAATCCACGAGAAAGTAGGGGAATCGCGAGTCATTCTCGCGCTAGCACAACATCGTGGCAGAGGCGGAGCACGATGAAGCTGAAGTGGATCTGGGGGCACGCGTAGCTGGAAGTAATGGCGACAAAACAGAGTGTGGTGGCAAAGTCAGTGTCATGAGTGGCACTGATGGGAAAGATTTGGAGTTTCGTTCGAATGATATGGGGTCGCGATTGGTCAGGCAATTTAGTTTCGATCGATAAAAGGGTGGTGATGGGTCATGAAGGGGGGTGGCCGAAGTTGAGGCCGCGACATTGGGTGTTGGAAATTGCAGCAGGGATAATTTTAGTTTCAATTCCAATTAATAGATTTATATACAAAAAAAATACAATGTGTACATACACAGTAGATTTTACTGTTAAATTTTAAGTCGATATCATGGTGATATGTACATACTATAAAATAGTTTGTTTTGGATTAGTCTGCTATATATATATATATATATATATATATATATATATATATAGAACAACAAAGATGATTTAGTTTTAATTAAAAGTTTAAAAAGGATTGATTTGTTTAAATTCATTTTGATAAATGGATAATTAGTTAATTTCGGGGAAAATAATATTTCAAGTTGAAAACTAATTTAAGGAGATTAACTTGTTAAAATTATTTTATTTAATGATTTAAGAGTTTTTTGTAAAAGAAGATTAACAGCTTGTTTTAATAATGTATTATAAGTAATTTACTTGTTGAATAAAATTATTTAATTCTTTTTACTAAAAGGTTTTTTAAGGGAAAATAATTAGTTTAAAATTTAATTATTAGTTAAATAAACCAATGGTAATATGTTCGATTTGTTAGGATATTAATAAAATCATATAATTATTTATACAATGTCAAAATTATGGAGAAAACAGTCCGGATTGAAAATGGTTGCATGCGTAAGCAAAGGTGAGATCTTCTCACTAAAATTTTAATAATTGAAAATTTCAATTATTGATTGATGATTGAATTGTGATAGTTAAATTTAATCGTTGATTGTGTGCTTGGATGATTAATTTATTATCATTTATATTAGTTTAGACCCTATGCGCCGCATAATAGCTGAGGCTATTATATTAAACCCATATACCACGATATTCCACCTCGAAGCGGAATTGGTATTCTATATGTATTTGTAGTTATTGATTTCGCGTATTATATAGCAGATGAGACCCTATACGCCGCATAATAGCGGATAATATTTTATAAATCCCATATACCGCGATATTCCACCTCGAAGTGAAATTGGTATTTAATTGTTGTGCTGAAATCTATGGATGCAGGGAAAACAGGTTGGAGAGATACAACTGGATTCCTTAAAAAATTGAATTTGTTTCAATATTGTATGTTGATTATTTATAATCCGTGTGTGACTATTTGTGATTGGAACTGTTGAAGGCTATAATTTATCCAAATATATTTTTGGTATCGTAAGATACAAGGAATAAATAAAATTTGATTTTTGAAATTTAGTAGAAAATTTATGGTCAACTAGTTTTAGAAAAATTGAATAGATTTAAAAGAAGGAATTTGTTTTGAAAGATAATTAATTAGGTGTTGAAATAAATTTAGAAATCAATTTTGGAAATTGATTTGGTATTAGTAGATAAATTTGGAAATCAATTTAGAATTTAATTCGGTGTTGAAAATGAATATTTAGAAATCGATTTGAAAATCATATATCAGGGGTTATTTGGGAATTTAAATTCACAGTGGAATTTTATAAAAGAAAAGGGAATTTGTTTTAAAAATAAAAGTATGGAAGGGAATTTACGAATTTGGAACATAAATTTAAAGTAAATCTAGAAGGATTCATAAATTGATTTGAATGAACCATTTTAGAATGGAAAGTGTATTTTCCCTATAAAGCAGAGTATGTTTGTAAAATAGCTTTTGAAATATAAATTAAAAGTTCTAGGGTTGATTTTAAAAGAATATTTTGGAAAAATTATTTTCGTAAGTTATTTTGTAAATCTTTGAGTAAAGATTTATTTAATAAAAAAGGGACTATTTTTAAAGATTTAAATTGGTATTCGTTTTAGAAAATGGTTATTTAAATATTTAAACTTATCTACTAATTTTATTTTAAAATTAGTTTGGACTTGAAGTTTTACATTAAATATTGGAATGGTGTTTTCATAACTAATATTCAGATAAGTGTTTAGAAATAGTTTTTATTTTAAATATATCCAAGTATATATGTTTGGGTAAGTAAACTTAATTATTTTAAAGTATTTGAACTTGGCAGATTTTCAGTGGAAATGAATAAATATTTGGAAATGTATTCCGCATAAGGAAAAGTGATTTGAAATTTGTTTTCAAAGTATTGAAATGTAGAAAGTAATTTGAAATTTGTTTTCAAATGGTTGAAGTGTGAAATATATCTTGCGGAATAATTTTGAAAATAAATAAATTGGGAAATTTAATTAAATCCGGCAATTTTTGTGAATATTTGTTGATAGTTAAATAACCGACTATCAATATTTGCCTTTTTGCGGTAATTGAATTTCGATGCGACCGGGGGTCGGATTCCAAGTGGATATCCGAAAACCACATCGAACCTTTGCGATTGTGATAGATCTTTTATTTAAAAGATCAAAGTGGAAATTGTTGTGATTTTCTGAAATCCGAATGAACACTTATTTTTAAAAATAAGCGCTCATTATTCGGATTAACCGGGAGAGGACCTTGTGTCATAAAACCCATTCCAAATAACGATACGAAGAAATGGGATTGTATTGGAAGATGGTGTTGAAGACCGGTTATTTTTGAAAGCGGAAGGATGACCCGTCGAATGTCTCTGCACCGGGTTGCTCTGGTATAGAAATTTAGCACCTTTGTGATGAGGATTCCGGACGTGATTTGTGCAAATCCGGATTTGCAAGGGCTTCTTTGAAGTGCCTTCGGTTTGTTCGATCCCGAAACGGACTTATATGGATGTGTGTCTGACGTTACACTTTGAGATGTAAAGCTGGTTTCTATCAAATACATTTCTGTTGGTGGTGGAGAATTTATTTTCTTAGCTTAACACTTTTCTGAGACGTATGAGCTCAGAGGTTATGTAGTTGACGGTTACTAGCGATATATTCCCAAACTGGTAACGTGGCATACAAAGTGCTGCTGATCATTTGTTGATCAAAGCATGACTTTGTGAAAAGTGTAGCTTTGTGGATGAGACCTTATCAGACATTGCGTCCCGGAAATGGTCAAAACGGGAAAGATGCGGCAAGGTTATGTGGGTCATGCCCTTTAGGGTATGTTATTTCCTTCTAGAAAAGGGTGGTGTCAGGTATGGAGCCATGATATTTAACCTTTGTGGTCACTGCAAATACTTTACTTTGTGGTTGTTGGTGTAGAGGATCCTCGGATAAAGGTCCCAAAGGACCGGGGGATGGCATACTCGTGTAGTAGTTACATAGTTACAGAGGTAACCCGGCCTTGTGTTGGTAGAGAGCTGGTTAAGTTCTCGGGACGTCCCTCCAGAGGCGTACCCATGTGGCAGTAGGAAGTTCCTTAGCCTAACCATTTGTTGGAAATCCAAAGAAACAATACGAGCCCTTTATGATTGCAATTGTATAACCTGCCTCCTCAGGAGGTAGCTATAGCAGGCATAATATAATGGTACCTATGCTGGCTAAGATTAATGTTATACTTTCTAAATGTTTTCCATTATGCACTAATAATAATATAAAAGAAGAATTTTGCGTTGTGCATGTTTGACTATCATTAGGAGAAATCTCCCGATGTGTGCGATTGTATTGTGTGTGTGCCGGGAGGCCTTATGGTTGTTTCATTTTTCAAAAGCATAGCGGATTTCTTTTTATTTTCTTTGTGAGAAAACTGTTTTTAAGATCTCACACCAGTCCCATGACTGACCTGGAGTTTATTGTTCCTTTTCTAAACTCTGGGTGCCCAAATTTTCCAAACGGGCAGCTTAGAGTCAGGTTATCAGGTCATTTTCGAATTCAGAAGTTGCTAAGAAAATCAGGAGTTGGAGCTGGATGGCGAGGCGTATCACTTATATATGTAATATTTCTTTCCGTTGTTTGTTGTTGTACACTCTGATAATGTAATGTGATGTAATGTAATAACTGATATAGTGATTTTGTTTAAAGATATTTATTTATCTATTATACTTGTTCCGCTGCGAAATGTCAGATTCTGTTATTGTTTCTGTTTCTCCTTTCTTCTTCTTCTTCTTCTTCTTCTCCTACCTCTTCTTCTTTAAACCTAAAGATTCGTAAGTTTGTTCCTCTTTGGGCTGAATTGTTGTGGGATTTTGCCAGCTTAAAAGGGATACGGATTTGCGGGTTATTACAAAGTGGTATCAGAGCATTTGGTTGAGTGATAACCTTGGCTCTGTTGGGTGTTACTCATTAGAGATAGAGTCAGTAGTACTTTAGAATGAGTGTGATGTAATAATAGATATGAGTGCGTATTTGTTAGTGAATATAAAATTGTTTTATATTGTGTTGATTGTTTTGTTGAGTGTTATATGGATTCTGGTCAATACGAGTAATTAACGTTATTGATGGGGATCTCTAAACACTTGTACAGAACAAAATTCGACACGATATCATTTTAAAATAGGGTAAATGAAATAATTTTACCCAAAACTATTTTGTATATGAAAAGAATAATTTTCCATAAATTATATAGTATATGGTCGCTTGGATGTTAGGAATTGGTAATATTAAACTATTATCATTGATTATTGAATAAGAATTGAAATCAAAACCAAAAGCTAAGAAAATAAAAATCCAAATGGGATTTGTAAATGTAAATTGTAAATGAGGTTTATAATTTGAAATAGAATTCCAAAGAAATATTTGAAAATGTTCTTGAAAATATTAGGAATTCAGGAAGTTTGGAAATTAAATTCCTTTTGGGATTGGAAATAGTTTTCAAGGATTTGGAAAAATGTTTTATAGGGATGAAAAGCTCTAAACTCATTTCGGTCATTGGAAAATAATTCCGGTGATGATCGCCACATCATCGGTGTTCATTTTTGGGTTTCCAAAAGAGTAATTGCTGCCAAATTGTTTTACATTAAAGTTTTTTGAAAAATTTGGGTTTGGTTTTTAAATTCAAAGGATAATTGGAATTGTTTCCAATAATGGTTTTGGAAAAGGTGAAAAGACTATGGAAATCTTTAAAATGTTACGATATCTAAATAAGTTTGATAACTCATAAAAAATATTTGAAATTTGTTTGGAATAAGATTCAAATTGAAAAGGGAAATAAAAGTGTGGAATTAATTTGTGAATGAGCAAATGAATTAACATTTGTGAGTAAATGAGTTGGAGTTGAAAAATGGAATGAGATTTGATTTGGATCAATTTGAATAAAAAAAATTTCCAAACTTTGGAAAAATAAAAATAGAATGGATCGAATTCATGTAAACTAATATGATAATTAATTAATTCATGAAATAGGAAAGTTCAATTAGTTAAATTAAAATTCAATTGTGAGTTAAATTTGCAGATAAATTTAAGTAAGTGGAAATAAATTGAAAATTTCCTTGTTATTGATAAAATAAATTCGAGATGAATTGAGAATGGAAAGTTGAAATTAAAAATGGTTAAGTGAGTAAAACTAATTTAATTAAATTAGTCGATGGAATGGATTTGATAAATGAAAATCAAAGGATCTAAGTTTGGAAGTGTTACAAGGAAAAATAAATTTGAGTTTTGAATTGAAATAACTTAAGTAAATATTGGATAAAAGCTCGACTTAGGTAAAATTGTGAAATGGTTGTTGTCAAGTTTTATGGAATGGTTGTGAATGAAACTTGTTTGATTAATGAAATGCAAATGAATGATTAGAACTAAAAATGCAAGTATAAATATTGACAATGAACAATTGAATTAATATGATGTGAATTTGAATGTCAATAAAAAAAACTAGGTTTTAAAAATTGATGCCAAGTATAGTTGTTTTGTAAGTTATAATTTCATAGTGAATGCATACTTGGTTGTTGAATATTCATAAATGAGGTTTATGAAATGAATGCTAAGCAAAGATTTTTGTATACCGATGCATCAAAATGAATGTGAATATGGAATGCAAATGAATTGAATGGAATCAATTGGAAATGAAATAGAATAAAGAGTAAATTGAGTTTGTATCAATTTAAATTAGTTATAAACTAGATTGGATATATTATTTACTGAATATTGTCGAACTGCATAGAAATGGTTGTCGCTTGACACAAACGAGATTGCATAAAATTCTATGAGTTAATGAAAGCCAATAAAATTGATTTTTAAATCAATTGAAATGGATATGAGTTCGTTTCGTTTAAAAAAATGAATTGAATGAAAGAAAGTGAATTGTAAATCACTTGAATTGAATAGAAATGGTGTGACGCCCCACCTCTATACCCACGCTAGCCAAGAACACTACAGTGTAATGCTGTCAACTAGCACGGAGAATAAGGCTGTTGAGGAGCGACCACCGTGTAATTGCTTTGTGCGAGCATCGATATGTCAGATAATATAACATGCATTTCTTTTCAAGAGGAAATCCGACATGCCGACACAAACTCAAAGCTACTACACAGTGGCTATAATATCTTCGGAAACAAATATAGAAATAAACATAACATAAATTAGTCACAGACTGTTTCATATCACAAAGGCGGAAATAGATATGAATATTACACATGAAAGTGTACATCAGAGTAGTGGTCGAAAGATCCACGATAATACAAAAGAATAGCAATACGTGCTATACAAAAGAATACAACTATGAGTCTATTTCTCAAGTGTATGCAACAAAATAAACTACTAATCTAAGTAGTTTGCCAAAAGTCAGAGTAATGATCTAGGATGAGAAGTCAAACAGAAGCACCTGTAACATCTCGGTCTGACCCGAGTATTATTTAAGAAGAAAATAATAAACGGATCAGTCTAGCTATAAATATCAGAAGAAGTGATATATAATAAGAGATATGACATAAACGTATAATAATCACCATGCCAAGCTGCGATAAATAAGTAATTGAAAATCAACAAGAGATTAATCAATATCACAATAATCTACTCAAGATAAAAAGGAATGTCATACTCCTAAATTTATTCACCAAGCCACAATAAATGACATATATATCAATATCCATCGTAAAAGTTGGTGAAACACAAATTCCAGAAATCAACACACGAAATCCAAAAATCACAATAAAAAGGGTGGCCAAGACATCGATGTGGTACAAACGGTACATCCAATGAATCCAAAAGCCAAAACAACGATGTAGTACAAACGGTACATCCAATGAATCGAAACACATAAGAAAACACATGGGTCGCCAGCCCACGAAGAAATGAGACGAAGCTCGATTTAATGAGGTACGGTCCTCCATATAGACAAAGAGACATCGCACATTGCTAGTCTAAACCATAAAATGATCATCATGATCATCGAGAAGGGTCAATTACAATAAGCTAGTAAATATATTAGCTTAGCTTCATGTCCCATAACCACTAGCTTAACTTAAATATTTACGAACAAATTGTAGATCTCCGCTAGAAAATTGTCACAAGAGATTCAATCGAACAAGTCCAAGAATTAACCGACGAAGTAAACGCAAGCGTTTCGTACCACTTGTTTTACTAAGTCGTTTAATTAGATTTCTCATACGAGTGAGGTAAAGGCTTGTATATACTAATAGATTGGAAATCGTTTGAGGAAAACGAGCTTTGTAATAAAATAGTGTTGAAATTATTTGAAGAAAGAGTTTTGATATTTACTACTAGTATAGAAAACCTTTATATTTTTAAAGTGACAAAGCACAAGGGGGATTGTAGAAACAATCAATCACAAAGATCACATTCGAAGATGTGAATAAAAATCCAATGAAATCGATAAAGGATCCATCGAAGTGGATATATCTAAAATTCCCAAAGAAAATAAGTCGTCAAAGATGATAATAAATGATGACAATAAATATGGTCATCACGAATCGATTTAAATTGGAAATTCAATCCAAAAAGGCAAAATGGACTCAAACAGCAGGTTCAGTCGACCGAACAGAGTTTTCAGTCGACTGACCCTGTGCCTGGAAATTTTCCAGGTTCAGGAAACTTTCTGTTTCCAGTTTCAGTCGACTGTGCAGAGTTTTTCAGTCGACCGAATCATGCCAGGAAACTCTCGGGTTTCAGGTTCAGTCGACTGAACAGAGTTTTCAGTCGACTGAATCATGCCTGGGCTGTTTTTCAGCCTTATTCAAATGAAGAGCAAACTTTTCCAAAATGCAACCGGACGAACATTGGCTCTAAGGGTTTATGCCAATCGGCAACCCGACCCTATATGCTCCTCGGTGCATCACTAAAAGCATGATCAAACATCCATAAAAGGATTTTCACACAAATTTGACTTAAAAACCCAAAAATTGGAATATTCACAAAACCAATCCAAATCAAGAGCAAATTCTCATGAAGAAGTGTTAGGAATTCAAACCTAACAACCAAAGATAATTATAGTCATAGATGTGAGATAAAAATCTCACCTTTGCACCCAAATCAATGAAGGAGAAGCTATGAAGCAATGGCAAGAACAAGCACTCTTCAATTCCAACTCAACAAGCTTGAATCTAAGATTAAAGGAGAAACATTTCCTAAATTAGGTTTAGGAAATTTCTGAAATTCAAAGAGAGAATGAGTTGGAGAAGAAGAGGAGGAAGCTTACCAATGGGTTCTCATGAACTTTGGAGCAAGGAGATGGATTTGCAAAGCAAGCTAGGGCTTAGGAATTTCTATTTCCCATTCTCTTCCTCCATTCTTGCTTGAGCTTGAGTGTTAGGAAAATAGAAGAGAAGTGAATGAAGAGGAGAGGGTTGGAACTGAGTTAAGTGGCTAATTGGCTCAGCCCAACCAAAGTCCTAAGCGGGAAAAAGTAGCAAAAATCAACTTTCTCCAAACATATCGAAGCTTATACTCAAAAAGGTCGCAAACGGCATTTTGAACTCAATGGAGGTGGTCACGAGTCCTAATTCCACCGTATGCAAAAAGTAGGTTTTCAGACCAAAATCGGACGAACGATAAAATATTTAAATATAAAATCGATAAATATGCGGGTTTTTACAGACTCCCCTCCTTAAAGAAATTGCGTCCTCGCAATAAGTAAGAAGGAAATATATGAAGTAACAACCATAGAAGCATATTAACACAAAAGAAAATTTGAAATAGGAAGTTCACCATAAAGTGCACAAAAGAGTTAGCAAGAAATCTGGTGAAACTTCAATTTCCACAACACCGGGCACAAGAATGAAAACCGGAATCCCTAAGGCATTCCCGTAGATAAAAGACGTGGGGAACGTCAAGAATAGCAGAAAATTGAGCCGGTGCAACGGCGTAGTACAAAAACGGTACGCCCAATGAACCTAAGCAAAGACATCGATGTAGTACAAACGGTACATCCGATGAATCAAAAGCAAAGACATCGATGTAGTACAAACGGTACATCCGATGAATCAAAAGCAAAGACATCGATGTAGTACAAACGGTACATCCGATGAATCAAAAGCAAAGACATCGATGTAGTACAAACGGTACATCCAATGAATCAAAAGCAAAGACATCGATGTAGTACAAAGGTACATCAGATGAATCAAAAGCAAAGACATCGATGTAGTACAAACGCTACATCCGATGAATCAAAAGCAAAGACATCGATGTAGTACAAACGGTACATCCGATGAATCAAAAGCAAAGACATCGATGTAGTACAAACGCTACATCCGATGAATCAAATAGCAAAGACATCGATGTAGTACAAACGGTACATCCGATGAATCAAATAGCAAAGACATCAATGTAGTACAACTGTACATCCGATGAATCAAAAGCAAAGACATCGATGTAGTACAAACGGTACATCCGATGAATCAAAAGCAAAGACATCGATGTAGTACAAACGGTACACCCGATGAATCAAAAGCATAGACATCGATGTAGTACAAAGGTACATCCGATGAATCAAAAGCAAAGACATCGATGTAGTACAAAGGTACATCCGATGAAACAAAAGCAAAGACATCGATATAGTACAAACGGTACATCCGATGAATCCAAAGCAAAGACATCGAAGTAGTACAAACGGTACATCCGATGAATCAAAAGCAAAGACATCGATGTAGTACAAACGGTACATCCAATGAATCAAAAGCAAAGACATCGATGTAGTACAAACGGTACATCCGAGGAATCAAAGGCATAGACATCGATGTAGTACAAACGGTACATCCGATGAATCAAAAGCAAAGACATCGATGTAGTACAAACGGTACATCCGATGAATCAAAAGCAAAGACATCGATGTAGTACAAACGGTACATCCGATGAATCAAAAGCAAAGACATCGATGTAGTACAAACGGTACATCCGATGAATCAAAAGCAAAGACATCGATGTAGTACAAACGGTACATCCGATGAATCCAAAATCCAAAGCAAAGACATCGATGTAGTACAAACGGTACATCCGATGAATCGAAAGCAAAGACATCGATGTAGTACAAACGGTACATCCGATGAATCCAAAGCAAAGACATCGATGTAGTACAAACGGTACATCCGATGAATCAAAAGCAAAGACATCGATGTAGTACAAACGGTACATCCGATGAATCAAAAGCAAAGACATCGATGTAGCACAAACGGTACATCCGATGAATCAAAAGCAAAGACATCGATGTAGTACAAACGGTACATCCGATGCATCAAAAGCAAAGACATCGATGTAGTACAAACGGTACATCCGATGAATCAAAAGCAAAGACATCGATGTAGTACAAAGGTACATCCGATGAATCAAAAGCAAAGACTTGGTTCCCCTTCAGGAATCACAAGAATAAGAGTATCGAAAAGAAAGAATTTCTTTTAAATAATCTTCTTTCCTGAAAAGTTAAAACTTTCAAAATTACATTTTTATTTTTATGTAATAATCTTTCTACAAAAATTTTACATTTTTCAAGTTAATATACTGTGTCTGATTGTCTCATCAAAGCATTTAGGAAATTCCTATCGATTACGTTGATCAAGCGCATCGACCAAAATTCTTAAAGCACTCAACGGGCAATACAATCACAAAATCATCTTTTATAGGATAATTAAATCTCTTAAAAAGTTTTAAGAATATTCTTTGTTTGTTTCAAGAACAAAATCCAGTTTTACTTATAAATAAATCTTATGAAAAAGATTTGCAAAATTTTAAATTACTATTTTCATCCAAAATCCATAAATAAGAATGGTCTCATCGAAATATTCATAGAATATTCGATTTATAAAATGGATGAAATAAGCTGGACAAATTGAATGACATAATAAGTCATTCGTAAGAATCATAACGAGTGCGGAATGCGGTAAGTGGAATGCTAACTTCCGCAACTCGTAGCAAATGAAAACCGGTGGCAAGGCCGAACTAGAAAGACCTTATCACCACACAAAAGATTTCTTAGGTGATAATCCTAAGACAAACTCAAAAATACCGGAAAAGTTTCACAAATTATTTAGATAAGAGAAGTAATACTTTCCTCACCATAAGGGCTTAAAGAATAAAATGATGCCTTCAAAAATTTGAAATCGGAATCACAAAGAAAAATAGAAATCTGCTTAGCAGATAGAAAATGTCGAAGATGAATAGTCTACTCGAAAAATAGGATAAGGGCTTCACAATGATCAAGCCGATCCCTTCAAAAAATCAATTCCAAAGCCTAAGTAAAAATATCGGCTCGGAAAGAAAAATCACATAAAATAATTTTGACATCAATAAAGACAAATTGAGTGTTGCGGACCTACCATCCGGATTCGCAATCCTCAGAGAAGTCATCAAACCCAAAATATTTTCAAAGAAAAAGAATCAACAAGTTCTTTTAATATAAAATAGTGAGATGGAAACTATATCAAAAAGAACATGAACAAGTTAATCACAAAGCAAATGTCATCAAGGATTGAATGAAAAATACCTTGACCAAGAGAAGAGTTGCTAGGGGCCTGCAGCTTTCCTTCTCACTTGTTTGGAAGCTTAGGACACGAAGATAAAAGATGACCCGAACCTTTGCAATAACGGCAAAAGAGGGGTTTCGGGCACTCCCTTACATGGTGGTCTGTGGAACCACAATTGTAGCATCGTCCACGACTAGAGGTAGGAACATTTGCTACTTGAGTTTGTTGCTTCCCTTTCTTATTAGAATTGGGGCCTTTGAATTTGATAGGCCTCTTCAAGTTATTGTCGAAGTTCCGTTGGGCACGCACAACTTCAACATCACCTTCATTATCGGCCTCTTCAAGACGAAGAGCGATATCAATAAGCTGATCAAATGAAACCTCAAGTTTCAGAAGTAATGGCTTCTTAAGATTCTTATTCAAGCCATAGAAAAATCTCTGATTTTTCTTCAATGGGGTATTAATGTACTCAACCCCGTATTTGGACAGAGATTCGAAGGATGCGACATAGTCTGTCACAGAAGATTCACCTTGAACAAAGTCTATGAAACGCCGGCCTAAAGTTACTTTTTCAGCCTCCGGCACAAATTTCGATTCGAATCTTTCCCGGAATTGCTCCCAAGTGAGATCCGCTTCAACGATTTCGGAAATTAGGAGCTCATACCAATCTAACGCTCTTTCCTGGAGCATGCCAGAAGCCACTTGGACTCGATGTAGATCAATAAGGTTCATGCGAGAAAAGATGCGATCACATGATTTGAGCCAAGCTTGAATTTCTATAACACTCTCGGATCCCGTGAATGGCCTCCCACCCAAATCAGTGTAGTCTCTGCACAAGTGTGCAAAACCGGATCTAGGATGAGTAGGCTCCTGATTGGAACCCGTTGTTTGAGCGTTCTTGACAAGATCTAAAAGCTGCTGGGCAGACATAAAAACTCCATCCAGGGGAGTAGCACTAGATTGACCGGCGCTGGGGCGGCCAAGTCTAACCATTTCTCTTCTTTAAGAAAGAAATAAAGAAGAAGAAAAAGTTATTCTCAAGATAAATATCAAGCAATTCTCGATAGATAAAACAAGGAATCATAAAGAAAATAGGATAGAACGGTACGAAGACCCGAATAAAATCCCAAAGCACAACTCTTAAGAAAGACTTAGGACATGATCCTTGCTAAATTATTCTATATTGTTCCAAAGTTTGGCTTTGATACCAAGCTGTGACGCCCCACCTCTATATCCACGCTAGCCAAGAACACTACAGTGTAATGCTGTCAACTAGCACGGAGAATAAGGCTATTGAGGAGCGACCATCCGTGTAATTGCTTTGTGCGAGCATCGATATGTCAGATAATATAACATGCATTTCTTTTCAAGAGGAAATCCGACATGCCGACACAAACTCAAAGCTACTACATAGTGGCTATAATATCTTCGGAAACAAATATAGAAATAAACATAACATAAATCAGTCACAGACAGTTTCATATCACAAAGGCGGAAATAGATATGAATATTACACATGAAAGTGTACATCAGAGTAGTGGTCAAAAGATCCACGATAATAAAAAGAATAGCAATACGTGCTATACAAAAGAATACAACTATGAGTCTATTTCTCAAGTGTATGCAACAAAATAAACTGCTAATCTAAGTAGTTTGCCAAAAGTCAGAGTAATGATCCAGGATGAGAAGTCAAACAGAAGCACCTATAACATCTCGGTCTGACCCGAGTATTATTTAAGAAGAAAATAATAAACGGATCAGTCTAGCTATAAATATCAGAAGAAGTGATATATAATAAGAGATATGACATAAACGTATAATAATCACCATGCCAAGCTGTGATAAATAAGTAATTGAAAATCAACAAGAGATTAATCAATATCACAATAATCTACTCAAGATAAAAAGGAATGTCATACTCCTAAATTTATTCACCAATCCACAATAAATGACATATATATCAATATCCATCGTAAAAGTTGGTGAAACACAAATTCCAGAAATCAACACACGAAATCCAAAAATCACAATAAAAAGGGTGGCCAAGACATCGATGTAGTACAAACGGTACATCCAATGAATCCAAAAGCCAAAACATCGATGTAGTACAAACGGTACATCCGATGAATCAAAAGCAAAGACATCGATGTAGTACAAACGGTACATCCAATGAATCAAAAGCAAAGACATCGATGTAGTACAAAGGTACATCAGATGAATCAAAAGCAAAGACATCGATGTAGTACAAACGCTACATCCGATGAATCAAAAGCAAAGACATCGATGTAGTACAAACGGTACATCCGATGAATCAAAAGCAAAGACATCGATGTAGTACAAACGGTACATCCGATGAATCAAAAGCAAAGACATCGATGTAGTACAAACGGTACATCCGATGAATCAAAAGCAAAGACATCGATGTAGTACAAACGGTACATCCGATGAATCAAAAGCAAAGACATCGATGTAGTACAAACGGTACATCCGATGAATCAAAAGCAAAGACATCGATGTAGTACAAACGGTACACCCGATGAATCAAAAGCATAGACATCGATGTAGTACAAAGGTACATCCGATGAATCAAAAGCAAAGACATCGATGTAGTACAAAGGTACATCCGATGAATCAAAAGCAAAGACATCGATGTAGTACAAACGGTACATCCGATGAATCAAAAGCAAAGACATCGATGTAGTACAAACGGTACATCCGATGAATCAAAAGCAAAGACATCGATGTAGTACAAACGGTACATCCAATGAATCAAAAGCAAAGACATCGATGTAGTACAAACGGTACATCCGAGGAATCAAAAGCATAGACATCGATGTAGTACAAACGATACATCCGATGAATCAAAAGCAATGACATCGATGTAGTACAAACGGTACATCCGATGAATCAAAAGCAAAGACATCGATGTAGTACAAACGGTACATCCGATGAATCAAAAGCAAAGACATCGATGTAGTACAAACGGTACATCCGATGAATCAAAAGCAAAGACATCGATGTAGTACAAACGGTACATCCGATGAATCCAAAATCCAAAGCAAAGACATCGATGTAGTACAAACGGTACATCCGATGAATCTAAAGCAAAGACATCGATGTAGTACAAACGGTACATCCGATGAATCCAAAGCAAAGACATCGATGTAGTACAAACGGTACATCCGATGAATCAAAAGCAAAGACATCGATGTAGTACAAACGGTACATCCGATGAATCAAAAGCAAAGACATCGATGTAGCACAAACGGTACATCCGATGAATCAAAAGCAAAGACATCGATGTAGTACAAACGGTACATCCGATGCATCAAAAGCAAAGACATCGATGTAGTACAAACGGTACATCCGATGAATCAAAAGCAAAGACATCGATGTAGTACAAAGGTACATCCGATGAATCAAAAGCAAAGACTTGGTTCCCCTTCAGGAATCACAAGAATAAGAGTATCGAAAAGAAAGAATTTCTTTTAAATAATCTTCTTTCCTGAAAAGTTAAAACTTTCAAAATTACATTTTTATTTTTATGTAATAATCTTTCTACAAAAATTTTACATTTTTCAAGTTAATATACTGTGTCTGATTGTCTCATCAAAGCGTTTAGGAAATTCCTATCGATTACGTTGATCAAGCGCATCGACCAAAATTCTTAAAGCACTCAACGGGCAATACAATCACAAAATCATCTTTTATAGGATAATTAAATCTCTTAAAAAGTTTTAAGAATATTCTTTGTTTGTTTCAAGAACAAAATCCAGTTTTACTTATAAATAAATCTTATGAAAAAGATTTGCAAAATTTTAAATTACTATTTTCATCCAAAATCCATAAATAAGAATGGTCTCATCGAAATATTCATAGAATATTCGATTTATAAAATGGATGAAATAAGCTGGACAAATTGAATGACATAATAAGTCATTCGTAAGAATCATAACGAGTGCGGAATGCGGTAAGTGGAATGCTAACTTCCGCAACTCGTAGCAAATGAAAACCGGTGGCAAGGCCGAACTAGAAAGACCTTATCACCACACAAAAGATTTCTTAGGTGATAATCCTAAGACAAACTCAAAAATACCGGAAAAGTTTCACAAATTATTTAGATAAGAGAAGTAATACTTTCCTCACCATAAGGGCTTAAAGAATAAAATGATGCCTTCAAAAATTTGAAATCGGAATCACAAAGAAAAATAGAAATCTGCTTAGCAGATAGAAAATGTCGAAGATGAATAGTCTACTCGAAAAATAGGATAAGGGCTTCACAATGATCAAGCCGATCCCTTCAAAAAATCAATTCCAAAGCCTAAGTAAAAATATCGGCTCG
Source organism: Allium cepa (assembly GCA_030765085.1). Classification (NCBI taxonomy): domain Eukaryota; kingdom Viridiplantae; phylum Streptophyta; class Magnoliopsida; order Asparagales; family Amaryllidaceae; genus Allium; species Allium cepa. Next base: position 379,610,438 of record CM060928.1, on the reverse strand, counting down.
GAAAGAAAAATCACATAAAATAATTTTGACATCAATAAAGACAAATTGAGTGTTGCGGACCTACCATCCGGATTCGCAATCCTCAGAGAAGTCATCAAACCCAAAATATTTTCAAAGAAAAAGAATCAACAAGTTCTTTTAATATAAAATAGTGAGATGGAAACTATATCAAAAAGAACATGAACAAGTTAATCACAAAGCAAATGTCATCAAGGATTGAATGAAAAATACCTTGACCAAGAGAAGAGTTGCTAGGGGCCTGCAGCTTTCCTTCTCACTTGTTTGGAAGCTTAGGACACGAAGATAAAAGATGACCCGAACCTTTGCAATAACGGCAAAAGAGGGGTTTCGGGCACTCCCTTACACGGTGGTCTGTGGAACCACAATTGTAGCATCGTCCACGACTAGAGGTAGGAACATTTGCTACTTGAGTTTGTTGCTTCCCTTTCTTATTAGAATTGGGGCCTTTGAATTTGATAGGCCTCTTCAAGTTATTGTCGAAGTTCCGTTGGGCACGCACAACTTCAACATCACCTTCATTATCGGCCTCTTCAAGACGAAGAGCGATATCAATAAGCTGATCAAATGAAACCTCAAGTTTCAGAAGTAATGGCTTCTTAAGATTCTTATTCAAGCCATAGAAAAATCTCTGATTTTTCTTCAATGGGGTATTAATGTACTCAACCCCGTATTTGGACAGAGATTCGAAGGATGCGACATAGTCTGTCACAGAAGATTCACCTTGAACAAAGTCTATGAAACGCCGGCCTAAAGTTACTTTTTCAGCCTCCGGCACAAATTTCGATTCGAATCTTTCCCGGAATTGCTCCCAAGTGAGATCCGCTTCAACGATTTCGGAAATTAGGAGCTCATACCAATCTAACGCTCTTTCCTGGAGCATGCCAGAAGCCACTTGGACTCGATGTAGATCAATAAGGTTCATGCGAGAAAAGATGCGATCACATGATTTGAGCCAAGCTTGAATTTCTATAACACTCTCGGATCCCGTGAATGGCCTCCCACCCAAATCAGTGTAGTCTCTGCACAAGTGTGCAAAACCGGATCTAGGATGAGTAGGCTCCTGATTGGAACCCGTTGTTTGAGCGTTCTTGACAAGATCTAAAAGCTGCTGGGCAGACATAAAAACTCCATCCAGGGGAGTAGCACTAGATTGACCGGCGCTGGGGCGGCCAAGTCTAACCATTTCTCTTCTTTAAGAAAGAAATAAAGAAGAAGAAAAAGTTATTCTCAAGATAAATATCAAGCAATTCTCGATAGATAAAACAAGGAACCATAAAGAAAATAGGATAGAACGGTACGAAGACCCGAATAAAATCCTAAAGCACAACTCTTTAGAAAGACTTAGGACATGATCCTTGCTAAATTATTCTATATTGTTCCGAAGTTTGGCTTTGATGCCAAGCTGTGACGCCCCACCTCTATATCCACGCTAGCCAAGAACACTACAGTGTAATGCTGTCAACTAGCACGGAGAATAAGGCTATTGAGGAGCGACCATCCGTGTAATTGCTTTGTGCGAGCATCGATATGTCAGATAATATAACATGCATTTCTTTTCAAGAGGAAATCCGACATGCCGACACAAACTCAAAGCTACTACATAGTGGCTATAATATCTTCGGAAACAAATATAGAAATAAACATAACATAAATCAGTCACAGACAGTTTCATATCACAAAGGCGGAAATAGATATGAATATTACACATGAAAGTGTACATCAGAGTAGTGGTCAAAAGATCCACGATAATAAAAAGAATAGCAATACGTGCTATACAAAAGAATACAACTATGAGTCTATTTCTCAAGTGTATGCAACAAAATAAACTGCTAATCTAAGTAGTTTGCCAAAAGTCAGAGTAATGATCCAGGATGAGAAGTCAAACAGAAGCACCTATAACATCTCGGTCTGACCCGAGTATTATTTAAGAAGAAAATAATAAACGGATCAGTCTAGCTATAAATATCAGAAGAAGTGATATATAATAAGAGATATGACATAAACGTATAATAATCACCATGCCAAGCTGTGATAAATAAGTAATTGAAAATCAACAAGAGATTAATCAATATCACAATAATCTACTCAAGATAAAAAGGAATGCCATACTCCTAAATTTATTCACCAATCCACAATAAATGACATATATATCAATATCCATCGTAAAAGTTGGTGAAACACAAATTCCAGAAATCAACACACGAAATCCAAAAATCACAATAAAAAGGGTGGCCAAGACATCGATGTAGTACAAACGGTACATCCAATGAATCCAAAAGCCAAAACATCGATGTAGTACAAACGGTACATCCAATGAATCGAAACACATAAGAAAACACATGGGTCGCCAGCCCACGAAGAAATGAGACGAAGCTCGATTTAATGAGGTACGGTCCTCCACATAGACAAAGAGACATCGCACATTGCTAGTCTAAACCATAAAATGATCATCATGATCATCGAGAAGTGTCAATTACAATAAGCTAGTAAATATATGAGCTTAGCTTCATGTCCCATAACCACTAGCTTAACTTAAATATTTACGAACAAATTGTAGATCTCCACTAGAAAATTGTCACAAGAGATTCAATCGAACAAGTCCAAGAATTAACCGACGAAGTAAACGCAAGCGTTTCATACCACTTGTTTTACTAAGTCGTTTAATTAGATTTCTCATACGAGTGAGGTAAAGGCTTGTATATACTAATAGATTGGAAATCGTTTGAGGAAAACGAGCTTTGTAATAAAATAGTGTTGAAATTATTTGAAGAAAGAGTTTTGATATTTACTACTAGTATAGAAAACCTTTATATTTTTAAAGTGACAAAGCACAAGGGGGATTGTAGAAACAATCAATCACAAAGATCACATTCGAAGATGTGAATAAAAATCCAATGAAATCGATAAAGGATCCATCGAAGTGGATAGATCTAAAATTCCCAAAGAAAATAAGTCGTCAAAGATGATAATAAATGATGACAATAAATAGGGTCATCACGAATCGATTTAAATTGGAAATTCAATCCAAAAAGGCAAAATGGACTCAAACAGCAGGTTCAGTCGACTGAACAGAGTTTTCAATCGACTGACCCTGTGCCTGGAAATTTTTCAGGTTCAGGAAACTTTCTGTTTCCAGTTTCAGTCGACTGTGTAGAGTTTTTCAATCGACTGAATCATGCCTGGAAACTCTCGGGTTTCAGGTTCAGAACAGAGTTTTCAGTCGACTGAATCATGCCTGGGCAATTTTTCAGCCTTATTCAAATGAAGAGCAAACTCTTCTAAAATGCAACCGGACGAACATTGGCTCTAAGGGTTTATGCCAATCGGCAACCCGGCCCTATATGCTCCTCGGTGCATCACTAAAAGCATGATCAAACATCCATAAAAGGATTTTCACACAAATTTGACTTAAAAACCCAAAAATTGGAATATTCACAAAACCAATCCAAATCAAGAGCAAATTCTCATGAAGAAGTGTTAGGAATTCAAACCTAACAACCAAAGATAATTATAGTCATAGATGTGAGATAAAAATCTCACCTTTGCACCCAAATCAATGAAGGAGAAGCTATGAAGCAATGGCAAGAACAAGCACTCTTCAATTCCAACTCAACAAGCTTGAATCTAAGCTTAAAGGAGAAACATTTCCTAAATTAGGTTTAGGAAATTTCTGAAATTCAAAGAGAGAATGAGTTGGAGAAGAAGAAGAGGAAGCTTACCGATGGGTTCTTATGAACTTTGGAGCAAGGAGATGGATTTGCAAAGCAAGCTAGGGCTTAGGAATTTCTATTTCCCATTCTCTTCCTCCATTCTTGCTTGAGCTTGAGTGTTAGGAAAATAGAAGAGAAGTGAATGAAGAGGAGAGGGTTGGAACTGAGTTAAGTGGCTAATTGGCTCAGCCCAACCAAAGCCCTAAGCGGGAAAAAGTAGCAAAAATCAACTTTCTCCAAACATATCGAAGCTTATACTCAAAAAGGTCGCAAATGGCACTTTGAACTCAATGGAGGTGGTCACGAGTCCTAATTCGACCGTATGCAAAAAGTAGGTTTTCAGACCAAAATCCGACGAACGATAAAATATTTAAATAAAATATTTAAATATAAAATCGATAAATATGCGGGTTGTTACAAATGGTATGGAATGTGGTTGTAAGCAATTAAATTTGTATGGAAACCTTATAAATTGCTTATGGGAATTATTTTGAGTCCATTGCTTATGAAAACTATGTGTTTATTGTCAAAAATAAGTGAAATGTAAATGAATTTCCTATATATGTCACTTACGTGTTTAAATTGAGTAAGTATAGGTACAGGGAGGCCGTTTGGCTGGATTTGGTCGCGCTAAAATGCTAATAATAAACCGCTTTGCTTAAAAATGCTAAATGAGGTATGCCTACGCAATAAAAAAGATAGGAAATATGAACTGTTTTTATTTTTCCAACCGGGTGGGTCGATGTATATATATTTACATCTTTTGTCAAATTGCAAAAGCTCCTACGTACAAAGGAGACTCTGCCAAAATTTTCCGCAAAATTTTGCGAGTTCGAAATTTTTTGAAATTTTTTGTTAGCGACAAACGATTTCAAATTTGGAATTGATGTAAATTAGTGAATGAAACTAAATTAAAATAATGATATGAATTGGTCATAAATGAAAGATAAAGTTAAATATTCAGAGTTGAAGATAAATTGAATTCATATGGAAATGGGAAAACTAATTGAATAGAAGAAGATATGAAAACTTCTGTAAGAAATTGTATAAAATGATTTTAAAGGCTATGAATGGATATTATTGCTACGTAGGATATACAGGTATTATAAAGAGAAAGGAAATGGAATTGGGATTTTGATTTCGAAGATAAATTTGAATTGCTCAACGAAAGGTATGTATTTAAATTTCTATATGAAATTTGGTGATTTTCTTGTCTAGCCACTTGGCTTTTTGTTTTCTTTTGGAATCTGAGGGCCTATGGTGCCATTTTGTAGTCGTACCAAGCTAGCCATGCAAAGGAGACGCTGGCGTAATTTTTCTAAAATTTAGGGAGTTAGAAAAAAAATTTGAGAAATTTTGAAAGTTTTAAATTTAAATTTAAATTTAAATCGTTAAAGAAAACAATGTTGTATGGAACTTATAATTGAGGTTGGGAAGTTAGTTGAATTAATGATGGGTCTTAAATACAAAGATTTGTTTTGGTAAGATGATAAAATTGTTCAGTTTTAGGAAAATAATAAATGGGTTAAGGATCATTCTTCTTAACTAGTAATTTCAGGACGAAATTCTTTTACGGGGGAATGATGTGACGACTCTAAATTTTTAACATTTGAAATGGAATATTTAATTGAGTTTAAATATTTGAAGGATGGTTTAGCTTGAATTTTAAATATAAATATGAATTTGGCAATTAAATTATTGAATTCAATTTATTGAAGTTGGGTAAAAATTTGAATCTTCAGTTTTAAGATTGTTAAAAATATTTTCAAGGCTTGGAAAATTTGTATTGATGATACTAAAGATAATAGAAGCTTTAGAGTTGAATTTGAAACTGTTTTGTTTAGTTTTGAATTTATATCGTTTAAATTGATAATTAAAAATAGCCTTCCGAGGCGCAGTCTTAGAATTCGACGAAACTAATTCGATTGGATCCGTAATATTGTATTATTATAGGATTTCAATTTTCATAGCATTCGGAGTTGTTGTTTGGCCGTACGATAAGAAAACGCGCTAAAATTAAATCGAAAGTTCGATATTTTAACTAGTCCAAAAAGCAGTCTTCTCCATACTACCGAATTTGGAATCAGAACCTTTTCCATTGCGTTCGAAATACGGGTATAACCTTATAAACGCCTAGCGGCACGCCTCAATAGGAGTTCACAATTTTAAGCCTCGAGACGTTTTGAATTTGAATTTAAAATCATATATATATATATATATATATATATATATATATATATATATATATATATATATATATATTCCCCTACCGCCCAACATATCGCTGCCTTTCTTTCAAATCCAAACTTTTGCCTTCCAATCGCTGTCTCCACTCGTACAAGCCGACATTATCATGTTTCTCCTTCTTCTTTAATATTTACAACCGGTCATTCATTACAATCGAACCGAAAGAAAAAAATGTGTATAAAGGAAAAAAAATGCCCGATGGTTATTTTCGTTCCCTTTCATTTTCCCCTTCAGTTAATCTCGATCGAAACAAATAAATACAAGGAAAAATAAAGGGGGGCATAAAGGAATCGAAACCCTCGTTTGAATAGCGATCGTTCATCGATTGGGGAAATCCACGAGAAAGTGGGGGAATCGCGAGTCGTTCTCGCGCTAGCATGGCATCATGGCAGAGGTGGAGCACGATGAAGCTGAAGTGGATCAGGGGCGCGCGTAGCTGGAAGTAACAGCGATAAAACAAAGTGTGGCGGCGAAGTCAGTGTCGCGAGTGGCGCTGATGGGAAAGATTTGGGGTTTCGTTCAAATGATATGGAGTCACGATTGGTCAGGCGATTTAGTTTCGATCGATAAAAGGGTGGTGATGGGTCGTTAAGGGGGGTGGTCGAAGTTGAGGCCGCGACGTTGGGTGTTGGAAATTGCAGTAGGCATAATTTTAGTTTCAATTCCAATTAATAGATTTATATACAAAAAAAATACAATGTATAAATGCACAGTAGATTTTACTGTTTAATTTTAAGTAGATATCATGGTGATATGTACATATTATAAAACAGTTTGTTTTGGATTAGTCGGCTATATATATATAGATATAGAAGAGCAGAGATGATTTAGTTTTTAATTAGAAGTTTAAAAAGGATTGATTTGTTTAAATTCATTTTGATAAATGGATAATTAGTCAATTTCGGGGAAAATAATATTTCAAGTTGAAAACTGATTTAAGCAGATTAAATTGTTAAAATTAGTTTATTTAATGATTTAAGAGATTTTTGTAAAAGAAGATTAACAACTTGTTTTAAATAATGTATTATAAGTAATTTACTTATTTAATAAAATTATTTAATTCTTTTTACTAAAAGGTTTTTTTAAGGGAAAATAATTAGTTTGAAATTTAATTATTAGTTAAATAAATTAACCAATGGTAATATGTTTGATTTGTTCGATATTAATAAAATCGTATAATTATTTATACAAGGTCAAAATTATGGAGAAAACAGTCTGGATTGAAAATCGTTGCATGCGTAAGCAAAGGTGAAATCTTCTCACTCAAATTTTAATAATTGAAAATTTCAGTTATTGATTGATGATTGAATTGTGATAGTTAAATTTAATTGTTGATTGTGTGCTTGGATGATTAATTTATTATCAGTTATATTAGTTTAGACCCTACGCGCCGCATAATAGCGGAGGTTATTATATTAAACCCATATACTACGATATTCCACTCGTAGTGGAATTGGTATTATATATATATTTGGAGTTGTTGATTTCCCGCATTATATAGCGGATGAGACCCTATACGCCGCATAATAGCAGATAATATTTTATAAATCCCATATACCGCGATATTCCACCTCGAAGTGGAATTGGTATTTAATTGTTGTGCTAACATCTGTGGATGTAGGGAAAACAGGTTGGAGAAATCCAACTGGATTCCTCAAATAATTGAGTTTGTTTCAATATTGTATGTTGATTATTTATAATCTGTGTGTGACCATTTGTGACTGGAACTGTTGAAGGCTATAATCTAGCCAAATATATTTTTGGTATCGTAGGATACTAGGAATAAATAAAATTTTATTTTTGAAGTTTAGTAGAAAATTTATAGTAAACTAATTTTAGAAAAATTGAATAGATTTAAAAGAAGGAATTTGTTTTGAAAGATAATAAATTTGGTGTTGAAATAAATTTATAAATCAATTTTGGAAATTGATTTGGTATTAGTAGATAAATTTGGAAATCAATTTAGAATTTAATTCGGTGCTGAAAATGAATATTTAGAAATCGATTTGAAAATCATATATCAGGGGATATTTGGGAATTTAAATTCACAGTGGAATTTTACAAAAGAAAGGGGAATTTATTTTAAAAATAAAAGCGTGGAAGGGAATTTACGGATTTAGAACGTAAATTTAAAGTAAATCCAAATGGATTCATAAATTGATTTGAATGAACCATTTTAGAATGGAAAGTGTATTTTCCCTGGAAAGCCGAGTATGTTTGAAAAATAGCTTTTGAAATATAAATTAGAAGTTTTAGGATTGATTTTAAAAGAATATTTTGGAAAAATTATTTTCTTAAGTTATTTTGAAAATCTTTAAGTAAAGATTTATTTAATAAAAAAGGGACTATTTTTAAAGATTTAAATTGATATTCGTTTTAGAAAATGGTTATTTAAATATTTATACTTATCTACTAATTTTATTTTAAAATTAGTTTGGACTTGAAGTTTTATATTAAATATTGGTATGGTGTTTTCATAACTAATATTCAGATAAGTGTTTAGAAATAGTTTTTATTTTAAATATATCCAAGTATATATGTTTGTATAAGTAAATTTAATTATTTTAAAGTATTGAACTCGGCAGATTTTCAGTGGAAATGAATAAATATTTGGAAATGTATTCCGCATAAGGAAAAGTGATTTGAAATTTATTTTCAAAGTATTGAAATGTGGAAAGTAATTTGAAATTTGATTTCAAATTGTTGAAGTGTGAAATATATCTTGCGAAAATATTTCGAAAATAAATAATTTGGGAAATTTAATTAAATGCGGTAATTGTTGTGAATATTTATTGATTGTCAAATAACCGACTATCACTATTTGCCTTTTTATGGCATTTGAATTTCGATGCGACCGGGGGTCGGATTCCAAGTGGATATCCGAAAACCACATTGAATTTTTGTGATTGTGATAGATCTTTTATTTAAAAGATCAAGGTGGAAATTGTTGTGATTTGTTTGAAATCTGAATGAACACTTTTTTTAAAAATAAGCGCTCGTTATTCGGTTTAGCCGGGAGAGAACCTTGTGTCATAAAACCCATTCCGAGTAACGATACGACGAAATGGGATTGTAATTGAAGACGGTGTTGAAGACCGGGTATTTTCGAAAGAGAGAGGATTGCCTGTCGAATGTCTCTGCACCAGTTTGCTCCGGTATAGAGATTTATCACCTTTGTGATGGGGATTCCAGACGTGATTTGTGGATATTCGGATTTGCAAGGCTTCTCTGAAGTGCCTTCGGTTCCGTTCGATCCCGGAACGGACTTGTATGGATGTGTGTCTGACATTACACTTTGAGGTGTAAAGCTGGTTTCTATCAAATACATTTCTGTTGGTGGCGGAGAATTTATTCTCTTATCTTAACACCCTTCTTTGAGACGTATGAGCTCAGAGGTTATGTTGGTGATGGTTACTAGCGATATATTCCCAAACTGGTAACATGGCATACAAAGTGCTGCTGATCATTTGTTGATCAAAGCATGACTTTGTGAAAAGTGTAGCTTCGTGGACGAGACCCCATCGGACCTCACATCCCGGAAATGGTCAAAACAGCAAAGATGCGGTAAGGTTATGAGGGTCGCGCCATTTAGGGTATGTCATTTCCTTCTGGAAAAGGGTGGTGTCAGGTATGGAGCCCTGATATTTAACCTTTGTGGTTACTGCAAATACTTTTCTTTGTGGTTGTTGGTGTAGAGGATCCTCGGATAAAGGTCCCAAAGAACCGGGGGATGGCATACTCGTGTAGTAGTTACCTAGTCATAGAGGTAACCCGGCCTTGTGTTGGCAGAGAGCTGGTTAAGTTCTTGGGATGTCCCTCTTGAGGCGTACCCATGTGGCAGTAGGAAGCTGCTTACACCGACAATTTGTTGGAAATCCAAAGAAACAATGCAAGCCTTCTACGATTGCAATTGTATAACTTGCCTCCTCAGGAGGTAGCTATGGCAGGCATAATATAATGGTACCTATGCTAGCTAAAATTAATATTATACTTTCGAAATGTTTTCCACTATGCACTAATAATAATATAAAAGAAGAATTTTGCGTAGTAAGCATATTTGACTATCATAAGGAGAATTCTCCCCTATGTGTGCGATTGCATTGTGTGTGTGCCGGGAGGCCTTATGGTAGTTTTATTTTCCAAAAGCATAGCGATTTATTTTTATTTTCTTTGTGAAAATAACTGTTTTTAAGATCTCACACCAGTCCCATGACTGACCTGGAGTTTATTGTTCCTTTTCTAAACTCTGTGTGCCCACAATTTTCCACACGGGCAGCCTAGAGTCAGGTTACCAGGTCATTCTAGAATTCAGAAGTTGCTATGGAAATTAGGAGTTGGAGCTGGATGGCGAGGCGTATCACTTATATATGTAATATTTCTTTCTGCTGTTTGTTGTTGTACGCTCTGATAATGTAATGTGATGTAGTATAATAACTGATATAATGATTTTATTTAAAGATATTTATTTATCTATTATACCTTTTCCGCCGCGAAATGTGAGATTCTGTTATTGTTCTGTTTCTTCTTTCTTCTTCTTCTACCTCTTCTTCTTTAAACCCTAAAGATTCGTAAGTTTGTTCCTCTTTAGGCTGAATTGTTGTGGGATTATGCCAGCTTAAAAGGGGTACGGATTCGCGGGTCGTCACATAAATGTTTTATATGTTTAGAAAAGGAGAATGGGTAATTTGTTAAAAGTTTTAAAATTGTTAATTACTAAATTCAGCAGTACTTCTAGAAAAATGTGTTGTAAAAGAATTGGCAACCAATTATATGTTGACAAATAAGGCAAGGTAATTGGAAAGCTATTGGTTTAAAGGTTAAAAATCAGTTTTGTAAAGGATTACCGTTTCGCCACTTATAGTGGCCATCTTTCGACACCATACATCTGCCCCCAACCAAGTCAAAAGCGATACACATGGTATCAATGTTTGGTACATAGTAAATTGAAGTTAGGCGGAAGGTATAGAGTCGAAACATGCTTTTGAAGGGGGTAGAAGTAACTCTTTTAAACTTGGAACTATTTTGGTAATAAATAAGGCTTTCGAAGGGGTTGGAGCTTTCAACTTGACCAACTTACTTCTATTTATATAAAGAAAGGGCTTTCCAATGTGTTGCCTCTTTTGTTTTTAAAACAAGCTTACGAAGGGGTCGAAACCCCTACTACCGCGTTCGACCCTTCGATTCAATGCTTTCAAAAGGGTACTTTTGCCTTTAAACTATGGAGCCACTTCTCCATGCTTTCAAAAGGGTTGGTTTCGAAGCCATCCACTTTATTTTACATAGGAATAATGCTTTCGAAAAGATGCTTTCGCGTTAGTTCTTTTAAGACCCTTTGTTCTATTAAAAGCTGAACCCAAAGGTTTCAAAAGGAATGGTGTTAGATGGTTTCGAAGCTTTGTTCCACAAACATTTACTTGGACCCAATGCTTTCGAAAGGTTTATTTTAAGTAAGGAATTTTGGTGCTTTCAAAAGGTATGTAATGTAGGTTTCGAAGGGAGGTACGCCAACGTTTTTGAAAGGTTTACTTGAGTTTTTAAATGGAAGGTTTCCAATGCTTTCAAAAGGCAAGTTTAATATATTTTGAAAATAGGATGTCTATGGTTTTATAAAGCTTTCGAAGGGGATACTTTCAGTGATTTCGAAAGGTCTATTTTTAAAGGTTTTGAAAGGTATGCTTTGGTATTTCGACCTAGTGGTTCAAGGTAAAGTAGTTAACCTATTTTGAAAGGGATACCTTCAATTTTGTCACCTGTAATGACCAGTAAATTTCGTTGATTTAGTTTGGGTGAATTAATGAGTTTTTGTAATTAAATTTAGTAAAAATGAAAACTTTATAAACTAATATTGAAATGAACGCTAAAATAAAATATATAAATGGTGACTTAAAACCTATTTACTAGCAATTTGAATAAATTTCAATAAATGAGATGGGGTAAGTATTATACCTGGATATAAATTCATTTAAAGGGAATTTATTTAATATGTTAATGTAAAGTTAGAAAATATTGGAATAAATGATAATTCCATTCATACTTGTAAGCAGTTATTATAAGTTGCATGTTGAAATGGCTGATTGAATTGGGATTTAAAATTTAATTTAAATGGAAAAATATAAAGGTTTTCAATAACGGAAATTTAGGTGACAAAGTCAGAACAAGTTGATAAATAATAACCAAAATAAGGGAAAAGTATTAATGTAAAAAAAGGTTGAAACAAATTGGATATAGAGAAATAAATGTAGGTAATTAATAAATTAATTAATGTGGATTTCGATAAATGATAATTGAATAAAAGTCAACGTTCTCTAAGTAATCATATTTTTGCTGGAAAGTAATACGTAATTGATTGAATATGATTACGAAATATAAAATTTGTGTATACACGGAATTTTAAACGGTAATTGTTAAGTAATAAACCTACAAAGGCAAGTAAAGAAAATAGGTAACAATCTATATGTTGTTTATTTCATTTAGTATGATAAATAAAAATTTGGGAATCAGATCTCAATTAAGGGAAGTTAAGATGTACGTTAATTTTAAATAAAATCTTATAAATATTACATTAATATGGAATGTAGTACAAATGGTTGTGGATTGTCAAATTTGGTAAAAAGGGATTGGACTTAGGAAATTTGGTTAATTGATATTAAAACCTTAATTAATACGCGTAATTGACAATATTCACATTTTTAAATATAACGTTGATACAAAACTAAGATGTATATAGAAGTATCAGTGTAACGAAATGTAAACAAATGTTAAGTAAACAAATTGCATTTTTTTTAGATCTGAAAGTTTATATACATATAATTTGCATTTGTGTTGAAACATAAATATTGTATACACATATTGTCACTTTATCTTGAATTGAATATATCATGAAATTTGAATACTTTGTTGAATAAATTATTTGTTATTAATCTAATAAATTATAATAGAAGTTTACATATGCTTAACAATTTTTCGATAATAAATCTAAGCTTTGATTTTGATTACAACAATATTTAAATTTGTTACCTAATTTATTATCTCAAATGTCCTTATTTAAGGATCTTAAAGGTTTGTTACTATATTGCTTAATTTGTCGTGTTCCACTTTTGTTTTGTTAAAAATTTAAATAAATTTCATTAAGGTAAAAAGGTTTAATTATATGTATTTTTGACTTCAAGTATACATAAGTTTACAAATGCGTTAGACAATTTAATGTGGTATGGAAGTATGCATTAAATTAATTAATAAGCTTTGGTTTAATCTTTATACACACATGTATGTGTGTTTGTATGCATGTGTATACATATAAACATTTAATGTATCAATTTCAAATTGCTAAAGCATGCTTTAATTTTTTTTATTGTTATTATCAAACAATTTAAAAGTGAGGTAATATTATATACATATTAATTTATTGTTTATTGTTTATGCTTTCTAGTCATAATAAAACTTGCATGATAATTAAATGTCGTGTTAATATAATTGGCTAAAGTGGGAAAGTGGAATTAATCAATGTCGTCACCTTTTATCTCCTTCCCTATTAGATCCTTAGGTGATTGCATCTACATTTATTCTTGTTTATTCCTATATATTGTCACCAATTAATCGTACTTGATATATGTTTAGCAATTCTGACACACAATTAAAGTATGAATATATATAATGTATTCAAACTTTTCTGTATCTAGCACTTAATTAATTTAGAATCAAACTAATAAAAAGTGACATTTATTTTTGTCCCTCCTCATTCATTCCCTTTCTAATTAATAATTACCTCTTTTTAATACCTGCTACTTTTAAAAAAAGGCTGTTCACATTTACTATATTTCAATACCAAGTTTGTTCATATTTACTTTATTTCTAATTAATAGCAGCCTTTCTTTTCAAATCTCTTTGTTCCTAAACCTAACTCTAACCTTATAAATACGATATGATGCAAATGAAACCCTAGCCTCCATTCAAACCTTCTTCTTCTTTTTTTTCTTTTTTTTCAAATCTCCTTATTGTATCTCATTTTAATTTTTCCTTCCTCTTCAAATATTCTTCTTCTCAAGTTTTATTCTATTTCAAACTTTCTTCTTTCTTTTCAAATCTTGATCTTCTCTACAATTTTCAGTTCTTCTTATTTCAATCCTTTTCTTTTTCAAATTCTTCGTTTTCAAATCTTTTCTAAACCTTTTAAAAATACATACATAAATACATACATAAAAAAATATACATATATTAATATAATAAGGAGGGAAATTAAAGTAAATCAAAATAAAAGAAAAATTACGGAACAAAGCTAGCAATCAAGAAGAAGACTAAGAAACGTAGAGCAAAGCTAATGATTTTAAGTCTATTATTTTCATATTCATATAAAGGTTAGTGTTTTAACTCACTCACAATTTCTAAAATTACTTATGTTTGTTTAATTGATTTATGATGTGTTTAAAATTTTATTTATAGCTGTTTGGCTTATACTTCATCATTTTCTTAGTTAAATTGTATTCATTAATTTACGCGTTGTTTAATTCATTACTGCATTTAAAACTGCCAGTTAATTGTTAATTAATTTATTCATTGCATTAAAGTTGTGAGTTAAAATTTTAGTAACATTTATTTTTGCATATAACCTCCTACTTAAATTTATTTATTATTGCATATAAACTATAATTAAACAGTTATTTAATTCATTATTGGAAATTTAACTATCATAATTAATTATTATTTATTGTTGTGATTGTTTGAATTGGATGATAAATTTATGAATGTTTGATGATTGATATGATGGATGAATGGATGCTATATTTATATTGTATAAACTGCAAGTTATTATGCATTTTCATTTCATTCGGGATTGCGGTTTGAAATGATATACAACCGCATTTTTATTTTATATTTTGAATTGTGGATTAAAATGATAGATATCCATACCACTTGACCATAGGGTAGAAAATTATATACAAGCACCGTCGGTCTATATATTTATAGTTATTTTTGAAATGATTTTCTATGGTTTGGATATGATACGGTTTAATAAATAATAAATTTTGATATTTTATAAATATTATTTTATACACACATATATATAGTTAAAATTTTGAATTTAAGCTATGTATAAATCTGTTAAATAAAAATGAATAAGTTGAATAATGGAGTTTGATAATTTATATTATATGATTTAGTACAGGTTTAAGATATTGTGTATATATGTATATAGGGTTTAAATGATTCAAATCAATTAAGATTGGAAATTTAAAGGTATGATATTCATAACTGGATTTTTATTCAAGATAAATCAAATAAATATTTCTAGTATAAACAAATTGAAGGAAATATTCAGTTGTTAGTAATTTGAGTTTTATTTAAAATGATTATGTATTTATTTTGTAAATATTTTAGACTAAAATATAGAATAATGAATGGTTGAATAGAAAATTTCCAACCTTAGTTTTGAAATTGTTAAATACTCAAAGTTTGAAATATATTGGAATCGAAGTGTTTTATTGAGACTGAAAGAGAATCTAGATTTATGAGTTTAGACTTAATTTAAAGTGAATAAATGGTAAAGGCATTGAAATTTTTACTTTATAAAGTAACTTAAAAATCAACTATTTTACATACTGTTGAATATCCAAACCATTTAAGTTTTGAAAGTTATGGTTTTAAAGCTACAAATCTCGTAGTTTTATGTTTGAAAGTTATAATTCAAATGTTTGGTTTCCAATTATTATAAATTTTAAAGTAATATGATTTTGGAAAGAAATATATTTGATATAAAATGATATTACATTAATTTGGGTTTTATAACAATAATATCCAATGAGTTTGTTTTGAAATGGATATCGTCTTTATATGGTTTTGAAATAGATAATATATTTTGGTTTTGAAAGTATAATTATTTTTAAATGACCGCGGTGTTATAATAACGTTTGGTTGTTGAAGCGACCGGGATCGGAAGTTGTCATACTCTCTGCCAACTCCAAAAACCACTTTAACAACCCCGTACGTGGTGGAGATTCCAGAATGAAGTAGGTTGGTGGCGGCGTTTCCTATAAGGTAAATACGTGGACCCAACTCCCGTAAGTTAGCATAAGGTGGCTAAAACAGGAGCGATTCTCGGGCCAAAGGGGTTAGTGCCTTTTATCGGACACTCCTCTTCGATACTATACTCTGACTTTGGATTTATTCGATGGCCATCCTTATTTTTCTTGATTTTGGGGGAGTATGTTCGAGGTGGGCGGTAGCTGCGGCTATGCGTTACCACCAGCCCGGATAGCAATTGGTATATCTACCCTGACATTGCCTAGTTGTGCCGTGTCACCTACCCTAGCGCGCCTTATACGATTTTGTTTTGTACCATACCTATGAAGTGCCCTCTGACGACGCCCAGTACGGGGGAGATTGCGGTACTGTATAGACTATGGTAATATATTTTGTGTTAAGGGCTATATTGGTAACCCCTTAACGTTATTTAAAAGTAAGTTTATTTTACTAATAGACACTATTATAATAGCGAAATATACTACATAGTAAAT
This sequence comes from Allium cepa, assembly GCA_030765085.1. Taxonomy (NCBI): domain Eukaryota; kingdom Viridiplantae; phylum Streptophyta; class Magnoliopsida; order Asparagales; family Amaryllidaceae; genus Allium; species Allium cepa. The sequence continues at coordinate 379,593,949 of CM060928.1, read as the reverse complement.
AGTTTAACGGATCCTTAGGAGATGTAAATCATGAGCATCCCTTTAGTTACCGCACTCATATTTATTTATGTTGATTTAACTTACATAAGATCTTTTAGTTCTGACTCGAGTGTTTTGTCTTTTCAATTCGCTCGGGTCAGTACGAGCATTTCAGGATATTGAAGACCTTAGCTCTGGAGGACGAAGACGGAGATTTATTATTATTATTAGTCCACCATACTATTACTGTTCCGCTGCATTGATATTGGTATGTGTAACTCTGTTAAATGTTGCAAATATAATCGAATATTTTGTAAAATAACTTTATAAACTGTATTTTGATTATTATATTTTATCCTTCCGCTGTGAGATTCTATTTTGTTTTATTTCTTTCTTGATTTTTTTATTTACCCCATAACAATCCGCCCTTCCGTATGGTTTGAATTGACACGTGTGTCGATTTAAAGCGTATGAAAAGGCGGGACGTTACATCGTGGTATCAGAGCTTTGGTTTTGCGATAGTCCTTAGCGTTGTGGGGTTTGACTCTTTATTTATAGGGTAGTAATACCCTATGGGAGTCGCCGAGTATATATATATGAGAGAGCGTATTTGTTAGTGTTATAAAAAGGTTTTAACATTGTGTTAATCTGTTACGTTTTGTATTTATAAATTCTGGTTGATGCATGAGACGCTGTGACATCAATAAGGATTTCTAAACACTTAATAGGACAGACCGACAAAATATTTATTTTTAATATAGGTGAATGAAATAATTTTGCCTATTATATTTTCTATATATAAAATAAAAAATTTCAAATGATATCTATATTTGGTTTCAATAGATTGGTTGCTAGGTAATAAAGTGTATAAATAATAATAGAAATAAGATTGAAAAATAAAATAAATGAAATTTGGAAATTTAGAACTTAAGTTCCACGGTTTTGAAATTTTTTGAATAAATTTTGGAATATAATAATATTGTTTATAAGTATTTTCTGATATAAATATTTTGATATAATTCGGAAGAATTGTTTTAACGAAGATTTTGGAGAAAATAAGTTTTGTACTTTCCTCTCTGTCGCTGGAAAATAATTTTGGTGACGGCGGCCGCTTCATCGACTTTCGTTCTCGAGTTTCGAAGGGGAAGGCCACTGTAGTAATTTTACTGCAGATTCATTTTTGATAAAAAATATATATAAAAGTTTGAATTGTTTTCAATATAATTAGAGATATATAAGTTGTAAGCATATATTTATCTATTATTTTAAAATAATTTGAAATTTTACCCGGTATTAAATTCTTAAATTTCCGTTAATTAATTGTTTCAATTATTGTAGTGAAATAAAAGATAAAAATTTATTGAACCATGAATTAATTAAAACAAATGAGAAAACTTGTATAAATTTCAATTACATTCTTTAAAAGCATATATATAACTTACCAAATATAAAAAGTTGAAATGTTTAATAAGAGATGTAATGGAAATTGTACAGTAAAAGTATGTAATGAAAGTGTTTACTAAATTGCTTTTATTTATTAGAATTGGTGGTATAGAGTTATAAACTTAAGTATAAATGAATGATAATGAACTTATGTAAACAGTTGAAGCTATTTATAAATAAAATTAGTAGGAAGATGAATACTGTAATAAATGAAATTAAGTAATAAATAAATGAGGACATGCAATAATAAATGAACGAATAACTATAACGAAAATTAAAGGAACTGGCATGACCTGAGTTAATGGGATTGAATAATTGTAAGTAATAAGTAAAAATAAATGAAGCAAACATTTAATGAGTAAATGTAACTTAAAAAGATAAATCACTGTATAAATAAAAAGAAAATCAAACAACAAAGGTATGAAATGAAATTAATAATAAGTTAAGTTGATTGTTGTTTGAATTTGTTGTTGTTTAGTTGATGGTTGTTTGGGCAAGGATACTTTAAAATTGGATGTGGGTGAATAAATAATCTATTTAGTTTTATTTAAGACTGTTGAGTAAATGATGCGCTAGTAGTTTATTCTTCATTCCGTACAATTTAAAGGTTTTGAACCCGAACAACTATTTGTTTGTTTAATTGAATGGTTGCTTTGTATTTGTTGTGTATGCTGTTTGTTGAAATTGATGGTTGTTGAATTGATTTGTTGTCAGTGATTGAAACCACTTAAATATTTCACTTTATATAAATTGTTAACCCTTTGGATTTTATAAGTGAAATGCAGGTTATGGAAGCAATTGCTACTGCTTTTGGTTCCATAAATTAAGCGAAAATTGCCTGACAAATAGATACGTTTCAGATTACGGTTTATTGCGCTATTTTATATATTTTTCCGGGTTGGGATATAATATTTTGGATAATAAATGTATTATATTTGTTATATTTGATATTATATTTTCTCCCGAGCCTCTCCGTACAAAAGAGACTCTGCCAAAAATTTTCGTAAATTTTTGGACTTAGAAATTATTTTGAAAATGTTTTTCGAAACTTTATTTATTTAAGTATAAAAAGATATAATGATTATAAAATGGGTATATTTTATTTAAAGTAATAAATTTTGTAAATTATTGTTTATAAGTTAATATTTTGAACAAGATGTATTGTTTATTTAAATTCTTCCTTCCCCCTTCTTTTTCCTTTTCGAGGACGAAAAGTTTTCAGCGGGGGAGAGTGTAACGACCCGTAAATTTCGTTGATTTAGTTTGGGTGAATTAATGAGTTTCTGTAATTAAATTTAGTAGAAATAAAAACTTTATAAACTAATATTGAAATGAACGCTAAAATAAAATATATAAATGGTGACTTAAAACCTATTTACTAGCAATTTGAATAAATTTCAATAAATGAGATGGGGTAAGTATTATACCTGGATATAAATTCATTTAAAGGGAATTTATTTAATATGTTAATGTAAAGTTAGAAAATATTGGAATAAATGATAATTCCATTCATACATCTAAGCAGTTATTATAAGTTGCATGTTGAAATGGTTGATTGAATTGGGATTAAAATTTAATTTAAATGGAAAAATATAAAGGTTTTCAATAACGGAAATTTAGGTGATAAAGTCAGAACAAGTTGATAAATAATAACCAAAATAAGGGAATGGTATTAATGTAAAAAAAAAGTTGAAACAAATTGGATAAAGAGAAATAAATGTAGGCATGTAATAAATTAATTATTGTGGATTTCAATATATGATAATTGAATAAAAGTCAACGTTCTCTAAGTAATCATATTTTTGCTGGAAAGTAATACGTAATTGATTGAATATGATTACGAAATATAAAATTTGTGTATACACGAAATTTTAAACGGTAATTGTTAAGTAATAAACCTGTAAAGGCAAGTAAAGAAAATAGGTAACAATCTATATGTTGTTTATTTCATTTAGTATGAGAAATAAAAATTTGGGAATCAGATCTCAATTAAGGGAAGTAAAGATGTACGTTAATTTGAAATAAAATCTGATAAATATTACATTAATATGGAATGTAGTACAAATGGTTGCGGATTGTCAAATTTGGTAAAAAGGGTTGAGCTTAGGAAATTTTGTTAACTGAGTTTAAAACCTTAATTAATACGCGTAATTGAGAAGATTCATATTTTTAAATATAACCGTTGATACAAATCTAAGACGTATATAGAAGTATCAGTGTAATGAAATGTAAGCAAATGTTAAGTTTTCTTATGGGATAATGATTGTTTTAATAATAAGAATGGGAATCAACATTTATTTATTTATTTAAATTTTTTTATTGAATTAATTAATTTGATTTTTAATTTGATAAATCAAAACAATTTTTTTTTATATATATATTAAAAGAATGTTTAATTATAGATCCATGTTTTAAACTCTTAAACCAAATTGCATTTTTTTTAGATCTGAAAGTTTATATACATATAATTTGCATTTGTGTTGAAACAGAAATATTAAATACACATATTGTCACTTTATCTTGAATTGAATATATTATGAAATTTGAATACTTTGTTGAATAAATTATTTGTTATTAATCTAATAAATTATAATAGAAGTTTACATATGCTTAACAATTTTTCGATAATAAATCTAAGCATTGATTTTGACTACAACAATATTTAAATTTGTTATCTAATTTATTATCTCAAATGTCCTTATTTAAGGATCTTAAAGGTTTATTACTATATTGCTTAATTTGTCGCGTTCCACTTTTGTTTTGTTAAAAATTTAAATAAATTTCATTAAGGTAAAAAGGTTTAATTTATATGTATTTTTGACTTCAAGTATACATAAGTTTACAAATGCATTAGACAATTTAATGTGGTATGGAAGTATGCTTTGAATTAATTAATAAGCTTTGGTTTAATCTTTATACACACATGTATGTGTGTTTGTATGCATGTGTATACATATAAACATTTAATGTATCAATTTCAAATTGCTAAAGCATGATTTAATTTTTTATATTATTATTATCAAACAATTTAAAAGTGAGGTAATATTATATACATATTAATTTATTGTTTATTGTTTATGCTTTCTAGTCATAATAAAACTTGCATGATAATTAAATGTCGTGTTAATAAAACTGGCTAAAGTGGGAAAGTGGAATTAATCAATGTCGTCACCTTTTATCTCCTTCCCTATTAGATCCTTATGTGATTGCATCTGCATTTATTCTTGTTTATTCCTATATATTGTCACCAATTAATCGTACTTGATATATGTTTAGCAATTCTGACACATAATTATGAATATATATGATGTATTCAAACTTTTCTGTATCTAGCACTTAATTAATTTAGAATCAAACTAATAAAAAGTGACATTTATTTTTTTCCCTCCTCATTCATTCCCTTTCTAATTAATAATTACCTCTTTTTAATACTTGCTACTTTTAAAAAAAGGCTGTTCATATTTACTATATTTCAACACCAAGTTTGTTCATATTTACTTTATTTCTAATTAATAGCAGCCTCTCTTTTCAAATCTTTTTGTCCCTAAACCTAACTCTAACCTTATAAGTACGATATGATGCAAATGAAACCTTAGCCTCCATTCAAACCTTCTTCTCCTTCTTTTTTTTTTTTCAAAACTCTTATTGTATCTCATTTTAATTTTTCCTTCCTCTTCAAATATTCTTCTTCTCAAGTTTTATTCTATTTCAAACTTTCTTCTTTCTTTTCAAATCTTGATCTTTTCTACAATTTTCAGTTCTTCTTATTTCAATCCTTTTCTTTTTCAAATTCTTCTTTTTCAAATCTTTCCCAAACCTTTTAAAAGTACATACATAAATACATATATATATATATATATTAATATAATAAGGAGGGAAATTAAAGTAAATCGAAATAAAAGAAAATTACAGAACAAAGCTAGCAATCAAGAAGAAGACTAAGGAAACATAGAATGAAGCTATTGATTTGAAGTCTATTATTTTCAGATTCGTATAAAGGTGAGTGTTTTAACCCACTCACAATTCCTAAAATTTCTTATGTTTGTTTAATTGATTTATGATGTGTTTAAAATTTTATTTATAGCCGTTTGGCTTATACTTCATCATTTTCTTAGTTAAATTGCATTCATTAATTTACGCCTAATTTAATTCATTACTGCATTTAAAACTGCCAATTAATTGTTAATTAATTAATTCATTGCATTAAAACTGTCAGTTAAAATTTTAGTAACATTTATTTTTGCATATAACCTGCTAGTTAAATTTATTTATTATTGCATATAAACTACAGTTAAACAGTTACTTAATTCATTATTGGAAATTTAACTATCAGAATTAATTATTATTTATTGTTGTGATTGTTTGAATTGGATGATAAATTTATTAATGTTTGATGATTGACATGATGGATCAATGGATGCTGTATTTATAGTGTATAAACTGCAAGTTATTATGCATTTTCATTTCATTCGGGATTGCGGTTTGAAATGATATACAACCGCATTTTTATTTTATTTTTTAAATTGTGGATTAAAATGATAGATATCCGTACCACATGACCATAGGGTAGAAAATTATATACAGGCACCGTCGGTCTATATATTTATAACTATTTTTGAAATGATTTTCTATGGTTTGGATAGGATACGGTTTAATAAATATTAAATTTTGATATTTTATAAATATTATTTTATATACACACATATATAGTTAAATTTTTTAATTTAAGCTATGTATGAATCTGTTAAATAAAAATGAATAAGTTGAATAATGGAGTTTGATAATTTATATTATACGATTTAGTACGGGTTTAAGATATTGTGTATATATAGGGTTTAAATGATTCAAATCAATTAAGATTGGAAATTTAGAGGTATGATATTCATAACTAGATTTTTATTCAAGATAAATCGAACGAATATTTCTTGTATAAATAAACTGAAGGAAATATTTAGTTGTTAGTAATTTGAGTTTTATTTAAAATGATTATGTATTTATTGTGTAAATATTTTAGACTAAAATATAGATTAATGAATGGTTGAATAGAAAATTTCCAACCTTAGTTTTGATATTGTTAAATACTCAAAGTTTGAAATATATTGGAATCGAAGTGTTTTATTGAAACTGAAAGAGAATCTAGATTTATGAGTTTAGACTTAATTTAAAGTGAATAAATGGTAAATGCATTGAAATTTTTACTTTATAAAGTAATTTAAAAATCAACTATTTTACATACTGTTGAATATCCAAACCATTTAAGTTTTGAAAGTTATGGTTTTAATGCTACAAATTTCGTAGTTTTATATTTGAAAGTTATAATTCAAATGTTTGGTTTCCAATTATTATAAATTTTAAAGTAATATGTTTTTGGAAAGAAATATATTTGAAATAAAATGATACAATATTAATTTGGGTTTTATAACAATAATATCCAATGAGTTTGTTTTGAAATGGATATCGTCTTTATATGGTTTTGAAATAGATAATATACTTTGGTTTTGAAAGTATAATTATTTTTAAATGATCGCGGTGTTATAATAATGCTTGGTTGTTGAAGAGACCGGGATCGGAAGTTGTCATACTCTCTGCCAACTCCGAAAACCACTTTAACAACCGTATAAGCGGTGGAGATTCTTGAATGAAGTAGGTTGGTGGCGGCGTTTCCTATAAGGTTAATACGTGGACCCAACTCCCGTGAGTTGGCATAAGGTGGCTAAAACAGGAGCGATTCTCCGACCAAGGGGGTTAGCGCCCTTTATCGGACACTCCTCTTAGATACTATACTCTGACTTTGGATTGATTCGATGGCCATCCTTATTTTTCTTGATTTTTGGGGAGTTTGTTCGAGGTAGGCGGTAGCTGCGGCTATGCGTTACCACCAGCCCGGATAGCAATTGGTATATCTACCGTGGCATTGCCTAGTTGTGCCGTGTCACCTACCCTAGCACGCCTTATACGATTTTGTTTTGTGCCATACCTATGGAGTGCCCTCTGACGACGCCCAGTATGGGGGAAATTACGGTACTGTATAGACTATGGGAATATATTTTGTGTTAAGGGCTATATGGGTAACCCCTTAACGCTATTTAAAAGTAAGTTTATTTTACTAATAGACACTATTATAATAGCGAAATGTACTACATAGTAAATAGTTTAACGGATCCTTAGGAGATGTAAATCCCAAGCATCTCTTGAGTTACTGCACTCATATTTATTTATGTTGATTTAACTTACATAAGATCTTTTAGTTCTGACTCGAGTGTTTTGTCTTTTCAATTCGCTCGGGTCAGTCCGAGCATTTCAGGATTTCGAAGACTTTGGCTCTAGAGGATGAAGATAGAGATTTATTATTGTTATTATTATTATTATTATTATTACTATTATTATTATTATCAGTCCACCATACTATTACTATTCCGCTGCATTGATATTGGTATGTGTAACTCTGATAAATGTTGCAAGTATAATCGAATATTTTGTAAAACAACTTTATAAACTGTATATTTAATTATTATATTTTATCCTTCCGCTGTGAGATTCTATTTTGTTTTATTTCTTTCTTGATTTTTTTGTTTAGTCCATAACAATCCGCCCTTCCGTATGGTTTGAATTGGCACGTGTGTCGATTTAAAGCATATGCAAAGGTGGGACGTTACATCACCGGAAGTTAATACTATAGATGACTGTATTTTGTCACCGGAAGTTAATACTATAGATGACTGCAGCATCTATTGCGCTTAGCTTTAGGCCTCAACAAAGGGATGTTACACCAAAAAAAATTAAAAAAAACTTCTACTATTAAATGGATTTATCTAATCACACTCTAGAACATACTTAGTATTAGTAATAGGGAAGACTTTTCTTTTCACTTAAAAAGAGAAGAGTACATGCACTTGAGTGGAGACGGCCCAAGCATATATTTTTCATTTTCATACTCTATCCTTCCTTCTTCCTCTTCATTCAGCCATAACATCTATAAAACTACACCAAATCAAGTGATTCTTTCTAAAGCAGAACAAAGTGAATAATAAAGAATTTTCATTTTGGTCACTTTTTCTAATTTTTAGGGTATATATGTAAAAATCACTTTTTTATCCACGTCACCTTTGTCCCAATTTTTACAGAACACATCCCCTTCCCTAAGCCATAACTTCCACAAAATTACACAAATTACATGATTCATTTTTTGACACTAAAGAGAAGTAAATAAGGAAAAACTTTCATTATTGTCACCTTTTCAAATTCATGAAAGAATCTTGTCAAAAACAAGTAGGATGTTGACTCATTCTCCAACCCGTTTTTGAAGGAAATATTTAAACTCAAACCTCCTCTTTTGTTCTTGGTCGTGCACCCTAGGTTAAGTCCCATAGCATTTGTGGGCTTGTACAAGAATCGGGTCGCGTTTTGGTAGTTTGATTGGTAGTTGTAAGGACTAATATGCTTTCGTGAGGCTTAGGTTGCAATTTTAAGTGAGAACTCTCATTTTAAAACTAAATTTATTATTGTGTATGAATGTGGTAATTACTTTTGCCATATGACTTGTACTTTATAAGGGACTATGGAAAGGCGTTGAATGGTTCATTGCAGAAAGGCCGCGATGAATACCATTTGAATGATTTATGAAGGGATCTAAAGGGATCCCTCATAAATGTTGATTTTATTTTACATTATTGCTTGTTATATATAGTGTAATGAAGTAGATCTTGTTGATGATCGATTTTTTTAGTGACTTGTTTTATGTGATATTGAAATCTTACGCTTTCTTTTAAGCGTTTACCGCTTGTGTTCTAAAAGTATTTACAAATGATTTTCAAACTTGATATATTTTTTCAAAATCCTTTTTTCAAAGGTGTTGGAGTGGTTTAAAAATATTGAAAGAAATGCGGGTAAAAAAGCTACTTGTTTTAAAAATCAATGTTTTAAAAGTTACGGTCCATATAGCAACAGTCGCTATGGATGCAGTTTTGGAAATCTATGATTTACTAAAGTAGAAAGGTTATCTACTTTGGATATTTTATAAATTATCTTTCAAATGTATTTTACAAAGGTATTTAAGTATTAAAAAAGAATTTAGAAATTTTGAATATACTTTTAAGAATTTATTTAGTTATTTAAACAAGAGATTTAAATTTTACTCCTTTGTTTCAAAAGTCAAGTTTGTTGAAAGCGACCGGCGTTTCAAGCTTGTTTTAAAGGTCTTTTAAAAGTTATTTTTAAATAAGAAGGAATCATGGATTACAACATTGCTATTGTAATAAATGTTTCCGACGAATGGAAAAGAGATCATGGACTATAACAATTTTGTTATAGTAAATAGTTTTGGGAAATTGGAAAGGAAGTTAAGTTTATAAAACTTTATTACTATTAAAAAAAAGTTGTTTACTTTATGAAAAGGAACAATATCGCATTTATAAATCAAACTTTGGTTCAGATAAATGATTTTGGAAAGTGTTCTAAACAAGTATATTAGAACTCATGGATCCTATTTTAATTTCTAGATTTCAAGGAATGAAAACTCATTTCTATTTTGAAAGTTAGAAGTGAATGTCGAGTCAAGGTTTGAGAGATAACAAAACCCCAAATTGAAAGGTTGTATTTCTGGCCGATGAATAGTAATAGTTTGAAATCGAAGACGAATAGTAAGTTTACAAAGTTGGTTTTTTAGATTGTTTTAAAAGGACTTTGTTTTAAAAAAGGGATTTCTTTTTTGTGTCATTAAGTAGCACACAACTAGTATGATAAAGTAGTGCTAAAATATTGACACGTTTATGGGAAGTAAGTCATCTTATATTTTAGCACTAAAAGCCAATGAGTAAACTTTCCTTTATCTATAAGACCTGGAATCGAAGTGCTTTGATTAACGCAAGGCTGAGTACAACCAGTTATCTGAATTACCGGACATCTATTTTGGGGGAAGGATAGAGAAGTCAAAATGTTGGAAACATGATAAATATAAAAGTGTTAATTTCGATAAATAGGTCATGATTAATTATGTATATAAAAGGTACTTCATCCTATATTTGACATTATATTCCGAGGTATGGAAGCATGTTCTATCTATGAGAATTAAGAATGTTGTCGGGTCAAGGTTTGAGAGGTAAGAATACCCCAACTTATCTGGCTTCATTGTTAATCGAAGGATAACACGAGTTTGAAATCGAAAATTGGTGATAAGTATGTGATGTTCGGTTTTCCATATGCAAACTATAAACTTACACCAGATAATGGTTTATCCACTATCGACGACTTGACCCGTTTTATACTCAAGAAGTATACGAAAGCTTCACGATTTCATACAGTCTGAGATTCCCTTAAGAGAACTCGATCTGGTATAACGTCTCTCACTTTAAGGAGTATATTAGTGATCCTTTTGGTATTCTTATATAGTCCGCTTACTTTTGCAAGAATAGAGATTGAATCAATCGGAAACTACCAATTGTTGATTCTGAGAGACCGGATCAGATAAGCATGAGTTATCCGAAAACCATTTCGAACCGTCAGAGGCGTTCTTATTGAAGAAATCTTAAAGATGGTAGAAATTAAAGATGGAGCTCTTTGAAGTACAAGGGCTACTTGCTATTATTCTTGAAGGCAATTCCAAAAAGGATGTAATAGAAGTAGTGCATTCGGTTTGTTCATATCCTAAACAACTTGTATAAATGAATTTTGGCATTACATTATTGCCTGGAGGGCATTATTAGCATTCCAAGCGAGGTTTGCTAAAAAGGTAAAACGTAGCCTCGTGCCTTACACCCGATAATGACTAAAATAGGAGATACGTTGTAAGGTTGTGTGGATTACACCCATTTAGGTATGGACATCACCATTCTAGATCATTATTTATGGATTTGGTATGTGCATATAAGCTCACGAGAAAAGGTTGCAAAGCAACCAGAGGGATGACATATTCCGTACTATCCAGGAAGGGTTAGGCCGGTTTTGTGTTGGCACGGGGTCCATGAGAGGCCCTCGGTGTATTTTTGTAGAGGTGTACTTATAGGTGGTACTTCGATGCCTTGTCATATGGAATCCATTTTCCAATGCGTGCCTTACAGATTTAGTTATATACCAAATATGCTTGAATGTGAGATGTAAGCATTTGAGCTATGTTTTATATTTATTTTAAACCGTAGACATTGTTATAATATCACAAGATTTCTTATAAAAGGTTTGATTGTCGTAAGGTAAAAAATCGTCCGTGTTTATATGCGACATGGTCTTACTGGATACCTTTATTTTTGAAAGGGTTTTTAATATAACAGTCTATATGATTTGAGTTTCTCATATTGTATTACTAGACTTGTCTAGATGTTATTTTCTAATAATACTCGGGTCGGACAGAAATATTTTTCCAGATTTAGCTTTGGATGCCTTGGAGCTTTAGGAAACATGCTAGATGCCTCCAAGGTGTATTACCATACTTTTATTTCTGCTATATTTCTTGTTTTGTATTAGTCAACATTTGTAAGGATAGACTATTATGACTGTCTAGGCTGATGATAGGTTAGGCTCTGATTGTTGTATGAATATTAAAGTGTTTTTCATTTTTGAAAAAATCATTTGGATATTATATATTACTCGTCATGATATGAGATTTTGTTCCATCTTTTCTTTTCTTTCACCCTTGTAATCAATCTTTCCGACACTTGGATGCTTGGCACGTTAATACCTTAGGTTATTGATGTCGATTTTTGAGGGTCAAAAAGGCAGATCATCGCATATGTTAGCTATTAACTAGCATTCGATCTAATATTTTTTTACAATAAAGTCATTTGTTATTTTAAAATATTTCATATTGATTTAATTAATCAAAATAGTATAATTTATTTAATATTTATTTAAATATATCTAATATATTCATACGCTAAGATGATAAGATAATAATAAATGAGCATGCATATAACTATACATATAGTGTAACAACCCTAGATTTTTGACTATAAATTTCTTCAGTTTATTTTAAAATTTTTTAATTTTTAAATTTCATCTCTAAATATTTTTAAAATGATAATATAATTTTTCCAAAATTTACTGTATTTATTTCCTATTTTTAAAGGCTGTTTTCTAATTTTCTGCTATTTTATTCATTTTAAGTTTCTTTATTCTATTTTTAAATTTTTTTAATTTCTTAAATTTCGTCTCTAAATATTTTTAAAATAATAATATAATTTTTTTCAAAATTTACTGTGTTGATTTCCTATTTTTAAGGGCCGTTTTCCTATTTTCTGCTATTTTCTTCATTAAAAATTATATTTAAATTAAATTTTAAATATTTATTTTGTGCTTTTATTTTATGTTATTATTTATGTTTGAAAATATTTTAAAAGCTCATATGAATTTTATAAAATTTATTTCATTTAATTTCAAATTTTCTAGTCTAGTTCACCATTTTTAGCTATTTTCCTTAATTTAACTTTATATAATTGATAAATATTATATATATTTTTATATTTTGACAAAATTTCGAAATTTTATCTGGTACTATTATTACTATCAGAAAATAAAGTTATATAAATAAAATAAAGAAATATGAAGAGTTTTTGACTTTTGAATTGCCTTTGCCTTTTTGGATTCCACCTCTTCATTTCCACACAACTCTTATCGTCTTTTGCCATAACTCTCCACATCTTCAGCCGACCACTTCATTTTTCATTTCACGTATCTTTTTCCTCCTTCCTGAACAAAAAAATTTCGGCCTCCTCTTGCTTGAGAAGTTTGGTAAAATTCTATTTCCTTTTTCTTCTTTTTTTCACTTATGTTGATTTTTCTAGTTTGATTTTGCACTTGCTTCACCTCATGTAGGTTAGACCATGCCACCTTGCTACCTAGCCGCCTCCACCACCTGATGACATACCACCAGAACCTCCTCCTCACCAGCCACCCAAGCCATGAACCCCTTGGTGATGCATATCCATAAAAGTTTCAAAACACCCTTCATACTAGCCTAACCGAGCACCACTCTCATTCCATCACCTCACCACCCCCCTAGCCGCCACCTACCACACCACCACCACCTCCAGCACCTCCAGCACCCACGGCCACACCACCACAGTGGACCCCACTCCTCTGGCCGTGACACCTAGGGCCTTGGCCGAGCCCAATTCATGGCCCAAAACCCATGTGTATGCATGATTTTGTGTTCTTGCCTTCACCCACCTTTACACCATCATTCCAACATGTAGAACGAACCCATACTCACACAAACCAGACCCAAACACCTGCAATTATGTTGTATTTCCCGTTATGGCTGACCCTAGTAGAGGTTGAAGGCAAGTGCAAGCATTTATATTTGATTCTGTGCAGTCCATTCTAGTGTAGTTTTGATCGTAGTTGATTTGAAACTTATCGACGTTATATCGTTTTTGTTTGATATGTATCCAAGGAACTTGACACTTGGCTCCTCCATTCGAATCTGTATCGTGCTTTTGTGCTTGTGTAGATCCCGTTTGTGCAATTTTTCGTTGGGTCATCAGCTCAAACCGGTGAGTTATTCTCACCAGATAGTTTTGTACTTATATGAATAGTAAATCGATCGCTTGTGAATATGTAAACTGCATCACCATATTTTATTTGCTATGTCACTATTATATGATGTTCACACATGATTAAACACCAGTTATATTATATGTTACTGCTATATTATTGCTGTTTTGTTTTTTATCAGTTAATCACACTGCAAGTTCCATTTAGATTAGAATCACTATGGGTTGAAATGATACATACCCGAACGGACTTTAGAATATGAGAAAATCGTTATGGGCTGAAATGATAGGCCTGAATGATTTTCAATTTATTTCATTTACTTGGGACTGCGGGTTCGAAATGATGAAACCCGGATTTTCTTGTAAATTACGGGTTGAAATGATATATTACCTGTATCACTTTTCCTAGTGTAGAAATTTATATACAGACCCGTAGTTAATATATGTTTTTCTGAAAAAATTAAATTATTTTAGAAATGTAAATATTAAAATATTTTTATTTAAATCTAATTAAAAATTATTTTTTGTAAAATATTATTGATTTTCTGACTAAGTATAAGTGAAATAAATTAATGAAAAGTTTGAAAATTTTGAATGTAAGTTATTCTGGAAAATTTGATTTAATTATAATTGGAAATTAAGTTGAATATGAAAGCATGATAAATTTATGATAATTTGGATTTAAATGAATTTAAAGTGATTTTATATCATATTAATGATTTTTTATAAAGTTGAAATGTGAAATGAATGAATATTTAAGTTGAAATTTTGGCAAGGCCGACGGGGTTAAATGGACCCCGACCATTTATTACTACACCATAGAAAACTACACACAAACAACAGAATACAGGGAACACTTGGCATAGCAAGCACGGGGGAAAAAACAAAAACAAAAGAAAGAGAGGAAGACAACAACTAAATGTTTAGTAGAAAGGAAGCTCGTATCCCAGGCTCAATTGCGAACGACAGCTGCCCCAAAGAAAGACATATCTCACACATTATCCACCTTTTAAACACCACGTCAGTTTTAGCATTGACAACATCAAAAACCCTGGCATTTCTCTCCCTCCAAACAGCAGAAATAAAGCTTTTAAGAACTACATTGAAGATTCTTCCTCTTTCGTTATTGATTCCAGCATGATGATAAACTCTTTCCCATTCAGTTCGATTGTCGTGGGATACATTCTGCCTATGAAGCCTCGCCATCACGGATATCCAGATTAGTTTAATAAAGGCGCACTCGAAGAACAGATGTTCGACAGATTCAGGCATATAACTGCAGAATTTGCATGAGAGGTTAAAGCCGAAACCCATGCAAGCAAGCTTCGCATTAGTCAGCAATGCGCGATTCAAAACTTTCCATAGCATGAAGTCATGTCTCATACTGCTATCTCTTCCCCACGTACGTTTCCACCATTTCCATTGCGGTCTAGCTCTGTTCTTCATCATAAATTCGTATATGTCTCCAATTTTGAAGGTAGCTCTCTTGTCCCCCCACAGTATACGCGCAGCTACATCTGAGACAGGCGTAAAGTTGCTAATTCTTCTCCATATATCATGTATCCTCGGGTTTGACCATGAAGTACGTGCATTTTGTATGTTGTGTAGAATGTCCCTAACTTTGGCTGCATGGTGAATACCAGCCTGTTGCGTTTCACAGTGATTAAGTTGTCGCCTTAGGATGAGACCCGCCTCCAACCAAGGGTCATCCCAGAATTTCACACTATACCTTGGGTTCGTGTTCATTTGGATGAGAGGAAGAACCTTATCTTTGAGTTTGAATATGCACTGCCACGTCCAACTCAAATTTTGAGGCTTGGTCATGCACCATATACTCCTCCCTTTGATCACATTCTTGTCAGACCATTCAGCCCAAAGACTGTCATTGCTATTATAAAAAGTATCAATATGCTTAGCGAAGGCTGCCATGTTCCATTGTTTTAAGTTGAGAATACCCAACCCCCCCTTATCCATTGGTATTTCAACTAAACTAAATTTGATCGGAGCTATATATCTACCTGAAGTCCTGCCCTTCCAAAGATATCTCATGAAAGCACCTCTGATCATTTTAATCAATTTAAAGGGAAGAATGTAGGTTCTAGCCCAGTACACTTGCATAGAGAAGATCACGGATTTTATGAGAGTTAATCTTCCAGCTTGACTGAGCAACTTGGAAGTCCAACAGCTCAACTTGGCAGTAATACTATCGAAAAGAGGAAGGCAATGGTTCGAAGTGATTCTAGAGGTTGTAACTGGAAGACCCAAGTAAGAAATTGTATTGTGATTTAGAGATAACCCAGTGATTTGAGAAATAAGAGCACATTGCTCAGAACTAACACCAGCAACGGTGATGTCAGATTTTAGGAGATTCACTTTCAACCCCGTCATTTCGTAGAATTTGTCAAGAATGTGCATGATGTTAGTAAGAGTACAGGTGTCAGGAGTACAGAACACAACAAGATCATCAGCAAACAACAGAGCAGAGATCCTTGGTTCAGTGCAGTTAGGATGAAGCTTGAATTTACCTTGATTAATTATCCTGTCAATCATTCTTGTTAAAAGCTCCATGACAAGAATAAAAATATAAGATGATAGGGGGTCTCCCTGTCTAATCCCTTGTTTACTGACGAAAAAACCCTCATTCCTGCCATTCAAACTAACAGAAAAGGCGGGTGTAGAGATGCATTCATAAATCCAAGCAATGAAATGTGGTGGAAAGTCCATAAACCCCATGACCCTAACAATGCTGTTCCATTGCAGCATATCAAATGCCTTCATTATATCCAATTTCAACATTGCTCTAGGAGTAACATTCCTGCGCTTATATCCCTTAATGAGTTCATGGGATAGGAGAACATGATCCAAGATGCTCCTACCAGGTAAGTAGGCAGCCTGATTCTTAGACACTATGGTTGGAAGCACATTCTTAAGTCTGATAGCTATGACCTTGGCGATACATTTGTATATCGTGTTACAACAGGAGATGGGACGGTATTCATTAACATTGTGAGCATTCTTGGTCTTGGGAATCAGAGCTATGTTAGTATAGTTGAATGACCTGTAGAGTTTACCTTTTTTAAAAAAGAGAAGAATTGCATTAGTAACGTCGTCAGAGACAATAGACCAACAGGTTGTATAGAATAAGGCGTTCAGACCATCCGGTCCACCACAAGATTCAGTATTTAAAGAGAACATAGCCTGCTTTATTTCTTCATGAGTTACTTCATTGCACAGACTAGCTTTCTGAGCTATATTGAGTCTTGGAAGTATGTCACTGGGTATTTGGTCAATTAGTGGCATGAAGTCGTTCATATTGCCATATAGGTCAGAGAAATGTTTGACAATAGCATCCTTAACCTTGTCAGGTGTGTTATGAAGATTACCATACTTGTCATATATTGTTGTGAAATTTTGGCTTGTTTGCTTATTCTTTAGGCTGGCGTGGAAGTAGGCGCTGTTTCTGTCACCCTTTTCTCGCCATTTGATTCTTGACTTCTGCCTAATCATATCACTCTCTTTACTCAAAGCTTGATGATATTGCGTAGTGAGAATACTCTCCTCTTCGGATAGATTAACATTATTGACTGAGGCCATCATTGCTGACTGTACTACAATAAGCCTTGCCTTGATCATAGTACTCAACTTGTCACCTTGACCATATTTATTGTACGCCCATTGCTTCAATTCTTTCTTCGTCTCCTTGATTTTTTCCTGCAAAACAAACAAATGATTTCCCTTTTTAGGCTTTTTCCATGCATTTGCCACAGTATTTTTAAAATCAGGTTCAGAAGCCCAGGTGTTAAAAAATTTAAAATTTGTTTTCCCTCTCAAATCCGCTTCACGAAGGTGTATTATTTGGGGGGAGTGGTCAGATAGGAGAGGAGGGGGAAGGAGGTTGAAGAGAAAAGGCCATTTTGTTAAAGCATTGTGGTTCGAGAAAGTGTGGTCAATGGTAGAGAATGTTCTGCCTCCTATCCTTCTTTTATTGTTCCACGTGTAAGGCATGCCCACAGTCCTAACCTTAACAAGTTCAGCAT
This sequence comes from Allium cepa, assembly GCA_030765085.1. Classification (NCBI taxonomy): domain Eukaryota; kingdom Viridiplantae; phylum Streptophyta; class Magnoliopsida; order Asparagales; family Amaryllidaceae; genus Allium; species Allium cepa. Next base: position 379,576,008 of record CM060928.1, on the reverse strand, counting down.
CGGAGAGAGCATCAGCAAGGGGCTTGATTTCACTAAGAGAGAGAGGGTTTCCTCCAATTCTATCAGAGAGCATATAGCAGCAGTTAAAGTCTCCAAGAATTAGCCATGGATGAGTGTTTTGTCTGAGAGAAGGGATGAGCGAAAGCAAGGGATCTCTGGTATTAAATGTGTTAAAGGCGTACACAAAGGTAACATAGAAGGATGTTTGGTCAGTAAGGTCTATGGCATGACAGTGAATCATTTGGGAAGTGGATAGAATGGGGGTGAGTTGGATCGTATTGGGATTGAAAAGAATCAAAATCCTACCGTACGAAGCTTCATTCAAGTTATGGATATATTTCCACCTAGGATTAATGTGTTCAGCTGCTTTGGATGTCAAGGCAAGATTCAATTTAGTTTCAAAGATTGCTATGGCTTCTAGTTGATGAGTTCTAATGAGTTGCTTGCATTGGTCCTGCTTAATCACATGATGTGCACCGCGTATATTCCATGCTCCAATGCGTAACATCATTGGGCAACACGTGCATTAAGGATCTCAATCTTCATATTCCTAGTCACAGCTTGCTTCGTAGACAAGTAATTAGGAATGGTGGCTGATAGTGGTGTCACTGCTTGCTTAGTTGATTCCTCATGCAAATGGTAGTTGGGCTGAGGGGGAGAAAGATGGTTGGTTGAAAGAGATGGGACTTCGACAGGAGGTGGAGCTTTGTATGCTTGGGGAGGAATGATTTTAGAGTAAATATGTTGGGTTGGGGGGTTGGGGATTGTTACATTGCTTTGGGTTGCTGTATTGTTTGTTTGCATTGTGTTATTCTCTGTGCATGCATGGTGCACGTTCACTGCTTCATGAGATTTTGAACTGAGGTTAATATGCTTGGTGTTATTCTTTTTGCCTATTTTTCCTTCCTGCTGTGTGCAATCTCTTTCTTCAACTTGGTGACCTTGTCTCGCTCCTTTGTCTACGTGTACTGCATCTTCATGATTGTGAGTAACATCCATGGTATGCTCAACCTCCTCGCTTCCATATTTTTCTTTATTACCACCTTCTTCTTTATGTGAATGTTGCATTTTGATTTTCTTTTGCTTTTCAACAACTTTACTTTGATCTTCTTGACATTTTTCACTAATTTCCTTGCTTTCGTCATTCACTTCAATCACATTATCCTCATCGTCCATATTAAGTAGCACTGAAAACTTGTTGAAGGTAAGCAAGTTGCCTTCAGACTCTATTTCACAAAGTTCTACTTCTGTTTCCTTTTCTTTCTCATCACCTACAGTCTCTAATTCACTTAAATCCACTTCTTTTTCCCCTTCTTTCCCAGTATTGGTCACATCATCTTGCAAAATGTTTTTATTTGTATCAGCTTCTCTTGTATCAGTGTTAATCTCTTCTTTATCACCACTTTGCTCATTCTCACAGTTTGCCTTAATTTCTCTATCATTTTTTCCTTTTTCATTAATACTTCCTTTTTTCTCCTCCTCCTTTTCTCCCTTGTTCTCTGGTTCCACCTTCTTCCTACCTACACGTTGCCAAACTTTGAAGTTCCTTTTTTGAGTTTGCCTTACATTCCTTTTCACTTTGTTTGAGTTAACAGATACCACTACCTTATCTCTATTTTCTTTACTGTTGTTTTCTTCCTTGTTCTCATACATATTTTCTTTCTTGTTGTCACAACACACAGTTTTATGACCAAAGCCTTTACATATCACACATACATCAGGTTTCCACAAGTACTGCACAAATATTTTTTGTTGCCCTCCTTCAACCAACTTTACCATGAACTCATCAGGAAGCTCCTTGTGTGGCCTTATTTCCACTAAACATTTAGCGTAGCTCAGTCTCTCCTGCTTTTCTGTCATTTCATCCATACATAACATCTTGCCCAAATGGCTACAAAGCCAATTTATTCCTAGCGGAGACCAGGCATAAAGCGGTAGATTGTACAAATGAACCCAAACCGGTACCGCTGTAATCGTGCCAGTGACATTACTGATAGCTGGGTCGTATGGCTTGATAATAAACAACTTGTTGTTCATGATAATTGGATCACACTGTAAAATCTTGATTTTGTCTTCAGAACAGGAAAAGTTAAATAAGAATAATATACCATCTGACTTAACTGTAACCGTTCCTTTTAGCTTCCATAATGCCTTGAGTTTGGAGATCACCGCTGTATATGACAGAGGTTTGTCGAGGAAGAAACCCACCAAGGTTTCCTTCCAAATCGATGCACCAGCATCAATAACTTCAGATGGTGGAACCATTACTTCATCTTCATAAACTGGAGACAAGTGAACGGGGATGTACTTCCCAGCATTCTTAGGGATGCGCTTGAACAACGAAGTCCATGACCGTTCACTAGAAGGGGGAACAAGCGGATCGGAGGTTAAGGGTAGCAGAGGTGCCGTGGTAGGGTCAGGGGGGACAAGGGGAGGAATAACCGTATGAGAAAGGGATGAGGTGGTATTGGTTGGAACATGAGGAGGAGGAGACGCCGGTGTGGCAGAAGAAGGGACAAGACTGTTGGAGAGGTACAAGGTTGTTTCAATGGAGTTGTCAGTGGGGATGGGGGGGTACGTCTGATGAGACAAGGCAGGTAGGGTTGGAGGCTCCATGCGCAGACAAGAGAGGAAGTTGTGAAATTTTGAAATATAACTAAAATTGGAAATTCATGGAATTGACTTAAAAGTGAATTTTTAGTTAAGTAAATAAAAGTAAAACTAAGTTATATTTGAGAATTTGAATTTAAGTGTTTGGTTGAAATTTAACGTAAGGAATTTAAAATTGAACATTGCAATTTAATAAGTGAATTAGTGTTAAATATGAATTTTTAAATGGAAATTTAACTTTATGATATCATGAAATTAAGGAAAATTAAATGGTGTTTGTAAAAGTAAAAGTGAGTGATTTGATATGTTAAAAGTGATTTAAAGAAAAATATAATTGTTGTGAAATTATATTGAAAATTTGAAGTTAATTAACTGCATTTTTGAAATGCTATTATTTATAATGTAAATGATAATACAGCATTTGTAAATGCTGAGTTGATAAGTGAACTAAATAGCTAAATTGAATTAATGGCTATTATAGCATCTTATAAATTCTATAATTGTTGGATTAAACTAAATTTTCTTTGAAACTAATTGTTATCCCGCTTTTTGGCAAAGCCGCGATACCAAAAGATCGATCGAAAACGGAGAGCAGTTCGTCTCATAGATTGGTCAAACTTCGCTTCGCTAGGGATATCACTGAATTTTGTCCGAGTCCAGATTGAGCTACAATTGATAGGACATGACAAGAAAGATCATAGGAGTCAGCATCTCAAATTTCAAGTCAATTCGAGTTCATACGCTCAAGTTATGATCGATTCAACTTGGACGGAAAAACGCTGGTTTCGAATCCATCACCAAACACCGTTCGAACCGATCACCTTCGTATCGATTAGCTTCGAATCCATCGGAGTGCCTCGGTTCGACTCCAACAACTTCGAACCCATCGAGTTCGTATCGATGGACCTCATATCCATCAGCCAGTGTTGACTTCGCATCCATGGAGTAGTTACAAAGCTCATACCTATTAGAGAAACGCAAGTTCGTATCCAGCAAGCATCGGTCGTTCGAACCCATCCATGAAGCCTCGTTCGAACCCATCATTGGAGCCCTGTTCGAATCCACCTGAGAAGCTTCGTTCGAACCCACTGCCTCAACTAGCCATGGTGACGTGTCTTTCATCGGTTCGAATGCGCCGAGATATATGGAGTCGAAGCAGTCAACCCGGAGCAAAACCCGGATCGAGGCAAAGCGTGCGCTCCACGTCAACACGAAGACACGTGCCACTATCGATTCGAAACCATCGATTCGAAAGGATGGTTTCGAACCAAACAGCCACGCAATGAATCCCATCTCGAATCCATCATATCTCTCAATCCACTGATCCAAATGCCACGAAATTTTCACAGAAGCTTGCATACATGTTGAAGAATGTCCACACCAAATTTCACCTCGACTGGATGAATTCATGATTGATTCGAATGGAGTTCGAATCGATGCCAAAGTGGGCCCAAATTTCCTGAGGCCGGGCGTGTCGGCCCCCTCACGTGCCATAAGTGGTCTCCCGAGTTTTCTGCGAAATATCAGCATCCTACACCTATAAATAGAGCCCCAGAGCCAACAGTAAAGGGATCTTTCGACTCTGAAGCACCCAGACTCTGTCGGATCGAGATCTCCACCATCTTGCATCATAACTTCGCTGTTAATTTCGAATTTCCAGTTGTAACTTGCTGTTGATTGTTGTAACAACTTGTAATCATTGAAAGAGAATCAATAAAACTGCAGAAAACTTCACAGTGGACGTAGGCAACACGCCGAACCACTATAAATCGCTTGTCTACGCATTTACTTTACTATTGATTGGAGTTTTTGTTAGATAATACTCAATTTGAATTTACATTCTCCATTATTATCTCTTCAACGACTCCCGAAGAGTGTTGTGACCAATTTTGGTGCAAACAATTTGGCGCTTTCACCGAGAAAACCCAGATTTTCTCCTGCTCTTTGGATCTGTCATCGATACCGGATTGAATAAATCTAAGAGAAAGATCCAAATCATCAAATCCAAGATCCTTCCCTTCTATTCAGATTTGCACAAAGTCTAGGAAAGGAATTCAACTTTCAAGATGGTTAGTACGAGAACCACCTCTAACGCTGTCAATCAAGAAGAACAGGATAGACAGAATCCTGCTCCGCCACCTCCATCTAATCAGGATGCTACTGGGCACTCGGAACCATTAGGTCCAGTTACCCAACAAGAGTTACAGTTACTACTCCAAGAGCTGACCCAGAGTCGGCAACAACTAGCAGAACAGCTACGTGCTAATGCCGAGCTGATCAACAAGCTGGATCGCCAGAAGCGAAGGAGATCCACAAGAAACCACGCGTCTCGCTCCTCCAGCGAGAGTTCTTCATCTTCTGATTATCACAATCGATCTCCACGACCCCGACTAGATGGAAGTCGCATGCCAGCCGCTGGAGATCAACCAACGCTGACCGATGGACAACTGAGAGTTGGTCTATCAGCCAGTTTCCAAATCGGACCCTCCTTCCGAGGAGGTGCCGTCCCTTACCACACCACGGAATACCGCACTACTAACGTTGCGGCTGAACCAGGGGTCGACGTCCAAGATCAGTCGAACCTGGACCGTCGTAAAAGCAAACGTACTCCTGAACCGTACGTCTCGGAGGACTATGAGCCAAGAAGGCAAGACTTGGACCGTCGACGACATCCGGTTCAAACCCAAAGTATGGAACGTAATCATACTCTGGCGCAAATGCCTGATCTTTCAACTATGATACGTCAGATGATCCGTGAGAGCCAGGGATTTACGAATGACGATTGGGGAGTCTCCCGAAGTCACACTCCTTTTACGGGCGATATCCTTACCGCTGAACCCCCACGGCGATTCAGAATGCCAACTTTACCCATGTACGAGGGAAACTCCGATCCCAACCAAAACATTCTGAAATATGAATGGTCGATGACCGCTGCCAGAGCAAACGATGCAGTGAAGTGCCGTAGTTTCCCCATATCCTTGGGGGGCATCGCTACTATGTGGTTTACTCGACTACCACCTCGATCCATCTCTTCATTCGACCAGTTGGCCACAAAATTCGTTGAACAATTCCACATGCACGTCGCAAGGCCCAAAGATGTCAACTCTCTGTCTAGCGTCACTTAAGCTCCTGGAGAGATGCTCAGACACTATTTAGAGAGATTCCATACTGCATGCGCGGAGATTAGTAATCCAAACGATAACTCCATCCTTATGGCGTTAACTAAGGGGATCGACCCCGATCCCGAGTATGGCAACTAGTTAGCTGGAAAACCGCCTGCATCGTTGGACCATTTCCATGCCAAGGCGGCTCAATTCCTGAGACGGGAAGATGCGAAACAGTCTAGGAAGCAAACCGATGCAGGACCAAGCACGGAAGGGATTCAAAGCAACGTTGCAATCAAACAGTCTGGCGAGGGCTCCGGAAGATTTCAGTTGAATGTTAAAAACAAACAAGCTCGGCGAAGAGAGAGCGTGAATCAAACCAGAAAACGAGATCAAAATCCTGGCCCGCAACGCAAGAATCCAATGTTTGACAGTTACACCCCTCTGAATACATCACTAGAGGACTTGTACTTACAAACCTGTGATACAATTCGGTACCAAAAACCTGCACCAAGACCGTCGTCCGAGAGACAAATCCAGACGGGAAAGTTTTGCAGGTTCCATGAGAGCTACGGGCACAATACGAACGAGTGTCGTCACTTACAAGATCTCGTTGAAAAACTGATCAGAGAAAGGAAGCTGGAACAGTTTGTGTGGACACCGCAACCTAGAGAAGCAGGCACATCAAATCAAAACAATGAATCCGACCGACCGAGACGGAGGATTCAACTTGTCCCCGTTGAAGATTGGTGATAAACGCCATCAGTGGCGGACCAACTCTCTAAGGAGCCTGGAACGACGAAGATCATCTTCATTGTCACACATGACAGGCTCACTCAATCTATGAATACTTTGCAGTTTCTTTTACATTCTAAAATTTGAATTTGTAATATGGCACTGACTTTGCCATATTTTCTTATTTCAGCAATAAAGTACTATCTCTTCAAGCTAAAGCTGTGATTCACCGAATGCAACGTTCAACAATCACGACACACGAAGAGCTAAATTCCATCAAACAATGGAATTTATTCAAATAGTGAGTGACTGTGATACGACCGGCCACTCACTAAGTGAAACCCCAGCTCGGGGGCAAGCCAACACATCAAAGGCTGAACTGGACCAACACACGACAGTCCATTCAATAACTCGTTCCCAAAGCGCGAACGGACTCCAACTTCCCAGAGCGTGAATTGGAGTATAAACATTCAATAACTCGTTCCCAGAGCGCGAATGGAGTCCAACTTCCCAAAGCGTGAATTGGAGTATAAACATTCAATAACTAGTTCCCAGAGCGCGAACGGACTCCAACTTCCCAGAGCGTGAATTGGAGTATAAACATTCAATAACTCGTTCCCAGAGCGCGAACGGACTCCAACTTCCCAGAGTGTGAATTGGAGTATAAACATTCAATAACTCTTTCCTAGAGCGCGAACGGACTCCAACTTCCCAGAGCGTGAATTGGAGTATAAACATTCAATAACTCGTTCCCAAAGCGCGAACGGAGTCCAACTTCCCAAAGCGTGAATTGGAGTATAAACATTCAATAACTCGTTCCCAGAGCGCGAACGGACTCCAACTTCACAGAGCGTGAATTGGAGTATAAACACTCAATAACTCGTTCCCAGAGCGCGAACGGACTCCAACTTCCCTGAGCGTGAATTGGAGTATAAACATTCAATAACTCGTTCCCAGAGCGTGAACGGACTCCAACTTCCTAGAGCATGAATTGGAGTATAAACATTCAATAACTCGTTCCCAGAGCGTGAACGGACTCCAACTTCCCAGAGTGCGAATTGGCGTATAAACATTCAATAACTCGTTCCCAGAGTGGGAACGGACTCCAACTTCCCAGAGAGTGAATTGGAGTATAAACATTCAATAACTCGTTCCCAGAGAGCGAACGGACTCCAACTTCCCAGAGTGTGAATTGGAGTATAAACATTCAATAACTCATTCCCAAAGCGTGAACGGACTCCAACTTCCCAGAGTGCGAATTGGAGTATAAACGTTCAACAACTCGTTCTTGGAGTGCGAACGGACTCCAACTTCCCAGAGTGTGAATTGGAGTATAAACATACAATAACTCGTTCCCAGAGCACGAACGGACTCCAACTTCCCAGAGCGTGAATTGGAGTATAAACGTCAAATCTATCGTTCCCAGAGTGTGAACGGTCTCCTAAAAAGCCCAAATAGATGTGACTGACCATCCAGCGGCTAACTCCAAATTCCCGAAGTGCGAGTCAGAGTACAAACATCAATTCCAGGTTCCCGGAGTGCGAACCCAAACATACATGCTAACTCCAAATTCCCAGAGTGCGGAACGTCAAAGTTCCCGGAGTGCGAACCAAAGTATCAATACTAACTCCGAGTTCCCAGAGCGTAAGCGGAGTACAAACGTCAATTCCAGGTTCCCGGAACGCGAACCGTGTTACAGATATTGATAACTTTCAAATTCTCGGAGTGCGAACCGAATTATCAATCTCAAATTATCCTAAGTCCCCAGAACGTGGACATGTGCTAAAGATTTGCAATGAATGCGATCAACCACTGAAATACAAATGTTGTTCCCTGAAACCGGGGGCAAAAAAAAAGCTAAGTGTTAGTCACTAGCCAAAGTGATACAATGTCTGAAGTTCAACTTATTCATCGATAACAACATATGACCAAGATTTTCCGACTTAGAAAATAAAACGAACTCTACTTGACGGTAAAAAACGCACGAGTACACCGGACTAAAGCTAAACACTGCAGATACTTAAGCGCAAATGAAATGAGAATTGAAACAAAGAAATTAAATTTTATTTCAACTAACTAGAGACAATAACTTACATGCAAATAAGTTCTTCCAAAAAAAGAATCCCTACTAGCAGGGGCCGAACCTGCATCTATACACGGCGTACTGACAAAGAACGAAAACAAGTTCCTATCTACCAAAAAATCTGCTTTAGAGGCCGATCTATTTCTTCTTTTTCGACCTTCTTATCAGTGGTTCGTCGTCGGAATCACTAGGAGCAGAGATCCTTCGTTTGGAGGGTCTCCTCTCCGGTGGCCGCTCTTTGGCCGGGGGTATAATGTCCACGTCCTCCTCAGAACTTGAACTTAAATGAAGGCTCCCCACCGGAGGAGTTGAAGGGACCGGACCTGCAACAGAAGACGGGGCGGATACCCGAGTACCGGCCACAGAGCCACCTGGCAATATCACATTTAGAGGTGCTGGACTATGCATCGTAGTCCTAACTCCAGCACTGCCCTCACTCCCCGCAGCTTCTATTTCAGCGTTGATCTCGGCCAAGATTTCCTCGTCTCGAGCTGATTGGGCCGGCTGGGGGCAGCTGTGGTCTGCGTCACAAAACTAGAGGTCGGCGGATGATCACTGATGATAAATGGCAAGTCTGTAAAAGGGTCACCCTGTTGGCCAAGCAGCTCGCTCACCATTTGTTCGTCGAGAGATAAGGATCTCCCCTGCACCATCTCAGTAGACACTGCCGTCGTCACAACAGTCGTTTCGGTGGTGATGGCCTTTTGCCCTTGAATTGACTCCTGAGCCGAAGATGCCGGAGTAGTCTCGGTTACTAAGCAAAGATAAGAAGAAGTTACTTGTAACCGCTTCAAAACAAACACTTTAGTAGAAACACACTTGAGATATGTTCAAAGTACCTTCCTCAGTTTGACTCGTTGACGATTGGACGGCCTCAGAGACGTGCTCCCAAATGGGAGATAACTGCGGTTGTTCTGGGTCATAAGCAGGAACAGATTATGAACCAACCACAGATACAGGCTCTAACGAAGGTGGAGCGGTGATTTCAATAACAGTGGCGTGATGCTCAACACCTGATCCCTCTCCAACCTCCAGAGATCGGCCACCAATCATCTTCTTCTCATGAGCAATAATAGCGTCATGGAGGATCTTTTTCTCATCATCTGTCAGCAACCGATTTTCGAGTTCAAATCGGTCGACCGATTCATCCGGATGCGCTTCCTCTTCTTCCTCAACCAATCGATCCCAAGCGCTGCGGAGGTGTACCGGGTAATCTTGGAGCCAGGCCAAATTTCTGTGTCTCAACACATTGGCGTTGTAAGTGATGAGCAAGTCTTCAATATGGGCCACCAGCCTGGCCTCCGCTTGTTGAACTTTCTCCTCAACCTCCGTCTCGACCACCTGGACCTTGGCTACTGCCGCATCTCGTTCAGTCCGGAGAATCACGGCTTGTTCACACGCCTCCTGGGTTGCGTTGTTCGCATCATCCCAATCCTTGGCGATTTCGGCAAATTTGGACTTAAGCTCGTTTAACTCCTTCAGGGTTGCGTCCCTCTTGGCAGTGACCAGGGTGTTACGATGGCCCATATCCTCTACCGTGGCATAATGCTCACGTTTCATCCTATCCATCATTGCCTGGGCTTCGTTGGCTTTTTTGATAGCCTCCATTTCAGATTTCCGAAAAGATTCAGCTTCAGTGTTTAGCACCTCAATAATACGGCTCTTTTGAGCTAACTCAGCCTGCAATCTCTCGATGGTGGCCCCACGCTCAAAGGCCAATGCCGACGCTTTGTGAGCTGCTTTCGCCCATGCCTTGTACTGGGCATAAAAATCATGCACGTAATCATGAACTAACTGCTCGGCTTCCTCTGGGATCCTTTTTAAATGAGGAGGAAAGATGTAGTTGTCAAAGCAGATATTTGGAAAGTCTTTCTTTAGCTGAGCAAGCTTGATTGCTCCTTACCCTGAAATTTCCACGGAAGGCTGTTCTGTAACGACAGCAGTTATTGTCTCGCTTCTAGAATGGCGGGATTCATGCCTGGAAGATTGAGAAACCGACATGTAGTGTGAAGACTCAGAGAGACGAGAGACATGAGCAGGAGGTTGTATGGGATCTCTGGGGGGAGGAGGACTACGCGATCGAGATCGACGCTTATAACCTCTATCTGTATCATATCTTTCTTGACCAGAATACCCAGAGCGTCCCTGGTCGTAATCTCTGTCCCCTTCTCGTCTGCGCGAATCATGATATGAAGACTTGCAGGCATGTCGGAGACTCCCTAACATTGAACCTCGCCTAGACATTGTATCTGCAGAACAAAATAAAACAGAATTAATCACCTTTCAAAACACGTAGTTTACAGTCAAAGGTTATGCAGTGTTGTGAAATATGTATGAATGTGTAACCCCCCGACCAACCGGATGTGTCTGCCACACCAGTGGGAAAAGACTCGCTCAAAACTAAAGTTTCTGAAAGTTCTTCGAATCCGGCATCATGCTGCAGGGACACATCGTCCGAAATTGGAATATCGGCGAGCCCTTCATAAAGACTTTCAGTTCTCGGAGGAGACATCTCCGAAATTCTAACTCCGGGAGAGGATCGGGCTGTGACAACCGATTTCCATCTCCCCTTCTTAATTGACTTGACAACGGCTGCCTTGCCTTTTCTCTGCTCTGCGACATCCTGAACTACGTCTGTACGCTCCGACAACGGCTCCTCATCAGTATGAGTTCTTTCAGAATCGGCCTCCTCGGCTATAATAACTTTGGGCTTCTTGTGCTTGACTCGTTTTTTCATAACGGTCCTTAATGCCCCGTCAAACTTTATGCTCTGCCCTCGTTCGATCAACCCATACGTCCGGAGATTCCTATCCGTCAAAATCAACTCGATATCCCTTTCTTCGTCCGGGATTTCTCGAAGTACTCGCACCATCTCCTTAAAGTGTTCACCTTCAGGTCGCTGAATCGTCGCTGTAAAAAAGGAAAAAACATAAGTTTCACATTGACTGCAATTTCCTTATTAATTATTTGAGAACTCAGCTACACTCACGTCTGAATAAACATCGCCGGGCAAACCTCGGAGGACATCTGACATAGAACCATTCCGTCCTGTAATAACTCAACCTGGTCCAGGACCCTGTGACCACTTGGCAATTCCCCACTGCTTCCAGAAATGTGAAGGAAGGGTAATCACCTCGGGTTTTGAAATTAAATAGATATCTGATCTCGGTCGGGATCGGTGGTCTATGAAGGTACTCCATGAAGACGATGAATAAACTGTTCATGGAAGCATATCCGTTCAGGTGTAGTTGAGATGGAGCGATCCTCAATAAAGACAACACTTCCCTTATGTACTCGTTGAAAGGAGGAAGCGTCCCAGCCGCGCACGCGTGGCGGTTAAATGCTGTATATCCCTCCGGCGGGTTGTGTGGTCTATCATTCGGCCCCGGCAATAACACGTCGTCCAGTGACAGGCCGTGCCTCAAGCATATTCTCCCCAACATATCTTCAGAAATATTGGATTGAACGGAATACGATGGATTGGCAATAAAAAACGCATTGGGGAATTCGTCTGGGGCTGGACCGATGATCTCGGGTTCAATATCCGGAACCTCTAGTCTCGGAGCGACTGTACTTTGAACCTCCTTCTGCTGCGAACTTGAAGGTTGCATGACTATCTAACTCATGAGAAACCATCGTTGGACGACAAAGGACCCGTGCGTTCCCCAATGTAAAGTGTATGAATGTATGTTGTACAGTGCCATGCATTACTTGAATAAATATCGCAAAGTTAAAGGAAATATGCAAACGACAAAGCTACGAAGTCCAGTTATAATGACCGTCATCGCTGACCGTCATCACTAAACCGTTTATATGATAGAAATTGATTCGGATAGAAGTCGTTATGGTTCCATCGATGAGCTTCAAAAGGTGGTCAAGTATGCAGTTTAATTATCAAGTCCGAATATGCAAGGATGAAGCTCGTCGGAATTATGCTTAGAAAATGTCAAACTTTGTTTATCCATCATAGAGGGTTCGAACCGATCACAGGGAACTCATTCGAACCCATCCTAACATCACTTCGAATCGATGCAGAAAGGCGCGCTTCGAATCGATAATCAGGTGTCAAGTTCGAATCGATCAATGAAGGATGACTTCGAATCGATCTTTGGTTGACTAGTTCGTACCGATAAGGAAACCCTCAACTTAACATCGATCACGTTCGAATCAATAACCTTCGCATCGATATAAAGTTGAGAACTTCGACCCGATAGCCGATGGATTCGAATCCATCGATTCGAATGGACCCATCAAGATAGTCAATCGGTGCAAACTGCGTCACCCCCATAAGGTCATCCCAGGGATCGATGCGAAATCCATGGAAAAACGACGCCGCCATCATCGCTTCGAACACAAGTCCATGAATCGATTCGAAGCTTCCCCAAACCAGATCTGGTTTTGCCAATCACCAGAGTGGACAATCGATGAAGAAGAGATAGGTTCGAAATAACTTTGCCGTTTGGATTCGAGGCTAATTACCTAATTTGAGTGATGGATTCGAGGAATTAAAGACTTGGATCTTGAATGGTTCGAATACGTAACACAGTGCCTTCTTCTCTGAAGCTTCGAGACGATGCAGAACACAGTAAACGCAAGGCAAGAGTAAAAAGTAAAAAGTGGAAAAGTGGAAAACCCTCTGCTATTTATATGAAGTCTAGGAAGTGACCGGGCCGTTTCGCATCCTAGTTAAATCAATCGGTCACAACCGATCAATTATCAGATCGATTCGAAGTCAGCCTTCGAATCCATCGGCCTAAGGCCCTATCGATTCGAAGTTAACCTCACACTTCATCGATACGAAACACATAGTAGGGCATCGAGTTGCATCGATGCGAAACAAACAGTGGGCACATCGATTCGAAGCCCTTGTTCACGTCAACAGATTCACAACTCCATCCACAACCTATCGATACGAACGACTATTTCGTATCCATCATCCCCTATCGATACGAACGACGGTTTCGTATCCATCATTTCCTATCGATGCGAACTACTATTTCGTATCCATCCTTTCTCATCGGTACGAATGAACGTTTCATACTCGTACAAGCCATCGGTTCGAATGTCTGTTTCGTACCCATCATAGCATAAGCGTACTCCATCCATACGAATGTAGATTTCGAATCCATTGATGCTCAAACACATCGGTTCGAAGTATTACCTTCGCGCAACCCAAAGTTGTTTCCTTCGACCTTCTATATCGGTTCAGGAGAGGATCCATACGAAGGGACCTTTCAAAACAACCATCAAGCGTTGTCTCAACTCAAATTTCCAAATCGGTTCAGGAGAGAATCGATATGAAATTCAATAGCAAACCAAACTGACAACGACTCGTGGACGCACGACGTTAACAAGGGTCAAACTAACATATGTGCATATATGTCGAGCTAACATTCGATTTTAAACATTTACAGGGATCGAATACTCATCTTGTTACAAATGTAACAGCAAACGGCTAAGCGCTATTATACAGCAATCAATCATATCAGCACAAGGTTACAGCAATACAGAATACGAGTCTCAACAAAAAAGAGAGCAATGATTGTTCGAAGAGAAAATGCAGCTATTCAAAGCACTTCATGTTCCCACAAGACATACTTTGGGGGGAAAAATGTTATCCCGCTTTTTGGCAAAGCCGCGATACCAAAAGATCGATCGAAAATGGAGAACAGTTCGTCTCAGAGATTGGTCATACTTCGTTTCGCTATGGATATCACAGAATTTTGTCCGAGTCCAGATTGAGCTACAATTGATAGGACATGACAAGAAAGATCATAGGAGTCAGCATCTCAAATTTCAAGTCAATCAGAGTTCATACGCTCAAGTTATGATCGATTCAACTTGGAGGGAAAAACACTAGTTTCGAATCCATCACCAAACACCGTTCGAACCAATCACCTTCGTATCGATTAGCTTCGAATCCATCGGAGTGCCTCGGTTCGACTCCATCCACTTCGAAACCATTGAGTTCGTATCGATGGACCTCGTATCCATCAGCCAGTGTTGACTTCGCATCCATGGAGTAGTTACAAAGCTCATACCCATCAGAGAAACGCAAGTTCGTATCCAGCAAGCATCGGTCGTTTGAACCCATCCATGAAGCCTCGTTCGAACCCATCATTGGAGCCCTGTTTGAATCCATCTGAGAAGCTTCGTTCGAACCCATTGGGTCAACTAGCCATGGTGACGTGTCTTTCATCGGTTCGAATGCGCCGAGATATATGGAGTCGAAGCAGTCAACCCGGAGCAAAACCCGGATCGAGGCGAAGTGTGCGCTCCACGTCAACACGAAGACACGTGCCACCATCGATTCGAAACCATCGATTCGAAAGGATGGTTTCGAACCAAACAGCCACGCAATGAATCCCATCTCGAATCCATCATATCTCTCAATCCACTGATCCAAATGCCACGAAATTTTCACAGAAGCTTGCATACATGTTGAAGAATGTCCACACCAAATTTCACCTCGATTGGATGAATTCATGATCGATTCGAATGGAGTTCGAATCGTTGCCAAAGTGGGCCCAAATTTCCTGAGGCCGGGCACGTGGGCCCCCTCACGTGCCAGAAGTGGTCTCCCGAGTTTTCAGCGAAATATCGGCATCCTACACCTATAAATAGAGCCCCAGAGCCAACAGAAAAGGGAACTTTCGAATCTGAAGCACCCAGACTCTGCCGGATCGAGATCTCCACCATCATACATCATAAATTCGCTGTTAATTTCGAATTTCCAGTGGTAACTTGCTGTTGATTGCTGTAACAACTTGTAATCATTGAAAGAGAATCAATGAAACCGCAAAAAACTTCACAGTGGACGTAGGCAACACGTCGAACCACTATAAATCGCTCGTCTACGCATTTACTTTACTATTGATTGGAGTTTTTGTTAGATAATACTCAATTTGAATTTACATTCTCCATTATTATCTCATGAACGACTCCCGAAGAGTGTTGTGACCAATTTTGGTGCAAACACTAATGTAACTCTATTACAGCATTTAAAAGGCTGTCTTTTGTTAAATTGAACTGTTTTGAAAATAACTTTCTATAGCATTTTCCAAATGCTGCGAAAGTTGAATTTTCACTGTTGTGATAAAATTTAAGTGAATAAATGA
The DNA here is from genome assembly GCA_030765085.1 of Allium cepa. Taxonomy (NCBI): domain Eukaryota; kingdom Viridiplantae; phylum Streptophyta; class Magnoliopsida; order Asparagales; family Amaryllidaceae; genus Allium; species Allium cepa. Next base: position 379,560,358 of record CM060928.1, on the reverse strand, counting down.
ACTTTGAAAGTTGAAGATTTTGGAAATTTAATAATTTAATTTTTTTTTGTAATAACTTCATTTTTAAATGATTTAAATGAAGTAATTTGTTTGGAATTGAACTATTTTGAAATGTGAATTAAAATGGTATTTTTAAATTGAATAAAATGAATATGTTTTCAAATGAAATGATAAGTTTGATATTTTGAAATGGATTTGAAATGATATTTGATTTTTGAAAAATAAATACCATTTTTAAATTATAACTATGGGTTATAATAACGATTGGTTGTTAAAGAGTCCGGGATCGGATATGGACATACTCTCTGTCGATACCGAAAACCATTTTAACAACTGTGTACGCGGTGGAAATTCTAGAATGAAGTAGGATGGTGACGACGTTCCTAAGGTATATTTCGTGGACCTAACTCCCGTGAGTTAGCATAAGGTGGCTAAAACAGGAGCGATCTCGGGCCAAAGGAGGTAGCACCTCTGGCTGAACACACTTCTTCGATACCATTCTATTACTGTTATGATTGTTTAGGTGCACCCCTTGATTTTGGAGTGTTGTTCGGGGTGGGCGTATGTGGCTGCTGCGTTACCACCAGCCGGTGTGTGTAATTGGTATATCTACCCTGGCATTACCTTGTGTGCCGTGTCACCTACCATACCGAGCCTTTACTACGAGTTTGTTTTTCTCCCGTAGCCCGTGTGGAATCCTCTGACAGTCACCCGGAGTGGAGATGGCATGATGTTGGATGGACTACTGGGACTACTATGTGTGAAGGGTGATATGGGTAGCCCGGAACGCTATTTAAAAGTATGTTTATTTTACTGTAGACATTATTATAATAGTGAAATAATATCATATAGTAAATAGTTTAACGGATCCTTAGAGGATGGGCGGTCCCAGGCATCCTTTAAGTTACTTGTATCTTTATTACAGTTCACTTGAGTTGGTTTACATTATATAAGTATATATTGTCCTGACTCGAGTGTTTTGTGTTTTGCTTTACGCTCGGGTCAGCCTGAGTATTCACAGCTTTGGATTCTCTTCCTGGAGCTGGTCTTTCACTGGAGTTTCTGCTTATCTACATATTTATCTACTTCTGTTTCAGCTGTTCTAGTTTATCTCATGTACTAGTGAACTTCTATGTATTTGGGATTTCTATTATGTTGTTTTCAGACTGTATTATATATTTGGTTTGAGACTTTGTTATAGTAGCTTCATGAACTACTATGTTATTTTATATTCCGCTGCGAGTTATTCTGTTTGTTCTGTGTTTGTGATTCTGTATATTTTATTTTCTTTGCTCCAAATTTATTTACAATCTGTTATTTCGCATCATTTAAGTCTGACATGTGTGGATTATTGTCGATTTGAATGGTACGAAATTGGGGGTTGTTACAGTTGGTATCAGAGCTTTGATTTTGGCAACCATTGCCTCTGCGTAGCAAAAACTCATTAGAGATGAGGTATTTCTACCCTAGAATGAGTGAAATCAATCTCAGAATCATATCTTTGTGAGAGACGTATTTTCAAAGTATAAAATGATTTTTCAAAATGTTTTCAAAGGATTTTCAAAGATAATTTTGATATATAAAATTTTCTAGCTTTTAATGGATTTTCAAATGCTTTCTAACTTTCCTTTCTTTCGTATCTACCTTGATAGGATTTTTCTCTCTTTAAGATATTCATCTAAGTGTATTACCTTGCCTTATCTTAATTTATCTTTGGCTTGTCTTTATTCTTGTCCTAAATTCATTCTTGATATATTTCAGGATGAATCGAGGAAATGCTAGAGGTAGGGGTCATGGTATTGCACCGGCTCCTCAACCTGGCGCTCCAGTCAGGTTCACTGTTCTTTGTAAGGAATTCTCTCAACTAGGTGGAACCCCATTCACCGGTTCAGAGACTATCATTGAGGCTAGGTAGTGGTTGCGGAGTCTTGAGAGGATATTTACTGGTCTTGACATTACTGATGCTCAGAAGCGTCAGCTAGCAGCCTGACAGTTGCATGATTCTGCTTTAGATTGGTGGGAGTCCATTACGGCTAACACCGTTGAGGCTGTTCTCACTTGGGAGCAGTATAGGTATCCTTTGTGTTATCTTAATTTTGTTCCTATATTTTTTTCCTTCCTTTGAATCTATCTTAAGCTTTCTTTCTGTATCTCTTTTCCAGGGAGGCTTTTGTGGCAAAATGGATGCCAGAAGCCGGAAAATCTCAGCTTTATCGTGAGTTTATGGATTTGAAGCAGGGTACCATGTCTTTTGCTGAGTATGAGAGGAAGTTCAATGAACTTTCTAAGTTCGGTCCTAGCCTTATTGACACTCCTCTTAAGAAGAATGAGAAATTCATTGCTTGTGCTCGTCCATAGTATTATAGTCGCCTTATTTCTCATGTTCATGATTCTTTCACCTAGCTCATGGATATGGCTATTCGCTATGAGAATTCCACATCCAAAGGTCCTGCTGTTTCTGGCGCTCAGTCTTCCTCTGCAGTTTCCAAGAAGCATAAGCCAAATTTCCAGCAGCAGAAGAAGAATTGGCAGAAGCGTCCTGGTTTGGGATCTTCATCATCTTCTCCTGCTCAGAGGCAACCGGTTGATCTCTCCTCCATCACTTGCTTTAGGTGTGACCAGAGAGGGCACTATGCCAATAGCTGTCCTACTTTATCTGGTGCTGCTGTTCCTCCACCTGTTCAGTCGGTTAGACATGATCTCTGCCATATCTGTCTCCAGCCCGATCATTTTAAGAAGGATTGCCCTACCCGGCAGAGGGGTACTCCTTCTGGTATATTTGCTGTCACTTCTACCTCATCTCCAGTACCTCCACCTGCTTCTGCTCCTAGGGATGACCAAGGTACACTCCAGGGTTCATTCACTTTATTTCATCATCATGTTCATGTGTTGTTTGATACTGGTGCTTCACATAGTTTTATTTCTGTTGATTTGTGTGATAAGTTTGAGCACTCCTTTCTCCTGAGTATACTTCTGTTCCGTTATGTGTTTCAAATCCTATTGGGGTCCTGCTAACCTTAACCGGATTTGTCGAGAGGTGAAACTTCTCTATTCCGATCATCGCTTTAGTGGTGATTTTTATATTGTGGGCTTCGATGCCTTTGATTTATTGCTTGGTTACGATTGGTTAGTGAATCATGATGCTCATATCTCTTGTAAAGCCCGGTTTGTTCGTCTCTTTGATGATCATGGGAATTCCTTGATTATTCAGTGCCGCATGCCTCAGGATTTTGCTGGCAACTTTATTTATTCTTTGGATTCTTCTCCCAGTGATCTTGATTCTACTCCAGTGGTTAGACTATATCCCGATGTATTTGGTGAAGTCACTTCTTTACCTTCTAAGCGGGAAATTGATTTTCGGATTGATCTTATTCCTGGTGCTCGACCTGTTGTTCTTCCTTCTAGAAGAATGGCACCCCGCGAGAAGGTTGAGATGGGAAAGCAAATTGAAGACTTATCTTCCAAAGGTCTGATTAGGCATATTTTTTCTGAATGGTGAGCTGCGGTGGTTTTTGTCACCAAATCTGACGGTTCTCTTCGGATGTGTGTTGATTATAGGGAGCTGAACAAGCTCACTATGAAAAACCGATATCCTATGCCTCGTATCAACGATATGTTTGATCAGCTTCATGGTGCCACTATTTTCTCTCAGCTTGACCTTGCCACAGGTTTTCATCAGCTCAGGGTTGCTGAGGATAACATTCCTAAGACTTCTTTCCGCAGCGAGAATGGATTTTATGAATGGTTAGTCATGCCTTTTGGTTTGACTAATGCTCCTGCTTTCTTTGTTGATTTGATGAATCTTGTTTTTCGTGATGTGCTTAATAAATTTGTGCTAGTCTTTGTTGATGATATCCTTGTCTTCTCTAAGACTAAGGATGAGCATAAGTCGCATTCGAAAAATGTTCTTGAGACTCTCAGAAATCATCAGTTAAAGGCTAAATTTTCTAAATGCCATTTCTGGAAGGATGAAGTTCGTTATCTCGGGCATATTGTTTCTAGTAATGGAGTTTCTATTGATCCAGTCAAGATCACTGCGATCAATGTAAGTCTTTCTTTCTTCTCTTTCTCTATCATTTTAATAATTCTATTTTTCCTGTTGTCCTTATTTTCTCCTGATTCTATTCTAGGATTGGGAAACTCCAAAAGACTCCATCTGATATTCGTAGTTTTCTGGGCCTTGCCGATTATTACCGGAGATTCATTGAGAATTTTGCTCGGATTGCTGCACCTCTCACAGCTTTGACTCGGAAGAATGCCAGATTTGTCTAGAGTGATCAGTGTAAGGCTGCATTCAGTGAGTTGAAGAGCAAGCTAACTTCCGCACCAGTTCTTACTGTTCCGAATGGAAGTGAGGGATTTACAGTTTATACTGATGCTAGTCGTGAGGGTTTGGGTGCTGTTCTCATGCAGGATGGTAGGGTCATTGCCTATGCTAGTCGTCAGTTGAAAACCCATGAAGCAAATTATGCTGCACATGATTTAGAGTTACTTGCTGTTGTCTTTGCATTGAATCTTTGGAGGCATCATCTTCTTGGAACCAAGTTTGAGCTTTTCACAGATCATCAGTCTTTGAGATATATCTTCTCCCAGAAGGATCTGAATTAGAGGCAAGTTCTTTGGCTTGAGTTTCTGGCTTCTTACGACCTCGACATTAACTATACTCCCGGTAAAGCTAATGTTGTGGCCGATGCTCTGAGTCAGAAGAAGGCTTTGTTGTGTCAGCTTATTGTTTCTTCTTCTCCTTTTCTGGATCGGATTATGGCTAAGAAGGATGAGGATGAGTGCTTAGATTGATGAAGGAGAGTTTTCGTAGCAGAGTTGGTGGTAGTAGTGGAGCTCAGATTGATGATAGAGGGATATTGAGGATTAATGAAAGGATTTGTGTTTCGAAGGTTGATAGTTTGAGGCAGGAGTTGCTTCATGAGAATCGTCGATCTAGACTTTCTATTCATCCTGGTGTGTCGAAGATGTATCAGGATATGAAGAAGCTTTATTGGTGGAAGGGGATGAAGAGGGATATTTCTATCTTTGTTAGTCAGTGTGTGACTTGTCGGCAAGTCAAAGCCGATCACCAGAAGACCCCTGGTTTGTTGCAGCCTCTTGAGATTCCAAATTGGAAGTGGGAAACTGGTTTCCATGGATTTCATCGATGGTTTACCGAGGACTCGGAAGGGCAATGAGAGTATCTGGGTTATTGTGGATAGACTGACCAAGTCCGCTCATTTTATTCTGGTCAAGTCTACTAGTTCTGCTTCTAGTTTATCTGAGATTTACATGAGAGAGATCGTTCGTCTCCATGGTGTTCCTCCCAGTATTGTTTGTGATCGTGACCCTTTTTTACTAGTCAGTTCTGGAAGGCTTTTCAGGAATCTTTGGGTACTTGTTTGAATCATAGCACTGCTTATCATCCTCAGACCGACGGTCAAACGGAAAGAGTAAATCAGATTCTCGAGGATCTTCTTCGTGCTTGTGTGCTTGACTATGGAGGATCTTGGGAAGATTATCTCCATCTTGCCGAATTTACCTACAATAATAGCTATCAGGTATAATCTTATCTTCTGTTTTCAGTCTATTCTTGATCTTTTTATCTATCTCATTCCATCTTTATATTCAGGCCAGTCTCAAAATGTCTCTGTTTGCTGCTTTATACAGACGACCTTGTAGATCTCCATCTTGTTAGATTGAATCCGGTAATCGTTTGGTTCTTGGTCGTGAAGTGATTTTGGAAGCATCTGAGAGAGTTTAGGAGATTAAGAAAAGGTTGAGAGTCGCTCAGGATAGACAGAAGAAGTATGTGATAGGCGTAGGTGGAATTTGGAATTTGCTGTTGGTGATCAGGTGTTCCTTAAGGTTTCTCCCTTGAGGAATGTCATTCGCTTTGGTCGTAGAGGGAAGCTTTCTCCAAGGTTCATTGGTCCTTTCCGCATTGTGGAAAGAGTTCGTTCTTTGGCTTATCGTCTGGATTTGCCCGAGAAACTTTTTGGAGTGCATGATGTATTCCATGTCTCGCATCTTCGCCGTCATCTTCATGATCCATCTCTTATTGTCCAGCCTTCTGCTCTTGATAGTTTTGATATTGAGCCTAACCTGACTGTTCAGAGGTAGCCACTTCGTATTGTTGGTAGAGATACGAAGCAGCTCAGAAGGAAATCTGTTAATCTGGTCAAAGTACAGTGGAGTACTGATGATCGAGACTGCGCCTGGGAAACGGAGGAGAGCATCCGTGCTTCGAATCCGGAATTATTTGTTTCATGTACTATTTTGTTTTTCTATCTTGTATCTCTTATTTTTTTCCTTTCATTCTTTTCGAGGACGAAAAGATTTGAGTGGGGGAGAGTGTAACAATCCTAGATTTTTGACTCTAAGTTTCTTTAGTTTATTTTAAATTTGTTTTACTTGTTAAATTTCATCTAAATAGTTTTAAAATGATAATGGAATTTTTCCAAAATTTACTGTATTTATTTCCTATTTTTAAAGGCTGTTTTCTAATTTTCTTCTATTTTATTCATTTTAAGTTTCTTTATTCTATTTTTAAAATTTTTTTATTTGTTAAATTTCATCTCTAAATATTTTTAAAATAATAATATAATTTTTTTCAAAATATACTGTGTTGATTTCCTATTTTAAGGGCCGTTTTCCTATTCTGCTATTTTCTTCATTAAAAATTATATTTAAATTAAATTGTAAATATTTATTTTGTGAATGTACTTTTATTTTATGTTATTATTTATGTTTGAAAATATTTTAGAAGCTCATATGAATTTTTTAAAATTTATTTCATTTAATTTAAATTTTCTAGTCTAGTTCACCATTTTTAGCTATTTTCCTTAATTTAACTTTATATAATTGATGAATATTATATATATTTTTATATTTTGACAAAATTTCGAAATTTTATCTGGTATTATTATTACTATTAGAAAATAAAGTTATATAAATGAAATAAAGAAATATGAAGAGTTTGACTTTTGAATTGCCTTTGCCTTTTTGGATTCCACCTCTTCATTTCCACACAACTCGTAACGTCTTTTGCCATAACTCTCCACATCTTCAGCCGACCACTTCATTTTTCATTTCACGTATCTTTTTCCTCCTTCCTGAAAAAAAATTTCGGCCTCCTCTTGTTTGAGAAGTTTGGTAAAATTCTATTTCCTTTTTCTTCTTTTTTTCACTTATGTTGATTTTTCTAGTTTGATTTTGCACTTGCTTCACCTCATGTAGGTTCGACCATGCCACCTTGCTGCCTAGCCGCCTCCACCACCTGATGACACACCACCAGCACCTCCTCCTCACCAGCCACCCAAGCCATGAACCCCCTTGGTGATGCATATCCATAAAAGTTTCAAACGCCCTTCATACTAGCCTAACCGAGCACCACTCTCATTCCATCACCTCACCACCCCCCTAGCCGCCACCTACCACACCACCACCACCTCCAGCACCTCCAGCACCCATGGCCACACCACCAAAGTGGACCCCACTCCTCTGTCCGTGACTCCTAGGGCCTTGGCCGAGCCCAATTCATGGCCCAAAACCCATGTGTATGCATGATTTTGTGTTCTTGCCTTCACCCACATTTACACCATCATTCCAACATGTAGGACGAACCCATACTCACCCAAACCAGACCCAAACACCTGCAACCTAGAAAAGGTTAAAATCAAGTGCAAGCATTTATATTTGATTCCGTGTAGTGCATTCTAGTGTAGTTTTGATCGTAGTTGATTTGAAACTTATCGATGTTAATCATTTTTGTTGTTATGTATCCAAGGAATTTGACACTTGGATCCTCCGTTCGAATCTGTATCGTGCTTTTATTCTTGTGTAGATCCCGTTTGTGCAATTTGTCGTTGGGTCATCAGCTCAAACCGGTGAGTTATTCTCACCAGACAGTTTTATACTTATATGAATAGTAAATCGATCGCTTGTGAATATGTAAACCGCATCACCATATTTTATTTGCTATGTCACTATTATATGATGTTCACACATGATTAAACACCAGTTATGTCATATGTTACTACTATATTATTGTTGTTTTGTTATTTTATTAGTTAATCACACTGCAAGTTCCCTTTAGATTAGAATCACTATGGGTTGAAATGATACATACCCGAACATACTTTAGAATAAAGGAAAATCGTTATGGGTTGAAATGATAGACCTGAATGATTTTCAATTTATTTCATTTACTTGGGACTGCGGGTTCGAAATGATAAAACCTGGATTTTCTTTGTAAATTACGGGTTGAAATGATATATTACCCGTATCACTTTTCCTAGTGTAGAAATTTATATACAGACCCGTAGTTAATATATGTTTTTCTAAAAAATTTAAATTTATTTTAGAAATGTAAATATTAAAATATTTTGATTTAAATCTAATTAAAAATGATATTTTGTAAAATATTATTGATTTTCTGAATAATTATATGTGAAATAAATTAATGAAAAGTTAGAAAATTTTGAATGTAAGTTATTTTGGAAATTTTGATTTAATTATAATTGGAAATTAAGTTGAATATGAAATCATGATAAATTTATGATAATTTGAATTTAAATGAAATTAAAGTGATTTTATATCATATTAATGATTTTTTATAAAGTTGACATGTGAAATGAATGAATATTTAAGTTGAAATTTTGAAATATAACTAAAATTGGAAATTCATGGAATTGACTTAAAAGTGAATTTTTAGTTAAGTAAATAAAAATAAAACTAAGTTATATTTGAGAATTTGAACTTAAGTGTTAGGTTGAAATTTAATGTAAGGAATTTAAAATTGAACAATTTAATAAGTGAATTAGTGTTAAATATGAATTTTTAGATGGAAATTTAACTTTATGATATCATGAAATTAAGGAAAATTACATGGTGTTTATAAAAGTAAAAGTGAGTGATTTTATAAGTTAAAAGTGATTTAAAGAAAAATATAATTGTTGTGAAATTATATTGAAAATTTGAAGTTAATTAACTGCATTTTTGAAATGCTATTATTTATAATGTAAATGATAATACATCATTTGTTAATGCTGTAGTTGATAAGTGAACTAAATAGCTAATTGAATTAATGGCTATTATAGCATCTTATAAATGCTATAATTGTTGGATTAAACTAAATTTTCTTTGAACTGTTTTGAATATAACTTTCTGTAGCATTTTCCAAATGCTGCGAAAGTTGAATTTTCACTGTTTTGATAAAATTTAGGTGAATAAATGAACTTTGAAAGTTGAAGATTTTGGAAATTTAATAATTTAATTTTTTTGTAATAACTTCATTTTTAAATGATTTAAATGAAGTAATTTGTTTGGAATTGAACTATTTTGAAATGTGAATTAAAATGGTATTTTTAAATTGAATAAAATGAATATGTTTTCAAATGAAATGATAAGTTTGATATTTTGAAATGGATTTGAAATGATATTTAATTTTTGAAAAATAAATACCATTTTTAAATAATAACTATGGGTTATAATAACGATTGGTTGTTAAAGAGTCCGGGATCGAATATGGACATACTCTCTGTCGATACCGAAAACAACTTTTAACAACTGTGTACGCGGTGGAGATTCCAGAATGAAGTAGGGTGGTGACGACGTTCCTAAGGTACATTTCGTGGACCTAACTCCCGTGAGTTAGCTTAAGGTGGCTAAAACATGAGCGATCTCGGGCCAAAGGAGGTAGCACCTCTTGCTGAACACACTTCTTCGATACCATTCTATTACTGTTGTGATTGTTTAGGTGCACCCCTTGATTTTGGAGTGTTGTTCAGGGTGGGCGTATGTGGCTGCTGCGTTACCACCAGCCCGTGTGCGTAATTGGTATATCTACCCTGGCATTTCCTTGTGTACCGTGTCACCTACCATACCAAGCCTTTACTACGAGTTTGTTTTTCTCCTGTAGCCCGTGTGGTATCCTCTGACAGTCACCCGGAGTGGAGATGGCAAGATATTGGATAGACTACTGGGACTATTGTGTGTGAAGGGTGATATAGGTAGCCCGGAACGCTATTAAAAGTATGTATATTTTACTGTAGACATTATTATAATAGCGAAATACTACTATATAGTAAATAGTTTAACGGATCCTTAGAGGATGGGCGGTCCCATGCATCCTTTAAGTTACTTGTATCTTTATTACAGTTCACTTGAGTTGGTTTACATTATATAAGTATATATTTTCCTGACTCGAGTGTTTTGTGTTTTGCTTTACGCTCGGGTCAGCATGAGTATTCACAGCTTTGGATTCTCTTCCTGGAGCTGGTCTTTCACAGGAGTTTCTGCTTATCTACATATTTATCTACTTCTGTTTCAGCTGTTCTAGTTTATCTCGTGTATTAGTGAACTTCTATGTATTTGGGATTTCTATTATGTTGTTTTCAGACTGTATTATGTATTTGGTTTGAGACTCGGTTATAGTAGCTTCATGAACTACTATGTTATTTTATATTCCGCTGCGAGTTATTCTGTTTGTTCTGTGTCTGTGATTCTGTATATTTGATTTTATTTGCTCCAAATTTATTTACAATCTGTTATTTTGCAACATTCAAGTCTGACATGTGTGGATTATTGTCGATTTGAATGGTACGAGATTGGGGGTTGTTACATATAGATATAAGGATTAACATTTATTAGGTGTATATATATAATACTTGCATGCACATATTATAAATTTACATGCATGCTAGGAATATAAATGCGTAGGTATATACATATGTTTGAATATACAATAATATTGTAAATGGTTTGTATACACATATTAATAGTTCTACATATATAGTTAAAGAATATATACATATATACGTAATATATACATATACATACATACATACATACATATATATATATTATAATTTTATTATAAATTTAACTTTATATAAAGCATGTAAATGAGTTATTAATAGTGATAACTCTCATTATTTGCCTTTTGAATGCCAAAACAAATAAGCTTCAATTCCTTTTTGGATCTACAATAGATCTAAGTTGTCCATATTCCATATGTTTATTGTATATCAAATCAACTACACATATATTTGTGTAAATTTTAAATATTTAAATCATATCCAAAATAAAGGATTCTTTATATATAAGGTCATTAAAATTTAGTAAACAAAGTTCATATTTTAAATCTAGTTTTGCATTATGATAAATATATATATAATAAAATGGATACATGGACAAAATAATTAAAATAAACAAAATTACTTTTTTTAAATATATAAATAAATAATTTTATATGTATAAAATTTTCAAAATTTAAAATTATAGCTGAAATGAACAACTAATTATTTGTATATATATATTCTTCTAAAATTTGACATCAAATAAAATATATTTTATATGATGTGACAGACATGACTAACATAAATAAACGTTTACATATATGGGCATGGATTGCTATACCTCCTTTCCCCCTTGATTCCACCATATGATCCAATTGAAATAGTAATACATTTACAGTGTAGTGGGAAGGGAGAGAAAGTATTATTATTTAAATTGGAACTTGTGGTGGAAATTTGGGAGATTAGTGGTGCAACGAGATTGAGGTGTAGCCGATCCTTTCCACTCACGCACACGTACACAGATGTATATTTATATATCTATGTATGTATATATGTATGTATGTATGTGTATGTATGCTAGTGTATATAAAATTTTGAATTTCATTCGTAAAATAACATAATGATTTTACATCAAGTCTAAATCAAAGGTAATAAATATATTACAGAAATCAACATAGGTCACAGGTGAGCATATATGAATATTCAAAATTATATAGGATTAGTACCTAATCAGATCTACTCTTGTGACACCTCGATTTGAGAAAAGACTCCAAGAATGCTTGAATCACCGCTCGATGTTGCTACGGTCGAATGAACCACCTTGATTTTATTTTGTTTTATGTCATATAGAGTAGAAGAGGGGTTCGACCTAGATGGAATTTTAGATGATGATGGCTACCGTAAATAAGGGAGTAGGAAGAAAAATGATTAATTCTCTTGAATGGATGAGAGGGTATTGTTTCTATAGAGAGAATAAAAACATTTCTCATTCTCTCTTTGAAAACTTCCCCTTTTAATTCCCAATTAACTCTAGATTTAATATATGGATGATTCCTTCCCATTCTTTGGCCGGCCATGCACAATCCATCCATGGACAAAGAAAGCAAAATCCATTAATTAATTAATTAATTATTATTATTTAATGATTGTTTATCTATAAACACACACATGCATATAAATACATACATGCATACATACATACATATACATAGATATGTGTATATATATATCTGTGTATGTGTATATCTTGATATGTTTGTATAACTTTTATATACACATCCAAATTATTAATTGCAGCCAGAAAATTTCAAGGAGCTACCCCACATACTAACAGTACCCAAACATCAAATATAATAATAACTAATATTTTTTAAATATTAATTAAGTTATAAAACTTTATAAACCATTTAAATCATGTGATTTGTTGGAGAATTCACAAATGTAGTTGTGAGATCCTATGAATTTATTCAGCGCTTAATATTAAACAATTCAATTAATAAATTTCATATTTCACATTTGTTGATGGTTTGATAGTTTGGATGAATTTATCGCTTATAGATATTTTTGGTAAACTTATGTTTTACATCACCTTAAGCGGTACCAATAGTGACAATAATTTACATGTCCTCTTCATCAACATATATTACTTTTGGATAAGAAAAGGCTGGTATTGGTCAAAAATCCAGTATTATCCATATTAAACTTGATCACTCAATAAATAAAGTCATTAGTTCAATAATAACATTTATTTGAACTATTCTCCTATGGGGAGAGGACTTTGAGTTAATTACAGTTGACCATGATACTAACCTCATACATTAAGCAGATGAATACACTACTGAGTAGTGCTTTAGTCCTAATGCTTCAATCCCAAGACCAACTATAGTAGTTCGACGGATGAATGCCTTAATTTAACTATAATCGAAGTGAAGTGTCCACTTTAAAGTTCCATGGTACTCTTAAGTTGAGGGAACTGTGTAATGTCGTCACATCGATATGTTTTATTTGACCTAGTTGCTATCAACTAATAAAAAACTTAGACGAGTTATTCCATACTTATCTAACAACTACGAGTACGTAACCCTTTAGTCCCCAATAGCCATGGGTGATCCAATGTAAACATTTCAAGAGCGTTACACACTCTAGTCTCAACTGATGAATCAATATTATTTCTCGAATCATCTTATAATGACTCATATTTTACATATCGGATGGTTTTTAAATTTTATTTTTAAATTTGTATTGATCGTATGACACTATAACTTTAGGAAATGTTGAGTTGTTACATTTTTAACATCGAGAAATTTTATCAAACGATTTTCCCCTAAAGGCATGTAACACCTATTACTTTTGATGGAGGTCGAATTAGATCCAAGACCACTTCCATTTGAAATAATAGTGATTTGGATTTTCTGCCTAGAATATATTATTGTTTGAAGTTTGGTTGTTTTCGGAGCAGTTTAATGGGTAATTAATGAGATTGGGGATAGACCCAATAACCCATTATGGGTTTGGGGGCTATCTCGGTTGAAATAAACATTCTCAAATCATTTCTAACATCTCCCAAATAAGTCTAAGCCTCTATGAACCCATTGTTCGCCCAAAACCTTCAATTTTCTCCTTCAAATCAACACTAAATCATGTATTAAGGTTAGATTAGCAAGTGGATCTTCAACTCTACAATTTAAGGAAGAAATTGGAGCTTGGCCGTTTGTTTTTAGATTAACCTCAATTTGCATGCAAAACATGGATTTTGGAAGATTTGGTGAGTGATTTGTCATCTTTCACCTTATTATATACGTATCGATATGTTTTGGTATGTTTTAAACTCATTTTTAAAGTCAAAACCATCTTTTGGTACCATTTTATAATAAATCCAGAAGTAAAACGAATTTAAAATGTTTTAAAGTGTTCTAATCATGTTTATTTGATGTATGGTTGCCTCATTGTGTGTTTACAAATTTTAGAGATACATTTTAGAATGATTTTTCATGATTTATAGTAAGTCTTTATGTTTGATTATTGAATGTTGATTATATGATGTATGTGTATATACTTGAATGGTTGAAAATGCTCATCGAAGCGAATTAGTGGTAGGAACCATGAAACTAGAATTCGATGGATAGGCTCAAGGATGTTAAGAGTCATATCAATGCATAAGGAATGCACAAGTGTCAAAGAAGGGGATGTAGCAGTAAAATTAGCTTGAAATTTGAAATTGGAATAATTATAGCATTTCTGTTCAGTAGTGCTTCGAGACATGCTCCTGTTCGGTGAAGGGTTAGTTCGGTTGTTGCTTCGGGCTAGCAAAGGAGGAAGACCGAATAGTAAACGTTGTTCAGTAGTGATACATAGGGGGATCGGACAAAGAATTCTGTCTGGTGGTTTTTTCGAGGGACGCTTCGAGGAAGGAAGAAGGGTGTTTCAGTCTAGTACATAGACAAGATCTTAGGTCGGTGTTTGGCATTGCGTCGGGCTAAGAAGGGAGATGTTTCAGGTTATGGGTCCTTGATAACTTGGAGGTTTCCAGTATGCTTATAAAGAAGGGATATGTGGGGATTCCCACGTGGATTTGTAACCGTGTCCGGATCTTTGCAATGGTAGATTATCCTAGAATTTCGTAATTATGGGTCTGATTCCTAGACTTTTGGAGTGGGATGGATTTGAGCAACTAATAATCCGAGATTTGATTGAGTTCCTGGTTTGCGATTATGCCATATGAGTTATTACATACCCAACGCATATGGATGATAGTGAGGATTTTTTGATGGAAATTATGTTTTCCATAGTTATTTATCACTCTAGAATGTCAAATAATGTAGGTATTTTTGACAGTATACCAAGGCATTAAATATTGTACGTCGATTGTAATACGTTTATATGGCAATGATAGTAGATTTACATATATCGATTGTTATGTGCTAACTCTTGGAATGTAGGGACATGTTAAGTATGGTTCTTCATACTCTATGCAGATATTTAATATATACGATTTTTATAGTATTTTTGATATGACGTATCGCTCAAGCCAAACTGTTCTTGGACTCGAGGTTTTATGCTTTGCTTCTTGTTATCTTGGATACTCTTAAATGAGTAGTTTGGGGATGGTAATGTATGGATAGTGCATGGAGTTATATAGTGTACGAACAAGAGGCTATACTTTCATACATCATACATTGGAGCTTACTATCGCTTGTGCTCTACTATGTAGTATTGCGGAACAATGTTAGTACTTTTATTGCTTTAGAGATAGTTATGGAGCTTATATTAGAGATTGCGATGTATAAACTCTATTATTTTTGCTTTGTGTGACTATGATGAACCGACATACTCTGATTATTTTGGTTCACTAAGTTATATTTTGTTTCACCGATTTTACATCTGTTTGATTATTATATTTTGCCTATGCACTACGAGATGTTATATAGGTTCTGTGTTTGGATTCCCTCTACTTTTAACTCTTGGCTATTGCCTTATATCAGTCGGGTACCATGTACGATGCACTTTATAGGTATATTGGAAACTAGATGTGTAGGGCAGTCGTAACACTTGGTATTAGAGCTTAGCTTTCGTAGATGACCTAATTTTCTACTTAGATCCATTAAAGATAAGAAAGGATCTATCGTCTTAGAATGGATTAAGTGATCTATGGGAGAGCGTGCATGTTATATTTTTGTTTTCAAAACTATATAGTAGTACAATAAAAGTCGCATTGCATTCACGTACACCACTTATTCCTTTTAGAGAGATGGACGTTCTTATTATAGTTTTTAAGAATGAGCTGCCTAATGATTAATGTTACTAGGAATTCCATTTTTGGACTTGACGAGGGGCTGCTAACCCCGACTTGCATAACATGTTCGCTGGATTGGAGTGAAACATGGTTTAAAATGCCAAAGTTTCTCCTAATGCTAGTGGTGCTCTAATGTAAGCACCAACCGCTAACTTTACCACAACGAACAAGGATTATTTTACACTGGGAAGCAAACCATTTCTTAGAACAAAATCAGCCATCGAAGTGCTGTATTGGTTAGACACCTGCAAATTCATCTTTCAGGATATAGAGTTGGAGAATGCGATGAAGAGGAAGATGACCTTTTATACAACTTTAGGGACGAGCTATGGTAGTAGAATACTATTATGATTACCACTCCTAGGGTTCAAATTGCTTGGGAGCATTTTATGGTGAGGTTTGAAGAGAAGTGCACACCGGTTGCTTAAAAGCTAATGCTCCTTTAGAAATTTGAAAATTTGAGGTCGGGGAGATGGCTATGTCAGAATATGGGTCGAGTTCGGTATGCTGTCGGGGTATGGCCTATCTTTCTTCCTTATTTTGCTCAAGAAGAACGAGAAGTTTATTATGGACTTAGACGACCACTTAGGAGAGAGTTGGTGAGACACATTGATGAGTCCTTTGAGAAGCTAGTGGAAAGGGCTCTTCTACACGAGAGTTTGTACTGAATTCTAGACCGGTTGTTGATTCCAAAGATGGGCCAAAGCCGCAAGCAGGCGGTGGAGGAGAGAAGAAGTGGAACAACAACAGTAATAAAAGGAAGTAGCTATAACAAGCGGAAGCCTACTTGCTATAATTGTGGGGAGAGGTGCCATTTTATAAAAGATTATAAGGCAGAAGGCAAGAAGTGCTATAGTTGTAATGCTCTATGGCATATCAAGTAGAATTGTCTTGTACCGCCGAGGAATAAGAAAATTGTGACTATTATGCTTTGAACGCTGTTCAAGCTTCATCGCGTGCTCCATCGGTGGGGTAGAAGGGGAAGAACGTCATTATATATGGTATGCTTTCTATTTGTAACACACCTGTATGTGGTTATTCGAGATCGGGGTTCATATTCCTTCATATCTAGTGATTTGAAGATAGATTAGGATTGAAACCGAAGATAATTGACCGACCTATGATTGTTATGAACCCTGTTGGAGGATCAATTAGCCTTTGCTTGGCTTGTTGAGAATAAGTCTTACCGAGCCACGGAAGTTTTTTTACTTGTAACATTCCTGTTTTAAAATCAAATTTTAATTGGAAATTAATTTAATTTTTGAATTGAATTATGGATTTATTTGAATTTTCCCAAACAAAATAAGATATTTGGTTGTTTGTTTAAATGTATATAAGGAGGTTTCATATAGAATATTGGTTTTGTAATTCAAAAGAAAAATATTTTAGAAATAAAATTGGATTTATTAACTTTATATTTCCAAAGAACTAATATATATGGACATATATAATTATTTAATAGTAATGAATAATTTGATTTCAAATCATTTGTTTAAAATTGTATAAGTACAAAATAAAATGTATCAATACAAAAATAGATAAGAATAAATAAAAACTTAAATATACACATCTTTTAGAAATTAATAAGAAAACGTATATATGTAAAATTGGTTTGTAAATTTGAAAAATAAGATTTTAAGAGTGTATAACATTTAAACCATAATAAATATAATTTGAAAATTATACATATGTAAATATAAGATTAACAAGGGTTTAAACCATAATTCCAAAGTTAATTAAAATATGGACTTAAACACAATTTTTAAACTTATTTAAATTAAGAGTTTAAACACAAATTTCCTTCATGTTAACAAATGTAAGGCAAGTAACCACAAAGATTAACAAGTGTAAATAAATCATCATGCAAATTTTATAAGTGGCAATTAATTGAATTAAGGATTAATAAAATTAAATAAAAGATTCTTTCATTCTTATTTTCTTTGATAACATTTAATAACAAAGAAATCTAGAAACAAAACAAAGTCGGTAAAACAAATTTGAAAATAGAAAACCAGATCAAAAGAAAATCAAAGCAAATCAGTTGCAACCTGTAAGTTCAAATCAGAGATCAAAACAAAATCAACGAAATCAACCTGGAAATCAAGTCAGGTTTCAAATCTTATAACCTAGATACTGAAGCCTGTAAAAGAATAATGCAAAACAATTCAAAACAAAGGCAAAGATCATCTCAGATCAAAGGACTTAAAATCAAAATGCAACCACAAATTGAAGCAAAGATCTGAAGCAATTGAAAACAAAAATCAAAGCAAGCAAACTCAAAAAAAAAGTGGAACCAGAGCAGTTTGAAAGGCAAAGATTCCAGTTCAAAAGCAACAGAATCAAAAGCTTGAGATCAACAAAAAACAACTTCAAGCATTCAAGTTTCAAATTTCATCCTGGGAACAAGAATCAAATATCATGAACAAAATCAAAGTAAAACAAATTTCCAGGAGTTTAAAACCTGTTTCTCTGTCTTCAGTTTTCTCAGGTGAGCAAACTCCCTTATTTTTGTTGTATTCTTTGATATGGTAATGAATGCTTAAAGTATGATCTGGGCTATTTTTTTCAAGTGGAATTATGTTTTTATAAACATATAAGTATGTATATATGCTTTTGCATGTCTGGGTTACAGACAAACATTCTTGTTCCAGGTTTATAGAGTAAACCTATTTCAAAAATCCAAATTTCTCTCTTTGATTTTCTTTAAGGATTAGAATCTAAACAAAGATTTTTTTTTTAAATGTTTTGAGTTTTAAAAATAAATTGGAGCAAAAAAAAATTGAAGCTTGCTCTAGAAAATGTGAAATTACAGGCAAAACTAAAACCTGTTGGAAGATTGATTATCATAATCTTTGATTTCAGTTATATCAATCGAAATGTTTTAGATAATAATGATTTTTAAAGCGAAGATCAAAATTTTTAAACTCGAAATAACTGAGAATTTGTGAATTGAATGATTTTGGGTTTTGGGGCAATTTCAAGTGATCGGGGTTATGATAAATCTCCTGATTGTGCTTGGAGCTTGATGAATGGTCAGAGATCAGTAGAAAATTGTTGATTGAATTTTTAAATCACCATGGATGGCGAACGATATCAGATTAGGGTTTACACTCATGTTTCTATAATGATCAGAAATCGACCCATTGCATCGATTTTGCTGCATCGAACTGGACCGGGACATTTAGTGCCGGTGCGTGGTCGATAGGGGAAGCTCGTGACGGGAAGCACGTGACCTCTGGTGGCTTATGGAGTCGGAGCGAGGTGATTTAAGTTGATTGAAGTTGTTCTAGTTTTGGGTTGAACAACTCAAATTCATGTTCACCATAGTCGCGTTGATCTGGAGGGTCGGGTGGGTTAAGTGGATGGTCAGTAACCTAGGAAGGTCGGCGAAGTTGACCGGAGCTTGTCAGAGCTCTGGTGCATGTGCACACCACTTGGTTGGTGTAAGTGAAAAAAAATTGAGGAAGATGGATATGACTCGAAGAAACTCTCGCGAGAATCGTGTGGCAGCTTGAAGTTAGGCTCGAGTAAATGTTTCATTGCGTAAGGTTAACAAATTGAAAGATTATTAAGTTGAAAATTAAGCAGGCGCATGGGTCTATTTTTTTTTAAAACTCAAAGTAGATGGCGGAATGGCTTGTGGAACCTTCGGGTTTGACTCGAGGAGGTTTAAAAACAGTTTTCAAGTTTTAAAATAAATTCAGTTTTGAACATATTTTAAATTATTCTTTAAAGATAATTGTTTTATTTAAATGGATTAGCAATGGTTTAAGTTAATTATTTTGAAAGTAATTAAATTTTAATTTAATTAATTTGTGATATTATTTAGTAATTAATTATTTTAAATGAATAATGAAATTAATTAAGATAAAATGATTTTTAAATATGTTAATGATGGTTAAGTATAATTACGTGATTTAACTAATAAAAGGGTATTAAAGATAATTACTTTATGTAATTACATTTAAGGATGATTAATTAAGCAAAGTTTAATTAATGAGAAGTAATTAAAGGAAGTTAATTGCTTAAAGATAATTACTTCATTAAAAGTAATTAATTAATGATTAAGCATGGATTAATCAAGTGATTAACATTGATTTAAGATTAGGGATAGTCACTTATCGTAACTAATTAAGGATAATTAGTTTAATGGTAATTAATTAATTAAGGGTTAATTAATTAATTAAAGATAATTAATTAAATGGTGAATTAAATAATTAAAGGTTAATTATTTAATAATTAAAGGTTGATTAATTATAGTTAAAGGTTAATTAATTTATTATTAATGGTTAATTAATAAATGATTAAAGAATAATTAATCAAAATGATTTGTAATTTATTAATTAACCAGGATTAGTAATTCATAAGTAATTAATCTGATTTGAATTAATCAGACAATTAATTGATCTTACTTATGAATGTTTGGATTGAATTGGATGATTTGAATTATGTGATATCCCTGATATATGATGTTCTGTGATATGATTAAGCTGTGAAATGTAACTTATTATATGTGACGAATGTAATTTATTTACCTGTGATGTACCCATGTTATTTATCTGTGATCTGTAAATAAAGATAAGCGTTATAGTTTATACCGCTTATCAAATATATTGCTATATTTGAATCTATGGTAATTAATGATGTTGCACTTTTATTGTGTAAAACCCATGGACTACACCAAACACACAAATATGGATTGCACGAGGAAATTGGTTAAGTCGCGGATTTTTCCTTAAATCCAAATGGGTTTGGAAATGGATTGGGTTTAAAGTGAAAAGCTTTTGAAAAGGAATTTCAAAGACAAAAGTTATTTTTGAATAACTTGATTTAGTTTTGAAATTTCATTTAAATTTAAATTCAAAAATTTGAAATTGAATTCTATGTTGAGAAATTATGATTTAAAAAGGTTATACAAGTTTATATGGATTTTAAACCATTTTTAAGGTGTTGTTTTGGGAATTTGAATTTAACCCAAAGATTTTAACTTGTATAAATGAAATCGGATTTTTTTGAAATGAAAACTATTTGTTTTCAAATAATAAAAGCTTTCATATAAGAAATGAATTTCCAATTTGTGTTAAAGGGGTTTCAAGTTTGAAATGAAAATGGTCTCCAAGTTATGAATAAATCTCTGGAAACGGTTTGGAATCTATAAGTTAAATCTTTGATTTAAAGATTGAATGAGTTAATCAAATTGAAATGGAAATTGTTTCGAAATCCTTGAGTGGATCTTTGTGAAACTGGGTGAACTTTGTGAAATGAATCTTTTTTGTTTAAAGATTTGAAATGGTAATTTGTTTAAACCTTTTGAAAAAAAGTTTTGGGTTTTTAAATGTTGTGACTTTACTTAAATCCTATATCCATATGTTTTTTTAATACTGCGCTCACTATTCGGTTTAGCCGGGAGAGGACCTTGTGTCATATAACCCATTTCAAATAGTGGGACGACGTTATATATCGCAATTGAAGACCAGTGGTGAAGACCGGGTGTCTTCGAGAACGATAGGATACCCCGTCGAATGACTCTGCACTGAGTTGCTCCAGTATAGAGATCTCCATATGTGATGGGGAGTCCGATCGGGATAGTGGATACCCGGATTGCAAGGGCTTCTTTCTTTATTGGACGAAGTGCCTTCTGCTCCGTTCAAACCTAGAACGGACTTGTATGGTTGTATGTCTGACATTACACTTTGAGATATAAAAAAGATTTCTTTCAAATTATGACGACCCGGAATTTCTAACAATTTAAATTTGAATAATTAATTAATTTAAAAAAATTAAAAGTTAATTTTAACCTGAATTTAAGATATCGATATTTATTTGATAATTAAATCATTGAATTATATAGTTTAAATATTGAATTTAATAATTGAAATTGGGTAAATTGTTGAATCTGAAATTTTTAAGCCTGTTTAAAATAGTTTGAAGGCTTATAAAATTTATAGTGATAATACTAGAGATAATAGGATGATTTGAATTTAATTTAAGGGTAATTTGTTCAATTTTAATAATATATCGTTTAAATTGGAATTTAAAAATAGCTTTCCGAGGCGCAGTCTCGGAATTCGACGAAACTAGTTCCATTGGATCGGTAATAGTTAGTTATTATCGGATTTCAATTTTTGTAGCGATCGGAGTTGTTGTAACGACCCATAATTTTATTAATTAAAATTTGAATATTTAATTAATTTTAAATATTAATGAGTGAAATTTATAAGTCGAATAAATTTTAATTCGAATAATTGGATTTAATTGAATAATTAAATCGATAATTTAATATGTTAAATTATGGAAATAATTGAAAATTGGGTTAAATATGATTAAAAATGATTTGTAAAATTTTATTATATCATATTGAAGTTAGAACGATATTTTAGAACTTTTAAAATCGAATTAGGAGTTAATTTGTGAAAATTGAATATTTTAATATTTAGTCGACTAGTGAAATTAGTCAATTTTTGAACAGTCTCAGAATTGGACGAAACTAGTTCCATTGGATCCGTAATAGTTAGTTATACCGGATTTTAATTTTTGTAGCAATCGGAGTTATCGTTTGATCGTGGCAGCTCGAAACGCATTGAAATTGTTTTAATATTAAATTGGCGAGTTAAAATAGCCATTTTTAAAAAAGTCTCGGATTTCGACGAAACTAGTTTCATCGGATCCATAATGTGATATTATTGTAAGGTTTCAAATTTCGTGTCAATTGGATTTACCGTTTGTCCGGTACAAATTAAAACGCCTAGAAAATCGTTTAAATCGGTTTAATTCAAATTGAACGTTTATTGCCATAACTCGCACAGATGACCGAATTAGCTTCCGAAACATGTTCCATTGTGTTCGGAACGCGGGGTAAACCTTACAAACGCCAACCGGCACGCTTCGTTTGGAGTTCGGAAAATCCGGGATGAATAGTGTTTTGGAATTTTTCTACATAAGCCCTTGTTTTCTTCATTTTGCAAAGAGAAACAAAACCCTAAACCTAATTTTCTGCAGCCGCCGCTCCATATAATTTTAATGGCCAAAATTTTCTTTCTTTCTTCTCTTAATCTCTTCCAATCCATCAACAATTAGAGAAAGTGTTCAACATGAAACTTGAAGAGCATGAAGAGAGCTTCGAATCCATACGGTGATGATCGTGTTTGGAGCGACGTGGAGGGAGATACAGGGGGCCGTCGGCCTTGGGTTGCGCACGAATTTCGTGATGATGCAGGTGGCCGAGTTGCAAGTGTTGGTGGCCGAAGGTTGAGCATGTTGGGGGCTTCGTAATGGCGCTATGTGATCGTGTTCAAGTTGCTTGTGGTGATCGAAAAATCAAAACCTAATTTGAAGCTATGGGTTCTTTTGTACGTGTTCTTTACTGGAGATGGACGTGAGTTTGGAGAGGAAGGTGATGGTCGGCCAAGATTTCAGGAAGCATGATCTAGTGGTTGTGATTTGAGCAAGGTTAAAAAAATTAAAATAAAGTTGTAAATTTAGTTATATAAAATCGTGCAATCTTTGAAAAATCATAACTTTTTCATACGAGGTTGAAAACGCGCGAAACCAGTTGCGTTGGAATCGTATGGACGAGCACTACGCTATGGAATTGGATTGGAGTCGTTTGGAATTAGTGAGAATTTCGGGTAAAATTAAACGTCCGTTTAATTTTATTCGAAATAAATCGCTAAAACGAAATTGAAATCAAGGTGAGGACTTCTCACTCAATCGAATCAGTTTCGATTTTATTTTAAATAGTTAGATTTAAAATATTTAAATGCATGTTTGAATGATGATTGTTATCTATTGATTGTTAAAATAGACGTTATGCGCCGTTAGTAAGCGGATGTTATTTATTAAAAACATATACCGCGAATATTTCATAAACAGTGAAATTGGTATTATATATAATAGCAATATATATATATTGGCATATGTATATATTGCAGTTGATTGATTTCCCGCATTATATAGCGGATGAGACCCTATTGCGCCGTCTATTAAGTGGATAATATTTTAAATCCCATATACCGCGATAATTTCGTACTGGAGCGAAATTGGTATTGTGCTAATGTTTGTGGATGCAGGAAAACAGGTTGGAGGGATCCAATTGGATTCCTCAACAGTATTTTTTTGATTTCAGATATTTTGATATTTGATTGATTATCATATCGATATATGATACCGTTGTTGTCCTGATTGACTATTTGGTGTGTAGCATCATTGGACCAAATTTTGGAATTTAAAAATGATTTTTAAAAGTGATTTTTGAAAATATACTATATGTTTGGAATTGATTCATTTTAAATAAATAAACGATATAATTTTAATGTTATAAAAATTATGGATTTTTGATAAGTATGGTTAAAAGTTGATTTTTGAAAATATAGATTAATGATTTTATAAAATAGTTTAAATTGGGATTTTTGAGTTTATTATAAAAAGTTTAAAAATAGGATTTATAAAACTTAACTATTTTATAAATCAAAATGATGAAATTATAAAGGACTTTGAAGACGTTTTGAAATAATAATATAAATTGATATTTATAAATTAAAATATTTGAATTATAAAACGAGTTTTATAAGTGTTAGAATGAATTGTGAATGAACTTCAAAAAAATGAATGAAATTTATAAGATTATAAACAGTGAAGTTATAAATGGAATTTTATAAGCAATAGGTTTATAAAATTTGTAAAGGTTATTAAAGAAAGGATTTTCGATAAATAGATGAATCTTATAAGTTATAAGATTTATAATTATGAAGTTTAAAAGAACGATTTTGTAAAATAATCGTTTTATAAGCATTTGACTTATAATATGAATTTCTAGTATATCATTGATATATGAATTGAGATAGGTTAATAAAGGAATTTATAAAAGGAAGTTGTTATAAAATAAATAGAAATGGAATTTATAAACGTTGTTTTATAAATTCGCAACGACTTATTTTGATAGGTTAATTTTTATAACTTATTAATGGAGTTATATTCACGTTTTAGACAGTGAATAATCCTTTAAAATGAAATGAATAGAAATGATGAAATTGGTTAACAAGTATATTCACGTTTTTGAATAGTGAATAATATGTTAAAGAAAATGTTTAGAAGGTGATATTTTGAATTGAATTAAAACGATCTAACGATGTTTTAAAATATGTTGACATTCGAAACCATAGATTTCAACATTCATTGTTGAAATAGACGTTTTCGAGAAATAGAAGGAAATGGCGGACTATAACACTGTTGTTATAGTAAATGATTTCCGAAAGGAAATGTTTTGTATAGTATTGGGATTTATATATCTATTTTAATTTCGAATCCCTATACTAGTGATTTTGGGTTGTCGTAACGATGTTTTACGTAACATTCGTTTTGGCCCAAATAAATATGTTTAAGAGAATGATTTCCTTAAAGAATGAAATATATACTTAATTTCGATTGAAGTATATTGAATATTTTCCAAGTGTTGAAAATAAATAAAATTTGTGAATTACTTATGAATAAATAAGTATGGAAATGTTCTCCAATATAAAGTGAATATTTTGAGAATTTATCTTTTTGAAGATAAATTGAAATGAATAATTGAAAACGTATATGCATGGATATTGTGAAATATAAATTCACTATGGAATTTATGAATGAAAAGGGAAGTTGTTTAAAGATAAATATTGATTTATTTTTGAAGTGTGAAATTTTTTTTATCTTGTAAAGATATGAATTTTGGGAAATAAATAATTTGGAAAATTATTTGGAATATGGTGATGTTGTGCATATCCATTGATAGTTCAGTAACCGACTATCAATATTTACCTTCGAAAGGTATTTGTTGTGATTTGCTGAATTTGAATGCTACACTTATTTTTAAATTATTGCGCTCGTTATTCGGATTACCCATTCTGCATAGTGATACGACGTAATGGATAACATTGAAGATCGGTGTTGAAGACCCGGTATTTGCGAGAGCGATAGGATGACCTGTCGATTGACTCTGCACCGAGTTGCTCCGGCATAGAGTTCTCCATATGTGATGGGGAATCCGATCAGGATTGTGGATATCCGGATTGCAAGGACTTCTTTGTAAGTGCCTTCTGTTTTGTTCGATCCCGGAACAGACTTGTATGGATTGTATGTCTGACATTACAAATTGAGATATAAAGCAGATTTCTTTCAAATATATTTCTGTTGGTGGCGGAGAATTTATTCTTTTAGCTTAACACCCTTCTCTGAGACGTACGAGCTCAGAGGTTATGTAGTTGAATGTTATCAGCGATATATTCCCAATTTGGTAATGTGACATGCTGAGTGTTGCTGTGAAATGATCATTGTGTTGATCATTTGTGATAGGATCATTTGTTTGATCGTCTATCTTGGTGATCATTTCTATGATCATTTGTTGACCCAAAGCATGGCTTTTGTATAAAGTTTGTTTTTGTGGACGTGACTTCGTCGAGCCTCATACCCCGGAATGGTCAAAACAGGAAAGATGCGGCAAGGTTATGAGGGGTAGCTCCCTTTAGGGTATGTGCATTTCCTTCTGGAAAGGGTGGTATCATGGTACGGAGCCCAGATACTTACTCATGGTGAAACACTTTATTTATGATTGTGTGATGTTGATGACGAGCGCTCGGATAAAGGTCCAATCGGACCGGGGGATGACATACTCGTGTCAGTTGTTACCCAGTTAGGGGTAACCCGGCCTTGTGTTGGCAGAGATCCGGTTTGGTTCTCGGGGATGTCCTTCCAGAGGCATTCTCATGTGGCAATGGGAAGTTCCTTGGCCTGATCATTCGTTGGAAATCCAAAGAAACAATACGAGACTTGTACGGTTTTAGTTGTATAACCTGCTATGGAATGTGGCGGTAACCTGCTATTGAACATAGTTAGCTATAGTAGGCATAGTTCGAAATGTCTATGTTGGCTAAGATTTATATCTTTACTTTCGAAATGATTTTTACTACACTATGCACTAGTAATAATATCAAATGTTCTTTTTAATGCGTATCAAGCATCTTTGACTATCATAAGGAGAAATCTCCTCCGATTCTGCGTTTGCATTGTGTGTGTATGCGGGAGGCCTTATGGTAGTCTCATTTTGTTTAGTTACATTGCTAAATGAGAGTGTTTTAGTTAGGGTTTTATTTTGTCTACATATTTGTTTACAACAATTTTTATTTTTTTTCTTTCTTTGTTACTTTGTTTTCTTGTTTATTTTGTTAAGTGAAAATGTTTGCTTTAACATTTAATTCATCATATATTTTATTTTATTTTATTTTTATAACTTTTCAATTTAAATTTCAAAAAGTTCAAATACATTACCAAATTTTAAATTCAAAAATTTCCGGGATGTTACAATATCTCCTCCTTAAGAAAATTTCGTCCTCGAAATTGAAAGAGAGAGAAACGCAAACAAAGAATAGACGAATCTATAAATAAGGAAATGACTTACAGATTAAATCGATATGTCAATTTTGCATTTGGGATATGATTTCTTCATATTATCTTCGGTCTCCCAAGTACATTCCTTTGGATCGCCACTCCATTGAACTTTGACCAATTTCACAATTTTGTTCCTCAATCGCTTCTCATCACGATCTACAATTTTTATCGGTTCCCTTCTAACTGCCAAGTTGGGAGTGATTTCGAGATCCTGCTGAGCAGCTTCTTCAATAATATCATCTGGATCGTGCACAAATTTATTCAAAACTTCCCGAAACACATGAGTCATAAGATCTACGAAGTATGATGGAGCATTGGTTAGCCCGAAAGGCATAACTAACCATTCATAGAACATATCAGGACCTCTGAAAGCGGTCAGATGTACACAATCTTCGGCGATTCGTAATTGATGGAATCCCTGAGCTAGATCCAACTTTGAAAAGAAACGAGCGCCGTGCAACTGATCAAATAAATCATCAATTCTGGGCAATGGAAATTTATTTTTGAGAGTTTGTTTATTTAGATCGCGGTAATCTACACACAATCTTAAAGTATCCTCTGTCATTGACCCTGGCAGCTCAAAACGCTTAGAACTATTTTAATCGATTTAATTTAACTTTGATCGTTTTCTTCCGTAACTCACACATATGATCGAATTAGATTCCAAAACACATTCCATTGTGTTCGGAACGCGGGTGAAACCTTATAAACGTCTGTCGGCATATCTAATTCGGGGTTCGGGATTTCGCATTATAAAACGCGGGATATTTTCGATATTTAATTATATTAGCCAGACGTGCAAGAGAAGCTTGTTGCGTGCAAAAGAACTGCAACTACCTCCTCTACAGATACCTCCATATGAATATACCTTCGGTTGTTTCTTTTCCCCATTATTCGAACCTATAAAAAAAATGAAATCGAAATCGAAATCGAAGAAGGCCGAAGCCGCGTTTGAATCGTGGCAACTTTGAGGAGCCATGAAATCGAGTTCGACTCGAGTGTGGGATTTAGGGCTTGCATTTCAAGAAGTTGCGCCTTCGAGTGCGCGCGTGGGGGTGAAAGAGGGATGCTGACATCGTCGTGGTCGGCTTGGGGTTCACGTCGCGGTGGCAGGAGATGGTGAGCGAATTAGGGTTTCGCGAGTACTTTCGAGGCAGTGTCGTGTTGAAGGCGGTGGCTCGGCGATTTGAAGCTCGCGTATTAGGGCCACGTCGTATCCTTGGGTTTCACGCAGTGACTTTGTGGTTTCGGTGGCTACTGCGTGGACGAACGATGGCCTCGTGATGCGGCAGGTTGCTTGTGATTCGAGGAGACAGTAGGTATAACTTTTATTTTTCTTATTTATTTATTTATCTAATTTATATATGTTTATAGAAGAAAAAAATATGTAGCATCAAGAATATTAAGAAGATTTACTAGTTAGGATTAAATTCTAAGTTAATCAAATTTATTGACAATTGATAGTTCAATTTGTTTGAATATAAATAAACTGTATAAATATTTATACAAGGTCAAAACGTGGATAAACCAAGTCGAGAATGAAGTGGATTGCAAATTCAGGAATCAAAGGTGAGTAAATCTCACACCGTTGGATTTTTATTTAAATTTAAATGGTTAAATTTAAATAATTTGTTGGATGCATAAATGGATTGGGTGTGCTACTAATGATGATGTGACTTTGTTTTGGTTGGATCTTGAATTATTTAAATTTAAATCATTTAGATATAAAGTTATAAATAAGAAAATGTTTTCATTATAACGTTGTTAAGGGCTTAATGATTTATGATTCATCGAATTAATAGAGTAAATAAAATGGATAATTAATTAATTCAATTAATTAATGATTTGGGTTGATTAATTTAGTAATTAAGGGTTGAATTAATTAATGAAGGTTTAAGCTCATTTGCTAAGTTTAATTAATGTAGAATAATCAATGAATGGCTTGATGGGTTATTACTTAATGTAATTAATAAAATATAATCATTTGTGCAATGAATCAAGAGGTTAATTAAGGTAACTAATTAAGAAATAATTTATTTATTAAATAAAATGAATACAAAGTTGGATAATGACAGGACGAGATTAACCAAGAGTGATTAATATGGGTGGTTAATTAATGGTTAATTATTTAATGTAATTAAATTAGATTAGGACAAACTAGAATGTAAATGAGAAATTATTAATTGATATAATCAATGATCAATGATGTAAATAATGGTTGATTAATTTAGATAAATTAAACAATAATAAGTGATGCACGAGGAATAAATTAATAAGGGATTAAGGATTAATGTAATTCATGAAGTAATTAACATTACTTAATGATCTTGATTGAGACTAATTAATATTATGAAGTTAATTTAAGATACTTGCTTGAACGTAATTGAAATAATTAATCCAAAGTGATTAATTAAGATGAATAGTGAAGGGTTGACTAATTAATTGATTCGGAATTAATTAGTATTGAATGAAGAAATCTAAATGAATGTGGTTTGGAATTACTGAAAATTAATTTGTATGTGATTACGCATTGCTTATGGATGACTGAATGGTATTCGATGCTTTGAGATGAGTTGATATCTCTGATATGAAATGTTGTGTGTTTCATTTGGATAGTTTGGGTTAGGATGACATGGCTTTTGAGGATACCGGGACCGGGTATTAGGAAATACCCGAAACCACTTTGGATTAAAAATAAATTGATGTATGGAATCAATAGAATGGAATGTAATGATTTAAGTGAATTGGATTATTTTATCTAAGTTTGGTACTTAGAAATTTATATGTGAAATAATCATTGTCTATAGCAAATTGTGAATTGGTTAAACTAATATAAGTTACCCCGGGTTTATATAAGTTGTTTGTTTGGTACTCCATGTTAGATGGGTTTACTCACGCTGGTTTCCAGCCTGACCCGGGTGTTACTTTGGTGTAATGCTCGGGTCAGACCGAGTATTACAGATTTTCAGGTTAGGACATTCTAGAGCTCAGAAGACGAGCTGGATGGCAATAACGTATGGAGTATTTTCCGCTGTATTTATATTATTGATAATCTGAGACATGGTAATTGTAAATATTCAGTGACTGTATATACTGTGAAACTCTGATGTATATTAAATGTAATCGACAGATATAGTATTCTTTTGTAAGTTATTATTATTTATTATTATATTTTATCCGCTGCGAATGTGAGATGTTGTTGATTTTGTTCTTCTTCTTCTATCTCTTTCTTCTTTTTCATAACTATCTGGAATTTTCGAGATCGAAAATTTCGGGTCGTTACATTTGGCATCAGAGCTGAAAGGTTAAGCGAGAACCTTGGCTCTGGTGGGGATTACTCATTAAATAGAGTCCGAAGAACTCTAGAATGAGTTGAGTGTATATATATATGAGCGCGTACTTGTTATTTTCTTATATAAAGGTTTTAAATGATTTTATATAAAAATATATTTTGATATATAAAGGAATATTTCATTCTAATAAATATTAAGGCGATTGGTTGTTAAATTATTGAAATTAAAATTTAGAAATAATATAATACAACCAAACTGAAATTTAATAAAGATAAGTTTGAAATGGATTCAAACTGAAACTGAAGTTTAGAATTGGAATTAAATTAAGTAGGAACAAAAATACAACTAAATTAAAATTTAAGTGATTGAAAATGAAATTCTAAATCTAATCCCAGAATTTGGAAATTTGGGTTCAAAGTAGTGAGAAATAATAAATAAGTATTATTTGGATAACTGGGACTTGTTGCAAACAATGGGTTGTTTGAAATTTGATTTGAACTAAAACCCAATAGTGGTTTAAAATTTTAAGGATGACCTCGTGTGGAAAGGGAATATACATTAATCAAAAATAGTTTGAATAAACTATAAATGTTGAGTTTGAAATTTGGAATGGGATGAGATACCCAAGTGATAAGTTTTTTTAAGTGGGAAGATTATTATTGTGAAATTTAAGGATTAATTAACTTGGGAGAAGTTAAATAAATTTGGATAAACAACCAGAATTAGAAATTTCAAGATGAAATTGGAATTTAACATGGAAAGTTAAATGGTTGATTTGACTCGAGAATTTGTGTGATCTCAAACGGGTTTGAGATTTAAAAATCTAAAATGGATGGACGTTTTAAAATAATTGGATGATATCATCCTATTGTTAATAAAAATCTTTAAATTGAGAATGGTATTGTACAGATAAAATCCAAAGATAATTTGAATAATTAAATTGTAAATTAAACTTGTTTAAGAACTGGCTTCAAACTGGAAGATAAAATTGAATAATAAATTAAATTTTGAAAACAAATAAAATTTGTATTGAGCTCTTATTTGAATCTGAAAAATATAAGTAGAGATAAATTAAAATGAAGAATTGGACTCAGAAATTTAAGATTGTTTAAAACTTTAAATAAAAGTTAATTTGGTTTAAAAAGTTAAATCAACCTTTGATAATTTAACTCGAATTTATATAATTCAAGGTAGTTTAAAATTCAAGATTGAAATTGATTTAGTTCAAAATTTAATTTGGTTTGAAGTAATTGGATTGGTGATTGAAAATGTATAAGTTCAAAAATTTTAAACGTGAAATTGGATTGGATTAAATTGAAGTGATTTGGATTCTGAAATTAAATTGATAATAATTCAAATTGATTGGAATAATATGAACTTATAATTAAAATTGAACAGGATTAAAATCAGCTAGAATTTGATTTAAATTTGGGAAGGAATCAAGATTGATTCAACTTGAATTGGGAATTAATCAAGTCCAATGAATTTGGAGTTATTTGAATTGGAATTGGGTCAATTTAAATGGAGGTTTAAATTGAATTGTTGGGGAAGTGAACAGTTGGCTCTTGACTATTTTCAACATAAATTGTTCTGATATAAACTTATTTTTCTATGCTATTTAATATATACAACCGTTCTTTCTTAAAGCCAAATTATTTTATATACTTGTTTTACGATTATTTTTGAAGCTATTTAACCATTTTTTTTCCAACTATTTTCTAAACTAATTACTATTTTTCAACTATGTTACAAATTAATTACTATTTTACAACTATTTTACGATTATCTAAAATTTCTGAAACTATTCAACTATTTTCAACTATTCTACGGTTAGTTAACTATTTTCGAACTATTTTACAAAACTAGTAATTATTTTCCAACTACTTATTTGTTTTTAAATTTTTCAAGCTATTTTACAAAACTAGTAATTATTTTCCAACTACTTATTTGTTTTTAAATTTTTCAAGCTATTTTCTAAATAAACTGGTCGGAGTTCAAACTGTTATGGATTTAATACCCAACTGAGATAGGAATTGAAGTAATAATCCAAATGGGGATTAATGTAAAGGTGGATAAGTGAATGGAAAAGAAATTGATATTGAAAAGATAATCAAATTGGAATATTTGATTTTGAATAAACAAGGTTATATATCTTTGTTTTATTTAAGATGAAACCCCTTTGTTGAATCTATTGTTGGAAGAAAAAGGATTTTGGAAGTGTTTGAAGTATAAAAGGAGTTTTATACAAATTTATAGTGGTCCAAGTCTTGAAATTTATATATATCGGTATATATATAAAGGATCTTATGAGGATTTTGGAAAGGGTTTTGGGAACCTTTGGATTTGGAAAGGCTTTTGATTTTTGGGTAAAATCAATATATGGGATTTGGAAAGCCTATTTTGAGAATTATCGATTTGGGATAATCGATTTTGTGTAAAGGAGCTTTGTATAATATCATACTAGGTGTATGATTTGAAAGATACTATATGTGTATAGTATAAAGTGTTTTGATGATGGCTCTGGGGAAAAAAGCGCTTCCTTGAAATGAACTTCTCAGGAGTGCCATAGGGTGGTGCTGCCTTGAGCCCCAAGGGGGGTTTCTAAAGTTGATCCTGTGAGGAGTATGGACAAAACTAGTTCCTGGGGATTATGAATAGTGTATACCATAGTGGAAGTCGTGTGTGCCGCAGAGAGCCAAAAGTCTGCGTTTGATTTTATATCGGTCGACTGCGACCTATGGTATAACATAGAGAAAGTCGTGTGTGCCGCTGAGAGCCAACGGTCTGCGTTTGATTTTATATCGACAGACTGTGACCTATGTAGGAGTGGAGAAGTTTCATTTCGATAGCGAAAATCAGAGGCCCCGAAGTGTCTGCAGTTACATGGACTTTTGCTGTGACAACAACGTAACCCTGGACGTAACTGTGATATGTTGTGTGAGATCCATGGCGTAATCGAGAGGCTGTGGAGAGCCTACAGTTACATGGACTTTTGCTGCGACTACAACGTAACCCTGGTATGTAACTGTGACCATGGATGGGGGTGATGATTTCCAGAGCATTCTCAACAAAGATATTTCCTTTATTTTCAAAACTGTTTTCTACATTTCCAATAATAAAAAACTGTTTTCTATATTTCGATAAAATTATTTTCCAAGCATTTTCACTGGGTGTTGGAAACGGGTTTACCAAGTACTTATAGAATTTCAGTCCTACGCCTGATCAACGTAAGACTAAAATTTTGTGAGAACAATGATGGACTGGTTGAGACATCGAGTTATAAAGAGTTAGAAAAAGTATTTTCATAAAGAGTTATTTTAATAGTAGTATGTGACTTTAAAAGCTTTTCTAAAATTTTGAAATAAAGGTGTTGGAATTTTGGGAAAATAAAAAGGAAATCCAAACTAGAATTTCAATGAAGTGATTTGTAATTAAAATCGAATATTGATTTAGAAATTGGAAATAAGCTAATTGGTTAAATAATTGTGTGATTAAGTATGTTAATAAAATTTGACTTTGGTAAATAAATGGATTGTAAGTTAATAATGGAATTTGGAAGTGAATTCGAATTGTTAATAGAATTCAACTTGGATTTGATAACGAATTAAATAAGAAGAGATGTTGTAAAAATAAAAATAAAATAGAATGGGATCGAAGTAGTGATGGAATGAATTGCAAATAAAATCCAAGTGTGATTTGAATAATATGTAATGAAATTTGCAAGTAAATTGGATATAAGAGAAGAGATTATAATAGAAATGGTTTGAGTTGCAAAACAAAACCCATGTGGATAGAAATAAATTGAGAATGGACTTATATTAATAAAATAAATTCGATAACGAATTAAGTAAGCAAATTAAAAATTTTAAAACGGGTTAATTGGGTTGAATGATAAATGGATGAAGTCTGATTGAATAAAAACTAAATCAAAAGTTGTGATTGGTATTGGATTATCAGACCGAACTTAAATTTGGTGGTATATTAATTTGAAGTTTAAATGAGTTTAGTATGTGGTTGGATATTATTTTGATAAATTGAGAAGATGAATTAAAATTAAAATTTAAATGGATGGGCTTACTGAATTTAATGGAAGTAAACTTAAGTTTGATGTTGGAATAAATCAAAGTAAATTAATTTAAGTTTAAAATTTATGGAAGCTTGGCATTGAATAAGAGTGAAAGCCCATTAAATAAAAAATTGGATTGAATCAATTTGGAAATGGTTATTAATTTATAAGCATTGAATGTGCCAAGCTTAACAAATTGTTTTGAATGGAACAATTGCGGAAATGAAATGAAATGCAATAAATGGTTGGTGAATAAATTAAAAATGAAGTGGAATTAATTACAGGATGGGTTGATGAGTAATTTGAAGTAGTTATAAACTAAATAAATACTCTATTAAGCGAATATTGACGAATTGGTATAGAATGAATCGTCGTGTGGCGTAAATAAAAAGTAATTAAATGCTATGAGTTAATAAAGATTAAATAAAATTTATTTTGAATCAATTAAAGTGAATATGAGCTTGTTTGGATTAAAAATCAATGGAATGTAAGCAATTGAGTTGTAAGCCATTAAAATTGGATGGAATGGCATATAATTTGGTCGAAAACAAATTGAATAAGCTTTAAAATCATATGAATTGCTTATGGGAAGCGTTTGGCACTTGTTGTGTATGTAATACATGTGTTTAGCTATTGAAAGTAAGTGATATGTTAATAAATTTTCTATATATGGCACTTACATATTTAAATTGAGTAAGTACAGGTACCTGATGGCCGTTTGGTTGGTTTGGATTGCACTAATTGCTTAAAAAAATAAGCCACATGCTTAAAATGCTAAATAAGGTACGCCTACGCAATAAAAATAGGAAATATGAACTGTTTTTGCTTTTTCCGACCATGTGGGTCGATGTATATATATTTATATCTTTTGTCAAATTGCAAAAGCTCCTCCGTACAAGGGAGACTCTGCCGAAAATTTTCGAAAATTTTGGGAGTTAGAAATTTTTGAAAATAAAATGAAATTGGTTAGTGACAAAACGATTAGGAATTGGAAACTTAAAGTAAACTGGTAAATGAAACTAATATGAATCAGTTTAAATGAAAGATAAAACTCAATATTAGAAATCAGAAATAAATTGAATTCATATGAAACGGTGAAAACTAATTTGATTAGAAGTGGGTATGAAACTTATGAAGGAGAATGTATAACAGTAATTTGGAAAATTTTGATTGGATATTGTTGTTAAGTAAGTTATGCAGGTATCATAAAGGGACATGAAACTGGATTTGGTTCCAAAGGATAAATTTGAATTGACCGACTAAAAGGTTAGTATTTAAAATTCTGTATGAAATTGGATTGGGTTTTTGATGTAGCCACTTGGCTTTTTTTTCCTTTTGGAATTTGGGAGCCTGTAGAGGCCTTTTGTAGTAGTACCGAGCTAGCCACGCAAAGGAGACGCTGGCAAAAAATTTCGGAAATTTAGAGAGTTAGAAAAAATTTTGAGAAAATTTTGATAACTCTAAATTTAGTTTTAAATTGAACTTTGAACGATTGAGGAAAAAGGGTATTGAAACTGTGGGAGAGTTAGGGAAGTTAATAAGAATGATAAAAAGGGTCTTTAATAGAAGATAGTTGGTAGGATGTTGAGTTGTGAGTTTTGGAAAAAGGCAAACGGGTATTCGACCATTCTTCCTAACTAGTAATTTCGGTGACGAAATTCTTTTAAGGGGGAAGGAATGCGACGACCCGAAATTTCTAACAATTTAAATTTGAATAATTAATTGATTTTAAAATATTAAAAGTTAATTCTAACCTGAATTTAAGATATCGATATTTATTTGATAATTAAATCATTGAATTATATAGTTTAAATATTGAATTTAATAATTGAAATTGGGTAAATTGTTGAATCTGAAATTTTTAAGCCTGTTTAAAATAGTTTGAAGGCCTATAAAATTTATAATGATAATACTAGAGATAATAGGATGATTTGAATTTAATTTAAGGGTAATTTGTTCAATTTTAATAATATATCGTTTAAATTAGAATTTAAAAATAGCTTTCCGAGGCGCAGTCTCGGAATTCGACGAAACCAGTTCCATTGGATCCGTAATAGTTAGTTATTATCGGATTTCAATTTTTGTAGCGGTCGGAGTTGTCATTTGACCCTGGCAGCTCAAAATGCTTAGAACTATTTTAATCGATTTAATTTAACTTTGATCGTTTTCTTCCGTAACTCACACATATGATCGAATTAGCTTCCAAAAAACGTTCCATTGTGTTCGGAATGCGGGTGAAACCTTATAAACGTCTGTCGGCATATCTAATTCGGGGTTCGGGATTTCGCGTTATAAAACGCGGGATATTTTCGACATTTAATTATATTAGCCAGGCGTGCAAGAGAAGCTTGTTGCGTACAAAAGCACTGCAACTACCTCCTCTACAGATACCTCCATATGAATATACCTTCGGTTGTTTCTTTTCCCCATTTATTCGAACCTATAAAAAAAATGAAATCGAAATCGAAGAAGGCCGAAGCCGCGTTTGAATCGTGGCAACTTTGAGGAGCCATGAAATCGAGTTCGACTCGAGTGTGGGATTTAGGGCTTGCATTTCAAGAAGTTGCGCCTTCGAGTGCGCGCGTGGGGGTGAAATAGGGATGCTGACATCGTCGTGGTCGTCTTGGGGTTCACGTCGCAGTGGCAGGAGATGGTGAGCGAATTAGGGTTTCGCGAGTACTTTCGAGGCAGTGTCGTGTTGAAGGCGGTGGCTCGGCGATTTGAAGCTCGCGTATTAGGGCCGCGTCGTATCCTTGGGTTTGACGCGGTGACTTTGTGGTTTCGATGGCTACTGCGTGGACGAACGATGGCCTCGTGATGCGGCAGGTTGCTTGTGATTCGAGGAGACAGTAGGTATAGCTTTTATTTTTCTTATTTATTTATTTATCTAATTTATATATGTTTATAAAAGAAAAAAAATATGTAGCTTCAAGAATATTAAGAAGAATTACTAGTTAGGATTAAATTCTAAGTTAATCAAATTCATTGACAATTGATAGTTCAATTTGTTTGAATATAAATAACCTGTATAAATATTTATACAAGGTCAAAACGTGGATAAACCAAGTCGAGAATGAAGAGGATTGCAAATTCAGGAATCAAAGGTGAGTAAATCTCACACCGTTGGATTTTTATTTAAATTTAAATGGTTAAATTTAAATAATTTGTTGGATGCATAAATGGATTGGGTGTGCTACTAATGATGATGTGACTTTGTTTTGGTTGGATCTTGAATTATTTAAATTTATATCATTTATATATAAAATTATAAATAAGAAAATGTTTTCATTATAACGTTGTTAAGGGCTTAATGATTTATGATTCATCGAATTAATAGAGTAAATAAAATGGATAATTAATTAATTCAATTAATTAATGATTTGGGTTGATTAATTTAGTAATTAAGGGTTGAATTAATTAATGAAGGTTTAAGCTCATTTATTAAGTTTAATTAATGTAGAATATTAATGAATGGCTTGATGGGTTATTACTTAATGTCATT
Source organism: Allium cepa (assembly GCA_030765085.1). NCBI lineage: Eukaryota > Viridiplantae > Streptophyta > Magnoliopsida > Asparagales > Amaryllidaceae > Allium > Allium cepa. The sequence continues at coordinate 379,522,218 of CM060928.1, read as the reverse complement.
AATAAAATATAATCATTTGTGCAATGAATCAAGAGGTTAATTAAGGTAATTAATTAAGAAATAATTTATTTATTAAATAAAATGAATACAAAGTTGGATAATGACAGGATGAGATTAACCAAGAGTGATTAATATGGGTGGTTAATTAATGGTTAATTATTTAATGTAATTAAATTAGATTAGGACAAACTAGAAATGAGAAATTATTAATTGATATAATCAATGATCAATGATGTAAATAATGGTTAATTAATTTAGATAAATTAAACAATAATAAGTGATGCATGAGGAATAAATTAATAAGGGATTAAGGATTAATGTAAATCATGAAGTAATTAACATTACTTAATGATCTTGATTGTGACTAATTAATATTATGAAGTTAATTTAAGATACTTGCTTGAACGTAATTGAAATAATTAATCCAAAGTGATTAATTAAGATGAATAGTGAAGGGTTGACTAATTAATTAATTCGGAATTAATTAGTATTGAATGAAGAAATCTAAATGAATGTGGTTTGGAATTACTGAAAATTAATTTGTATGTGAATAAGAATTGCTTATGGATGATTGAATGGTATTGGATGCTTTGAGATGAGTTGATATCTCTAATATGAAATGTTGTGTATTTCATTTGGATAGTTTGGTTTAGGATGACATGGGTTTTGAGGGTACCGGGACCGGGTATTAGGAAATACCCGAAACCACTTTGGATTAAAAGTAAATTGATGTATGGAATCAATAGACTGGAACGTAATGATTTAAGTGAATTGGATTATTTTATCTAAGTTTGGTACTTAGAAATTTATATGTGAAATAAGCATTGTCTATAGCAAATTGTGAATTGGTTAAATTAATATAAGTTACCCCGGGTTTATATAAGTTGTTTGTTTGATACTCCATGTTAGATGGGTTTACTCACGCTGGTTTCCAGCCTGACCTGGGTGTTACTTTGGTGTAATGCTCGGGTCAGACCGAGTATTACAGATTTTCAGGTTAGGACATTTTGGAGCTCAGGAGACGAGCTGGATGACAATAACGTATGGAGTATTTTCCGCTGTATTTGTATTATTGATAATCTGAGACATGGTAATTGTAAATATTCAGTGACTGTATATAATGTGAAACTCTGATGTATATTAAATGTAATCGACAAATATAGTATTCTTTTTTAAGTTATTATTATTTATTATTATATTTTATCCGTTGCGAATGTAAGATGTTGTTGATTTTTTTCTTCTTCTTCTATCTCTTGCTTCTTTTTCATAACTATCTGGAATTTTCGGGATCGAAAATTTCGGGTCGTTACACAAATACATTTCTATTGGCGGTGGATTCTCTTAGCTTAACACCCTTCTCTGAGACATACGAGCTCAGAGGTCATTTAGTTGAATGTTATCAGTGATATACTCCCAATTTAGTAGTGTGACACGCTGAGTGTTGTTGTGTGTTGTTGATCATTTGTTGGTCAATTGTTGATCAAAGTATTACTTTGTAAAAAAGTGTGGCTTTGTGAACGAGACTGCATTAGACCTCACACCCCAAAAATGGTCGAAACAGGAAAGATGTGGCAAGGTTATGAGGGTCGCGCCCTTTAGGGTGTGTCATTCCCTTCTCGAAAAGGGTGGTATCAGGGTATGGAGCCTAGATACTTAACTCATGTAGTCACTGCAAATCTATTACTTTATGATTGCTTTGTGGTTGTTGGTGTAAAGGTACCTTGGATAAAGGCCGCAAACGATCGGGGGATGGTATGCTCGGTTAGTAGTTGCCTAGTTACAGAGGTAACCCGACCTTGTATTGGAAGAGAGTTGGTTAAGTTCTCGGGACGTCCCTCTAGAGGCATACCCATGTGGCAGTGGGAAGTTCCTTAGCCAGACCATTTGCTCGAAAATCCAAAGAAACAATACGCGCCCTGTACGGTTTTAGTTGTATAACCTGCCATGGAATGTGGCGGTAACCTGATATTGAACATGGTAGATATAGTAGGCATAAGTGCGAAATCTCTATGCTAGCTAAGATTAATATTATACTTTCGAAAGGTTTACTACACTATGCACTAATAATAATATCAAAAAGGTATTTGCATATCAAGCATGTTTGACTATCATAAGGAGAAATCTCCTCCAATTCTACGTTTGCAATGTGTGTGCAGTGGGAGGCCTTATGGTAGTTTCATTTTCCAAAAAGAATTGCGGATTTAAATTCTAAAATCCTTTGTTGTTTGTTTTAAAGATAAAAACTGATTTTTTTTTGCTCATACCAATCCCATGACTGACCTGGAGTTTATTGTTCCCTTTCTACACTCTGGATGTCCATAATTTTCCACACAGGCAGTCTAGAGTTGGGGTTTTCAGATAATCAAGTAATATGTGTAGATTCGATAGCCTTCGAAGTCTTTGGTTTGGTAGCTTTTATTCTTTGGAATCTCCTTCAGTTTTTGGATGACTGACCTTGCTTAAGTCCAACTTGGTGGGGGTTCGAGCTAGCTTTGGATTGGAGATGGAGTTTTGGGAGTTTGGCTTTGAAGACATTGTCTTTCTGCTGCCGTTGTCGCAGTTATTGTCTTGTATCTATCTTGGATATTGATAGTCATTTGTATTTGATATTCAGTTGTATAAGATATTGTATCAATGTTGTATATTGATATTCATTCATTTTCTTCCGGTGTGTTGTTATACCTAATGTGTTATAAGCTCCGGCGAACCAGATTCAACGTTTGAATCTTCGACATTTGAATATTGGTGATGTATTCGATGCTGATTTTCAAAGGTCGAGTCAGGATTGCTACATTTGGTATTAGAGCTGAAGGTTGAAATTTTAGCTCAGGAGTATAACACATTAGGTAACTCATTAGAGATAGGGTGAAGTATACCCTAGAATGAGTATATCCCTAAGATATCCGTTCGTGTGCCTCAGTAAATTCCCTTACTATCCACTGATAGTAAGTATGAGTGCAAGGAGAGGACTAGGTAAGGGACAGGGGAGCACCACTACAAATGGTCAATATCTGTAACAACAACGGAAACAATCTTTTTCAATCAATCTCTTTCGATCACCATTCAATTTTGATTCTTTGATCGCTTCATGGCAGCTGCATGGAGAGGCTTCGGTATGGTGATGGCCTTGCGAATTGTTATAGATAAGTTCCTATCTTGTATTCTCGTTATCATCATTTCGTTTTAAAATTTAATGAATTTAAAATTTTATTTAAAATAAGTAGATGAATAAAATATGAAGATTTGTATCGACAAAACGATTTCGATTAAAATCGAATTCTGGAAAGTTTTTGTTGTAATTTCTTGTGAGGATCAAAAGTCCGAGGAGGGACAAGTTGGTGTATACTTTGGTGTATAAATTGAATTTGATTAAATCCATTCATTTTTTCTTTTGGGTCTAGATTTATTCTACGAGTGGCTAGTTATCCTTCGAACTAACCGGTGCCCTGCATATTCGTAGATCTGGATGACCCGAGTATTTCATGAAGTATTGGATGAGTTAGTTCTCATAATTATTGGTGATATTCTGATTTGGTAAGCCAAATGCAAAATAACTATTCAGTTTGATCAGGTGAACCATTTCTCTATGTGTTCATCTACCTCTGTTGCCTCCCTGGCAAATTTCGGGGACGAAATTTTCTTAAGGGGGAATCTGTAACACTCCCATCTTTAAATCAAGTTTAAATTGGAAATTAATTTAATTTTTGAATTAAATTATGGATTCGTTTGAATTTTTCCAAATAAAATAAGATATTTGGTTGTTTGTTTAAATGTATATGAAGAGGTTTCATATAGAATCTTGGTTTTGTAATTCAAAAGAAAAGTATTTTAGAAATAAAATTGGATTTATTAACTTGATATTTCCAAAGAACTAATATATATAGATGTATATAATTATTTATTAGTAATGAATAATTTGATTTCAAATCATTTGTTTTAAAATTGTATAAGTATAAAATAAAATGTATGAATACAAAAGTAGATAAGAATAAATACAAGCTTAAATATACATATCTTTTAGAAATTAATAAGAAAAAATATATATGTAAAATTGGTTTGTAAATTTATAAAGTAAGATTTTAAGAGGGTATAACATTTAAACCATAATAATTATAATTTGAAAATATACATATGTAAATATAAGATTAACAACGGTTTAACCATAGTTTCATAGTTAATTAAAGTAAGGACTTAAACACAATTTTTAAATTTATTTAAGGGTTTAAACACAAATTTCCTTCATGTTAACAAATGTAAGGCAAGTAGCCACAAAGATTAACAAGTGTAAATAAATCATCATGCAAATTTTACAAGTGGCAATTGATTAAATTAAGGATTAATAAAATTAAATGAAAGATTCTTTCATTCTTATATTCTTTGATAACATTTCATAACAAAGAAATCTGGAAACAAAACAAAGTCAGTACAACAAATTTGAAAATAAAAAAACCAGATCAAAAGAAAATCAAAAAAATAATTTCAGTTGCAAACTGTAAGTTCAAATCAGAGATCAAAACAAAATCTGGGAAATCAACCTGGAAATCAAGTCAGGTTTCAAATCTTATAACATGGAAACTGAAGCCTGTAAAAGAATAATGCAAAATAATTAAAAACAAAGGCAAAGACCATCTCAGATCAAAGGAATTAAAAATCAAAATGCAACCACAAATTCAAGCAAAGATCCGAAGCAATTGAAAACAAAAATCAAAGCAAGCAAACTCAAAAAAAAAGTGAAACCAAAGCAATTTGAAAAGCAAAGATTCCAGTTCAAAAGCAAGAGAATCAAAAGCCTGAGATCAACAAAAACAACTTCAAGCATTCATGTTTCAAATTTCATCCTGGGAACAAGAATCAAACATCATGAACAAAATCAAAGTAAAAACAAATTTCCAAGAGTTTAAAACCTAGTTCTCTGTCTTTAGTTTTCTCAGGTGAGCAAACTCCCTTATTTTTGCTTATATTCTTTGATATGGTAATGAATTCTTGAAGTATGATCTGGGCTGTTGTTTCAAGTGGAACTGTGTTTATATATACATATAAGTATGTATATATGCTTGTGCATGTCTAGGTTTTAGACAAACATTCTTGTTCCAGGTTTATAGAGTAAACCTATTTCAAAAATCCAAATTTCTCTCTTTGATTTTCTTTAAGGATTAGAATCTAAATAAAGATTGTTTGTTTAAAAATGTTTTAAGTTTTAAAAATAAATTGGTGCATAAACAATTTAAGCTTGCTCTGGAAAATATGAAATTACAAGCAAAACTAAAACCTGTTAGAAGATTGATCATCATAATCTTTGATTTCAGTTATACCAATCGAAATGTTTTAGAAAATAATGAATTTTAAAGCGAAGATCAAAATTTTTAAACTCGAAATCACTGAGAATTTGAGAGTTGAATGATTTCGGGTTTTGGGGGCAAATTCAAGTGATCGGGGTAATGATAAATCTCATGATTGTGTTTGGAGTTTGGTGAATGGCCAGGGATCAGTAGAAAATTGTTGAATGAATTTTTAAATCACCATGGATGGCGAACGATATCAGATTAGAGTTCAGGCTCATGTTTCTATAATGATCAGAAATCGACCCATTGGATCGACGTTGCTGCATCGAACTGGACAGGGACGTTTGGTGGCGGTGCGTCGTCGATAAGGGATGCTCATGACGAAAGCGCGTGACCATTGGTGGCTTATAGAATCGGAGCGAGGTGATTTAAGTTGATCGGAGTTGTTCCAGTTTGGGTAGAACAATTCAAATTCGTGTTCACCATAGTCGCGTTGATCTGGAGTGTCAGGTGGGTTAAGTGGATGGTCAGTAACCTGAGAAGGTCGGAGAAGTTGACCAGAGCTCGTCAGAGCTCTGGTGCTTGTGCCCACCACTTGGTTGGTGTAAGTGAAAAAAGAAATTGAGGAAGATGGATACGACTCGAAGAAACTCTCGAGAGAATCATGTGGCAACTCGAACTTAGGCTCGAGTAAATGTTTCGCTGCGTAGGGTTAACAAATTGAAAGATTTTAAGTTGAAAATTAAGCATGCACACGGGTCGATTTTTTTTGAAAACTCAAAGTAGATGGTGGAATGACTCGGGGAACCCTCGGGTTTGACTCGGGGAGGTTTATAAACAGTTTTCAAGTTTTAAAATAAATTCAAGTTTTAAACATGTTTTAAATTATTATTTTAAAGATAATTGTTTTATTCAAATGGATTAGCGAAGGTTTAAGTTAATTATTTTGAAAGTAATTAAATTTTAATTTAATTAATTTGTGACATTATTTAGTAATTACTTATTTTAAATGAACAATGAAATTAATTAATATAAAATGATTTTTATATATGTTAATGATGGTTAAGAATAATTACTTGATTTAGTTAATAAAAGGGTATTAAAGATAATTACTTTATGTAATTACATTTAAGGATGATTAATCAAGTAAAGTTTAATTAATGAGAAGTAATTAAAGGAAGTTAATTGCTTAAAGATAATTACTTAATTAGAAGTAATTAATTAATGATTAAACGTGGATTAGTCAAGTGATTAACATTGATTTAAGATTAGGGATAGTCACTTATCCTAACTAATTAAGGATAATTACTTTAATGGTAATTAATTAATTAAGGGTTAATTAATTAATTAATGATAATTAATTAAATGGTGAATTAAATAATTAAAGGTTAATTATTTAATAATTAAAGTTGATAATTATAATTAAAGGTTAATTAATTTATTATTAATGGTTAATTAATAAATGATTATAATTAATCAAAATGATTTGTAATTTTTTAATTAACTAGAATTAGTAATTCATAAGTAATTAATCTGACTTGAATTAATCAGACAACTAACTGATCTTACTTATGAATGTTTGGATTGAATTGAATGCTTTGAATTGTGTGATATCACTGATATATGATGTAACGTCGTGACTTTTCGACGGTCGAAAACCGACACAATACGTCCACTGTATCGACTGCCGAGCAATCGATGGCCGGAAAATCGTACCGTTATGGTTAAAGAAGAAGAAAAGGTAGAAGAAGAGAGAACAAGATAGAACATAACAGAAAGATACTACAGAACAATATCAGAATCTCACAATCGCAGCGGAACAACATATAATAAATAAATAATCTTTAAACAAAGAACTATATCAGTTATTACATTACATCATATTACATTACATCACATCATCAGAGTGTACAACAACCAACGGCGGAAAAGGAATACTATATACTAAATGATACGCCATGCCCTCCAGCTTGCCTTCTGCAACTCTTGAATTCTAGAATATCCTGATAAACCCACTCTTGACTGCCCGTGTGGAAATTGGCGGGCACCCAGAGTTTAGGAAGGAAAACAATAAACTCCGAGTCAGTCATGTGGCTGGTGTGAGAACTAAAAAAGATTATTTAAAAAAAAACAAAACTGAGGTATATTTTTAAAGTTAATTCCAAATGCTTTTAAAAATGAAACTACCATAAGGCCTCCCGGCACACACACAATGCAAACGCAGACTTGGGGGAGATTTCTTCTTATGATAGTCAAAGATGCTTACTACGCAAAATCAAATGATTTTTGATATTATTATTAGTGCATAGTGTAGAAAACATTTCGAAAGTAGAATATAAATCTTAGCCAGCATAGGTGCCATTATATTATGCCTACTATAGCTACCATAATTGATGGCAGGTTCTACAACTAAAACCGTACAAGGTTCGTATTGTTTCTTTGGATTTCCAACAAATGGTCAGGCCAAGGAACTTCCCATTGCCACATGGGTACGCCTCTGGAAAGACGACCAGAGAACCTAACTGGATCTTTGCCAACACAAGGCCGGGTTACCCCTAACTGGGTAACAACTGACACGAATATGTCATTCCCCGATCGTAACCGATCTATATCCGAGGATCCTCGATTTCCAACAACCACAAAGCAATAAATTTGCAGCAACAACATAGGTTAAGCATCTGGGCTCCCTACCATGATACCACCTCTATCCAGAAGGAATGACATACACTAAAGGGGCGCTACCCCCTAATAACCTTGCCTCATCCTTCCTGTTTTGACCATTTCCGGGGTGTGAGGTCCGACGAAGTCTCGTCCACAAAGCCATGCTTTATACAAAAGCTGTGCTTTGATCATCAAATGCTCAACAGCACTTCGTATGCCAAATTACCAATTTGGGAATGTATCACTAGTAACCATCAACTACATAACCTCTAAGGGTGTTAAGCTAAGAGAATAAATTCTCCGCCACCAACAGAAACATATTTGATAGAAACCAGCTTTACATCTCAAATTGTAATGTCAAACACATATCCATACAAGTCCGTTCCAGGATCGAACGAAACCGAAGGCACTTACAAAGAAGTCCTTGCAATCCGGATATTCACTAATCACGACCGGACTTCCCATCACAAATGGTAATAAATTTCTATATCGGAGATCAGCCGATGCAGAAACATTCGACGGTAGTCCTTCTGTTTTCACAAATATCCGGTCTTCAACACCGGTCATCAAATGCAATCCATAACGACGTATCACATATTCGGAATCGGTTATACAACCCCAAGGTCCTTTCCCGGCTAACCCGAATAGTGAGCGCTTATTCAAAAATAAGTGTGGCATTCAAATTCAAGCAAATCACAACAAATACCTATTTAAAGGTAAATATTGATAGTCGGTTATTTAACTATCAATAGGTATGCTCAACATCACCAGATTCCAAATAATTTTCCAAATAATTTACTTTCCAAAATATCTTTACAAGATATATATCTCCTTTAATAACCTTCTATATAAAATTTATCAAATTCAATTGATTTCGAATTTATAAACAATGTTTATAAATTCCATTTCTATTTATAAAAACTTCAATTATAAAATCCCTTTTTTTAAATCAATTCAATTTATAACTCAACTTTATACCCAAAATTCGATTTATAAGTTAATTATTTATAAATCTTTTATTTTACAAAATCTATTCTTTTCATAACTTCACAATTTATAAATCTATAAATTTTATTCACCTGTGAAATCCATTTATACTTCATTTTAACGCTTAATAAAACTCATTTCACAATTCCTATATTTTTAATTTATAAATATTAATGTTAGAATCTTTTATATAAACCGTTTATAATAATTCAAAAATATCAATTTAAATAAACCAATCCTTTTAATAATTTACAAAACGTTATTTAAAACTTATATAACTCGAAAATCATACTTAAGTACTATTTTCCAAAAATATAACTTTTAAAACAATAAAATTATAATGTTGATTTATTTTAACAATTCAAAATTTAATAAAACGTATACTTTCAAAAATCACTTTAAAAATTCTTTTAAAAATAAAAATCATTATTTTAAAACTTCAAAAATGGATCCGATGATGCAACAGCACCAAATAGTCAATCACGACAACAAAGACATCATATATCAGTGTATGACAATCAACAAATATCACAGTATCTGTAATCAAATAATTACCGGTGAGGAATCCAGTTGGATCCCTCCAACCTGTTTCCCTGCATCCACAGATGTTAGCACAATACCAATTCCGTTCCAATACGGAATATCGCGGTATATAGGATTTATAAAATATTATCCGCTATTATGCGGCGCAATAGGGTCTCATTCGCTATATAATGCAGGAAAATCAACTCCAAGTACATAAATAATACCAATTTCACTTTGCAGTGAAATATTCGCGGTATATGTTTTTAATAAATTACATCCGCTTACTAACGGCGTATAATGTCTATTTTAACAATCAATAGATAACAATCATCATTCAAACATACAATCAAGAAATTCTAAATATAACTATTTAAAATTTAAATCGAAACTATTCGATTGAGTGAGAAGTTCTCACCTTATTTCCAATTCAGTTTCAGCGTTTATTTCGAATAAAATTAGACGTGCGCTTAATTTTACCTGAAATTATCACTACCTCCAAACGACTCCAATCTAGGTCCATTACGTAGTGCTCGTCAAAACGAGCCAACGCAATTCGTTTCGTACAAAACGGACCTCATATGAAAAAGTTATGAATTTTTAAAGTTTGAACAATTTATATACAAATTATTTACAATTTATATTCATTTTCTAACCCAAAACATATCTGGCCGTCCATTTTTCCTTGATGAAATCCAGGCCGCCCTTTTGTTCTTCTCCCTCACGCAAATGTTCCAGTAAACATCGTTCATGAACCCATAGCCGACCCTATTAGGGTTACATGCCGCACTAGCTACGATTAACTTGATTACGATCGGAGACCGGGGTTTCGAAGCCCCTCACGTGCTCGACCTTCGGCCTGAAGGGTTTGAGGCTCGGCCTCCCCCTTATGCATAGAAATGCGTGCGAATGGCAGTGCTTTGAACCCATTTTCCCATCGATCCGTTGACCCAATCGCGATCATAGCCGTTGAAGTTATAGATCTTGTAGTGCTCTACAACTTTCGTGTTGGAAGTTTGTTGAATTGGTGAGTGGATTTGAAGATAATTGGAGATGAAAGTTATGAATTTTCGGCCATTGGTTTATACGGAGGCGGTGGCTGTAGTTTTGACCTAGGGTTTTGTTTTTCTTTTGCAAATGAAAACATGTAGGTCCTTTTATAGAAAAATACGTGACACTATTCATCCCGGATTTTTTCGAACTCCAAACGAAGCGTGCCGGTTGACGTTTCTATGGTTTACCCTGCGTTTTGAACACAATGGAATAGGTTTCGGAAGCTAATTCGATCATCTGTGCGAGTTATGGAAATAAACGATCGATTTTAAATTAAATCGATTTAAAACTAACTTCTATGTGTTTTGGCTTGCCCCGGACAAACGGTAAATCCGATTGACACGAAATTTCAAACCATACAACAATATCACAATACGGATCCGATGAAACTGGTTTCGTCGAAATCCGAGATTGTTTAAAAAATGGCTATTTTAGCTCGTCAATTAAATATTAAAATATTCAATTTTCACAATTTAACTTTTAATTCTATTTTAAAAGTTCTATAACATCATTCTAACTCCAATATGATATAATAAAATTTTACAAATCATTTTCAATCATATTTAACTCGATTTTCAATTATTTCTGTATTTTCAAATATTAAATTATCGATTTAATTATCCAACTAAATCCAATTATTCGAAATAAAATTTATTCGACTTATAAATTTTACTTATTAATATTTCAATTCAATTAAATATACAAATTTTAATTAACCGAAATTCTGGGTCGCTACATATGATGTTATGTGATATGATTAAGCTGTGAAATGTAACTTATTATCTGTGATGAATGTAATTTATTTATCTGCGATGTACCTATGTTATTTATCTGTGATCTGTAAATAAAGATAAGCATTATAGTTTATACTGCTTATCAAATATATTGCTGTATTTCAATCTGCGATAATTAGTGATGTTGCACATTTATTGTGCAAAACCTCTAGACTACACCATACACACACAAATATGGATTGCACGAGGAAATTGGTTAAGTCACAGATTTTTCCTTGAATTCAAATGTTTTGGGAATGGATTGGGTTTAAAGTGAAAAGCTTTTGAAAAGGAATTTCAAAGATAAAAGTTATTTTTGAATAACTTGATTTAGTTTTGAAATTTGATTTAAATTTAAATTCAAAAATTTGAAATTGAATTCTATGTTGAGAAATTATGATTTAAAAAGGTTATACAAGTTTATATGGATTTTAAACCATTTTTAAAGTGTTGTTTTGGGAATTTGAATTTAACCCAAAGATTTTAACTTGTATAAATGAAATCGGATTTTTCCAAAATGGAAACTATTTGTTTTCAAATAATAAAAGCTTTCATATAAGAAATGAATTTCCAATTTGTGTTAAAGGGATTTCAAGTTTGAAATTAAAATGGTTTTCCAAGTTATGAATAAATCTTTGAAAACGGTTTGAAAGCTATAAGTCAAATCTTTGATTTAAAGATTGAATGAGCTAATCCAATTGAAATGGAAATTGTTTTGAAATCCATGAATGGATCTTTGTGAAACTGGTTGAACTTTGTGAAATGAATCTTTTTTGTTTAAAGATTTGAAATGGTAATTTATTTAAACCATTTGAAGGAAGGTTTTGGGCTTTAAAAAGTTGTGACTTAATTGAAATCCCATATCCATTTGTTTTTTTTAATATTGCGCTCACTATTCGGTTTAGCCGGAGAGGACCTTGTGTCATATAACCCATTCTGAATAGTAATATGACGTTATGAATTGCAATTGAAGACCGGTGGTGAAGACCGAGTGTCTTCGAGAACGATAGGATAACCTGTCGAATGACTCTGCACTGAGTTGCTCCGGTATAGAGATCTCCATATGTGATGGGGAGTCCGATCGGGATTATGGATACCTGGATTGCAAGGCTTCTTTCTTTATTGGACGAAGTGACTTCGGTTCCATTCGAACCCAGAACGGACTTGTACGGTTGTATGCCTGACATTACGATTTGTGACATAAAGCAGATTTCATTCAAATACATTTCTGTTGCTGGCGGAGAATTTATTCTCTAAGCTTAACACCCTTCTCTGAGATGTGCGAGCTCAGAGGTTATGTAGTTGAAGGTTATCAGTGATTTTCTCCCAATTTGGTAGTGTGACATGCTGAGTGCTGCTGGGTGTTGTTGACCATTTGTTGATCAATTGTTGATCAAAGCATGACTTTGTAAAAATGTGTAGCTTTGTGGACGAGACTGCATCAGGACCTCACACCCCGGAAATGGTCGAAACAGGAAAGATGCAGTGAGGTTATGAGGTTCGCGCCCTTTAGGTTGTGTCATTCCCTTTTGGAAAAGGGTGGTATCATGTTATGGAGCCTAGATGCTTAACTCATGTAGTCACTACAAATCTATTACTTTGTGATTGCTTTGTGGTTGTTGGTGTAAAGGTACCTCGGATAAAGGTCGCAAACGACCGGAGGATGGCATGCTCGTGTAGTAGTTACCTAGTTACAGAGGTAACCCAGCCTTATGTTTGTAGAGAGCTGGTTAAGTTCTCGGGACGTCCTTCCAGAGGCGTACCCATGTGGCGCTAGAAAGTTCCTTAGCCAGAACATTTGTTGGAAAATCCAAAAAAACAATGCGCGTCCTATACGGTTTTAGTTGTATAATCTTCCATGAAATGTGATGGTAACCTGCTATTGAACATGGTAACTATAGTAGGCATAAGTGCGAAATGTCTATGTTCGCTAAGATTAATATTATACTTTCGAAAGGTTTTCTTCACTATGCACTAATAATAATATCAAAAATATTTTTGTGTATCAAGCATGTTTGACCATCACAAGGAGAAATCTCCTCCAATTCTGCGTTGGCATTGTGTGTGCGGTGGGAGGCTTTATGGTAGTTTCATTTTCCAAAAAGCATTGAGGATTTAAATTTTAATATCCTTTGTTGTTTGTTTTAAAGATAAAAACTATTTTTGTTTTCTCATACCAGTCCCATGACTGACCTAGAGTTTGTTGTTCCCTTTCTAAACTCTGGGTGCCCATAATTTTCCACACGGGCAGTCTAGAGTTGGGTTTTTCAGATAATCAAGTAATAGGTGTAGATTCAATAGCCTTTGAAGTATTTGGTTTGGTAGCTTTTATTCTTTGTAATCTCCTTCAATTTTTGGATGACCGAGCTTGCTTAAGTCCAATTTGTTGGGGGTTCGAGCTAGCTTTGGATTGGAGATGGAGTTTTTGGAGTTTGGCTTTGAAGACATTGTCTTTCCGCTGCTGTTGTCTCTGTTATTTTCTTGTATCTATCTTGGATATTGATAGTCATTTGTATTTGATATTATGTTGTATCAGATATTGCATAATGTTGTATATTGATATATGCATTCATTTTGTTCCACTGTGTTGTTATACTTAATGTGTTCTAAGCTCCGACGAACCAGATTCGATGTTTGAATCTGCGGCATTTGAATATAGGTGATGTATTCGATGCCGATATTCAAAGGTCGAGTAAGTGTCGTTACGTTGCTTGTGATTGCTTTGTTTTGGGTTTCGCAAGATTTTGTATTTTTTAGGGGTGGAATGATTGTAGAAGTACGAAGTAGTGGTGAGTTATGAGAGGCCTTGGTGATGATAGGGATGGGTGATGGAATAGGTTGGAGATAGGTTTTCCACCTGACGATTAGGTAATGGTTAGCTTTTTAAACTTGCTTAAGATCCCACAAAATGAGTTGTCATTTGTCTATATTACAACGGAGTATCCAGGCATTTTCGAGGAAGTGATAGGTTTATGACTATATAGAGAGATCGAGTTTTGCATAGACTTAGTGAAGATGCAAGAGCAAGTGTTATGCCATTAAGGTATACGGTGCCGAAAGAGCAGAAGGAACTAAAGGTGCAAGTGAATGACCTATTGCAAAAAGGGTTCATTTAATCGAGTTTATCTGAGTGGGGAACACTTATAGTGTTTGCCACTAGGAGGATGGCTCTTCGAGATTGTGTGTAGATTACCGTGAGTTGAATAAGGCGACGAAGAAGAATAAGTATCCACTTCCACATATTGATGAATTGTTCGATCAGCTCTATGGTGCTAGGATGTCCTCTCAGTTTAACCTTGCAATGGGGTTTCATCAGTTAAGAATGGCAAGGAAGAATGTGCCATCGTAGAGCTTTTACACGGTTTAGATTCTATGTGTGGCTGGTCATGCTGTTTGGGCTAACCAACGCACCAACATACTTCGTTGATCATATGAATCATGTTTTCAGATATAAGTTGGTACTTTTGTTCGTGAATGATATCCTTCTTTGTTCAAGGATGGAGGAAGAAAACAAAAAGCATTTAAGGAATGTGCTCATGATGATGAGGAAGCACTGATTGAAGGCCAAGTTTTTGAAATGTCACTCCTGGAGGAGGGAAGTGCAATTTTTGAGTTATGTTTTTTCTAAGCACTATATTATTGTAGATCTTGAAATGATGGAAGCAACACAGGACTGGGATCAACCCAAGACCGCAACAGGCATGAGATGTTTCCTTGGATTTGTGGGATTCTATAGACATTTTATTAAGGATCTATCTATGGTAGCAGCGCTGTTAACTAACTGAATAACGAAGAATAAGACTTTTATATGGGATACAGGATGCGAGCACACATTCTAAGTCTGAAGGATAGGTTGACGAGTGCACTACTATTGCCATTCCGAGCAGGAATAAGGAGCTGATAGTATATACAAATGGCTATGGTACTTGACTAGGTATGGTGTTGATGCAGAGAGAAAAGTTGTTGCATATGCTAATCGATAACTGAAACCACACAAGTGGAAGTATTTGACTTAAGATTTGGAGTTTATTAGCGATAATATTCGCTTCAAAGATACCGATGCAATATTTTTTTAGGGAGTGGTTCGAGTTGTATACATACCACAAATCATTGAATTATATTTTCTCCAAGAAGAATATTAACTTTCGTCGATAGCAATGGATAGAGTTCCTGGCCTCCTATGACTTTCGCATTTCCTGTAGGCCTGGTATGGGAAATGCAGGTGACTGATGTTTTAAGTAGGAAACATGCTAGTTTAGGCGTAATGTTCCTAGAATGAAGGTAGTTGGACATTATTGCTGGCTATGATTTAAGACCTCGATGTGAGCTAGAGCTGGAATTGTTGGCTTGCTTAACGATAAGAGCTACTTTGATTGGGTTGATCGGTAGCGGTCAGAGGCCAGATGTTAGAGGAAGGAGTAGATTCTAAGGTGATGAAATAGTATGAACTCGACCGTGATGGTTGGCTCTATATGGACGGGAGATTGTTTGCTCCTGATGTTGATGGGATAAGGGATTAGGTGCTAGGAAAGTACCATCACTCGCGATTGATTATACATCTCGATCGCAAAAAAATGTACGATGATATGAGATAGATATTTTATTTGAAAGGGATGTAGAAGGATGTCGGGGCACTCATCCTAACATGCATAAACCGTCAATTGGTAAAGGCTGAATAGAAGAAGCCGAGTGGTTTGTATAACCGCTCAAGATTCCCAAGTGGAAATGGGAACAAGTTTACCTGGAATTCATCAATGAATTGCCGAGGACCAGAGGAGGGTACAATAACATATGGGACATAGTCGGTAGATTTACAAAGAGTGTTAGATTTATACCTATAAAGTCTATTAAAACGACATCCAAATTGGTTGAGTTGTATGTGAAGTGGATTGTGCGATTCCGAAATGTTTCGAATAGTATTGTGTGTGACGAGACCCTTTTTGCACTAGCAGGTTTTGGAGGAATGTAAAAGAGGCGTTAAAGACATAGCTACATCTCTGTATAGCTTATCACCCATAAAAAATGGCCAAACCGAGAGGGTGAATCATATCTTGAAGGATCTCTTGTGGGCTTGCATTTTTTATTTCGGTGGCTTGTGGAACATTCATTTCCATTTAGTAGAGTTTCAATACAATAATTATCAGTCTAGCATTGGTACGACACTATTTGAAGCAATATATAGTTGACCGTGCAATGCTCCCTGATGCTAGTGGAAAGCGAGCGAGAAACTAATACTTAGATCAGATATAGTTAAGGATATTTTAGAGAAGATCATAATCATTTGACAAATGATGAAAGCTGCTCTGGATAGACAGAAGAGCTATGTTGATCGAAGAAGATGTGATTTAGAGTTCTCTGTTGGCGATATGTTGTTTGTCAAGATCTCTCTGCGAAATAATGTTGTTTGATTGGTACTAGATGGAAGATGGCGCAAGATTTGCTGATGCTTTTCCGATACTTTGATAGGAATGGGAATCTAGCCTATAGAGTGTACTTACCTCGAAAAATGGTTGGAATGCACGACGTGTTCCATTTTTCGCACTTGCGAAAGTTTGTGCATTGCTCTGGCATGATAGTCGAACTAAATCAGTTGGATGATATCCAGTTTCAACTAGAAGCTTTGAGACTTCGTAGGCCTATTTGTATCGTTGAATGTGATATGAAGCAGTTTAGGAGGAAGAAGGTAGAGCTAGTGAATGTTCAGTGGTGGCGAGTGAGGGCAATTGTACCTAGTGGACCAAGGAGAGCATAAGGATCGGTTATCCATATTTCTTTAAATGGTGAGACTTTATGTTTATCACGTCAACTTTAACTTTCGACATCATATAGGATAGTTTATTATACTGTATGCCAGGGTAGGCATATATATCATTTCTTGCTTCTATTGTAAGTTTAATGTTTGATATATTTTCTCTTGGATGTTAGGCATGCGGAGTAGCTATGCTCGCATTCTACCTTACTTATATTGAGGATTTCGAGGGCGAAATTTCTAAAAAGGGGAGAATGTAATGACCCGTATTTTATGTATCAGATGGTTGTAAAATGGTGTTTTTAAATTCATATTATGTCGTATGACACTATAACTATGGAGAATATTGAGTAGCGACATTTTTGTTCTAAGAAATTTTATCAGATGATTTTACCCTTATAAACTTGTAACGGTCATAACTTTTGAAAAAACCCAAATTAGCGTCCAAGATGACCAATAATCCATTTTAGATTTTCTAGTGGCTATTATAGTGATTTGGACTTTCTAGGTGTAATAACCTGATATTTTCAACCAATTGCATCCACATATGCTGGATTTGAATTGCTCAAAATACTAGATTGTTAATTTATATGTGGCAAAACTCAGCGTATACAGTAAATAAATAAAACACAAAATCACAGACACAGAGTAATATACGATATGCAGCGAAAATAAAAGAATAGTAGTTCATGAAGCTACTATATATATATACCAGAGTTAAATAAGATACAATAGTAGTCTCAAATAAAATAGTCAAATACAAGATCAGAATACATCACTGGAATCAACAGAATAACCGCAAGCTGAAAATTAGATGGATCTCCAAACGAAGCTCCAACTCCAAAGGTAAATCTCGAAAGCTGTATCACTTAGTCTGACCCGAGCATAAAGCAAAACACAAAACACTCGAGTCAGGATTAACATTCTTATATCAATAAATCCAACTCAAGTGAAATAACAACTGAAATACAAGTAACTCAAAGGATGTTTCGGATAACCATCCTCTAAGGATCCGTTAAACTATCTACTATGTGTAATATACGCTATTATAATAATGTCTAAAGTAAAGTATACTATTTAAAAATAGCGTTAAGGCTTTCCATTTTCCACCTTAACACATTTTTTGGTGCCAATAATCTATACAGTACTATCGTACCTCTAGATTGGGAGGCTACCATAAATACTCCATAAGTGTGACACAGATCAAACTCGTAGTAAAGCACGTTAGGGTAGGTGACATGGCATAACTAGGCAATGCCAGGGTAGATATACCAATTACACTTCCGGACTAGTGGTAACGCATAACCGCAGCTACCGCCCACCTCGGGCCGCACTCCCAAAAAAACAAAAGGTGCATCTAACGACCCTGACTCGACCTTCGAAAATGGGCACCGAATACGATACTCGTATTCAAATGCTGCAGATCCAAACGACGAATCTGGTTTGCCAGAGATTATAACACATTAAGCACAACACAGTGGAAGAATGAATAATACGTTTGATATTCAACATTTGATACAATATCCATATACAATGATGATACAATGTATATCAATATACATTAGAGGTATGATACAAGACAATAGCAGCGGAAAGAAAATATAACACCAACAGTGGAACAATATCTCCAATATGGTCTTCAAGAGAAAAAGAGAGATAGAATCCAGAACTGTATCTCCATCTCCAAAGCACCAATCCAGAAACAGCTTGAACCCCATCACGTTACATAAAGCTAAGCAAGGTCAGTTGTCCAAATACCGAGGAAGGTTCCCAAGAACTGAAAGCTACCAAACCAAAGACTTCGAAAGCTATCAAATCTACTCCTATTATGGGATTATCTGAAAACCCAACTCTAGACTGCCCGTGTGGAAAATTGTGGGCACCCAGAGTTTAGGAAGGGAACAATAAACTCCAGGTCATTCGTAGGACTGGTATGAGCAAAAAAAATAGTTTTATCTTTAAAACAAAAAGAAAAGGATTTTAAAAATAAATCGGCAATGCTTTTTGGAAAATGAAACTACCATAAGGCCTCCCACCACACACACAATGCAAACGCAGAATTGGAGGAGATTTCTCCTTATGATAGTCAAATATGCTTGATATGGGAAAATTTCTTTGATATTATTACTAGTGCATAGTGCAGAAAAACATTTCGAAAGTATAATATTAATATTAGCCAGCATAGACATTCCGAACTATGCCTACTATAGCTACCATCTAAACAGTGGTGGCCACCATAAGTAAATTGCAGGTTCTACAACTAAAACCGTCCAAGGCGCGTATGGAAGATTGGATTTCCAACAAATGGTCGGGCTAAGGAACTTCCTACTGCCACATGGGTACGCCTCTGAGATCCGATATATTCTACGAACGATTAGTTATCCCTTTGAACTAATCAATGCCCTTGTATATTCGTAGGCCCGTGGACCCATATATCTTGTGTAATATTGAATGAGTTCACTCTTATAATTGTTATTGTTATTCTGATTTGGTAAGCCAAATACAGAATCGATATCTAGTTTGATTTGGAAAGATATTTCTCTATCTTTCATCTGTTCTTTATTGTCTCCCTGGCAAATTTGGGGGACGAATTTTTTTAAGGGGGGAATCTGTAACATTCCTCAAAATAAACCACGTTTAATTTGACACTTAATTTAATTTTTAAATTAAATATGGGATTATTTGTGAATAAATTAGAAAATTTCCAGAATAAATAAATTTTTGATTATAAATAGAAATTTAATTTGAAATTTAAGCATAAGTATCTTACAAATAAATATTGGATTTAGGAAAAATAAGTGTATTGGGAATAAATAGAAATTTGATTTAAAATATAAGAATAAGTATTTTTAAAAAATATTGAATTTCAAAATAAAATATATTAAAAATAAAATAGAAATTAAAAGCTTTGAGATTAATAGAAAAGTTAATGATAGTTTGTTACCTAAATTTTTAATTATATTAATATTTGGAAGATGTAATAAATTTCAAAAGATTTATTTTTAAGATTTAATTATCTTATATATATAAATGTGACCATTTGTTAATATGAAATCAAAACAATTAAATCCTTCATTTCTTTTTGAAAGTTGTAGAAAAATAAATAATAAAGAAAGTATTCTTTTACAATTGAAATTTTAAATAAAGTTTAAAAACAAAGTTATTAATTTATTTGTAAACAATGTTTAATAAAAAGTTCAGAATATTTTTCTTTTATACTTGGAATGGATTAGTTTTGTACATATTTAAACTAAATTGGAAATATAAGTACAAAATAGATATAACATGTTTTATAAGTTGAAATAAAATAAGGTTTGAAACACAAAATATAAATAATTCAAATAAGGGGTTTAAAACACGTTTCATAAAATTAGAATAAAGCAAGGTCGAAAACACAATTTGTATTGTTTCGAACACTTGTAAATCATGCAATAAGGAAATTCAACAAGTGTTAAATAAGTAACATACAAAGATAAAAGTGGCAACATCATCCTTTCCTTTGAAATTTAATTATAGAAATATGAATTAAAGATAGAAAGAAACCAGGCTGTACACTTTTGTCAAATCTCCTCTCTTCCTTATATCTAGATCTAAAATCTGAAAACAAACCAGCCTTCTCAATCTCTTCCACATTTTCTCAAAACTGAGAAAAAAATATAATCAACAAAACAAATTCAAAGCTCAAAAGAAAATCTGGAAACAATAGGCAATGTAAATCTTCAACCTGGTATTGCAGATCACAAACAAACTCAATCAAAGCAACACCATCTCAGGAAATTAGCATGCAAGATCAAATCTTCAACCAGAAAGGAGGTAAAATCAACCTGATCAAGTAAATGCAAATTTAAAGATCAAGACTTCATAATTAATTCGAAGTCATCAAGCTAAAGATCAACTCAAATGAATTTAAATTGAAACAAGCAGGCAACAACAACTTTCCAGATTCCAGATCAAAAATATGTCCTCTGTTCTTCTCTGCCCTGTGCACTGAGGTGAGCAAACTACCAAATTTTATTTGAATCCGTTATGATTTCGGATTACACGCTCAAAGCTGTTAGTAGAAATGCTTGCATGTTTGTGTGGATACATATTTATATATTGTTGTTGAATGCTTGTCTGTATACACAAACACATTTCTGTTAACAACAGGCTAGTAAAATTCCAGGAAATACCTGTAGAAATATATATATGTATAAGTTCTCTGTTTTTAAGTTCATGCTTCAGATTTATTAGAAGAAAAATTCCAATCTCCACATACATTTGATTTTAGACAAAGTTTTGTAAAGAAAAATGACTCTAGAAATGTATCATCAATTTTTAATTTTGTTTCAAAAATTTATATGAAGTAATCATCTCGACATTTTGAGATTACAGTGATAAACAAATTTAGGTCGAAAGTCAATGATTTTAAATTCATGATTTGATTTCATAATGAAATTCATTTGGGCAAATAATGAATTTAGAGATTGGAATAATGATTTTTACGGAAGTATTTGTTGAGATATGGGAAGTTGACCAGAATTTGGATTTTGTCAAAATTCTGGCGATCGGCATGGAATTCGTTGACATGATTGTTGTCGAGGGAAGGTTGTTGATGGGTGGTCATTGGAAAAATGCTGAGAGTATTTCTAGATGATCGTGTTGGCCGTACGCCGACAATGTAGGGTTTATGGGTACATATTTGTCTACGGCGTTCTCGAGCTGATTTGATCATCGATTGATGATCGGGGTGGACAAGTACAAGGGGTTAGAGACTAAAGGTCGAGGCGAGCCTACGGTGTGGTTGGAATCATTGATGGTGGAGTTGATAGTCAGCGTCGAAGCGAAAATTGACGGCAGTTGGGTTCCATTTTCTATCGATCAGCTCATTTTAATTTCGTGGATGATCCCATCGATCTGAGTGTTTGGAAGGCCGGTGGAGGTTGTCGTCGATGCGTTAGCAATAGGAGTTTGGGTCGAAGATGGCCGGACTGGTTATACACGTACACTGTGCACGTGGGTATCTGGGTTTGTGAAGTTGTGGAAGAAAAAGCAGGTTTGGGTTGTTCGCGTGATTCTCGAGTTTGCTACCGAGGAAGCGGGGGTTTAGCTCGAGTGGGTTACTGCATTGTTCGAGCGTTTAATTTTAGAACAGAAAGAAAAAAAGGGTATAATAAGAAGAAGGCCTGGCTCGGCAGTCTCGAGTAAACATGGGTTTGGTTCGAGTTTTTATTCGGGAAAATTGGTCTTATGGCTCGGGTTATTACGTTAAAACCAGCTTTAAAACTTTTCAAAGAAATTTTGTCCCAGGTTAAAAGTATAAAGGTTTTTAAAATTTTAAGTAAATTTTATCCAGCTCTTAAAAGGAAGTGCAAGATGGTTAAACCAATTTCCAAAATAAATTGAACAAGTTTTTGAACAAAGGAATAAATTAAAGATTTTGAAATAAATGATATTTAAAATAATTAAGTTTTATATTTTTAGCAAGTTATTTTAAATGAAATTTAATAAAGTGATTTAGGAATAAATCAAACGTTTCGAATTTTTAAACTTAAAAGTAAGTTAATTTATATTGTTAATGAAAATTAATTAATAATTTATAATTAAGTTTAAATTATTAAAAAAATTAAGAATAATTAATTAAGGGATAATTTGTTGATGGGATTAATGTATGGTTAATTAATTAATGTAATGGATAATTAAAGGTTAATTAAGTAATAATTTAAAAGTTAATTAAATTGTAATTGAAGGGTAATCAAGTTGTAATTAATTAATTAATTGAGCAATAACTAATTAATAAAAAATTTAATTAATTAACAATTAGTGGTTAATTATTTAATGCAATTAATTTAAAATTAATAAAGGATAATTAAATTAAAGATGAACTTATTTATGAAAGTAAATTAAAGATAATTACTTTGTGAAACTAAATAAAAGCTAATTACTTGGTGGAATCAGTAAAGGGTAATTAATTAAAGGTTAATTAGTTAAATGGTAAATTAAATGATAAAAGGTTAATTATTTAATAATTAAAGGTTGATTAATTTTAATTAATTTATTATTAATGGTTAATTAATAAATGATTAAAGAATAATTAAATAGAATGATTTGTAATTTTTTAATGTTAATTAACCAGGATTAGTAATTCATAAGTAATTAATCTGGTTTAAATTAATCAGATAATTAATTTATCTTACTTAAGATTGTTTGGATTCTACTGGATGATTGAATTGTTTGATATCCCTGATATGTGATGCTCTGTTTTGATTTGAGTTGCGTTTAATGTAATTTGTTATCTGTGATATAAATCAGTGATCTGTGAATGAAAGATAAGCGTTATAGTTTATACCGCTTATCCAATATATTGCTGTATTGGAATATCTACTGATTGATGATGTTGCACTTTTATTGTGTAAAACCCCTGGACCACACTTATACACACACAAATATGGATCGCGCGTGGAAATGGGTTAAGTCATAGATTTTTGGAACAGTTTTAAATTGAATTTTTGAATCCAACTGGTTTTGGAAATGGATTGGGTTTAAAATAAAAAGCTTTTGAAAAGGGATTTCAAAGATAAAAGTTATTTTTGAATAACTTGACTTAGTTTTGAATTTTGATTTAAATTTGAATTCAAAATTTGAAATTGAATTCTATTTATGATTTAAAATAAAAAAAGGGGTTATACAAGTTTATATGGGTTTTAAACCATCTTAAAAGTGTCATTTTGAGAATTTGGATTTTACCCAAAGATTTTAACTTGCATAAATGGAGTCGGATTTTCCGAAATAAAAACTATTTGGTTCAAATAATTAAAGATTTCACATAAGAAATGAACATCTAATTTGTGTAAGAAGGATTTCAAGTCTAAAGTGAAAATGGTCTTCCAAGTTATAAATAAATCTTTGGAAACAGGTTTGAAAGCTATAGGTTAAATCTTTAATATAAAGATTTAAATGAGTTAATCTAAATTGAAATGGAAGTGTTTTGAAATCTGTGAATGGATCTTTGTGAAAGTAGGTGAACTTTGTGAAATGAATTTTTAGTTTAAAAGATTTGAAATGGTAATTGGTTTAAACCATTTAAAAGAAAAGTTTTGGATTTTAAAGGTTGTGACTTAGCTGAAATCCCATATCCATATGTTTTTAAATATTGCACTCACTATTCGGTTTAGTTGGGAGAGGACCTTGTGTCATATAGCCCGTTTCGAATAGTGATACGATGACCGCTGTTGAAGACCGGATATTGGCGAGAACGATAGGATAACCTACCGATTGTCTCTGCAACGAGTAGCTACGGTATAGAGATTCCCTAAGTGATGGGAAGACCAATCGAGATTGCGGATACCCGGATCTCAAGGGCTTCTTCACAAGTGCCTTCGGTTTTGTTCCAACCCGGAGCAGACTTGTATGGTTATGTGTCTGACACTAAACTTTGAGATATTTAACTGATCTCTATCAAATACTTTTCTGTTTAGTGGTGGAGAATTTATTCTCTTAGCTTAACACCCTTCTCTGAGACGTACGAGTTCAGAGGTTATGTAGTTGATAGTTATCAGTGATATACTCCCAAATTTGGTAGTGTGGCATGCTGAGTGCTGTTATGTATCATTTATTGATCAAAGTATGGCTTTTGTATAAAGCGTAGCTTTGTGGACGAGACCGCATCAGGACCTCACACCCCAGAAATGGTCGAAACAGGAAAGATGCGGCAAGGTTATAAGGGTCGCTCCCTTTAGGGTGTGTCATTCCCTTCTGGAAAAGAGTGGTATCATGGTATGGAGCCCAGATACTTCACTCATGTGGTCACTGCAAATCTATTACTTTGTGATTGCTTTGTGGTTGTTGGATTAGAGGTACCTCGGATAAATGTTCCAAAGGACTGGGGGATGGCACGCTCGTGTAGTAGTTACCTAGTTACAGAGGTAACCCGACCTTGTGTTGGTAGAGAGCTGGTTAAGCTCTCGGGACATCCCGCCAGAGGCGTACCCATGTGGCAGTAGGAAGTTCCTTAGCCTGACCATTTGTTGGAAAATCCAATCTTCAATATGTGCCTTGTACAGTTTTAGTTGTAGAACCTGCCATTTACTTATGGTGGTCACCACTGTTTAGATGGTAGCTATAGTGGGCATAGTTCGGAATGTCTATGCTGGCTAGGATTAATATTATACTTTCGAAATGGTTTTTCTACACTATGCACTAATAATAATAATATCAAAAGATTTTTTGCGTAGTAAGCATATTTGACTATCATAAGGAGAAATCTCCTCCAATTCTGCGTTTGCATTGTGTGTGTGGCGGGAGGCCTTATGGTAGTTTCATTTTCTAAAAAGCATTACGGATTTAAATTTTAAAATCCTTGGTTGTTCGTTTTAAAGATAAACTGTTTTTTCCTCATGCAGTCCTACGACTGACCTGGAGTTATTGTTCCTTTCCTAAACTCTGGATGTCCACAATTTTCCCACACGGGCAGTCTAAAGTTCGGTTTTTCAGATAATCGAATAGTTGGTGTAGATTCAATGGCTTTTAGCCTTAGGATTTGGCAACCGCATTGGACCGAGTTGCTTCACTTCATCGTTATTGGGAGTTCAAGCTATTTCTGGATTGGTGCTTTGGATACGGAGTTACAGTTCCGGATTCTATCTCTCTTTCCCTCTTGAAGACCATATTGGAGATATTGTTCCGCTGTTGGTGTTATATTTTCTTTCCGCTGCTATTGTCTTGTATCATATCTCTGATGTATATTGATATTCATTGCATTATTCAGTTGTATCAGATATTGTATCAATGTTGTATACATCAAATGTATTACTCTTTTCTTCCGCTGTGTTGTTAAACTTAATGTGTTATAAGCTCCGGCGAACCAGATTCGACGTTTGGATTTTCGGGATTTGAATACGAGTGTCGTATTCGGTGTCGATTTTTGAAGGTCGAGTTAGGGTCGTCGCAGTGCACCTAATCAATCACAAAGTAATAGAATGGTACCGAAGGAGTGTGTCTGATTAGAGGAGCTACCTCGTGAGCACCTCAGTTGCTTCTGATATAGCCACCTTATGCAAACTCATGGGAGTCGTGTCTACGTATATACCTCATATAGGATCATCGCCACCATCCTACTTCATTCTGGAATCTCCACGAAGTACACAGTTGTTAATGTGGTTTTCGATGCTGGTAGAGAGTATGACAACTTCCGATTCTGGTCTCTTTAATAACCAAATGTTATTATAACACCATGGTCATTTTAAAATACTTATACTTCAAAACCAAAATATCACTATCATTTCAAAACCATATGAATACGATATCATTTCCATTTTATCTTCCAAAAATCATAGCACTTCAAAGTTATAACACTTCGAAACCAAAACACTTGAAATTATAACACTTTGGAAATCATAATTTGAAATCATAACTTCTACTACTTAAACCGTTTAGATACTAAAATAGTATATATAATAAAATAGTTTATACAGTAAAATAATTTATATAAAAGAAATATAAGTTAAGATAGTTTATATTAAAAATAGTTTATATTAAAATAGTTTATATTAAAATAGTTTATATTAAAATAGTTTATAAAGTAAAGTATATAAATAGTTTTAAATAGAATTTAAATATACTTCATATAATAAAATAGCTTCCTTAATCTCACAAATCAATTCCATGTCAATTCAAATTCCAAAATTCAAATTTAATCTAGTCTCAAATCATTAATTTCAATTCCGTTCAGCTTCTCGATAAACCATTTCAAACTATATCAATTTCAAATACAGATTTGAACATCAAATAAACCATTTCAATTTCAATATATTTCAAAGCTCAAATATTCCAGAATTTCAAAACTAAATCTGACAATTCTATATGTATGACAAATTCGCTTTAATATTATTTAGTTTGAAATATTTACTTAATCATTCCAATAACATTTAAATAAACTTAAAATTTCAAATTTAAATAAAACTAAGTATTTCATTTTAATTTATATAAATTAGAAATATCCATTTAATATCACCTTTAATCAAAATAAAGTTATAAAATCATCCTTTTTCAAAACTTTGGAAATCATTTCAATATATATATATACATAATCAACTTTAATAAATAAACTTATTATTAAACTTATAAAATCATTTAAAATCTATTTGAAATGAAATCTTAAATGAATACTTAAACATAAATTTATTCATATATTAAATCTACTTATATATTTTAAAAATTGTAAAACCATAAATAAATTCTTAAAATTTATAATTTCAAAATTAACTTATGACAATACAAATTTCAAAACAAATAAATTTAAAAATCAAGAATTTAAGTTTATAAAAATACGTACAATATCTCGAAATCAATATTTGTTAAACCATATATTTCTTTCCAAAACCATAGAAATCATTTTCAAAATACACACACACACACCAACGGTGTTTGTATATAATTTTCTATCCTATGGTCAAGTGATATGGATATTTATCATTTCAATCCACAACTTAAATATATACAGATATATATCATTTCAACCCACAATCCCAAATTCAATTCAAATGAAAATCGCTTGGGTCTATCATTTCAACCCATAATGATTTTCTCCCATTCTACAGATCATTCGGGTATGTA
Source organism: Allium cepa (assembly GCA_030765085.1). NCBI lineage: Eukaryota > Viridiplantae > Streptophyta > Magnoliopsida > Asparagales > Amaryllidaceae > Allium > Allium cepa. The sequence continues at coordinate 379,494,598 of CM060928.1, read as the reverse complement.
TCATTTCAACCCATGGTGAATTCTATACTAACATGGAACTTGCAGAGTGATAACAGATATGATAATAATATAACAAACATATATCATCAATATAAACAACATATAATGGTGTCAGATGTCATAGGTGAACTGATATAGATAACATCATATATATAGCAATGAAAATAACTAACAGCAGCATATTTCAATTGTCGTTTCAATTAAAATCAAATTTAATAAATATAAGAACTTAATCGTGAGTGATTACTCACCTTTCGAGGTTCAGAGGAGTTTGACAACAGAACAAGCTACGAATTTTGAATCCTAAACTGGAAAATCAACCAATCTAAACGACAGATTCTCAAAGCACGTGCAGTGAACACAGACTCGACAAACAAGGCTGATAGTTTGAATTGATGGGAATGAATCAGAATCATCTAGAGAGAAACAATATATATATATATATATATATTAATTTCCATGAAATCAATATTTTAACATAAGATGAATATAAAAATAATATATATATAGTTAAAAATCATTGTTTACATTTAAAACACATATAGAAAAATATTAACATATAAAATATAGTTTTAAATTAATTAAGAGAGAATGAAAACAACTTATCTATAACTTATATAACTTAAAATCTACAGATATAATATATTACAAACTATCACTTAACTGCAAACATATACATACTATAACACTATGTGAATTAAATTAATATATAAACAGATAACCCATTACTGATATGTATAGAACTTACATTATTAATTCACAAATGATATCCATACCTTGGAATACTATAATTACAGTAAGCATGTTTCAGTTATATATATTAAACACTAAACTTGAGATAAACCTTGTTGTAAGCAGCTTTAAACAACAAACATAAACAAGTAATAAGTTTATATAAAATAATATATATAGTTGCAATATATAGCACACATATATAAAGCAGATCATTTTATAACTGCAACATGTTTTAAACAGCTTTATTAAAATCGTATATATATAAATTATGACAATCGAAAGAATTTATATTGTATACTGTAGATATAAATAACATATGCAACTCCAAACTATTTCATATATAAATAGAACATACTAATACTTATTGAACTAATGCATAAACACATTACAACTTGTATTACATATACACATATAATATATAATATAATAAACTATACAAACAGGTTTTGGTAACCAATATAATATAACTTTATGATATATATATATAGCATATGGACAATTTATATATAACATAAATATATACATCATACTTATCAAGGTTACACAAAAATATATAGAAGAGAAAAAAAAACTTGCCAAAGAGGTGGAAGAAGAAGACTGGATGTCGGGACGTGGTTCGATGAGGTGGAAGGCTGCGATCGGCGATGCTGCTAAGTGAAGGGGTTGCGTGAAAAAGAAGGCTTCAGGCTCGACGTTGGAGGCGGAAGCGGTTGAAAGGAGGAGGAATGAGACGCGGAAGAAGTTGTTGCACGAGTGGAGAAAGAGGCCGGTGATGATGGTTGAAGAGGTGGACCTAGGTGGGTAGGCTATCACGGTGGCTTCTGGACGGTGGTGGGTTCGAGTAGATAGTGCGGGTTTTTTGGTTGCAAACAAAATGAAATTTGGTCAGCCATGGAATGAGCAGGCAACCATAAGCTTTAGTATTTGAGTTTATATTTTATATTACTATAGGGGAGCAAAAGGCAATGGGAGATAGTAGAGAGAAAGATTTGAGCAGACCAAAATAAAGGCTACAACTGGTCTTAGATGATGCACAAGGAATAGTGTCAGTCAGGTACATTGAATAGCTGGAAATAGTAATAGAAAACAGTTGTTTGGTTTATACATTGAAAAATGGAAAGACATAGGGATTCATAAAGACTCAAACAGGTATCGGTACGGCTAATCGCTACATGGTTTCGACGCGTACCGGATTTTCAAAATACACAAACAAATACACTGTTGAGATCAGTACGACCAGACGATCAAAACGGTATACGGATATCAGTGGTGCGATTATCCGATCAAAAATCGATATCGGTACCCAAATGCTGCTAAAACGCCAGAATTAAGATAAAGCAAGCAAAAGCAATCTAAATTTGACGAATCAAAAGATGGTGCCTCACTCAGAAGATGATTTACAAATTTTCCATAGAAAAATATTCAGGTTTGGAAAACATTTTATTATCATCAAATATTAACTGATTCGAATTGAAATAAAATTATAGAAGAAAATAAACTTCCGTATTATCAGATGAAAATTTACCGTTTTCTATGTTTATATAGATGTATTCTAAATATCAAATTTTCATTTCAAAATTTCATTATTTAAAATTTCACAAAAATTCAATTAACTAAATAAATAAACCACTAAAATTTACGGGGCGTTACACTCTCCCCACTCAACACTTTTCGTCCCTAAAAAGGAACGAGGTAGGAGAATAGAGACAACTAGAAGAAAAAACAGATTGAAAAAAAGTAAACAATTTATTTAAAACCATATAATTTCAAATTTAAATTAATTTATCTTCAACAATTTATTTTATATATGTGATCTCACTTAAGTTAAATCAACCTTATCTATTTCTAAACTCATATTTATCTACATATTATCTTATTATTCCATTTTTCTCTATTAACATCTTCGCAATCAAGATTTAAGTGTAAAACATTTGTTATAACCACTCAAATTTATTTATAAATTCCTTTTAACATCATTTTATTTGTATACTATCCAATACATATCCAACTTCTGAATTATTTAGGTATTATATATTGGAATGAAATTACGTATCATACAAGGAAATTTTTTATCAATTCAATTATTTCAAGTTTAAGCATTTATTCAAAATTTTGGCTTCATTTATAATTGAAAACATCCCTTAGTCCAGAATTTAAGAATTACATTTCCTATTATTTCAAACCATTTAGAGACACACACACACACACACATATATATATACATATTCTATATATCTCAAACCAAATCTGTTATCGTATACATATACATATATATATAATATATGTAAATCTAGTCACACCTTAGAAATTCAAATCATATTCATTTTCCAAAATAAAAGAGTAGTAAAGCTACTGAATGGTCTCTCCATTTTGAAACTCAAAAATGAATGTCGATGATGCGGCCGCCATCACCGAAATTATTTTCCAGCGACAACAGAGGAGAGTACTTGTTTAATATTCTTTTGAAACAAATTTATATTCGAAAATACTTTAAATATTATGCATTTTAAAACTTTAAAACCACAGTTCGAAATCATCGGAAATTAAATTCTCAAATTCTTGATTTAAATTCATTTAAATTCCAAATCGATTTACAAACCATGTTTATAAATCCATTTGTAGAACAATAAATGATAATCAAATATTATCATTTCAAACAACCAATTTAATTTACTTATTAAATTCCAGAAAATTTAGGTATATATATAAGATAATCATAAAAATTTATTTCATTTACCAAATTTGAAAGTAATATTGTGTCACTTTGCTCTATTCAAGTGTTTTGGAAATCCTATCGATGTCGCTGATCAGACGAATCGATCAAAAACCCAAATCAACATCAACAACTCAAACAACATGTAACGACCCAGGATTTTTAGTAATAAAAATTTGAATATGTAATTAATTTTAAATATTAAGAAGTGAATTTATAAGTCGAATAAATTTTAATTTGAATAATTGGATTTAATTGGATAATTAAATCGATAATTTAATATGTGAAATTATGGAAATAATTGAAAATTGAGTTAAATATGACTGAAAATGATTTGTAAAATTTTATTTTATCATGTTGGAGTTAGAATGATATTTTAGAACTTTTAAAATCGAATTAAAAGTTAATTTGTGAAAATTGAATATTTTAATATTTAATCGACTAGTGAAAATAGTCAAATTTTGAACAGTCTCAGAATTGGACGAAACTAGTTCCATTGGATCCGTAATAGTTAGTTATTACCGGATTTCAATTTTCGTGTCAATCGGAGTTATCGTTTGATCGTGGCAGCTCGAAACGCATCGAAATTATTTTTAATATTAATTTGGCGAGTTAAAATAGCCATTTTTCAAAAAGTCTCGGATTTCGACGAAACTAGTTTCATCGGATCCGTAATGTGATATTATTGTAAGGTTTCAAATTTCGTGTCAATTGGATTTACCGTTTGTGCGGTACAAATTAAAACGCCTAGAAAATCGTTTAAATCGGTTTAATTTAAATTGAACGTTTATTGCCATAACTCGCACAGATGTCCGAATTAGCTTTCGAAACCTGTTCCATTGTGTCCGGAACGCGGGGTAAAGCCTTGGAACGTCGGTCACGGCGCGTAAATTGGAGTTCGGAAATTCCGGGTGAATAGTAAATTGGGAAATTTTCTATAAAAGCCCCCTCCTCTTCATAATTTGCAAAAATATCTAACCCTAACCCTAATTTTCAATGGCCAGCCGTCACTTATATTTCTAAGGCCAGAAATCATCCTCCTTTCCTCCTCAATTACTTCCAATCCGTCGATAATTAGCCAAAGTGTTCAACAGCAAAGTTGGAGAGCGCGAAGAGAGCTTTCAATCTATACGGTGATGATCGTGTTTGGAGCGACGAGGTGGGGGCTACATGGCCACGTTCACCATAAGGTCGGCCTCGATTTTCGTGCTAGATGTAGGACCGGACTTCAAGGCACTTGGGGCGCTGGTAGAGTGGAGCGAGGCGGTTCGAATGGCGTGGAGGTGATGGAGTTTAGTCGAGCGTGGTGGTCGAAAATTGAAAACCTAGTTTCGGCCTAAATGGGTAGTTCGAACGTGATATCCAGGAAGAAGGAAGGAAGATGCAATGCACGGCTTGGATCTGATGACTTTGAGATGTGCAGCCATGATCTATTTTAGATGTAAATTAGTTAAATTGTTGTAAATTTTTATAGTTAAAATTCGTATAAACTTCATAAAATCATAACTTTTTCATACGAGGTCGAAAACGCGCGAAACCAGTTGCGTTGGAATCGTATGGACGAGCACTACGCGATGGAAATGGATTGGAGTCATTTGGAGTTAGTGAGAATTTCGGGTAAAATTAAACATCTGTTTAATTTTATTCGAAATAAATCGCTAAAACGAAATTGAAATCAAGATGAGAACTTCCCACTCAATCGAATCAAGAGTTGAAATATAGGATTTATAAAATTTGATTATTTTATAAATCAAAATGGTGAAATTATAAAGGAGTTTAAAGATGTTTTAAAAGAATAATATAAATTGATTTATATAAGAGATTTATAAATGGATATTTATAAATTGAAATATTGAAATTATAAAACGAGGTTTTATAAGCGTTTGAATGAAGTGAAAATGGATTGCATAAGTGAATGGAATTTATAAAATTTTAAATGGTGAAGTTATAAATGAAATTTATAAATAGTAAGATTTATAAATTTTGTGAAATTATTAAAGAATATATTTGGATAAATAATTGAATCTTATAAGTTATAAGATTTATAATTATGAAGTTTAAAAGAACGATTTTGTAAAATAATCGTTTTATAAGTATTTGACTTATAATATGAACCTTTAGTTTATAATTGAGTTATAAATCGAATAGGTTAATAAAGGAATTTATAAAACGAAGTTGTTATAAAATAAATAGAAATGGAGTTTATAAACGTTGTTTTATAAATTCGCAAACGACTTATTTTGATAAGTAAATTGTTGAAACTTATTAATGGAGTTATATTCACATTTTTGACTGTGAATAATCCTTTAAAACGAGATGAATAGAAATGATGAAATTGGTTAACGTAGTATATTCACGTTTTTGAATAGTGAATAATATGTTAAAGAAATTGTTTTGAATGTGATGTTTTAAATAGAATTAAAACGATCTAACGATGTTTTAAATGTGTTGAGATTCGAAACCATAGATTTCAACATCTATTGTTGAAATAGACGTTTTCGAGAAATAAAAGGAAATAGTGGACTATAACACTGTTGTTATAGTAAATAATTTTCGAAAGGAAATGTTTTGTATAATATTGGGATTTATATATCTATTTTAATTTTGAATCCCTATACTAGTGATTTTGGGTTGTCGTAACGATGTTTTACGTAAAATTCGTTTTGGCCCAAATAAATATGTTTAAGAGAATGATTTCCTTAAAGAATGAAATATATACTTAATTTCGATTGAAGTATATTGAATATTTTCCAAGTGTTGAAAATAAATAAAATTTGTGAATTACTTATGAATAAATAAGTATGGAAATGTTTTCCAAAATAAAGTGAATATTATGAGAATTTATCTTTTTGAAGATAAATTGAAATGAATAATTGAAATCGTATATTCATAGATATTTTGAAATATACATTCACTATGGAATTTATGAATAGAAAGGGAAGTTGTTTAAAAATAAATATTGATTTATTTTTGAAGTGTGAAATTATATATCTTGTAAAGATATTTTGGAAAATAAATAATTTGGAAAATTATTTGGAATCTGGTGATGTTGTGCATATCCATTGATAGTTCAATAATCGACTATGAATATTTCCCTTTGAATGGGTAATTGATGCGATTTGTTTGAATTTGAGTGCCACACTTATTTTTGAATAAGCGCTCACTATTCGGGTTAACCGGGAAAGGACCATGGGGTCGTATAACCCATTCCGAATATGTGATACGTCGTTATGAATTGCATTTGAAGATCGGTGTTGAAGACCGGATCTTTTTAAAAGCGACAGGACAACTCGTCGATTGTCTTTGCACCGAGTAGCTACGGTATAGAGACTCCCTATGTGATGGGAAGTCCGGACGTGATTAGAGATTATCCGGATTGCAAGGACTTCTTTGTAAGTGCCTTCGGTTTTGTTCGAGCCCGGAACAGACTTGTATGGATTGTATGTCTGACATTACAAATTGAGATATAAAGCCGATTTCTTTCAAATATATTTCTGTTGGTGGCGGAGAATTTATTCTTTTAGCTTAACACCCTTCTCTGAGACGTACGAGCTCAGAGGTTATGTAGTTGAAGGTTATCAGCGATATATTCCCAATTTGGTAATGTGACATGCTGAGTGTTGCTGTGAAATGATCATTGTGTTGATTATTTGTGATAGGATCATTTATTTGATCGTCTATCTTGGTGATCATTTCTATGATCATTTGTTGACCCAAAGCATGGCTTTTGTATAAAGTATGTTTTTGTGGACGTGACTTCGTCGAGCCTCACACCTCGGGAATGGTCAAAACAGGAAAGATGCGGCAAGGTTATGAGGGGTAGCGCCCTTTAGGATATGTGCATTTCCTTCTGGAAAAGGGTGGTATCATGGTATGGAGCCCAGATACTTACTCATGTTGAAAACACTTTATGATTGTGTGAATTGATTGCGAGCGCTCGGTTGAAAGGTCCCAAAGGACCGGGGGATGGCATATTCGGTCAGTTGTTACTCAGTTAGGGGTAACCCGGCCTTGTGTTGGTAGAGATCCGGTTTGGTTCTCGGGGATGTCCATCCAGAGGCATTCTCATGTGGCAATGGGAAGTTCCTTGGCCTGATCATTCATTGGAAATCCAAAGAAACAATACAAGACTTGTACGGTTTTAGTTGTATAACCTGCTATGGAATGTGGCGGTAACCTGCTATTGAACATAGTTAGCTATAGTAGGCATACGATAATGGTCGTATGTTGGCTAAGATTTATATTCTACTTTCGAAATGAATTTCCTCTACACTAAGCACTAGTAATAATATCAAATGTTCTTTTTAAATGCGTATCAAGCATCTTTGACTATCATAAGGAGAAATCTCCTCCGATTCTGCGTTTGCATTATGTGTGTGTGCGGGAGGCCTTATGGTAGTCTCATTTTTAAAAGCATTTCGAATTGACTTTAAAAATATTCTTCTATTTTGATTTTAAAGATAAATAAACTGTTTTGAGTTCTCACACCAGTCACATGACTGACTCGGAGTTTATTGTTTTCTTTCCTAAACTCTGGGTGCCCACCAATTTCCACACGAGCAGTCAAGAGTTAGGTTTATCAGGATATTATGGATATTCTGGAGTTGCTGGAGGCAAGCTGGATGGCATGGCGTATTATTAGTATATAGTATTTCTTTTTCCGCTGCACTATTTGATGTTGTATGTTGTTGTACACTCTGATGATGATGTAATGTAATGTATAAAATGTAATAACTGATATAGTTCTTTGTTTTATTCATTTATTATTATATGTTGTTCCGCTACGAATTGTGAGATTCTGATATTGTTGTGTTGTGTTCTGTTCCGTTCTATTTTCTATCTTTCCTCTCTTTTTCTGTCTTTTTCTTTTTCTTAAAACCCTAAGTGTTCGGTTTTCCGTCGTTCGATTTCTCGGTAGTCGATAAAGTGAGTATCGATGTTGAATTTTCGGAAGACGAAGAATCGGGCCCTGACAATGTGGTATCAGAGCATATGGTTAAGCGACAACCATGGTTCTGTTGGGTATTACTCATTAGAGATAGAGTCAGTAGTACTCTAGAATGAGTTGAGAGTAATAATAGCTATGAGAGCGTATTTGTTAGTGAATATATAAAATTGTTTTATATTGTGATGATTGGTTTATTGAGTGGCATATGAACCTTCGTCAGCACGGTCTGTACAACTATGCCGAAGGAGTTTATAAACACTTGAATAGAACAATTCGACACAATATTGTTTTGAATTGGGTAAATGAAATAATTTTACCTTGATTATATTTTTATATATAAAGGAATAATTTTTCAGAATTATTAAAGTGTATATAAGTTGATTGTTTAGTTGTTTGAATAATCTAAATTGAAGAATAATTGTATAAGTAAAAAGAATTATAAGAATTGAATTATAATTAAAGTGATTTACAATTGTGAAATAAAACTTATATATATATGAGAAGTGAAACTATATGAATATATTTATGAATATAAGTTGTAAATAAAAATGAATTACCAATTGAATTGAATTAATGGATTGAATGTAAATCAATTGAATGTGAATTAAATTGATATGAAATAATGGATATAAGTGTAATTCATTAAAATATAATGTTATTGGAAGTTGAAAGATTGAATGAAAATCAATTTAATAAAAGCAATTGAAAGTAAAGGTGTTAAACCAAACTGAATGAATATAAGTAAAGGAATTTGGTTGTAATTGATATACATTGATTGTTATATGGTTGTTAGTTAGTTGATTGTATATAATTCATTAAGTATTAATGAAATTGGAAGCTAAAGTAATTGGAATTCAATTGGAAGTTAAGTGAATCTTAAATAAAATTGAATTTGATTTGGAAGTGAACCAACTTGAATATGAATTAGTGAATATAAATTAATTGAAAATGAATGTTAGTAAAAACATCCACTGTTAATGAATCGAATGTGATTAAATTGAAAGAAAACCATTTCATTAAATATTAATGAGAATATAAATGAGTATTGATTTGGTTATGGATGATAGTTGGTTGATGGTTGAGTATATTGCTTTTACTGCATTTGCTATGTTGACATATATAGTTATTATGTTACTATATGTTGATGTTTGCATTTGTTACTATATGTTGATGTTTGCATTTGTTACTATATGTTACTATATGGTTCTCATGTTGTTTGTTGAGTGTTTAGTAGGTGCGGATCGCGTTTGCTTCGCATTTGGAGCTCGCTTTCGCGCTATATTAGCCATATATGCTTGCTAATAAAATATAAGGTACATATCTCGGATTACATACCGTACTTTTACATTTTTTCCCTTCGGGATGCCTCATTACTTGATGAGATGTATATTTGTGATATATATACTGTCATTTTTTTTCGGATCGAGCCACGCAAAGGAGACTATGGCGAATTTTTTCGGAAATTTGAGGCGTTAGAAAAATTTGAGAAAATTGGAAAGTTTTGAAAACTTTAACTTTGATTTGAAGTTGAAAGTTAAACAATAGTAGTTGTTTTTGAAAAGATAACTAAGTATGATTTGAAAACTTAGTAAGTTATTATAAGAAGTTTAAACTATGAATGTTGGAAAATTAATAGATTCTGTAACTTTTCTTACTAGTTAATTTCGAGGACGAAATTCTTTTAAGGGGGGAAGATTGTAACGACCCAGGATTTTTAGTAATAAAAATTTGAATATTTAATTAATTTTAAATATTAAGAAGTGAATTTATAAGTCGAATAAATTTTAATTTGAATAATTGGATTTAATTGGATAATTAAATCGATAATTTAATATGTGAAATTATGGAAATAATTGAAAATTGAGTTAAATATGATTGAAAATGATTTGTAAAATTTTATTTTATAATGTTGGAGTTAGAATGATATTTTAGAACTTTTAAAATCGAATTAAAAGTTAATTTGTGAAAATTGAATATTTTAATATTTAATCGACTAGTGAAAATAGTCAAATTTTGAACAGTCTCAGAATTGGACGAAACTAGTTCCATTGGATCCGTAATAGTTAGATATTACCGGATTTCAATTTTCATGTCAATCGGAGTTATCATTTGATCGTGACAGTTCGAAACGCATCGAAATTATTTTTAATATTAATTTGGCGAGTTAAAATAGCCATTTTTCAAAAAGTCTCGGATTTCGACGAAACCAGTTTCATCGGATCCGTAATGTGATATTATTGTAAGGTTTCAAATTTCGTGTCAATTGGATTTACCGTTTGTCCGGTACAAATTAAAACGCCTAGAAAATCATTTAAATCGGTTTAATTTAAATTGAACGTTTATTGCCATAACTCGCACAGATGTCCGAATTAGCTTTCGAAACCTATTCAATTGTGTCCGGAACGCAGGGTAAACCCTAGGAACGTCGGTCACGGCGCGTAAATTGGAGTTCGAAAATTCCGGGTGAATAGTAAATTGGGAAATTTTCTATAAAAGCCCCCTCCTCTTCATAATTTGCAAAAATATCTAACCCTAACCCTAATTTTCAATGGCCAGCCGTCACTTATATTTCTAAGGCCAGAAATCATCCTCCTTTCCTCCTCAATTACTTCCAATCCGTCGATAATTAGCCAAAGTGTTCAACAGCAAAGTTGGAGAGCGCGAAGAGAGCTTTCAATCTATACGGTGATGATCGTGTTTGGAGCGACGAGGTGGGGGCTACATGGCCACGTTCACCATAAGGTCGGCCTCGATTTTCATGCTAGATGTAGGACCGGACTTCAAGGCACTTGGGGCGCTGGTAGAGTGGAGCGAGGCGGTTCGAATGGCGTGGAGGTGATGGAGTTTAGTCGAGCGTGGTGGTCGAAAATTGAAAACCTATTTTCGGCCTAAATAGGTAGTTCGAACGTGATATCCAGGAAGAAGGAAGGAAGATGCAATGCACGGCTTGGATCTGATGACTTTGAGATGTGCGGCCATGATCTATTTTAGATTTAAATAAGTTATATTGTTGTAAATTTTTATAGTTAAAATTCGTATAAACTTCATAAAATCATAACTTTTTCATACGAGGTCGAAAACGCGCGAAACCAGTTGCGTTGGAATCGTATGGAAGAGCACTACGCGATGGAATTGGATTGGAGTCATTTGGAGTTAGTGAGAATTTCGGGTAAAATTAAACGTCCGTTTAATTTTATTCGAAATAAATCGCTAAAACGAAATTGAAATCAAGGTGAGAACTTCCCACTCAATCGAATCAGTTTCGATTTTTATTTTAAATAGTTAGATTTAAAATACTTGAATGTATGTTTGATTGATGATTGTTATCTATTAATTGTTAAAATAGACATTATGCGCCGTTAGTATGCGGTTGTTATTTATTAAAAACATATACCGCGAATATTTCATAAACAGTGAAATTGGTATTATATATAATAGAAATATATATATATTGGCATATGTATACATTGGAGTTATTGATTTCCCGCATTTGTATAGCGGATGAGACCCTATTGCGCCGTCTATTAAGCGGATAATATTTTAAATCCCAAATACCGCGATAATTTCGTACTGGAGCGAAATTGGTATTGTGCTAATGTTTGTGGATGCAGAAAAACAGGTTGGAGGGATCCAACTGGATTCTTCAACAGTATTTATTTGAATTTAGATATTTTGATATCTGATGGAATATCATATCGATATATGATATCGTTGTTGTCGTGATTGACTATTTGGTATGTAGCATCATTGGACCAAATTTTGGAATTTTAAAATGATTTTTAAAGTGATTTTTGAAAATATACTATATGTTTGGAAATTGATTCATTTTAAATAAATAAACGATATAATTTTTAATGTTATAAAAATTATATTTTTGAGAAATATAGTTAAAGGTTGATTTTTGAAAATATGAGGCTAATGATTTTATAAAATAGTTAATCGGGATTTTTGAAATTATTATAAAGAGTTGAAATATAGGATTTATAAAATTTGATTATTTTATAAATCAAAATGGTGAAATTATAAAGGAGTTTAAAGATGTTTTAAAAGAATAATATAAATTGATTTATATAAGAGATTTATAAATGGATATTTATAAATTGAAATATTGAAATTATAAAACGAGGTTTTATAAGCGTTTGAATGAAGTGAAAATGGATTGCATAAGTGAATGGAATTTATAAAATTTTAAATGGTGAAGTTATAAATGAAATTTATAAATAGTAAGATTTATAAATTTTGTGAAATTATTAAAGAATATATTTGGATAAATAATTGAATCTTATAAGTTATAAGATTTATAATTATGAAGTTTAAAAGAACGATTTTGTAAAATAATCGTTTTATAAGTATTTGACTTATAATATGAACCTTTAGTTTATAATTGAGTTATAAATCGAATAGGTTAATAAAAGAATTTATAAAACGAAGTTGTTATAAAATAAATAGAAATGGAGTTTATAAACGTTGTTTTATAAATTCGCAAACGACTTATTTTGATAAGTAAATTGTTGAAACTTATTAATGGAGTTATATTCACATTTTTGACTGTGAATAATCCTTTAAAATGAGATGAATAGAAATGATGAAATTGGTTAACGTAGTATATTCACGTTTTTGAATAGTGAATAATATGTTAAAGAAATTGCTTTGAATGTGATGTTTTAAATAGAATTAAAACGATCTAACGATGTTTTAAATGTGTTGAGATTCGAAACCATAGATTTCAACATCTATTGTTGAAATAGACGTTTTCGAGAAATAAAAGGAAATAGTGGACTATAACACTGTTGTTATAGTAAATAATTTCCGAAAGGAAATGTTTTGTATAATATTGGGATTTATATATCTATTTTAATTTTGAATCCCTATACTAGTGATTTTGGGTTGTCGTAACGATGTTTTACGTAACATTCGTTTTGGCCCAAATAAATATGTTTAAGAGAATGATTTCCTTAAAGAATGAAATATATACTTAATTTCGATTGAAGTATATTGAATATTTTCCAAGTGTTGAAAATAAATAAAATTTGTGAATTACTTATGAATAAACAAGTATGGAAATGTTTTCCAAAATAAAGTGAATATTATGAGAATTTATCTTTTTGAAGATAAATTGAAATGAATAATTGAAATCGTATATTCATAGATATTTTGAAATATACATTCACTATGGAATTTATGAATAGAAAGGGAAGTTGTTTAAAAATAAATATTGATTTATTTTTGAAGTGTGAAATTATATATCTTGTAAAGATATTTTGGAAAATAAATAATTTGGAAAATTATTTGGAATCTGGTGATGTTGTGCATATCCATTGATAGTTCAATAATCGACTATGAATATTTCCCTTTGAATGGGTAATTGATGCGATTTGTTTGAATTTGAGTGCCACACTTATTTTTGAATAAGCGCTCACTATTCGGGTTAACCGGGAAAGGACCATGGGGTCGTATAACCCATTCCGAATATGTGATACGTCGTTATGAATTGCATTTGAAGATCGGTGTTGAAGACCGGATCTTTTTAAAAGCGAAAGGACAACTCGTCGATTGTCTTTGCACCGAGTAGCTACGGTATAGAGACTCCCTATGTGATGGGAAGTCCGGACGTGATTAGAGATTATCCGGATTGCAAGGACTTCTTTGTAAGTGCCTTCGGTTTTGTTCGAGCCCGGAACAGACTTGTATGGATTGTATGTCTGACATTACAAATTGAGATATAAAGCCGATTTCTTTCAAATATATTTCTGTTGGTGGCGGAGAATTTATTCTTTTAGCTTAACACCCTTCTCTGAGACGTACGAGCTCAGAGGTTATGTAGTTGAAGGTTATCAGCGATATATTCCCAATTTGGTAATGTGACATGCTGAGTGTTGCTGTGAAATGATCATTGTGTTGATTATTTGTGATAGGATCATTTATTTGATCGTCTATCTTGGTGATCATTTCTATGATCATTTGTTGACCCAAAGCATGGCTTTTGTATAAAGTATGTTTTTGTGGACGTGACTTCGTCGAGCCTCACACCTCGGGAATGGTCAAAACAGGAAAGATGCGGCAAGGTTATGAGGGGTAGCGCCCTTTAGGATATGTGCATTTCCTTCTGGAAAAGGGTGGTATCATGGTATGGAGCCCAGATACTTACTCATGTTGAAAACACTTTATGATTGTGTGAATTGATTGCGAGCGCTCGGTTGAAAGGTCCCAAAGGACCGGGGGATGGCATATTCGATCAGTTGTTACTCAGTTAGGGGTAACTCGGCCTTGTGTTGGTAGAGATCCGGTTTGGTTCTCGGGGATGTCCATCCAGAGGCATTCTCATGTGGCAATGGGAAGTTCCTTGGCCTGATCATTCGTTGGAAATCCAAAGAAACAATACGAGACTTGTACGGTTTTAGTTGTATAACCTGCTATGGAATGTGGCGGTAACCTGCTATTGAACATAGTTAGCTATAGTAGGCATACGATAATGGTCGTATGTTGGCTAAGATTTATATTCTACTTTCGAAATGAATTTCCTCTACACTAAGCACTAGTAATAATATCAAATGTTCTTTTTAAATGCGTATCAAGCATCTTTGACTATCATAAGGAGAAATCACCTCCGATTCTGCGTTTGCATTGTGTGTGTGTGCGGGAGGCCTTATGGTAGTCTCATTTTTAAAAGCTTTTCGAATTGACTTTAAAAATATTCTTCTATTTTGATTTTAAAGATAAATAAACTGTTTTGAGTTCTCACACCAGTCACATGAATGACTCGGAGTTTATTGTTTTCCTTCCTAAACTTTGGGTGCCCACCAATTTCCACACGGGCAGTCAAGAGTTAGGTTTATCAGGATATTATGGATATTCTGGAGCTGCTGGAGGCAAGCTGGATGGCATGGCGTATTATTCGTATATAGTATTTCTTTTTCCGCTGCACTATTTGATGTTGTTTGTTGTTGTACACTCTGATGATGATGTAATGTAATGTATAAAATGTAATAACTGATATAGTTCTTTGTTTAAAGATTATTCATTTATTATTATATGTTGTTCCGCTGCGAATTGTGAGATTCTGATATTGTTGTGTTGTGTTCTGTTCCGTTCTATTTTCTATCTTTCCTCTCTTTTTCTGTCATTTTGTTTTTCTTAAACATTGATAATTCGTATTTCTGTTCATCTTGAATTAATCTATGGAGATTAGTGTATATTCAAGGAGTACAGATTTACGGGTCATCACACAACACAATATATATATATATATATATATATATATATATATAACATTTTAGTATTAATTTACTAATATATTGCATCGCTCGATGATACAGGAATGGATTTCAAAGCAAAGATAGAGATTCAAATACAAGGGCTCTAATCAAAAGAGTTCTAACTATAAGATAGGCTCAAAACGATGATAAGATGAATAGTACAAAAGAGAAAGATTTTTTTTTTTTTTCAACCCAGGAGAACCCGGCGGGCCGGTAAACTCCTGAGGAGGGTATAGTAAAGCCGTCCGCTGATCCAAGCCCCTATACCCCCGGGTAAACTTATATAGGATAGGGAAGCGCATGGTAGGAATCGAACCTGGGTCTTTTTAGCAGAACCTAAGCCTCCTTTCCACTGCGCCGCACCCGCGGACAAAGAGAAAGATGTATAGACTTATATAAATCGCAGGCAACCTTAATCGGATCAATCGTGACTTCGAGAATAAGATCGATGCAAAATTCTGAGGTAAATCGACATTCGATCGCAAGAGATAGAATTCAAGCATTGCAGGAGATACATAGCATTGTAAATTGAGGACACAGAAATCTCCGATAAATCAATGCTATTGTAAAGGAGTTTCACCCCTTTACAAATCATACGAAGATTAGTGAAAATGCCTATTTATTATAGAAATCATTCGAAGTGGAGTTATTGGATACTCCAAAATCAAGAAACATGAATAGGGAGAGATAAATAAGGATTTTGGAACCGAGGGGAAAGTTCCAAAATTCAAAGGAAACTGAGTCAAAGAGGAAAAGATTCAAGCTCGAACGAAAGTGATTCTGTAATTAAATTTACCCTATATGTTGAGTTTTTCCCAAAACCAAAGCTCTGATACCAACTGTAATAGCCTGATAGTTTCAACCATTCACATCCACACATGCCGGATTTGAATTGCTCAGAATACTATATTGTTAATTTATATTTGGCAAAACTCAGCATATACAGTAAACAAATAAATTGCAGAATCACAAACACAGAGTACTATACGATATGCAGTTGAAACAAAAGAATAATAGTTCATGAAGCTATTATATATATATCAGAGTTAAATAAGATACAATAGTAGTCTCAAATACAATAGTCAAATACAAGATCAGAATACATCACTGGAATCAATTGAATAACTATAAGCTGAAAAGATTTAGATGGATCTCCAAACGAAGCTCCAACTCCAAAGGTGAGTCTCGAAAGCTGTATCACTCAGTCTGACCCGAGCGTAAAGCAAAACACAAAACACTCGAGTCAGGATTAACATTCTTATATTAATAAATCCAACTCAAGTGAAATAACAACTGAAATACAAGTAACTCAAAGAATGTTTGGGATAACCATCCTCTAAGGATCTGTTAAACTATCTACTATGTAGTATCATACGCTATTATAATAATGTCTAAAGTAAAGTATACTATTTAAAAATAGCGTTAAGGCTTTACATTTTCCACCTTAACACGTTTTATGGTGCCAATAGTCTATAAAGTACAATCGTACCTCCAGATCGGGAGGCTACCATAAATACTCCATAGGTACGACACAAATCAGATTCTTAGTAAAGCACACCAGGGTAGGTGACATGACACAACTAGGAAATGCCAGTGTAAATATACCAATTACCCTTCCGGACTGGTGGTAACGCATAACCACAGCTACCCTCCACCTCGAGCCATACTCCCCAAAAAAATCAAAGGGTGCACCCAATCAATCAAAAAGTAATAGAATGGTATCGAAGGAGTGTGTCCGATCTGAGGAGCTACCTCATTAGCCCGTCAATTGCTCCTGTTTTAGCCACCTTATGCCAGCTCACGAAGTCGAGTCCATGTATATACCTCAATAGGATCGTCACCATCATTCTACTTCATTTTGGAATCTCCGCCGCGTACACAGTTGTTAAAGTGGTTTCGGAGTTGGCAGAGAGTATGACAACTTCCGATCCCGGTCTCTTTAACAACCAAATGTTATTTTAACACCGCGGCCATTTCAAAATAGTTATACTTCGAAACCAAAATACCATTGCCATTTCAAAACTATATCAATACGATATCATTTCCATTTCAAAACCAAATACGATATCA
Organism: Allium cepa; assembly: GCA_030765085.1. Lineage (NCBI taxonomy): Eukaryota > Viridiplantae > Streptophyta > Magnoliopsida > Asparagales > Amaryllidaceae > Allium > Allium cepa. The sequence continues at coordinate 379,476,876 of CM060928.1, read as the reverse complement.
TTTCCGATTCAAATATATCCTTTTCCGAAAATCATAGCACTTCAAAGTTATAACACTTCGTAATCAAAACACTTGAAATTATAACACTTTGGAAATCATAATTTGAAATCATAACTTCTACTACTTAAACTGTTTAGACATTAAAATAGTATATATAATAAAACAGTTTATAAAGTAAAATAATTTATGTAAAAGAGATATAAGTTAAAATACTTTATATTTAAAATAGTTCATATTAAATTAATTTATATTAAAATAGTTTATATTAAAACAGTTTATATTAAATAGTTTATATTAAAATAGTTTATAAAGTAAAATATATAAATAGTTTTAAATAGAATTTAAAAATACTTCATATAATAAAAAAGCTTCCTCAAATCTCACAAACCAATTCCAAGTCAATTCGAATTCCAAAAATCAAATTTAATCAAGTCTCAAATCATCAATTTCAATTCCATTCAGTTTCTCGATAAACCGTTTCAAACTATATCAATTTAAAATACAGATTTGAACCTCAAATAAACCATTTCAATTTCAATATATTTCAAAGCTTAAATATTCAAAATTTCAAAACTAAATCTGACAATTCCATATTTATGACAAATTCGCTTTACTATTATTTAATTTGAAATATTTACTTAATCATTCCAATAACATTTAAATAAACTTAAATTTTCAAATTTAAATAAAACTAAATATTCCATTTTAATTTATATAAATTTGAAATATCCATTTAAATCACCTTTAATCACATAAAGTTATAAAATCATCCTTTTTCAATACTTTGGAAATCATTTCAATATATATATATATATACACACATATACATATACATATATATATATATATATATAATCAACTTTAATAAATAAACTTATTATCAGAACAGGGAACTTGCAAAGTGATAACAGATATGATAATAATATAACAAACATATATATCATCAATATAAATAACATAAAATGGTGTCAGATGTCACGGGTGAGCTGACATGGAAAACAACACACACACACACACACACACACACACACACACATATATATATATATATCAATTTAAATAACTAACACTAGCATATTTCAATTGTCATTTCAATTGAAATCAAATTAAATAAATATAAGAACTTAAAGTGAGTGATTTCTCACCTTTCGAGGTTTAGAGGAGTTTGACAATAGAACAAGCTATGAATTTTGAATCCTAAACTGGAAAATTGACCAATTCGAACGACAAATTCTCAAAGCAAGTGCGGTGAACACAAACTCGACGAACAAGGCTGATAGTTTGAATTGATGAGAATGAATCAGAATCATCTAGAGAGAAATAGAATATATATATTATAATTTCCATGAAATCAATATTTTAACTTAAGACGAATATAAAAATAAAATATATATATATATATAGTTAAAAATCATTGTTTACATTTAAAACACATATAGCAAAATATTAACATATAAAGTATAGTTTCAAATTAATTAAGAGAAAATGAAAACAACTTATCTATAACTTACACAACTTAAAATATATATATATATATATATATATATATATATTACAAACTATCAATTAACTGGAAACATATACATACTATAACTCTATGTGAATTAAATTAATATATACGGATGACCCATTACTGATATATATAGAACTTACATTATTAATTCACAAATGATATCCATACCTTAAAATACGATAATTACAGTAAAAATGTTTCATTTATATATATTAAACACTAAACTTGAGATAAATCTTATTGTGAGCAACTTTAAACAGCAAAAATAAACAAATAACAAGTTTATATTAAATAATATATGTAGTTGCAATATATAGCGCACATATATAAAGCGGATCATTTTATAACTACAACATGTTTTAAACAGCTTTATTAAAATCGTATATATATATATATAATTATGACAATCGAAATAATTTATATTGTATACTGTAGATATAAATAACATATGCAACTCCAAACTATTTCATATATAAACAGAACATATTAATACTTATTGAACTAATGCATAAACAGATTACTACTTGTATTAACATAAACACATATAATATATATTATAATAAACTATACTAATAGGTTTTAGTGACCAATATAATATAACTTTATGATATATATAAGCATATGGACCATTTATATATAACATAAATATATACATCATACTTGTCAGGACGTGATTCGGCGAGGTGGAAGGCTTCGATCGCGGTGCAGCTAAGTGAAGGGGTTGCATGAAAAAGAAGGCTTCGGGCACGACGTTAGAGGTGGAAGTAGTCGAAAGAAGGAGGAAGGAGACGCGGAGGAAGTTGTTGCGTGAGTGGAGAAAGAGGCTGGCGGTGATGGTTGAAGAGGTGGAACTAGGTGGTAGGCTATCACGGTGGCTTTTGGACGGTGGTTGGATCGAGTAGATTGTGCAGGTTTTTTGGTTGCAAACAAAATGAAGTTCGGCCGACCATGGAACGAGCAGGCAACCATAAGCTTTAATATTTGAGTTTATATTTTATATTATTATAGGGAAGCAAAAGGCAAGGGGAGACAGTAGGGAGAAGGATTTGAACAGACCAAAATAAAGGCTACAATTGGTCTTAAATGATGCACAAGGAATAATGTCAATCAGGTACGTTGAATAGATGGAAATAGTAATAGCAAACAGCTGTTTGGTTTATACATTGAAAAATGGAAAGAAATAGGGATTCAAAAAGACTCAAATAGGTATCGGTATGGCTAATCGCTACACGGTTTCGACGCGTACCTAATTTTAAAATACACAAAAGAATACGCTGTCGAGGTCAGTACGACGAGATGATCAAAATGGTATACGGATATCAGTGATACGATTATCCAATCAAAAATCGATATCGGTACCAAAATGCTGCTAAAATGCCTGAATTAAGATAGACCAAGCAACAACAGTCTAAATTTGACGAAACGAAAGATGTCTTCTCACTTTGAAGATGATTTATAAATTTTCTATAGAAAAATATTCAGGTTTGGAAAACATTTTATTACCATCAAATATTAACTGATTCGAAGTGAAATAAAATTATATAAGAAAATAAACTTCCATATTATCAGATGAAAATTTACTGTTTGCTATGTTTATATAGACGTATTATAAATATCAAATTTTCATTTCAAAATTTCATTATTCAAAATTTCACAAAAATTCAATTAATTAAATAAATAAATCACTAAAATTTATGGGTCGTTGCACTAGGTTGGAGGTACACCTATTTGAATATTGGTAGATTTTCGAACAGTTTAATGGGTATGTAGTGAGATTTGATAAGAGGCCCAATAATCCATTCTAGGTTTGAGAGTTATATTGCCTCAAATAAACATCCCCAAATCATTTCTACCATCTCTCAAACAAATCTAAGCCTCAATTAACCTATTTTCACCCAAAACCTTCACCTTTCTCCTTCAATTCAAGTCTAATTCATAGAATAAGGGTAGATTAGTAAGGGATTATTTAGTGATCCTCAAATCTACACTTTAATGAAAAAAAATTGAGCTCGGCTGTTCATTTTTAGATTGTGGCTTCGATTTGTATGCAAAACTTGGGCTTTGGAAGGTTTATTGAGTGATTTATCATCTATCACCTTATTATATATGTATATATAGATTTTGGCATGCTTTAAACTCACTTTTAAAGTAAAAAACATGTTTTGGGATTGTTTTATGACAAAACCTGAAGTAAAAACGAATTTAAAATGTTTTAATGTGCTCTAATCTTGTTAATTTGATGTATGGATGCCTCAATGTCTGTTAGGCTATGTTATAGATACATTTTAGGATAATTTTCATGTTTTGTAGTATTTTTTGTATGTTTGGTTGCTGATTGGTGCATGTATGGCGTTTGTTTATCTGCTTAAATGGTTGAAAATGGTCATCAAAGTTAGTTAGGGGTATGACCATGAAATCGGACTACAATGGATAGGATACAGGATGTTAAGAGTCATATCAATGCATACATAATGCACAGAATGGATAAACAACTGATGCTTCGAGACATGCTTTGGTTCGATGGAGGCTTGGTTCAGTGGGTTCTTTGGGCTGGCAATGAAGAAAGACTAAACAGGAAACACTGTTTGTTGGAGCTATATTCAGGGTCCAGACAAAGAATTCTGTCTGGTGCATGTTTGCTTCAGATGGTGCTTCAAGGAAGGAAGAAGGGTGCTTTAGTCCTATACTCCGACATGATTTGCATCCATTTTTTAGCATTGCTTCGAGCTAAGGAGGGAGCTGCTTTGGGTTTTTCCTTAGGGACTTCGGGTTGGACTAGAGAAAACCCGAAACATAAATGGAAGTTGAGAAATTTTTCGTCATGGTATGGCCATAATTAAGGGTTCTTCATGGCATGTTCAAAGGGTCTTATGATGATGTGGAGTGAGGTAGACAACTCTGAACAACTTAAGATGGTTATGGATTTTGTAGGGCGACAAGTGGAGCGATTATGTAGAGTTCGACTCGAAGACGACGATGACTCCAACATTTTGCTACGATGGCACCATGACTTACGATGAGTGTTTAGAGGCATTTCAAAGATGATGGCTTATCAATGGAAGTCGTGACGGTGGTCCATAAAGACAAGTTCGAATGAGTAAAATTCGTAACAATGTTCTACTATGGAGATAGTATGGATGGAATAATGATTGATTTCCATTATGGAGACACATGGAAATAGATCGTTGATAACTCAAAGATTTTTAGTGTGCTCATAAAAAGGGGTATATAGGAATACCCATATGGATTTGTAACTGTATCCATATTTTGCAATGTTAGATTACCCTAGACTTTTGTGATTGTGAGTAGTTCCTAGCCCTTTGAAATGGCATGGATTCGAGCACCAAAGCTAAGATTTGATTGAGTTTCTGGTTTGTGATTGTGTCATATGAGTTATCATATATCCAATACACATGAGTGATTGTGAGATTTGTTTGATGGATGCTATGTTTGCCATGGTTGTTTATCACTCTAGGATGTCGCACGATGTAAATATTTTCGACCATATACCTGGATGTTGGATGTTGTAATTTGATTGTAGTACATTTATATGGCAATTATAGCAGATTCGAATATATCGATTATTATGTGCTAACTCTTTGGATGTAGAGACATATCAGGTATGATTTTTCATACCATATCAGTATTTTCTATATATGACTTTTATAGTACTTTTGAGATAATGTGTCACTCACACTTAACCATTGTCTGACCAAAGTTTTATACTTTGCTTCTTATTATCTCGAGAATTCTTAAAAGAGAGAATTAAGGATAGCAGGTCCGGATAGCATATGGAAATTTATGATGTATGAGCAGGGGGCTATGCTTTCGTATATCAAATTTAGAGCTTACTATTGCTTATATTCCACTGGGCAATACTGCGGAGCTATACCGGTGCATGTATTACTTTAGAGACAGTTATAGATTTTATATTGGAGATTAGGATTTATAAACTCTATTTTTTTATTCTGTATGATTGCGATGAACCAATGTCCCCTGATTATTCTGGTTCTCTAAGTTATATTTTGTCATATCTGTTTTACATCTGTTTGATTTTTTGGTCTATGCACTTTGAGACGTTCTATAGGTTCTGCATTTGGATAACTCTACTTTACACCGTTGGTTATTGCCATATGTTGGCCTAATATGTCTACACTGCACTCTATAGGTATATTGGATATCAGAGGTGTAAGGCATCACATGTCTTGACAATGTGTTATCTGGCATTTTGACCCGACTATATCCAACTGACTAGATAAGTTAGACTCGACTTTTATCAAGGCTAGTAGCCACAGTAATGATTGTAAGGTCCATAAATCAAGTGCAGCCAATGATATGAAGCAACGATCAATTGAGACCAAAAGGTTGACTCCCCATAACATTCTAAGTACAGATTAATGCCTCCCTCAAGCAGGGGATCGACACCTATCCTTTCACCTAGGGGATTGGTACATATCTTTAATTTTTATCCCAAACCAGGTGGGATTGATGTAAAGTGAGAAGAAAGGCCCCATGAGGCTACATTTCAAATCTCAAGTTGTTTGGAGTTTGTATGCTCAAGTTATGGGCAAATTACTTCACCTAAGAAAGGGATCGTACAAAAGGAACCATATAAAAAGGGATCGTATAAAAGGGATCAGATCGTATAAAATGGATCAGATCGTATTCGGCCCAACAATGCAACTCAACGGAAAACGATCAACATCTTCAAATCCAAAAGTCCAATACACTTGAAACTTTGGAAATAAGAAGAGGGGACCCCAGGGATCGCACCCAAACATGAAGAAGTAAGAGGGATGACCCTTTTTCCTTTATAGGGATTGGCCTAAATCAGACATCATCACATGTTGCAACAAATATTAATCAATAATTCAAGTTCTATGAATCCAATTGGCATGAAACTTGGAGGCTAAGCGTAATACAACACAAAGAACCCCTTATAGGGATCACCATCCCTAAAACCACCAAAATTGGGATCGGCTTCGAGCCATAGTCCTTGGGATTTGGGATCCCTCCTACGGCCCCCAATGTGTCCAGATAGCCTTTTGTCGAATTTTCTGGGAGATATTTCACCATCTTCCTCAATAAATGCAGACTTGATTGTTCATTTCTGGGACCGTTACGCTGCTTGTTGCTTTGTATTCTTTTGTTACTAAGGATCTTCATTTGGTCCCTATTGTACTCATTTTACAAAGTGATTAATAAAGTTATCTCTTTAATGTGGATATAGGCAAACAATGCCGAACCACAATAAATTTTTGTGTCTCTATTATTTGCTTACTTCTTATTGCTTTACTACTATATTCTCTCTGTGTACATTTATTATTCTTCATTTATTTCTCTACCAACTCTATTGGGTGTTTATGACCATTTTTGGCATAAACATTTTAGTTCTTTCACTGAGAATTGAATTCCAAATTTGATTGGATCTCATCATTTACTTGTGGACTCCCATATTCATGAGATAGATCTAGCTTTCTACCGACAAGTTTCTTGTTCTAATTGGATTTGAAAGAGACATACAAGGAGACTGCCACCCATTGTCGGAGAAACTAGAAATATTTCCCATGTAGTTGAAGGAAATGGTGGTGCTAGTGTTCTTCTTCGGAGTTATTCATGTGTTTATGTTCATTCGGTAGGGATTGGGTTCGCTTATATACGCAATTCCATAGGATCAGATGCGGAAGTTCACAGTCAAGCTAGTAGAGCCAAAAATGACAAATCCTATGTCATGGCTGATCCCTATGTCAAGACTGATCCCTATGTAATGACCAATCCCTGTGTCATGAATGAAAATTGAATGATCCCTATGTCATGACCGATCCCTATGTAATGACCAATCCCTATGTCCTGAATGAAAAATGATCTATCCCTATGTCATGATCAATCCCTATGTCATGAATGAAAAATGCCGGATCCCTATGTCACGATCCATCCCTCCATGCTCAACAAACAACCGATCCCTCCGCGCCTCAACTCCAACCTTTTCTCCAATCCCTACACTCATTCAACAGTCGGTCCCTCCAAGCCTACACAACTGATCCTATGTCCATGAAAACGATAGTAAGAGGGGATCAGTGATAAACAAGTGCAAATAGAAGGGATTAGTGAGAGAAGAAGAAGGAAGCGGTCGGTAAGGTGAAGAAGGAAACTATTGGAAAAATGAAGAAGGAAGGGTTTGGCAAGGTGAAAAAAGAAGGGATTAGCAAGGCACAGTGCCCATGCATTCTAGATTCCGAACTCAATTTAGAGATGGTGCATTCTATTCACTTCCCTTATGTCCTGTGACTGACCAGGGCATATGGGATCAAGTGGAAATTATTGAATTATAACCAAGAAATGAACAAGAAACTGCTACTCAAAGGGTACTCCCAAAGGTTGGGAACCAAGGTGATATGATACAAACTGGGATCGGTTATTGCATCAGGCTTCTAGGGTAGATAAAGACTACTCTCAACTGACCAACTTCCAAACGCCTGACTTGGTAGCTATAGCACGACAGCTTGTGTTATAACCAACCTACGATGCTTATTGTGTCATCTCGAAGTATAGTTATCATAAGTCAAAGTCATCACTTACCGTTATGAAACCTCCATCATCAAGTCGCGAGTGGTAGTCATCAAAAACCATCAAAAATCATCGAAATATCTGTCCAGCAACTCCCTTAAAGCTGACCCGAAGTCTGACCTGAAGTAATCACTTATATAACTCGAAGCAGACTCTCTATATGTTCAAGCCCAAGAAAAAACTCTTGTAAACCAAGATTTTATCCAAGAAAAGACCAATATGACTCTAAGAAAATAGAAAATTTTCTTTGGTTGGATTATAAGTAAATTATCACCAATCTGTGAATACTGGTCCATCTTGTTTCGGACATAACTAAGGCATACAGACTCAAAATGACTTAAACTTTATTGAGCAACCTCAAGAGGCCTTCCTTACAACATTATATGGATCACTCCCCATTTGGGTGAAAGTTTGGGGATCATTACCGATCTACGACCCTATTCTAACTGATTTGCCATTCGATCGGCCTTATCAACCATCAAACGTTGGACAATCATGCATACAAAATTCACAAATATTATAAGCAGCCATAACAAGAAAACGGATCGAACTGACAACGATTAGGGCATCTCCTCTACTCGAAACCTATTTGCAACAAACATTCCTATTTCATGAAGAATTTTGCATTTTTCGATGCCCCTTTAGGTTCAACGTTTGTTTGGATGTGAAATTTCTTCCTTTCTACCCTTTTACATACTTGGATTCTCATTACCCAAGTATCTAACTTGTTATCCCCCCTCTCCATAGATATTCCCAAAAGCGATAACAACGATGTGCACTCCAAAACCTTGAAGCTCCTTAAAAGATTCAACCTCCACTATCGCACCACTGCCTACCTACTAACAAATGAAAATCTTCACCAGAGTAGCCTTCTGCATCCTAAGTAATTCGTTGTTCTGTTTGAACCTCCACCTAGGAGGATCTGAGCTACAGCTCGAGATCCTATGCCACTAGCGACTCCGGAGATGATATCCTAGGGAACGTTGAAGGTTCGTCAGGCAAGGAAAACATCAATGAAGCACCAATGGAGTAGTGGAACAGAACATCACCAAAGAGGTGCACATCCAATGTAGAAGAAAGAGGAAGAATGAAAGGAATACATGAAGAAAAAGAGATAACGAAGAGGAGGGTGATAAAAAGGATGACGAGGATGGGGATTCCGACCGTGGAGAGGATAAATCATATAGGGAAACATCCCCCGAGGGCATAAAATTTCCAACCTTATTGTATCCTAAAATAATAATTATCAGATCTTCACATAAATCCTCCAGTCCAAGTATAATGCTAACTGAAAAGATGACTCATCATTCAAGATCTTCTGAAAACATCTTCGGCTCACTAGGCGACCTTGACATTCCAATTGACGATCTTCTTAAGTAGTATCCTTTGGGTTTCATTTTTCCATCTAAGGGCCTCCTAACTAAAGGAGATGGAACCCCATCTTTACTACCCACCGAACACTATTTATAGAGCACCTAGGGATACCTACACTTCACACACTTATAGGCTCATGAACACTCATATCCTATACTTGCTCATATTTTAGTGTTTTGATGATGATGCAACCCTTTTTTTCTTTTACTTTAGGTATAATTAGAACAGATTTCTTCCACTATCCACGCTAAAGCATTGGCGATAGTCGAGGAACCACCCTAAAGCGTTATCCTCACCGCTTTTCTTTACGTCAAGAAATCGATAAAGAAAGATTAAAAAGAAAGGATAGGAATACTTCAAGGATATGGATAGGAAGAAACTCCAGGCTAAGGTGTGAGAATACTATGACTAAGGAAGAAGTCTCGCAATTCACATGAATGTCACGGTGTCACTATCAGCTGTTTCCAACCATAATCTCAACCTCAATCTAAGCAGCTTCTGGTGACATAACCTCTAGTCACCACTATATCAACCTCTTAATAATCCAAGGAGGATTCTACACATCAAGTTCCACCACCGCCTCCTACAAGCACATCCATAGCTATAACGACCAAAATGCAGGCTGCCTTTCCTGGTCTTTGCCTGACAGGGAAGACGTTTGACCATAACATCAAATACATACCATAAGAAGTGGCCAATTTATAGAGTCGAGTGGTTATCGAGCTTGTAGACCAACTTTTCCACTGGAGAAAATTAGCTTCTAACCTCTTCGACATCAATAGAATTAAACAGACATATATTCAATCATTTGAGTCGAAGAAGAATAGCATGACATAACAAGAGCTGATTAAAAAATTGAGTTGGTTGGGCTCAAAAGAAAAGGATGAGGCTCAAAAGTTGGCCAAGGAATCCAAAAAATTAATCAATGGGATGCCCATGCACACCCTCAGGCCCTTAATATAATATATGACTAACCCCAAAGCGCTCGCCATGGGACTAATCAACTCATAGCCTAGGTCATACTAAGGATGGGGCAGTTGTGGAGAAAGATACGATGCTTCAAGCCAAGGACTTAACACTGCAAGCTAAGGTCACACAACTTCAAAGGCTTTAGGTTGAATTTAAAAGACTCAAGGTCGGTCTAAGGGTTGAAACGAAAGCAAAGAAGAAGCTTAGGTCGAGCTTGATGGGACCATCATCGAGGCAAAAGAACTCAAAAACCAAGCAGGGAGAAAGAGAGATAAACTCCATCCTTCAACAGCTATTCGCAAATATTACTAAAGAGAAAAACCCGAAGTGTTTGAGAAATAGTTATTCCATTACTTTGACAGATGCATGAGAGAAAATCATGAATCGCGCGGCTGCATCTTGCAAAGGTCTCACTAAAAGTCAATTGAAAGCCAAATTCTTAAACATAGATGACATTATAGCCTTGGAAAAAGGCAAGGCAATCCTGGCTAGATAAGACATGGCTGCCAGCAAAGATCCTATTTAGGCTCACGTTGGTCCTAGCGCATTTGGCCAAGTAGAATCGTTACCTCCAAAATCCAAAGAGCCTACGATGGGAATCCCAATTTCGTGAGGGTCGGATCTGAGGCTACCCAGACTGCAATCTCAACTTCTATGATAGTTACTTCTATAGAGCCTTACATTCCTCCTTCACTCAACCAATGCAATCTACAATAGAGGACGAGGAAAATGCTACATCTCCTTTTCAGCAAACGCCAACCAGTGAAGGTGTTTCTCCCGTCTCTCCGATGTTTGGGAAGCTTTAGTTCACGCTTGATGTTGTCACTAACCCTTACTTCATAGTTTTTGAACTTATAGGTCATCCATTGCTTTCTTCTCCATTTTCAGCAACTCAATGTTCGTGCCTAAGCATAATTTTCACCAAATTGACCTCTATCACCGTAGAACTAATTACCCAAATTCCTTCCTCCAGTTTTGGCCTAATCCTGATTCATAGAAGATTAAGGCTCTAGAGGGATTGGAGGGCACCTCGCAGTCCATGGGGAAAGACATTGCTATTACCAGTGCCACATGCCCAACTGATTGTGATAACCCAGATTTTGGAATATCTGTTAATTGATAATTAACTGGGTTAATTAATAGAAATACTAATTTATAGACTGAACAAATAAATCTGATAATAAAAATTTATATCCGGATAAATATTTAAAATTAAAAAATTATTCTTTTAAAAAAAGTAATAATGATGGTTTATATATATGTAGATATAAGCAGATTTTAAATAGAAAAATTATTTTTTTTCAAACAAATTAAATATGTGGTTGTTAAATTTATTTATATGTGAATGGATTTTGAATTGAAATTGAAATTGAAATTGAAATTCAAAGAATAAATATCTTAAATAAACTGGATTTAAAAATATATGTATATGATTTGTATTAGTATATAAGTAGTTCTACATTATTTTCTTTAAAGGATTTTATAAATATAAATTGAGAAAATGTACTACCAAATAGAAATTAAATATTAGTTTTATAAAAACATTTAAACACATGCATAATACAAGTGTTGTAACTTTAACATGTAGTTTTAACAAATGTAAGACACTCTAACAAGTGTCATAATAATTTATTTTCTTTTCAGTTTTTTAGAAAAATCATAAATTAAGATTTAATATACTTATACTCTTCTCTCCTCAAATTCTTTCCATCTTTATGTAACGATCCAAAATTTAACCACTTCAAAATATAATATTTAAAGTGATTTTAAATATAAAATATAAATGGTTTTAAGATTCAAATAATATTAGATAGGATTTGGAAATAGAAATATATATAAAAATAGTAACATTTGCTTATATCGACAAAAGTGGCAAATCCTATTTTAGAAAAGTATGTTTAAATGGTTAATAAATTATTTTGATTTATTTATGAGTTTTTATATTTTTAAATGACATTATGCAAATTTATTTTTAAATTTGGTTTACATAAATAAATAGCTTAAATAAAACGTTAAAATATGACCGTAAAATATTTTGTAAAAAAACAACGTTTTGTTGATTTAAAGTTGTCGCAACGTTGTTGCACCTTTTTGTATATAATTTAATAAATATGGTAACATATAAAGATAGTTAACAATTAACTAAACAAGGTTACTTTTAGTAATCACACTTAGAAAATTCTAAAAAATAATCAGCAAAAGTAAACTAAAAATGATAAAACATATGTCACATTGAAAGTGACATAAAGTAAAGAAAGTGACATAAAGTAAAGTAATCGTTCTTATTCTTTACTTAACTCTAAAGTATTTGAATTTTGAAAGTGTGATGTGAATGGTAAGTTTTGAATTAAATAAGTTTACTTAATTCTTTAGTAAGGTTATTTAAGTAAAAACAAAAATCTATATTTTGTTCTCAAATATTTTCTATAAATATATCCTCACTTTCTCACTTTCTTTCACACTTCTTCTTCTCAAAATTTCAAGCTTCTTCTTACCTCCTTTAATGGCTTTCAACCTTAACAAAGTTATGCCAAAATATTATCAAAAATAAAATAAAGAAAATATCGAAAAAACATCATCCGAACCACTTCAAACTCCTCCTCCTTTCTCACAATGCTCACGCCTACCGCTTTCTCCATTTGGCCAAGCATTCCTAGCCTTCCACAAGCCAAGGTGAGCTATCTAAGTCGAAGCGTTCAAGGGATCGTAAGCTAAAAACGTCGAGTAGGGAAGCTATAGCCGGTTTTACGTTCGTCAAAACCATACAATGTGAGAACTCCTAATTTATATGTATGTATTTGATTATGATGTTGTGATATGTTCTTTTTATGTTAATAATGATGTTTGATAAGTGTTGGAAAAATGAAGCAACCATCTTTAAGTCATTTGCATAAGTTAATAGGCAAATATGTACATAAATGACACGTAATATTGTAATAAAAATGTTGTTAAATTGAGATGCAAGTTCGTATGACATATTAGAATATGTTAAAATGATTACAAATATTGTTTTGGATGTTTATTAGTTGTATATTGAATATATATGTTGAAACAAGTCACGGATTTACACGACCTATAATCACATGGAAATCGCTTTTCTAAAGAAATGAAATTTTATATGGAATCATTTATACCTTTGAAAAATGTTTGAAAATACTTAATAAATGATTTCTAAGTGTTTAAACTTGTTTCAACAAAGTTTGGATATGAATCCCAAAATACGCCAAAAATTTGGCCCGTCGCGTAACGGTAATTCGCGTTTACGCGTCAAAAGTTCAAATAAACATACGAAGTGGAATATAGTTCGGAATTCTTTGAAGTAAGAATTTTTCGAATCGTTATATCCATATCTTTCATAAAAAATAAAATCAAGATTTCATCTTGTATATTTTGGAATATGGCAAAATCAATTTTCAAGGAAAATTCCTATTTTTGCACTAAATGACCAGAGTTGGAAATTCATAAAAATAATCACTTTAAAAATATGAAATAAATTCAAAAAATCTTTCTAAATGTTTTAAAAGCGATTTAAGTTGAAAAGATGAATTTCTAAATGATATAAAAGTGGTTTTGAAGAATATAGCTTTAAAAGCACTTTTTGCAACACTTTCTGCAACGCTTTTCAATAACTTTTGAAATAAAGTTTGAAACTTAACAATTCTTTCCCAAATCCTTAGTAAATGTTTTTAAGTGAATAATAAAGCATTTCAAAATAAATTTGAACCATTTAACATTATTTAAAAGACGGTTAAATAAAAAGCTAAGTGATTTAAAAAAGGAAAATGAGTATGTGGAAACGACAAGTACATGTGCCCCGCCTGTGAGATCTAAAAGTGAAAACAAGGTGTGTAACTAAGGTTAGGCATGGAGAAACCATGCCATGAACTTACTTGGCCTATGTTTTCTCTTTTAAGCAAGGGGTGGAACATATCGAAAGGAAAGCCCGGATGCTCAACTTGGATTTTATAGAAATAATCTTCTTATACTCATTATTAAAATCCGAAGAGGGAACTTGTCCTATTCGTGGAATTTAAAAGACGATCTCACCGTTATTCCGCCCATAGCACTTGTTGAATATAGATTTATTTTGGAAAAAAGTAGAATGATTTCAATAATCCTATTTTCTCAAAAGATACTCTTTAAAAATGATTTGGAAAGAGGTTTAAATGATTCTGTATTCACTAATAGAATATTTTGAAAATATTTATCTCTCGAAGATGTTTTAGTAAGGGAAAATGAATGAATCGAAAAACAATCACCTAATTATATCATTTTTATCGATGATTGCATTTCGAAGGAACCGGAGTCGGATTTGGTTAATTCCTATCCGAAAACCACTTCGAACCAGTTTACGTGTTCGAAGAATGAAGATGTTTAAAGGCATAGATATTGAGACTAATAATAAGAGGAACTACTTGTTGATTAATTGGGGATAAACTCCCAATGCACTATATTGTAGTAGTGGTCTCTTTGTTATGAAAAACCTCAAAAGCACAAGGGCTTCTCGCCTAGTAATGGCCGAGGAAAGTGCCTTCGGTTTCGTTCGGTCCCAGAACGAACTTGTATGGATGAATGTCTGACCTTGCATTCCAAATCATAAAGAGTGGTTTCTATAAAAGTATATCAGTCGGTGGCGGAGAAGACACCTTCGCTTAGCTTAACACCCTTTCCCGAGACATACGAGCTCAGGAAGTTATACGTTTGTAGAAATCAGTCGTGTGAATGTGCAATGGAAATGTGGCATTCAAAGTGAAAGAAGATGTACTATGTTAAAAGATAATTGTAGCCTCGAGCCTCATCAACCGGAAATGACCGAAATAGGGTTAGATGCATCAAGCCTAAGTGGGTAATTCCCAAGTAGGGTACGATCATTCCCTTCTAGATATATTTCCTCCCGCTATGACGTTCAGGATGTAAATTAATGTGGATGTATGCAAAGAGAGCTCTTGGATAAAGGTCGGTAACGACCGCGGGATGACATATTCGGTAGTATCTAGTTATAGAGATAGGCCAGTCATGTGTTGGTAGAGGAGCTTTGTGATGGTTCCTCGGGACATCCATCTAAAGGTGTACCCATCGGAAGATAGTCCATTCACCTGGTTATTTGTATGGAAACCTATTCCCCAATAAGAAACTGCGGTTTTGTTTGTATTGGCGTAATGAATAGCCTCGAAATGCTATGTGGGTAACCATTTCGGCTAATATTAGTAAGTTTATTTGAAAATGTTTTCAAAGAATGTCATTAAAAATAATATCCCTAAATTTTGCGTAATAAAGAGTATTGGTTATCATAAGGTAAAAACATGTTCCGTGTTTATGTGCGGCATGGTCTTATGAGATACCTTTTTGTTTTCAAACACCGTACTTTGAGTTCTCACACCAGTCCAATGACTGACTCGGAGTTTGTTTTTCCCTTTAAACTCTAAGAGCCCTATTTTCTGGGCACCTGTGTAGTCAAGATACCTTAGGAGCATTTTGGTGCATGTTGGGGAGCATTTTGGACAATTCTTTTGGAGCGATGAAGCTGAAGTACCTTATGTAGTTATCTACCCATTTTCTGCTGTGTTATGTAGTATGTATTTCTATCATATGTACGGATAGACGGTTATAGCTATCCTGATAGATTTTTATTTGACTCTGATCATTATGTATAATTATAAATGTTGAATGCGATGTGAGATTCTATTATTCTGTTATCTTCTATCTTTATTTTCTTGTACAACCCTGATAATCTGCCTCTCCAGCACTTCGATTTATGGCACGTGAATACCGCGGATTTATTAATGTCGATTTTTGAAGGTCGAATAGACGGGTCGTTACATTTGGTATCAGAGCTAAAGGTTAAGTGAGAACCTTGGCTTTGTTGGGGTATGACTCATTAGAGATAGGGTTAGTAATGCCCTAGAATGAGTTTAGTCTGAGAGAGCGCATAATTAAAACTTCTAATTTGAGTAGGTATATTCATACTGTATAGCATTCCCTATGATATCTCGTCTATATATCCTAAAGATCTTTTTCTTACTATATACAAATAGTAGAAAATGAGTGGAAGAAGAGTACGAGGTAGGGGAGGAAGTAATGCCACAAATGGTCAAACTCCCACAGCTAAAGTAGTCGAGGAAGTAGTAGTTCCAGTACCACCTAAAATTAACTTTGCAACTTTATGCAAGAACTATACTAGTCTTGGTGATAAACCTTTCAAAGGAATAGAAACCATCATTGAAGTACAAGCTTGGATCCGCTCGTGAGAAATAATTTTCAAAGGACTGAATATTGGAGATGAGCAGAAGAGATTCTTAGCCTCTTGGCAACTACAAGACGGAGCTCTAGTTTGGTGGGAATCCATTACTCAGAATGAGTCAGAGGATGATTTTTCATGGGAACGATTCAAGAAAGTTTTGGAGGAGCAGTATATGCCAGAAGAAGGAAAATCCTGTCTTTACCGAAATTTCATGGATTTTAAACAAGAGGAGGAGATGTCGTTTGAGGAGTATGCTAACAAGTTTAACGGATGGGCCTGGATTGATAGTTACGCCCCTAAAAAAGAACGAAAAGTTTATTTCTGGAATGAAGAAGCAATACCATGTCAGAATGACTGGGCATGTGAAAGAACCATTTGTAGACTTAATAGACATGGGATACAGATATGAAGCTTTGGATAAGATAGATCCACCCGTAGTACAAGAAAGCAACAACAATAACTAGAAGAAGAGGAAGTTCAATGGCAAGAAGCCGTTGCAGGTAAAACCCAAAGGAGGATCTCAGGATAACCGCTTTAAAAATGTCACTTGCTATAATTGCCAACAAAAGGGCCACCTATCAATTCGTTGTAGAAAACCCAGAACTTAAGGAACTCAAGGATCAACACCAAGAAGATGTTTTAATTGTCATCAATCAGGACACTTGATTAAGGATTGTCCCATAATGAAGAAAGAAGAACAAGCCAAAGTTTAAGCGATCAAGGATGAGCTTTCAACCTCCAAAGATGTGAAGGGAAAAGGAGTGTTGGAAGGTAATATCAAAGATGTTTTAGTTAGAGTACTATTTGAAACAGGAGCTTCTCATAGTTTTATTTCTAAAATGACTGTAGAGGAATTAGAACTTAAACCTAAAATTGTCGAGGACCCTATTTGCCTAATGAATCGTATAGGAGGTTCCTATAATCTTTGTGTGCACTGTGAAATAGTCCCAATTTCCTATCCTTCCCATCACTTTGCTTTTGATCTTTTCGTCTTAGATTTTATTGGATTCGAAATTTTACTTGGTATGGATTGGTTAACTAAAAATGAAGCTATTCTAGATTGTTTGAAAAGAACAGTTGCTGTGAACACAAAGTTAGGGAAAATCATAGAAATACCTTGTGAAGGTCCTAGTCTAAGAAGGGATAGTTTTCTTTATGCATTAGATACATACCAAACAGGATTAAAAACAATACCCATTGTTAAAGAATTTACAGATGTCTTTGATGAAGTAAAAAGTTTGCCCCCACGTCGAGAAATCGAATTCCGTATCGATTTAGTTCCTGGTGCGGTGCCAATTAAACAACAAGATAGAAGGATGCCTCCGAAAGAAAGGGATGAGTTGAATAACCAAACCCAAGGGCTATTAAAGAAAGGACTGATAAGACCTAGCCGTTCAAGTTGGGGATCAGCCGTAATTTTTGTCGCTAAGTCAGATGGATCCTTGAGATTGTGTGTAGACTATCGAGATTTATATAAGCAAATCATTAAGAACAAGTATCCTCTTCCTCGAATAGACGACTTGTTTGACTAGTTACATGGAGCTCGAGTTTTCTCTAAAATGGACCTAGCTACAGGATTCCATCAGTTAAGGATCGCAGAAGATTGCATCCATTTAACTGCATTCAAAGGTCCGAATACTTTCTATGAGTGGTTGGTTATGCCTTTTGGGCTGACTAATGCACCCGCTTGTTTTGTTGACCTTATGAATAGAGTGTTTAGAGATGTGCTAAACAAATACGTGCTAGTCTTTATCGATGATATCCTCATCTACTCAAATACAGAAGAAGAACACTCAAGGCATCTAGAAGCTGTGTTGGAAATATTAAGAAATAATGTGCTAAAAGCCAAATTCTCAAAGTGTCATTTTTCGAAGAAGGAGGTAAGATTCCTTGGACATATAATATCAAGGGATGGAATTTCAGTAGATCCAGGGAAAGTTACAGGTATTCAAGATTGGAAGCAGCCGCAAACTCCTAAAGAGAATCGTAGCTTCTTAGGGTTGGCAGGATATTATAGAAGATTCGTTCAAGACTTCTCTAAGATTGCCTATCACCTAACGAAGTTATGAAGGATGCAAAATTTATCTGGACTCCTAAGTGTGAAGTGGCATTCCAAGAACTAAAAAAGAGATTGACAACCGCTCCATTTTTAGCAATTACAAATGGAAATAGTGGATTGACCATTTACACCGATGCTTGTGGAGAAGGAGTTGGTGCAGTTTTAATGCAAGATGGGAAGGTGATTGCTTACGCAAGTAGACAGCTGAAGACACATGAGAAGAATTATGCAACAAACGACTTAGAACTATTAGCCGTTGTGTTTGCTCTAAAGATATGGAGACATTATTTGCTGGGTAAGAATCTTTCATAGTTTATTTGATAAAATTTTGAATTGACCGTAGTAAATAATATTCCATCTTTTAGGTGAAAAACTCGAACTCTTCACGGACCACAAATAAGTGAAATAAACATTCTCAAATCATTTCTACCATCTCCCAAATAAGTCTAAGCCTCTATGTACCCATTGTTCGCCCAAAACCTTCAATTTTCTCCTTCAAATCAACACTAAATCATGTATTAAGGTTAGATTAGCAAGTGGATCTTCAACTTTACAATTTAAGGAAGAAATTGTAGCTTGGCCGTTTATTTTTAGATTAACCTCAATTTGCATGCAAAACATGGATTTTGGAAGATTTGGTGAGTGATTTGTCATCTTTCACCTTATTATATATGTATCGATATGTTTTGGTATGTTTTAAACTCATTTTAAAGTCAAAACCATGTTTTGGGACCATTTTATAATAAATCCAGAAGTAAAACGAATTTAAAATGTTTTAAAGTGTTCTAATCATGTTTATTTGATGTATGGTTGCCTCATTGTGTGTTTACAAATTTTAAAGATACATTTTAGAATGATTTTTCATGATTTGTAGTAAGTCTTTATGTTTGATTATTGAATGTTGATTATATGATGTATGTGTATATCCTTGAATGGTTGAAAATGCTCATCGAAGTGAATTAGAGGTAGGAACCATGAAACTAGACTTCAATGGATAGGCTCAAGGATGCTAAGAGTCATATCAATGCATAAGGAATGCACAAGTGTCAAAGAAGGGGATGTAGCAGTAAAATCAGCTTGAAATTTGAAATTGGAATTATTATAGCATTTCTGTTCAGTAGTGCTTCGAGACATGCTCCTGTTCGGTGAAGGATTAGTTCGGTTGTTGCTTCGCGCTAGCAAAGGAGGAAGACCGAATAGTAAACGTTGTTCAGTAGTGATACACAGGGGGATCAGACAAAGAATTCTGTCTGGTGGTTTTTTCGAGGGACGCTTCGAGGAAGGAAGAAGGGTGTTTCAGTCTAGTACATAGACAAGATCTTAGGTCGGTGTTTGGCATTGCGTCGGGCTAAGAAGGGAGATGTTTCAGGTTATGGGTCCTTGATAACTTGGAAGTTTCCAGTATGATCATAAAGAAGGGATATGTGGGGATTACCACGTGGATTTGTAACCGTGTCCGGATCTTTGCGATGGTAGATTATCCTAGATTTTTGTAATTGTGGGTCTGATTCCTAGACTTTTGGAGTGGGATGGATTTGAGCAACTAATAATCCGAGATTTGATTGAGTTCCTGGTTTACGATTATGCCATATGAGTTATTATATACCCAGCGCACATGTATGATGCTGAGGATTTTTTGATGGAAATTATGTTTTCGATAGTTATTTATCACTCTAGAATGTCACATAATGTAGGTATTTTCGACAATATACCAAGACATTAAATATTGTACGTCGATTGTAATACGTTTATATGGCAATGATAGTAGATTTACATATATCGATTATTATGTGCTAACTCTTGGAATGTAGGGACATGTTAAGTATGGTTCTTCATACTCTATGCAGATATTTAATATATATGATTTTTATAGTATTTTTGATATGACGTATCGCTCAAGCCAAACTGTTCTTGGACTCGAGGTTTTATGCTTTGCTTCTTATTATCTTGGATACTCTTAAATGAGTAGTTTGGGGATGGTAATGTATGGGTAGTGTATGGAGTTATATGGTGTACGAACAAGAGGCTATACTTTCATACATCATACATTGGAGCTTACTATCGCTTGTGCTCTACTATGTAGTATTACGGAACTATGTTAGTACTTTTATTGCTTTAGAGATAGTTATAGAGCTTATATTAGAGATTGCGATGTATAAACTCTATTATTTTTGCTTTGTGTGACTGTGATGAACCGACATACTCTAATTATTTTGGTTCACTAAGTTATATTTTATTTCACTGATTTTACATCTGTTTGATTATTATATTTTGCCTATGCACTACGAGATGTTATATAGGTTCTGTATTTGGATTCCCTCTACTTTTAACTCTCGGCTATTGCCTTATATCAGTCGGGTACCATCTACGACGCACTTTATAGGTATATTGGAAACTAGATGTGTAGGGCAGTCGTAACACTTGGTATTAGAGCTTAGCTTTCGTAGATGACCTAATTTTCTACTTAGATCCATTAAAGATAAGAAAGGATCTATCGTCTTTGAATGGATTAAGTGATGTATGGGAGAGCGTGCATGTTATATTTTTGTTTTCAAAACTATATAGCAGTTCAATAAAAGTCGCATTGCATTCACGTGCACCAATTATTCCTTTTAGAGAGATGGACGTTCTTATTATAGATTTTAAGAATGAGCTGCCTAATGATTAATGCTACTAGGAATTCCATTTCTGGAGTTGACGAGGGGCTGCTAACCCCGACTTGCATAACATGTTCGCTGGATTAAAGTGAAACATGGTTCAAAATGCCAAAGTTTCTCCTAATGCTAGTGTTGCTCTAATGTAAGCACCAACCGCTAACTTTACCACAGCGAACAAGGATTATTTTACTCTGGGAAGCAAACCATTTCTTATAACAAAATCAGCCATCGAAGTGCTGTATTGGTTAGAGACCTGCAAATTCATCTTTCAGGATATGGAGTTAGAGAATGCGATGAAGAGGAAGATGACCTTTATACAACTTTAGGGACGAGCTATGGTAGTAGAATACTATTATGATTACCACTCCTAGGGTTCAGATTGCTTGGGACCATTTTATGGTGAGATTTGAAGAGAAGTACACATCGGTTGCTTAAAAGCTAATGCTCTTTTAGAAATTTGAAAATTTGAGGTCGGGGAGATGTCTATGTCAAAATATGGGTAGTTCGATATGTTGTCGGGGTATGGCCTACCTTTCATCCTTATTTTTCTCAAGAAGAACGAGAAGTTTATTATGGACTTAGACGACCACTTAGGAGAGAGTTGGTGAGACACATTGATCAGTCCTTTGAGAAGCTAGTGGAAAGAGCTCTTCTACACGAGAGTTTGTACTGAAGTCTAGACCGGTTGTTGATTCCAAAGATGGGCCAAAGCCGCAAGCAGGCGGTGGAGGAGAGAAGAAGTGGAACAACAACAATAATAAAAGGAAGTAGCTATAACAAGCGGAAGCCTTCTTGCTATAATTGTGGGGAGAGGGGCCATTTTATCAAAGATTATAAGGCAGAAGGCAAGAAGTGCTATAGCTGTAATGCTCTATGGCATATCAAGTAGAATTGTCTTGTACCATCGAGGAATAAGAAAATTGTGACTATTATGCTTTGAATGTTGTTCAAGCTTCATCGCGTGCTCCATCGGTGGAGTAGAAGGGGAAGAGCGTCATTATATACGGTATGCTTTCTATTTGTAACACACATGTACGTGGTTATTCGAGATCGGGGTTCATATTCCTTCATATCTAGTGATTTGAAGATAGATTAGGATTGAAACCGGAGATAGTTGACCGACCTATGATTGTTATGAACCCTGTTGGAGGATCAATTAGCCTTTGCTTGGCTTGTTGAGAATAAGTCTTACCGAGCCACGGAAGTTTTTTTACTTGTAACATTCCTGTTTTAAAATCAAATTTAAATTGGAAATTAATTTAATTTTTGAATTGAATTATGGATTTATTTGAATTTTCCCAAACAAAATAAGATATTTGGTTGTTTGTTTAAATGTATATAAGGAGGTTTCATATAGCATCTTGGTTTTGTAATTCAAAAGAAAAATATTTTAGAAATAAAATTGGATTTATTAACTTTATATTTCCAAAGAACTAATATATATGGATATATATAATTATTTAATAATAATGAATAATTTAATTTCAAATCATTTGTTTAAAATTGTATAAGTACAAAATAAAATGTATCAATACAAAAATAGATAAGAATAAATAAAAACTTAAATATACACATCTTGTAGAAATTAATAAGAAAACATATATATGTAAAATTGGTTTGTAAATTTGTAAAATAAGATTTTAAGAGTGTATAACATTTAAACCATAATAAGTATAATTTGAAAATTATACATATGTAAATATAAGATTAACAAGGGTTTAAACCATAATTTCAAAGTTAATTAAAGTAAGGACTTAAACACAATTTTTAAATTTATTTAAATTAAGAGTTTAAACACAAATTTCCTTCATGTTAACAAATGTAAGGCAAGTAACCACAAAGATTAACAAGTGTAAATAAATCATTATGTAAATTTTATAAGTGGCAATTGATTGAATTAAGGATTAATAAAATTAAATAAAAGATTCTTTCATTCTTATTTTCTTTGATAATATTTCATAACAAAGAAATCTGGAAACAAAACAAAGTCGGTAAAACAAATTTGAAAATAAAAAACCAGATCAAAAGAAAATCAAAGCAAATCAGTTGCAACCTGTAAGTTCAAATCAGAGATCAAAACAAAATCTAGGAAATCAACCTGGAAATCAAGTCAGGTTTCAAATCTTATAACCTAAATACTGAAGCCTGTAAAAGAATAATGCAAAACAATTCAAAACAAAGGCAAAGATCATCTCAGATCAAAGGACTTAAAATCAAAATGCAACCACAAATTGAAGCAAAGATCTGAAGCAATTGAAAACAAAAATCAAAGCAAGCAAACTCAAAAAAAAAGTGAAACCAGAGCAGTTTGAAAGGCAAAGATTCCTGTTCAAAAGCAACAGAATCAAAAGCTTGAGATCAACAAAAAAAACTTCAAGCATTCAAGTTTCAAATTTCATCCTGAGAACAAGAATCAAACATCATGAACAAAATCAAAGTAAAACAAATTTCCAGGAGTTTAAAACCTGTTTCTCTGTCTTCAGTTTTCTCAGGTGAGCAAACTCCTTTATTTTTGTTGTATTCTTTGATATGGTAATGAATGCTTAAAGTATGATCTGGGTTATTTTTTCGAGTGCAATTATGTTTATATAAACATATAAGTATGTATATATGCTTTTCCATGTCTGGGTTACAGACGAACATTCTTGTTCCAGGTTTATAGAGTAAACCTATTTCAAAAATCCAAATTTCTCTCTCTGATTTTCTTTAAGGATTAGAATCTAAACAAAGATTTTTTGTTTAAAAATGTTTTAAGTTTTAAAAATAAATTGGAGAAAAAAAAATATTTAAGCTTGCTCTCGAAAATGTGATATTACAGGCAAAACTAAAACCTGTTGGAAGATTGATTATCATAATCTTTGATTTCAGTTATATCAATCGAAATGTTTTAGATAATAATGATTTTTAAAGTGAAGATCAAAATTTTTAAACTCTAAATCACCGAGAATTTTTGAATTGAATGATTTTGGGTTTTGGGGCAATTTCAAGTGATCGGGGTTAGGATAAATCTCCTGATTGTGCTTGGAGCTTGGTGAATGGTCAGAGATCAGTAGAAAATTGTTGATTGAATTTTTAAATCACTATGGATGGCGAACGATATAAGATTACGGTTTACACTCATGTTTCTATAATGATCAGAAATCGACCCATTGCATCGATGTTGCTGCATCGAACTGGACCGGGACATTTGGTGGTCGTGCGTGGTCAATAGGGGAAGCTCGTGACGGAAGCACGTGACCTCTGGTGGCTTATGGAGTTGGAGCGAGGTGATTTAATTTGATCGAAGTTGTTCTAGTTTTGGGTTGAACAACTCAAATTCATGTTCACCATAGTCGCGTTGATCTGGAGGGTCAGGTGGGTTAAGTGGATGGTCAGTAACCTGGGAAGGTCGGCGAAGTTGACCAGAGCTGGTCAGAGCTCTGGTGCATGTGCACACTACTTGGTTGGTGTAAGTGAAAAAAAATTGAGGAAGATGGATACGACTCGAAGAAACTCTCGGGAGAATCGTGTGGCAACTTGAAGTTAGGCTCGAGTAAATGTTTCGTTGCGTAGGGTTAACAAATTGAAAGATTATTAAGTTGAAAATTAAGTAGGAGCATGGGTCTATTTTTTTTAAAACTCAAAGCAGATGGCGGAATGGCTTGGGGAACCTTCGGGTTTGACTCGAGGAGGTTTAAAAACAATTTTCAAGTTTTAAAATAAATTCAAGTTTTGAACATATTTTAAATTATTCTTTAAAGATAATTGTTTTATTTAAATGGATTAGCAAAGGTTTAAGTTAATTATTTTGAAAGTAATTAAATTTTAATTTGATTAATTTGTGACATTATTTAGTAATTAATTATTTTAAATGAATAACGAAATTAATTAAGATAAAATGATTTTAAATATGTTACTGATGGTTAAGTATAATTACTTGATTTAATTAATAAAAGGGTATTAAAGATAATTACTTTATGTAATTACATTTAAGGATGATTAATTAAGTAAAGTTTAATTAATGACAAGTAATTAAAGGAAGTTAATTGCTTAAAGATAATTACTTAATTAAAGGTAATTAATTAATGATTAAACATGGATTAATCAAGCGATTAACATTGATTTAAAATTAGGGATAGTCACTTATCGTAACTAATTAAGCATAATTAGTTTAATGGTAATTAATTAATTAAGGGTTAATTAATTAATTAAAGATAATTAATTAAATGGTGAATTAAATAATTAAAGGTTAATTATTTAATAATTAAAGGTTGATTAGTTATAGTTAAAGGTTAATTAATTTATTACTAATGGTTAATTAATAAATGTTTAAAGAATAATTAATCAAAATGATTTGAAATTTATTAATTAACCAGGATTAGTAATTCATAATTAATCTGATTTGAATTAATCAGACAATTAATTGATCTTACTTATGAATGTTTGGATTGAATTGGATGATTTGAATTGTGTGATATCCCTGATATATGATGTTCTGTGATATGATTAAGCTGTGAAATGTAACTTATTATATGTGATGAATGTAATTTATTTACCTGCGATGTACCCATGTTATTTATATGTGATCTGTGAATAAAGATAAGCGTTATAGTTTATACCGCTTATCAAATATATTGCTGTATTTGAATCTATGGTAATTAATGATGTTGCACTTTTATTGTGTAAAACCCCTGGACTACATCATACACACAAATATGGATTGCACGAGGAAATTGGTTAAGTCGCGGATTTTTCCTTAAATCGAAATGGGTTTGGAAATGGATTGGGCTTAAAGTGAAAATCTTTTGAAAAGGAATTTCAAAGATAAAAGTTATTTTTGAATAACTTGATTTAGTTTTGAAATTTCATTTAAATTTAAATTCAAAAATTTGAAATTGAATTCTATGTTGAGAAATTATGATTTAAAAAGTTATACAAGTTTATATGGTTTTTAAACCATTTTTAAGGTGTTGTTTTGGGAATTTGAATTTAACCCATAGATTTTAACTTGTATAAATGAAATCGGATTTTTTTGAATTGAAAATTATTTGTTTTCAAATAATAAAAGCTTTCATATAAGAAATGAATTTCCAATTTGTGTTAAAGGGGTTTCAAGTTTGAAATGAAAATGGTCTCCAAGTTATGAATAAATCTTTGGAAACGGTTTGGAAGCTATAAGTTAAATCTTTGATTTAAAGATTGAATGAGTTAATCCAATTGAAATGGAAATTATTTTGAAATCCGTGAGTGGATCTTTGTGAAACTGGGTGAACTTTGTGAAACGAATCTTTTTTGTTTAAAGATTTGAAATGGTAATTTGTTTAAACCATTTGAAAAAAAGTTTTGGGTTTTTAAAAGTTGTGACTTAACTTAAATCCTATATCCATATGTTTTTTTAATACTGCGCTCACTATTCGGTTTTGCCGGGAGAGGACCTTGCGTCATATAACCCATTCCAAATAGTGGGACGACGTTATATATCGCAATTGAAGACCGGTGGTGAAGACCGGGTGTCTTCGAGAACGATAGGATACCCCGTCGAATGACTCTGCACTGAGTTGCTCCGGTATAGAAATCTCCATATGTGATGGGGAGTCCGATCAGGATTGTGGATACCCGGATTGCAAGGGCTTCTTCCTTTATTGGACGAAGTGCCTTCGGCTTCGTTCGAACCTAGAACGGGCTTGTATGGTTGTATGTCTGACATTACACTTTGAGATATAAAGAAGATTTCTTTCAAATACATTTCTATTGGTGGCGGATTCTCTTAGCTTAACACCCTTCTCTGAGACATACGAGCTCAGAGATCATGTAGTTGAATGTTATCAGTGATATACTCCCAATTTAGTAGTGTGACACGCTGAGTGCTGCTGTGTGTTGTTGATCATTTGTTGGTCAATTGTTGATCAAAGCATGACTTTGTAAAAAAGTGTGGCTTTGTGGACGAGACTGCATCAGACTTCACACCCCAAAAATGGTCGAAACAGGAAAGATGTGGCAAGGTTATGAGGGTCGCGCCCTTTAGGGTGTGTCATTCCCTTCTCGAAAAGGGCGGTATCATGGTATGGAGCCTAGATACTTTACTCATGTAGTCACTGCAAATCTAAATCTATTACTTTATGATTGCTTTGTGGTTGTTGGTGTAAAGGTACCTTGGATAAAGGCCACAAACGGTCGGGGGATGGTATGCTCGTGTAGTAGTTACCTAGTTACAGAGGTAACTCGGCCTTGTATTGGAAGAGAGATGGTTAATTTCTCGGGACGTCCCTCTAGAGGCATACCCATGTGGCAGTGGGAAGTTCCTTAGCCAGACCATTTGCTCGAAAATCCAAAGAAACAATACGCGCCCTGTACGGTTTTAGTAGTATAACTTGCCATGGAATGTGGTAGTAACCTGCTATTGAACATGGTAGCCATAGTAGGCATAAGTGCGAAATGTCTATGCTAGCTAAGATTAATGTTATACTTTCGAAAGGTTTACTACACTATGCACTAATAATAATATCAAAAGGTATTTGCATATCAAGCATGTTTGACTATCATAAGGAGAAATCTCCTCCAATTCTACGTTTGCAAGGTGTGTGCAGTGGGAGGCCTTATGGTAGTTTCATTTTCCAAAAAGCATCGCGGATTTAAATTTTAAAATCCTTTATTGTATGTTTTAAAGATAAAAACTATTTTTTTTGCTCATACCAGTCCCATGACTAACCTGGAGTTTATTGTTCCCTTTCTAAACTCTGGGTGTCCACAATTTTCCACACAGGCAGTCTAGATTTGGGGTTTTCAGATAATCAAGTAATATGTGTGGATTCGATAGCCTTCGAAGTCTTTGGTTTGGTAGCTTTTATTCTTTGGAATCTCCTTCAGTTTTTTGATGACTGACCTTGCTTAAGTCCAACTTGTTGGGGTTTCGAGCTAGCTTTGGATTGGGGATGGAGTTTTTGGAGTTTGGCTTTGAAGACATTGTCTTTCCGTTGCTGTTGTCGCTGTTATTGTCTTGTATCTATCTTGGATATTGATAGTCATTTGTATTTGATATTCATTTGTATAAGATATTGTATCAATGTTGTATATTGATATTCATTCATTTTCTTCCGGTGTGTTGTTATACTTAATGTGTTATAAGCTCCGACGAACCAGATTCGACGTTTGAATCTATGACATTTGAATATTGGTGATGTATTCGATGCTTATTTTCAAAGGTCGAGTCAGGATTGCTACATTTGGTATTAGAGCTGCAGGTTGAAACTTTAGCTCAGGAGTATAACACATTAGGTAACTCATTAGAGATAGGGTGAAGTATACCCTAGAATGAGTATATCCCTAAGATATCCGTTCGCGTGCCTCAGTAAATTCCCTTACTATCCACTGATAGTAAGTATGAATGCAAGAAGAGGACTAGGTAAGGGAAAGGGGAGTACCACTACAAATGGTCAATACCTGTAAAAACAACGGAAACAATCTTTTTCAATCAATCTCTTTCGATCACCATTCAATTTCGATTCTTTGATCGCTTCGTGGCAGCTGCATGGAGAGGCTTCGGTATGGTGATGGCCTTGCGAATTGTTATAGATAAGTTCCTATCTCGTATTCTCGTTATCATCATTTCGTTTTAAACTTTAATGAATTTAAAATTTTATTTAAAATAAGTAGATGAATAAAATATGAAGATTTGTATCGACAAAACGATTTCGATTAAAATCAAATTCTGGAAAGTTTTTGTTGTAATTTCTTGTGAGGATCAAAAGTCCAAGGAGGGACAAGTTGGTGTATACTTTGGTGTATAAATTGAATTTGATTAAATCCATTCATTTTTTCTTTTGGGTCTAGATTTATTCTACGAGTGGCTAGTTATCCTTCGAACTAACGGGTGCCCTGCATATTCGTAGATCTGGATGACCCGAGTATTTCATGAAGTATTGGATGAGTTAGTTCTCATAATTATTGGTGATATTCTAATTTGGAAAGCCAAATGCAGAATAACTATTCAGTTTGATCTGGTGAACCATTTCTCTATGTGTTCATCTACCTCTGTTGTCTCCCTGGCAAATTTCGGGGACGAAATTTTCTTAAGGGGGAATCTGTAACACTCCCGTCTTTAAATCAAGTTTACATTGGAAATTAATTTAATTTTTGAATTAAATTATGGATTCATTTGAATTTTCCCAAATAAAATAGGATATTTGGTTGTTTGTTTAAATGTATATGAAGAGGTTTCATATAGAATCTTGGTTTTGTAATTCAAAAGAAAAATATTTTAGAAATAAAATTGGATTTATTAACTTTATATTTCCAAAGAACTAATATATATGTAGATGTATATAATTATTTATTAGTAATGAATAATTTGATTTCAAATCATTTGTTTTAAAATTGTATAAGTACAAAATAAAATGTATGAATACAAAAGTAGATAAGAATAAATAAAATCTTAAATATACATATCTTTGAGAAATTAATAAGAAAAAATATATATGTAAAATTGGTTTGTAAATTTATAAAGTAAGATTTTAAGAGTTTATAACATTTAAACCATAATAATTATAATTTGGAAATATACATATGTAAATATAAGATTAACAACGGTTTAAACCATAGTTTCAAAGTTAATTAAAGTAAGGACTTAAACACAATTTTTAAATTTATTTAAGGGTTTAAACACAAATTTCCTTCATGTTAACAAATTTAAGGCAAGTAACCACAAAGATTAACAAGTGTAAATAAATCATCATGCAAATTTTACAAGTGGCAATTGATTGAATTAAGGATTAATAAAATTAAATGAAAGATTCTTTCATTCTTATATTCTTTGATAACATTTCATAACAAAGAAACCTGGAAACAAAACAAAGTCAGTAAAACAAATTTGAAAATAAAAAAACTAGATCAAAAGAAAATCAAAGAAAATAATTTCAGTTGCAACCTGTAAGTTCAAATCAGAGATCAAAACAAAATCTGGGAAATCAACCTGGAAATCAAGTCAGGTTTCAAATCTTATAACCTGGAAACTGAAGCCTGTAAAAGAATAATGCAAAATAATTCAAAACAAAGGCAAAGACCATTTCAGATCAAAGGAATTAAAAATCAAAATGCAACCACAAATTCAAGCAAAGATCCGAAGCAATTGAAAACAAAAATCAAAGCAAGCGAACTCAAAAAAAAAAGTGAAACCAAAGCAACTTGAAAAGCAAAGATTCCAGTTCAAAAGCAACAGAATCAAAAGCCTGAGATCAACTAAAACAACTTCAAGCATTCAAGTTTCAAATTTCATCCTGGGAACAAGAATCAAACAACATGAACAAAATCAAAGTCAAAACAAATTTCCAAGAGTTTAAAACCTAGTTCTCTGTCTTTAGTTTTCTCAGGTTAGCAAACTCCCTTATTTTTGCTTATACTCTTTGATATGGTAATGAATTCTTGAAGTATGATCTGGGCTGTTGTTTCAAGTGGAATTGTGTTTATATATACATATAAGTATGTATATATGCTTGTGCATGTCTAGGTTACAGACAAACATTCTTGTTCCAGGTTTGTAGAGTAAACCTATTTCAAAAATCCAAATTTCTCTCTTTGATTTTCTTTAAGGATTAGAATCTAAATAAAGATTGTTTGTTTAAAAATGTTTTAAGTTTTAAAAATAAATTGGTGCAAAAACAATTTAAGCTTGCTCTGGAAAATCTGAAATTACAAGCAAAACTGAAACCTGTTAGAAGATTGATTATCATAATCTTTGATTTCAGTTATACCAATCGAAATGTTTTAGAAAATAATGAATTTTAAAGCGAAGATTAAAATTTTTAAACTCGAAATCACTGAGAATTTGAGAGTTGAATGATTTCGGGTTTTGGGGCAAATTCAAGTGATCGGGGTTATGATAAATCTCATGATTGTGTTTGGAGCTTGGTGAATGGCCAGGGATTAGTAGAAAATTGTTGAATGAATTTTTAAATCACCATGGATGGCGAACGATATCAGATTAGGGTTTAGGCTCATGTTTCTATAATGATCAGAAATCGACCCATTGGATCGACGTTGCTGCATCGAACTGGACAGGGACGTTTGGTGGCGGTGCGTCGTCTATAAGGGAAGATCATGACGGAAGCGCGTGACCTTTGGTGGCTTATAGAATCGGAGCGAGGTGATTTAAATTGATCGGAGTTGTTCCAGTTTGGGTAGAACAACTCAAATTCGTGTTCACCATAGTCGCGTTGATCTGGAGGGTCAGGTGGGTTAAGTGAATGGTCTGTAACCTGGGAAGGTCGGAGAAGTTGACCAGAGCTCGTCAGAGCTCTGGTGCACGTGCCCACCAATTGGTTGGTGTAAGTGAAAAAAGAAATTGAGGAAGATGGATAAGACTCGAAGAAACTCGAGAGAGAATCATGTGGCAACTCGAAGTTAGGCTCGAGTAAATGTTTCGTTGCGTAGGGTTAACAAACTGAAAGATTTTAAGTTGAAAATTAAGCATGCACACGGGTCGATTTTTTTTGAAAACTCAAAGTAGATGGTGGAATGACTTGGGGAACCCTCGGGTTTGACTCGGGGAGGTTTATAAACAGTTTTCAAGTTTTAAACATGTTTTAAATTATTATTTTAAAATAATTGTTTTATTCAAATGGATTAGCGAAGGTTTAAGTTAATTATTTTGAAAGTAATTAAATTTTAATTTAATTAATTTGTGACATTGTTTAGTAATTAGTTATTTTAAATGAATAATGAAATTAATTAATATAAAATGATTTTTATATATGTTACTGATAGTTAAGAATAATTACTTGATTTAGGTAATAAATGGATATTAAAGATAATTACTTTATGTAATTACATTTAAGGATGATTAATCAAGTAAAGTTTAATTAATGAGAAGTAATTAAAGGAAGTTAATTGGTTAAAGATAATTGCTTAATTAGAAGTAATTAATTAATGATTAAACGTGGATTAATCAAGTGATTAACATTGATTTAAGGTTAGGGATAGACACTTATCCTAACTAATTAAGGATAATTACTTTAATGGTAATTAATTAATTAAGGGTTAATTAATTAATTAATGATAATTAATTAAATGGTGAATTAAATAATTAAAGGTTCATTATTTAATAATTAAAGGTTGATAATTATAATTAAAGGTTAATTAATTTATTATTAATGGTTAATTAATAAATAATTATAATTAATCAAAATGATTTGTAATTTTTTAATTAACTAGAATTAGTAATTCATAAGTAATTAATCTGACTAGAATTAATCAGACAATTAACTGATCTTACTTATGAATGTTTGGATTGAATTGAATGCTTTGAATTGTGTGATATCACTGATATATGATGTAACGTCGCGACTTTTCGTCGGTCGAAAACCGACATCAATACGTCCACTGTATCGACTGCCAGCAATCGATGGCCGGAAAACCGTACCGTTATGGTTATAGAAGAAGAAAAGGTAGAAGAAGAGAGAAAAAGATAGAACAGAACAGAAAAAAACTACAAAACAATATCAGAATCTCACAATCACAGCGGAACAACATATAATAAATAAATGAATAATCTTTAAACAAAGAACTATATCAGTCATTACATTACATCATATTACATCATATTACATCACATCATCAGAGTGTACAACAACAAACAACAACAAACAGCGGAAAAGGAATACTATATACTAAATGATACGCCATGCCCTCCAGCTTGCCTCCTACAACTCCTGAATTCCAGAATATCCTGATAAACCCGTGTAACAGACACGGATTTTCGTTGCCGAAAAACCGAATAGTTATGGGTTTTAAAAAGAAAAGGAAAAGAAAGAAGAGAGAAAAGTAGATAAGAAGATAGAAAATAGAGGGAGAACAGAAATTTAAAAATTAAAAGATAGAAGGATTTTAAAAATAGAACGGACAGAAAGGAAACAAAAAGAACATAGAACAGAACAGAACAGGAAACAACATGACAACAACAGAATCTCACAATTCGCAGCGGAACAACATATAATAATAAATGAATAATCTTTAAACAAAGAACTATCAGTTATTACATTACATTTCATTACATCATATCATATCATCAGAGTGTACAACATCATACAACAACAAACAGTGCAGCGGAAAAAGAAATACTGTATAAACTAGTAATACGCCATGCCATCCAGCTTGCCTCCAGCAACTCCTGAATATCCAGAATATCCTGATAAACCTAACTCTTGACTGCCCGTGTGGAAATTGGTGGGCACCCAGAGTTTAGGAAGGAAAACAATAAACTCCAAGTCAGTCATGTGACTGGTGTGAGAACTCAAAACAGTTTATTTACTTTAAAATCAAAATAAAGGAATATTTTTAAATTCAATTCGCAATGCTTTTAAAAATGAGACTACCATAAGGCCTCCCGCACACACACACAATGCAAACGCAGAATCGGAGGAGATTTCTCCTTATGATAGTCAAAGATGCTTGATACGCATTTAAAATAACATTTGATATTATTATTAGTGTATAGTGTAGGAAAAATATTTCGGAAGTAGAATATAAATCTTAGCCAACATAGACATTTCGAACTATGCCTACTATAGCTACCATCCAAACAGTGGTGACCACCATAAGTGGATGGCAGGTTCTACAACTAATACCGTACAGGGTTTCGTATTGGGAATTGGATTTCCAACAAATGGTCAGGCCAAGGAACTTCCCATTGCCACTGAGAATGCCTCTGGATGGACATCCCCGAGAACCAAACCGGATCTCTACCAACACAAGGCCGGGTTACTCCTAACTGAGTAACAACTGACCGAATATGCCATCCCCCGGTCCTTTGGGACCTTTTTCAACCGAGCGCTCGTAATCAATTCACACAATCATAAAGTGTTTTCAACATGAGTAAGTATATGGGCTCCATACCATGACACCACCCTTTTCCAGAAGGAAATGGACACATCCTAAAGGGTGCTATCCCTCATAACCTTGCTGCTTCTTTCCTGTTTTGACCATTCACGGGATGTGAGGCTCGACGAAGTCACGTCCACAAAAAACATACTTTATACAAAAGCCATGCTTTGGGTCAACAAATGATCAACACAATGATCACTAAGATAGACGATCAATAAATGATCCTATCACAATAATCAACACAATGATCATTTCAGCATCACTCAGCATGTCACATTACCAAATTGGGAATATATCGCTGATAACTTCAACTATATAACCTTTGAGCTCGTACGTCTCAAAGAAGGGTGTTAAGCAAAGAATAAATTCTCCGCCACCAACAGAAATATATTTGAAAGAAATCGGCTTTATATCTCAAATTGTAATGTCAGACATACAATCCATACAAGTCTGTTCCGGGATCGAACAGAACCGAAGGCACTTACAAAGAAGTCCTTGCAATCCGGATATTCACAATCCTGATCGGATTTCCCATCACTTAGGGAGTTTCTATACCGGCGCGACTCGGTGCAGAAACAATCGATAGGTCATCCTATCGCTCTTGCAAATACCGGTCTTCAACACCGATCTTCAAATGCGATTCACAACGACGTATCACATATTCGGAATGGGTTATACGACCCCATGGTCCTTTCCCGGTTAACCCGAATAGTGAGCGCTTATTCAAAAATAAGTGTGCATTTAAATTCAATCAAATCACATCAAATACCCATTCAAAGGGAAATACTGATAGTCGGTTATTGAACTATCAATTGATATGCATACATCACCAGATTCCAAATAATTTTTCAAATTATTTATTTTCCAAAATATCTTTACTAGATATATAGTTTCAACACTTCAAAAATAAATCAATATTTATTTTTAACCAATTTCACTTTCCACATATAAATTCCATAATGAATTTATATTTCAAAATATTCGTGCATATACGATTTCAATAATTCATTTCAATTTATCCTCCAAAAAGATAAATTCTAATTATTCACTTCATATTGGAAAACATTTCCATACTTATTAAAAATAAGTAATTCTCAAATCTTTTTATTTTCAACACTTAGAAAATATTCAATATACTTAAATCGAATTTAGTATATATTTCATTCTTTAAGGAAATCATTTATTTAAACATATTTATTTGGGCCAAAACGAATGTTACGTAAAACATCGTTACGACGACCCAAAATCACTAGTATAGGGATTCGGAATTAAAATAGATATATAAATCCCAATACTATACAAAACATTTTCTTTCGGAAATCATTTACTATAACAACAGTGTTATAGTCCACTATTTCCTTTTATTTCTCGAAAACGTCTATTTCAACAATAAATGTTGAAATCTATGATTTCGAATCTCAACACAATTAAAACATCGTTAAATCGTTTTAATTCTATTTAAAACATTCACATTCAATACATTTTCTTTAACGTATTATTCACTATTCAAAAACGTGAATATACTTCATTAACAAATTTCATCCTTTCTATTCATTTTATTTTAAAGGATTATTCACTGTCTAAAAACGTGAATATAACTCCATTTATAAGTTATAACAATTAACTTATCAAAATAAGTCGTTTGCGAATTTATAAAACAACGTTTATAAATTCCATTTCCATTTATTTCATAACAACTTCCTTTATAAATCTTCTTTATTTACCTATTCGATTTATAATCTTAATTATAAACCAAAAGTCCAAATTATAGGTCAAACACTTATAATTTATTTATTTGCAAAAATCGTTCCTTTGAACTTTACAAATTTTATAAACCTATTGTTTATAAAATTCCATTTATAACTTCACCGTTATATAATTCTATAAATTTCATTCATTAATGAATTTCATTTTCACTTCATTCAAACACTTATAAAAACTCGTTTTATAAGTCAATATTTCAATTTATAAATATCCGTTTATAAATCTCTTAATATAAATCAATTTATATTATTCTTTAAAAACATCTTTAAATTCTTTTATAATTTCATCATTTCGATTTATAAAATAATCAAATTTTATAAATCCTATTTTTAAACTTTTATCATATATTCAAAAATCCAATCTAAATTATTTTATAAAATCATTAGTTCATATTTCTCAAAAGTCGACTTTTAATCGTATTTCTAAAAATCAGCTTTTTTTTTTTTTTTACTATATTTCACAAAAACCATAATTTTTATAACTTTAAAAATTATAACGTTTATTTATTTATAATGGATCAATTCCAAAAATATAGTATATTTTCAAAATCACTTTTAAAATCATTTTAAAATCCCAAAATCTGGGTCCAATGATGCTACACACCAAATAGTCAATCACGACTAACAACGATATCATATATCGATATGATAATCCATCAAATATCAAAATATCTGAAATTAAATAAATACTGTTGAGGAATCCAGTTGGATCCCTCCAACCTGTTTCCTGCATCCAAAAACATTAGCACAATACCAATTTCGCTCCAGTACGAAATTATCGCGGTATATGTTCTTAATAAATATTATCCGCTTAATAACGGCGCAATAGGGTCTCATCCGCTAAACAAATAAATGCGGGAAATCAACAACTGCAATATATACATATGCCAATATATATATATTGATATTATATATAATACCAATTTCACTGTTTATGAAATATTCGCGGTATATGTTTTTAATAAATAACATCCGCTTACTAACGGCGCATAATGTCTATTTTAACAATCAATAATTTACAGTCATCATTCAAACATGCATTCAAATATTTTAAATCTAACTATTTAAAATAAAATCGAAATCTATTCGATTGAGTGAGAAATTCTCACCTTGGTTTTAATTTCCGTTTTAGCTTTTATTTCGAATAAAATTAAACGCGCGTTTAATTTTACCCGAAATTCTCACTAACTCCAAACGACTCCAAACCAACTCCATCGCGTAGTGCTCGTCCATACGATTCCAACGCAACTGGGTTTGCATTTTTTCGACCTCGTATGAAAAAGATACGTATTTTACAAGTTTACACGTATTTTATATAAACAAATCAACTTAAACATAAATAATTTATAACCTACAAACATTTCAGGCCATTGGATCTAAGGCAAACTACATCAGGCCGTTCCCCTCTATCTTCCTCTTTCACGTATCCTTTCCAGGCACCAAGAATTTTGGCCGAACCCATTTAGCAATTTAGGGTTGAATTTACACACCACCTCGCTCAACGATTATTCGATCAGGGAACGCCGACGTGTAGCCCAACCTCACGAGCACCTCCGCCCCCCTCTAGGTGAAGCTCGGCCACCTAGATAGTCTCGAAAACCGTGCCGACCTGATGGTGAACGGCCCCCCGTAGCTTCCTCCACACGACTCCGTTTCCGATCATCACCGTATGGAATTAAAGCTCTCTCTATGCTCTTCAATCTTCGTGTTGAACACCTCGCGTGAATGTGAATGGATTTGGAGAGATTGATGGTTGAAATTGGGACAATTCTGGCCCTTCATAATGTTAGTGGCGGCTAGCTGATGAAATTAGGGTTTGAGTATATTTTTTTTTTTTATTTGTGTGTGGTGCTATTTATAAGAAAAGCAAGCGTAAACACTATTCATCCCGGGAATTCCGAACTCCGATTTAGACGCCGTAACCAGCGTACCTAGGGTTTATCCCGCGTTCCGGACACAATGGAACAGGTTTCGGAAGCTAATTCGGAAGTATGTGCGAGTTATGGCTGAAAACGTTCAATTTGAATTAAACCGATTTAAATCGATTTCTAGGCGTTTTAATTTGTACCGGACAAATGGTAAATCCAATTGACTTGAAATTTGAAACCTTACAATAATATCACATTACGGATCCGATGAAACTGGTTTCGTTGAAATCCGAGACTTTTTGAAAAATGGCTATTTTGACTCGCCAAATTTAAATTAAAAACGATTCGATGCGTTTCGAGCTGCCACGATCAAACGATAACTCCGATTGACACGAAAATTGAAATCCAGTAATAACTAACTATTATGGATCCAATGAAACTAGTTTCGTTCGATTCTGAGACTGTCCAAAAATTGACTATTTTACAGTCGATTATTAAATATTAAAAATATTCAATTTTCACAAATTAACTTTTAATTCGATTTTAAAAGTTCTAAAATATTTCTATAACTCCAGTATGATTAATTAAAATTTTACAAATCATTTTCAATCATATTTAACTCAATTTTCAATTATTTTCATAATTTAACATATTAAATTATCGATTTAATAATCCAATTAAATCCAATAATTCAAATTAAAATTTATTTGACTTATAAATTTCACTTATTAATATTTAAAATTAATTAAATATTCAAATTTTAATTAATAAAAATTCTGGGTCGTTACAATCTTTCCCCCTTAAAAGAATTTCGTCCCCGAAATTACAAGTAAGAAAGGTTACAGAATTTATTAACTTTCCAAAATTTATAATTAAATTCCTTACAATACTTTACTAAGTTTTCAAATCATACTTAGTTATCTTTTCAAAAACAAACTATACTGTTTAATTTTCAATTCCAAAATCAAAGTTAAAGTTTTCAAAATTTTCCAAATTTTCTCAAATTTTTTCTAACGCCTTAAATTTTCGGAAAAATTCGCCATAGTCTCCTTTGCGCGGCTCGATCCGAAAAAAAAATGACAGAACATATATCACAAATATACATCTCATCAAGTAATGAGGCATCCCGCAGGGAAAAAAGTGTAAAAGTACGATATTTAATCCGAGATATGTACCTTATACTTTATTAGCGAGCATATACGGCTAATATAGCGCTAAAGCGAACTCCAAATGCGAAGCAAACACGATCCGCACCTACTAATCACTCAACAAACACATGAGAACATGCACATATACAAATAATCTCAATATACAACATATAGCAACATAACAACTATATATATCACATAACAAATGCAACAATAGCAATATATATTCAACCATCAACCAACTAACATCCAACAAATTCATAATCAATATATATTCATTTATATTCTCATTAATATTAATGAAATGGTTTTCAATTTAATCACATTTGATTCATTTACATTGGATTTACTAACATTCATTCTCAATTCTATTAGTTTACATTACTGATTAAACCCAATTCACTTTCAATTACAAAAGTTGAATTTCATTTATATAATCTTAAGTTCACATCTATCATTAACCTTAAATTCATTTTTATTTACAACTCATATTCATAAATATATTCATATAGTTTCACTTCTTATATATATAAGTTTATTTCACAATTGTAAATCACTTTAATTATAATTCAATTCTTATAATTCTATTATTTATACAATTATCCTTTTATATAGATTATTCAAACAACCTAACAATCAACTTATATACACTTTAATAATTCTGAAAAATTATTTCTTTATATATAAAATATAATCAAGGTAAAATTATTTCATTTACCCAATTTAAAATCAATATTATGTCGATTTATCTTGTTTAAGAGTTTAGAAACCCCTATCTACGATAGTTAGCTAGACTAGATCGACGGGAATCTATAAACAATCAACCGATAAGTTAACACAATATAAAACAATTTCATATTCACTAACAAATACGCTCTCATAGCTATTATTACTCTCATACTCATTCTAGAGTATTTCTGACTCTATCTCTAATGAGTAACACCCAACAGAGCCATGGTTGTCGCTTAACCATATGCTCTGATACCAAATGTAACAGACACGGATTTTCGTTGCCGAAAAACCGAATAGTTATGGGTTTTAAAAAGAAAAGGAAAAGAAAGAAGAGAGAAAAGTAGATAAGAAGATAGAAAATAGAGGGAGAACAGAAATTTAAAAATTAAAAGATAGAAGGATTTTAAAAATAGAACGGACAGAAAGGAAACAAAAAGAACATAGAACAGAACAGGAAACAACATGACAACAACAGAATCTCACAATTCGCAGCGGAACAACATATAATAATAAATGAATAATCTTTAAACAAAGAACTATCAGTTATTACATTACATTTCATTACATCATATCATATCATCAGAGTGTACAACATCATACAACAACAAACAGTGCAGCGGAAAAAGAAATACTGTATAAACTAGTAATACGCCATGCCATCCAGCTTGCCTCCAGCAACTCCTGAATATCCAGAATATCCTGATAAACCTAACTCTTGACTGCCCGTGTGGAAATTGGTGGGCACCCAGAGTTTAGGAAGGAAAACAATAAACTCCAAGTCAGTCATGTGACTGGTGTGAGAACTCAAAACAGTTTATTTACTTTAAAATCAAAATAAAGGAATATTTTTAAATTCAATTCGCAATGCTTTTAAAAATGAGACTACCATAAGGCCTCCCGCACACACACACAATGCAAACGCAGAATCGGAGGAGATTTCTCCTTATGATAGTCAAAGATGCTTGATACGCATTTAAAATAACATTTGATATTATTATTAGTGTATAGTGTAGGAAAAATATTTCGGAAGTAGAATATAAATCTTAGCCAACATAGACATTTCGAACTATGCCTACTATAGCTACCATCCAAACAGTGGTGACCACCATAAGTGGATGGCAGGTTCTACAACTAATACCGTACAGGGTTTCGTATTGGGAATTGGATTTCCAACAAATGGTCAGGCCAAGGAACTTCCCATTGCCACTGAGAATGCCTCTGGATGGACATCCCCGAGAACCAAACCGGATCTCTACCAACACAAGGCCGGGTTACTCCTAACTGAGTAACAACTGACCGAATATGCCATCCCCCGGTCCTTTGGGACCTTTTTCAACCGAGCGCTCGTAATCAATTCACACAATCATAAAGTGTTTTCAACATGAGTAAGTATCTGGGCTCCATACCATGACACCACCCTTTTCCAGAAGGAAATGGACACATCCTAAAGGGTGCTACCCCTCATAACCTTGCTGCTTCTTTCCTGTTTTGACCATTCACGGGATGTGAGGCTCGACGAAGTCACGTCCACAAAAAACATACTTTATACAAAAGCCATGCTTTGGGTCAACAAATGATCAACACAATGATCACTAAGATAGACGATCAATAAATGATCCTATCACAATAATCAACACAATGATCATTTCAGCATCACTCAGCATGTCACATTACCAAATTGGGAATATATCGCTGATAACTTCAACTATATAACCTTTGAGCTCGTACGTCTCAAAGAAAGGTGTTAAGCAAAGAATAAATTCTCCGCCACCAACAGAAATATATTTGAAAGAAATCGGCTTTATATCTCAAATTGTAATGTTAGACATACAATCCATACAAGTCTGTTCCGGGATCGAACAGAACCGAAGGCACTTACAAAGAAGTCCTTGCAATCCGGATATTCACAATCCTGATCGGATTTCCCATCACTTAGGGAGTTTCTATACCGGCGCGACTCGGTGCAGAAACAATCGATAGGTCATCCTATCGCTCTTGCAAATACCGGTCTTCAACACCGATCTTCAAATGCGATTCACAATGACGTATCACATATTCGGAATGGGTTATACGACCCCATGGTCCTTTCCCGGTTAACCCGAATAGTGAGCGCTTATTCAAAAATAAGTGTGCATTTAAATTCAATCAAATCACATCAAATACCCATTCAAAGGGAAATACTGATAGTCGGTTATTGAACTATCAATTGATATGCATACATCACCAGATTCCAAATAATTTTTCAAATTATTTATTTTCCAAAATATCTTTACTAGATATATAGTTTCAACACTTCAAAAATAAATCAATATTTATTTTTAACCAATTTCACTTTCCACATATAAATTCCATAATGAATTTATATTTCAAAATATTCGTGCATATACGATTTCAATAATTCATTTCAATTTATCCTCCAAAAAGATAAATTCTAATTATTCACTTCATATTGAAAAACATTTCCATACTTATTAAAAATAAGTAATTCTCAAATCTTTTTATTTTCAACACTTAGAAAATATTCAATATACTTAAATCGAATTTAGTATATATTTCATTCTTTAAGGAAATCATTTATTTAAACATATTTATTTGGGCCAAAACGAATGTTACGTAAAACATCGTTACGACGACCCAAAATCACTAGTATAGGGATTCGGAATTAAAATAGATATATAAATCCCAATACTATACAAAACATTTTCTTTCGGAAATCATTTACTATAACAACAGTGTTATAGTCCACTATTTCCTTTTATTTCTCGAAAACGTCTATTTCAACAATAAATGTTGAAATCTATGATTTCGAATCTCAACACAATTAAAACATCGTTAAATCGTTTTAATTCTATTTAAAACATTCACATTCAATACATTTTCTTTAACGTATTATTCACTATTCAAAAACGTGAATATACTTCATTAACAAATTTCATCCTTTCTATTCATTTTATTTTAAAGGATTATTCACTGTCTAAAAACGTGAATATAACTCCATTTATAAGTTATAACAATTAACTTATCAAAATAAGTCGTTTGCGAATTTATAAAACAACGTTTATAAATTCCATTTCCATTTATTTCATAACAACTTCCTTTATAAATCTTCTTTATTTACCTATTCGATTTATAATCTTAATTATAAACCAAAAGTCCAAATTATAGGTCAAACACTTATAATTTATTTATTTGCAAAAATCGTTCCTTTGAACTTTACAAATTTTATAAACCTATTGTTTATAAAATTCCATTTATAACTTCACCGTTATATAATTCTATAAATTTCATTCATTAATGAATTTCATTTTCACTTCATTCAAACACTTATAAAAACTCGTTTTATAAGTCAATATTTCAATTTATAAATATCCGTTTATAAATCTCTTAATATAAATCAATTTATATTATTCTTTAAAAACATCTTTAAATTCTTTTATAATTTCATCATTTCGATTTATAAAATAATCAAATTTTATAAATCCTATTTTTAAACTTTTATCATATATTCAAAAATCCAATCTAAATTATTTTATAAAATCATTAGTTCATATTTCTCAAAAGTCGACTTTTAATCGTATTTCTAAAAATCAGCTTTTTTTTTTTTTTACTATATTTCACAAAAACCATAATTTTTATAACTTTAAAAATTATAACGTTTATTTATTTATAATGGATCAATTCCAAAAATATAGTATATTTTCAAAATCACTTTTAAAATCATTTTAAAATCCCAAAATCTGGGTCCAATGATGCTACACACCAAATAGTCAATCACGACTAACAACGATATCATATATCGATATGATAATCCATCAAATATCAAAATATCTGAAATTAAATAAATACTGTTGAGGAATCCAGTTGGATCCCTCCAACCTGTTTCCTGCATCCAAAAACATTAGCACAATACCAATTTCGCTCCAGTACGAAATTATCGCGGTATATGTTCTTAATAAATATTATCCGCTTAATAACGGCGCAATAGGGTCTCATCCGCTAAACAAATAAATGCGGGAAATCAACAACTGCAATATATACATATGCCAATATATATATATTGATATTATATATAATACCAATTTCACTGTTTATGAAATATTCGCGGTATATGTTTTT
This sequence comes from Allium cepa, assembly GCA_030765085.1. NCBI lineage: Eukaryota > Viridiplantae > Streptophyta > Magnoliopsida > Asparagales > Amaryllidaceae > Allium > Allium cepa. The sequence goes on along the minus strand of CM060928.1, from coordinate 379,433,017 downwards.
AATAAATAACATCCGCTTACTAACGGCGCATAATGTCTATTTTAACAATCAATAATTTACAGTCATCATTCAAACATGCATTCAAATATTTTAAATCTAACTATTTAAAATAAAATCGAAATCTATTCGATTGAGTGAGAAATTCTCACCTTGGTTTTAATTTCCGTTTTAGCTTTTATTTCGAATAAAATTAAACGCGCGTTTAATTTTACCCGAAATTCTCACTAACTCCAAACGACTCCAAACCAACTCCATCGCGTAGTGCTCGTCCATACGATTCCAACGCAACTGGGTTTGCATTTTTTCGACCTCGTATGAAAAAGATACGTATTTTACAAGTTTACACGTATTTTATATAAACAAATCAACTTAAACATAAATAATTTATAACCTACAAACATTTCAGGCCATTGGATCTAAGGCAAACTACATCAGGCCGTTCCCCTCTATCTTCCTCTTTCACGTATCCTTTCCAGGCACCAAGAATTTTGGCCGAACCCATTTAGCAATTTAGGGTTGAATTTACACACCACCTCGCTCAACGATTATTCGATCAGGGAACGCCGACGTGTAGCCCAACCTCACGAGCACCTCCGCCCCCCTCTAGGTGAAGCTCGGCCACCTAGATAGTCTCGAAAACCGTGCCGACCTGATGGTGAACGGCCCCCCGTAGCTTCCTCCACACGACTCCGTTTCCGATCATCACCGTATGGAATTAAAGCTCTCTCTATGCTCTTCAATCTTCGTGTTGAACACCTCGCGTGAATGTGAATGGATTTGGAGAGATTGATGGTTGAAATTGGGACAATTCTGGCCCTTCATAATGTTAGTGGCGGCTAGCTGATGAAATTAGGGTTTGAGTATATTTTTTTTTTTATTTGTGTGTGGTGCTATTTATAAGAAAAGCAAGCGTAAACACTATTCATCCCGGGAATTCCGAACTCCGATTTAGACGCCGTAACCAGCGTACCTAGGGTTTATCCCGCGTTCCGGACACAATGGAACAGGTTTCGGAAGCTAATTCGGAAGTATGTGCGAGTTATGGCTGAAAACGTTCAATTTGAATTAAACCGATTTAAATCGATTTCTAGGCGTTTTAATTTGTACCGGACAAACGGTAAATCCAATTGACTTGAAATTTGAAACCTTACAATAATATCACATTACGGATCCGTTGAAACTGGTTTCGTCGAAATCCGTGACTTTTTGAAAAATGGCTATTTTGACTCGCCAAATTTAAATTAAAAACGATTCGATGCGTTTCGAGCTGCCACGATCAAACGATAACTCCGATTGACACGAAAATTGAAATCCAGTAATAAATAACTATTACGGATCCAATGAAACTGGTTTCGTTCGATTCTGAGACTGTCCAAAAATTGACTATTTTACAGTCGATTATTAAATATTAAAAATATTCAATTTTCACAAATTAACTTTTAATTCGATTTTAAAAGTTCTAAAATATTTCTATAACTCCAGTATGATTAATTAAAATTTTACAAATCATTTTCAATCATATTTAACTCAATTTTCAATTATTTTCATAATTTAACATATTAAATTATCGATTTAATAATCCAATTAAATCCAATAATTCAAATTAAAATTTATTTGACTTATAAATTTCACTTATTAATATTTAAAATTAATTAAATATTCAAATTTTAATTAATAAAAATTCTGGGTCGTTACAACCCGACTCTTGACTGCCCGTGTGGAAATTGGTGGGTACCCAGAGTTTAGGAAGGAAAACAATAAACTCCGAGTCAGTCATGTGACTGGTGTGAGAACTAAAAAAGTTTATTTTTAAAAAAAATTACAAAACAGAGGTATATTTTTAAAGTCAGTTCGAAATGCTTTTAAAAATGAAACTACCATAAGGCCTCCCGGCACATACACAATGCAAACGCAGACTTGGGGGAGATTTCTCCTTATGATAGTCAAAGATGCTTACTACGCAAAATCAAATCATTTTTGATATTATTATTAGTGCATAGTGTAGAAAACATTTCGAAAGTAGAATATAAATCTTAGCCAGCATAGGTACCATTATATTATGCTTACTATAGCTACCATATTAGATGGCAGGTTCTACAACTAAAACCGTACAAGGTTCGTATTGTTTCTTTGGATTTCCAACAAATGGTCAGGCCAAGGAACTTTGCATTGCCACATGGGTACGCCTCTGGAAAGACGACCCGAGAACCTAAACGGATCTTTGCCAACACAAGGTCGGGTTACCCCTAACTGGGTAACTACTGACACGAATATGTCATTTCCCGATCGTAACCGATCTATATCCGAGGATCCTCGATTTCCAACAACTACAAAGCAATAAATTTGCAGCAACAACATAGGTTAAGCATCTGGGCTCCATACCATGATACCACCTCTATCCAGAAGGAATGACATACACTAAAGGGGCGCTACCCCCTAATAACCTTGCTGCATCCTTCCTGTTTTGACCATTTCCGGGGTATGAGGTCCGACGAAGTCTTGTCCACAAAGCCACGCTTTATACAAAAGCTGTGCTTTGACCATCAAATGCTCAACAACACTTCGTATGCCACATTACCAATTTGGGAATGTATCACTAGTAACCATCAACTACATAACCTCTAAGGGTATTAAGCTAAGAGAATAAATTCTACGCCACCAACGAAAACATATTTGATAGAAACCAGCTTTACATCTCAAATTGTAATATCAGACACACATCCATACAAGTCCGTTCCAGGATCGAACGAAACCGAAGGCACTTACAAAGAAGTCCTTGCAATCCGGATATTCACTAATCACGACCGAACTTCCTATCACAAAGGGTAATAAATTTCTATATCGTAGATCAGCCGATGCAGAAACATTCGATGGTAGTCCTTCCGTTTTCACAAATATCCGGTCTTCAACACCGGTCATCAAATGCAATCCATAACGACATATCACATATTCGGAATGGGTTATACGACCCCAAGGTCCTTTCTCGGCTAACCCGAATAGTGAGCGCTTATTCAAAAATAAGTGTGGCATTCAAATTCAAGCAAATCACAACAAATACCTATTTAAAGGTAAATATTGATAGTCGGTTATTTAACTATCAATAGGTATGCTCAACATCACCAGATTCCAAATAATTTTCCAAATTATTTACTTTCCAAAATATCTTTACAAGATATATATATATACATACATACATACATACATATATATATGTGTGTGTGTGTGTGTGTGTGTGTGTTTCACACTTCAACACTTGAAAACAAATTTTCAATCATTTTCCTTACGCGAAAATACTTTCATTTCAAAATGGTTCATTTAAACCAATTAAATAAATCCTTACCGATTTACTTATATTTACGTTCCAAATGCTTAAATTTATCCCCACACTTTAAAAATAAATCAACGTTTATTTTTAAACAAATTTTCCTTCCTTTTATAAATTCCATAGTGAATTTACAATTCCATAATATCTATGAATATACGATTTTCAAATCGATTTTTTTTATATATTCATTTTCAATTTATCTTTAAAAGATAAAATCTCAAAATATTCACTTCATATTGGAAAACATTTCCATACTTATTTAATAATAAGTAATTTACGAATCGATTTATTTTCAACACTTGAAAAATATTCAATATACGTAAATCAAAATTAAGTATATATTTCATTCTTAAAGGAAACATCCTTTCAAACATATTTATTTGGGTCAAAACGAATGTTGCGTAAAACATCGTTACGACGACCCAAAAACACTAGTATAGGGATTCGAAATTAAGATAGATATATAAATCCCAATACTATATAAAACATTTCCTTTCGGAAATCATTTACTATAACAACAGTGTTGTAGTCCACCATTTCCTTCTATTTCTCAAAAACGTCTATTTCAACAATAAATGTTGAAATCTATGGTTTCGATAGTTAATCCATTTTAAAACATCTTTAAAACAATTAACTTCATTTTATAATATCACTTCCCCAAAAACATATCCATTTTATTTAATAATATATTCACTATCCAAAATCGTGAATATACTTCACTAACCAAATTCAATATTTTCTACACATTTTGTTTCAAGGGTAATTCGCTATCCGAAATCGCGAATATATCTCCCTTAATAACCTTCTATATTAAATTTATCAAATTCAATTGACTTTGGATTTATAAACAATGTTTTATAAATTCCATTTCTATTTATAAAAACTTCGATTATAAAATCCCTTTTTTTAAATCAATTCAATTTATAACTCAACTTTATACCCAAAATCCGATTATATGTTAATTATTTATAGATCTTTTATTTTACAAAATCTATTCTTTGCATAACTTCACAATTTATAAATCTATAAATTTTATTCACTTGTGAAATCCATTTATACTTCATTTTAACACTTAATAAAACTCGTTTCACAATTCCTATATTTTTAATTTATAAATATTAATCTTAGAAATCTTTTATATAAACCGTTTATAATAATTCAAAAATCTCAATTTAAATAAACCAATCCTTTTAATAATTTACAAAACGTTATCTAAAACTTATATAACTCTAAAATCATACTTAAGTACTATTTTCCAAAAATATAACTTTTATAACAATAAAATTATAATGATTATTTATTTTAACAATTTAAAATTTAATAAAACGTATACTTTCAAAAATCACTTTAAAAATTCTTTTAAAAATAAAAATCATTATTTTAAAACTTCAAAAATGGATCCGATGATGCAACAGCACCAAATAATCAATCATGACAACAAAGACATCATATATCAGTATATGACAATCAAAAAATATCACAGTATCTGTAATCAAATAATTACTGGTGAGGAATCCAGTTGGATCCCTCCAACCTGTTTCCCTGCATCCACAGATGTTAGCACAATACCAATTCCGTTCCAATACGGAATATCGCGGCATATAGGATTTATAAAATATTATCCGCTATTATGCGGCACAATAGGGTCTCATCCGCTATATAATGCGGGAAAATCAACTCCAAGTACATAGATAATACCAATTTCACTTTGCAGTGAAATATTCGCGGTATATGTTTTTAATAAATAACCTTCGCTTACTAATAGCGTATAGTGTCTATTTTAACAATCAATAGATAACAATCATCATTCAAACATACAATCAAGAAATTTTAAATATAACTATTTAAAATTTAAATCGAAACTATTCGATTGAGTGAGAAGTTCTCACCTTATTTCCAATTCAGTTACATCGTTTATTTCGAATAAAATTAAACGTGCGTTTAATTTTACCTGAAATTCTCGCTACCTCCAAACGACTCAAATCTAGTTCCATTGCGTAGTGCTCGTCAAAATGAAGCCAACGCAATTCGTTTCGTCCAAAACGGACCTCGTATGAAAAAGTTATGAATTTTTAAAGTTTGAACAATTTATATACAAATTATTTACAATTTATATTCATTTTCTAACCCAAAACATATCTGGCCGTCCATTTTTCCTTGATGAAATCCAGGCCGCCCTTTTGTTCTTCTCCCTCATGCAAATGTTCCAGTAAACATCGTTCATGAACCCATAGCCGACCCTATTAGGGTTACATGCCGCACTAGCTACGATCAACTTGATGACGATCGGAGACCGGGGTTTCGAAGCCCCTCACGTGCTTGACCTTCGGCCTGAAGGGTTTGAGGCCCGGCCTCACCCTATGCATAGAAATGCGTGCGAACGGCAGTGCTTTTAACCCATTTTCCCATCGATCCGTTGACCCAATCGCGATCATAGCCGTTGAAGTTATAGATCTTGTAGTGCTCTACAACTTTCGTGTTGGAAGTTTGTTGAATTGGTGGGTGGATTTGAAGATAATTGGAGATGAAAGTTATGAATTTTCGGCCATTGGTTTATATGGAGGCGGCGGCTGTAGTTTTGACCTAGGGTTTTTGTTTTTCTTTTGCAAATGAAAACATGTAGGTCCTTTTATAGAAAAATACGTGACACTATTCATCCCGGATTTTTTCGATCTCCAAACGAAGCGTGCCGGTTGACGTTTCTAAGGTTTACCCTGCGTTTCGAACACAATGGAATAGGTTTCGGAAGCTAATTCGATCATCTGTGCGAGTTACGGCAATAAATGATCGATTTTAAATTAAATCGATTTAAACTAACTTCTATGCGTTTTGGCTTACCCCGGACAAACGGTAAATCCGATTGACACGAAATTCGAAACCATACAATAATATCACATTACGGATCCGATGAAACTGGTTTCGTCGAAATCCGAGACTGTTTGAAAAATGGCTATTTTAGCTCGTCAATTAAATATTAAAATATTCAATTTTCATAATTTAACTTTTAATTCTATTTTAAAAGTTCTATAACATCATTCTAACTCCAATATGATATAATAAAATTTTACAAATCATTTTCAATCATATTTAACTCGATTTCCAATTATTTCTGTATTTTCAGATATTAAATTATCGATTTAGTTGTCCAATTAAATCCAATTATTCGAAATAAAATTTATTCGACTTATAAATTTTACTTATTAATATTTAAATTCAATTAAATATACAAATTTTAATTAACAAAAATTCTGGGTCGTTACATACTTCCCCCTTAAAAGAATTTCGTCCTCGAAATTACCAAGTAAGAAAAAGTTACAGAGTCCATTAACTTTCCAAAACAAACCATTCAAATTGGATTTTTCAAATCTCTTAAGTGTTTAACTTTCCCAAAATTCATAGTTAAACTTCTTACCAAATCTTTACTAAGTTTTCAAATCCAAACTTAGTTTTCAAAAATTTCCCAATTTTTTCAAAATATTCTAACGCCTTAAATTTTCGAAAAAATTCGCCAAAGTCTCCTTTGCGCGACTCGATCCGAAAAAAAATGACAGTATATATATCACAAATATACATCCCATCAAGTGATGAGGCATCCCGTAGGGAAAAAAGTGTAAAAATACGATATTTAATCCGAGATATGTACCTTATTTATTGTTAGCGAGCGTATACGGCTAATGTAGCGCGAGAGCGAGCTCCAAACGCGAAGCAAGCGCAATCCGCACCTACTAAACACTCAACAAACCACATGAGAAACATGTATATATTAATGTAATATCAATATACATCATATACCAACATAACAACTACATGTGCGAACATAGCAATTGCAACATAACAACAAATGCAACAACTATCATCCAATTAACATCCGACAAATCAATGTATATCCAAATCAATTCATAACCAAATCAATATTCTTTCATTTCTCATTATTATTCAATGAATTGGTTTTCCAATTTAATCACATTTGATTTATTAACATGGAATGTTTTTACTAACATTCATTTATTCATATTCAAGTTGGTTCATTTCCAAATCAAATTCAATTCTTTTCAAATTTATTTACATCCAATTTGGATTCCATCACATAGCTTTTAATTTCGCTAATTCAATTTCATTAATCACTTAATGAATCATACACAATCAATTAACAACCAATGTATATCCAACATTACCAAATTTCCAAATTTACATTCTATTTGGTTTAACACTTTTTAACTCCAATTGGTTGATATTAAATTTACTTCCATTCAATTATTCAATTTTTCCAACTTCGTTAGCTTCTAATGAATTAACACATTCATTCATTATTCCATATCAATTTATTTTACATTCATTTGATTAATACTCAATTCATTAGTTCAATTCAATTGCTAATTCCTTTAACATTTCAAGTTTAACTTCATTTATATAACTCAAGTTCAAATTCTTAATGACTTCATTTCATTAATTCACTTATTACTTTACTGCGACACCAAAATCAACTTTATTCAACTTCACTTAAGTAATATTCCATTTCAAACATCATTTGTTTAACTTAACTTATATTTCCACTTATAAATCCAATTCAAATTCCAATTCTAAAGTAAATTCTATTTAACTTTTTACCGAAGTCAAATTCCACCACTTATTCAAATTCCATCTCATTTTGCTTAACAAAATTGTTTAACCATTTTTAACAATTTGTTTTACTTATCCTTTCCTATTCTATAAGTTATACAACTTATATTCAACAATTACCACTTGGATTTTATTGATTCACTTATACCTACTTTAATTTAACTCCATCCTTTAAGTTAAATTTATTCTATCAAAATTCAAATTGTATAAGTTATCAACTCATTTATCATTCCTATAAATATTTTAAATAGGATTACAGAGTCTTTTCAACCTTTCAAAACCATTTTGAAAATCAATTCAAATTACCGTTTGAATTTCCAAAACCAAATCCAAATTTTTCCAAACAATTTTCATTTAAAACAATTTGGCAGCAATCCCTCTTTTGGAAACCCGAAAATGAACACCGACAATGTCATGATCATCATCGGAATTATTTTCCAGCAACCGAAAAGAGTTTAGAGCTTTAATTTCTCCAAAACAAATTTCCAAAATATCAAATCCTTTCAAAACACTTCTCTGGAATTTTATTTTCAGATTATAAATTACATTTATAAATCTTTTGCTTATATAATTTCACTTCTTATATATAAGATTATTCCACAATTGTAAATCATTTTAATTATAACTTCATACTTATAACTCATTTGCTTATACAATTCATTCTTTTAAAGCTGTTGTTTTTATTTAACTTATTCAACAACCAAACAATCAATTCATATACACTTTAATAATTATGAAAAATTATTTCCTTTATATATAAAATATAATCAAGGCAAAATTATTTCATTTACCCAATTTTAAAATAATATCGTGTCAAATTGTTTTGTACAAGAGTTTAGAGATCCCTATCGATAGAGTTGTACGGACTATACCGACCAGAATCCATATACCACTCAACAAACCAATCATCACAATATAAAACATTTTTTATATTCTCTAACAAATACGCACTCATATTTATTATTACACTCACACTCATTCTAGAATACTACCGACTCTATCTCTAATGAGTAATACCCAACAGAGCCATGGTTGTCGCTTAACCATATGCTTTGATACCAAATGTAACGTCGCGACTTTTCGACGCTCGAAAACCGACACCAATACGTCCACTGTATCGACTGCCGAGCAATCGATGGCCGGAAAACCGTACCGTTATGGTTAAAGAAGAAGAAAAGGTAGAAGAAGAGAGAAAAAGATGGAACATAACAGAAAGAAACTACAGAACAATATCAGAATCTCACTATCGCAGCGGAACAACATATAATAAATAAATGAATGATCTTTAAACAAAGAACTATATCAGTTATTACATTACATCATATTACATTACATCACATCATCAGAGTGTACAACAACAAGCAACAAAAAACAGCGGAAAAGGAATACTATATACTAAATGATACGCCATGCCCTCCAGCTTGCCTCCTGCAACTCCTGAATTCCAGAATATCCTGATAAACCCGACTCTTGACTGCCCGTGTGGAAATTGGTGGGCACCCAGAGTATAGGAAGGAAACAATAAACTCCGAGTCAGTCATGTGACTGGTGTGAGAACTAAAACAGTTTATTTTAGAAAAAAACAAAACAGAGGTATATTTTTAAAGTTAATTCGAAATGCTTTTGAAAATGAAACTACCATAAGGCCTCCCGGCACAGACACAGTGCAAACACAGACTTGGGGGAGATTTCTCTTTATGATAGTCAAAGATGCTTACTACACAAAATCAAATCATTTTTGATATTATTATTAGTGCATAGCGTAGAAAACATTTCGAAAGTAGAATATAAATCTTAGCCAGCATAGGTGCCATTATATTATGCCTACTATAGCTACCATATTAGATGGCAGGTTCTACAACTAAAACCGTACAAGGTTTGTATTGTTTCTTTCAATTTCCAACAAATGGTCAGGCCAAGGAACTTCCCATTGCCACATGGTACGCCTCTGGAAAGACGACCCGAGAACCTAACCGGATCTCTGCCAACACAAGGCCGGGTTACCCCTAACTGGGTAACTACTGACACAAATATGTCATTCCCCGATCGTAAACGATCTATATCCGAGGATCCTCGATTTCCAACAACCACAAAGCAATAAATTTGCAGCAACAACATAGGTTAACTATCTGGGCTCCATACCATGATACCACCTCTATCCAGAAGGAATGACATAGACTAAAGGGGCGCTACCCCCTAATAACTTTGTCGCATCCTTCCTGTTTTGACCATTTCCGGGGTATGAGGTCCGACGAAGTCTTGTCCACAAAGCCACGCTTTATACAAAAGCTGTGCTTTGACCATCAAATGCTCAACAGCAATTCGTATGCCACATTACCAATTTGGGAATGTATCACTAGTAACCATCAACTACATAACCTCTAAGGGTGTTAAGCTAAGAGAATAAATTCTCCGCCACCAACGGAAACATATTTGATAGAAACCAGCTTTACATCTAAAATTGTAATGTCAGACACACATCCATACAAGTCCGTTCCAGGATCGAACAGAACCAAAGGCACTTACAAAGAAGTCCTTGCAATCCGGATATTCAGTAATCACGATCGGACTTCCCATCATAAAGGGTAATAAATTTCTATATCGGAGATCAGCCGATGCAGAAACATTCGACGGTAATCCTTCCGTTTTCATAAATATCCGGTCTTCAACACCGGTCATCAAATGCAATCCATAACGACGTATCACATATTCGGAATGGGTTATACGACCCCAAGGTCCTTTCCCGGCTAATCCGAATAGTGAGCGCTTATTCAAAAATAAGTGTGGCATTCAAATTCAAGCAAATCACAACAAATACCTATTTAAAGGTAAATATTGATAGTCGGTTATTTAACTATCAATAGGTATGCTCAACATCACCAGATTCCAAATAATTTTCCAAATTATTTACTTTCCAAAATATCTTTACAAGATATATATATTTCACACTTCAACACTTGAAAACAAATTTTGAATCATTTTCCTTACGCGGAAATACTTTCATTTCAAAATGGTTCATTTAAACCAATTAAATAAATCCTTACCGATTTACTTATATTTACGTTCCAAATCCTTAAATTTATCCCCACACTTCAAAAATAAATCAACGTTTATTTTTAAACAAATTTCCCTTCCTTTTATAAATACCATAGTGAATTTACAATTCCAAAATATCTATGAATATACGATTTTCAAATCGATTTTTTTTATATATTCATTTTCAATTTATGTTTAAAAGATAAAATCTCAAAATATTCACTTCATATTGGAAAACATTTTCATACTTATTTAATAATAAGTAACTTACAAATCCATTTATTTTCAACACTTGAAAAATATTCAATATACTTAAATCGAAATTAAGTATATATTTCATTCTTTAAAGGAAACATCCTTACAAACATATTTATTTGGGTCAAAACGAATGTTGCGTAAAACAGCGTTACGACGACCCATAATCACTAGTATAGGGATTCGAAATTAAGATAGATATATAAATCCCAATACTATATAAAACATTTCCTTTGGAAATCATTTACTATAAGAACAGTGTTATAGTCCACCATTTCCTTCTATTTCTTTAAAAAATCTTTTTCAATAATAAATGTTGAAATCTATGGTTTCGATAGTTAATCCATTTTAAAACATCTTTAAAACAATTAACTTTATTTTATAATATCACTTCCCCAAAAACATATCCATTTTATTTAATAATATATTCACTGTCCAAAATCGTGAATATACTTCACCAACCAAATTCAATATTTTCTACACATTTTATTTCAAGGGTAATTCGCTATCCGAAATCGCGAATATATCTCCTTTACTAACCTTCTATATTAAATTTATCAAATTCAATTGACTTCGGATTTATAAATAATGTTTATAAATTCCATTTCTATTTATAAAAACTTCAATTATAAAATCCTTGTTTTTAAATCAGTTCAATTTATAACTTAACTTTATACCCAAAATTCGATTTATAAGTTAATTATTTATAAATCTTTTATTTTACAAAATCTATTCTTTTCATAACTTCACAATTTATAAATCTATAAATTTTATTCACTTGTGAAATCCATTTATACTTCATTTTAACACTTAATAAAACTCGTTTCACAACTCCTATATTTTTAATTTATAAATATTAATCTTAGAAATCTTTTATATAAACCGTTTATAATAATTCAAAAATCTCAATTTAAATAAACCAATCCTTTTAATAATTTACAAAACGTTATTTAAAACTTATATAACTCCAAAATCATACTTAAGTACTATTTTCCAAAAATATAACTTTTAAAACAATAAAATTATAATGTTTATTTATTTTAACAATTCAAAATTTAATAAAACGTATACTTTCAAAAATCACTTTAAAAATTCTTTTAAAAATAAAAATCATTATTTTACAACTTCAAAAATGGATCCGATGATGCAACAACACCAAATAGTCAATCACGACAACAAAGACATCATATATCAGTATATGACAATCAACAAATATCACAGTATCTGTAATCAAATAATTACTGGTGAGGAATCCAGTTGGATCCCTCCAACCTGTTTCCCTGCATCCACAGATGTTAGCACAATACCAATTCCGTTCCAATACGGAATATCGCGGTATATAGGATTTATAAAATATTATCCGCTATTATGCGGCGCAACAGGGTCTCATCCGCTATATAATGCGGGAAAATCAACTCCAAGTACATAAATAATACCAATTTCACTTTGCAGTGAAATATTCGCGGTATATGTTTTTAATAAATAACCTCCGCTTACTAACGGTGTATAATGTCAATTTTAACAATCAATAGATAACAATCATCATTCAAACATACAATCAAGAAATTTTAAATATAACTATTTAAAATTTAAATCAAAACTATTCGATTGAGTGAGAAGTTCTCACCTTATTTCCAATTCAGTTTCAGCGTTTATTTCGAATAAAATTAAACGTGCGTTTAATTTTACCCGAAATTATCACTACCTCCAAACGACTCCAATCTAGGTCCATTGCGTAGTGCTCATCAAAACGAAGCCAACACAATTCGTTTCATCCAAAACGGACCTCGTATGAAAAAGTTATGAATTTTTAAATTTTGAACAATATATATACAAATTATTTACAATTTATATTCATTTTCTAACCCAAAACATATCTGACCGTCCATTTTTCCTTGATGAAACCCAGGCCTCCCTTTTGTTCTTCTCCCTCACGCAAATGTTCCAGTAAACATCGTTCATGAACCGATAGTCGACCCTATTAGGGTTACATGCCGCACTAGCTACGATCAACTTGATGACGATCGGAGACCGGGGTTTCGAAGCCCCTCACGTGCTTGACCTTCGGCCTGAAGGGTTTGAGGCTCGGCCTCCCCTTATGCATAGAAACGCGTGCGAACGACAGCGCTTTGAACCCATTTTCCCATCGATCCGTTGACCCAATCGCGATCATAGCCGTTGAAGTTGTAGATCTTGTAGTGCTCTACAACTTTCGTGTTGGAAGTTTGTTGAATTGGTGAGTGGATTTGAAGATAATTGGAGATGAAAGTTATGAATTTTCGGCCATTTGTTTATATGGAGGCGGCGGCTGTAGTTTTGACCTAGGGATTTGTTTTTCTTTTGCAAATGAAAACATGTAGTTCCTTTTATAGAAAAATACGCGATACTATTCATCCCGTATTTTTTCGAACTCCAAATGAAGCGTGCTGGTTGACGTTTCTAAGGTTTACCCTGCGTTTCGAACACAATGGAATAGGTTTCGGAAGCTAATTCGATCATCTGTGCGAGTTACGGCAATAAACGATCGATTTTAAATTAAATCGATTTAAACTAACTTCTATGCGTTGTGGCTTGCCCCGGACAAACGGTAAATCCGATTGACACGAAATTTGAAATTATACAACAATACCACATTACGGATCCGATGAAACTGGTTTCGTCGAAATCCGAGACTGTTTGAAAAATGGCTATTTTAGCTCGTCAATTAAATATTAAAATATTCAATTTTCACAATTTAACTTTTAATTCTATTTTAAAAGTTCTATAACATCATTCTAACTCCAATATGATATAATAAAATTTTACAAATCATTTTCAATCATATTTAACTTGATTTCCAATTATTTCTGTATTTTCAAATATTAAATTATCGATTTAATTATCCAACTAAATCCAATTATTCGAAATGAAATTTATTCGACTTATAAATTTTACTTATTAATATTTAAATTCAATTAAATATACAAATTTTAATTAACAGAAATTCTGGGTCGTTACATATGATGTTCTGTGATATGATTAAGCTGTGAAATGTAACTTATTATCTGTGATGAATGTAATTTATTTATCTACGATGTACCTATGTTATTTATCTGTGATCTGTGAATAAAGATAAGCGTTATAGTTTATATTGCTTATCAAATATATTGCTGTATTTCAATCTGCGATAATTAATGATGTTGCACTTTTATTATGTAAAACCTCTAGACTACACCATACACACATAAATATGGATTGCACGAGGAAATTGGTTAAGTCACAGATTTTTCCTTGAATTCAATGTTTTGGAAATGGATTGGGTTTAAAGTGAAAAGCTTTTGAAAAGGAATTTCAAAGATAAAAGTTATTTTTGAATAACTTGATTTAGTTTTGAAATTTGATTTAAATTTAAATTCAAAAATTTGAAATTGAATTCTATGTTGAGAAATTATGATTTAAAAAGGTTATACAAGTTTATATGGATTTTAAACCATTTTTAAAGTGTTGTTTTGGGAATTTGAATTTAACCCAAAGATTTTAACTTGTATAAATGAAATCGAATTTTTCCAAAATGAAAACTATTTGTTTTCAAAAAATAAAAGCTTTCACATAAGAAATGAATTTCCAATTTGTATTAAAGGGATTTCAAGTTTGAAATTAAAATGGTTTTCCAAGTTATGAATAAATATTTGGAAACGGTTTGAAAGCTATAAGTCAAATCTTTGATTTAATGATTGAATGAGCTAATCCAATTGAAATGGAAATTGTTTTGAAATCCATAAATGGATCTTTGTGAAACTGGTTGAACTTTGTGAAATGAATCTTTTTTGTTTAAAGATTTGAAATGGTAATTTGTTTAAACCATTTGAAGAAAGGTTTTGGGTTTTAAAAAGTTGTGACTTAATTGAAATCCCATATCCATATGTTTTTTTTAATATTGCGCTCACTATTCGGTTTAGCCGGGAGAGGACCTTGTGTCATATAACCCATTCCGAATAGTAAAATGACGTTATGAATTGCAATTGAAGACCGGTGGTGATGACCGGGTGTCTTCGAGAATGATAGGATAACCTGTCGAATGACTCTGCACTGAGTTGCTCCGGTATAGAGATCTCCATATGTGATGGGGATTCCGATCGGGATTATGGATACCTGGATTGCAAGGGCTTCTTTCTTTATTGGACGAAGTGACTTCGGTTCCATTCGAACCCAGAACGGACTTGTACGGTTGTATGCCTGACATTACGATTTGTGATATAAAGTAGATTTCTTTCAAATACATTTCTATTGGTGGCGGAGAATTTATTCTCTAAGCTTAACACCCTTCTCTGAGACGTGCGAGCTCAGAGGTTATGTAGTTGAAGGTTATTAGTGATTTTCTCCCAATTTGGTAGTGTGACATGCTGAGTGCTGTTGTGTGTTGTTGACCATTTGTTGATCAATTGTTGATCAAAGCATGACTTTGTAAAAATGTGTAGCTTTGTGGACGAGACTGCATCAGGGCCTCACACCCTGGAAATGGTCGAAACAGGAAAGATGCAGCGAGGTTATGAGGTTCGCGCCTTTTAGGGTGTGTCATTCCATTTTGGAAAAGGGTGGTATCATGTTATGGAGCCCAGATGCTTAACTCATGTAGTCACTACAAATCTATTACTTTATGATTGCTTTGTGGTTGTTGGTGTAAAGGTACCTCGGATAAAGGTCGCAAACGACCGGGGGATGGCATGCTCGTGTAGTAGTTACCTAGTTACAGAGGTAACCCAGCCTTATGTTTGTAGAGAGCTGGTTAAGTTCTCGGGATGTCCTTCCAGAGGCGTACCCATGTGGCAGTAGAAAGTTCCTTAGCCAGAACATTTGTTGGAAAATCCAAAAAAACAATACGCGTCCTATACGGTTTTAGTTGTATAATCTGCCATGGAATGTGACGGTAACCTGCTATTGAACATGGTAACTATAGAAGGCATAAGTGTGAAATGTCTATGCTGGCTAAGATTAATATTATACTTTCGAAAGGTTTTCTGCACTATGCACTAATAATAATATCAAAAATGTTTTTGTGTATCAAGCATGTTTGACCATCATAAGGAGAAATCTCCTCCAATTTTGCGTTGGCATTGTGGGTGCGGTGGGAGGCTTTATGGTAGTTTCATTTTCCAAAAAGCATTGTGGATTTAAATTTTAAAATCCTTTGTTGTTTGTTTTAAAGATAAAAACTATTTTTGTTTTCTCATACCAATCCTATGACTGACCTAGAGTTTGTTGTTCCCTTTCTAAACTCTGGGTGCCCATAATTTTCCACACGGGCAGTCTAGAGTTGGGTTTTTCAGATAATCAAGTAATAGGTGTAGATTCGATAGCCTTTGAAGTATTTGGTTTGGTAGCTTTTATTCTTTGTAATCTCCTTCAATTTTTGGATGACCGAGCTTGCTTAAGTCCAATTTGTTAGGGGTTCGAGCTAGCTTTGTATTGGAGATGGAGTTTTTGGAGTTTGGCTTTGAAGATATTGTCTTTGCGCTGCTGTTGTCTCTGTTATTGTCTTGTATCTATCTTGGATATTGATAGTCATTTGTATTTGATATTCTGTTGTATCAGATATTGTATAATGTTGTATATTGATATATGCATTCATTTTGTTCCGCTGTGTTGTTATACTTAATGTGTTCTAAGCTCCGGCGAACCAGATTCGATGTTTGAATCTGCGGCATTTGGATATAGGTGATGTATTCGATGTCAATTTTCAAAGGTCGAGTAAGTGTCGTTACGTTGCTTGTGATTGCTTTGTTTTGGGTTTCGTAAGATTTTGTATTTTTTAGGGGTGGAATGATTGTAGAAGTACGGAGTAGTGGTGAATTATGAGAGGCCTTGGTGATGATAGGGATGGGTGATGGAATAGGTTGGAGATAGGTTTTCCACCTGACGATCAGGTAATGGTTAGCTTTTTAAACTTGCTTAAGATCCCACAAAATGAGTTGTCATTTGTCTATATTACAATGGAGTATCCAGGCATTTTCGAGGAAGTGATAGGTTTATGACTATATAGAGAGATCGAGTTTTGCATAGACTTAGTGAACGATGCGAGAGCAAGTGTTATGCCATTAAGGTATACGGTGCCGAAAGAGCAGAAGGAACTAAAGGTGCAAGTGAATGACCTATTGCAAAAAGGGTTCATTTAATCGAGTTTATCTGAGTGGGGAACACCTATAGTGTTTGCCACTAGGAGGATGGCTTTTCGAGATTGTGTGTAGATTACCGTGAGTTGAATAAGGTGACGAAGAAGAATAAGTATCCACTTCCACATATTGATGAATTGTTCGATCAGCTCTATGGTGCTAGGATGTCCTCTCAGTTTAACCTTGCAATGGGGTTTCATCAATTAAGAATAGCAAGGAAGAATGTGCCATCGTAGAGTTTTTACACGGTTTAGATTCTATGTGTGGCTGGTCATGCTGTTTGGGCTATCCAACGCACCAGCATACTTCATTGATCATATCAATCATGTTTTCAGATATAAGTTGGTACTATTATTCGTGAATGATATCCTTCTTTATTCAAGGATGGAGGAAGAAAACAAAAAGCATTTAAGGAATGTGCTCATGATGATGAGGAAGCACTGATTGAAGGCCAAGTTTTTGAAATGTCACTTATGGAGGAGGGAAGTGCAATTTTTGAGTTATGTTGTTTCTAAGTACTATATTGTTGTAGATCTTGCAATGATGGAAGCAACACAGGACTGGGATCAACCCAAGACCGCAACAGGCATGAGATGTTTCCTTGGATTTGTGGGATTCTATAGACATTTTATTAAGGACCTATCTAAGGTAGCAGCGCTGTTAACTAACTGAATAACGAAGAATAAGACTTTTATATGGGACACAGGATGCGAGCACACATTCTAAGTCTGAAGGATAGGTTGACGAGTGCACTAGTATTGCCATTCCGAGCAGGAATAAGGAGCTGATAGTATATACAAATGGCTATGGTACTTGACTAGGTATGGTGTTGATGCAGAGGGAAAAGTTGTTGCATGTGCTAATCGATACTGAAACCACACAAGTGGAAGTATTTGACTTAAGATTTGGAGTTTGTTAGCGATAATATTTGCTTGAAAGATACTGATGCAATATTTTCTTGGGGAGTGGTTCGAGTTGTATACATACCATAAATCATTGAATTATCTTTTCTCCAAGAAGAATATTAACTTTCGTCGATAGCAATGGATAGAGTTCCTGGCCTCCTATGACTTTGGCATTTCCTGTAGGCCTGGTATGGGAAATGCAGGTGATTGATGTTTTAAGTAGGAAACATGCCAGTTTAGGCGTAATGTTCCTAGAATGAAGGTAGTTGGACTTTATTGCTGGCTATGATTTAAGACCTCGATGTGAGCTAGAGATGGAATTGTTGGCTTGCTTAACGATAAGAGCTACTTTGATTGGGTTGATCGGTAGCAGTCAGAGGCCAGATGTTAGAGGAAGGAGTAGATTCTAAGGTGATGAAAAAGTACGAACTCGACCGTGATGGTTGGCTCTATATGGACGGAAGATTGTTTGCTCCTGATGTTGATGGGATAAGGGATCAGGTGCTAGGAGAGTACCATCATTCGCGATTGATTATACTTCTCGATCGCAAAAAAATGTACGATGATATGAGATAGATATTTTATTTGAAAGGGATTTAGAAGGATGTCGGGGCACTCATCCTAATATGCATAAACCGTCAATTGGTAAAGGCTGAATAGAAGAAGCCGAGAGGTTTGTATAACCGCTCAAGATTCCCAAGTGGAAATGGGAACAAGTTTACCTGGAATTCATCAATGAATTGCCGAGGACCAAAGGAGGGTACAATAACATATGGGACATAGTCGGTAGATTTACAAAAAGTGTTAGATTTATACCTATAAAGTCTATTAAAACGACATCCAAATTGGTTGAGTTGTATGTGAAGTGGATTATGCGATTCCGAAATGTTCCGAATAGTATTGTGTGCGACGAGACCCTTTTTGCACTAGCAGGTTTTCGAGGAACATAAAAGAGGCGTTAAAGACATAGCTACATCTCTGTACAGCTTATCACCCATAAAAAATGGCCAAACCGAGAGGGTGAATCATATCTTGGAGGATCTCTTGTGGGCTTGCATTTTTGATTTCGGTGGCTTGTGGAACATTCATTTTCATTTAGTAGAGTTTCAATACAATAATTATCAGTCTAGCATTGGTACGACACTATTTGAAGCAATATATAGTTGACCGTGCAATGCTCCCTGATGCTAGTGGAAAGCGTGCGAGAAACTAATACTTAGATCAGATATAGTTAAGGATATTTTAGAGAAGATCATAATCGTTTGACAAATGATGAAAGCTTCTCTGGATAGATAGAATAGCTATGTTGATCGAAGAAGATGTGATTTAGAGTTCTCTGTTGGCGATATGTTGTTTGTCAAGATCTCTCTGCGAAATAATGTTGTTTGATTGGTACTAGATGGAAGATGGCGCAAGATTTGCTGATGCTTTTCTGATAATTTGATAGGAATGGGAATCTAGCCTATAGAGTGTACTTACCTCGAAAAATGGCTGGAATGCATGACGTGTTCCATTTTTCGCACTTGCGAAAGTTTGTGCATGGCTCTGGCATGATAGTCGAACTAAAACAGTTGGATGATATCGAGTTTCAACTAGAAGCTTTGAGACTTCGTAGGCCTATTTGTATCGTTGAATGTGATATGAAGCAGTTTAGCAGGAAGAAGGTAGAGCCAGTGAATGCTCAGTGGAGGCGAGCGAGGGCAATTGTACCTAGGGGACCGAGGAGAGCATAAGGATCGGTTATCCATATTTCTTTAAATGGTGAGACTTTATGTTTATCACATCTACTTTCACTTTCGACATCATATAGGATATTTTATTATACTGTATGCCAGGGTAGGCATATATATCATTTCTTGCTTCTATTGTAAGTTTAATGTTTGATATATTTTCTCTTGGATGTTAGGCATGCGGAGTAGCTATGCTCGCATTCTACCTTATTTATATAGAGGAGTTCGAGGGCGAAATTTCTAAAAAGGGGAGAATGTAATGACCCGTATTTTATGTATCAGATGGTTGTAAAATGGTGTTTTTGAATTCATATTATGTCGTATGACACTATAACTATGGAGAATGTTGAGTAGCGACATTTTTGTTCTAAGAAATTTTATTAGATGATTTTACCCTTATAAACTTGTAACGGTTATAACTTTTGAAAAAACCCAAATTAGCGTCCAAGATGACCAATAATCCATTTTGGATTTTCTAGTGGCTATTATAGTGATTTGGACTTTCTAGGTGTAATAACCTGATATTTTCAACCAATTGCATCCACATATGCTGGATTTGAATTGCTCAAAATACTAGATTGTAAATTTTTATGTGGCAAAACTCAGCGTATACAATAAATAAATCACACACAGAGAGTAATATACGATATGCAGCGAAAATAAAAGAATAGTAGTTCATGAAGCTACTACGTATATACCAGAGTTAAATAAGATACAATAGTAGTCTCAAATAAAATAGTCAAATACAAGATCAGAATACATCAATGGAATCAACCGAATAACTGCAAGCTGAAAATTAGATGGATCTCCAAACGAAGCTCCAACTCCAAAGGTAAATCTCGAAAGTTGTATCACTTAGTCTGACCCGAGCATAAAGCAAAACACAAAACACTCGAGTCAGGATTAACATTCTTATATCAATAAATCCAACTCAAGTGAAATAACAACTGAAATACAAGTAACTCAAAGGATGTTTCGGATAACCATCCTCTAAGGATCCGTTAAACTATCTACTATGTGTAATGTACGCTATTATAATAATGTCTAAAGTAAAGTATACTATTTAAAAATAGCGTTTAGGCTTTCCATTTTCCACCTTAACACATTTTTTGGTGCCAATAATCTATACAGTACTATCGTACCTCCAGATTGGGAGGCTACCATAAATACTCCATAAGTATGACAGATCAAATTCGTAGTAAAGCACGCTAGGGTAGGTGACATGGCACAACTAGGCAATGCCAGGGTAGATATACCAATTACACTTCCGGACTAGTGGTAACGCATAACCGCAGCTACCGCCCACCTCGGGCCGCACTCCCAAAAAAACAAAAGGTGCATCTAACGACCCTGACTTGACCTTCGAAAATCGGCACCGAATACGATACTCGTATTCAAATGTTGCAGATCCAAACGTCGAATCTGGATTGCCGGAGATTATAACACATTAAGCACAACATAGTGGAAGAATGAATAATACGTTTGATATTCAACATTTGATACAATATCCAGATACAATGATGATACAATGTATATCAATATACATTAGATGTATGATACAAGACAATAGCAGCGGAAAGAAAATATAACACCAACAGTGGAACAATATGTCCAATATGGTCTTCAAGAGAAAAAGAGAGATAGAATCCAGAACTGTATCTCCATCTCCAAAGCACCAATCCAGAAACAGCTTGAACCCCCATCACGTTACATAAAGCTAAGCAAGGTTAGTTGTCCAAATACTGAGGAAGATTCCCAAGGACTGAAAGCTACCAAACCAAAGACTTCGAAAGCTATCAAATCTACTCCTATTATGGGTTGAAAACCCAACTCTAGACTGCCCGTGTGGAAAATTGTGGGCACCCAGAGTTTAGGAAGGGAACAATAAACTCCAGGTCAGTCGTGGGACTGGTATGAGCAAACAAAATAGTTTTATCTTTAAAACAAACAGAAAAGGATTTTAAAAATAAATCCGCAATGCCTTTTGGAAAATGAAACTACCATAAGGCCTCCCGCCACACACACAATGCAAACGCAGAATTGGAGGAGATTTCTCCTTATGATAGTCAAATATGCTTGATATGGGAAAATTTCTTTGATATTATTACTAGTGTATAGTGCAGAAAAACATTTCGAAAGTACATTATTAATCTTAGCCAGCATAGACATTCCGAACTATGCCTACTATAGCTACCATCTAAACAGTGGTGGCCACCATAAGTAAATGGCAGGTTCTACAACTAAAACCGTCCAAGGCGCGTATGGAAGATTGGATTTCCAACAAATGGTCAGGCTAAGGAACTTCCTACTGCCACATGGTTACGCCTCTGAGATCCGATATATTCTACGAACGATTAGTTATCCCTTTGAACTAACCAATGCCCTTGCATATTCGTAGGCCGGTGGACCCATATATCTTGTGTAATATTGAATGAGTTCACTCTCATAATTGTTATTGATATTCTGATTTGGTAAGCCAAATACAGAATCGATATCCAGTTTGATTTGGAAAGATATTTCTCTATCTTTCATCTGTTCTTTATTGTCTCCCTAGCAAATTTGGGGGACGAAATTTTTTAAGGGGGGAATCTGTAACATTCCTCAAAATCAACCACGTTTAATTTAACACTTAATTTAATTTTGAAATTAAATTATGGGATTATTTGTGAATAAATTAGAAAATTTCCAGAATAAATAAATTTTTGATTATAAATAGAAATTTAATTTGAAATTTAATCATAAGTATCTTACAAATAAATATTGGATTTAGGAAAAATAAGTGTATTGGGAATAAATAAAAATTTGATTTAAAATATAAGAATAAGTATTTTAAAAAAAAATATTGAATTTCAAAATAAAATGTATTAAAAATAAAATAGAAATTAAAGGCTTTGAGATTAATAAAAAAGTTATTGATAGTTTGTTTTCTAAATTTTTAATTATATTAATATTTGGAAGATGTAATAAATTTCAAAAGATTTATTTTTAAGATTTAATTCTCTTATATATATAAATGTGACCATTTGTTAATATGAAATCAAAACATTTAAATCCTTCTTTTCTTTTTAAAAGTTGTAGAAAAATAAATAATAAAGAAAGTATTCTTTTACAATTGAAATTTTAAATAAACTTTAAAAACAAAGTTATTAATTTATTTGTAAACAATATTTAATAAAAATTTTAGAATATTTTTCTTTTATACTTGGAATGGACTAGTTTTGTACATATTTAAACTAAATTGGAAATATAAGTACAAAATAGATGTAACAAATTTTATAAGTTGAAATAAAATAAGGTTTGAAACACAAAATATAAATAATTCAAATAAGGGGTTTAAAACATGTTTCATAAAATTAGAATAAAGCAAGGTCGAAAACACAATTTGTATTGTTTCGAACACATGTAAATCATGCAATAAGGAAATTCCACAAGTGTTAAATAAGTAACATGCAAAGATAAAAGTGGCAACATCATCCTTTCCTTTGAAATTTAATTATAGAAATATGAATTAAAGAAAGAAAGAAACCAGGCTGTACACTTTTGTCAAATCTCCTCTCTTCCTTATATCTAGATCTAAAATCTGAAAACAAACCAGCCTTCTCAATCTCTTCCTCATTTTCTCAAAACTGAGAAAAAATTATAATCAACAAAACAAATTCAAAGCTCAAAAGAAAATCTAGAAACAATAGGCAATGCAAATCTTCAACCTGGTATTGCAGATCACAAACAAACTCAATCAAAGCAAAAGAATTCAAAGCAACACCATCTCAGGATATTAGCATGCAAGATCAAATCTTCAACCAGAAAGGAGGTAAAATCAACCTGATCAAGTGAATGCAAGTTTAAAGATCAAGACTTCAGAATTAATTCGAAGTCCTCAAGCTAAAGATCAACTCAAATGAATTTAAATTGAAACAAGCAGGCAACAACAACTTTCCAGATTTCAGATCAAAAATATGTCCTCTGTTCTTCTCTGCCCTGTGCACTGAGGTGAGCAAACTACCAAATTTTATTTGAATCTGTTGTGATTTTGGATTACACGCTCAAAGCTGTTAGTAGAAATGTTTGAATGCCTGTGTGGATACATATTTATATATTGTTGTTGAATGCTTGTCTGTATACACAAACACATTTCTGTTAACAACAGGCTAGTAAAATTCCAGGAAATACCTGTAGAAATATATATGCATGTAAGTTCTCTGTTTTTAAGTTCATGCTTCAGATTTATTAGAAGAAAAATTCCAATCTCCACATACAATTGATTTTAGACTAAGTTTTGTAAAGAAAAATGACTCTAGAAATGTATCATCAATTTTTAATTTTGTTTCAAAAATTTATATGAAGTAACCATCTCGACATTTTGAGATTACAGTGATAGAAATATTTAGGTCGAAAGTCAATGATTTTAAATTCATGGTTTGATTTCATAATGAAATTCATTTGGGCAAATGATGAATTTAGAGATCGGAATAATGATTTTTAGGGAAGTACTTCTTGAGATATGGGAAGTTGACCAGAATTTGGATTTTGTCAAAATTCTGGCGATCGGCATGGAATTCGTTGACAAGATTGTTGTCGAGCGAAGGTTGTCGATGGGTGGTCATTGGAAAAATGATGAGAGTATTTCTCGATGATCGTGTTGGCCGTATGCCGACGATGTAGGGTTTATGGGTACATATTTGTCTACGGCATTCTCGAGCTGATTTGATCATCGATTGATGATCGGGGTGGACAGGTACAAGGGGTTAGAGACTAAAGGTCGAGGCGAGCCAACGGTGTGGTTGGCGTCATTGATGGTGGAGTAGATAGTCATCGTCGAAGCGAAAATTGACGGCAGTTGGGTTCCATTTTCTATCGATCAGCTCATTTTAATTTCGTGGATGCCCATCGATCAGAGTGTTTGGGAGGCCGGTGGAGGTTGTCGTCGATGCGTTAGCAATAGGAGTTTGGGTCGAAGATGGCCGGACAGGTTGTACACGTACACTGTGCAGTGGGTATCTGGGTTTGTGAAGTTGTGGAAGAAAAAGCAGGTTTGGGTTGTTCGCGTGATTCTCGAGTTTGCTACCGAGGAAGCGAGGGTTTAGCTCGAGTAGGTTACTGCGTTGTTCGAGCATTTAATTTTACAACAGAAAGAAAAAAGGGTATAATAAGAAGAAGGCCAGGCTCGGCAGTCTCGAGTAAACATGGGTTTGGTTCGAGTTTTCATTCGGGAAAATTGGACTTATGGCTCGGGTTATTACGTTAAAACCAGCTTTAAAACTTTTGAAAGAAATTTTGTCCCAGGCTAAAAGTATAAAGGGTTTTAAAATTTTAAGTAAAATTTATCCAGCTCTTAAAAGGAAGTGCAAGATGGTTAAACCAATTTCCAAAATAAATTGAACAAGTTTTTGAGCAAAGGAATAAATTAAAGATTTTGAATAAATGATATTTAAAACAATTAAGTATTATATTTTTAGCAAGTTATTTTAAATGAAATTTAATAAAGTGATTTAGGAATAAATCAAACGTTTTGAATTTTTAACTTAAAAGTAAGTTAATTTATATTGTTAATGATAATTAATTAATTAATAATTTATAATTAAGTTTAACTTATTAAAAAAATTAAGAATAATCAATTAAGGGATAATTTGTTGATGGGATTAATCTATGGTTAATTAATTAATGTAATGGATAATTAAAGGTTAATTAAGTAATAATTTAAAAGTTAATTAAATTGTAATTAAAGGATAATCATGTTGTAATTAATTAATTAATTGAGGAATAATTAATTAATAAAAATTTAATTAATTAACAATTAATGGTTAATTATTTAATGCAATTAATTTAAAATTAATAAAGGATAATTAAATTAAAGATGAACTTATTTATGAAAGTAAATTAAAGATAATTACTTTATGTAACTAAATAAAAGCTAATTACTTAGTGGAATCAGTAAAGGATAATTAATTAAGGGTTAATTAATTAAAGATAATTTATTAAATGGTGAATTAAATGATAAAAGGTTAATTATTTAATAATTAAAGGTTGATTAATTTTAATTTATTTATTATTAATAGTTAATTAATAAATGATTGAAGAATAATTAATTAGAATGATTTGTAATTTATTAATGTTAATTAACCAAGATTAGTAATTCATAAGTAATTAATCTGGTTTAAATTAATCAGATAATTAATTTATCTTACTTATGAATGTTTGGATTCTATTGGATGATTGAATTGTTTGATATCCCTGATATGTGATGCTCTGTTTTGATTTAAGTTGTGTTTAATATAATTTGTTATCTGTGATATAAATCTGTGATTTGTGAATGAAAGATAAGCGTTATAGTTTATACCGCTTATCCAATATATTGCTGTATTGGAATATGTACCGATTGATGATGTTGCACTTTTATTGTGTAAAACCCCTGGACCACACTTATACACACACAAATATGGATTGCGCGTGGAAATGGGTTAAGTCATAGATTTTTGGAACAGTTTTAAATTGAATTTTTGAATCCAACTGGTTTTGGAAATGGATTGGTTTTAAAATAAAAAGATTTTGAAAAGGGATTTCGAAGATAAAAGTTATTTTTGAATAACTTGATTTAGTTTTGAATTTTGATTTAAATTTGAATTCAAAATTTGAAATTATATTCTATTTATGATTTAAAATAAAAAAAGGGGTTATACAAGTTTATATGGGTTTTAAACCATTTTAAAAGTGTCGTTTTGAGAATTTGGATTTTACCCAAAGATTTTAACTTTCATAAATGGAGTCGGATTTTTCCGAAATAAAAACTATTTGGTTCAAATAATTAAAGCTTTCACATAAGAAATGAACATCTAATTTGTGTAAGAAGGATTTCAAGTCTAAAGTGAAAATGGTCTTCCAAGTTATAAATAAATCTTTGGAAACGGGTTTGAAAGTTATAAGTTAAATCTTTAATATAAAGATTTAAATGAGTTAATCTAAATTGAAATGGAAGTGTTTTGAAATCTGTGAATGGATCTTTGTGAAAGTAGGTGAACTTTGTGAAATGAATTTTTAGTTTAAAAGATTTGAAATGTTAATTGGTTTAAACCATTTAAAAGAAAAGTTTTGGATTTTAAAGGTTGTGACTTAGCTGAAATCCCATATCCATATGTTTTTAAATATTGCACTCACTATTCGGTTTAGTTGGGAGAGGACCTTGTGTCATATAGCCCATTTCGAATAGTGATACGATGACCGCTGTTGAAGACCGGATATTGGCGAGAACGATAGGATAACCTATCGATTGCCTCTGCAACGAGTAGCTACGGTATAGAGATTCCCTAAGTGATGGGAAGACCAATCGGGATTGTGGATACCCGGATCTCAAGGGCTTCTTCGGAAGTGCCTTCGGTTTTGTTCGAACCCGGAGCAGACTTGTATGGTTATGTGTCTGACACTAAACTTTGAGATATTTAACTGATCTCTATCAAATACTTTTTTGTTTGGTGGCAGAGAATTTATTCTCCTAGCTTAACACCCTTCTTTGAAACGTACGAGCTCAGAGGTTATGTAGTTGATAGTCATCAGTGATATACTCCCAAATTTGGTAGTGTGGCATGCTGAGTGCTGTTGTGTATCATTTATCGATCAAAGTATGGCTTTTGTATAAAGCGTAGCTTTGTGGACGAGACCGCATCAGGACCTCACACCCCGGAAACAGGAAAGATGCGGCAAGGTTATGAGGGTCGCTCCCTTTAGGGTGTGTCATTCCCTTTTGGAAAAGAGTGGTATCATGGTGTGGAGCCCAGATACTTCACTCATGTGGTCACTGCAAATCTATTACTTTGTGATTGCTTTGTGGTTGTTGGATTAGAGGTACCTCGGATAAATGTTCCAAAGGACTGGGGGTGGCACGCTCGTGTAGTAGTTACCTAGTTACAGAGGTAACCCGGCCTTGTGTTGGTAGAGAGCTAGTTAAGCTCTCGAGACATCCCGCCAGAGGCGTACCCATGTGGCAGTAGGAAGTTCCTTAGCCTGACCATTTGTTGGAAAATCCAATCTTCAATATATGCCTTGTATGGTTTTAGTTATAGAACCTGCC
This sequence comes from Allium cepa, assembly GCA_030765085.1. Lineage (NCBI taxonomy): Eukaryota > Viridiplantae > Streptophyta > Magnoliopsida > Asparagales > Amaryllidaceae > Allium > Allium cepa. The sequence goes on along the minus strand of CM060928.1, from coordinate 379,404,935 downwards.
ATTTACTAATGGTGGTCACCACTGTTTAGATGGTAGCTATAGTAGGCCTAATTTGGAATGTCTATGCTGGCTAGGATTAATATTATACTTTTGAAATGGTTTTTCTACACTATGCACTAATAATAATAATATCAAAAGATTTTTTGCGTAGTAAGCATATTTGACTATCATAAGGAGAAATCTCCTCCAATTCTGCGTTTGCATTGTGTGTGTGGCGGGAGGCCTTATGGTAGTTTCATTTTCTAAAAAGCATTACGGATTTAAATTTTAAAATCCTTGGTTGTTCGTTTTAATGATAAACTGTTTTTTTCTCATACCAGTCCTACGACTGACCTGGAGTTATTGTTCCTTTCCTAAACTCTGGATGCCCACAATTTTCCCACACGGGTAGTCTAAAGTTGGGTTTTTCAGATAATCGAATAGTTGGTGTAGATTCAATGGCTTTCAGCCTTAGGATTTGGCAACCGCATTGGACCGAGTTGCTTCACTTCATCGTTATTGCGAGTTCAAGCTATTTCTGGATTGGTGCTTTGGATACGGAGTTACAGTTCTGGATTCTATCTCTCTTTCCCTCTTGAAGACCATATTGGAGATATTGTTCCGCTGTTGGTGTTATATTTTCTTTCCGCTGCTATTGTCTTGTATCATATCTCTGATGTATATTGATATTCATTGCATTATTCAGTTGTATCAGATATTGTATCAATGTTGTATACATCAAATGTATTACTCTTTTCTTCCGCTGTGTTGTTAAACTTAATGTGTTATAAGCTCCGGCGAACCAGATTCGACGTTTGGATTTTCGGGATTTGAATACGAGTGTCGTATTCGGTGTCGATTTTTGAAGGTCGAGTCAGGGTCGTCGTAGTGCACCTAATCAATAACAAAGTAATAGAATGGTACCGACGGAGTGTGTCTGATCAGAGGAGCTACCTCATGAGCACGTCAATTTCTTCTGATTTAGCCACCTTATGCAAACTCATGGGAGTCGTGTCTACGTATATACCTCATATAGGATCATCACCACCATCCTACTTCATTCTGGAATCTCCACCAAGTACACAGTTGTTAAAGTGGTTTTCGATGCTGGCAGAGAGTATGACAACTTCCGATTTTGGTCTCTATAATAACCAAATGTTATTATAACACCATGGTCATTTTAAAATACTTATACTTCAAAACCAAAATATCACTATCATTTCAAAACCATATCAATACGATATCATTTCCATTTCAAATATATCCGTTTCCAAAAATTATAGCACTTCAAAGTTATAACTCTTCGAAACCAAAACACTTGAAATTATAACACTTTGGAAATCATAATTTGAAATCATAACTTCTACTACTTAAACAGTTTAGATACTAAAATAGTATATATAATAAAATAGTTTATACAGTAAAATAATTTATATAAAAGAGATATAAGTTTAAATAGCTTATATTAAAAATAGTTTATATTAAAATATTTTATATTAAAATAGTTTATATTAAAATAGTTTGTAAAGTAAAATTTATAAATAGTTTTAAATAGAATTTAAATATACTTCTTATAATAAAATAGCTTCCTTAAATCTCACAAATCAATTCCAAGTCAATTCAAATTCCAAAATTCAAATTTAATCTAGTCTCAAATCATCAATTTCAATTCCATTCAGCTTCTCGATAAACCATTTCAAACTATATCAATTTCAAATACATATTTGAACCTCAAATAAACCATTTCAATTTCAATATATTTCAAAGCTCAAATATTCCAAAATTTCAAAACTAAATCTGACAATTCTATATGTATGACAAATTCGCTTTAATATTATTTAGTTTGAAATATTTACTTAATCATTCCAATAACATTTAAATAAACTTAAAATTTCAAATTTAAATAAAACTAAATATTTCATTTTAATTTATATAAATTTGAAATATCCATTTAATATCACCTTTAATCAAAATAAAGTTATAAAATCATCCTTTTTCAAAACTTTGGAAATCATTTCAATATATATATACATAATCAACTTTAATAAATAAACTTATTATTAAACTTATAAAATCATTTAAAACTATTTGAAATTAAATCTTAAATGAATACTTAAACATAAATTTATTCATATATTAAATCTATTTATATATTCTAAAAATAGTAAAACCATAAATAAATTCTTAAAATTTATAATTTCAAAATTAACTTATGACAATACAAATTTCAAAACAAATAAATTTAAAAATCAAGAATTTAACTTTATAAAAATACATACAATATCTCGAAATCAATATTTGTCAAACCATATATTTCTTTCCAAAACCATAGAAATCATTTCCAAAATACACACACACACAACAACGGTGTCTGTATATAATTTTCTATCCTATGGTCAAGTGATATGGATATTTATCATTTCAATCCACAATTTAAATATATACGGGTATATATCATTTCAACCCACAATCCCAAATTCAATTCAAATGAAAATCGTTTGGGTCTATCATTTCAACCCATAATGATTTTCTCCCATTCTACAGATCATTCGGGTAGTATCATTTCAACCCATAGTGAATTCTATACTAACAGGGAACTTGCAGAGTGATAACAGATATGATAATAATATAACAAACATATATCATCAATATAAATAACATATAATGGTGTGAGATGTCATAAGTGAACTGATATAGATAACATCATATATATAAGAATGAAAATAACTAACAGCAGCATATTTCAATTGTCATTTCAATTAAAATCAAATTTAATAAATATAAGAATTTAGTCGTGAGTGATTACTCACCTTTCGAGGTTTAGAGGAGTTTGACAACAGAACAAGCTACGAATTTTGAATCCTGAACTGGAAAATCAACCAATCCAAACGACATATTCTCAAAGCACGTGCAGTGAACACAGACTCGACAAACAAGCTGATAGTTTGAATTGATGAGAATGAATCAGAATCATCTAGAGAGAAACAATATATATATATATATTATAATTTCCATGAAATCAATATTTTAACATAAGACGAATATAAAAATAATATATATATATATATATATATATAGTTAAAAATCATTGTTTGCATTTAAAACACATATAGAAAAATATTAACATATAAAATATAGTTTTAAATTAATTAAGAGAAATTTAAACAACTTATCTATAACTTATATAACTTAAAATCTATATATATAATATATTACAAACTATCACTTAACTGCAAACATATACATACTATAACTCTATGTGAATTAAATTAATATATAAACAGATAACCCATTACTGATATGTATAGAACTTACATTATTAATTCACAAATGATATCCATACCTTGGAATACTATAATTACAGTAAGCATGTTTCAGTTATATATATTAAACACTAAACTTGAGATAAACCTTGTTGTAAGCAGCTTTAAACAACAAACATAAACAAGTAATAAGTTTATATAAAATAATATATATAGTTGCAATATATAGCACACATATATAAAGCAGATCATTTTATAACTGCAACATGTTTTAAACAGCTTTATTAAAATTCAAATATATGTAAATCTAGTCACAATTTAGAAATTCAAATCAAATTCATTTTCCAAAATAAAAGAGTAGCAAAGCTACTGAATGGTCTCTCTATTTCGAAACTCAAAAATGAAGGTCGATGATGCGGCCGCCATCACCGAAATTATTTTCCAGCGACAAAAGAGGAGAGTACTTATTTAAAATTCTTTTGAAACAAATTTATATTCAAAAATACTTTAAATATTATGCATTTTAAAACTTTAAAACCACAGTTCGAAATCATCGGAAATTAAATTCTCAAATTCTTGATTTAAATTCATTTAAATTCCAAATCAATTTACAAACCATGTTTATAAATCCATTTGTAGAACAATAAATGATAATCAAATATTATCATTTCAAACAACCAATTTAATTTACTTATTAAATTCCAGAAAATTTACTTATATATATAAGATAATCATAAAATTTTATTTCATTTACCAAATTTGAAAGTAATATTGTGTCACTTTGCTCTATTCAAGTGTTTCGGAAATCCTATCGACGTCGCTGATCAGACGAGTCGATCAAAAACCCAAATCAACATCAACAACTCAAACAACACAATATATATATATATATATATATAACATTTTAATATTAATTTACTAATACATTACCTCACTCGATGATAAAAGAATGGATTTCAAAGCAAAGATAGAGATTCAAATACATGGGCTCTAATCAAAAGAGTTCTAACTATAAGATAGGCTCAAAACGATGATAAGATGATTAGTACAAAAGAGAAAGATGTATAGACTTATATAAATCGCAGGCAACCTTAATCGGATCAATCGTGACTTCGAGAATAAGATTGATGCAGAATTCTAAGGTAAATCCACATTCGATCGCAAGAGATAGAATTCAAGCATTGTAGAAGATACATAGCATTGTAAACCGAGGACACATAAATCTCCGATAAATCAATGCTATTGTAAAGGAGTTTCCCCCTTTACAAATCATACGAAGATTAGTGAAAATGCCTAGTTATTATAGAAATCATTCGAAGTGGAGTTATTGGATACTCCAAAACCAAGAAACATGAATAGGGAGAGATAAACAAGGATTTTGGAACCGAAGGGAAAGTTCCAAAATTCAAAGGAAACCGAGTCAAAGAGGAAAAGATTCAAGCTCGAACGAAAGTGATTCTGTAATTAAATTTACCCTATATGTTGAGTTTTTCCCTAAACCAAAGCTCTGATGCCAACTGTAATAGCCTGATATTTTCAACCATTCGCATCCACACATGCCGGATTTGAATTGCTCAAAATACTATATTGTTAATTTATATTTGGCAAAACTCAGCATATACAGTAAACAAATAAATCACAGAATCACAAACACAGAGTACTATACGATATGCAGCTGAAACAAAAGAATAGTAGTTCATGAAGCTATTATATATATATCAGAGTTAAATAAGATACAATAGTAGTCTCAAATACAATAGTCAAATACAAGATCAGACTACATCACTGGAATCAACTGAATAACTATAAGCTGAAAAGATTTAGATGGATCTTCAAACGAAGCTCCAACTCCAAAGGTGAGTCTCGAAAGCTATATCACTCAGTCTGACCCGAGCGTAAAGCAAAACACAAAACACTCGAGTCAAGATTAACATTCTTATATTAATAAATCCAACTCAAGTGAAATAACAACTGAAATACAAGTATCCCAAAGAATATTTGGGATAACCATCCTCTAAGGATCTGTTAAACTATCTACTATGTAGTATTATACGCTATTATAATAATGTCTAAAGTAAAGTATGCTATTTAAAAATAGCGTTAAGGCTTTACATTTTCCACCTTAACACATTTTATGGTGCCAATAGTCTATACAGTACCATCGTACCTCCAGATCGGGAGGCTACCATAAATACTCCATAGGTACGACACAAATCAGATTCTTAGTAAAGCGCGCTAAGGTAGGTGACATGACACAACTAGGCAATGCCAGTGTAGATATACCAATTACACTTCCGGACGGGTGGTAACACATAACCGCAGTTACCGCCCACCTCGAGCCATACTCCCCAAAAAAAATCAAAAGGTGCACCCAATCAATCAAAAAGTAATAGAATGGTATCGAAGGAGTGTGTCCGATCTGAAGAGCTACCTCATTAGCCCGTCAATTGCTCCTGTTTTAGCCACCTTATGCTAACTCACGAAGTTGAGTCCATGTATATACCTCAATAGGATCATCGCCATCATTCTACTTCATTTTGGAATCTCCACCCCGTACACAGTTGTTAAAGTGGTTTCGGAGTTGGCAGAGAGTATGACAACTTCCGATCTCGGTCTCTTTAACAACCAAATGTTATTTTAACACCGCGGCCATTTCAAAATAGTTATACTTCGAAACCAAAATACCATTGCCATTTCAAAACCATATCAATACGATATCATTTCCATAAAACAGTTTACAAAGTAAAATAATTTATATAAAAGAGATATAAGTTAAAATAGTTTATATTTAAAATAGTTCATATTAAATTAATTTATATTAAAATAGTTTATATTAAAACAGTTTATATTAAATAGTTTATATTAAAATAGTTTATAAAGTAAAATGTATAAATAGTTTTAAATAGAAATTAAAAATACTTCATATAATAAAAAAGCTTCCTCAAATCTCACAAACTAATTCCAAGTCAATTCAAATTCAAAAAATCAAATTTAATCAAGTCTCAAATCATCAATTTCAATTCCATTCAATTTCTCTATAAACAATTTCAAACTATATCAATTTAAAATGCAGATTTGAACCTCAAATAAACCATTTCAATTTCAATATGTTTCAAAGCTCAAATATTCCAAAATTTCAAAACTAAATCTGACAATTCCATATTTATGACAAATTCGTTTTACTATTATTTAGTTTGAAATATTTACTTAATCATTCCAATAACATTTAAATAAACTTAAATTTTCAAATTTAAATAAAACTAAATATTCCATTTTAATTTATATAAATTTGAAATATCCATTTAAATCACCTTTAATCAGAATAAAGTTATAAAATCATCCTTTTTCAAAACTTTGGAAATCATTTCAATATATATACACACACATACATACATACATACATACATACATATATATATATATATATATATATATATAATCAACTTTAATAAATAAACTTATTACCAAAACAGGGAACTTGTAGAGTGATAGCAAATATGATAATAATATAACAAACATATATCATCAATATAAATAACATATAATGGTGTCAGATGTCACGGGTGAACTGACATGGATAACAACATATGTATATATATATATATACACACCAATTTAAATAACTAACATTACCATATTTCAATTGTCATTTCAATTGAAATCAAATTTAATAAATATAGGAACTTAATCGTGAGTGATTTCTCACCTTTCGAGGTTTAGAGGAGTTTGACAATAGGACAAGCTATGAATTTTGAATCCTACACTGGAAAATTGACCAATCCGAACGACAAATTCTCAAAGCAAGTGCGGTGAACACAAACTCGACGAACAAGGCTGATAGTTTGAATTGATGAGAATGAATCAGAATCATCTAGAGAGAAATAGAATATATATATTATAATTTCCATGAAATCAATATTTTAACTTAAGACGAATATAAAAATAATATATATATATATAGTTAAAAATCATTGTTTACATTTAAAACACATATAGCAAAATATTAACATATAAAGTATAGTTTCAAATTAATTAAGAGAAAATGAAAACAACTAATCTATAACTTATACAACTTAATATATATATATAATATATATTACAAACTATCAATTAACTGGAAACATATACATACTATAACTCTATGTGAATTAAATTAATATATACAGATGATCCATTACTGATATATATAGAACTTACATTATTAATTCACAAATGATATCCATACCTTAAAATACGATAATTACAGTAAACATGTTTCATTTATATATATTAAACACTAAACTTGAGATAAATCTTACTGTGAGCAACTTTAAACAACAAAAATAAACAAATAACAAGTTTATATTAAATAATATATATAGTTGCAATATATAGCGCACATATATAAAGTGGATCATTTTATAACTACAACATGTTTTAAACAGCTTTATTAAAATCGTATATATATAAAATTATGACAATCGAAATAATTTTATATTGTATACTGTAGATATAAATAACATATGCAACTCCAAACTATTTCATATATAAACAGAACATATTAATACTTATCGAACTAATGCATAAACAGATTACAACTTGTATTAACATAAACACATATAATATATATTATAATAAACTATACCAATAGGTTTTAGTGACCAATATAATATAACTTTACGATATATATAAGCATACAGACCATTTACATATAACATAAATATATACATCATACTTGTCAAGGTTACATAAAAATATATAGAAGAGAAAAAAAACTTGCCAGAGAGGTAGATGAAGAAGACGTGGGCTGTCAGGACGTGATTCGGCGAGGTGGAAGGCTGCGATCGGCGGTGCAGCTAAGTGAATGGGTTGCATGAAAAAGAAGGCTTCGAGCACGACGTTGGAGGTGGAAGCAGTCGAAAGAAGGAGGAAGGAGACGCGGAGGAAGTTGTTGCGTGAGTGGAGAAAGAGGCTGGCGGTGATGGTTGAAGAGATGGAACTAGGTGGTAGGCTAGCACGGTGGCTTTTGGACGGTGGTTGGATCGAGTAGATTGTGCAGGTTTTTTGGTTGCAAACAAAATGAAGTTCGGCCGACCATGGAATGCGCAGGCAAACATAAGCTTTAATATTTGAGTTTATATTTTATATTACTATAGGGAAGCAAAAGGCAAGGGGAGACAGTAGGGAGAAAGATTTGAACAGACCAAAATAAAGGCTACAATTGGTCTTAAATGATGCACAAGGAATAATGTCAGTCAGGTACGCTGAATAGCTGGAAATAGTAATAGCAAATAGCTGTTTGGTTTATACATTGAAAATGGAAAGACATAGGGATTCAAAAAGACTCAAATAGGTATCGGTATGGCTAATCGCTACACGGTTTCGACGCGTACCTAATTTTCAAAATACACAAAAGAATACGCTGTTGAGGTCAGTACGACGAGATGATCAAAACGGTATACGGATATCAGTGATACGATTATCCGATCAAAAATCGATATCGGTACCAAAATGCTGCTAAAATGACAGAATTAAGATAGACCAAGCACAACAGTCTAAATTTGACGAAACGAAAGATGTCTTCTCACTCAGACGATGATTTATAAATTTTCTATAGAAAAATATTCAGGTATGGAAAACATTTTATTACCATCAAATATTAACTAACTCAAAGTGAAATAAAATTATATAAGAAAATAAACTTCCATATTATCAGATGAAAATTTACTGTTTGCTATGTTTATATAGACGTATTCTAAATATCAAATTTTCATTTCAAAATTTCATTATTTAAAATTTCACAAAAAATCAATTAATTAAATAAATAAACCACTAAAATTTAAGGGTCGTTACACTAGGTTGGAGGTACACCTATTTGAATATTGGTAGTTTTTGGAACAGTTTAATGGGTATGTAGTGAGATTTGATAAGAGGCCCAATAACCCATTCTAGGTTTGAGAGTTATATTGCCTCAAATAAACATCCCCAAATCATTTCTACCATCTCTCAAACAAATCTAAGCCTCAATTAACCTATTTTCACCCAAAACCTTCACCTTTCTCCTTCAATTCAAGTCTAATTCATAGAATAACGGTAGATTAGTAAGGGATTATTCAGAGATCCTCAAATCTACACTTTAATGAAAAAAATTGGAGCTCGGCTGTTCATTTTTAGATTGTGGCTTCGATTTGTATGCAAAACTTGGGCTTTGGAAGGTTTATTGAGTGATTTATCATCTATCACCTTATTGTATATGTAAATATAGGTTTTGGCATGCTTTAAACTCATTTTTTAAGTAAAAAACATGTTTTGGGATTGTTTTATAACAATACCTAAAGTAAAAACGAATTTAAAATGTTTTAATGTGCTCTAATCTTGTTAATTTGATGTATGGATGCCTCAATGTGTGTTAGGCTATGTTATAGATACATTTTAGGATAATTTTCATGTCTTGTAGTATTTTTTGTATGTTTGGTTGTTGATTACTGCATGTATGGCGTTTGTTTATCTGCTTAAATGGTTGAAAATGGTCATCAAAGTTAGTTAGGGGTATGACCATGAAATCGGACTACAATGGATAGGATACAGGATGTTAAGAGTCATATCAACGCATACATAATGCACAGAATGGATAAACAACTGATGCTTCGAGACATGCTTTGGTTCGATGGAGGCTTGGTTCAGTGGGTTCTTTGGGCTGGCAATGAAGAAAGACTAAACAGGAAACACTGTTTGTTGGAGCTATATTCAGGGTCCAGACAAAGAATTCTGTCTGGTGCATGTTTGCTTCAGACGGTGCTTCAAGGAAGGAATAAGGGTGCTTTAATCCTATACTCGGACAAGATTTGCATCCAGATTTTAGCATTGCTTCGAGCTAAGGAGGGAGCTGCTTCGGGTTTTTCCTTAGGGACTTCGGGTTGGACTAGAGAAAACCCGGAACATAAATGGAAGTTGAGAAATTTTTCTTCATGGTATGGCCATAATTAAGGGTTCTTCATGGCATGTTCAGAGGGTCTTATGATGATGTGGATGAGGTAGACAACTCTGAACAACTTAAGATGGTTATGGATTTTGTAGGGCGATAAGTAGAGCGATTATGTAGCGTTCGACTCGAAGACGACGATGACTCCAACATTTTGCTACGATGGCACCACGACTTACGATGAGTGTTTAGAGGCGTTTCAAAGATGATGGCTTATAAGTGGAAGTCGTGACGGTGGTCCATAAACACAAGTTCGAATGAGTAAAATTCGTAATAATTTTCTACTATGGAGATAGTCCGGATGGAATAATGATTGATTTCCATTATGGAGACACATGGAAATAGATTGTTGATAACTCAGAGATTTTTAGTGTGCTCATAGAAAGGGGTATATAGGAATACCCATATGGATTTGTAACCGTATCCATATTTTGCGATGTTAGAATACCCTAGACTTTTTTGATTATAAGTAGTTCCTAGCCCTTTGAAATGGCATGGATTCGAGCACCAAAGCTAAGATTTGATTGAGTTCCTGGTTTGTGATTGTGTCATATGAGTTATCATATATCCAATACACATGAGTGATTGTGAGATTTGTTTGATGGATGCTATGTTTGCCATGGTTGTTTATCACTCTAGGATGTCGCATGATGTAAATATTTTCGACCATATACCTGGATGTTGGATGTTGTAATTTGATTGTTGTACATTTATATGGCAATTGTAGCAGATTCGAATATATCGATTATTATGTGCTAACTCTTTGGATGTAGAGACATATCAGGTATGGTTTTTCATACCATATCAGTATTTTCTATATATGACTTCTATAGTACTTTTGAGATAATGTGTCACTCACACTTAACCATTGTCTGACCAAAGTTTTATACTTTGCTTCTTATTATCTCGAGAATTCTTAAAAGGGAGAATTAAGGATAGCAGGTCCGGATAGCATATGGAAATTTATGATGTATGAGCAGGGGGCTATGCTTTCGTATATCAAATTTAGAGCTTACTATTTCTTATATTCCACTAGGCAGTACTACGGAGCTATACCGGTGCATGTATTACTTTAGAGACAGTTATAGATTTTATATTGGAGATTAGGATTTATAAACTCTATTTTTTTATTCTGTATGACTGCGATGAACCAATGTTCCCTAATTATTCTGGTTCTCTAAGTTATATTTTGTCATATCTGTTTTACATCTGTTTGATTTTTTGGTCTATGCACTTTGAGATGTTCTATAGGTTTTACATTTGGATACCTCTACTTTACACCGTTGGTTATTGCCATACGTTGGCCTAATATGTCTACACTGCACTCTATAGGTATATTGGATATCAGAGGTGTAAGGCATCACATGTCTTGACCATGTGTTATCTGGCATTTTGACCCGACTATATCCAACTGACTAGACAAGTTAGACTCGACTTTTATCAAGGCTAGTAGCCACAGTGATGATTGTAAGGTCCATAAATCAAGTGCAGCCAATGATATGAAGCAACGATCAATTGAGACCAAAAGGTTGACTCCCCAGAACATTCTAAGTACAGATTAATGCCTCCCTCAAGCAGGGGATCGACACCTATCCTTTCACCTAGGGGATTGGTACATATCTTTAATTTTTATCCCAAACCAGGTGGGATTGATGTAAAGTGACAAGAAAGGCCCCATGAGGCTACATTTCAAATCTCAAGTCGTTTGGAGTTTGTATGCTCAAGTTATGGGCAAATTACTTCACCTAAGAAAGGGATCGTACAAAAGGAACCATATACAAAAGGATCGTATAAAAGGGATCAGATCGTATAAAAGGGATCAGATCGTATTCAGCCCAACAATGCAACTCAACGGAAAACGATCAATATCTTCAAATCCAAAAGTCCAATACACTTGAAACTTTGGAAATAAGAAGAGGGGACCCCGGGGATCGCACCCAAACATGAAGAAGTAAGAGGGATGACCCTTTTTCCTTTATAGGAATTGGCCTAAATCAGACAACATCACATGTTGCAACAAATATTAATCAATAATTCAAGTTCTATGAATCCAATTGGCATGAAACTTGGAGGCTAAGCATAATACAACACAAAGAACCCCTTATATGGATCACGATCCCTAAAACCACCAAAATTGGGATCATCTTCGATCCATATTCCTTGGGATTTTGGATCCCTCCTATGGCCCCCAATGTGTCCAGAGAGCCTTTTTCGAATTTTCTAGGAGATATTTCACCATCTTCCTCAATAAATACAGACTTGATTGTTCATTTCTGGGATCGTTACGCTGCTTGTTGCTTTGTATTCTTTTGTTACTAAGGATCTTCATTTGGTCCCTAATGTACTCATTTTACAAAGTGATTAATAAAGCTATCTCTTTAATGTGGACATAGGCAAACAATGTCGAACCACTATAAATTTTTGTGTCTCTATTATTTGCTTACTTCTTATTGCTTTACTACTATATTCTCTCTGTGTACATTTATTAGTCTTCATTTATTTCTCTACCAAACTCTATTGGGTGTTTATGACCATTTTTGGCATAAACATTTTGGTTCTTTCACTAAGAATTGAATTCCAAATTGATTGGATCTCATCATTTACTTGTGGACTCCCATATTCATGAGTTAGATCTAGCTTTCTACCGACAAGTTTCCTGCTCTAATTGGATTTGAAAGAGACATACAATGAGACTGCCACCCATTGTTGGAGAAACTAGAAATACTTCCCATGTAGTTGAAGGAAATGATGGTGCTAGTGTTCTTCTTCGGAGTTATTCATGTGTTTGTGTTAATTCAGTAGGGATTGGGTTCGCTTATATATACAATTCCATAGGATCAGATGCGGAAGTTCACAGACAAGCTAGTAGAGCCAAAAATGACAAATCTTATGTTATGGATGATCCCTACGTTAAGACTGATCCCTATGTAATGACCAATCCCTGTGTCATGAATGAAAATTGAATGATCCCTATGTCATGACCGATCCCTATGTAATGACCAATCCCTATGTCCTGAATGAAAAATGATCTATCCCTATGTCATGATCAATCCCTATGTCATGAATGAAAAATGTCGGATCCCTATGTCACGATCCATCCCTCCATGCTAAACAAACAACCGATCCCTCCGCGCCTCAACTCCATCCTTTTCTCCAATCCCTACACTCATTCAACAGTCGGTTCCTCCAAGCCTACACAACTGATCCTATGTCCATGAAAATGATAGTAAGAGGGGATCAGTGATAAACAAGTGCAAATAGAAGGGATTGGTGAGAGGAGAAGAAGGAAGCGGTCGGCAAGGTGAAGAAGGAAACTATTGGAAAAATGAAGAAGGAAGGGTTTGGCAAGGTGAAAAAATAAGGGATTAGCAAGGCACAGTGCCCATGCATTCTAGATTCCGAACTCAATTTAGAGACGGTGCATTCTATTCACTTCCCTTATGTCCTGTGACTGACCAGGGCATATGGGATCAAGTGGAAATTATTGAATTATAACCAAGAAATGAACAAGAAACTGCTACTCAAAGGGTACTCCCAAAGGTTGGGAACCAAGGTGATATGATACAAACTGGGATCGATTATCGGATCAGGCTTCTAGGGTAGATAAAGACTACTCTCAACTGACCAACTTCCAAACGCCTGACTTGGTAGCTATAGAACGGCAGCTTGTGTTATAACCAACCTACGATGCTTATTGTGTCATCTCGAAGTATAGTTATCATACGTCAAAGTCATCACTTACCGTTATGAAACCTCCATCATCAAGTTGCGAGTGGTAGTCATCAAAAACCATCAAAAATCGTCGAAATATCTGTCCAGCAACTCCCTTAAAGCTGACCCGAAGTCTGACCTGAATTAATCACTTATATGACTCGAAGAAGACTCTCTATATGTTCAAGCCCAAGAAAAAACTCTTGTAAACCAAGAGTTTATCCAAGAAAAGACCAATATGACTCTAAGAAAATAGAAAATTTTCTTTGGTCGGATTATAAGTAAATTATCACCAATCTTTGAATACCGGTCCATCTTGTTTCGGACATAACTAAGGCATACCGACTCCAAATGACTTAAACTTTATTGAGCAACCTCAAGAGGCCTTGCTTACCACATTATATGGATCACTCCCCATTTGGGTGAAAGTTTGGGGATCATTACCGATCTATGACCCTATTCTAACTGATTTGCCATTTGATCGGCCTTATCAACCATCAAACGTTGGACAATCATGCATACAAAATTCAAAAACATTATAAGCAGCCATAACATGAAAAAGGATCGAAATGACAACGATTAGGGCATCTCCTCTACTCGAAACCTATTTGCAACAAACGTTCCTATTTCAAGAAGAATTTTTCATTTTTCGATGCCCCTTTAGGTTCAACGTTTGTTTGGATGTGAAATTTCTTCTTTTCTACCCTTTTACATACTTGGATTCTCATTACCCAAGTATCTAACTTCTTATCCCATCTCTCCATAGATATTCCCAAAAGAGATAACAACGATGTGCACTCCAAAACCTTGAAGCTCCTTAAAAGATTCAACCTCCACTATCGCACCACTGCCTACCTACTAACAAATGAAAATCTTCACCAGAGTAGCCTTCTGCATCCTAAGTAATTCGTTGTTCTAGTTGAACCTCCACCTACGAGGATCTGAGCTACAGCTCGAGATCCTATGCCACTTGCGACTCCGGAGATGATATCCTAGGGAACATTGAAGGTTCGTCAGGCAAGGAAAACATCAATGAAGCACCAATGGAGTAGTGGAACAAAACATCACCAAAGAGGTGCACATCCAATGTAGAAGAAAGAGGAAGAATAAGAGGAATACATGAAGAAAAAGAGATAATGAAGAGGAGGGTGATGAAAAGGATGACGAGGATGGGGATTCCGACCGTGGAGAGGATAAATCATAAAGGGAAACATCCCCCGAGGGCATAAAATTTCCTACCTTATTGTGTCCTAAAATAATAATTATCAGATCTTCACATCAATCCTCCAGTCCAAGTATAATGCTAACTGCAAAGATGACTCATCTTTCAAGATCTTCTGAAAACATCTTCGGCTCACTAGGAGACCTTGACATTCCAATTGACGATCTTCTTAAGTAGTATCCTTTGGATTTCATTTTTCCATCTGAGGTCCTCCTAACTAAAGGAGATGGAACCCCATCTTTGCTACCCACCGAACGCTATTTATAGAGCACCTAGGGATACCTACACTTCACACACTTATGGGCTCATGAACACTCATATCCTATACTTGCTCATATTTTAGTGTTTTGATGATGATGCAACCCTTTTTTATTTTACTTTAGGTATAATTAGAATAGATTTCTTCCACTATCCACGCTAAAGCATTGGCGATAGTCGAGGAACCACCCTAAAGCGTTATCCTCACCGCTTTTCTTTACGTCAAGAAATCGATAAAGAAAGATTAAAAAGAAAGGATAGGAATACTTCAAGGATATGGATAGGAAGAAACTCCAGGCTAAGGTGTGAGAATACTATGACTAAGGAAGAAGTCTCGCAATTCACATGAATGTCACGGTGTCACTATCAGCTGTTTCCAACCATAATCTCAACCTCAATCTAAGCAGCTTCTGGTGACATAACCTCTAGTCACCACTATATTAACCTCTTAATAATCCGAGGAGGATTCTACACATCAAGTTCCACCACCGCCTCCTATAGGCACATCCATAGCTATAACGACCAAAATGCAGGCTGCCTTTCCTGGTCTTTGCTTGACAGGGAAGACATTTGACCATAACATCAAATACATACCATAAGAAGAGGCCAATTTATAGAGTTGAGCGGTTATCGAGCTTGTAGACCAACTTTTCCACTGGAGAAAATTACCTTCTAACCTCTTCGACATCAATAGAATTAAACATACATATATTCCATCATTTGAGTCAAAGAAGAATGGCATGACATAACAAGAGTTGATTAAAAAATTGAGTTGGTTGGGCTCAAAAGAAAAGGACGAGGCCCAAAAGTTGGCCAAGGAATCCAAAAAATTAATCAATGGGATGCCCATGCACACACTCAGGCCCTCAACATAATATATGACTAACCCCAGAGAGCTCGCCATGGGACTAATCAACTCATAGCCTAGGTCATACTAAGGATGGGGCAGTTGTGGAGAAAGATACGATGCTTCAAGCCAAGGACTTAACACTGCAAGCTAAGGTCACACAACTTCAAAGACTTTAGGTTGAATTTAAAAGACTCGAGCTCGGTCTAAGGGTTGAAACGAAAGCAAAGAAGAAGCTTAGGTCGAGCTTGATGGGACCATCATCGAGGTAAACGAACTCAAAAACCAAGCGGGGAGAAAGAGAGATAAACTCCATCCTTCAACAGTTATTCGCAAATATTACTAAAGAGAAAAACCCGAAGTGTTTGAGAAATAGTTATTCCATTACTTTGACAGATGCATGAGAGAAAATCATGAATCGCGCGGCTGCATCTTGCAAAGGTCTCACTAAAAGTCAATTGAAAGCCAAATTCTTAAACATAGATGACATTATAGCCTTGAAAAAAGGCAAGGCAATCCTGGCTAGATAAGACACGGCTGCTAGCAAAGATCCTATTTAGGCTCACGTTGGTCCTAGCGCATTTGGCCAAGTAGAATCGTTACCTCCAAAATCCAAAGAGCCTACGATGCTAATCCCAATTTCGTGAGGGTCGGATCCGAGGCTACCCAGACTGCAATCTCAACTTCTATGATAGTTACTTCTATAGGGCCTTATGTTCCTCCTTTGTCATCAACCAATGCAATCTACAATAGAGGATGAGGAAAATGCTACATCTCCTTTTCAGCAAACGCCAACCAGTGAAGGTGTTTCTCCCGTCTCTCCGATGTTTGAGAAGCTTTAGTTCACGCTTGATGTTGTCACTAACCCTTACTTCATAGTTTTTTAACTTATAGGTCATCCATTGCTTTCTTCTCCATTTTCAACAACTCAATGTTCGTGCCCAAGCATAATTTTCACCACATTGACCTCTATCACCGTAGAACTAATTACCCAAATTCCTTCCTCCAGTTTTGGCCTAATCCTTATTCGTAGAATATTAAGGCTCTATAGGGATTGGAGGGCACCTCGCAGTCCACGGGAAAAGACATTTCCATTACCAGTGCCACATGCCTAACTGATTGTGATAACCCGGATTTTGGAATATCTATTAATTGATAATTAACTGGGTTAATTAATAGAAATACTAATTTATAGATTGAACAAATAAATCTGATAATAAAAATTTATATCTGGATAAACATTCAAAATTGAAAAATTATTCTTTTAAAACAAGTAATAATGATGGTTTATATATATGTAGATATAAGCAGATTTTAAATAGAAAAATTAATTTTTTTCAAACAAATTAATTATGTGGTTGTTAAATCTATTTATATGTGAATGGATTTTGAATCGAAATTGAAATTGAAATTGAAATTCAAAGAATAAATATCTTAAATAAATTGGATTTAAAAATATATGCATATGATTTGTATTAGTATATAAGTAGTTCTATATTATTTTCTTTAAAGGATTTTATAAGTATAAATTGATAAAATGTATTACCAAATAGAAATTAAATATAAAAGTTTTATAAAAACATTTAAACACATGCATAATACAAGTGTTGTAACATTAAAATGTAGTTTTAACAAATGTAAGCCATTCTAATAATTTATTTTCTTTTCAATTTTTTAGAAAAATCATAAATTAAGATTTAATATACTTATACTCTTCTCTCCTCAAATTCTTTCCATCTTTATGTAATGATCCAAAATTTAACCACTTCAAAATACAATATTTAAAGTGATTTTAAATATAAAATATAAATGGTTTTAGGATTCAAATAATATTAGATAGGATTTGGAAATAGAAATATATATAAAAATAGTAACATTTGCTTATATCGACAAAAGTGGCAAATCCTATTTTAGAAAAGTATGTTTAAATGGTTTAATAAATTATTTTAATTTATTTATGAGTTTTTATATTTTTAAATGACATTATGCAAATTTATTTTTAAATTTGGTTTACATAAATAAATAGCTTAAATAAAACGTCAAAATATGACCGTAAAATATTTTGTAAAAAAACAACGTGTTGTTGATTTAAAGTTGTCGCAACGTTGTTGCACCTTTTTGTATATAATTTAATAAATATGGTAACATATAAAGATAGTTAACAATTAACTAAACAAGGTTACATTTAGTAATCACACTTAGAAAATTCTAAAAAGTAACTAGCAAAAGTAAACTAAAAAAGATAAAACATATGTCACATTGAAAGTGACATAAAGTAAAGAAAGTGACATAAAGTAAAGTAATCGTTCTTATTCTTTACTTAACTCTAAAGTATTTGAATTTTGAAAGTGTGATGTGAATGGTAAATTTTGAATTAAATAAGTTTTGATGTAGCCCAGGATAAAGGAAAAAGTCGTCCACAACTTAAGGTAGGAGATGACATAGGTCGAATGGAGGGGACTTCAGAATTGAGTCGTCCACAACTTAACTTAAGTCGTCCACGACTCAACATGAGTCGTCCGCGACTTAACAGATCAGGTAGAAGGGGGCTGCGACCTAACGGGTCTGAAGGAAAAGGTTTCCGACCTAACAAAACTACTATGAGTTGTCCACGACTCATCAAGCAACAAAGACAAGTTCCAGTCATCAGAAGCTTTGAATCGGAGACGGGTTACGACATAGATGAGTCGTTCAGAGTTGACTCGCTTGAAGGGTTATGCCGCAGGGGACTTGGAAGCTTGAGTCGTTGGAAGGATGTTGAGTCGGTGAAGCTATGAGTCGTGAGTCGGCATGAAGTTGAGTCGCGTTTTCTTTGAGTCGTTTGTGTTGTATAAGGTTGTAAATAAGTTGAGTTGTATGTGCCTTGAGTCGTATGTCGTGTGCTATGTTCTGAAGCATGTATGTGATACACTGCTGCTAAGTCATGAGTCCTAAGTCGTGAGTCGTGAGTCTGTGGAGTCATGAGTCATTGAGTCGGCATTGTGTTGTAAGTATAAGCCGTGTGCATTGAGTCCCCGCCGACTTATATTGAGTCGTAGGCCGTGTACGACTTAGGGCTTGGTTGTAAACACTATAAATAGGGGTGTGTGTTGTACATTTAGGAGGTTGTTGAACATTTTGAATAAAATCCTCTTTTGTTAGCTTTGTGCTTTCATACAAATTGGTAGTTGAGTGTGATCTCCTATCTCCTCTTTCGGTTAATCGAGTGCGCTCGATTCAACGATCGTAGAAGCCGATTCACGGTATCTAGTGCGCTAGATCAACGTACGAAGAATCATAGATCTTCTTTCTCGGCATTGTGCGCGATCAACGAGACGAAGATAGCTAGAATCCGGTATCTTTGGATCAACGGATTTGGGCCTTGCAGTATTCTCAACTCACCGATTGCTACATTCCATCGATTGAAGTTTGTTTTGAATTATCCGCTGCGTCAGTTTTGGTAACAGAGCCATACTTAGCCAATCATAGCTAAGTTGATTCTTGGAGCCAATTTTTGAAGTTGTGTTCATCGTGTTCATATTGAAGTTGCAACAAGAGGGAGAACTTTCGATCCATTCCATTTCGGATCAAAGTGTTGAAGGTGTTTGAAATTAAAGGCCGCGTATACTTGTGGGAAGTAGCCGAGCCTTGTAAAGGGTTTGAGCCGTACCTTGTGCTTGAGTAGGAGCCGATCTTACTTTGAGTCGTTCCTTATTGCCGAGCTAGAGCAAGCCGAGTCAAGGGCAGCTATGACTTGTTGTTTTGTTAAAGCTTTGAAGTCTTGTATTTAAATTGTTGAAGTGTTTGTGGAGTTTTTCAAACATGCCACCAAGGAGAGCTAATCGTCATCAAAACGTTGAAGCTTTGTATCGTAGAGAAGAAGCCGAGCTTATGGAACAACGTATTAATGAGAAGTTTGATGAAGGTATTGGAAAATTGGAGAAATTGATGAATGACTTGAATCAAAGGAGGAGATCACCAAACTCGAACCATGGAGGAAACCGAGTTTCGCCATCGGTTACGGAAGCGAGGAGGGTATCACCACATTCTTTTAGAGATAGAAGAGAAACATCAATTTCATCACGAAGAGATCATCATGACTATGCACATGAAGAGAGAAGAAGTCGACGTGAATTTGACAATGAAGCATATAGAGATGAAGAGAGACATAGTCAAAGAAGCATACATGAACAAAGGGATGACAATGGTCGAGATCGATGTAGGCGTACTTTTGATTTTTACGAAGAGAGTGATAGAGCTAGTATTCATTATCGAGATCGAGACCAAGTTCGAAATTCTTATCGGGATGTTGAAGATGATCGTCGATGGGAATCGGGTATGAAGATGGAAATTCCAGAATTTAAAGGAGGGATGGTAGCAGAAGAATTTCTTGATTGGATTTCTAATGTTGAAGAGATTTTTGATTTCAAGGAGGTTCCTGAGCATAGAAGGGTGAAGTTGGTTGCTACTAGGTTGAGGGGGAGAGCTTTGGCGTGGTGGCAGCAAACTAAACTTACCAGGGAGAGAATGGGGAAGTCAAAGATAGAATCGTGGGATAAGATGAAGAAGTTGATGAGGTCTACTTTCTTACCTTACAACTATCAATCACTTATGTACCAGAGGTTGCCGAATCTGAGGCAAGGGACAAAGTCTGTTAGTGATTATGCTGATGAATTTTACCAACTCATTGCTAGGAATGATATTATGGAAACGGAAGAACAGCTAACTGCTAGATTCATTGGGGGATTGAGAATGCAGATCCAGGATATAGTTAATATGTTTGATCCTAGATCAGTGGCAGAGGCACATCAGAAAGCGTTAGCTTGGGAGAAGCAAGGAAGGCGTGGAGGTGGTGTGTTTACTAATTCCAATAATCAAGCAAGGGGTGTTAGTGGAGGTTCTAATGTACCTAAACCTGTCAATAAGCCAGTGGTGAAGGAGGCTGAAAAGGCGAAGGTTAACAGTGGTTTCAAATGTTATAATTGTCAGGAGTTGGGCCATAAAAGCAATGAATGTCCGAAGCCGAAGAAGAGAGCAATGGTTGTTGAGATTGAGGATGATGGTGAGGAGGACGAAGAATTATCTGGAGATGAAGGTTGTAATCTTATGTTGAGGAGGTCATGTCTTACACCAAAGCAAGAGGAGGATTGTAGTTGGTTGAGAAGTAACATATTTCAGTCGACATGCACTATTCTGGGAAAAGTTTGCAAGTTCGTTATTGATGCTGGAAGTTGCGATAATATTATTTCTACCGAGGCTGTAAAGAAGTTGAACTTGAAAACTGAGAAACATCCTAAACCGTACAAGTTAGCATGGTTAAGGAAGGGAGGTGAAGTGAAGGTGTGTCGAAGGGCTTGTGTTAATTTTTCTATTGGGAAGAAGTACAAAGATGAAATTTGGTGTGACGTTGTAGACATGGACGTATGTCATCTGTTGTTGGGCAGACCGTGGCAGTTTGATAGATCAGTTCAACATGATGGTCGTGCCAATAGTTACAGTTTCATGTTCGAGGGTACTAAAATCACTTTGGTTCCCAAGAAACAGCAACAGAAGGAGAGCAAGCTAGAAGAGATTGAAGAGTTGAAAACTTTATTGTCTTTGAAGGAGTTTGTGAAAGAAGTTGAAGAGGAGCCTGAAGTATTTTTGTTGATTGGGAGAGAGAGTAGTGAAGAAGTTGAGATTCTAGAAGAAGCAAAGCCAATTTTGAAAGAATTTGAAGATGTCTTTCCAGAGGAGTTACCTAAGGAGTTACCGCCACTTAGAGACATTCAACATCAAATTGATCTTGTTCCGGGAGCAGCGTTACCACATCGACCACATTACCGAATGAGTCCGAAGGAACATGAAGAGTTACGAAGGCAAGTGGAAGAGTTGTTAGAGCAGGGACATGTTCAGGAAAGTTTGAGTCCTTGTGCAGTGCCAGCATTGTTGGTGCCAAAGAAGGATGGAACATGGAGAATGTGCACAGACAGTAGAGCATTGAATAAGATCACTGTTCGTTATAGATTTCCTATGCCAAGAATGGATGATTTGCTAGACCAGTTGAGTGGGGCAACTATATTTTCGAAGATTGACTTGAAGAGTGGTTATCATCAAATTCGGATTAGACCTGGAGACGAATGGAAGACAGCTTTCAAGACGAGAGAGGGGTTATACAAATGGTTGGTTATGCCATTTGGGTTATCAAATGCACCTAGTACATTCATGCGGGTGATGAATCAAATCTTTAGACCATTCATTGGGAAGTTCGTGGTGGTTTATTTCGATGATATTCTGATTTATAGCCGGAGTACAGAGGAGCATGTTAAACATTTGAGGGAAGTATTGATTATTCTTCGTGAGGAACAATTTTATGCTGCTACGAAGAAATGTGTGTTTATGACGCACAGTGTTTTATTTCTGGGTTATGTTGTTTCAGGAGAAGGTATTCGAGTTGATCAGAGTAAAGTTAAGGCAGTCAGGAATTGGCCACAGCCAAAGACAATTACGGAAGTGAGAAGTTTTCATGGGCTAGCGTCATTCTACCGAAGATTCATTCCACACTTCAGTAGCGTGATGGCTCCAGTTACTGATTGCATGAAGGGTAAACAGTTTTCGTGGACAGAAGAAGCCGGGATTGCTTTTGAACGAATCAAAGAACTGCTGACGACAACGCCAATTCTTGTTTTACCTAATTTTCAGTTGTTGTTTGAGCTACACACTGATGCATCAAAGGTGGGGGTTGGAGGAGTGTTGAGTCAGCAGGGGAGACCTATTGCATATTTTAGTGAAAAGTTATCAGGGGCAAAGATGAGATACAGTACATATGACGTTGAATTCTATGCTGTTGTGCAAGCTGTTAAGCATTGGAGACACTATCTATTTCAGAAGGAATTTGTTCTTTACACTGATCATGAAGCTTTGAAGCATTTACAGAGGCAGGATAAGATTTCAGCGAGACATGCATCATGGATTGCTTATTTACAGCAGTTTACTTTTGTCGTTAAGCACAAATCAGGGGTGACGAATCGGGTAGCTGATGCTTTGAGTAGGAGGAGTCATTTATTAACGACAATGAAGCTGGAAGTGACAGGGTTTGAAATGTTGCCAGAACTGTTTGGGGAGGATCCTTACTTTGCAAAGTTTGTTGAGAAAGTTAAGGATGGAAGTTTGGATGAATTTGTGATGGTTGATGGATTCTTGTTCAAAGAAAATCAATTATGCATTCCAGACTGTAGTTTGAGAATGAAGATTGTAAAAGAGTTGCATGAAGAAGGGCATGTGGGCCGTGATCGTACTTTGCAGTTGATTTCACAGTCTTACTTTTGGCCGTCGATGAGGAAAGAAGTCGAAAGGTTTGTGGAGCGATGTCATATTTGCCAAGTTTCGAAAGGAACCGCGACCAATGCTGGTTTGTATATGCCATTGCCTGTACCGGCTAGACCATGGGTTGATATGAGTATGGACTTTGTATTGGGATTGCCGAGAACACAGCGTGGTAATGATTCGATATTTGTTGTAGTTGACAGATTTTCTAAAATGACACATTTTATTGCTTGCAAGAAGACGACGGATGCTGTTCGTGTTGCTCAACTATTTTTCAAGGAAATCTATAGACTTCATGGATTGCCAGAGTCTATTGTGTCAGATAGGGATACTCGTTTTCTGAGTCACTTTTGGTTAAGTTTGTGGAAGATGGTGGGAACGAAGCTGAAATTTAGTAGTGTTTATCATCCGCAAACTGATGGACAAACAGAAGTTGTAAACAGGTCATTGGGAAATTTGTTGCGATGTCTTGTACAAGATAATTTGAAAAACTGGGACATGAAGTTATGCCAAGCCGAGTTTGCACATAATCATGCAGTGAATCGTAGCACGGGATTCAGTCCATTTCAGATTGTTTATTCAAATTTACCCAGGGGACCGTTAGATTTGGCAGTAGTACCACAGTCGAAGGGAACAGTTAAACGGGCTGTTGATTTTGTTGACGAGTTGACTGAATGTCATAAAATCGTTCAGGAACGATTGGAGAAATCGAATGAGAAGTATAAGAAGTCTGCAGATTTAAAACGTCGAAGCGTTGAATTTAAGGAAGGTGATTTGGTTTATGCTGTATTAACCAAGGATCGTTTTCCAGTGGGCGCTTATAACAAGTTGAAAGCCAGGAAAATTGGTCCTGTCGAAGTTGTGAAACGAATTAATGACAATGCTTATAAGTTGAAGCTGCCGGAGGATATATACACTTCCGACGTATTCAATATTAAGCATCTGGTGCCATATTATGGAGATGAACAATCTAGTACAGAAGAACTTACAAATTCGAGGGCGAATTCTTCTCAAGCAGGGGAGGATGATGTAGCCCAGGATAAAGGAAAAAGTCGTCCACAACTTAAGGTAGGAGATGACATAGGTCGAATGGAGGGGAGTTCAGAATTGAGTCGTCCACAACTTAACTTGAGTCGTCCACGACTCAACATGAGTCGTCCGCGACTTAACAGATCAGGTGGAAGGGGGCTGCGACCTAACGGGTCTGAAGGAAAAGGTTTCCGACCTAACAAAACTACTATGAGTTGTCCACGACTCATCAAGCAACAAAGACAAGTTCCAGTCATCAGAAGCTTTGAATCGGAGACGGGTTACGACATAGATGAGTCGTTCAGAGTTGACTCGCTTGAAGGGTTATGCCGCAGGGGACTTGGAAGCTTGAGTCGTTGGAAGGATGTTGAGTCGGTGAAGCTATGAGTCGTGAGTCGGCATGAAGTTGAGTCGCGTTTTCTTTGAGTCGTTTGTGTTGTATAAGGTTGTAAATAAGTTGAGTTGTATGTGCCTTGAGTCGTATGTCGTGTGCTATGTTCTGAAGCATGTATGTGATACACTGCTGCTAAGTCATGAGTCCTAAGTCGTGAGTCGTGAGTCTGTGGAGTCATGAGTCATTGAGTCGGCATTGTGTTGTAAGTATAAGCCGTGTGCATTGAGTCGCCGCCGACTTATATTGAGTCGTAGGCCGTGTACGACTTAGGGCTTGGTTGTAAACACTATAAATAGGGGTGTGTGTTGTACATTTAGGAGGTTGTTGAACATTTTGAATAAAATCCTCTTTTGTTAGCTTTGTGCTTTCATACAAATTGGTAGTTGAGTGTGATCTCCTATCTCCTCTTTCGGTTAATCGAGTGCGCTCGATTCAACGATCGTAGAAGCCGATTCACGGTATCTAGTGCGCTAGATCAACGTACGAAGAATCGTAGATCTTCTTTCTCGGCATCGTGCGCGATCAACGAGACGAAGATAGCTAGAATCCGGTATCTTTGGATCAACGGATTTGGGCCTTGCAGTATTCTCAACTCACCGATTGCTACATTCCATCGATTGAAGTTTGTTTTGAATTATCCGCTGCGTCAAGTTTACTTAATTCTTAAGTAAGGTTATTTAAGTAAAAACACAAATCTATATTTTGTTCTCAAATATTTTCTATAAATATATCCTCACTTTCTCACTTCCTTTCACACTTCTTCTTCTCAAAATTTCAAGCTTCTTCTTACCTCCTTTAATGGCTTCCAACCTTAACAAAGTTATGCCAAAATATTATCAAAAATAAAATAAAGAAAATATCGACAAAACATTGTCCGAACCACTTCAAACTCCTCCTCCTTTCTCACAATGCTCACGCCTGCCGCATTCTCCATTTGGCCAAGCATTCCTAGCCTTCCACAAGCCAAGGCGAGCTATCTAAGTCGAAGCGTTCAAGAGATCGTAAGCTAAAAACGTCGAGTAGCGAAGCTATAGCCGATTTTACGTTCGTCAAAACCATACAATGTGAGAACTCGTAATTTATATGTATGTATTTGGTTATGATGTTGTGATTTTTTATGTCAATAATGATGTTTAATAAGTGTTTGAAAAAGGAAGCAACCATTTTGAAGTCATTTGCATAAGTTAGTAAGCAAATATGTACATAAATGACACTTAATATTTTAATAAAAATATTGTTAAATTGATATGCAAGTTCGTATGACATATTAGAATATGTTAAAATGATTATAAATATTGTTTTGGATGTTTATTAGTTGTATATTGAATATATATGTTGAAACAAGTCACAGATTTACACGACCTATAATCACATGGAAATCGCTTTTCAAAAGAAATGAATTGTGATATGGAATCTTTTATACCTTTGAAAAATGTTTGAAAATACTTAAGAAATGATTTCTAAGTGTTTAAACTTGTTTCGACAAAGTTTGGATATGAATCCCAAAATACGCCAAAAATTTGGCCCGTTGCGTAACGGTAGTTCGTGTTTACGCACCAAAAGTTCAAATGAACATACGAAGTGGAATACAGTTCGGAATTTTTTGAAGTAAGAATTTTTCGAATCGTTATATCCATATCTTTCATAAAAAATAAAATCAAGATTTCATCTTGTATATTTTGGAATATGGAAAAATCAATTTTCAAGAAAAATTCCTATTTTGCACTAAATGACCAGAGTTGGAAATTGATAAAAATAATCACTTTAAAAATATGAAATAAATTCAAAAAATCTTTCTAAATGTTTTAAAAGCGATTTAAGTTGAAAAGATGAATTTCTAAATGATATAAAAGTGGTTTTGAAGAATATAGCTTTAAAAGCACTTTTTGCAACACTTTATGCAACGCTTTTCAATAACTTTTGAAATAAAGTTTGAAACTTAACAATTCTTTCCCAAATCCTTAGTAAATGTTTTTAAGTGAATAATAAAGCATTTCAAAATAAATTTGAACCATTTAACATTATTTAAAATATGGTTAAACGAAAAGTTAAGTGATTTAAAAAAGGAAAATGAGTATGTGGAAACGACAAGTACATGTGTCCCACCTGTGAGATCTAAAAGTGAAAACAAGGTGTGTAACTAAGGTTAGGCATGGAGCAACCGGTGCCATAAACTTACCTGGCCTAAGTTTTCTCTTTTAAGCAAGGGGTGGAACATATCGAAAGGAAAGCCCGGATGCTAACTTGGATTTTATAGAAATAATCTTCTTATACTCATTATTAAAATCCAAAGAGGGAACTTGTCCTATTCGTGGAATTTAAAAGACGATCTCACCGTTATTCCACCCATAGCACTTGTTAAATATTGATTTATTTTGGAAAAAAGTAGAATGATTTCAATAATCCTATTCTCTCAAAAGATACTCTTTAAAAATGATTTGGAAAGAGGTTTAAATGATTCCGTATTCACTAAAAGAATATTTTGAAAATATATATCTCTCGAAGATGTTTTAGTAAGGGAAAATGAATGAATCGAAAAATAATCACCTAATTATATCATTTTTATCGATGATTGGATTTTGAAGGAACCGGAGTCGGATTTGGTTAATTCCTATCCGAAAACCACTTCGAACCAGTTTACGTGTTCGAAAAATGAAGATGTTTAAAGGCATAGACATTGAGACGAATAATAAGAGGAACTACTTGTTGATTAATTGGGGATAAACTCCCAATGCACTATATTGTAGTAGTGGTCTCTTTGTTATGAAAAACCTCAAAACACAAGGGCTTCTCGCCTACTAATGGCCGAGGAAAGTGCCTTCGGTTTCGTTCGGTCCTAGAACGAACTTGTATGGATGAATGTCTGACCTTGCATTCCAAATCATAAAGAGTGGTTTCTATAAAAGTATATCAGTCGGTGGCGGAGAAGACACCTTCGCTTAGCTTAACACCCTTTCCCGAGACATACGAGCTCAGGTAGTTATACGTTTGTAGAAATCAGTCGTGTGAATGTTCAATGGCAATGTGGCATTCAAAGTAAAAGAAGATGTACTATGTTAAAAGGTAATTGTAGCCTCGAGCCTCATCAACCGAAAATGACCGAAATAGGGTTAGATGCAGCAAGGCTAAGTGGGTCATTCCCAAGTAGGGTACGATCATTCCCTTCTAGATATATTTCCTCCCGCTATGACGTTCAGGATGTAAATTAATGTGGATGTATGCAAAGAGAGCTCTCGGATAAAGGTCGGTAATGACCGCGGGATGACATATTCGGTACTATCTAGTTATAGAGATAGGCCGGTCTTGTGTTGGTAGAGGAGCTTTGTGACATCTAGAGGTGTAGCCATCGGAAGGTAGTCCCTTCACCTGGTTATTTGTTTGGAAACCCGTTCTCTAATAAGAAACTGCGGTTTTGTTTGTATTGGCGTAATGAATAGCCTCGAAATGCTATGTGGGTAACCATTTCGGCTAATATTAATAAGTTTATTTGAAAATGTTTTCAAAGAATGTCATTAAAAATAATATCCCTAAATTTTGTGTAATAAAGAGTTTTGGTTATCATAAGGTAAAAACCCGTTCCGTGTTTATGTGCGGCATGGTCTTATGAGATACCTTTTTGTTTTCAAACACCGTACTTTGAGTTCTCACACCAATCCAAATACTGACTTGGAGTTTGTTTTTCCCTTTAAACTCTAAGAGCCCTATTTTCCGGGCAGCTGTGTAGTCAAGATACCTTAGGAGCATTTTGGTGCATGTTGGGGAGCATTTTGGATAAGTATTTTGGAGCGATGAAGCTGAAGTACCTTATGTAGTTATCTACCCATTTTCTGCTATGTTATGTAGTACGTATTTCTATCATATGTACGGATAGACGGTTATAACTATCCTGCTAGATTTGTATTTGACTCTGATCATTATGTATAATTATAAATGTTGAATGCGATGTGAGATACTATTATTCTGTTATCTTCTATCTTTATTTTCTTGTGCAACCCTGATAATCTGCCTCTCTAGCACTTCGATTTACAGCACGTGAATACCGTGGATTTATTAGTGTCGATTTTTGAAGGTCGAAGAGACGGGTCGTTACATTTGGTATCAGAGCTGAAGGTTAAGTGAGAACCTTGGCTTTGTTGGGGTACGACTCATTAGAGATAGGGTTAGTAATGCCCTAGAATGAGTTTTGTCTGAGAGAGCGCATAACTAAAATTTCTAATTTGAATAGGTATATTCATACTGTATAGCATTCCCTATGATATATCGTCTATATATCCTAAAGATCTTTTTCTTACTATATACAGATAGTAGAAAATGAGTGGAAGAAGAGTACGAGGTAGGGGAGGAAGTAATGCCACAAATGGTCAAACTCCCACAGCTACAGTAGTCGAGGAAGTAGTAGTTCCAGTACCACCCAAAATTAACTTTGCAACTTTATGCAAGAACTATACTAGTCTTGGTGGTAAACCTTTCAAAGGAATAGAAACCACCATTGAAGTACAAGCTTGGATCCGCTCGTGTGAAATAATTTTCAAAGGACTAAATATTGGAGATGAGCAGAAGAGATTCTTAGCCTCTTGGCAACTACAAGACGGAGCTCTAGTTTGGTGGGAATCTATTACTCAGAATGAGTCAGAGGATGATTTTTCAAGGGAACGATTCAAGAAAGTTTTGGAGGAGTAGTATATGCCAGAAGAAGGAAAATCCCGTCTTTACCGAAATTTCATGGATTTTAAACAAGAGGAGGAGATGTCGTTTGAGGAGTATGCTAACAAGTTTAACGAATTATCTCGTTTTGGGCCTGGATTGATAGTTACGCCCCTAAAAAAGAACGAAAAGTTTATTTTTGGAATGAAGAAGCAATACCATGTCAGGATGACTGGGCATGTGAAAGAACCATTTGTAGACTTGATAGACATGGGATACATATATGAAGCTTTGGATAAGATAGATCCACCCGTAGTACAAGAAAGCAACAACAATAACAATAACTGGAAGAAGAGGAAGTTCAATGGAAAGAAGCCGTTGCAGGGAAAACCCAAAGGAGGATCTCAGGATAACCGCTTTAAAAATGTCACTTGCTATAATTTCCAACAAAAAGGCCACCTATCAATTCGTTGTAGAAAACCCAGAACTTAAGGAACTCAAGGATCAACACCAAGAAGATGTTTTAATTGTCATCAATCAGGACACTTGATTAAGGATTGTCCCATAATGAAGAAAGAAGAACAAGCCAAAGTTTATGCGATCAAAGATGAGCCTTCAACCTCCAAAGATGTGAAGGGCAAAGGAGTGTTGGAAGGTAATATTTTTATCAAAGATGTTTTAGTTAGAGTACTATTTGATACAGGAGCTTCTCAAAGTTTTATTTCTAAAATGACTGTAGAGGAATTAGAACTTAAACCTAAAATTGTCGAGTACCCTATTTGCCTAACGAATCGTATAGGAGGTTCCTATAATCTTTGTGTGCACTGCGAAATAGTCCCAATTTCCTATCCTTCCCATCACTTTGCTTTTGATCTTTTCGTCTTAGATTTTATTGGATTCGAAATTTTACTTGTTATGGATTGGTTAACTAAAATGAAGCTATTCTAGATTGTTTGAAAAGAACAGTTGCTGTGAAAACAAAGTTAGGGAAAATCATAGAAATACCTTGTGAAGGTCCTAGTCTAAGAAGGGATAGTTTTCTTTATGCATTAGATACATCCCAAATAGGATTAAAAACAATACCCATTGTTAAAGAATTTACAGATGTCTTTGATGAAGTAAAAAGTTTGCCCCCACGTCGAGAAATCAAATTCCGTATCGATTTAGTTCCTGGTGCGTTGCCAATTAAACAACAAGATAGAAGGATGCCTCCGAAAGAAAGGGATGAGTTGAATAACCAAACCCAAGAGCTGTTAAAGAAAGGACCGATAAGACCCAGCCGTTCAAGTTGGGGATCAGCCGTAGTTTTTCGTCGCTAAGTCAGATGGATCCTTGAGATTGTGTGTAGGCTATCGAGATCTATATAAGTAAACCATTAAGAACAAGTATCCTCTTCCTCGAATAGACGACTTGTTTGACTAGTTACATGGAGCTCGAGTTTTCTCTAAAATGGACCTAGCTACAGGATTCCATCAGTTAAGGATCGCAGAAGATTGCATCCATTTAACTGCATTCAAAGGTCCGAATACTTTCTATGAGTGGTTGGTTATGCCTTTTGGGCTGACTAATGCACCCGCTTATTTTGTTCACCTTATGAATAGAGTGTTTAGAGATGTGCTAAACAAATTCGTGTTAGTCTTTATCGATGATATCCTCATCTACTCAAATACAGAAGAAGAACACGCAAGGTATCTAGAAGTTGTTTTGGAAATCTTAAGAAATAATGTGCTAAAAGCCAAATTCTCAAAGTGTCATTTTTCGAAGAAGGAGGTAAGATTCCTTGGACATATAATGTCAAGGGATGGAATTTCAGTAGATCCAGGGAAAGTTACAGCTATTCAAGATTGGAAGCAGCCGCAAACTCCTAAAGAGAATCGTAGCTTCTTAGGGTTGGCAGGATATTATAGAAGATTCGTTCAAGACTTCTCTAAGATCGCCTATCACCTAACGAAGTTATGAAGGATGCAAAATTTATCTGGACTCCTAAGTGTGAAGAGGCATTCCAAGAACTAAAAAAGAGATTGACAACCGCTCCATTTTTAGCAATTACAAATGGAAATAGTGGATTGACCATTTACACAGATGCTTGTGGAGAAGGAGTTAGTGCGGTTTTAATGCAAGATGGGAAGGTGATTGCTTACGCAAGTAGACAGCTGAAGACACATGAGAAGAATTATGCAATAAACGACTTAGAACTATTAGCCGTTGTGTTTGCTCTAAAGATATGGAGACATTATTTGCTGGGTAAGAATCTTTCATAGTTTATTTGATAAAATTTTGAATTGACCGTAGTAAATAATATTCCATCTTTTAGTTTAAAAATTCGAACTCTTCACGGACCACAAATCTTTGAAGTATCTTTTCACCCAGAAGGATTTGAACATGAGACATGCTGGCTAGAATTTCTCGCGCCATATGATCTAGATATTCTATATACACCCGGGAAAGCCAACGTAGTAGCTGATGCCTTGAGTAAGAAGTTAGCTACTATTTCTTATTTGGTAGTAGCTCCATCTCTCCTAGAAAAGATCGCCAGCAAACAAAAGGAGGATCTATTTCTCAAGGAGATCGTTAGGAATATACATCATGGATGTAATTCAAGCATTAAAATACATAGTCATGGAGTCTTGCGGTTAAATGGAAGAATTTGTGTTCTAGATGTTGAAAATCTTGAGCAAGAAGTATTAACTGAATGCGACATAGCCAAACTTAGCATTCATCCAAGGATTCATATGATGTACAAGGATATAAAGCATACATTTTGGTGGAAAAGTATGAAGAGGGA
Source organism: Allium cepa (assembly GCA_030765085.1). Classification (NCBI taxonomy): domain Eukaryota; kingdom Viridiplantae; phylum Streptophyta; class Magnoliopsida; order Asparagales; family Amaryllidaceae; genus Allium; species Allium cepa. Next base: position 379,372,558 of record CM060928.1, on the reverse strand, counting down.
CATATCTATCTATGTCAGCCAGTGTGAAAATTGCCAAAGAATCAAAAGTGACCAACAAAAGATGGTAGGATTACTTCAACCTTTGGAGATTCCAAATTGGAAGTGGGACCAAATATCAATTGATTTCATTAATAGCTTACCCCGAACAAGGAAAGGAAATGAAGGCATTTGTTTTATCATAGACCGATTAACCAAAAGTGCACACTCTATTCCCGTTAAGCCAACAGGAACTGCACCAAGCCTTGCAGATATATATATGAAGGAGATTGTCCGATTGCATGGAGTTCCAAGCAGTATAGTAAGTGAACGTGATCCAATCTTCACTAGTCAATTTTAGGAAGCACTACAGACAGCTTTGGGAAGCAAGCTGAGTATAAGTACTGCATATCACCCCCAAACTGATGGACAGACGGAAAGAGTTAACCGTGTTTTGGAAGATCTTTTGAGGGCATGTATTCTAGACTTTGGAGGCTCGTGGGAGAATCATTTACATTTAGTAGAGTTCTCCTATAACAATAACTATCAAGCTAGTATCAGCATGGCACCGTATGAAGCTTTGTATGCTCTTCCATGTAAATCGCCAGCATGTTGGATAGAAATTGGAGATCGATTAGTGCTCGGCCTAGATATGATGCGAGAAGCTTCAGAGAAAGTAGATATGATTAGAAAGAAGCTAAAAGAAGCCCAAGTAGACAAAAGAGTTATGCAGACCGAAGGCGTAGAAATCTGGAATTCTCAGTTGGAGATTCAGTCTATTTGAAAGTCTCTCCAATGAGAGGAGTAGTAAGATTTGGAAGTGTAACGATAAGGATTTTCGACTCACGAAAGTTGACATTAATACGTCCACTGTATCAACTGCGGAGCAATCAAAGGCCGAAAACCGAATAGTTAGGGTTAAAGAAGAAGAAAAAGATAGAAGAAGAAAGAAGAAGAAAACAGAAACGGTAACAGAATCTCACAATCGCAGCGGAACAACATATAATATATCAATGAATAATCTTTAAAACAAAGAATCATATCTGTTATTACATTACATCACATTAAATTATCAGAGTTTACAACAAACAAACAACGAAAAAGAAATACTATATACTAGTTGATACGCCATGCCATCTAGCTCGCCTCTTTAGCTCCACAGCATCTCCTGAATTCCAGAATGACCTGATAACCTGACTCTAGATTGCCCGTGTGGAAATTGGTGGGCACTCAGAGTTTAGGAAGGAAACAATAAACTGCAGGTCAGTCATGCGACTGGTGTGAGAACTTAAAACAGTTATATCTTTAAAACAACAAAGAGAAATATATATATATATATATATATATATATATATATATTTAAAATAGATTCGCAATGCTTTTAGAAAATGTAACTACCATAAGGCCTCCCGCACGCACACACAATGCAAACGCAGAATCAGAGAAGATTTCTCCTTATGATAGTCAAACATGCTTGATACGCAAATTTCTTTGATATTATTACTATATGTGCAAAGTGTAGGAAAACATTTCGAAAGTATAATATAAATCTTAGCCAACATACAACCAGTATCGTATGCCTACTATAGCTACCATCTAAACAGTGGGGCGCTACCATAAGTAAATGGCAGGTTCTACAACTAAAACTATACAGGGCTCGTATTGTTTCTTTGAATTTTCCAACAAATGGTCAGGCCAAGGAACTTCCCATTGCCACATGGAAACGCCTCTGGAGAGACGCCCCAAGAACCTAACCGGATCTCTGCCAACAAAGGCCGGGTTACCTCTGCAAAAGTATGTAACAACTAACACGAGCATGCCTTCCTCCAGTTCTAAACAACATTTACCCGAGGATCCTTAATACCAACAACCACAAAGAAATAAATTTGGAGCCACAACATAGGTTAAGTACCTGGGCTCCATACCATGATACCACCTCTATCCATAAGGAAATGACAAGGAAATGACATACCATAAGGGGCGCTACTCCCTAAAACCTTGCTGCATCTTTCCTGTTTCGACCATTTCTGGGGTGTGAGGTCCTACGAAGTCTTGTCCACAAAGCTACGCTTTATACAAAAGCTATGCTTTGATCAACAAATGATCATCAGCACTTCGTATGCCACATTACCAAATTGGGAATATATCACTGGTAACCATTAACTACATAACCTTTGAGCTCGTACGTCTCAGAGAAGGGTGTTAAGCTAAGAGAATAAATTCTCCGCCACGAACAGAAATATATTTCAAAGAAACCAGCTTTACATCTCAAATTGTAACGTCAGACACACATCCATACAATACCGTTCCGGGATCGAACGGAACCGAAGGCACTTCCAAAGAAGCCCTTGCAATCCGAATATTTACTAATCACGAACGGACTTCCCATCACAAAGGGTGATAAAATCTCTATATCGTAGATAGGACGATGCAAAGACATTCGATGGTAATCCTACCGTTTTCGAAAATACCCAGTCTTCAACACCAGTCTTCAAATGTTATCCATTACGACGTATCATTATTCGGAATGGGATTCATGACCCAAAGGTCCTCTTCCGGCTAGACCCAATAACGGGCGCTTATTCTAAAATAAGCGTAGCATCCAAATTCAAGAAAATCACAACAAATACCCATTTAAAGGTAAATATTGATAGTCGGTTATTTAACTATCAATTGATATGCACAACATCACTAGATTCCAAATAATTTCCCAAATTATTTATTTTCCAAAAATATCTTTACAAGATATATATTTTCCCACACTTCAACCATTTGAAAACAAATTTCAACTCGTTTTCAACTTTACAACTTTTGAAAACAAATTTCAAATCATTTTCCTTACGCGGAAACATTCCCACATATTTATTCATTTTCACTTCAAAATGGTTCATTTAAACCAATCAAATAAATCCTTACCAATTTACTTTAAATTTACGTACCAAATCCGTAAATTTATTTCCACACTTCAAAAATAAATCAATGTTTATTTTTAAACAAATTTCCCTTTCCTTTATGAATTCCATGGTGAATTTAAATTTCCAAATATCCACTGATATATGATTTTCAAACCGACTTCAAATATTCACTTTCAATTTATCTTTAAGAGATAAAATCTCAAAACATTTCACTTCATATTGGAAAACATTTCCATACTTATTTAATAATAAATAACTCACAAATCTATTTATTTTCAACATTTGGAAAATATTCAATATACTTAAATCACAATTTAGTATATATTTTATTCTTTAAGGAAAACATTCTCTTAAACACATTCATGTGAGTCAAAATGAATGTTGCGTAAAACATCATTACAACAACCCAAAATCACTAGTATAGGGATTCGAAATTTAGATAGATATATAAATCCCAATACTATACAAAAACATTTCTTTCGAAAATCATTTACTATAACCACAGTGTTATAGTCCATCTTTTCCTTATTTCTCAAAAACGTCTATTTCAACAATGAATGTTGAAATCTATGGTTTCGATCCTTAACACATTTTAAAACAACTTCAAATCATTTTAATTCTATTTAGAAGATCACCTCCTAAACATTTCTTTAATATATTATTCACTATCCAAAATCGTGAATATAAATTGTTTACCAAATTCAACACTTTCTACACATTTTATTTTTAAAGCATTATCCACTGTCCAAAATCGTGGATAATCTTCTTTAATAATCTATAATAATTAACTTATCAAAATAAGTCGATTTCGGATTTATAAAACAACGTTTTTAAATTCATATTTATATATTTTATGAAAACTTCAACTTATAAAATCCCTTAATTAACAAATTTTATTTATATCTCATTTAGATGCCAAAATCCAATTTATAAGTTAATTACTTATAAATATTTTATTTTACAAAATCTATTCATTTTTATAACTTCATAATTTATAAATCTATAAATTTCATTCACTTATGAAATCCATTTATACTTCATTCTAACACTTATAAAAACTCGTTTTATAATTCCAATATTTTAATTTATAAATATCAATTCTATAAATCTTTTATATAAACCGTTTATAATAATTCAAAAATCCCAATTTAAACCATTTTACAAAATAATCAACTACTTATTTCAAAAATCCCATTTCAGTTATATTTCACAAAAAAGTTATAATTTTTATAACATAAAAATTATAACGTTCATTTATTCAAAATGAATCAATTTCAAAATTCAATAAAACGTATACTTTCAAAAATCACTTGAAAATCCTTTTAAATTCAAAATCGTTACTTTAACATTTTTTTAAAACTCCAAAAATAGGCCCAATGCCGCAACAGCACCAATACATCAACCACGTCATCCAAACATCATATATCAATATGATAACAGAATATATCGCAAATATTTGTAAATAAATCAATATTGTTGAGGAATCCAGTTGGATCCCTCCATCCTATTTCCCTTCATCCACAGATGTTAGCATAATACCAATCCCGTTTCAAGACGGGATATCGCGGTACTTGGGTTTATATAAAATATTATCCGCTATTATGTAGCGCAATAGGGTCTCATCCGCTATATAATGCGGGAAAATCAACCCCAAGTACATATATAATACCAATTCCGCTTCAAGATGGAATATTGCGGTATATGTGTTTAATAAATAACATACACTTAATATATGACGTATAGGATCTATTTCAAAACAATATATAACAATTTATCATTCAATCACACAATCAAGCAATTTTAAATCTAACTATTCAAAATTTAAATCGAAACAAAATCGATTGAGTGAGAAGTTCTCACCTTGCTTTCAATAGCGGTTGTAGTATTTTATTTCGAATAAAATTAAACGCGCCTTTAATTTTACCCAAAATTTACACTAGCTCAAATCAACTCCAATCCAGCTCCATCGTGTAATGTTCGTCAATGCGAAGCCAACGCAACTCGTTTCGTCCAAAACAGACCTCGTATGAAAAAGTTATAGCGTTTTAAACATTACACAATTTTAATATACAATTTATTTTAAATTTTATTTCTATTTTTATAACCTACAATCTCGGTCGTCCATTCCCTTTGCCTTGATCTCAGCAGCACGCGGTCTTCTTCCCCCCATCAGGTAAAACGCGACCGAAACCCACCATCGCCGCCCTAAAACCCTAATGGCGCGCCAAGCTCGAGCAACTCCACGCTGATTAACCACCACCACTTCGAAGGTCTACGCGAACTCCACCTTTAGCATGAACCACGGCTAGCTCGGCCCTATGATGGCCTCGAAAAACGTGCTGAAACGACGAACGAACGCGGCCAATTTGTAGACGATTGGCTTCGAGTTAAACGATCATAACCGTTGACAATATAGATCTCATCACGCTCGACATTTTTGTAGTTGATGACTTTCTCTAATTATTGATGGATTTGAAGATATTAGAGGAAGAAGATGAACATTTTTCGGCCATTGGAATTATTAGTGGCGGCTGAAGCTTTAAACCTAGGGTTTGTGCAAAGAACAAAGAATGAGGTCCTTTTATAGAAATTTACGCAACATTATTCACCCAAAAAATTTTCGAACTCCAAACGAAGCGTGCCGCCTGGCGTTTATAATGTTTTACCCCTATTTTGAATGCAATGGAATATATATCGGGAGCCAATTCGATCATATTTGGAAGATAGGATTTTGAATCGACTATTTAAATATAAAATTCACTTAAACCGATTTCAGTGCGTTTTAGCTTGTCCCAGACAAACCATAAATCTGATTGACACGAAATTTGAAAACTAACAATAATATAACATTACGGATCTGATGAAACTAGTTTCATCGAAATCCGAGATTGTTTTGGAAAAATGACTATTTTTACTCTTTAATTAAATATTAAATATTCAATTTCTACAATTTAACTTTTAATTCGATTTTGAAAGTTCTATAACATCATTCTAACTCCAATATGATTTGTTACTACTTTACAAATCAACTTTAATCACATTAAACCCAATTTCCAATTATTTCTGTAATTTCAAATATTAAATTATCAATTAAATTACCTAATTAAATCCAGATATTCGAAATAAAACTTATTCGACTTACAAATTTTACTTGTTAATGTTTAAAATCAATTAAATATATGAATTTCAAATGACGAAAATTCTGGGTGGTTACAAACTTCCCCCCTAAAAGAATTTCGTCCTCGAAATTACCAAGTAAGGAAAAGTTACAGAATCCATTAACTTTTCAAAACCACTTGTTCAAATTAAATTTCAAATTCATTTAAACATTTTAAATTTTCCAATATCCATAGTTAAACTTCTTTCAATAACTTTACTAAGTTTTCAAATCATACTTAGTTATCTTTTCAAAACCAACTATATCGTTTAACTTTTCACTCCAAAATCAAAGTTATAGTTTTCAAAAAAATTCAATTTTCTCAAAAATATTATAACGCCTTAAATTTTCGAAAATTTTTGCCAGCGTCTCCTTTGCGCGACTAGCTCAGTACGACTACAAAAATGGCACCACGGCCCCTCCCCCCCCCCCCCCATTTTCAAAAAGAAAAGAAAACGCCAAGTGGCTGGACAAGAACAATTCAATTTTTTTATCTTCGAAATCAAAATCCCAATTTCCTTTAATCCACCTGTATATCCTGCTAACCATAATATCCATTTTCATTCAATCTCAATTTCATTTGAATTCAATTTTCAATTTCAATTCTATTTGGATTCAATTTACCTACTGAATATTGAATTTTATCAATCAATTTTCATTCACAACTGATTCATCTTGCTATTTTAAATTAGTTCCTTTTACTAGTTCATTACAAGTTCTAACTCATTTCATCTCGCCCAATTCAAATTGGTTTTCAATATTCGGTTTTCAATTTTATTTTTTATTCTTTTGTTCATTCCCAAACACAATTTAATTCACTATTTCAGTTTATAACCACTTACATTTAAACTGGATTTCAAATTCCATATGAATTTAATTTACCCTTTAATTTATAAATGTTGGATTCAATTCATTTTAAACCATATTAAATTTGTCATTCTTCAATTAGTTTTACTTACTAATTTCATTTTAATACTTAGCTTCATTTGATCAAACTTGACAAGTTTTCAATTTACTTGCAGTTGTAAATTCATTCATTCATAAATTTTATTCCATAACAATTTTTATCAGATTCCAGAGTCTTTCCAACATTTCAAAACCATTTTTGAAATCAATTCTAATTATCCTTTGAATTTCAAAACCCAAACCCAAATTTTGTAATCAACTTCCATTTAAAACAACTTGGCAGCAATCCCTCTTTTGGAAACCCAAAAATGAACACCGATGATGCTGCAGTAATCACCAAAGTTATTCTCCAGCGACCTGTTACATCCCGCCTTTTCTCACGCTTTAAATCGACACACATGCCAATTCAAACCATACAAAATGGCAGATTGTTATGGGGTAAATAAGGAAACAGAGAAGAGAAAAAAACTAAACAGAATCTCATAGCGGGAGGATAAAATTTAATAATAAATATACAGTTCATAAAACTCTTTAGAAACATTTGATTCTTCTTTATACAATAAATATCAGAGTTCACATACCCATAAATATCAATGCAGCGGAACAATATGAGTGTAATGGAATATAATATATAATAATAATAGAAATCTTCGTCTTCGTCCTCCAGAGCTAAAATCTTTGATCCTGAAACGCTCGGACTGACCCGAGCGAATTGAAAAGACAAAACACTCGAGTCAGAACTAAAAGATCATATGTAAGTTAAATCAACAGAGATAAATATGAGTGCAGCAACTTAAAAGATGCTCGGGATTCACATCTCTTAAGGATCCGTTAAACTATTTACTATGTAGTATATTTCGCTATTATAATAGTGTCTAATTATAAAATAAACTTACTTTTAAATAGCGTTAAGGAGTTACCCAATCTTCTCCTTAACACAATAATAGTCCCAGTAGTCCATCCAATATCATAGTCCCTCCTGATCGGGAAGCCACCAGAGGATACCACACGGGCTACGGGAGAAAACCAAACTCGTAGAAGGCTCGGTATGGTAGGTGACACGGCACAACTAGGCAATGTCAGGGTAGATATACCAATTATGCTTCCGGGTCGGTGGTAACGCGTAGCGCGCAGCTACCGTCCACCTCGAACAAACTCCCCCAAATCAATGAAATCAAAAGTGAAGGCGGCCACCGAATCAATCCAAAGTCAGAGTATAGTATCGAAGGGAAGTGTCCGATCAAAGGTGCTACCTTATTAACTCGTCAATCGCTCCTATTTTAGCCACCTTATGCCAACTCACGGGAGTTGGGTCCACATATTTACCTTACAGGAAACGCCGCCACCAACCTACTTCATTCTGGAATCTCCGCCGCATACACGATTGTTAAAGTGGTTTTCGGAGTTGGGAGAGAGTATGACAACTTCCGATCCCGGTCTCTTCAACTACCAAACGTTATTATAACAACGTGGTCTTTAAAAATAGTTTATACTTTCAAAACAAGAATAAAGTATCTAATTCAAAACCGTATAATTACAATATCCTCCATTCCAAAACTAACTCATTTGATATTATTTTTATAAAACCCAAATTAATATAATATCATTTTATTAGTCGACGCTTTCCAAAGAGGTTTCACCTTCTTCTTCTTCAATTTCCATTTCATTCCCTTCTTCTTCTTCTTCTTCCTCTTCCTCTTCTTCCAATTCCTCATGAACCAAACCTCTTCCTTTTTGGCAAGAGTCTCATAAGGTTGAAAAACAAATGGAATTTCCTTAAGCGAAATGTTGGAATGATTGAAAACTTTTCTAGAAAAAAATTCTTCGCGTTTGAAATCCCCACCAAAATAGTTAAAAATCCGAGTGGATAAATTCCATGATACAAAGTGTTCTCACCCATTTCAAGATTTTTAGGACGAAGTTCATCCAAAATAACTTGCACCCAATTTATGTCATAATTTCCAAAAGTAGCAAAAAGTGCTTTGCAAACTTTTGAAGTAGGATTGTTGAAATTTCCCGATCTTGGGGTCAAAGTATGTTGCAAAATAAGACTGACAATTCTTGCTTTTCGTCGAAAATTTTGATTTTTGAATTCAAAATTATCATTCCCTTCGAAAATGTGATGAAATGTCTCACGATCATTTTCATCGATTTTAAAATTAGAAAGATCCATTCCCGTACTCCTGCAATTGAGAATGGTACCCAAAGATCACAATTCAAAACATTTCTTGTGCCTTTGACACTACACCAAATTTCATCCTCGTTTCCATTATAAAATCCACGGTTTAAATTAGCATAGAAAATTTTGGCAAGATTTGGATAGCAAACAAAATCATTTTGACAAGCATTAATAAGACTAAGAACTCCATTGTTTGCAAAAAGAGAATCAAGTTCATAAGAAGATAAATCTTGAAAAATAGAAAACTTTCCGGGATGGACTTTGGCATAATTAGCATAATTGATGTATGCCTTTATTGCCTCCAGATCATTGAAGAGTTGCTCTTTTATTTTTCTGGAAATTCTCATGGTGGAGGGGTTGCTTGAAAAAGCCATTAAAGTAGAAAATAGAGAGCTTGAAGTTTTGAAGAACGGGTTTGAATTTGAAAATGAGAATGAAAAGATATGATAAAAGATAGTGAATAAATAGATTCTCAAATGACATATTCTCTGGTCAAAAGGTAGCTTTTTAGTGAATTGAATGAAATGAAAAGGTGGAGGAAAATTCAAACATTTGAATTCAAATTTTGAAATTCAAATTCTGGTACCATGTCGACATCATAGTAGGGACCATGTCGACATGTGCCAGTGAATTTTTGTGATTTATTTTTCCTAAGTTCTCTAATAAATATATATATATACACTTTATTGTTTTTTATGTCTATATATTTCTGAAATATTATTGGAATAATAGTATATTTCAGATAGTATTATTATACTGCTAAAAATAATAAAATAATAATAATAAAATAATAAAATAATAATAAAAAATAGAAAATAAATTCTAAAATTCAAATAACACACCAATTCAAAATCAATCAATCAAGCAATCAAACATCTAATTCTAAGCAAGCAATTTCAACCAATTATATTGTAAGTGTGTACCTTTTTCTGAGTCTGTTTCTTTGAATTCATCGGTGTTGTGAACTGCCGTAAAACACAAATTTGAATTATCTGTCTTCTGATCATCATCACTTGAGGACGAGTCTGAGTCATCTAGAGTAGCAGTAAATGCACGCTTTCGTTTCTTTGCTGGATCATTGCTCATAGGAGGATTCTGCCTTTCGGGATACGGACAGTCTCTTTTGATGTGGCTTGGTTCATCACAGTAGAAACATTTGACATTATTTGGCACTGCATTCTGATTTCCAGAATTCTTATAGTTATTTCTTTTGACATTATTCCTCTTTCTGTATTTCAGAAATTTCCTAAAATTTCTGGTCATAAAGGCTATCTCTTCATCATTATCACTGTTTGAGTCTGATCCATTGGTCAATGCATTGAATGCCATTGATTTCTTTTCAGTGCTTTGCTTTTTCTTCTCTCAATCATTTGGACTTCAAACGACATTAGATTTCCAATTAATTCTTCTATCTTTAGGTACCGATGTCATTTGCCTCTTCGATCGCAAGTGTCTTTTGATCCCATTCTGGAGCAAGAGAATTTAAAATTTTTCTGGCTTGATCTTCTTCAGAAAATTCTTTTCCCAAGGATATTAAAGAATGCACAATATCCTGAAATCTGCTATACATATCTGAAATAGACTCATTTGGATTCGTTTTAAATAATTGAAACTAATTTGTGAGCATGGAAATTTTGGTCTGTTTAACTTTGCTTGTTCCTTCTTGAGTAGCTTGCAAAAATTTTCAGATTTCATATGCAGACTTACAAAATGACACTTTATTAGATTCATTTCTATCAAGTGAACAAAACAGAATATTCATTCCTTTAGAATTGTTTTGTGCAGTAGTCTTTTGCTCAGCGGTCCACTGTGCAAAATCAGTTGTGGGTTCAGAATGTTCAATTTGTATGATATTCCAGGTGTCTAATCCTACAGATTGTAAATATATTTTCATCCTACATGTCCAATATGCATAGTTACTGCCATTAAAAAGTGACGGTCTGACAGTAGACTGACCTTCTACATATGAACTAGTGACAAAGATACTAGTGTTAGTAACAATACTAGTGTTGATGCCATTTTGAAAACTTTTTCAAAAATCAGATTATGAAACTTTGAAAATCTTGCTCTGATACCAAATGTGAGAAATGTGGATTAAGGATCTTAAGGCTAAGGATAAACACTAAAGAGGGGGTGAATCGTGTTTTAGAGAACTGTTAAATCCTTTTGAGTTTTTGTTATTTAAACACAAATGTATGCAATATTCAGACACAGATATGATCACAGAATCAAACACAAATGCAAATGTAAAGCAAAACCAGTAAAGGAAAGAACATAGCGGATTTATACTAGTTCGGAGTTACCCTACATCCAGTCCGGCACACAAGTACGGATTTCCTTTCAAAAACAATCTTTGTAATTACACTCTCAATTTCAAGGCAACGAGTTACACCCTCCAGAATCACAATCCTCTGGGTAGAGATACTTGATTTCCCGAGCAACAAGTTCACCCAATTGATTTCCCAAGGCTACAATCACACCTTATCTTGCTTGATTGATTTTCAAGGCTACAATCGTACCTTTTCTCACTAAGTTGATTACAAAAAGCCTACAACTCTAAATATCACCGATGATCTTGTTGAGATAATGATAGAGAATCAAACTACGAATGATGGAGTTCGATTCAATGTTGATTTCAACAGAGTAATGGTAAGAATATGCATTAAGAAATGTGGAAGAAGAAGAAGAGTGAAAAACCAGAAAATCTGATTTCAAATTCGTTGAAACTAACCCTTATTTATAGAAGAACAACAGCCATGTCCATTTGTGTAGAGGTATGGCGAATAGACACTTCTTTTGAAATTTGAATTTTGAAACCAACTGACACCATGTCGACATGGGGCACTTGGGCATGTCGACATCCTAAAGGATTTTTTGGTGTTTTGATTTTCTTTGAAAATAACTTTTATTTTATATTTAAACTTTACAAATGTACTTAACTATTGTTAAAATTCATAAGTAAATATAAAGAATAATATATAAAAAAAATTTACTTATAATTTTATATTTAAAACCTAGGTATAAATATTTAAAAGTTAAATATATTATATTTAAAAAATTGTTTAAAATCAGGAGTAATTTGACTTTGAAATTAAAGATGATTTTGAGGCTAAAAGTATTTGAGATCAGGATAGATGTTTTTGATGCTTTTAAAAGGAAGGTTTTGAAATCATTTTGGAAACAAGATATAATTTTGAAAAATCATTTTGAATAAAAGGTTAGCGGATACAAATCAATGCTCCACTAGATTTTTCGTAGGTTCCATCCTACTTAGGGTTCCATCCATTTAACAGGCTCGAAGTGGATTCCATTCCATGAATAAATTGGATTTTAAGATGCCAGTGCTTTTCTAGGAGTTTTAACAAAATTTCTAATTAAAGAACAAATTACTTGAATTCTTGAACTCTTGATAATCTTGATACTCATGAGTCTTCAATCTTGATATCTGGAATCTCTATACTGTACATTCTTCATTCTTGATTCCTGCATGGTTAAATCCTGCATATATATATATATATCTAAACTTATATTATTAGTATTTATATTTTATAATCAATTCTAAAGTTGTTGTCATCAAAACCATCATCTCACGGACTAACAGTATATTCATGTTGCAATCTTGTTTTTGTTTGATATGAATAAGACAAATAGCTTTGGCTCTCCCTCACTTGAATCGTAGTCGTGTTTTCGTGTCCTTTGGATCTCTGTTGTGTGTTTGGTTGTTATCTCCAGCTTGTAGAGGTGAGTATTTCTCACCAGACATTTTGTACTTATATAATTAGTAAATTGACACCCTGTGAATCTGTACATATTATTATTATGTTATAACTGCTTATGCTATGATCATATGATGTTCCCTCCTGTTTATACACCTGTCATATCATCTATAACTATTATATAATGTTATTCTGTTTATTTATATCAGTTCATCACACTGCGAGTTCCCTGTAGATTAGAATCACTATGGGTTGAAATGATACATACCTAAACAGACTTTAGCATAGGGAAAAATCGTTATGGGCTAAAATGATAGGCCTGAGCAAATTTTATTTATTTCATTTTACTTAGGATTGCAGGTGTTGAAATGATAAAACCCAGATTTTTCTTTTGTAAATTACGGATTGAAATGATATATTATCCGTATCATTTGACCTAAGTTAGAAATTATATACAGACCCATGGTTAATATATATTTTTCTAGAATTTATAAAGTATTATAAAAATGAAAGTATTATGATATTTTGATTTAAATTTAATTTAAAAATGATTTTTATAAAATATTAGTGATTTTCTACAAGTTAAATAAGTGAAATAAATAAATGGTAAAGTAGAATTTGAAATATAAGTAAATTTTGGAATTTATGGTTATGTTTATAAATGGAATTTAAGTTAAGTAAGAAAATATGATAATTTTATTTTTATTTGAATTTAAAATGATTTTATAAAGTGTTATTGATTTTTCTATAATTAAAAATAGTTAAATAAATAAATGTTTAAAATTGAAATTTGAACATAACTTAACTTGGAAAATGTGAAATGTGTTTTAAAAATAAATGTTAAGTGAAGGAAATAAAATGGAATTTAAATTTAATTTATGAAATGGTAAATTAAATTTAAATGTAAAGTAAATGAAATGTTATAAAATTGTACATAGATTTTTGTAAGTGAATTATTAAAATTTGATAATTATTTGTGAAATTTCACTATATAAAATCATAAATTAAAAAGTATTTAAATGATCATTTTTAAAAGTGTGAAAATATGATTTTTATAAGTTAAAATTTGTTTAAATAAAAATTTAATTGTTTATGAAATTTTATTGAAAACTTGGAATTTAATTAACAGCGTTTTTGAAATGTATCATTTCTGAAGCAAAAGATATTACAGCATTTTGTAAATGCTGTAATTGATATAAATGAACTAAAAGACTAAATTGAACTAAGGGCTATTATAGCATTTTGTAAGTGATGTAGTTGTAGAAACTAAACTAAAACATATTACATCATATCTGTAAATGCTATCTTTGTTAAAATGAATTGTTTTCAAATGCAAATTTACCATAGCATTTTCTAATGCTGCGAAAGTTGAAATTTCACTGTCTTAATACATTGAAGTAAATAAATGAATTTTAAAAATGGTAGAATTTTTGAGAATTGTATATTTGATTATTAAATATAATAACTTCACTTTTAAATGATTTAATGGAATATTTAATTGGTTTAATTGGAATATTTAATTGGTCTAATTGGAATATTTAATTAGTCTAATTGGAATATTTAATTGGTTTAATTGGAATATTTGCTTTGATATATAAACCATTTTGAAATGTGATTTGAAATGGTATTTAAATTAAATAAAAACGAATGTGGTTTTGGAATAATATGATATTTTGATATTAAAATTGATTTGAAATGATAGTGAATTTTGTAATGATTTTTGATTTGCGAAGTATAAAATACCATTTTGGAATTTTAACCACGGGATGTATTTAATTTATGGTTTAACTGATCCTTAAAGGATGAGAGATTCTGCTTGTCTAGTTATTTATTCCCATTCAGTTTCAGTTGTTCTATTTCAGCTCTAGTATTTTAAACTTCTATGTGTTTGAGCTTTATATTGTATATGTTTTTCAGACTAATATTATGTATTTGTTTGAGAGTTTGTTATAGTAGCTTCATGACCAACTATGGCATTTTAATTTCCGCTGCGAGTTATTCTGATATTTCTGTGTTTATGATTCTGTGATTTTTTTTCATTTGCTCTAAATTTATTTACAATGCGGTATTTTTAGCAATTCAAGTCCGACATGTGTGTCTGCCATTGCACTTGGAGGGTGCAACATGATAGGGAGTTCTCGCTTCCTGGTTTGGTAGCGAACGGTTGAGTCTTACTTCTACATGCCCCCGCGGGGATTGGTGGTGCAGTCGAGAGGCTGGCCGTAAAGGCAGAACATAGGTACTTATGTATGCTATGGTGGGCGTTACCCCACTGGCGCGGCCCGTTACAGTTGGTATCAGAGCTTTGGTTTTAGGCAAACCTTAGCCTATGGAGCAAAAACTCATTAGAGATAGGGTAGAAATACCCTAGAATGAGTGAAATCAATCTTAGAATCCTTTCTTTGTGAGAGAACGTATTTTCGAAGTATAAAATGATTTGCAAATGATTTTTAAAGCATTTTCAAAGATTATATTGGTATAAACTTTTTCTTAATTTGAAATCAAGATTTTCTATACTTCATCCCTTCGTTATCCACCTTGTTAGTAATCTCTTGGCTAGGATTATTATCGATTAGGATTCCTTGAACTTTGGAACGATCCCACTTGTTCTGAAATCCATTTTTGTCATCCCTATTTTTATCCTTTTGATTTTGGGGCATTCCATAACTCCTCTTTGAATGACCTCTATAAAGAGCGGCGATTCCGTAAATTTTTGAATGATTTGTAAAGGGGTTAAACTCCTTTACAATTTGGCATTGATTCACAGGAGATTTCTATATCCTCGGTTTACGATGCTATCTATCTCCTGCTCCACTTGGATTCTATCTCTGGCGATCGAATGTCAATTTGCCTTAGATTTTCGAATTGATTATATTCATGTAGTCACGGTTGACCGGTTAAGGTCGCCCGTGATTCATATAGGCTTATCCTTCTTCTACTGGGTAATTAAATTATCTTATCTTCTTCGAGCTTTTCTTCGAACCATAATTCTATTTGATTAGAGTTCCTCTAAATTCGAATCTCTGCTTGTTTGTAATCTAATCTTGAATCATACTTTGGAAATTTGTGATTGGTTGTGTGTTGAAATTGTGCATACATTGACATTATTATTTTGATCAGGACGACCATATTTTGTGTATAAAAGTGAAATGTTTTCGATAAGTATTTTATATATTTTAAAATTGAAAATTTGAAGCTTTGAAAGGATTTAAAATTTTATTAGAATTTGACTTATATAAAAATGATTTATAATTGAAAGGTTTTTGAATTTGAATTTCGAGGAATCAAACTCGGGTGTTTTGAAATCGGCTTAAGATTTTGAAAAAAATTTATATAATACTAATATGATTTAAAGATATTTTCTTAACAGGAAATGTTTTAAATGTATTCGAACGAATTTCAATGATTTCGAAGAGATTTCAAAGAAATTTCAAGAAAATAAAAGTTCAGAACCCACTTATGTCATTGGAAAATAATTTCGGTGATGAATGCATGCATCATCGACATTGATTTTCGAGTTTCTAAGTGGGGGAGAGGCCACTTTAGTAGCTTTGCTATGCGAGTGGTTTTGTGAAACCAAATTTTGATTTTAGATTTTAAAGTATGGTTTGATATTCGAAGGATATGTGTGTGTGTGTGTGTGTGTGTATATTTGAAATGATTTAACGTAAGCCGGTGTTCAGTCCTCGAGTTTCAGATTTGTTTTGGTATAACCATATCTATTGGAATTGATTTACTGATTTGTTGGTGATTTCCAACTTTTGAATTTTAAAAATGATTTCTTCGACTTTTTTTAAAGTTCGAGCATTTCCAAATCAAGGTTTAATTTTCAAAGCTAAGTAATCCTGGAAAAAAAATATATCATTCGATTAGGTAAATGAGTTGAAAATATTTTTTTAACTAAATGAATAAGACTATTTTGAATTATACTGATATGGAATTTAGTTTGGAATGTTCTAAATAAATTTATCTTTAAATAGTTTGAAAAAGGTAAATTGATCTTTTGAATAGAAATAAATAGTTTAAAGGTTTTAAATGGATTAAACTTGAAAATCATTTTGGGTATAATTGATTTTGAGAAAAATATTTGGTTTTGAAATTAGATTGGCTAGTAAAACCCAGTATTTATATGATGGTTTTGGAAATGAATTTGTTTGACCCAAATTTTGTTGATTTGGAAATTTGGATTATTTCCTAAATCTATTGTTTTGGAAACTTTGAGATTTAATATATGTAATTTGGAAGAAATGATTTGGCGAAATCATATATGATTTTGAAACTGAAGCGTTATTGAAAGTAATTGAAATTTAGAACCTTGTTTTATTTAATACTTGATTTGGGAGTTATCGAACTTATATAAAATGGATTTATATAAGCATGAAATTGATTTAAAAACCGTTGATTTGGTATTGTACTCAATTTGGAAAGAGACATATTATACAATCAAAGTCTAAAGTATGATTTGACATACTATTGATTTGGAAAGTATTTGATTTGAAAATGGAATCTTATGTATAATGGACTTTATATAAGTATGATATTTGAAAGTGATTTGAAAAGGTACTATATGATACATATTTTCGAAGTAAAGATATGGAAAGTGCCTTCTGCTTAATATCCGCTTTGTGGCCACATTGTGGATTCATTCTATCGATATTATTCTCTCTGATTTGGATTTTTTGGATATGATACACGAGTGTCCATCGACTTCGATGTCGATCTCCATGGTTTTTCTTTTGAGCGCAACTGCATAGCATAATTCGAAGGGGCTGTGAGAGCCTACGGGTATGGATGTTTCCTAGGGGATCCAGACGTAACCATTGTGTATCTGCGATCTATTGGGTCGCTTGGTAGCGTAATCCGCAGAGGCTGCGAGAGCCTAAGGGTACGGATGTTTCTTGGGGGATCCAAGTGCAACCATTGTGTGTCTACAGTGCTACCAGTCTTCACGGCATAATCGCAGGGTTGTGGTAGTCAGCCTACGGGTACAGATGTTTCCTGGGGGATCCAGGCCTAACCATTGTGTATCCGTGATCTATGATCGACATGTTTTGGTTTGATTGATTTGTTTGGATTGTACTTTTCATATCTGTTTTAAAAAAAAATTCCAGTATTTTCACTGGGTGTTGAAACAAGTCTACTAAGTACTTGGAGAATTCTAACTTTGCGCCTGATCAACGCATGGCCAGAGTCTGTAGGAACGAAAGTAAACTTGTTAAGACATTGAGTTATAAAAGTATTTTGATAAAGTATTATATAAAGGATATTCTGATCATTTATTTTATTTTTTTAAATAATTTAAAAATGTTTTAAACATTGTTTACTTCAAACTATCAAATTTGAATCAAATGACTATTCGTCATATTATAAAATGTTGAAAATGTTATAAATATAAATATTTAAATTGAAATTTATATCGCTTAAAAAATATGGTTCATCCTTGTCTTCAAACCTATTTTTTTCTTCTGGCTATTCCTGCCTTCTTCTTCTTTGAGGGTCCATTCTGTAGTATGGAAAGAGTTGGTTCTTTGGCTTATTGTTTGGATTTGCCCGAGGAACTTTCTAGAGTGCATGATGTATTCCACTTCTCACATCTTCCCTGGTATCTTCTTGACCCATCTCTTTTGTTCAAACTTCTGCTCTTGATGGTTTGGATATTGTGCCTAATCTAACTGTAGAGAGTAAGCCACTTCGTATTGTCAGCAGAAGTACGAAGCAGCTAAAAAGGAGATCTGTTAGTCAGATCAAGGTACTGTGAAGTACTGATGATCGATATTATACTTGGAAAATGGAGGAGAGCATTCGTGCTTCGAATCTGAAATTGTTTTTCAGGCAGTATTTGTTTTTTCAATCTTGCTTTTCCTTATTTTCCTTGCTCATTCCTTTTCGGGGACGAAAAGATTCGAGTGGGGGAGAGTGTAACAACCCTAAATTTTGCGATTTATTTTAATTGTATATTTTAATTATTTTAAATTGAATTGTTGATTTAAAAGCTTTATTATATTTATTAAAATGGATAAATTTTGTTATTTTAAAAGAATATTTTGATTTTTATGTGAATTATAATTTAAAACCAGAATAAATAGAATATTTCCAGAAATATGTGGATTTTAGTCAATTTGGTCAAATTTTGACTTTTAAATTTAAAATTTAAAATTTTGAATTTTTTAATTTTATCTTTTATTATGAAAATAAATTAAATTTAGAGAAAGTTACTTTTCATTTCGTTGAAATTCGATTTATACTGTGAAAGTTATGCTTTTTACAATATTGTATGTAAATTGATTTATTTAATAAAATTGTCTATTTTAATTTATATAAATAATATTTTTTTGTCAAATCTTGTTCTAATTTGTATATATGTGTGTAATATGGCATGTTAGGTATATATTTTTATTTTAAAACATTTTTAAAGTGATGTTATAATTTTCTAAAACTTATTGTATTTTATTTTCAATTTTTAAAACCTAATTTCTAGTTTTAAGCTATTTTCTTAATTTATTTATATTTATCTAAAATTTATTTATTTATTATTATTCATACATTATCTTTTTGTGTGTTTAATTTACTTATAGTCATTTTCCATATGTTTAAAAATGTAAAAAGAATAAAAGAAATTTGAAGAGTTTTAACTTTTCATATACCATTGACTTTTCATCTCCTTTTACCTTTTTATTTGCAAATCAACACTTGCATTCAATTAGGCTGACCATATTCTTTCTTTAGCCATCACGCTTTATTTTTCATGAAAAAAAGCTACTCATCTCAAAATTCTCGGCCTTCAACTCTGAAACATAAATTGGTAACGTTTCTTTCACTTTCTTTTCAAATTTTCCCTCGTTTATGTATTATTTTACCTTGCCTTCACTTAGGTTGCTTGGCCTAAAGCCTCCACCTTCACCGCCACCTCCACCACCATCATACTCAGCTGTCATATCCTCCATCTCCTCTAACCTACATGGCCGTAGCCATCTTTGTTGTGAAGATCCACAAATTTTTTTACAAAGCACCACTTAAACATGCATTGCCGACCTCTTATGGCCATCACCACTTCATACAACCCCTTGGCCACCTGTGCACCACCTTCTACCAGCCCCTACCTGACCCAAAGTCACAGCCACATCATACCTTAGACACCACAAGGTCTGTCCATGCCACATAAAGCCATGGCTGTAACAACCAGCATAATTTATAATTGAATATTTAAATATTTCATCGTTAGTCGGATTATTGTCCAAAAAGCATCTTTTTGCAAACGGTCGAATTAGGACTCGAGACCATCCCCATTGAGTTCATAATGACGTTTGCGGCCTTTTTGAGTATAAACATCGATATGTTTGGAGTTAGTAGAATTTTGCTACTTTATCACTTTGGGCTTTGGTTTGGGTTTCAGCCCTATATCCTAACACAAGCCCTTGCTCCACCCCCACTTATCTTCATTCACTTCATTTTCCTAACGCTTCCAAGATCTAGATAAAAATGGTGGAGGAGAAAACGAATTAGGAAATCCTAAACCTAGTTCCATTTGCGAAATCCAAGCTTTAACTCCAAATTCAAAGAAGAAGCTTTGGTAAGCCTTCTCTTCATCTTCTCCAACTCTTTCTCTTTTCAATCTCAGAAATTCCTAAACCTAATTTAGAAAATGTTTCTCTTTTAAGCTTAGATTCAAGCTTGTTGGGTTGGAATTGAAGCGTGATTGTCCTTGCCATTGCTCTATAGCTTCTTCTTCATTTGTTTTGGGTTTAAAGGTGAGATTTTTATCTCACATCTATGTCTATACCTATCCGTGTTGATAGGTATGAATTCCTAACACTTATTCAAGTGCAATTGCTTTTGATTTGGACTGCTTTGGTGTATATTCCAATTTTTGGTGTTTTGAAAGCAAAATTTATGGAATCCTTTTATGGTTATTTGGACATCGATATTCGGGGCGTATCGAAGAGCCTTTAAAGCTGGGTTGTCGCTTGGCATAAATCCTTAGTCGTTTGTTGCTCGTCCGATCGCTTCCGATAATCGTTTTGGCCATCATTGGCCAAGGCAAGAAAGTGCCAAAAGCTTCAGTTTCAGACGTCTGAAATTATTGATTCAGACGCCTGAATCTGGTCTGGGAAAAATTTCAGTCCCCAGGTCAGACGTCTGAATTATAATTTCAGACGTTTGAATTTTCTCAAATCCAACCCGAGAGCAAATAGGCTAAAATTAGCCATTTCCAGACGTCTGGAATAAATGGTTCAGATGTCTGAATAGGGTTCTGTAAAATATTCATTTTCCTGATTCAGACATCTAAACCATCTGTTTCAGACGCTTGAATCTGTTGTCTTTGTCCAATTTGTCTAATGTGTTTGGGTTTCCAGTTTTTAATCGATTCGTGTTTATTCGACTTATTGTTATCATTTATTATTGACTTTGATGACTTCTTATCAGAATATTTGAGAGTATCCATTTGATGGATTCGATATCGATTTATATGGATTTGATTAATGGCTTCGAATGTGAATTTTTATGATTGATTGTTTCTTCAACTGTTTCTGTGGTTTGTCACTTTAAAAACATAAAGGTTTTCTACTCTAGTAGTAAATATCAAAACTCTTTCATTAAAACGATTTCAACACTATTTTATTACAAAGCTCGCTTCTTAAACCGTTTTCAATCTACTTGCATATACAAACCTTAACCTCACTCGTATGAGAAATCTAATTAAACGGCTTAGTAAAGCAAGTGGTATGAAACGCTTGCGTTTACTCCGTCGGTTAATTCTTGGACTTGTTCGATTGAACCTCTTGTGACAATTTTAAAGTGGAGATCTACAATTTGTTCGTAAATAATTAAGTTAAGCTAGTGGTTATGGGACATAAAGCTAAAATCCTTTATTTACTAGCTTAGTGTAATTTACACTTATCGATCAATGATGATCAATTTGTGATTTAGACTAGCAATGTGCGATGTCTCTTTGTCTGTGAGGGAGGCTAAACCCCGTTTTTAGTGGAGCTTCGGCTTGATGGGGTAGCGACCCATGGTCTTCGGACCTTTTTAGTGGAACTTCGGCTCAAAAGTCTTCGGACCGTTTTAGTGGAGCTTCGGCTCAAAAGTCTTCGGGCCGTTTTTGTGGAGCTTCAGTTCAAAATTAATGGTTATCAACCATGGAATAGCATTCCATTTTATAATACACGTGTTGGCGAGTTTTAATGCTCCCATCTTGTGATAGGCCTCTTTCCCCCTTTTTGTGATTTTTGGATTTCTATTGATGATTTCTAGACCTTGTGTTTCACCAATTTTCGTGATTTGCATTGATAAGCTTTATCAATATTTGTGCATTGGTGAATTTGTGTTTCAACAACTTTTTCGATTGGCAACGATAAATTTGGCAACATTTGTGGTTTGGTGATTAAAATAAAGAATTTGACATTCTTTTTACTGCTTTGAAATTTCTTATGATAGTGTATGATTTTTGTTGTTAGTTAATGTATACTTTTTATAGTATAACATTTTTGTTATCATGCGTTTTTATCGCATCTATTATCCTATCTCATTTTATCACATATGTATAGCTAGACTGATCTGTCTATTATTTTCTTATTAAATAATACTCGGGTCAGACCGAGATGTTTCAGGTGCTTCCTCTTGACTTCTTATTAGGGACTGTTGCCTATTTTTTGGCTAACTACTTCAGATTAGTAGTTTTTGTTTTGTATACATTCGAGATAGAGACTCCTTGATGTATACTTATTCTTTTGTCTAGCACTTGTATCTATTCTTTTGTTATATTATGGATCTTGTTAGACCACTACTCTGATGTACACTTTCATGTGTTATATTCATATCTATTTCCGCCTTTGTGATATGGAAATCTGTGACTGATTTATGTTATGCTTATTTCTATATTTGTTTCCGAAGATTAAATAGCCACTGCGCAGTAGCTTTGAGTTTGTATCGATATGTTGGATTTCCTCTTAAGTTGAAATGCATGTTATACTATCTGACATATCGGTGCTCGCACAAAGCAATTATACAGTTGGCCGCTCCTCAACAGCCTTATTCTCCGCACTAGTTGACGGCATTACCCGTAGTGTCCTTAGCTAGCAAGGGTATAGAGGTGCGGCGTCACAACTTGGTATCAGAGCCAAACTTTGGAACAATGTAGAATAATTTAACAAGGATCATCGTCCTAAGTCCATCTTAGGAGTCGTGCCTTAGGATTTTATTCGAGTCATTGGACCTGTCCTATCCTATTTTCTTTATGGTGCCTTGTTTTATCAATCAAGTTTAGTTGATATTCATTTTGAGAATAACCTTTTTATTCTTCTTTCTTTCTTAAAGAAGAAGAAATGGTTAGTTCTGGCAGTTCTAGCACTGGTCAATCCAGTAATTCTTCTATGGATGGCGTATTCATGTCTGCCCAACAATTTTTGGACCTCGTAAAGAATCAAAGGTTTAGCTGTGCTTTGGGTCAGAATCCCGAAATTTTTTTACCTTTGAAACTTGAAGTTCCTTTCAATCAGCTTGTGGATATCACTCTTCGACATGAAGAGGTTGGTAAAGGAAGTGATAGTGATATTGGGATTTCCAAGAAGAGGCATATTAAGTTCAAAAGCCCTTATCCCAATAAGAAGGTGAAGCAAACTACTTTGGTAGCAAAGACTCCAATCCCTAATTGTGGAGGATGCTACAATTGTGTTTCCACGGACCATTATGTAATTATGTGCCCGAAACCCCTTTATTGCCGCTATTGCAAAGGCTCGGGCCATTACTTATCTACATGTCCTAAACTTCAAAGTAGGAGAGAGGGAAAGCTAAAAGCTCCTAGTGACACTTTTCTTGGTCAAGGTATTTCTCATTCAATCCTTGATGACATTTTTTTTTGATTAACCTTTTCAAGTTCTTGTTGATATGAGTTCGTCTCATTATTTTATATCAAAAGAACTTCTTGATTCTTTTTCTTTAAATATTTTGGGCTTGATGACTTCTTTGAGAATTGCGAATCCGGTTGGTGGATCCGCAACACTCAATCTGCTTTGTTTTGATGTCGAGATTATTTTATGTGATTTTTTCTTTCCGAGCCGATTTACATGTTATGCGTTACTTAGGCTTCGGAATTGATTTTTGCGAAAGGATTGGCTTAATCATTGTGAAGTCCATATCCTATGTCCTGTGTGGACTATTCATCTTCGACATTTTCAATCTGTTAAGTAGATTTCTATTTTTCTTTGTGATTTCGATTTCAAAATTTTGGTGGCATCATTTTTATTCTTTAAGCTCACATGATGAGGAAAGTGTTATTTCTCTCATTTAAATAGTTTGTGAAATTTTCCGGTATTTTTGAGCTTGTCTTAGGGTTTTTACCTAAGCAATCTTTTGGTGGTGCTAAGGTCTTTTTAGTTCGACTTTGCCACCGATTTTCATTTGGCTACGAGTTGCAGGAGTTAGCATTGCACTTACCGCATTCCGCACTCGTTATGATTCTTATGAATTACTTATTATGTCATTCAGTTTACCCAGCTTATTTCACCCATTTTATAATCAAATATTCTACAAATATCTCGATGACTCCATTCTTGTATTTATTGATTTTGGATGGAAACAACGATTTAAAATTTTTGCAAATCTTTTTAAGAAGATATTTTATATGTATAATTGGATTTTGTTCTTGAAAGGAGCAAAGAATATTCTTAAAATTTTTAAGAGACTTGTTTATCATATAGAAGATGATGTGGTGATTGTATTGCCCATTGAGTGCTTTAAGAGTTCTGGTCGATGCGCTTGATTAACATTATCGATAGTAATTTCCTAAATGCTTTGATGAGACAGTCAGACATAATAAATTGACTTGTAAAATGTAAATTTTTCTTGAAAGATGATTACATAAAGTTAATTATAATTTTTGGAAGTTTTAGCTTTTCGGGAAAGAGGATCAATTAAAAGAACTCTTTTCCGATACTCCTATTCTTGTGATCCCCGAAGGGAACCAAGACTTTATCTTTTGTACCAATGTTATTCGTATTGGTTTGCGTTCCATCCTCTTGCGAAAGATAACGTTCTACCACTTATGCTTCTAAATCATAAAAGCCGATCGAGACTAGGTATGCCACTCATGATCTAGTGCTCGCGACTATTGTTTTTTCCTTTAGAGTTTGGCATCATCATTTCAGGGAGAGAAATTTGTTCTCTATACCGATCATAAATCTTTGAAGTATTTATTTTCTCAATAGGAACTTAATTTGCGTCAACAATGTTGGCTCGAGTTCCTTGCATCTTTTAATCTTGATATTCTTTATACTCCCGAAAAGGGGAATCGTGTTGCGATGCTCTTAGTCGAAGCAACATGCGGTTGTTTCTATAATGATGGCCGAATGGAAAGATCTCGGAATTTTATCCACTTGTGAGATTCGAGAACGTGAATCATATTTATGTTCATCTTTGGCTTTATGTAGCCATGAGGCTCATCCTTCTCTTTTTGACCGCACTATTGAAGCTCAAAAGCTAGATCCCGAATTGGCTCTTCTTAGCCAAAGTTGTAAGGATAAAATTGATATTGAAGGTTTGAAAGACTTTGATATTGATTCTCGTGGCGGTATTCGAAAATTTGGTAGACTTATCGTGCTAAATATTTGTTATCTCTGAAAAGCCATTTTAGAAGATTCTCATCGTTCTAAATTTACCATTCATTCCGATAGTAGTAAAATGTACGCGGATATGAAGCGACTTTATCATTGAGGGGGAATGAAATTTGATATCGCTAACTTCGTTAAGCGTTGCATGACTTGCCAACTCATTAAGGCTGAGCATCAAAGGCCCGGTGGGTTATTGCAACCTTTAGACATTTCAATTTGGAAGTGGGATCATATTTCCATGGATTTTATCGACGGCCTTCCCTGTTCTCGTCCGGGTCATGATAGCTTATGGGTGATAGTTGATAGACTAACAAAATCAGCCCATTTTGTTCACGTTCAGTCCAATCGGACCGTACCTCTTTTGGCCAAGCCCTTTATCAAAGAAATAGTTAAATTGCATGGATTTCCTACTTCTATTGTTAGTGATCGTGATCCATTGTTTATTAGTTGATTTTGAAAGATTCTTCAAAAAGCTTTGGAAACGAAGCTTAATTTTAGCACCGCTTATCATCCCTAGTCCGATGGACAAACCGAGAGTGTGAATCAAACTCTTGAAGATCTTCTTCGTGCATGTGTTCTTGATTTTGGTGGAAGTTGGGAAGATCATATTTCTCTTGTTGATTTTCCTATAATAATAGCTTCCAATCTAGTATTGGTATGGTACCTTTCGAGGCACTCTATGGAAGCCATGCCGATCTCCTTCTTGTTGGCTTGAGGCCGGTGAGAAGCTGGCTTTAGGTCCAGATTTTATTCGTGATTCCACAGAAAAGATTGACCTCATTCGTCATAGGATGAAAGAAGCACAAAGTAGACAAAAATCTTATGCCGTTAACCGAAGAAGGAAATTAGAATTTTCTGTGGGAGTTTTTGTGTTTATTCGTGTTTCACCTATGAAGGGTGTAGTATGTTTCAGTCGATCGGGAAAATTAGCACCTCGATATATTAGTCCATTTCAAATCACCGAACGTATTGGTTCCGTGGCTTATCGCCTTTTATTACCGGCTCAGTTTTCTGCTATTCACGATGTGTTTCACGTTTCTCAATTACGGAAATGCCTTCGAGATTCCGATTCTATTCTTGAGCCCGGTGTTGTTGAAGAAACTGGAGTTTCACCTATTTGACTTATGAGCAACATACTCTCTTGTGCTCTTTAGGGTGAACTTCTTATTCCAAATTTCTTCTTTTGTGTTGATATGCTTTTACGGTTGTTACTTTTTGTTCATTTATTTCTTAAGATTGCGAGGACGCAATTTCTTTAAGGAGGGGAGTCTGTAACAACCTGCATATTTTGCGATTGAATATTTAAATATTTTATTTAAATATTTCATTGTTAGTTGGATTTTTGCCTGAAAAGCTACCTTTTTAAAATGGTCGAATTAGGACTCAAGACCACCCCCATTGAGTTCATATTGATGTTTGCGACCTTTTTGAGTATAAATATCGATATGTTTGGAGTTACTAGAATTTTGCCCTTCATCACTTTGGCTTTGGTTTGGGTTTCAGCCCTATATCCTAACACAAGCCCTTGCTCCACCCCCACTTATCTTCATTCACTTCATTTTCCGAACACTCTTAAGCTCTAGATAAAAATGGTGGAGGAGAAAAAGAATTAGGAAATCCTAAACATAGTTCCATTTGCAAAATCCAAGCTTTAACTCCAAATTCAAAGAAGAAGTTTTGTTAAGCCTTCTCTTCATCTTCTCCAACTCTTTCTCTTTTCAATCTCAGAAATTCCTAAACCTAATTTAGGAAATGTTTCTCTTTTAAGCTTAGATTTAAGCTTGTTGGGTTGGAATTGAAGAGTGATTGTCCTTGCCATTGCTCTATAGCTTCTTCTTCATTTGTTTTGGGTTTAAAGGTGAGATTTTTATCTCACATCTATGTCTATATCTATCCGTGTTGTTAGGTATGAATTCCTAACAATTATTCAATGGCAATTGCTTTTGATTTGGATTGCTTTGGTGTATATTCCAATTTTTGGTGTTTTGAAGGCAAAATTTGTGAAATCCTTTTATGAATATTTGGACATTGATATTCGGGGCGTATCAAAGAGCCTTTAAGGCTTGGTTGTCGCTTGGCATAAATCCTTAGTCGTTGTTGCTCGTCCGATCACTTCCGATAATTATTTTGGCCATCATTGGACAAGGCAAGAAAGTGCCAAAAGCTTCAGTTTCATATGTCTGAAATTATTGATTCAGACGCCTGAATCTGGTCTGGGAAAAATTTCATTCTCCAGGTCAGACGTCTGAATTATAATTTCAGACGTTTGAATTTGCTCAAATCCAACTCGAGAGCAAATAGGCTAAAATTAGCCATTTCCAGATGTCTCGAATAAATGGTTTAGATGTCTGAATAGGGTTCTGGAAAATATTCATTTTTCAGATTCAGACGTCTGAACCATCTATTTCAAATATCTGAATCTGTTGTCTTTGTCCAATTTTTCTAATGTGTTTGGGTTTCCAGTTTTTAATCGATTCGTGTTTATTCGACTTATTGCTTTCATTTATTATTGACTTTGATGACTTCTTATCGGAATATTTGAGAGTATCCATTTGATGGATTTGATATCGATTTATATGGATTTGATTCATGGGTTCGAATGTGAATTTTGGTGATTGATTGTTTCTACAATTGTTTCTGTGGTTTGTCACTTTAATAAAATAAAGGTTTTCTACACTAGTAGTAAATATCAAAACTCTTTCATCAAAATGATTTCAACACTATTTTATTTCAAAGCTCGCTTCTTAAACCGTTTTCCAATCTACTAGCATATACAAACCTTTACCTCACACGTATGAGAAATCTAATTAAACGGCTTAGTAAAACAAGTGGTATGAAACGCTTGCATTTACTCCGTCGGTTAATTCTTGGACTTGTTCGATTGAACCTCTTTTGAGAATTTTCGAGTGGAGATCTACAATTTTTTCGTAAATAATTAAGTTAAGCTAGTAGTTATGGGACATAAAGCTAAATTCTTTATTTACTAGCTTAGTGTAATTTACACTTAACGATCAATGATGATCAATTTGTGTTTTAGACTAGCAATGTGCGATGTCTCTCTGTATGCGAGGGAGACTAAACCCCGTTTTAGTGGAGCTTCAGCTTGGTGGGGTAGCGACCCATGGTCTTCGGACCATTTTAGTGGAACTTCGGCTCAAAGGTCTTCGGACCATTTTGTGGAGCTTCGAGTCAAAGGTCTTCGGGCCATTTTTGTGGAGCTTCAGTTCAAAATTAATGGTTAGCAACAATGGAATAGCATTCCGTTTTATGATACACATGTTGGTGAGTTTTAATGCTCCTGTCTTGTGATAGGCCTCTTTCCCCCTTTTTGTGATTTCTGGATTTCTATTGATGATTTCGAGACCTTGTGTTCCACCAATTTTCGTGATTTGCATTGATAAGCTTTATCAATATTTGTGCATTGGTGAATTTGTGTTTCAACAACTTTTCCGATTGGCAATGATAAATTTGGCAACATTTGTGGTTTGGTGAATAAAATAAAGAATATGACATTCTTTTTAGTGCTTTGAGATTTCTTATGATAGTGTATGATTTTTGTTGTTAGTTAATGTGTACTTTTTATAGTATAACATTTTTGTTATCATACGTTTTTATCGCATCTATTATCCTGTCTCATTTTATCAGATATTTATAGCTAGACTGATCCGTCTATTATTTTCTTATTAAATAATACTCGGGTCAGACCGAGATGTTTCAGGTGCTTCCTCTTGACTTCTTATCAGGGACTGTCGCCTGATTTTTGGCTAACTACTTTAGATTAGTAGTTTTTGTTTTGTATACATTTGAGATAGAGATTCCTTGATGTATACTTATTCTTTTGTCTAGCACTTGTAACTATTCTTTTGTTATATAGTGGATCTTGTTAGACCACTACTCTGATGTACACATTCATGTGTTATATTCATATCTGTTTCCGCCTTTGTGAATGGATATCCGTGACTGATTTATGTTATGCTTATTTCTATATTTGTTTTCAAAGATTAAATAGACACTGTGTAGTAGCTTTGAGTTTGTATTGATATGTCGGATTTCCTCTTAAGTTGAAATGCATGTTATACTATCTTACATATCGGCGCTCGCACAAATCAATTATATAGTTGGACGCTCCTCAGCGGCCTTATTCTCCACGCTAATTGACAGTATTACCTTATAGTGTTCTTGGCTAGCGTGGGTATAGAGGTGGGGCGTCACAATGGCCGAACCATATGGTTGCATAAAAATTCACCTTTTCCTTGACTTTGTGTTTGCTCATGCCATAAATCACATAAGCAACTTTCATGCCTTCATTCCTTGCTAGGCCGACCCTATATGGATCCATACCTAACTCATTTACACCACCGTGGCCATGTATTTTGACCATATAGGCCGAGCATAGTATTTGTGAAAGCAAGTGCAAGTTGTTTGATTCTTTATTGTGCATAAATTCTAGCTTGCTTAATGTCATACTTTGGGTTTATATTCATGTTGCAATCTTGTTTTTGTTTGATATGAACAAGACAGATAACTTTGGCTCTCCCTCACTAAAAGCTTTGGCTCTCCCTCACTTGAATGGTAGTCGTGTTTTCGTGTCTTTTTTATCTTTGTTGTGTGTTTGGTTGTTGTAACAACACGCATATTTATCGATTTTATATTTAAATATTTTATAGTTAGTCGGATTTTAGTCCGAAAAGCTACTTTTTGCATACGGTACAATTAGGACTCGGGACCACCTCCATTGAGTTCAAAATGTCGTTTGCGACCTTTTTTAGTATAAGCTTCGATATGTTTGGAGAAAGTTGTTTTTTGCTACTTTTTCCCGCTTAGGGCTTTGGTTGGGCTGAGCCAATTAGTCACTTAACTCAGTTCCAACCCTCTCCTCTTCATTCACTTCTCTTCTATTTTCCTAATACTCAAGCTTTTATGTTAATGGAGGGTGGAAGAGGAAATTAAAACTCCAAGCCCTAGCTTCCTTTGCTAGCTCAAGTTCTTGCTCCAAACTCAAGAAGAACCCATTGGTAAGCATCTCCTTCATCTTCTCCATCTCTTTCTCCATTCAATTTCAGAAATTTCCTAAACCTAATTTAGGGAATGTTTCTCTTTTAAGCTTAGATTCAAGCTTCTAGTGTTGAGATTGAAGAGAGGTTGATTCTCCATTTGCTTTCAAGCTTCTAGTGTTGAGATTGAAGAGAGGTTGATTCTCCATTTACTTTCAAGCTTCTTCTTGTTGGATTTTGAGAAAAGGTGAGATTTTTATCTCACATCTATGACTATAATTATCTTTGGTTGCTGGGTATGAATTTCTAACACTTATTCATGTGAATTTGCTCTTGATGTGGATTGGTTTTGTGAATATTCCAATTTTTGGGTTTTTAAACCAAATTTGTGTGAAAATCCTTTTATGGATGTTTGATCATGCTTTTGGTGATGCATCGAGGAGCATATAGGGCCGGGTTGCCGATTGGCATAAACCCTTAGAGCCAATGTTCGTCCGGTTGCATTTTGGAAGAGTTTGCTCTTCATTTGAATAAGGCTGAAAAACAGCCCAGGTATGATTCAGTCGACTGAAAACTCTGTTCAGTCGACTGAACCCGAAACCCGAGAGTTTCCAGGCATGATTCAGTCGACTGAAAAACTCTGCAAAGTCGATTGAAACTGGAAACAGAAAGTTTCCTGAACCTGGAAAATTTCCAGGTACAGGGTCAGTCGACTGAAAAACTCTGTTCAGTCGACTGAACCTGCTGTTTGAGTCCAATTTGCCTTTTTGGATTGAATTTCCAATTTAAATCGATTCGTGATAACCCTATTTGTTGTTATCATCTATTATGACTTTGATGACTCTTTTTAGGGATTTTTGAATATCCATTTCGATGGATCCTTTATCGATTTCGTTGGATTTTATTCACGTCTTCGAATGTGATCTTTGTGATTGATTGTTTCTACAATCACCCTTGTGCTTTGTCACTTTAAAAATATAAATGTTTTCTATACCAGTAGTAAATATCAAAACTCTTTCCTCAAACGATTTCAATACTATTTTAATACCAAATTCGTTTATAAAACCGTTTTCCAATCTATTAGTATATACAAACCTTTACCTCACTCGTATGAGAAATCTAATTAAACGACTTAGTAAAAGAAGTAGTATGAAACGCTTGCGTTTACTTCGTCGGTTAATTCTCGGACTTGTTCGATTGAATCTCTTGTGATAATTTTCTAGTGGAGATCTACAATTTGTTCGTAAATATTTAAGTTAAGCTAGTGGTTATGGGACATGAAGCTAAGCTCATATATTTACTAGCTTAGTGTAATCGACACTTCTCTTTGATCATGACGATCATTTTAGGTTTTAGACTAGCATCGTGCTATGTCTTTGTGATTTGGTTCATCGGACATCGCGCAGTACGACGTCGTTGTTCCCTTTGATTGTGATTTGGTTCATCGGATGTCCCGCTGTACGACGTCGTTGATCCTTTCCTTGTGATTTCTGGATTTCGTGTGTTGAATTCTGGAATTTATGTTTCACCAACTTTTACGATGGGCATTGATATATATGTCATATATTGGTGAATGAAATTAGGAGTATGACATTCCTTTTTATCATGAGTAGATTATTGTGATATTGATTAATCTCTTGTTGATTTTCAATTACTTATTTATCACAGCTTGGCATTGTGATTATTATATGTTTATGTCATATCTCTTATTATATATCACTTCATCTGATATTTATAGCTAGACTGATCCGTTTATTATTTTCTTATTAAATAATACTCGGGTCAGACCGAGATTTTACAGGTGCTTCTGCTTGACTTCTCTCTTGGGATTGATCCCTCTGACTTTTGGCTAACTACTTAGATTAGTAGTTTTTGTTGTATACATTTGTGATAGACTCCATAATGTATACTTATTCTTTTGTGTAATATTCATATCTATTTCCTCCTTTGTGATATGAATTGTCTATGACTGATTTATATTATGTTTATTTCTATATTTGTTTCCGAAGATCTTTATAGCCACTGTGTAGTAGCTTTGAGTTTGTGTTGGTATGTCGGATTTCCTCTTGAGATGAAAAGTTATATTTTTATCTGGCATATCGGTACTCGCACAAAGCAATTATACAGATGGTCCCTCCTCAACAGCCTTATTCTCCGTGCTAGTCGACAGTATTCACCGTAATGTTTTTGGCTAGCGTGGGTATAGAGGTGGGGCGTCACAGCTTGGTATCGGAGCCAAACTTTGGAACAATGTAGAATAATTTAGCAAGGATCATGTCCTAAGTCTTTCTTAGGAGTTGTGCTTTAGGATTTTATTCGGGTCTTCGTACCGTTCTATCCTACTTTCTTTATGATTCCTTGTTTTATCAATCAAGTTTGATTGAAATTTATTCTGAGAATAACTTTTTCCTCTTCTTTCTTTCTTTCTTAAAGAAGAGAAATGGTTAGACCTGGCCATCCCAGCACCGGTCAATCTAGTGCTACTCCCCATGATGGAGTATTTATGTCTGCCCAACAGCTTTTAAATCTTGTCAAGAACGCTCAAGCTGCCGGTCCCAATCAGGAGCCTACTCATCCTAGATCCGGTTTTGTACGCTTGTGCAGAGACTACACTGATTTGGGTGGAAGGCCATTCACGGGATCCGAGAGTGTTATAGAAATTCAAGCTTGGCTCAAATCATGCGATCGCATCTTTTCTCGCATGAATCTTATTGACCTTCATCGAGTCCAAGTAGCTTCTAGCATGCTCCAAGAAAGAGCATTTGATTGGTATGAGCTTTTAATTTCTGAAATCGTTGAGGCGGATCTTACTTGGGAGCAATTCCGGGGAAGATTCGAATTGAAATTTGTGCCGGAGGCTGAAAAAGTAACCTTAGCACGGCGTTTCATAGACCTTGTTCAAGGTGAATCTTCTGTGACAGACTATGTCGCATCCTTCGAATCTCTATCCAAATACGGGGTTGAGTACATTAATACCCCATTGAAGAAAAATCATAGATTTGTCTATGGCTTGAATAAGAATCTTAAGAAGCCATTACTCTTGAAACTTGAGCTTTCATTTGATCAGCTTATTGATATCGCTCTTCGTCTTGAAGAGGCCGATAATGAAGGTGATGTTGAAGTTGTGCGTGCACAACGGAACTTCGACAATAACTTGAAGAGGCCTATCAAATTCAAGGGCCCCGATTCTAATAAGAAAGGGAAGCAACAAACTCTGGTAGCAAATGTTCCTACCTCTAGTCGTGGACGATGCTACAATTGTGGTTCCACAGACCACTATGTAAGGGAGTGCCCGAGACCCCTCTTTTGCCGTTATTGCAAAGGTTCGGGTCATCTTTTATCTTCGTGTCCTAAGCTTCCAGGCAAGTGAGAAGGAAAGCTGCAACTTTTGGTCAAGGTATTTTCATTCAATCCTCGATGGCATTGTTTTAATTCGTGAACTTTCTATTTGAGTTCTTTTTGATATGGGTTTCATCTCATTATTTTTATATCAAAAGAACTTGTCAATTCTTTTTCTTTGAATATTTTGGGCTTATTGACTTCATTGATAATTGTGAATCCGGATGGTAGATCCGCAATACTCAATTTGCTTTTGTTTAGATGTCGAGATTGTTTTATGTGACTTTTCTTTCCGAGCCGATATTTTTGCTTTGGCTTCGGAATTGACCTTTCTGCAAGGATTGGCTTAATCATTGTGAAGCCATATCCTATTTTTCCGAGTGGATTATTCATCTTCGACATTTTCAATCTGTTAAGCAGATTTCTATTTTTCTTTGTGATTTTGATTCCATCTGGATGGCATCATTTTATTCCTTAAGCCCACTTATAAGGAAAGTGTTATTTCTCTCATTCATGTAGTTTGAGAAATTTTTCGGTATTTTTGAGTTTGTCTTAGGATTATCACCTAAGAAATCTTTTGTGTGGTGTTAAGGTCTTTTTAGTTTGACTTTACCACTGGTTTTCGTTTGCTACAAGTTGCGGAAATTAGCATTCCACTTACCGCATTCCGCACTCGTTGTGATTCCTATGAATGAATTATTATGTCATTCAATTTGACCAACTCATTTCATCCATTTTATAAATCGAATATTCTATGAATATTTCGATGAGACCATTCTTGTATTTATTGATTTTGGATGAAAATAGAAATTTAAAATTTTGCAAATCTTTTTCATAAGATTTAATTATAAGTGCAATTTGATTTTGTTCTTGAAACGAGCAAAGAATATTCTTAAAACTTTTTAAGAAATTTATTTATCCTATAAAATATGATTTTGTGATTGTATTGCCCGTTGAGTGCTTCAAGAATTTTGGTCGATGCGCTTGATCAACGTTATCGATAGGAATTTCCTAAACGCTTTGATGAGATAGTCAGACACGATATATTGACTTGTAAAAATGTAAATTTTTCTAGAAAGATTATTACATAATGATAAATGTAATTTTGGAAGTTTTAACATTTCGGGAAAGAGAATTATTTAAAAGAAGTCCTTTCTTTTCGATATTCTTATTCTTTCTTGTGATTCCTGAAGGGGAACCAAGATTTTGCTATTTGTACCGATACTAGTCGTATTGGTTTGGAATGCCATTCTCTTGCAAAGGAGGACGTGATATCGCTTGTGCTTCTAAATCATTATAGCTTATCGGGACTAGATATGCCACTCA
Source organism: Allium cepa (assembly GCA_030765085.1). Taxonomy (NCBI): domain Eukaryota; kingdom Viridiplantae; phylum Streptophyta; class Magnoliopsida; order Asparagales; family Amaryllidaceae; genus Allium; species Allium cepa. Next base: position 379,337,442 of record CM060928.1, on the reverse strand, counting down.
TGATCCAGTGTTCGTGGCTATTGTTTTTGCTTTTGGAATTTGACATCATCATCTTTGGGGAAGAAATTTGTTCTCTACCTCGATCATAAATCTTTGGAATAATTATTTTCTCATAAGGAACTTCATGTTGACTCGAGTTCCTGACATCTTATGATCTTGATATTCCTTTTCATTCCCGAAGGGGAAATCGTGTTGCCAATGCGTTTTTTCGTAAGCAACAAGTAGTTGATTCTTTGATGTTGTCTGAATGGAATTATTTTTCTATCAAGTTCATCGGACGTTTTGGTATACTTCGTTTTATTGAGCTTTATCTCATTCCTTTTAAGGACTAGCGTCCGATGTCCTTTTATTGTGTTCGGTTCATTGGACGTACCGTTTTTGTACTACGTCGGTGTTCCGAAAATCATTCGGGCTTTGATTCATCGGATGTACCATTTGTACTACATCGATGTCTTTGCTTTTGATTCATCGGATGCACCGTTGTACTACATCGATGTCTTTGCTATTTGATTCATCGGATGTACTGTTGTACTACATCGATGTCTTTGCTATTTGATTCATCGGATGTACCGTTTGTACTACATCGATGTCTTTGCTATTTGATTCATCGGATGTAGCGTTTGTACTACATCGATGTCTTTGCTTTTGATTCATCGGATGTACCGTTTGTACTACATCGATGTCTTTGCTTTTGATTCATCGGATGTACCGTTTGTACTACATCGATGTCTTTGCTTTTGATTCATCGGATGTACCGTTTGTACTACATCGATGTCTTTGCTTTTGATTCATCGGATGTACCGTTTGTACTACATCGATGTCTTTGCTTTGGATTCATCGGATGTACCGTTTGTACTACATCGATGTCTTTGCTTTAGATTCATCGGATGTACCGTTTGTACTACATCGATGTCTTTGCTTTGGATTTTGGATTCATCGGATGTACCGTTTGTACTATATCGATGTCTTTGCTTTTGATTCATCGTATGTACCGTTTGTACTACATCGATGTCTTTGCTTTTGATTCATCGGATGTACCGTTTGTACTACATCGATGTCTTTGCTTTTGATTCGTCGGATGTACCGTTTGTACTACATCGATGTCTTTGCTTTTGATTCATCGGATGTACCGTTTGTACTACATCGATGTCTATGCTTTTGATTCCTCGGATGTACCGTTTGTACTACATCGATGTCTTTGCTTTTGATTCATTGGATGTACCGTTTGTACTACATCGATGTCTTTGCTTTTGATTCATCGGATGTACCGTTTGTACTACTTCGATGTCTTTGCTTTGGATTCATCGGATGTACCGTTTGTACTACATCGATGTCTTTGCTTTTGATTCATCGGATGTACCTTTGTACTACATCGATGTCTTTGCTTTTGATTCATCGGATGTACCTTTGTACTACATCGATGTCTATGCTTTTGATTCATCGGGTGTACCGTTTGTACTACATCGATGTCTTTGCTTTTGATTCATCGGATGTACCGTTTGTACTACATCGATGTCTTTGCTTTTGATTCATCGGATGTACCGTTTGTACTACATCGACGTCTTTGCTTTTGATTCATCGGATGTACCGTTTGTACTACATCGATGTCTTTGCTTTTGATTCATCGGATGTACCGTTTGTACTACATCGATGTCTTTGCTTTTGATTCATCGGATGTACCGTTTGTACTACATCGATGTCTTTGCTTTTGATTCATCGGATGTAGCGTTTGTACTGCATCGATGTCTTTGCTTTTGATTCATCTGATGTACCTTTGTACTACATCGATGTCTTTGCTTTTGATTCATTGGATGTACCGTTTGTACTACATCGATGTCTTTTCTTTTGATTCATCGGATGCAGCGTTTGTACTACATCGATGTCTTTGCTTTTGATTCATCGGATGTACCGTTTGTACTACATCGATGTCTTTGCATTTGATTCATCGGATGTACCGTTGTACTACATTGATGTCTTTGCTTTTGATTCATCGGATGTACCGTTTGTACTACATCGATGTCTTTGCTATTTGATTCATCGGATGTACCGTTTGTACTATATCGATGTCTTTTCTTTTGATTCATCGGATGTACCGTTTGTACTACATCGATGTCTTTGCTTTTGATTCATCGGATGTACCGTTGTACTACATCGATGTCTTTGCTTTTGATTCATCGGATGTACCGTTGTACTACATCGATGTCTTTGCTTTTGATTCATCGGATGTACCGTTGTACTACATCGATGTCTTTGCTATTTGATTCATCGGATGTACCGTTGTACTACATCGATGTCTTTGCTATTTGATTCATCGGATGTACCGTTGTACTACATCGATGTCTTTGCTTTTGATTCATCGGATGTACCGTTTGTACTACATCGATGTCTTTGCATTTGATTCATCGGATGTACCGTTGTACTACATCGATGTCTTTGCTTTTGATTCATCGGATGTACCGTTTGTACTACATCGATGTCTTTGCTTTTGATTCATCGGATGTACCATTTGTACTACATCGATGTCTTTGCTTTTGATTCATCGGATGTACCGTTGTACTACATCGATGTCTTTGCTATTTGATTCATCGGATGTACCGTTGTACTACATCGATGTCTTTGCTATTTGATTCATCGGATGTACCGTTGTACTACATCGATGTCTTTGCTTTTGATTCATCGGATGTACCGTTTGTACTACATCGATGTCTTTGCATTTGATTCATCGGATGTACCGTTTGTACTACATCGATGTCTTTTCTTTCGATTCATCGGATGTAACGTTGTACTACATCGATGTCTTTGCTTTCGATTCATCGGATGTACCGTTTGTACTACATCGATGTCTTTGCATTTGATTCATCGGATGTACCGTTTGTACTACATCGATGTCTTTTCTTTTGATTCATCGGATGTACCGTTGTACTACATCGACGGCTTTGCTATTTGATTCATCGGATGTACCGTTGTACTACATCGATGTCTTTTCTTTTGATTCATCGGATGTACCGTTGTACTACATCGATGCCTTTGCTATTTGATTCATCGGATGTACCGTTTGTACTACATCGATGTCTTTGCTTTGGTTCATTGGGCGTACCGTTTTTGTACTACGCTGATGTCCCAAATTGTTTGAGTTTCTAGTTTTTCGGGCGTACCGTTTTTGTACTACGCCGTTGCACCGGCTCAATTTTCTACTATTCTTGACGTTGCCCACGTCTTTTATCTACGGGAATGCCTTAGGGATTCCGGTTTTCATTCTTGAGCCCGGTATTATTGTGGAAATTGAAGTTTCAGCAGGTTTCTTGCTAACTCTTTCGTGCACTTTATGGTGAGCTTCCTATTTCAAATTTTCTTTTGTGTTGATATGCTTCTATGGTTGTTACTTCATATATTTCCTTCTTACTTATTGCGAGGACGCAATTTCTTTAAGGAGGGGAGTCTGTAACAACCCGCATATTTATCGATTTTATATTTAAATATTTTATTTAAATATTTTATCGTTAGTCGGATTTTAGTCCGAAAAGCTACTTTTTGCATACGGTAGAATTAGGACTCGGGACCACCTCCATTGAGTTCAAAATGTCGTTTGCGACCTTTTTGAGTATAAGCTTCGATATGTTTGGAGAAAGTTGATTTTTGCTACTTTTTCCAGCTTAGGGCTTTGGTTGGGCTGAGCCAATTAGTCACTTAACTCAGTTCCAACCCTCTCCTCTTCATTCACTTCTCTTCTATTTTCCTAATACTCAAGCTTTTATGTTAATGGAGGGTGGAAGAGGAAATTAAAACTCCAAGCCCTAGCTTCCTTTGCTAGCTCAAGTTCTTGCTCCAAACTCAAGAAGAACCCATTGGTAAGCATCTCCTTCATCTTCTCCATCTCTTTCTCCATTCAATTTCAGAAATTTCCTAAACCTAATTTAGGGAATGTTTCTCTTTTAAGCTTAGATTCAAGTTTCTAGTGTTGAGATTGAAGAGAGGTTGATTCTCCATTTGCTTTCAAGCTTCTTCTTGTTTGATTTTGAGAAAAGGTGAGATTTTTATCTCACATCTATGACTATAATTATCTTTGGTTGTTGGGTATGAATTCCTAACACTTATTCATGTGCATTTGCTCTTGATTTGGATTGGTTTTGTGAATATTCCAATTTTTGGGTTTTTAAACCAAATTTGTGTGAAAATCCTTTTATGGATGTTTGATCATGCTTTTAGTGATGCATCGAGGAGCATACAGGGCCGGGTTGCCGATTGGCATAAACCCTTAGAGCCAATGTTCGTCCGATTGCATTTTGGAAGAGTTTGCTCTTCATTTGAATAAGGCTGAAAAACAGCCCAGGCATGATTCAGTCGACCGAAAACTCTGTTCAGTTGACTGAACCTGAAACCCGAGAGTTTCCAGGCATGATTCAGTCGACTGAAAAAATCTGCACAGTCGACTGAAACTGGAAACAGAAAGTTTCATGAACCTGGAAAATTTCCAGGTACAGGGTCAGTCGACTGAAAAACTCTGTTCAGTCGACTGAACCTGCTGTTTGAGTCCAATTTGCCTTTTTGGATTGAATTTCCAATTTAAATCGATTCGTGATAACCTTATTTGTTGTTATCATCTATTATGACTTTGATGACTCTTTTTAGGGATTTTTGAATATCCATTTCGATGGATCCTTTATCGATTTCGTTGGATTTTATTCACGTCTTCGAATGTGATCTTTGTGATTGATTGTTTCTACAATCCCCCTTGTGCTTTGTCACTTTAAAAATATAAAGGTTTTCTATACCAGTAGTAAATATCAAAACTCTTTCCTCAAACGATTTCAATACTATTTTAATACCAAATTCGTTTATAAAACCGTTTTCCAATCTATTAGTATATACAAACCTTTACCTCACTCGTATGAGAAATCTAATTAAACGACTTAGTAAAACAAGTAGTATGAAACGCTTGCGTTTACTTCGTCGGTTAATTCTTGGACTTGTTCGATTGAATCTCTTGTGACAATTTTCTAGTGGAGATCTACAATTTGTTCGTAAATATTTAAGTTAAGCTAGTGGTTATGGGACATGAAGCTAAGCTCATATATTTACTAGCTTAGTGTAATCGACACTTCGCTTTGATCATGACGATCATTTTAGGTTTTAGACTAGCATCGTGCTATGTCTTTGTGATTTGGTTCATCGGACGTCCCGCTGTACGACGTCGTTGTTCCCTTTGATTGTGATTTGGTTCATCGGATGTCCCGCTGTACGACGTCGTTGATCCTTTCCTTGTGATTTCTGGATTTCGTGTGTTGAATTCTGGAATTTATGTTTCACCAACTTTTACGATGGGCATTGATATATATGTCATATATTGTGGCTTGGTAAATGAAATTAGGAGTATGACATTCCTTTTTATCTTGAGTAGATTATTGTGATATTGATTAATCTCTTGTTGATTTTCAATTACTTATTTGTCACAGCTTGGCATTGTGATTATTATATGTTTATGTCATATCTCTTATTATATATCACTTCATCTGATATTTATAGCTAGACTGATCCGTTTATTATTTTCTTATTAAATAATACTCGGGTCAGACCGAGATTTTACAGGTGCTTCTGCTTGACTTCTCTCTTGGGATTGATCCCTCTGACTTTTGGCTAACTACATAGATTAGTAGTTTTTGTTGTATACATTTGTGATAGACTCCATAATGTATACTTATTCTTTTGTGTAATATTCATATCTATTTCCGCCTTTGTGATATGAATTGTCTATGACTGATTTATGTTATGTTTATTTCTATATTTGTTTCCCAAGATCTTTATAGCCACTGTGTAGTAGCTTTGAGTTTGTGTCGGTATGTCGGATTTCCTCTTGAGATGAAAAGTTATATTTTTATCTGGCATATCGGTACTCGCACAAAGCAATTATACAGATGGTCGCTCCTCAACAGCCTTATTCTCCGTGCTAGTCGACAGTATTCACCGTAATGTTCTTGGCTAGCGTGGGTATAGAGGTGGGGTGTCACAGTTGTTATCTCCAGCTTGTAGAGGTGAGTATTTCTCACCAGATATTTTGTACTTATATAATTAGTAAATTAACACCCTGTCAATCTGTAGATATTATTATTATGCTATAACTGCTTATGCTATGATCATATGATGTTCACCCCTGTTTATGCACCTTTCGTAACATCTGTTAGTGTTATATAATGTTAGTCTATTTATTTATATTAGTTTATCACACTGCAAGTTCCCTGTAGATTAGAATCACCATGGGTTGAAATGATACATACCCGAACGGACTTTAGAATAGGGAAAATCGTTATGTGCTGAAATGATAGGCCTGAGTAATTTTTATTTATTTCATTTTACTTGGGTTGCCGGTTTTGAAATGATAAAACCTGGATTTTCCTTTTGTAAATTACGAATTGAAATGATATATTATCCGTATTATTTGACCTAGGTTAGAAATTGTATACAGACCCGTGGTTAATATATATTTTTATAGAATTTATAAAGTATTATAAAAATGAAAGTATTATGATATTTTGATTTAAATTTAATTTAAAAATGATTTTTATAAAATATTAGTGATTTTCTACAAGTTAAATAAGTGAAATAAACAAATGGTAAAGTAGAATTTGAAATATAAGTAAGTTTTGGAATTTATGGATTTGTTTATAAATGGAATTTAAGTTAAGTAAGAAAATATGATAAGTTGATTTTTATTTGAATTTAAAATGATTTTATAAAGTGTTATTGATTTTTCTATAAATTAAAAATAGTTAAGTAAATAAATGTTTCAAATTGAAATTTGAATATAACTTAACTTGGATAATGTGAAATGTGTTTTAAAAATAAAAGTTAAGTTAAGGAAATAAAATGGAATTTAAAATGTAATTTATGAAATGGTAAATTAAATTTAAATGTAAAGTAAATGAAATGTCATAAAATTATACATTGATTTTTATAGGTGAATGATTAAAATTTGATAATTATTTGTGAAATTTCACTTTATAATAAAAATATTTAAATGATCATTTTTAGAAGTGTGAAAATACGATTTTTATAAGTTAAAATTTTTTTAAATAAAAATTTAATTCTTTATGAAATTTTATTGAAAACTTGGAATTTAATTAACAGCATTTTTGAAATGCTATCATTTCTGAAGTAAAAGATATTACAGCATTTTGTAAATGCTGTAATTGATATAAATGAACTAAAAGACTAAATTTTACCAAGGGCTATTATAGCACTTTGTAAGTGCTGTAGTTGTAGAAACTAAACTAAAACCTATTACAGCATATCTATAAATGTGTTCTTTGTTAAAATGAATTGTTTTCAAATGTAAATTTACCACGGCAATTTCTAAATGCTGCGAAAGTTGAAATTTCACCGTTTTAATAAATTTAAGTAAATAAATGAATTCTGGAAATGGTAAAATTTTGAGAATTGTATATTTGATTTTTAAATATAATAACATCACTTTCAAATGATTTAAATGGAATATTTAATTGGTTTAGTTGGAATATTTAATTGGTTTAATTGGAATATTTAATTGATTTAATTGGAATAATTAATTGGTTTAATTGGAATATTTCTTTGATATATAAACCATTTTGAAATGTGATTTGAAATGGTATTTAAATTAAATAAAAACGAATGTGTTTTGGAATAATATGATATTTTGATATTAAAATGAATTTGAAATGATATTGAATTTTGAAATGATTTTTGATTTACGAAGTATAAAATACGATTTTGTAATTTTAACCACGGGATGTATTTAATTTATGGTTTAACTGATCCTTAGAGGATGGGCGATCCCAAGCATCCTTTAAGTTATTGTGCATTACTACTACAGTTCACTTGAGTTGGTTTACATTATATAAGTATGTATGTCCTGACTCGAATGTTTTGTGTTTTACATTACGCTCGGGTCAGCCTGAGTATTTACAGCTTAGCTTTGGATTTTTTTTCTGGAGCCAGGAATCTTTGGAGATTCTTCTTGTCTAGTTATCTATTCCCTTTCAGTTTCAGTTGTTCTATTTCAGCTCTGGTATTTATAAACTTCTATGTATTTGAGATTTCTATTGTATACGTTTTTCAGACTGATATTATGTATTTATTTGAGAGTTTGTTATAGTAGCTTCATGAACTACTACGGTATTTTAATTTCCGCTACGAGTTAATCTGATATTTCTGTGTCTGCGATTCTGTGATTGTTTTTCATTTGCTCCAAATTTATTACAATGCGGTATTTTGAGCAATTCAAGTCCGACATGTGTGGATGCGAATGGCTCAAAATATTGGGTTGTTACACTTCTATTTCTCAATTAACTCTGAAGTTTTCGACTAATCAAAATTGCCGAAAGTTCCACTTCATTTCAATAAATGAAAATTATCAAACAATATATCTAAATGAGATACAAAAATCAAACTATCCTAATGAATATGATACATGAGTCTATAATGTCACTTAACTAAAAAAACAATTTTTGAGAGAAATGTGTGATCCTCTAAAGTACGTAGAGCACATATGTACATATATATAACATCGATAGAAAAGGAGCTGCCGACATGCGTAGTAGGTGACAAACCATAACATAGAAAAAACTAAGATAACAACATTAGGTAACTTCTTGAATGAGCTCCGGCAAGGCCACCGCCCATTACATCTCAGTATCGAACTCCGGTAAGGCCACCGTCCAATAATGTAGTGTTAGAAGTACCCAATATAAAACATGATGCATCCAAGAGGGCAAATGAGATCCACAAGCAGTTCCACTAGAAAAGGAAATGCCCCAAAGCTAGTGTGGATGATCCAGATCAAAAATATGAAATCTTTCCTAACAACGGTCAAATGAACAGTAGTCCAGCATCCTGGCAACAACAACCTAAAACCCTACTAATAGCATTCTAGCACCATTTTTAGCTTAAACCTGTACCTATTGATGGAACTAAACAAAAATATAAGAATAATACACATATATATGTATATAAATAAAATTATATACATATATATACATTAATGAAATAAAAGTAAAAAGCTAGAATTAATACTATAAGACAACAAAACAATAATAAGAATTAGATTAATAATATGCATATATATGAGGATTATGAGATAATGAACACAAAATCAAAAGGCATAGATATTAACACAATATGTACTTATATACTTAAATTTAAACAATCTAAAAAAAACATTAGCATTATGCTCCTTTAATCAAAAGAACATTATGATAATCAAAATCTTCATTCAATTTCGAATAAATTCTAATGCTGTAGTTATTAATGTTAAAAGTATTGTTTTCTTATTTAAATAATTCCATGTTTTTTCTAACTTTATTAAGATATTCATTAAAAAGATTACTTTTAACCAATCTATATTTTGGATTTGAGATCCAAATGAAACAAAATGAAGCTACTTTAATTACTAATCTGCTAATATAACTGTTTTTTTATTAAGCAGTCTTTGGTTTCTTTTATACCAAATATACCAACACATTTAGTGAACAAAGTGTCTAGTAAAAATCTATTTACCTTTTTAAACTTAAATCTTAAATTATTCTAGTATAAATAACAATCACTCATTTTAGTTGTAAGAACAAAATTAAATTTTTAAAGAGTATTATTAAGAATGATGCAAATATCTATACAATCATGATATATATGATTAATATTTTCAAAATACATGTTAGAAAAAGTATATTTACCATCAATTAGGAAATTATTTCTTTTTAAAAATTCAATTGCATTTTACTTCCCATGCATGATTAACCACATATGAATATTAGCTTTTGGTGGTGCATTTGTTTTCCAAATAAGATTAAAAGTGTTACTACTAACTTCCAAGAAATTTAGAAATTCATACAAAGAATCAGAAGTGAATTTCTTACTTTTATCCCATTCCCAGTTAATAATATCATTTTCATTATCAATGTTATATAAATTCAATCTTGCAAATAATAAAGAGAATTGTCTGAGAGTTGTATCTTTTAAGATTCCATTAAAACTTAAGTTCTGAAAATTTTAAAACTGAATATCGGGTTTGTATTTTAAATCATTTTGAAATAACAATAATATACATATCTCATTTTTGTATTCAAATCGTACTTTTGGAATTTAAATCAAAACTTTGTTTGCCAAACTACCCTATAGCAAAAACTATGGTAGCGATCCTTCACTTAGAAAGTCGAAAATGAATGCCGATGATGCTGCAGTCATCATCAAAATTATTTTTTCAGCGATAAAATTGAGTTTAGTGCTTTCAATCCCTTTTAAAATCCTTTAAAAATATTTCTATTCAAAAATACTTTCAATAATGCTATCTTTATTTTCTCCAAACTTCGAAAAATAATTTCAAAAAACATCAGGATTTAAGTTCTCAAATTCTCAATTTTAAATCCTTTATTTATAAATCATACATGTCAGCCATACTTATACAATTTCACTTCTTACATAAGATCATTTGGCAGATGTATATATTTGCTTTGGTTATAATAAACAACTTTTATTAAAATTAAATTTTAACCAAATATTATCACCAAATGCCCTATAGTCAACCTGTAAAACTAAATTCAAAAGGTGTTCGTATTTAATTCAATAGAAAAAAATAAATGCTCATAAACTCTTTGAGCACAAATAATCAATTAAAACAATAGTCAATGCTTCTAAACTAGATGAGCATGACAAATCAAATAATAAATGATAATAACTGGATATTATCATTTCCTAACAAATAAACACACCAAAACAGCTATATCAATTTTTAGAAAATTATTCTTTTATATATATATATATATAATAGAAAACTTAGATAAAATTATTTCATTTGCCAATTTTAAAAACAATACCGTGTCAGTTTGCCTTATTCAAGAGTTTAGAAACCCCTAATGATATAGTTGTACCTTCTGTATCGACCATAATTTATAAACAACTCAATTAATAAAGCAACACAATAAAAAAAATTTTGTAACACTAACAAATACGCGCTCATACACACACAAACAATCTCTCTTAAACTCATTCAAGGATATCACTTATCTATCTCTAATGAGTCTACCCCACCAAAGCCCAGGTGTTCTCTCAACCTAAGCTCTAATACCACTTGTAATTGTTCGCCTTTACGAATCTCAAAAGTCGGCACTAATACATCCGTGGTATTCACATGCCGAGCATCCAAGTGCTGGAAAGACAGAACAGAATATCACACTGTGACGAGTAATATATAATATCCGATAGATCTTTAGAAAAGAAAAGTGTAAAATTCATACATCAATAGAGTACAGTAATTTATCATCAATCGGGACAGTTATAACAACATGTCCTCACAATTGGTGATAAATATAAACAATCAATGTAAGTAATAAAATATATATGAATATGTCTTGGAGGCATCTAGCTTGTCTCTTAAAGCTCCAAAGTATCCAAAACTAAATCTAGAAATACGCTCAGTTTGACCCGGGCAATATAAGAAAATAATGCCCAGATCAGTCTCGTAAACCAGCGTGAGAAACACACTTCAAATGTATTTTATATGTTATTAAACTTTTCAAAAATAAAGGTATCTCGTAAGACCATGCCACACATATAGAGGACCGGGTTTTTACATTATGATAACCAAATCGTTTCATAAGAAATCTTAGAATATTATATTAATGTCTACAGTTAAAACTAAATATCGAATCACAACCACAATTGTTACATTAATTAAATTCTAGCATAATAGATATACAACTATGTCCGAAAGGCACTCATTGGAGAATGGATTTCCATATAATTACAAGGCTATTGGTTATCGCCTACTATAATACGCCTCTAAAAAAAATGTATCCAGGGCCTCACATGGACCCCTTGACCAGCCTACACCTTACCGGATAGTACCGAATATTTCATCACCTGGTTGTCGTCCAAACCATATTGTCTCCCAATTATTCATAAATAGGTCAATATTGATCTAGATTGGATGACGACAATACCCTAACGAGTGCGACCCACATAACCCAGAAACATATCCTATGTTTTAATCATTCCCTATCATAAGGCTTGTGGCTATGTTTTACCATAGAGATTTAAGAAAGCATGGTTAAACACAAATCAACCACTAAGTCTCTTGATTAATCCTTTCATTAATTAAAACCATTTTGTAAATACTTGTATCAAAATACTTTTACAAAGATATATTCACAGTTCTCCTCTACTCTTTTCAATACTTTGAAATATAGATACACTTATCTCAACTCTATAAGTATACTCATAAAACATTTCACTTTCAAACTTAGGAAACTTTTACATACACTTACATCAACGGTATAAGTATATTAATAAAACACCACATTTTCAAAACTTAGCAAATGTACCTATATGCTTGTCTCAATGGTATAAGTATATTTACAAATCTTGAGAAAGATTTCATTTTAGAAAGCCATACTTATGTTGGTTAGAACAAATGCGATTTAAAAACGTTGATACCAATGAACCTAAAACACCTTCTGTGTAAGCAAATAAATCTCATAGAAATTATGCTAAATATACTTACCACCACTTTTCGACTTTAAATGGTACTATCGCTCGATTAAATGAAATCAGACAACTTAGAAAACTATCCTTGCCTCGACACACATTCTTAATTCTCTAGATAGATATGAGTTTCCATACCTCGGAATTTGGTGTTAAATATGAAAAGAACATTTTCCATACTGTCAAAATTTAAAATAATCATTTTATTGAAATCAGGTCTCGGTCTTTTTATAAATCCCTTTTTATAAAATGCCTTTATCAAGCACCTTATATTTACAAAACTTCATTTATAAAATATTATTTATAGATTATAAGATCCCTTTATAAATATCTAAACATAAATATAAATCCCCTTTCATAAATCTCCAAATTTATTTAATAAAGTCCTTTAGACACATCCTTTGTACTATTTATAAAAACTCATTTATGAAACATCTTTTATAAAATATCATTTATAAAACTTATTTTACAAATCCCCATATTTATATGCAACTCTTTTGAAAAATTCCAAATTCAGTTATAAAACCCCTTTATAAAACAAAACTTCAAATATAAAACATACTCCAAATATAATTATAAACTTATATACTTTCCACAGCATGATCGTTTCATTTATTACAATAAATTGCCAACGATGATTTATTACTCCAATATATCAAAATAATAATATTACCCTTTTATAAAATACCATTTATAAACATATTCTTTTATTTATAAATTGTCATTTATATATCTCTCATTAATTTATGAAATACCATTTATAAATCTATTCTTTTATGACAATATTTTATATAAAAAGTTTGCCAAATATTTATTCCAAAATATTTCTATCTTCTTTTCAAAACAAAATACTTTAAAATCAAAGATAAAACTCGTTAATTTCCATTAAAATAAACATTCATTATTATAATAAGTTTTCTATAAAAGTAGATACTTTTCAAAATAAATTTAGAACATTTACATATGTGCATATATTAGAAAAGGATAATAAAAGAAGTCAAAGTAAAATAGATAAGTACAAAAACTTTTGAATAAAATATCACAAAAAAATCCAAATAGGTTAGATTAAAATTAATTTTCCAAATCAAAACCATTTCCAACTCAAAACAGCAATTAATATTATCCAAAATATTATAACGAGGCCTACAGCTACTATAACACTTAACTAATACTATTCTACCTTTTTGACCGAAAAGGTTCAACTTTAAACATATGTCAGTGTCACATCCAATATGGTCAAACCATCAAATTTTAGCGTTTAACAATCTATATAACAGGTATATAATTGAAAATAAAATCAACATGTATACAACTGGAACTAAAATCTCGATGATGAGAAATCGAAATTTCCCGACAAATTTTCCCTTTATTTCATTTTGAATGCCATTCACTTTTCAGAAGCGAATATTCAACCAAACCAAACAAAAATTTCATTCGAGTATAAAAGTAGTTACTTTTGTCTACTGTATCTCATATTGATTATCCAAAAAGGTGAGTTTAACTTACTAAAATTACAATTAATGTCGAAGCATTCTAGTTTGACCTAAATGTTCTATTTTAGCTCAAAATACCACTTATTTCAAATTTGACAAAACCAGTACCGACGAGCATAAAACAAAAAATTCTTACCTGGATTTGACCTCGTATGAGAAAATAACTCAATTTATAAGATTTTGGAATTAATTAAACATTTTAAATTTTCTAATCATTAGTCAACTTACCTATTAAACAAATCCCTTCACAAAACCTTTCTTCCCAAATCCTACCTCGTATACACGAAAGAGTTGTGCATGTCTGGGTTATGCATGCATGTTCACCCCTTGCAGCCTCGAACCACCGTTTGACAAACCAATCGCTCCGACCAATTCCTCTTTGCCCAAGCTTCTTCCCAGACCACTCAATTTCCCACTGGATTGCCAACATCAAATTTCGACTGCCCGTGCTTCACCTTGACATTACTATAGCAAATCATCATGAACTATTCAAGCCCCTTCGACCAACGCTTACGATCTTGTCTCTATGCCACGAGTCGATCCCCACAGTCAAAATCACCTCTGAAGCACCCAATAAAATCATGACCTAGGATTCCCATCGATCGTACGCAACTATCACAGACCTTTACCCTCCAACGTGTGCCAACAAACTCCGACACTAGGTGCACCTCCATGCACAAACCCACTAGTACCAACCATGACACCCATCTCCTTCACTAGCTACCAAACAATCTAACCTTAGTCTTCCCTTTCTCGTGAAAAAACTACCGATTCTTCCAAATCTAAATCGCACACAACAAAACGGCTATATATTTGTAGATCTAGCTCATACGAACCCAAGGATCTAAAGTTTATATTTTTTTATAAATCTTTTATTTTGAATTTTTAAAGGAGGTTGACATTTTATTTTCTTTCGATTTCAAGAATTTTTTTTAAAGAAAGAAAAAATAAAGAGAAAGTGAGAAAGTAAAGTTAACATATTTGATTTGTCTTAGGTAATGATATGTTTATATTGAAGTTTCCAGCATGTTGCTACACAAAATTTCATTTGCGTACAATCCACGAATAAAAAAACAAAAATTCGTTCGTGCACAAAAATATGACATGATCTCAAAACACTAAAAATTTATATTGGTTATCTTATTCTGTAAAATTTTAAAAATACCACCATTTATCGAAAAATCATCAAATGATAATATAAATATTTTTCAAATTAAAATTATGAAAAATCTTAAAACTAAATTAAAATTATTGCAATAAAAATCGAGTCATTTTATTTAAAATTTATTTTCTTATTATTTATTAAATTTGAATCATATGTGAATATTTAAATAAATTAAATATTTCCATTCAAGACATTAAAAGTTTCGAGTCGTTACAGTCCATTAGCCTAGAAAAGTGAACATGCAATTCTCTTGTATTTATAAAGCATGCTAAGCTCAAATGATTAAATACATTATAAGATCCATTCTATCTCTTTTAGAGTATGCCGCTACTCGGACTCGAACCGAGATGTTCTAGTCCACTTCACCATAGCCTTGGGGCCATGGCTCGCTCCCTTCTTGCTTCACTTTCATTCTACTTTACACAGAGAGCGGAGTGAGTGTAAAGACCCAACCGGCCAGGCTTGGTCTTCACCCTCACTCCTTATCCTGTATGAAAAAGAAGACCTGACTTGACTTGTGAGATGGAGAGATATGAATAGATTGTGAAACTCTTAATTCACTCATTTCATCTAGAATCTTCAACTATGAGCCCGGGGGGTGACATTTTGCGCAAGCGCAAAGCCAGGGTATTATACCACCCTGCCCCGGCCACCACCCCCCGGGCTCATAGTTGAAGATTCTAGATGAAATCAGTGAATTAAGAGTTTCACAATCTATTCACATCTCTCCATCGAACAAAATTGGCCGGGTGGTAGAGTCGTGGAAACACTTGTTTATTCCATATTTTCGACCTTAGCTCCATGGAGCAATATGCTACTACTGAAGCATGGAAGAATTAAAGGTAGGCAAGGTATAATTTCTCCAACTCAGTCCCAATTTTTTCGTTCATATTTGAAATATGTAATTCTAACACTTGATAGTAAAACGGTCTAACTCGAACTTTAAAACTCCATTTTACAAAAATTTAAAAAAGGTAAATAAAACTTTTATGCTTTAGTTTTTCTGCAATCTAATTATAAAATCTTATGAAATATAAAATATTTTGGGCAACATTTAGAAAATATTTCATAATTTTATGACGTTACCACAATAATTTGATCATAAATTGTGCCTTGTTAATAAAAGCAATTTTTTTTTTGAATTCAGAACAAATCACTAAAAAATTGCAATTTACTCCGCGTATTTTTCGAAAACTATCTCAAAAGTTTGATAGCATGTTGTACTGATGTATAGCTTTTGATATTTTCATCATTTTGACTTGAAACTTAATTTGATCGATAGCTAATTGAAACATATGAAAATTTTATGTTATATGAAAAATTAATTTGAACTTAAAATTTTCAAATAGTGAATCTAAAACGGATCAATATTTCTTAATAGGAGTGGTACATTAGGAGATGATGACAACACTTAAGATATACATTGTGAAAATCTCTTAGCCTATGAGATATTGTTTTGATTTTTTCTTTTCTTATCATTGAAACACCATATGTTCTAAGCTTTTTGGATTTTGTGCTTTATTTTGACATAAATAATTTTATTCAGAAATTCAAATGTGAGATTCCATTCGATCAATATTGTGGACTATGCACGCATGAGTTCAATGATAAACATATTACTTTTTAACCTTGATGAATAGTGTATCTTACACTTGGCTTTTAAAGATGAGAGTATGCATTGACCTGATTTGATGATAAGATGGTCGATTAGAAGAACTACAAAATTTCCACAACCATAAGAAAGGTGTTAGTTCGCTAATTTGTACCCGATATTCGAGTAAACACTTAGTTGGTACCAGATGTTTGTGAAGACATAATACTATGTCCATACTGATTGTCAAATGTGATTAAAAAGTTAAAGTATCGGTAAACATTCAACATGCATAACGTGTGTGTATTTTTGAAATGTCGTGGTATGAATTTTAACCTTTATCTATTTTTCAACCTGTTGTATGTATCTATTTCATATATTCATGAGTTACATTCTTATAAGCATGGAAAGCTTTTTCCCCTATTTCTAGAATTGTATTTTGATTTATTTTATTCTTTTTTTAGTTTTTGGAAAAAATAAAATTGTATTTTCTGTTTTTTGAGATCTTTTAAAATAAATTGAAAATTGGAAAAAGAAAATATTAACAAGATGTTTTTGCTTTCTTAGTATTTTTCTTTAACTTATGCTTATATTTTCTTGCCATTTTATTCACAGTGCAAACTTCTTTCCATGACAAGCTTGATAGTGAACATTTAACATGAACATTCAAATATGAAAATTTTCACTGAAACTATTGTGATGAAAACTATTTCAATTAGTCACCAGTGTCCTTTTACTGTATTAATATGCTACCTCTTCACATATGTTCCATATACATATCATATTCGAGATAAAATATGAAACTAAAAATACACTTTAATATTGTCAGTTAATTTACTTTTTAAAACGTGATATAGATTTATCGAACCAAGTGGAATCATTAAAATATATCTTTTTACTACAGAATTGATTAAGCATATTACATTATTTTTTTGATTAAATAATAACATTATAATGATTTTTTGATAGTTGAGCAAAATTTATAGTATACTATCTTTTAATTATTGTATATCCTATATCTTCCCTAATTCTACCATTTGACATTCATGTTCTATCATTTCATAGTTGTTTTTACTTTCCTACATGTGTTGGAAAGATTGAATTAAACCCAAAATATGGTATTTGGTTGGATATAAAGTGGTTATTGAAAATAGGCCATGTACACATTTCGTATTAAAAGTAAAACACATGCACAGATATGTGTGTGTGTATAAAATAAATATTCAAAGTTAAAATGCTAAAAGGGATTGTCATGAAAATGGATGCGATGCAGATGTAGAGTTATATTACCTACCTAACCTATGTGAAAATTCAAAAATTCTTTTAACATTCATTATATTTTAAATCATCAAGCAATGCTTCTCCCTTGTTTAAGAGTCCTCACGGTAGTGTGTGAGTATATGTACCTTGACCTCATTTATAGTGAGTTAGGGATAAAATCATTCTCACATACTTCATTCGGATGGTTAGCGATTAAATATGTTTTAGTTTATTATCTCTTGAATCCCACTACATAAAATTATATCCATTCTTCTTACCCCTTTTCTAATCATAAAAAGTGCTTTAATCGGTAAATTTTCCTAACTTCATGTTTGTTATTTCATCATGAGTATAATGTTTATGTATTAATCATGTTTCATAACAACTTACTAATTTTTTCACTATGGTGATTGTCTTATACTTTTGAGGAAAACAAAATGGGAAGAGTTATTATTTAGGGGAATTAGATTGAAGCAAGATAATACCATGCCATTACATCATCATCGTGCCTATAGAAGCGCTGCACCTAGGAATATCGACATTGATATAAAAGGAATCTTAGGGTAGCTACTTCAGTAGTTTGGAACGATTTCAACTGTGTCGATGCCGATCTCGTTGGCAATCTATCATTGGTAGCATAGCCTTATCGTGATTCATTTAAAGGTTTAAAGGTTTAGTGCCATGATCATTAAGACCAACTCTTATCCTTTACACCGCCATCAATGAGGTAGAATTTCTTCACCATTGTTTTAAAGCAATGTCGCATCCTTTATTTCGATTGCTTTCGACGCCAAGGATATTGACATCACATGTTTTAACATCGACACTATATATATATATATATATATATATATTTGGCATAACAGCCAAAGAATGTAAGTATGCTTTTATAATGACGTCGCTGTTCTTGTTGCTGCTATTCATCAAAGTTGGGAAGGTTTTAGATTATATTAGTTTGGCAATGACACCATGTAGCATCGATGCCACGTTTCTTCAATGGCGTTGATGATGGTCGGTTAGGCCTTGTCGCCTTGTTTTTGGGTTAAACGGAGTTTTTTTTAAATAGGTAGGTAATCTATGGGAAATGAAAGTCGATAACTTCATTTTCGACATAAAATTTTTATCCTTAAAAGAGTTTAAGTTTTGTCTTCGAACTTGGATGGAGGTAGACAATTTCTTAATGCCGTGTGTTTTTTATGTTATCTTACTAAAGGCGGAGAGCCTTAAGCCTCTTTGTCGACATTGTTATTGATGTTCACATTAATCTATTTTAAACTATTTAATGCATTGAGCCATATGTTTTACGATTTTGACCTTAAACCTTGGGGATACCAATGTATATTTTTTATAAATTCGACATAGATCATTTGGGGATACCAATGTATGTCACTTCAAAATATTAGAACCTTAAGGGGAGATAGCCTAATTGGTGACACCAATTGTGATGACTCACCTCCTCAATCCTCTTAAATCGAACAATAATATGTCCTATGAATTCATGGTCCACAAATTCAAGTGTCGGAGAGGCAGATTATCATGCAGTAAAAGAAAATAAAGACATAATAGAATCTTTCACGAATGGATTAACATATATTATTTTAATATATATATATATATATATATATATATATATATATCTTTATAGAGGAAAATTTAAGTACATTTATCAAAGTCTATCCAATAAATCAAACTGGCCAATTATAAACTTTTGTTCATATCAATGCTGAATACAATCAATACACTAATGTAGCGGGAAAGGAAATGGAGAACTATCTACAGGAACATCTTTAGCTCCAAACTTCAAGGTCCACCAAAATGCTCCAAGTAAAACCTGACTGCTTGGCTGTTTGGAAAAATAAGACGCCCAAAGTTTAAGGAAAAGAAAATAAACTCTAGATTAGTCATGAGACAGGTGTGAGGGACTCAAAATATGGATATCTGAAAACAAAGGGTATCTCATAAGACCGTGCCGCATATAAACATGGAACGGGGATTTTATCTTATAATAACCAAAACATTTGCTATACAAAATCGGCGAATATTATTTTTAATGACATTCTTTTAAAAACACTTTTCAAGTAAACTTATATAATCTTAGTCGAAATTTATACATTATTAAATTCCAACGTACTAGGCTCTACAATCAAGTCCGAAGGCACTTATTGAAGAATGGATTTCCATACAATGGCAGGTAAGGAACTACCTTCGGTAAAGTACATCTCTAAAGGGATGTACTGAGCATCAACACCTTTGAAACCTCTGCACCTGGCAAGACTGACCTACCTACAGACCCATCTGGTGGCAAATAGAACCGAATATGACACCACCCCGGTTGTTCCCAACCAAACCGAAAGCTCTCTCAACATACACATCATACCGATTATAGAAGGTAATCAAGGAATGTAATGACCATACCTTAATGGTTGTGAACCATATAGCCTTACGACATGCCATGTTTAAGACTTTTTCGGGTGATGAAGCCTGAAGCAAAGATTACCTTTCACATGGCATGTTTCACTTTAAATGCCACATTGCCAATGCCATCGCACAATATTGATTTCCACAAATGTAAAATCTTTGAGGTCATACATCTTAGAGAAGGATGTTAAGTGTAAGAGAGTTACTTTCGTTGTCACCAAACAGATGTACGTTTGTAAAAATCAATATAAGTATATATTAGATATGCAATGTCAGATATTCGTCCATACAAGTTGTCCAAAAACAGGATAAACCGAAGGAACTCTACTACTACGTCCTGTTGGGAATCACCCTTAGGATTAGTAGAGAGCAGCCCATGCATTAGAGATCAAATGAGGATACTACTGCCATACATATATGATATAGGAAATTACCCCGAAGGATCTATGACAAGCAGCCCTACATTCTATCTATTATCATTCCATGTCTTCAGTTTGACCTCGTAAATTGGTTCGAAGTGGTTTCCAGAAAAGAAGCATCCAAATCCGATGCTAGTTCCATCGAACCAATCATCAATAAAAAGGTATTAAGTAAATAGGTGCTTATCATTTGATTAATTACTTTCACTTTATCAAAAATACCTTCCATAGATATATAATTTTAAAAAATTTCTTTTCGGTAAATGCGGAATCATTAAACTTCTTCTTAACTTTGGAAATACTAAATCATTTTTATAAATCATATTGGAAAGCATTATTGAGTTAAAATGGGTCAATGGAAATTATATTAATTCTACTCAGCATCAATTTCCGTATTCAACCATTACGATCCATCGAATAACGGTGAAATCACCTTCTAAATTCACATAGATAGTATGGGTTCCCTCCTCGGAATTTAATATCAAGTATATGAAGATTAATTCAATAATCCAAGTTATATTATATTTGGAAAAAAATAAATCTTTTATACTTGCCTCGTTTCCAACATTTCGATCTTATCTATTCCTCGCCAAGGAAAAAAGCCAGGTGACCTAGGCTACTGGTTCTTCCTAAACATCTCCTTAGTATAAGTACATCACATCCGGATCGCACGAATAAAAAAATTTCAGTCTACTCATCTGCTTTTAGAGCCAAGATAAATCACTTAAGTATAACAGCTCTTCTTTAAATCATTTATTTAAATTCTTTAAAATAAATTATAAAACCTCCACATTATCTTTAAAACACATATTTATTTATTTGAAAATATTTATAAAAGATTTTGGAAAGAATACTTAAGTTTAAAGCCATATATCAAAAGTTACTAAAAATGCTGCAAAAAGTGCCGCAAATAATGCTATGAATAGTGCTTTAAAGGCATATTTAATCAAAATAATTTTTTATCACTTTTAAAGAATTAATAATATCACTTTTAAAGAATTTATTTCTTTGGTTTCCAAACTGCAAACCACAACTATTTTGAAAACTTGATTTACTCTTATTTCAAAATCTACTAAACGAAATCTCAATTTTTTACTTTTGTTTGAAAATTATGATCATAAGACTTCCGAAAACTCTTATTCCAAAGAATTCCAACTCCGAATCCATCGTACAAATGGATTTACTTTCTATGACACGAAATTGCGAACTGCGGTTACGCGACGTGCCTATTTTTGACTCAGTTTTCATAACTTGTCAAAACTTCATCAAATCAGGTTTTAGTGATTATAAAGTATTTATAAACCATTTTAAAGAGGTTTAACAATCTCATATACACCATTTTATTTATTTATTGAAAGTGATTTCCTTTGTGATATTCCACATGCGTTAAACGCGAATTGTTTATACATCCAAACAAACATATTATCATATCCAAACACGATTCACAATTATCACAACCAGGCATAGCCAAACATATATATCATCAAATATATCATAACATAAATATTTCTCACCTTTATTGGTTTCTAGCTTTACAAAATGCGCTATAGCTTTGCTATGATTGAACCAAAGCTTAAGGAATCGAGCCTTGGACCTTTGAATGGGCTCGGCCTTGGTGGTAGGAGGAGGTGGACATGGATAGAGAGAGGAAAGGAGTGATTTGAGCTTGTTTTGAAGTTTTGATGGGTATTTATCATAAAAAATTTGGTAATAAATATCCAAATGTGCATGGACCAAAATGCCCTTTCCCACACTCCCATCACCTCAAGGCACATAGTAATGCCACCTCCCATTGTGCCTCCATGTTTGTAAGATTATGTGTGCAAGAGTTTGACTTTTGTTTGCTTAAGGATGAAGTTTATGTAAAAATATATTAGAATTTTTGTTATATATATGTATATATATATAAGTGCATATGTATATTTTTATGTATATTTTTTCATATACATGTTAGGGCGTGCATGTGTATGTTATATATGTGCACAAGATATATAAATAAGGTTGCAACAGTTTTGAAAAACTTCTGTTCGTTAAATTGTTGAAAATCGGGAAGCCGATCACCAGTCATATTTTCACTTATAAATTAATTTACATACAAATGTAAAAAAAATTTGAAAACTAATTTACTATCATTTTTAACTACTTAAGATGATCATATTTGATTTATAAAATCATATAAATTAATAACAAACAATTATTTACAAAAAGTGTTGTTATATCGATAAAGCGATATGAATTTTCTTATACTTTCAAAACAAGTATATATTTTTATAAAAATATTATAAATGATTTATTATTACTTCATAACTAAATAAAATGAATTATTATCATTTAAAAGCAATTATTTAAATAACTACAATAAATATTAAATCTCACTTTTAAACTCATAAATCAATTATCAAATGTGATGTCATTATTGATGATGTCAAAAATACATTTTATTTCCCAAAAATAAAATAAATAATTCTATTTCATATACGTGTTTAAATGGATAAATAAATGTATATATCGAGCTCTATGCAGGACTTCTGATAATTATAGAGCCGTTTATTGATAAAATAGTTATGATCATTTTATCGATATTTTTTGAAAGTGTATATTTATTCAAAAATTAGATTACCATATTCTT
Source organism: Allium cepa (assembly GCA_030765085.1). Classification (NCBI taxonomy): domain Eukaryota; kingdom Viridiplantae; phylum Streptophyta; class Magnoliopsida; order Asparagales; family Amaryllidaceae; genus Allium; species Allium cepa. The sequence goes on along the minus strand of CM060928.1, from coordinate 379,313,963 downwards.
GTTAAAAACATCGGAATCTATATTTTTAAAACTAAAATATTTGAATATTTAAAAATAAATATAATTTATCAAATTGATAAATTTATGGTTCATTGCATACTCCCTCCTTAAAAGAGATTTGTCCTAGAAATTACAATGCAAAATCCAATGGTGTTTGCTTAAAATATCTATTTTTAAACTTATATCCGTACGATGCATATTGATCATCTGTATGCGATATTTGATTCAATCTACAATACGAATCCATAACTTTACTTCTGAAAATATTGATCCCTCGATCATCTAGTTCGAACTTTGATTAGGATTTCTAATTCGAATTTTAGTTTTCCTTATATAGGTCGCAACTATAATATAAAACTTAAGTAGCAAACCACAAACCCTTACTAATGTTTATCATCAAGATTTAAATGATAAATCTGTTTTCAAACAGGTGTAACCACCTCAGAGTTCTGCTTTTGAATCTTAGATCAGAATTGTGCGAAGAAATAATCCATGTACCTCATACGTATTTATTAACCTTCCAAAAATATTTTTATCTCCATTTCGAAAGAAAATCAATTATCCTTTACTTGGAATAAACTATTATAATTATGTTTCTAACTTGTTTTGAAATTATTTATCAATAAATCCCATTTAAATTTCCAAAATTTATTTTATAACTTTTATCTTAAAAAGAAAATTCTTCCTTTAAGCTTTGTTTCCTTTATCAAGAATTCTTATGAATTTTCTTAAGCGACTTGTATAATGGCAATGGATGAAGTCTAATTGAAAGATCATAGTTATATTATACATCTTTATATCTTACATTCATTCATTCTACCATACTTGGTCATCCTCAGTTTATCCCAATCCTACCTGGGTAGATACTGAAAGTTCATAAAACAGATACAAATACCTGGCCAACCACACATCACCCTACCATAAGCCATACTTATAAACTACTACTTAATATCTAATATTAGATGGTTATAACTATTCTTCATCCATAATCTCAATCGTCATTCTAAATCTATTGCCGATGGTGCAATCCAATGTCCAAACTCTATTGAAATTTCCCCTGCTTCCTCATCCTCACTCTCTTGTTTGCTGTCAGCTTTGTTCTCGTCTTCATTTTCCCCAAATGATGGCCATATCTGGAACATGTCCAAATCCAATTGGTACTTCTTACAGTATTTTTTCCTTCCTCCAATTCCTCCAATCCTTGTATTCTAATCTCCCTGAGATTCTTAAATTCCTCTTCAGCTTCCACTTCATCATCTTCTATGTTATTCCACTGAATACACAAACTTGATGACTCTTACCGCCAAATAACATGATCCCCGTCCATCTCCCATATGATATTGATGCTCTCACTACTATGGTTTGATTCATTTGGCATTATATCATTCAGGTCCCCCTCTGGTTCAAATTTTTACTTTATCGGTTCTTCTTTAGGTTTAACTTCCAATCTAGCGGGTTAGTAATCCCCCTTCCTTCCGAGGCTGGAGCGGCCTCAGCGTCACTAGAGATTATGACCAGATCTAGAGTTAGGGGAGGTATAAGCATTCCCACTATTGGATAACCATCTCTGTCTCTACGAGTATACGGATCATACTTCTCTTCTATGGGCTCTTCCTCAACACTTAAAAGAATGAGTAGATAATCTTTCTCACGCCAATTTGCTCTTGAGGTCTCTCCTTTTGAATACTTCCATCCTTATGGATTCTACAAATAGAAAAATAATTACTTAGAAGCAGACACTAAGTATTTATCCTAACTTAACAAGTATTCTGCTTTTCAAAATAAGGTCGATCCATACTTAGGAAATAAATCGAGATTTTTATCAAAATGTTTCATCTCTTTCCAAAAATCCTTTTAATTCTTTAAAAATGTTTTCTAAACATTATTGTTATCGACTTTCAAAATCCTTCCAAATAAAAGTTCTCATTATCCAAATCTTAGGTTTCCCCTATTCTTAATCCTTTAAATACTATTATTAAACATTTTATAGTCTAACTGTGAAATTCTAATCACAAGATGTTTATTCTTGATTCAACTAATTTTTTTTTAAAAAATTATCCAATTTATGACTTTAACAACATAACTAACTATATTTTCGAAAATATATTCTTTATATGTAAAATATGACCATAAGTAAAATTATTTCATTTACCAATTTTCAAAACAAATCGTCTTTATATATTATTAACAAATACACGCTCTTATATAATACTCTCAACTCATTTTGGGGTGCCACTTACCCTATCTTCAATGAGTTACTCATCCTAGGTTATTACTAACCTTATCTCTGATGAGATTACCCATATTAGGCTCAGGTGTTTGCTCAACTTATGCTCTGTTACCAAATGTGACGGCTTGCTTCCTCGTCTCCTGAAAGTTGACGCTAATATATCCTCGGTATTCATGTGCCGCAAATCCAAGTTTTGGAGAGGTAGATTATCATGGAGTAAAATAAAATAAAGACGGTATAGAATTTTATACAAGTGGAATAACATATTTATTTCAATATATATATATATATCTTTAAAATGGAATTTATCAAAATCTTTCCTATAAGTCAGCCTGGATAGTTATAAATCTCTGTCTTTATAAATGTTAAATACAATCGGTAAACTAATGCAGTAGGAAAGGAAATGGAGAACTATCTATAAGAACATCTTTAGATCTAGACTTCAAGCTCTACTAAAATGCTCTAAGTAAAACCTGGCTGCTTGGCTATCCGAAAAAAGGCACCCCAGAATTTAGGGGAAAATAAAATAAACTCTAGCCAGTAATTGGATTGGTGTGAGAAACTTAAAGCACAGATATTTGAAAACAAAGTGTATCTCATAAAATCACACCATACATAAACACGAAATGATTTTTTAGCTTATGATAACAAAACATTTGCTACGCAAAATTTGAGAATATTATTTTTAGTGACATTCATTTCAAAACACTTTTCAAGTAAACTTATATAATCTTAGCTGAAATTGTTACATTATTAAATTCCAACATATTAGGCTCTACAATCAAGTTCGAAGATACTTATTGAATAATGGATTTGCATAATATGGAAGGTAAGGAACTACCTTATGTACAATACATCTTGAGGGGGATGTACCAAGCATCAACACCTTTGAAATCTCTACAACTGGAAAGAACGGTGTAACGACCTATAATTTCTGTTAATTAAAATTCATATATTTAATTGATTTAAATATTAACAAGTGAAATTAAACAGTCAAATAATTTATTTTTCGAATATCTAGATTTAATTGAATAATTAAATTGATAATTTAATATGGAAATTACAGAAATGGTTGAAAAATTGGGTTTAAAATGATTAAAAATGATTTGGAGAATTTTATTTAATCATATCAGAGTTATAATGATGTTATAGAACTTTTAAAATCAAATTTAAAGTTAATTTGTGAAAATTGAATATTTTAATATTTAATTGACGAGTTAAAATAGTCGTTTTTAAAACAGTCTCGGATTTCGATGAAACTAGTTTCATTGGATCCATAATGTGATATTATTGTAAGATTTCAAATTTCAAGTCAATCGGATTTATGGTTTGTCCGGGGCAAGCCAAAACGCATAGAAAATTCGTTTAATCGATTTAATTCAAAGTCGATCATTTATTTTCGTAACTTGCACATACGATGGAATTAGCCTCCGAAACTCATTCCATTGTGTCCGGAACGCGGGTTAAACCCTAGAAATATCGGTCACCGTGCGAGATTTGGAGTTTGGAAATTTGGAGGGAATAGTAATTTTCGTTAAAATTCTATAAAAGGAGTCCTTCTTCATTCATTTGCAAAACCGTAGCCCCTTCTTCTTCAGCCGCCACTTTCCATTTACATGGCCAGAAACTCATGAATTTCTTCCCTCTTTTCCTTCCAATCCGTAAACATTTAGCCAAAGTTGTCAACTACAATATCGGAGAGGGCATCGAGAGCTACGTAATCAACGGTTGTGATCGTTTTCTTAGCTATAAAACAACGGCAAACTGAGCTCAAAGCGGGCGCGTTAGGGGGGCATTTTCTCATCATAGGAGAGGCCAAGCTTCACTAGATGGTGGGCGGTGGTAGAGGCGAGCACGAGCTTCCTAATGGTGGTTGTTGATCGTGGTAGAAGGGGACGTTGTGGGTGCGAAGATATATGAAGTCAAATGGCATGGGTTTGTATGCATTTTCTTTTGTTGCCTGGGAGCTTTCACGCTTTTCGAATGAAGGGGAGGAAGAAGTAGGGGCCGGTCCAGATTTGAGAAGCAAGAAATCAATGGCCTGGATGAGAGAGGATTTTAAATATAAAAGAAAATGTTGATTAATTTATATATTAAAATTTATACGATGTTTAAAAATTAATATCTGTGTTATACGAGGTCGGAATTTGACGAAACGACTTGCGTTGGCTCCGTTTTGTTGAGCACTACGCAATGGAACTGGATTTGGAGTCGTTTGGAGTTAGTGAGAATTTCGGGTAAAATTAAACGCACGTTTAATTTTATTCGAAATAAAACGCTACAACTATTATCGGAAACCAAGTTGAGAACTTCTCACTTAATCGAATAGTTTCGATTTAAATTTTAAATAGTTAGATTTAAAATTGTTGATTGTATGCCTGGATGATAAATTATTATCTGTTATTGATTGAAATAGACAATGCCGTATATTAAGCGGATGTTATTTATTAAAATCATATACCGCGATAATTCCAACTTGTATGGAATTGGTATTATATATGTACTTGGAGTTGATTTTCCTGCATTATATAGCGGATGAGACCCTATTGCGCCGTATAATAGCGGATAATATTTTATAAATCTCATATACCACGATATTCCGTATTGGAACGGAATTGGTATTGTGCTAACATTTGTGGATGTAGGGAAACAGGTTGGAGGGATCCAACTGGATTCCTCACCAGTATTTATTTGATTATAGATATTCTGATATTTGTTGATTATCATATACCGATATATGATGTCTTTGTTGTTGTGATTGACTATTTGGTGTTGTTGCATCATCGGATCCATTTTTGAAGTTTAAAAATAACGATTTTGATTTTTAAGGGATTTTTAAAGTGATTTTTGAAATTATACGTTTTATTAAAACATTGAATTGATTCATCTTAAATAAAATAAACGTTAAAATTTTAAAGTTATAAAAATGATGATTTTTGAGAAACATAACCGAAATGTGATTTTTGAAATAAATAATTGATTAATTTAAAAAATGGTTTAAATTGGGATTTTTGGATTATAATAAACGATTTATATAAAAGATTTATCAAATTGATATTTTATAAATTAAGAATACTGGGATTATAAAATGAGTTTTTATAAGTGTTAAAATGAAAAAAAAATGGATTTCATAAATGAACGAAATTTATAAGATTTATAATTTGTGAAGTTTTAAAAGAATGATTTTTGTAAATAAATGGATTATAAGTTCTTAACTTATAATATGGACTTCTGGTATATAATTGAGTCATATAAATTGAATTGGATAATAAAGGAGATTTATAAATCGAAGTTTTATAAATAGAAATGGGATTTATAAACATTGTTTGTAAATTCGAAATCAATTGAATTTGATAAATCAAACATAAAAGTTATTAAAGGAGATATATTCATGATTTTGGACAGCGAATTATCCTTAAAGTTAAATGTTGTAATAATAAGAGTTTGGTTGGGAATTTTATCCACGATTTTCGACGGTGGATAATCTTTTAAATAAATGTGTAGAAACATTGAATTGTATATTCACGATTTTTGGACCGTGAATATATTATGAAATAAAATGGATATGTTTTGGGGGAGTGATGTTTTAAATAGAATTTAAGACGATTTAAAGATGTTTTAAAATGCATTAAGTATCGAACACATAGATTTCAACATTCATTGTTGAAATTGACGTTTTCAAGAAATAGAAGGAAATAATGGACTATAACACTATTGTTATAGTAAATGATTTCAAAAAGGAAATGTTTTATAGAGTATTGGGATTTATATATTTATCTTAAGTTCGATTCCCTATACTAGTGATTTGGGTCGTCGTAACGAAGTTTTACGCAACATTCGTTTTGACCCAAATAAATGTGTTTAAGCGCACGTTTTTCTTAAAGAATGAAATATATACTTAATTTCGATTTAAGTATATTGAATATTTTCCAAGTGTTGAAAATAAATGGATTTGTGAATAACTTATTATTAAATAAGTATGGAAACGTTTTTTTCCAATATGAAATGAAACATTTTGAGAATTTATCTTTTAAAGATAAATTGAAAGTTAATATTTGAAATCGGTTGAAAATCGTATATCAGTAGATATTGTGAAATATAAATTCAATATGGAATTTATAAAAGAAAGGGAAATTTGTTTAATAATAAATATTGATTTATTTTTGAAGTGTGGAAATTATATATCTAGTAAAGATATTTATGGAAAATAAATAATTTGGGAAATTATTTGGAATCTGGTGATGTTGAGCATACCTATTGATAGTTAAATAACCGACTATCAATATTCACCTTTGAATGGGTATTTATTGTGATTTGCTTGAATTTGAGTGCCACACTTATTTTTCAAAATAAGCGCTCACTATTCGGGTTAGCCGGGAAAGGACCTTGGGGTCTTATAACCCATTCCGAATATGTGATACATCGTTATGGATTGCATTTGATGACCGGTGTTGAAGACCAGATATTTTTGAAAACGGAAGGATTACCGTCGAATGACTCTGCATCGGCTGATCTTCGATATAGAGGTTTTATCACCCTTAGTGACGGTAAGTCCGGACGTGATTAGTGAATATCCGGATTACAAGGGCTTCTTTGGAAGTGCCTTCGGTTCCGTTCGATCCCGGAACGGACTTGTATGGATTGTGTGTCTGACGTTACAATTTGAGATGTAAAGCTGGTTTCTATCAAATATATTTCTGTTGGTGGCGGAGAATTTATTCTCTTAGCTTAACACCCTTCTCTGAGACGTACGAACTCAGAAGTTATGTAGTTGATGGTTACTAGTGATATATTCCCAAATTGGTAATGTGGCATACGAAGTGCTGTTGAGCATTTGATGATCAAATCACAGCTTTTGTATAAAGCGTGGCTTTGTGGACGAGACTTCGTCGGACCTCACACCCCGGAAATGGTCAAAACAGGAAGGATGCCGCAAGGTTATTAGGGGGTAGCGCCCCTTTAATGTATGTCATTCCTTCTGGATAGAGGTGGTACAATGGTATGGAGCCCAGATACTTAACTATGTTGTTGCCTGCTAATTTATTACTTTGGGGTTGTTGGAATCGAGGATCCTCGGATATAGATCGGTTACGATCGAGGAATGACATATTCGTGTCAGTAGTTACCCAGTTTGAAGGGTAACCCGACCTTGTATTGGCAGAGATCCGGTTAGGTTTTCGGGTCGTCTTTCCAGAGGCGTACCCATGTGGCAATGGAAGGTTCCTTGGCCTGACCATTTGTTGGAAATCCAAAGAAACAATACGAACTTGTACGGTTTTAGTTGTAGAACGTATCATTCACTTATGGTGGTCACCACTGTTTGGATGGTAGCTATAGTAGGCATAAGTGCGGAATGCCTATGCTGGCTAAGATTTATATCTTTACTTACGAAATGATTTTTTCCTACACTATGCACTAATAATAATATCAAATGTTTCTTTTTAATGCGTATCAAGCATCTTTGACTATCATAAGGAGAAATCTCCTCCGATTCTGCGTTTGCATTGTGTGTGTGTGTGTGGGAGGCCTTATGGTAGTCTCATTTTATAAAAAGCATTGCGAATCTATTTTAAAATATTCCTGTTGTTTGTTTTAAAGATAAATAACTGTTTTAAGTTCTCATACCAATCCAATGACTGACCTGGAGTTTATTGCTTTCCTTCCTAAACTCTGGGTGCCCACCAATTTCCACACGGGCAGTCTAGAGTCAGGTTTATCAGGATATTCTGGAATTCAGGAGTTACTGGAGACAAGCTGGATGGCATGGCGTATTCACTAGTATATAGTATTTCTTTTCCGTCGTTTGTTGTTGTTTGTTGTGTATACTCTGATGATGTAATGTAATGTAATGTGATGTAATGTAATAAGTGATATAGTTCTTTGTTTAAAGATTATTCATTTACCTATTATATGTTGTTCTGCTGCGATTGTGAGATTCTGATATTGTTCTGTTGTTTCTTTCTGTTCTGTTCTATCTTTCTTCTTCTTCTATCTTTTTCTTCTTTAACCATAACATTTTGGTTTTTCGGCATTCGATTGCTCGGCAGTTGATACAGTGAATGTATTAATGTCGGTTTTCGATCGTCGAAAAGTCGTTTCGTTACATCTGGTATCAGAGCATATGGTTAAGCGACAATCATGGCTCTGTTGGGTGTTACTCATTAGAGATAGAGTCGGTAGTACTCTAGAATGAGTGTGAGTGTAATAATAGATACGAGCACGTATTTGTTAGTGAATATGAAATTGTTTTATATTGTGATGATTGGTTTGTTGAGTGGTATATGGATTCTGGTCAATACGAGTAATTAACGTTGTTGATAGGGATCTCTAAACACTTGTACAGAACAATTTGACATGATATCGTTTTAAAATAGGGTAAATGAAATAATTTTACCGCGATTATATTTTATATATATGAAGGAATAATTTTTCAGAATTATTGAAGTGTATATACATTGATTATTTGGTTGTTGAAAATATAAGATATATGCAAGTTAATAAAAGTTGTTTGAATAAGTTAAATAAAACATATTGTAAAAGAATAATTGTATAAGCGAATGAATTATAAGTATGGAACTATAATTAATGTGATTTACGATTGTGAAATAATCTTATATATAAGAAGTGAAACTATATGAATATATTTATAAGTGTGATTTATAAATAAAAGGAAAATTTTTGAAAGTATATTAAGCAATGAATTCACTACCGTTACTGGGAAATAATAAGGGTGATGACTGCAGCATTATCAGTATCATTTACGAGTCTCTGTGTGATAGATTAGCTACCATAGTAAATTGAAATTCCGGTTTTTTTTTGTGATAAATAAATTTGAAATTAAAATCCAAGTTGAAATAAATTTGAGTTGTCATCAAAGACCTGTGATTTGAAATTTAACTAAAGGAAAATTAAATAAATTGATTTGGATTAGATAAGCTATTGAAATTGATGAATATAACTTAAGTGAAGTTGAATAAAGTTGATTTTGGTGTCGAAGTAAATTAATAAGTGAATTAATGAAATGAAGTCATTAAGAATTTGAACTTGAGTTATATAAATGAAATTCAACTTGAAATGTTAAGTGAATTAGCAGTTGAATAAATAAATGGATTAAATGTAAATCAATTGAATGTAAATAAATTGATATGAAATAATGGATGTAAGTGGAAATTCATTAAAATGTAATGAAGTTGAGAAATTGAATAAATTGAATTGAAGTCAATTTAATATAAACCAATTGGAATTAAAAATTGTTGGACCAAATGGAAAGTAAATTAAATAATTTGGTTATGTTGAATATACATTGGTCGTTATTTGATTTTTAATTAATTTTATATAATTCATTAAGTGTTAATGAAATTGAATTAAGGAAGATTTAAAGCTATAAATCAAATTGGAATTTAAGTGAATTTGATTTGAATGTGGAAGTGAACCAACTTGAATGTAAATTAGTGAATGCAAACTAATTGAAATTGAATATGAATGAATGTTGATAAAATCCAATGCTAACAAATCAAATGTGATTTAAATTGGAAAACCAATTCATTGAATATTAATGAGAAGTAAATTTATATTGATTTGGTTATGGTTTTATTGGATGGTTATGGGTTGGATAGTTGTTTGATGGTTGCATTTGTTGATTGAATGCATTGCTGTGTTGGCACATGTAGTTGTTATGTTACTATATGTTGTATATTGATATTACTTCCATATATGCATGTTTCTCATGGTTTGTTGAGTGTTTGGTAGGTGCGGATTGCGCTTGCTTCGCATTTGGAGCTTGCTTTTGCGCTATATTAGCCGTATATGCTCGCTAATAAAATATAAGGTACATATCTCGGATTAAATATCGTACTTTTACACTTTTTTCCCTGCGTGATGCCTCATCGCTTGATGAGATGTATATTTGTGATATATATACAGTCATTTTTTTCGAATCGAGCCGCGCATAGGAGACTCTGGCGAATTTTTCCGAAAATTTAAGGCGTTAGAATATTTTTGAGAAAAAATGGAAATTTTGAAAACTAAGTTTGGATTTGGAAACTTAGTAAAAATTTTGTAAGAAGTTTAACTATGGATTTTGGGAAAGTTATACACTTAAGAGATTTGGAAAAAATCCAATTTGAATGGTTTGTTTTGGAAAGTTAATGGATTCTGTAACTTTTTCTTACTTGGTAATTTCGAGGACGAAATTCTTTTAAGGGGGAAGTTTGTAATGACCTAGAATTTCTGTTAATTAAAATTCCTATACTTAATTGATTTAAATATTAACGGGTGAAATTAAACAGTCAAATAATTTATTTTTCGAATATCTAGATTTAATTGAATAATTAAATCGATAATTTAATATGGAAATTACAGAAATAATTGAAAATTTGGGTTTAAAATGATTTGGAAATTTTTATTTAATCATACGAGTGTTATGATGATGTTATAGAACTTTTAAAATCAAATTTAAAGTTAATTTGTGAAAATTGAATATTTTAATATTTAATTGACGAGTTAAAATAGCCATTTTTCAAACAGTCTCGGATTTCGATGAAACCAGTTTCATCGGATTTGTAATGTGATATTATTGTAAGATTTCAAATTTCAAATCAATCGGATATAGCATTTTTCCGGGGCAAGCCAAAACGCATAGAAAATTCGTTTAATCGATTTAATTTAAAATCGATCGTTTATTTCCGTAACTTGCACATACGATGGAATTAGCCTCCGAAACCCATTACATTGTGTCCGGAACGCGGGTTAAACCATAGAAACACCGGTCACCGCGCGAGATTTGGAGTTCGGAAATTTGGAGTGAATAGTGTTTTTCGTTAAAATTCTATAAAAGGAGCCCTTCTTCATTCATTTGCAAAACCCTAGCCCCTTCTTCTTCAGCCGCCACTTTCCATTTACACGGCCAGAAACTCATGAATTTCTTCCCACTTTTCCTTCAAATCCATAAACATTTAGCCAAAGTTGTCAAATACAATATCGGAGAGGGCATAGAGAGCTACGTAATCAACGGTTGTGATCGTTTTCTGAGCTATAAATCAACGGCAAACTGAGCTCAAAGCGCACGCGTTAGGTGGGAATTTTCTCATCATAGGAGAGGCCGAGCTTCACTAGATGGTGGGCAGTGGTAGAGGCGAGCACGAGCTTGCTAATAGTGGTTGTTGATCGTGGTAGAAGGGGACATTAGGGGTGCGAAGATATACGAAGTCGAACGACATGGGTTTGTACGCGTTTTCTTTTGTTGGCTGGGTGCTTTCACGCGTTTCGAATGAAGGGGAGGAAGAAGTAGGGGTGGTCCAGATTTGAGAAGCATGAAATCAACGTCCTGGATGAGAGTGCGTTTTAAATATAAAAGAAAATGTTGATTAATTTATATATTAAAATTTATACGATGTTTAAAAATTGATATCTGTGTCATACGAGGACGGAATTTGATGAAACGACTTGCGTTGGCTCCATTTTGTCGAGCGCTACGCAATGGAACTGGATTGGAGTCGTTTGGAGTTAGTGAGAATTTTGGGTAAAATTAAACGCACGTTTAATTTTATTCGAAATAAAACGCTACAACTATTATCGGAAACCAAGGTGTGAACTTCTCACTCAATCGAATAGTTTCGATTTAAATTTTAAATAGTTAGATTTAAAATTGTTGATTGTATGTCTGGATGATAAATTATTATCTGTTATTGATTGAAATAGACACTATATGCCGTATACTAAACGGATGTTATTTATTAAAAACATATACCGCGATAATTCCAACTTGTATTGAATTGGTATTATATATACTTGGAGTTGATTTTCCCGCATTATATAGCGGATGAGACCCTATTGCGCCGTATAATAGAGGATAATATTTTATAAATCCTATATACCGCTATATTCCGTATTGGAACGGAATTGGTATTGTGCTAACATTTGTGGATGCAGAGAAACAGGTTGGAGGGATCCAACTGGATTCCTAACCAGTATTTATTTGATTACAGATATTGTGATATTTGTTGATTATCATATACCGATATATGATGTCTTTGTTGTCGTGATTGACTATTTGGTGCCGTTGCATCATCTGATCCATTTTTGAAGTTTAAAAATAACGATTTTGATTTTTAAGGGATTTTTAAAGTGATTTTTGAAATTATACGTTTTATTAAAACATTGAATTGATTCATCTTAAATAAAATAAACGTTAAAATTTTAAAGTTATAAAAATGATGATTTTTGAGAAATATAACCAAAATGTGATTTTTGAAATAAATAGTTGATTAATTTATAAAATGCTTTAAATTGAGATTTTTGAATTATAATAAACGATTTATATAAAAGATTTATCAAATTGATATTTTATAAATTAAGAATACTGGAATTATAAAACGAGTTTTTATAAATGTTAAAATGAAAAAAATGGATTTCATAAACGAACGAAATTTATAAGATTTATAATTTATGAAGTTTTAAAAGAACAATTTTTGTAAATAAATGGATTATAAGTTCTTAACTTATAATATGGACTTCTGGTATATAATTGAGTTATATAAATTGAATTGGATAATAAAGGAGATTTATAAATCGAAGTTTTATAAATAGAAATGGGATTTATAAACATTGTTTGTAAATTCGAAATCAATTGAATTTGATAAATCAAACATAAAAGTTATTAAAGGAGATATATTCATGATTTTGGACAGCGAATTATCCTTAAAGTTAAATGTTGTAATAATAAGAGTTTGGTTGGGAATTTTATCCACGATTTTCGACGGTGGATAATCTTTTAAATAAATGTGTAGAAACATTGAATTGGGTAAATAAAGTATATTCACGATTTTTGGACCGTGAATATATTATGGAATAAAATGGATATGTTTTGGGGGAGTGATGTTTTAAATAGAATTTAAGACGATTTAAAGATGTTTTAAAATGCATTAAGTATCGAACACATAGATTTCAACATTCATTGTTGAAATAGACGTTTTCAAGAAATAGAAGGAAATAATGGACTATAACACTGTTGTTATAGAAAATGATTTCTGAAAGGAAATGTTTTATAGAGTATTGGGATTTATATATTTATCTTAAGTTCGAATCCCTATACTAGTGATTTTGGGTCGTCGTAGCGATGTTTTACGCAACATTCGTTTTGATCCAAATAAATGTGTTTAAGCGCACGTTTTCCTTAAAGAATGAAATATATACTTAATTTCGATTTAAGTATATTGAATATTTTCCAAGTGTTGAAAGTAAATGGACTCGTGAATTACTTATTATTAAATAAGTATGGAAACGATTTTTCCAATATGAAATGAAACATTTTGAGAATTTATCTTTTAAAGATAAATTGAAAGCGAATATTTGAAATCGATTGAAAATCGTATATCAGTAGATATTGTGAATTATTCAATATGGAATTTATAATAGAAAGGGAAATTTGTTTAAAAATAAATATAGATTTATTTTTGAGGTGTGGAAATTATATATCTAGTAAACATATTTTTGAAAAATAAATAATTTGGGAAATTATTTGGAATCTGGTGATGTTGAGCATACCTATTGATAGTTAAATAACTGACTATCAATATTCACCTTTGAATGGGTATTTATTGTGATTTGCTTGAATTTGAATGCCACACTTATTTTTCAAATAAGCACTCACTATTCGGGTTAGCCGGGAAAGGACCTTGGGTTCGTATAACCCATTCCGAGTATGTGATAAGTCGTTACGGATTGCATTTGATGACCGGTGTTGAAGACCGAATATTTTTGAAAACGGAAGGATTACCGTCGAATGACTCTGCATCGGCTGATCTCCGATATAGAGGTTTTATCACCCTTAGTGACGGGAAGTCCGTACGTGATTATTGAATATCCGGATTGTAAGGGCTTCTATGGAAGTGTCTTCGGTTCCGTTCGATCCCGGAACGGATTTGTATGGATTGTGTGTCTGACATTACAATTTGAGATGTAAAGCTGGTTTCTTTCAAATATATTTCTGTTGGTGGCGGAGAATTTATTCTCTAAGCTTAACACCCTTCTCTGAGACGTACGAGCTCAGAGGTTATCTAGTTGATGGTTACCAGTGATACATTCCTAAATTGGTAATGTGGCATACGAAGTGCTGTTGAGCATTTGATGATCAAAGCACAGCTTTTGTATAAAGCGTGACTTTATGGACGAGACTTCATCGGACCTCACACCCCGGTAATGGTCAAAATAGGAAGGATGCAACAAGGTTATTAGGGGGTAGCACCCCTTTAGTGTATGTCATTCCTTCTGGATAGAGGTGGTATCATGGTATGGAGCCCAGATACTTAACCTATGTTATCGCCTGCAAATTTATTACTTTGTGGTTGTTGGAATCGAGGATCCTCAGATATAGATCGGTTACGATCGGGGAATGACATATTCGTGTCAGTAGTTACCCAGTTTGAAGGGTAACCCGCCCTTGTGTTGGCAGAGATCCGGTTAGGTTCTCAGGTCGTCTTTCCAGAGGCGTACCATATGGCAATGGGAAGTTCCTTGGCCTGACCATTTGTTGGAAATCCAAAGAAACAATACGATCTTGTACGGTTTTAGTTGCAGAACCTGTCGTTCACTTATGGTGGTCACCACTGTTTGGATGGTAGCTATAGTAGGCATAAGTGCGGAATGCCTATGCTGGCTAAGATTTATATCTTTATTTATGAAATGATTTTTTCCTACACTATGCACTAATAGTAATATCAAATGTTTCTTTTCAATGCGTATCAAGCATCTTTGACTATCATAAGGAGAAATCTCCTCCGATTCTGCGTTTGCATTGTGTGTGCGCGCGAGAGGCCTTATGGTAGTCTCATTTTCTAAAAAGCATTGCGAATCTATTTTAAAATATTCATGTTGTTTGTTTTAAAGATAAATAACTGTTTTAAGTTCTCACACCAATCCAATGACTGACCTGGAGTTTATTGTTTTCCTTCCTAAACTCTGGGTGCCCACCAATTTCCACACGGGTAGTCTAGAGTCAAGTTTATCAGGATATTCTGGAATTCAGGAGTTACTGGAGACAAGCTGGATGGCATGGCGTATTCACTAGTATATAGTATTTCTTTCCGCTGTTGTTGTTGTTATTTGTTGTGTATACTCTGTTGATGTAATGTAATGTAATGTGATGTAATGTAATAACTGATATAGTTCTTTGTTTAAAGATTATTCATTTACCTATTATATGTTGTGCTGCTGCGATTGTGAGATTCTGATATTGTTCTGTTGTTTCTTTCTGTTCTGTCCTATTATTCCTCTTCTTCTTTCTTTTTCTTCTTCTTTAACCATAACATTTCATTTTTCTGGCATTCGATTGCTCGGCAGTTGATACAGTGGATGTATGGATGTCGGTTTTCGAGCGTCGAAAAGTCGTTTCGTTACAAATGGCCTACCCACAGACCCATTAGGTAGCAAATAGAACTAAATATGACATCACTTTGTTCGTTCTTGACCTATTCGAGAACTCTATTAGCATACACAACATACCCGATATATAGAGTGTAATCTAGAAAGGTAATGACCATACCCTAATGGTTGCGAACCAAATAGCCTTATGACATACCCTGGTTAAGCCATTTTCGAGTGATGAAGCACGAGGTAAAGATTACCTTTCACATAGAACATCCACTTCGAATGCCACATTGCCATTTCCAACACACACTATTTATTTCCACAAATGTACAACCTCTAAGCTCGTTTGTTGTAAAGAAGTGCGTTAAGTGTAAGAGATTTACTTCCTACACCACCAAACAGATGTACGTTTGTAAAAATCAATATACATGTTTATTAGAAATACAATGTCAGATATTCGTCCATACAAGTTGCTTGGGAACAGGACAAACCGAAAGAACTCTCCTACTACACCCTATTGAGAATCATCCCTAGGATTAGTACCGGGCTGCCCTTGCATTGGAGATCAAATGAAGATACTACTATCACATATATATGTCATGATAAATTTCCCCTAAGCGTTAGTGACAAGTAGCCTCACATTCCATGTATTATCATTCCATGTCTTCAGTTCAAAATCGTAAATTGGTTCTTAGTGCTTTCCAGATAGGAATCACCCAAATTCGATCTTAGCTCCTTCGAACCCATCATCGATAAAAATGATGTTAAGTAAATAGGTGCTTATTATTTGACTAATTACTTTCTCTTTATCAAAAATATCATCCAGAGATATTTAATTTTAAAACATTTTTTTTGGTATATACAGAATAATCAAACCTCTTTTAACTTTGGAAATACCAAATCATTTTCATAAGACATATTGGAAAACATTATTGAGTTAAAAAGGGTCACAGAATTTATACCAATTCTACTACACATCAATTTCCATATTCAACCTTTACTATCCATCGAATAATGATGAAATCAACTTTAAAACTCACACGGATGTATGGGTTCCCTCCGTAGAATTTAATACCAAGCATAAGAAGATAATTTCTATACAGTCAGATTATTTCTATATAGTCCAAGTTTATTAAATTTGGAAAAATTAAATCTTTATACTTGTCTCGTTTTCGAAATTTCTACCTTCTCCATTCCTTCTCCGGGAAAGAGGCCAGGTGAGCTAGGGCACTGGTTGCTCCCAAAAAAATCCCTATTTTAAGCACATCATATCCATATCTCGCGAATAGAAAAATCCAATCTGCTCTTCGGCTTTTAGAGCCAAGGTTAAATCACTTAATTACAACTTTTCTTTAAATCATTTATTTAAACCCTTTAAAATAAATTATAAAACCTCCACATCATATTTAAAATGCATATTTATTTATTTGAAAACATTTATAAAAGTTTTGGGAAAGAGTATTTAAGTTTAAAGTCGTATTTTAAAAGTTATTAAAAGTGCTGGAAAAAGTGCTATGAATAGTGCTTTAATGGCTTATTTGATCAAAACAACATTTCTATCATTTAGAAATTCATTTTTATTACTCAAATCTGTTTTATAAAATTTTAAAATATTTATAGAATGCATTTCATATTTTTAAAGAATTAAAAATATCACTTTTAAAGAATTTATCGCTTTGGTTTTCGAACTGCCAAACCCGACTAACTTGATTTGCTCATATTTCAAAATCTACTAAATGAATTCTCGATCTTTTACAATTTTCGAAAACTATGATGATAAGAGTTTGGAATATTCTTATTATAAATAATTTCGACTCTGAATCCATGGTATAAAAGGATTTAACTTTCTATAGTGCGAAATCTTGAATTGTCGTTACACGATGCGCATATTTTTGAGTCAATTTTCATAACTTGTCAAAACTTCATCAAATTGAGTTATGGTGTTTATAAAACATTTTAAACCATTTTAAATTACTTTAAAAAGATTTAACAACCTCACATACACCATTTCACTTATTGAAGGAAAGTGATTTCCTTTGTAATGTTCGACGTGTATTAAACGTGAATTGTTTACACTTCCAAACAAAAATATTATCGTATACAAACATTGTTTACAATCATCAAAAATAAGCAAACATATATATCATCCAATATATCGTAATATAAATAGAGTTTCTCAACTTCAATGTTTTCTAACATTATGAAAATTCGTTGTAGCTTCACTACGATCGAATCGAAGCTTATTGAATCAAGCATTGGATCTTTGAATAGGCTCAACCTAAGCTTGCAAGTGGAGATGGGCTAGACCTTGGTGGTAGGAGGTGGTGGCCATGAGTTTGGGGAAAGGAGAGGAGTGATTTGAGCTTATTTTGAAGTTGATTGCTTATGTGTGTGTGTGTATAAATTGATTTCCTTTTTTTCTAATTTTATTCATATTTTTCCTAATTAGAGAAGCCATTAAAATAACTTGAGAAAGTGAAAGAAGAAGATAAATAATAGTGCTGAAATTATAAAAGAATGGATGGGAATTTATCGGAAAATTTTGGAAATAAATATCAAATGTGCATGGACCAATAAGCCCTTGCCACAGACCCATAACCTCAAGGTGCACGACAATGCCACCTCAACTTGTGCCTCCATGTGCGTGAGTTGATGTGTAAGAGTTTGACTTTAGTTTGCTTAAGGATGAAGTTTATGTAAAAATATCTTAGATCTTTTATAATATATAAGCATATGTGTATATTTGTACATATATATGTGTTCATGTACATGTTAAATTTGCATGTGTATGTTATATATGTGCACAATACATATAAATAAGGTTGCAACAACTTTGAACAACTTCCGTTCATTAAACCATTAAAAATCGGGAAGCCGATCCCCGGTCACATTTTCACGTATAAATTAATTTATATACAAATATAAATAAAATTTGAAAAATAATTCTTATCATTTTTAAGTAGTAAAATATTTTTTTATAAAACCATATAAATTAATATTAAATAATTGTTTACAAAAAGTGATGTTATATCGATAAAGCGATACTTATATTTTCAAATCAAGTACATATTTTTATAAAACTATTATAAATGATTCATTGTCACTTCATGACTAATTAAAATGAATTATAATTTAAAAAATTTATTTGAATAATTATAATAATTATAAAATCATTAAGTCTCACTTTAAATTCATAAATTAATTATTAAATACGATGCTATTATTGATGATGTCATAAATACGTTTTATATCATAAAATAAAATAAATAATTTTATTTCATATTAATATTTAAATGGATAAATAAGTGTATGTATCTCGCTTCATGCGTGTCTTTTGATAATTATAGAGTTGTTTATTGATAAAACGGTTTTCAACCATTTTATCGATATTTCTCCAAAGTATATATTTTTGTAAATACTTGTTCAAAATAAGATTACCATCATTCTTGTTCAAAACATCATAATCTATGTTTTAAAAATTTTTATATTTGAATATTTAAAAATAAATATAATTTATCAAATTAATAAATTTGCGGGTAATTACACCAATAGACATAGGTTAAACATGTGGGTAACATGAATTAAATTGTTAAATGATGGGTTCATAGTTATCCTAGGAAAACTATGGAATGTGAGATGGATAGAACAAATCATGGCTGTAATGTACCAAAGATTTTCGACCCCGAAAATCAATACTAATACGTTCACTATATAGAGTGCGTAGCAGTCGAGTGCTGGAAATACTAGGCTGTTAGGGTTTAGAAGAAAAGAGATAGAATAAGAAATAGAAACAACAGTACAAAATCTCACAATCGCAACGGAATAAAATATAATATACAATAGCATGATTTTATACAAAGAAAAACTGCAATTGTCAATACACATACAAGATATCAGAGTACAACAAATCTGGACAGTTAAGATAACTTGTCCTCTACTGCTATTTATACAATCTATAATACACAGCTGAATATAATCAATACGTCTTTGCCATCCAGCCCGTCTCTTGAGCTCCAAAAGAGTCCTAACCTGAAATTCTGCAATACTCCGTCTAACCCAAGCATTACAACAAAGTAACACCCGAGTCAGAATGGAAACCAGCGTGAGTAAATCCATAGAGATTGAAATACTGAAATTATAAAACTTCTTTGAAACCAAGATAACTCGTAAAACTCGACAAGTTATCATCTTATTTTAACCTAGAAATCCATCGATATTATAATAGTTTTTAAGTACAAAACTAATTTAAAGTAGTTAAATAATGAAATTAATCCAGTTCCAGCCTATTAACTCTATAATCAATCTCGTAGAGGTTTTGAGTGATTATTTATTGAAATAGTTTCGGGTACCACAGATATCCGACTACGGATTCTTCGAATCCAAGTTCTAAAATTTAAAGGGTAAATTGTTTAAAATAATCAATTTATAATTTAGGGTGACATAATTCAAATATGGGAATTTATTATAGATTTTATTTCAAATAAACGTATCATTACTTACTTTAATCTCATTATTTTAATTTGCCTGGCCATTTGTTGCCACAGACAAGAATAATTTGAAAATAAATATCCAATAGAATTAAGCCAAGATATAGATCGTTAACCAAATTAACGATCTATAAAAATATTGAACAATTTTTCATCAGGATTTAATAACTTTGATTAAATGAAATCCATTTACGTTTAAATCCAAATTAATTACAAATTCAAGAAATTATAAAATAATCTATTTTTAGTGAATTATAAATCAAGAAAATATAAAATATTCTATTTAATTAATTGAGAATTTGATTAGTTACTTACCTCAATTATAATAAAATGATTTAAATTTTTTTTTACTCAAAATAAGCTTAATTTATAAGGAGGTAGGATTTCGATGTAAAGAGTTCATATTGATTGGATTTTATAATGTTGGTCAAATCTGAGTCTTCGATAATTCAAGCTATTATGAAATTATATATAAATTCCATTTTTCTTCGCTCCCTCCTTTCTCCCTTTCCCTTCCCTTATTTTCTCTTTCCTTTTCCTTGTTTTCTACTTTATTTTCCTTTATTTAATTTTTCTCCCTTTATTTCTTTGGCCCGTTTCTTTTTTCCCTTTCCGACCCACTCCCTTTCTCCTCTTTCTACTCCTACCCTTTTCTTCCTAGATCCATTTTCCTGTAACCATTTGAGCACCACCTTCGAGCACGTACACGTGCATGTACATGCATACCTTCATCCTCCAACTGCACCGCCGATGCCGATAAACTACCCGTGTCGCCCAAGCCCCTCTCAACTCGATTGACCACCTGGAAGCCCCCAGTGAACCCCGTTTCAAAAATAGAACATTCACTTAAAATCGGAACCGACCATCCCCACCTATTATCGCCTCGCCACGACAGTCCCGGTCCCTATCAACCATCGAGCCTTGTCTATGGCCTCTCCATCATTCCCTCGTCCTAACCTCCCCCCTATGTGCACGCCTCCCTTGACCTCTCCACCTTCCATGCCCATTCAAACTCAAGGATAAAAGGACAGTGCCTTAACCCTAAAATGACTTCAACTCCACGCCGCAACCCACTAAAAATTTTCATAGCACTTTTCCTAGGCGTGCCTTCCCCTAACTCTCCTCCGTGCCAAGCGGCAAGCAACGAAATCGAGCCCATCGTCGAAATTATGACGAATTCCAAATCCCGATCATCCCCCGATTCCTCACTCCAAATGCGACTAAATTTACCCAAACCACCACTAAAAATCAAGTTTTTCAAAGATGAACAAGTCCATAAAATCCAACCTCTATATTTTAATGTTTGGGTTTTTGGTCATGCCTGATCTACCTTAAGAAAAATGAGGTTTCCATCCCCTCTGATCTATGAAATTTAATGGAATAAATTTTGAAATGTTCTTTATTCAAAAACAAACAACTTCTCTTCTGAGATCAAGGTCTAAAACTCTGTGGTTGATGCTCTATTGATTTTTTTGGAAGCTAGTAATCTTAACTGTTTTTAAAAAATGAACAGGGAAAGGAAGGAGAAACACAGTGTTCTTTCTTTGGTTTATAGAGTGATTTTCCATCCTCGACACATACAAAGGCATGCATACACATCGACTTATGAATTTTTGAACAAAATTTAAGGACCCTATCCGGTCTACAGTTATACATATATACATATAATGGTGACTATGGTAAACAGAAACATAAGTGTCTACTCGCAGTCTTTAGAAAAATGATGCACTTGTTTTTCTGTATGAATGTTTTTCAAATGGTCTAAATAGGGTCGTGATATATGTGGGTATATATAAAGAGAATGGGAAGGGCCAGTTGCACTTGTTTATATGCTTTTGCATTTTTCTTTTTCTATTGCTTTATTTTAATTTGTAAATAGGTTGACCTGATTTGATTTCATATAAAAAGTTTTGATGTTCTGCCTTGATTTGATTTTCCTTTTTCACATGACTTGATTTTGTTGATTTGCTATTTTATGTACTTGATTTAATAGGCATCCATAATGTTGTCTTCTTGTATACATATATACATACTTCACAGATATATACTTATATATGTGTGTCATCATATATTCATATGTTTACACTTACTTATATACACATGCTTATTTACATATTTCTTATTTAATTTGAACATATATACATATACTATACTCAATTGTTTTGAAATTTGTCATTTATGAAGCTTGTATCTTTATGTACACACATTTGCATATACAATATTTTCACAAACATGTATATTTACCTATTCACTGTTTCATCTAACACAAACACACACCCCTATATATTTTTAACCCTCACACACACACACACATATATATAGATGTATTTATGTACTTATATATATTTATATTTAAACATCATAAAACTTGTCTATATTCTATATATATACATAAATATATGGAGATTTCATACGCACTATTCTAGATGGTGAGTTTATTTATATTATAAAATTTATCATATCCAAAAATTTATGTTTAAAATTTAAATTTGAATATAGTTCTAAACCAATTCATAGATATAGGTATTTTAATTACTAGAAATTTAACCTGTTCGACTTGTAACAATCAATTTTTCAATAATTACAACTGTTAATCACCTAATATTCGATGGCCAAAAATCTAGGTCGTTACATTCCTCCACCCTTAGAATTTTTCGTCCTCGAAAAGGAACGAAACGAAGATTTCAAATTTTGATGTTTATTATTAATTAAATCATTCTTTAAAAACATTTTTAATCCTTACTCTTTTATTTTACACTTTTAAAACACTTTAAAATTCCCTAGTATTACCAAACTAGTTTTATATAAAAATACTTTTTTTAACTTGATGTCTTAACCAATCCATCATTGTTCTCACAGAAATTCAGTCATACGTTGATCAAGCGTAAGACTGAAAACCTATAAGTACTTAGTAGACCCATTTCAACACCTAGTGAAAATGCTTGAAAACCTCTTTTCAAAAATGCTATGGAAATCATCACCTCCTCCCATGGATCGCAGTTAGCACGATGATTACGTCGCCATCCCGACGAAATCCATAAGAAAACTACAGGCATCCACGCCCCTCGACTTCGCCGTGGGAACTGCAATAGATTACAGTTACACCTAGGGTTGTGTTGTCATCACAGCAAAACCCATGTAAAAGTAGGCATCAACGCCACTCAAATTACGCTGCCAAACGAAATTTTTCCACATAGATCGCAGACTACACAAAGGTTGTGTCACTATCCTAGCGAAACCCTATATAGACTGTAGGCACTCACTGCCACACAAATTCTGCTATGGAACCACATTGATCGCAATCTACTGATGTTCTCGCTCTGCCAGCGAAATCAAATGTAGATTGTAGGCAATCATACCACTCGACTTACACTATAAAAACTCATTAGATAAGCAGTTACAACAAGTTTACGTTGCCATCACAGCAGAACCCCAATGTAACAGTAGGCATCAGCGCTATAAGAATTACGCTACCCCAAACACAATCCTCAGGAACTCAAGTTTTGTCCGGACGTCCTCTGGGATCCCAATTTTCAACCCCCCTTAGGGCTCAAGGCAAGACCACCCAGTGGATCTCCTACTATAAGCTTCAATTTTACATAGGAATGCCTTTTTCCCAATAGCATTCTCAAAACATTTCATACTATATACATATAGTACGTTTCAAATCATACTCTTTGTACGTATCACATAAAAACTTCAAAATCGGTATTTCAAAATCGATTGTTCTTAAACTTGGCTTTCCAAATTCCCAGAATTGACTTTTTGCCGAAATCAAAAGCCTTTAAAATCTATGAGTCCCAAAACCCTTTCAGTTTTAGTCGCATAAAGTCATTCTTATATATATATATATATATATATATATATATAAGATTATTCTTTCAACTTGAAAATTTTCCAGATCACTTCATACTTATACAAATTCCACTTTATATTTCAAATACCTTCCAAAGATCATCTCTTGTCGTTATAATTTCAATAAAGGGATTTTTTAATATATAACAAATATATATAACCTCATTAATGCCAAATCAAATTTCCTAAGTCCGATTTCCTTTTTAAAAATCATTTGTAACATTTCTTACTCCATATAAGTGAGTTTCAGTTATAGTATTATCCAATCTTCATTTTAAATTATCATATTTTCTCGAAATATACACTTTCACTTCCAAAACAATTTTTTCTTTAATATCCGATTTTGGTTCCAATTCAAAATTGCTTTGTATTTCCATTTTGGGATATAACTTCAGTTTTATCCCAATTCATATTTAAATTCATGATTTAAATATAACCAATTTCCATTCTGATCAGTTTGAATTTAGAAAATAGTTTGTTTAGTTGTAAAATAGTTAAATCGTTACTAAGATAGTTTGAATTTTAAAAAGGAAGGTTTGTATAGTAAATAGCTTGGAAATATCAAAATAATATGAATATTTAAGAAAGTAGGTTTTAGACAGTTTATATTAAAATAATTTGTTTGAAAATAGTTTCAGAGTCAAACTGATTCAATTTCCAATCTCCAATTCAAATCAATTTTCAATTTCCATTCCATTTAAATTGATTCAATCCAGATTCCAATTCGAATTAATTTTGATTCACATTCCAAGTAATTCAATTCAATTCCAATTTGAATTGATTTCTACTCCAATCTCAAATTTTAATCTATCTCAGTTTATACGAATTCGGGTTCGGTTTTCAAAATGCTGATTTAATCACTTAAATCAATAACCTTTAATATTTAATTTAACAACCCAAGTCTTTAAAATAATTCAATTCTAATCCCAAACTTCAAATATTCATTTAAATTATCTTTACTTAAACTTATTGCAAGGTTCAAATGAGAGTTCAAATCTTTTCAGAGCAAATTAATCTTTGGAATTCTATTTATTTCCTAATTATAACTTCAACTTTTTAAACCCAATTCTTTAAACAGTTTCAGTTGACAAGTTTATTTTAACATTCCAAAATTAAGTTCAAAATGATTCCATTCCCATAAATTCAATTTTATTTCTAAGAATCAAAATCTTTTAAATAGTTTCAAAATAAAGTTTTATTTCAATTTAATATCATTTCACTCTACTTCTCAATTTGATCGAAATAATCCAAATTACAGTTTTATATATACTGCCAATAACAAACATGATGATAAAAGGATATGTCAAAGTAAATAAACATTCAAATTATCGAAAACACCCATCAATAGCATTCATCATGAATTTACAGAATTCAAGAGTCATTTTATTTCAAAAATCATTTTGAAATCTTACGTACATCCTTACCAAATCATATTTTTCTTTTCAATTTAATCCATTTAACTTCCGTAAGTTAAATTTTCAATTTCACCTTGAAATTTCCCTTTTCAAATCATAAATTCAAAAATTGTATAACTTGGCCGGAGTTAAATTTTCAATTTGTTTAATCAATATAGACTTCTCAACTTAAATGTTTACCTCCCAAATTTAAATTTCTTATTAATATTACTTTCCCACATATAAGTTCGAAAACTTATTTTCTCTCTGGGTTATATTTCTCACATTAAGGGGAACTCCAGAATTCAACACTTAGTGTTTATTTCAAATCACTTTGAAATCACATATATCCACATATATACATATTTATCCCATTTACATATCAAGTCACACTTTTAAATTTTAAACCATCCTTGGTTCTTATCCAAAACAAATCCATTTCCAAACAACTCTTCTTTTAAAATAAAGATTTCAATATTCAAAAATATTCTAATAATATTACTTATTATTTCCTTAAACACTTTGAAACGATTTCAAAATTCTCCTGGTCTTATATTTTAAACTTCACAATTTAAATACATTTCAATTTATAAGTCATATTTATATGAATTTTTACTTCCTTAAAACATTTCACTCGGTTCTATCATTCTTTATTTGGTAATAAACATCCTTTACTAAGATACAATACCCAATCTTTGATAATTATCATATCTAAAATTCAAACACACTATATATTTCACAATAACTTACCGAAAAAATATAATCAGGTTTACTTATTTCAAATACTTTGAAAATTATTTTGAATTTTTCCGGGACTTAAATTCAGGTTTGAATCCATTTTTAGCTTAACTTATTTGTAAAATTTATTCTTACCCAAATTTCTATTTAGTTATATGTGTTTTACCACTTATGTCTTATAATTTTAATTGATTATAATGATCACAACTAATGACCTTGATATACTACAATAATCTACAAAAATTTATTTCTTTTACATATCAAAATTATTTAAAAGTCGTTTTTAAAATCATTATATAAGAAAATAACAAGTACGCCCTCATATATACTACACTCAACTCATTCTAGGGTACTACTGATCCTATTCCTAATGAGTAATTCCCACCAGAGCTAAGGTTCTCGCTTAACCATCGGCTCTAATGCCAAATGTGATGGCCCGAAAATATTTGACCGTAAAAATCGGCACTAACATGTTCACTGTATAGAATGTCGAGCAATCGAGTGCTGGAAATTCCAGGCTGTTAGGGTTTAAAAGAAAAGAGATAGAATAAGAAATAGAAACAACAACACAAAATCTCACAATCGCTGCAGAATAAAATATAATAAACAATACTAGCATTTTATACAAAGAATAACTGCAACTGTCAATACTCATACAACATATCAAAGTACAACAAATTTGGACAGTTAAAAAAAATTTATCCTCAACTTCTGTCTATACAGTCTATAATACACAACGGAATATAATCAATACGTCCCAGCCATCCAGCCCATCTCCTGAGCTCCAAAAGTGTCCTAATCTGAAATTTCGTAATACTCAGTCTAACCCGAGCATTACATAGTAACACCCTAGTCAGGCTGGAAACCAACGTGAGTAAACCCACAAAAATTGAAATACTGAAGTTATAAAACTTCTTTGAAACCCAGGTAACTCATAAAAACTCGACGAGTTATCATCTTTTTTTAATCTGGAAATCCATCAATATTATAATAGTGTCTAAGTACAATACTCGTTTAAAATAGTTAAATACTGTAATTAATCTTGTTCCAGCCTATCAACTCTATAATCAATCTCGTATAGGTTCGGAGTGATTATTAAATTAAAACATTTCCGGGTAGCACAGTTACCCAATTTCGGATTCTTCGAATCCAAATGATAAAATTTGAAGGGAAAATTGTTTAAAATAATCGATTTATTATTTAGGGTGACACTGTTCAAATATGGGAATTTATTACAGATTTTATTTCAAATAAACGTATCATTACTTACTTTAATCTCATTATTTTAATTTGCCCGGCCATTTATTGCCACGAATAAGAATAATTTTAAAACAAATATCCAATAGAATTAAGCCAAAATATAGATCGCTAACCAAATTAATGATCTATAACAATATCAAACAATTTCACATCAAGATTTAATAACTTTGATTAACTGAAATCCATTTGCGCTTAAATCCAAATTAATTACACATTCAAGAAATTATAAAATAATTTATTTTTAGTGAATTAAAAATCAAGAAACTATAAAATATTTTATTTAATTAATTGAGAATTTGATCAATTACTTACCTCAATTATAATAAAATGATTTAAAATTTCTTTACTCAAAATAATTTAAGCTTAATTTATAAGGAGGTAGGGTTTCGATGAAAAGAGTTCATATTGATTGGATTTTATAATGTCGGTCAAATCGGAGTCTTTAATAATTCAGTGTAACAATCCGCTAATCCGCACCCCTTGAGTCAACAGTATTCTACAACAATCAACTCAAGTAGCACAGAAATATGAGCCATTAAGGTTAAAGAAGAAGAGGTAGAAGAAGAAAATAGAAGTCAACATCAGAATCTAACCATCGCAGTGGAATAAAATATAATAGAAAATAAATACTTTTTACTCAAAACTTAAATATCTCTGTTTATATATTACATCATCAGAGTACATTAATCACAACTCAACATCAATATCATACAAATGGATACACAACAACTCAACACATCGGAATATATGAATATAAACAAGTACGGAAATACGTATCGTCATCCAGCTCGTCTCCTGAGCTCCACAGCATCATCCTGTATCCAATAATACTCGGTCTGACCCGAGCATTACAGTTAAATAACACCCGAGTCAGTCTGGATTACCAGCGTGAGAAAATCACACCAAATTGATTATTAAAGTTTCAAAAATCCTTTGAAAACAAAAGCATCTCGTAAGACCACGCCACAAAAAAACATGTCGAGTTTTTACCTTACGATGGCTAAAACGATTTTTTTTATAGAAATCCTCTAATATTATAATAGTGTCTATAGAAAGTAAAATAGAATCTAGCTGAAATGCTTGCATCTCACGTTTCAGCAATAGTTGGGCACAATCAAAACCGTACGGGTGCGTATGGAAAATGGATTCCAACTAATGGCTAGGCACTAGGGTACCACCTGTCACAGTACCTTGTCTAGATCAACGTACCGAGGAGCCACCCTAACTCCCCTGCAACACAAGACCGGAACCATCCCTTACTGGACAGTCCCGAGCAAGATCACCCCGCGGTTGGGATCAGCAACCGCCCACTAAGCCGAAATAAAGGGACATCTAGACAGGGATGACCTCACCCTCCAGTGGGGCCTACCCACGAAGCCTTGCTGCATATCCCCTGATTTTCAGCCATTCCCATTTATTGAGGCTGAGGCCAAGCGTTACCTTTTTTTATAGAATATATCCCTTAGAATTCCCATCGTCCACCTGATGATGTTTCGCAAGCATTCATCCATACAAGTCCGTCTCTGGTTCGAACAGAAACGAAGGCACTATTCCTACTACATCCATTTTGGAAATATCCTCAGGAATAGTAGCGACTAGCCCTTGCACTTCACTGCTCCATCTTCGAATCCAAAATCGTTTTCACGAAACATACAAAGCGGATCGAAGTGATTTTCGAGAAATAAATCTCCATCCCGGTCTCTTCGAAACGATCAACGCATTGTCCAATATTGATAGTCGGTTATTTAACTATTAATTTCTATTCACAAACATCCATCAAACAATAAATAATTTTCCAAATTATTTATTAATCCCAAAATATCTTCATAAGATATATTTCTATTTTCAATCCTTTGAAAACAGTTTCAAAACCATCTTTCTTTTCAGAATAAACTTTCCCAAATATTTTCTATCGCCTCTGAAATACCAAGCACAAACTAGATTTTTAAAATAATTTAAAACACTTTATTTAGAAATATACTTTAGAACATTTAAGTTAAAACTACCTCAATGATTTGTTAAAAATACATACTATATGAATATTTAAAAATAATGTTACTAAATAAAAAATAAAACTAGATTTCACTTTTAAAATAAAATACTATGTCACTCTTTAAATAATTGTTGCTGTAATAGATTAAAATAATTATTGCTATAATAGATTAAAAGGAAATACTTACTATAGAATTTAAATATTTAGAAATAGTAAATTTTTCAAAACATACTTCTTAAAACAACTTTAAACTTTTAATTTATATTTAAAAATTTATTTTGAAAACGTACTTAGTTATTCAGAGAGAAATTTCCAATCTCAATCACTTAAATCAATCTTCCAAATCGATTCCAATTTATTCCATTTGAAATCAATCTCTTTACTTATCAGTTCATTTCAAAATTCATTAATTATGGACTTTATTATTATTTTCAGATTGATTTTTAAACCCTTTATCTGAAATATACAAATTTCAGGTTATTCCCAATTCCTTCTTTATTCTTCTTCAATAATTTAAATCCTAAATTTAAAGTAAATGTTTTGTTCTTTTAAAAAAATAACATTGAAGTTTAAGTTTCATTAACTTTCTGTTTATTTAAATTTTCCTTTCCATACTCAAGATTATTTATTAAAATTTTAAAGTCACTTTATTTTTTTTCCAAGTTATTCTTGAATTTACTCAATAATTATTTTACTTGCAATTTCACTTCTTTTATTTTCATTTCCAAAATCAAATTTATATTTTTAATAATTCATTATACCCAATTATATCAACCAAGCCATAGCATTCAATACTTCCACATAATTCATTATAGAATTATCAAATAATCAGAACAGAGAAGATTAAATAATTTAAATAAAAGTTGAGGGGTCCAGTTGGATCCCACCAACCTGTTTTCCCTGCATCCACAGACTTTAGCATCACATAATACGCCAATTTCAAATGATACTATACTATATCACATCACTCAATTCAACCATTCAATCAATTATTTAAATTCAATCATTTAAATTTAAATTTAAACTGAGTGAGATTAGCTCACCTTTGGTCTAAGATTGCCATTCACCTCAAACTCGTCTTGTTTCCGCTATTAATATTTTTTAGCCTTGTATAAACCAATTTACGATTTACTAATATTCGATATACAAATCGAAAAAAAAATCAATTATCTTCTTTTAATAAATTCAATTGACTAAGAATTTAAATAGATAAGTTCCCTTTTTAAAAAAATCTTCCAGTGGCTATACTAAATTAAATAAGTTAATCGATCAATTATATTATTAAAATAAAATAATAAATCTACAATGTGTGTGTTTATGTATATCTTAATCAACATTGTACGTATCCTAAAATTAATAGTAAGCTAAATATACATATATTTGAACCTGTAACATATATATTAATTAAATTAATTCATACTATCTTCTGTATCTTACAGTTGAATAAAATTTCCACCCCCATAATTTTAATCTGTATGTATATAGATTTTATTAAGAAGGATTAAACAGATGGTATACCTCGTTGACCAACTCACCACTGAGCCTACAACCCCATGTCGCAAGCTTCAAACTCGCTCGCGAGTTCATCACGAATACCCCTTGCCTGACACTTTGCTGACATACCATCTACTGTCTCGACCCACATCGACTTCACGTGCTCACTTCTCACCTTGCTTCCCCGATGTCAGCACGATGCTAGAAATACACCTAGGAATCGCGGCCATCAGCGAACGACGAGCCTCCAAATCGCGAAATCCAAACGAACGCGGAGCCTCCCAAATCGCGAACCCCCCCTACAGTCTAAGTCGCAGCCACGATTCATGCAACCAGTAACCCACTTCCCCATTTGCAAAATCTAATTCGCGAGTTTGATAGAATTTTCATGAAAACGAAAGAAATAGGGGAAAGAGGGGGCTCGAGTTAATTGCATCGAGCTCGGCCATAGTAAGATTTTGAGAGAGAAGAGGAACACGCGATTTTCGGCCATTACTGACTTCTTCTTTTTTTATTATGCTTTGATTTCGTTTGTTTTGGAGAGATGAAGCTCGGTTCATAAAGAGGGGAAAATAAAGGTTGCATGATTATATAAAAAAACATTTCGGTTTGGCTTTCAGAAGAAGCCACGAGTAAAACATATATATTTTTATTTTATTATTTTAGGCTTGCAAAGGAAGGGACGAAGTTATGAATCTTATTCGATTCGATTAGGAAAACCCGGAATAAAACGAAATTTCGATATAAAATCTTAGCACGTTAGTAAATCGTATACTCACACACTAGCTCCGATCAATACAAAATTTCAAGTCCGATAATAATCCAATATTACGGACTCAATGGAACTAGTTTCGTCGGATTCCGAGACTGTGCCTCGAAAGGCTATTTTTAAATTCAATTTAAAACGATATATTCTTAAAACCGAATAAATCAGTATTAAATCCAAATTTTGAAATTTCTATTATTTCCAGTATTGTCAATATAAATTTTTTCAAGCCTTCAACTTATTTTTAATAGGCTTAAAACTCTAGATTCAACAATTTACCCAACTTCAAATTATTTAATTCAATGGTTTAATTATCAAATAATTGATGATATTAGAATTCGAGTAAAAATTTAACATTTAAATATTCAAAATCAATTGGATATCCCAATTTCAATTGCTCCAAAATTTCGGGTCGTCACATTCCTCCCCTCTTAAAAGAATTTCGTCCCCGAAATTACTAATTAGGAAGAATGGTCCAATACCCGTTTACTATTTTCCCAAAACCAGCAGTTTTTAACAACCCAACAATCTTTATAAAAGACACACTATCCATCTTACAAATTTTCCAAAACTCTTCCATTAGGTTTCTACCAATATCATTGACCCAATCCATTCGAATTTAAATTTTCAAAAATTTCTCAAAAAATTTCTAACTCTCTAATTCGAAAAATTTCGCCAGCGTCTCATTTGCGCGGCTAACTCGGTACAACTAAAAAATGGCTCTACGGCCTCCCAAATCCAAAAAGAAAACAAAAAGGCCAAGTGGCTCAATCCAAATCCCAATCAAATTTCACAGAAATTTAAATACATACCTTTTTGTCGAGCATTTCAAATTTTATCTTTTGAAATCAAATCCAACTTTCTTTTCCCTTTATTAACTGTATATCCTGCTTAGCACTAATATCCAATCACAATATCCCAAAACATTTTATCGACTTCCTAACAAAATGTCAATATCTATTCATTCCAATATTGACTTAAATTATATTAGTAGTATCAATTTTCATTTAAAAATTCACCATTCCCTCTTAAGTTAGTATAAGTATGAAATATGTTCCTTATACTTATTTCCATCTTACCACTTCAGCTTATATGTATTCCCATTCAAATCGATTCTTTCATTTTCATACGAATTCAATCTATTTTTAACTCTGAATATATAAATTTTATTTGTCATTTATTACTAACTCGTTTTGGTTTCCAATTTAAATTTGTTTGTCGTTAACAAAATTTTCCAAAATTTTCAAAAAAAATTCTAACTCCCAAAATTTCTGAAATTTTTTGGCAGAGTCTCCTTTGTACGGAGGAGCTTTTGCAATTTGACAAAAGAGATAAATATATATACATCGACCTACACGGTCGGAAAAACCAAAAACAATTCATATTTCCTATTTTTATTGCGTAGGCGTACCTTATTTAGCATTTTAAGCAAGCAGCTTATTATTTAGCAGTTAGCACAACTATATCCAGCCACACGGCTTCCAGGTACCTGTACTTACTCAATTTTAAACATGTAAGTGCCAAATATACGAAGTTTAATAGCATATCACTTATTTGCAATAATTAAAACATATGAATTTTAAAATAAATTCACATCAAACATTTTTCCATAAGCAATTTATATAGTTTCCATGCTAATTCAATTATTTTAAACTTATTCATATCCATTCTTATTCAATTTGAATGGTTTAAAACTCAATCGCTTACAATTAATTTATTTTTTTAAGCAAACTGATCTCATATTTAATGCAATTGCTTTCAAAATCAATTCTATTTCACTTTTATCAATTCATAGCATCTTAATTACTTCCATATACATCCAACGACAATTTATTCTATGACACTTGATGAGATCCATGTGAATAAATAAGTATTTATGTTTTATAACCAATTTAAATTGATTTCAACTCAATTTATACTTAATTCTATTCCATTTTCAATTTATTCACAACCCATATATTCTCATTTTCATTGCATCTCAGATTTGAATTCATTCATTTGCATTTCATTTTATTAACCAAACCAGTTCATTCAAAACCATTAACAATTTAGGTACATCTTCATTACCAATTAAATTTCCTTTTTTATTTTAATTCATTCACAATTATTTATTTAGCTCGACACAATCCATTCATTTACGTTTTATTCCATATTTGTTTATTCCAACTATTTTATTTAGCTCAAAACAACCGAAGCTATATCATTCAATAACCACTTCTCAACTTATTTAAACCATACTTCATTTGGTTCTTATTTATCCCATCCATTCATTTATTCAATAAAGTTAGCTTACCCACATTCACTTAAACCATTCTAATAAACTTGAAACATTCTATTTTTCTTATTGTCTCAAGTTATTTCAATCCCTTAATAATTTAAATGGTTTACAATCATTTATTCAAGAATTTTCATTCCATTAAATATTATCTGTAACTCACCAAATTTTATTTCGATTAAAATTTATTTTCACTTCATTTAAAACCAATCCATTATTATTAAACTTAGTTTAAGTTGAATTAAATTCAACTCTCTTCCATCTATTCAGCTTAAGTCAATTTACTTCAATTTCTTCAAATTTTATACTTAAGCTCATTTTCATTTTACAAGTAAATTTTACTCTTTTATACTCAACTTAACTCAATTGATTCCAAGGACATATCCAATTTATTTCCACTTATTGGATTTCATTTGCACATTCAAACCATTACTATTTTAATCCATTTACATTTTTATTTATTCAACACATTCCTAACTATATTTAATCCGTTAACACTTCAAGTTAAATTTTAAGTTATAACTCAAGTTCCGAATCCACTATCCATTTTCAATTTTTCACCAAAATTTCATGGACTCACAATTCAATTACATTCTCAGTTCATTTCATTAATTGCAAGGCCACTTTCAATTATATTTCTTCACTAATGATTCAAGTCGAATTTAATTTATAACTTGAGTTTTATTTTCAAACTTCATTGTTAACTCACAATTCAGCTTCATTTAACTACAATAGGTTCCATTTACTCATTCCATTAACTAATTTATTAACAAATTAGTTCTTCCCTATTTATAGTTCAATACTTGATTTTTAATTCCAAATACCACTTCATTTTATTATCTTAATTATACAATTCAAGTTTGAATTTTCTTTTCATTTTCCAATTCATCAAAATATTAATTTTGGGCTTTGTATTCCATTTTCAATTTTATAAGTCACAACTTATTATTTTCACACATTTCCATTCATTCTAGGCTTAAATATGTTCATGTTTAATTTTTAACTCAAGCCTTCTATTTATTTATAGCCCAAGCATATTTTATTGCTATGGATTTTTAATTCTCTTACTCGTTATTCTTACTGCCTATTTCAATTCCAATCCTAATCCAATTTAATTTCCATTTTTATTCAGGTAAGAATCTAATTCCATTCATTAATTCAACTGAATTCTTATTCCAATTCAATTTTATTTTAACTCAGTTTTATTTAACTCAATTCGATTTTAACTTGATTCGAATACATCTGGATATTATTTTCAGCCTATCCAATTTATTTTAATCCAGTTAAATTTAATTTCCCATCCAAGTTAATTTCATTTTTAACTTTCTCTTTAAATTTAAATTTCAACATTCAAAGCTTATATTTCCTTCCTGATTTAAAAATCATCTCAATTTATAAGCTTACAACCTATCTCCTCAGGATTTTCAAATACCCGACTTTTGTTTCAGATTATCTTGAAATCTCCAACATCTCAAATCACATTTCTCAAAATTAAACCAATCCTGGTTTTATTCCCAATAAATTTCCTTTGAAATTACAAAAACAAACAGGTTTTCCTGAACAAAACTATTTGGTAGCAATTCATCACTTAGAAACTCGAAAATGAACATCGATGACGCTGCAGTCACCACCGAAGTTATTTTCCAACTACTGAAGTGAATTCAATGCTATATCTCTTCCCTAAAATTTATTTAAAACAATTTTCCTTTCAGAAATACCCTAAAAACAACAATGCTGCTATTCATTTTCAAAATACTTTCAAAATCTCCGGGTTTAAAGTTTCAAATTCTGTTTAAATTCAAATTTTAACTATAATGCATTTGTATAGTTTATGCTTATATAAATATCCATTTGATTATATTTCAATGTATAAATTACATTTATAATTCGTATTTATAAATTTTATTCTATAATCGAATTTATTCCCTTAAATTTTGGTTATATTTAAATTTCTAATTACATTTTCACTTAACAATGATAATACTTTTAATATTATCATTTCTAACATCCAAGCAACCATATATTAGCTAAATAGTTTCAAAAACTATTCTTTATATCAAAATATGCTTTTGGGTAAAATTATTTCATTTACCCATATTTAAAACAAAACTGTGTCGACTGTTTTATTTAAGTGTTTAGAAACCCCTTCAATACAGTTGCACAAACTGTATCGACGAAGGTTCATATGACACTCAATAAATCAATCAACGCAATATTAAAAGTATTTATATTCACTAACAAATACGCGTTCATATTTATTAATACGCTCAATCTCATTATAGAGTATTACAGACTCTATTTTAAATGAGTAGTTCCCACCAGAGCTAAGGTTATCACCAACCTATGCTTTGATACCAAGTGTAACGACCCGCAAATCCGTACCCCTTGAGTCAACACTATTCTACAACAATCAACTCAAGTAGCACAGAAATACGAGCCATTAGGGTTAAAGAAGAAGAGGTAGAAGAAGAAAATAGAAGTCAACATCAGAATCTAACCATCGCAGCGGAATAAAATATAATAGAAAATAAATACTTTTTACTCAAAACTTAAATATCTCTGTTTATATATTACATCATCAGAGTACATCAATCACAACTCAACATCAATATCATATAAATTGATACACAACAACTCAACACAGCGAAATATATGAATATAAACAAGTACGGAAATACGTATCGTCATCCAGCTCGTCTCCTGAGCTCCACAACATCATCCTGTATCCTATAATACTCGATCTGACCCGAGCATTACAGTTAAATAACACCCGAGTCATTCTGGATTACCAGCGTGAGAAAATCACACCAGATTGTTTATTGAAGTTTCAAAAATCCTTTGAAAACAAAAGCATCTCGTAAGACCACGCCACAAATAAACATGTCGGGTTTTTACCTTACGATGGCTAAAACGATTTTTTTATAGAAATCCTCTGATAT
This sequence comes from Allium cepa, assembly GCA_030765085.1. Classification (NCBI taxonomy): domain Eukaryota; kingdom Viridiplantae; phylum Streptophyta; class Magnoliopsida; order Asparagales; family Amaryllidaceae; genus Allium; species Allium cepa. The sequence goes on along the minus strand of CM060928.1, from coordinate 379,277,167 downwards.
TATAATAGTGTCTATAAAAAGTAAAATAGAATCTAGCTGAAATGCTTGCATCTCACGTTTCAGCAATAGTTGGGCACAATCAAAACCGTACGGGTGCGTATGGAAAATGGATTCCAACTAATGGCTAGGCACTGGGGTACCACCTGTCACAGTACCTGGTCTAGATTAGCGTACCGAGGTGCCACCCTAACTCCCCTACAACACAAGACCGGAACCATCCCTTACTGGACAGTCCCGAGCAAGATCACCCCGCGGTTGGGATCAACAACCACCCACTAAGCCAAAATAAAGGGACATCTAGACAGGGATGACCTCACCCTCCAGTGGGGGCTACCCATGAAGCCTTGCTGCATATCCCCAGATTTTCAGCCATTCCCATTTGATGAGGCTTGAGGCTAAGAGTTACATTTTTTTTTAGAATATATCCCTTAGAATGCCCATCGTGCACCTGATGATGTTTCGCAAGCTTTCATCCATACAAGTCCGTCCCGGGTTCGAACGGAACCGAAGGCACTATTCCTACTACATCCATTTTGGAGGATTAGTAGCGACTAGCCCTTGCACTTCACTACTCCATCTTCGAATCCAAAATCGTTTTCACGAAACGTACAAACCGGATCAAAGTGGTTTTGGAGAAATAAATCTCGATCCCGGTCTCTTCGAAAAGATCGACGCATTGTCCAATATTGATAGTCGGTTATTTAACTATCAATTTCTCTTCACAAACATCCATCAAACAATAAATAATTTTCCAAATTATTTATTAATCCCAAAATATCTTCACAAGATATATTTCTATTTTCAATCCTTTGAAAACAGTTTCAAAACCATCTTTCTTTTCAGAATAAACTTTCCCAAACATTTTCTATCGCCTCTGAAATCACCAAGCACAAACTAGATTTTTAAAATAATTTAAAACACATTACTTAGAAATATACTTTAGAACATTTAAGTTAAAACTACCTTAATGATTTGTTAAAAATACATACTATATGAATATTTGAAAATAATGTTAATAAATAAAATATAAAACTAGATTTCACTTTTTAAAATAAAATACTAAGTCACTCTTTAAATAGTTGTTGCTATAATAGATTAAAATAATTATTGCTATAATAGATTGAAAGGAAATACTTACTTTAATTTAAATATTTAGAAATAGTAAATTTTTAAAAACATACTTCTTAAAACAACTTTAAACTTTTAATTTATATTTAAAAATTTACTTTGAAAACGTACTTGGTTATTCAGAGAGAAATTTCCAATCTCAATCACTTAAATCAATCTTCCAAATCGATTCCCAATTTATTCCATTTGAAATCAATCTCTTTACTTATTAGTTCATTTCAAAATTCATTAATTATGGACTTTATTATTATTTTTAGATTGATTTTTAAATCCTTTATCTGAAATATACAAATTTCAGGTTATTCCTAATTCCTTCTTTATTCTTCTTAAATAATTTAAATCCTAAATTTAAATAAATGTTTTGTTCTTTTAAAAAAAATAACATTGAAGTTTAAGTTTCATTAACTTTCTGTTTATTTAAATTTTCCTTTCCATACTCAAGATTATTTATTAAAATTTTAAAGTCACTTTATTTTTTTCTCCAAGTTATTCTTGAATTTACTCAATAATTATTTTACTTGCAATTCACTTCTTTCATTTTCATTTCCAAAATCAAATTTATATTTTTAATAATTCATTATACCCAATTGATATACCAAGCCATAACATTCAATACTTCCACATAATTCATTATAGAATTATCAAATAATCAGAACAGAGAATACTAAATAATTTATAAAAGTTGAGGGGTCCAGTTGGATCACTCCAACCTGTTTTCCCTGCATCCACAGACGTTAGCATCACATAATATGCCAATTTCAAATGATACCATACTATGTCACATCACTTAATTCAACCATTCAATTAATTATTTAAATTCAATCATTTAAATTTAAATTTAAACTGAGTGAGATTAACTCACCTTTGGTCTAAGGTTGCCATTCACCTCAAACTCGTCTTGTTTCCGCTATTAATATTTTTTAACCTTGTATAAACCAATGTACGATTTAGTAATATTCGATATATAAATCGAAAAAAAACAATTATCTTCTTTTAATAAATTCAATTGACTAAGAATTTAAATAGATAAGTTCCCTTTTTAAAAAAAATCTTCCAATGGCTATACTAAATTAAATAAGTTAATCGATCAATTATATTATCAAAATAAAATAATAAATCTACAATGTGTGTGTGTGTATGTATATCTTAATCAACGTTGTACGTATCCTAAAATTAATAGTAAGCTAAATATACATATATTTGAACCTGTAACATATATATTAATTAAATTAATTCATACTATCTTCTGTATCTTACAGTTGAATAAAATTTCCACCCCCATAATTTCAATCTGTATGTATATAGATTTTATTAAGAAGGATTAAACAGATGGTATACCTCGTTGACGAACTCACCACTAAGCCTACAACCCCATGCCGCAAGCTTCAAACTCGCTCGCGAGTTCATCACGAATACCCCTTGCCTGACACTTGGCCAACATACCATCTACTGTCTCGACCCACATCGGCTTCACGTGGTCACTGCTCCCCTTACTTCCCCGATGTCGGCACGATGCTCGAAATACACCTAGGAATCGCGGCCATCAGCGAACGACGAGCCTCCAAATCGCGAAATCCAAACGAACGCGGAGCCTCCCAAATCGCGACCCCCCCATAGTCTAAGTCGTAGCCACGATTCGCGCAACCAGTAACCCACTTCCCTATTTGCAAAATCGAATTCGCGAGTTTGATAGAATTTTCGTGAAAACGAAAGAAATAGGGGAAAGAGGGGGCTCGAGTTAATCGCATCGAGCTCGGCCATAGTAAGATTTTAAGAGAGAAGAGGAACACGCGATTTTCGGCCATTACTGACTTCTTTTTTTATTATTGTGCTTTGATTTCGTTTGTTCTGGAGAGATGAAGCTCGGTTCATAAAGAGGGGAAAATAAAGGTTGCGTGATTATATAAAAAAAACAATTCGGTTTGGCTTTCAGAAGAAGCCACGAGTAAACATATATATTTTTATTTTATTATTGTAGGCTTGCAATAGAAGGGACAAAGTTATAAATCTTATTCGATTCGATTAGGAAAACCCGGAATAAAACGAAATTTCGATACAAAATTTTAGTGCGTTAGTAAATAGTATACTCACACACTAGCTCCGATCAATACAAAATTTCAAATCCGATAATAATCCAATATTACAGACTCAACGGAACTGGTTTCGTCGGATTCCGAGACTATGCCTCGGAAGGCTATTTTTAAATTCAATTTAAAACGATATATTCTTAAAACCGAATAAATCAGTATTAAATCAAAATTTTAAAATTTCTATTATTTCCGATATTGTCAATATAAATTTTTCCAAGCCTTCAACTTATTTTTAATAGGCTTAAAACTCTAGATTCAACAATTTACCCAACTTCAAATTATTTAATTCAATGGTTTAATTATCAAATAATTGATGATATTAGAATTCGAGTTAAAATTTAACATTTAAATATTCAAAATCAATTGGATATCCCAATTTCAATTGCTCAAAAATTTCGGGTCGTCACATTCAATCTATTATGAAATTATATATAAATTCCATTTTTCTTCCCTCCCTCCTTTCTCCCTTTCCCTTCCCTTATTTTTTCTTTCCTTTTCCTTATTTTATACTTTACTTTTCCCTTACTTAATTTTTCTCCCCTTACTTCTTCGGCCCATTTCTTTTTTTTCCTTTCCAGCCACTCCCTTTCTCCTCTTTCTTTTCCAGCTCCTACCCTTTTCTTCCCAGAACCTTTTTCCTATAACCATTTAAGCACCACCTCCGTGCACGTGCATGTACGTGCCTACCTTCGGCCTTCAACTGCACCGTCGATCAACTACCCGTGTCGACCAAGCCCCTCTCAACTCGATTGACCGCCTCAAAGCCCCTGGTGAACCCTTTTTCAAAAATTGAATATTCACTCAAAATTGGAACCGACCATCCCCACCTATAATCGCTCTCCACGACAATCCCCATCCCTATCAACCACCAAGCCTTGTCTATGGCCTCACCAAAATTCCCTCGTCCTAACCCTCCCTATACACATGCCTCCCTTAACCTGTAACAATCCTAGATTTTTCATGTATTTTAATATTTGACTTTGTTTTATTTTAAAATTATTTTAAACTTATTTTATTTCAAACATTTCACTATTAAATGTAGGTGTTGATTACTATGTGAATTATAATTTCAAACCGGTACAAATTGGATATTTTACTGAAAGATGAATTTCTGTTCAAACTGGTCAAACCTTGACTTTTAAATTTCAAATTTAAATATTTAAATTCTTAAATTTTATATTTTATTATGAAAATAGATTTAATAACTTGAATATTTCTTTTCGTTTCGTTAAAAACGGATTTAATTTGTGAAAGTAATGTACATTTCAATTTTGAGTATAATTTGATTTATTTTGAAATTTTGTCTATTTCAAATTATATAAATCATATTTTCTATGTTATATTTTATTTTAATATGTGTTAATATGTTATTTTATGTATATTTTGTCTTTTAATATTTTTAAAGTGATAATAAAAATTTTCCAAAATTTACTGTATTTATTTCCTATTTTTAAAGGCTGTTTTCTATTTTTCTGCTTTTTTCTTCATTTAAATTATATTTAATTAAAATTTAGATATTTATTTTATGAATGAATTTTAATTTTTATGTTATCACCTTTGTTATAAATATTTTTACAAGTCCATATAAATTTTCCAAAGTTTATTCTGTTCATTTTCAAATTTTCTAGTCTAGTTTGCAATTTTGTGCTATTTTCTTATTTTAACCTTATATAATTAATAAATATTTTTATATATTTTTATATTTTGTTAAATTTTAGAAAGTTTAACTGAAATAATTATTATTTTCAGTAATTTAATCTTATATAAATAAATTAAACGAAATTTGAAAGGGTTTTGACTTTTGGTTTTCAAATGTCCCTTTATCTTCCACCCTTTCACATTCAACATAACTATTCATCAATTAGCTTTTATTATACACATTTTTCAGCCGCATATTTTCATTTCCATTCACGTAATCTCATTTCCCACTTCTGAAACAAAAAATTTCGGCCTTTCTTGAGGAGAAAGTTTGGTAAAAGAATTCTTTTTCTCTTCTTCTTTTGTTTGTTTCTTATTGTTTGAATTTGATTTGCACTTGTTCTTTTATGTCATAGGTTCGGTCACCTCCTCTCCAGCCCCTGCCGCCTCCACCACCACCTGAGAACATCACCGTCTTCACCTTTTCTCTGACCAAACCCCAAGCCATGCCTCCTTGTGGATTGATCCCTCACCAAAATCCAACAAAACTCCATAAAACTTGCCTAGACCGAACACATCATCCACATCCACCACTTCCACCACCCATGGCCGACCAAACACCACCACCAGCCCCGTTCCAGACCTGACACACCTTTGCACACCACCTACTGACCCCACCTGGAATAGCCGTGACCTTTATGCCCTTGGCCGAACCAATCTATGGCCTTAAACACTTGTATATTGCTTTGTTGGTGTAGTTCCACCACCACCCAACTTTGCACCACCTTCTAGCATGTTAGGCCGACCCTTAGGAACCCAGACCGGAACCAAAAACATTACTTTAGACCTGTAATACAATCATGGCCGAACCCAATGTGTGTTGGAGACAAGTGCAAAACAATTCCGCTTTGATTTGTGCAGTCTATTCTATCATTGTTTATCATATTTGCATTTGAAACTTATGTTATTATTATTGTTTTGTGTGACTTGTATTCAAGGGGTTTGATACTTTGGCTCCTCCTATGATGTCCCAGAAATTTAGGCAATAATTATTTAATAATTTCTTTAATAATTATTTTAAAATGTGAGATATTGATTTAATAATTTAATTTAAATTGAGAATCTGATTGTTTTAGAATGTCAAAAATATTTAAATGATAAATTTATCTTTCTATGCTGATTTAAAAATATTTTATTTATAATGTATAAATGTTTATACATTGTAAATAGAGGATTTGGTTTTAATTTTAATTTATGTTAAATAAAGGATATTTTCTAATTACTATATAAATGTATAATTTGTAAATTGATTAATTTAATTTAAATTAGTATTGTAAACTTTTCAAAAAGTTTGTTTTAAAAATCTTTCTTATATCTTTATAGAAATGTAAGTATTTATTTGTTTATAAGAATAAATATAGTTTAGATTTTATTTTATAACAAAAGTTTGTTTTGTTTTGTTTTAAAATTGCTTTTCTTTTGAAATAAGATTTAATTCATTCTTGTTAAAGTATAATATTTAGTTTGAAACCTTTTGAAATAAAATTGAATTCAACCTTTCTTTTCTTTTAAAAATCTTTCCTTTTGAAATTTAGTTTCATAAGGAATATTATTTTAAAAATAATCAAACAAATATTAAAATAAATGTTATAAGAAGTTATAAATAAACATGTAATTATTTCAAGGCTAATGTTAAATAAACATTTGAAACATGCTAGAAATAAATTAGAAATGGTTTAAGATAAATTCAATTACCTTTATAAATTTAGAATTCTCTTTTAAATATTGAAATGAACATGTGTTAAATCTTAAAACATAAAGTGAACACTTGTAAAACATTTAACATAATAATACTACAAGTGGCAAGTTAATTTATTTTTGATTTTTAATTATATTAACAATAAAACATAGCTAAAGCATTTTGTTAAAAACACATTTTCTCATTTGAAATCTGAGAATCAAATTTCAGTAAATCAAAACCCAATACAAACTACAAATCTGCAAATCAAAATACAAGATAAAAACAACTTTAAATCTGCAAACAAACAACTTCAAATCTACAACCTATCTGCATCTAAATTCTGCAAATCCCAACATAAAATTGGAAGCTCAACTTCAATATAAGATCTGAGCAATAAGAATGGGTCTGCATGCAATCTTCATCAACAAATAAAAGCAACTTCAACTTCAAGTTACACCCAGATTTCAAAATGCAGCTTCAAGTCAGGGTCCTGGAAAATGAATCTGCATCTAATTGTTTTCTGCATCTTCATTTGAAAAGGTGAGTAACCTTCTCTGTTTCAAAAACAGTTTTTCCTTATAAACTAAAGCTAATCATGATCTACAGAACTCAGATCCTAATTCAAATATATATATATATATACATATAAATCAAAATCTGTTATAGATATAATTGTTCAGTTTTCTGTTTTAAAAAGAAAAAGAAAAAATGAATTGAGTAACTTCATCATGCAAGAAGCCTGTGATCTCTATGCATATAAATTAATAGAAAAAAATATGTTGTGATGGTTTCTTATTGATGACTGTTATATGTGAATATATATGAACATGTATATATGTAGCTGTAGATCTAATTTGCTTGTAAAATTAAGATATTCTTAAGTAGAAAACTCTTTATCACTTGAACGTTTTTCAGCTAGAAACCTTTGTGTAAGCAAAAATATGTTTGTGTGTAATAGACTGAGATTTATAAAATATAATTTAGATTAAATTAAAATATGCTGCCTCTGTAACAACAAGAACCAATCATCATTGAAATGAAACAAATACCAAACATATTAATCAATGAAACAGTTTTGTAACAGGAATGCATGTTTGAAAACATGAATTTAAAAACAAATTTCATCTTTTTAAGTTGACTGTGGAATTTAGCATTCTGTCTTGAACAGAAAAAGCAATTTTAGAAGTATCTGATAGGCTAGTGGAATTCAGGGGTTAGAATGCTTCCTGTAGGTAGAATGTTGATGTGAGAAATGTGGAAGAATTTGGTAATAGATGATCAGAAGGGGAGGAGATGATTTTTGGGTTTTCCAGGTTTTAAAACCCTTGTCTTTAGGGTTGCAGTTCTTAGTTCTGCACTTACATTCTGTTGCATCGAGTGGGGCAAGGATTTGAGAGGATGCAGAGGGGACTTAGACGGAGGGTCTGCCGGAATTGCAGCGATGATGATGGTCAGAGGCGTGCCTATGGGCTGTTGACAGGTTTTGTCTTGGTTGCAGTGTTGATGTTCCAGGTTGCTGTTGATTTTCTTATTTTGATCTCAAACTTGAATTCGAGATTACAGTGGATTTCTAATGACCGTAAGCTTGTGAGGAGATGGTCGGCAACTCGTAGCTATTGGTTGAAGTGACTGGAAGCTGCCGGAGCGACAGTGCATGTGCACCATTCATGTTGAAGTTCTGGTGAACTTCAGATGTGCGGGGTTTTGACTCGGGTAATCCTCAGGTAGTTTTGTTTTTGACTCGAAGAAAAGGGTTGGGAAACTCGAAGTAAAGTAATGGTCTCTCGGGTAAACATGATTGCAGGTTTTAAACCAGAGAATTTTGAAGTTTTAATTTTTGAATGAATTCATATTTTTAAAGTTGGATTTTGATTCAAGTGGAAGTTGAAAACTAAATTCAAATAGAAGTTTGAAATTCAAAGTTTTTAAAGAAATGAAATCTTAAATTTAAACAAGATTCAAATTTAGTTTTGAATCATGATCTTAAAACAGTTTCAGGTTTACTTTCAAAACCTGATTTTTATTTTAAAACAGTTTTGTTAGTTTTTAAATTTTGATCAGATTTAGTTGTTTTAAAACAAGATTTAAATTGGTTTTGAAATTAAGTTAAAACAGTTTTCAAATTTTCTTTGGAAACCAGTTTTGATTCAAAACAGTTTGTAATATTTACTTATTTAAATGTTTAAAAGAATTTGATTTCAAATAAGTTTTAAAACTTAAAATAATTTAGTTCCTTTAGTATTTGAATTAAAATATGAAGTGTTTAATTTAAATTTTGAAAGTTGAAAAAAAAATCAATTTATTTTCAAAGATTAATTTATTTTAATCAAGTAATTTTGTTTTAAAGTTATCTTTATATTTAAGTAATGAATGTTCTTTAAACATTCATTTTATTTTAAGAATTTTACTTATTTAAAATTTGGATAAATGTTTAAACAGTTAAACATTTGATATTTTAAATTTTAAAATGGAATTTTAATTGAATTTAGAAATATTTGGTTTTAAATACATTTGAATATTAATAAAATCATTAATAAGTAGATGAATTATTTTGAAAAATATTTAAGATAATTAAGGATTTACTTAATTGTTTGATTTTTAAATAATGGTTTAGATTAATTTTAATTAGAAATGATTCATTAATAATTAATCTAATTCAAATTTCCTTAAGTATGTAATTGTTGAAATGTTGTTAATTAATAAATGGTGATAATTATCTAAGGATAATTTGGTAATTGATTAATGTAATTAATTTTGATAATTAACTAGATTAATTGAATCTAATTAATTGTAATTTGTTAAGTATAATTAATTGTTAAAGTAATTAAGAAATTAATTACTTATTGTAATTAATTTTGATATGTGATTTATTTAAGTTAATTAATTCAGTTTAATTAATTTAAATAAATCATTTGATGATTTTAAGAGTGTAATTATTTATTGTAATTAATGGAGCAGGATTACTCAGATAAGTAATAATGATAATTACTGGAATGTAATTAGAAATTTGGATAATTACTTTTGTAATAAATTAAGGAATTAATTAATTATTAATTATTGGTCAATTAATTTGATTAATAAGTAATTAAAGATAGTTAACTAATTATTTTAATATTAAGGTGATTAATAGTTAGATTAATTTCTAAATGTAATTAATTTTAATTAAGTAATTTATTTAAATATTAGAGATCATTAATTATTATAATTAATGTTGTAATTAAGGATTGTTTGATTAAGTTAAATTAAGTGATTAATTAATTGTAATTAATTAAGGACAAATATAATTAATTATAATTAATTAATAAATGAAGTAATTAAATGTTAATTACTTATAAATAAGGTTAATTAATTTGTGGAAATTAATTGATGACTAATTACTTATTGTAATTGGTGAATGATTAATCAAAGATATTTAATCAAGTTAAATACTTAGGATTAATTAATTGACTGGATTAATTAATTAATAGATGTTAAGCAGGATTTAAATGAGTAATTAATTTAATTTAATTTAAATTAATTAGAGATGGTTGTAATAAATTTAATTCATTTTAAATTAATTATAATTGTTGGTTAGTAAATCATTGCTTATGGATGTTATTGATTGAATGGTTGTGATCCCAGTAATGAGATGAGTCGTATATGTATGATAGGAATGCTTGGTTTAAGTATGATGGTTTGTGATGGATTATTTGATTGTGATGATTATCTGTTTGTGGATGATACAGTTTATCTGTTTATGATATAAATGTGATTATCTATTGTGAGATGTAGTTTATCTATCTATGTGAATTAGATAATAATGAAATAAGAAAATTGTTTAAACCTTTAAGTATAACTTGGACATTAAGATGGCGTTTGGTTTTGGTGAGACCGGGATCAGGTTTCCATATTTGGATATCCGCAAACCACATCGATTCCAATTAAACGTTAGGTCGTTAATCCAAGTGGAGCAAGTGAAGACTCGAGGAGTAAGGGCTATACGTCAGTATAACTCGGTGGGTGATTCCGTAATGAGTTTGACGGAATAGTACTTTTAGGTTCGAGATGGTGATTTAGAGTGCAAGGGTTATCGTCGTTAACTCTAAGGGTGATTTCAATACGAGTGTAACGAGATAATGCCTTCGGTTTCGTTCGAACCCGGAACGAACTTGTATGGATTGAATGCTTTCAGAACATCGTCAGGTGGACGATGAGCATTCTAAGATTGACATGTCCTATAAAGGTAATCGTAGCCTCATCAACCGAGAATGGCTAAAACAGGGGAGGTGCAGCAAAGCTTCGTGGGTAGCCCCACTGGAGAGCAAGATTTACCCATGTCTAGAGGTCCCTTTATATTTCGGTGGTGTGGGCGGTTGATCATGACAACTGCCGGGGTAGTCTTGTTCGGGACTGTCCAGCAAGGGATGGTTCCGGCTTTGTGTTGCAGGGGAGTAGGAGTACTCCTCGGTACGGTGATCTAGGCCACGTACTGTGACGGGCGGTACCCCGGTAGCCCTGCCATTGATGGAATCCATAATCCAATAAGTGCCTGTACGGTTTTGATTGTGCCCAACTATGTTGGAACGTGAGATGTAAGCATTCCAGCTATTTCTGTATTTTATTTTGAAAACCCTAGACACTATTATAATATTACTGGATTTCTATCAAATGTTTTGGTTAGCGTAAGGTAAAAACTTTTCCATGTTTATGTGTGAGAAGTCTTATGTGATACCTTTTTGTTTTCAAAGGATTTTCTAAAGTTAAGAAACTTTTATCCCCGTTTACTCACACCAGACCCCTGTCTGACCTGAGTGTTTATTTTCTGTTTTATTAAACTCTTGGGTACTCATATTACGTATGAGTAGTCAAGTGTTTCAGGATTGCTTTGACGAGTTCTGGAGGAGATAATGGAGCAGGAGGCTTCAGCGTGTAGATATATTTAGAGGTTCCGCTGTGTATGAGTTGTATTTGTTTTCTCTGATATACTTTAATTGCTAGACAGATGTTTACAACTGTCTAGTTTGTGTTGTATTAGCTGTAGTACTCTGATATATATGATACTATGTAATGTTTTATGTGATATATTATAATTTATTCGATTCCGCTATGAGATTCTGATGTTGTCGGTTCTTTCTTTCCTTTCTTTTCTCTTTCTATCCCTTTCTTTCTTCTTAGCGATGCGACTTCCTGGAGTTCGGAAGTTGAGTCGTCACATTGTGGTATCAGAGCTCTAGGTTGAGCGAATACCTAGACTCTGGAGTGGTGACCTTCTTGAGAGAGCGTATTTGTAATTTTGAATATATATATATGTATATATATTTATTTCTGCCTATTTGTTGGGTTACTGGTTCAGGTTTTCCAATATAAGTAATAAAGGTAGATAGGGTAGTGGTGTGTGTAACACAACTACCAATGGTTGGAGTTCGAGTGTTTGAAGTTGGAAGTAAATCTGCTAGGGCAGTTTGGGCATCTTGAGTAGTTCTGCAGTTGGTGAAGGATTTCACCGATCTCTGAAAGAAATCTTTTTAAGATTCAGAGTTTATCTTTGGATTGTAAACTTGGTAGCACTCGTGTGAGTGGTTTTTCATGAGTTTGGTTCTGTTGAAAGTTCTGAAGCCAGCAAGGGTATCTTGGCAACCTTAGGAAGAGTTCTGTCTGTATTTAAGTTTGAGACTCAGTTTGGCAGAGTATTTGAGCTTGGTTTGGAAGCGAGTTTCCTGAGAGATAATTGGCTACTGGAAGGCTTTATTGTGAAGAGGCTGGTGTAGCTTTGTGGTTCGATAAGCTTTGGGATAAGGAAGTTTTTGGAAGCAGTAGCAGCAGTGAGTGGCCTGTTCTTCGATGGTTCAGAAATCTCTGTGACTCTTCTGTCAGAAGTCCGGGCAGATGGTGAAGCTTGTCCATTTCTTCTGGAGCTCAGATGGGAGTGATGTTTGTGGTTGGAGGTAGACCACTAGTTTCTTCTTTTGAAGGTTTTAGCTGTTCTGATTTTGAGGTGAGATCGATTTCTTGGGATCTAAACTGAGTGGAATCGCAAAAGTGACTTGCGATGGTTCGGAAGTTCTCTGAGTAATCTTTGTTTTGGATTGAAGCATCTCTAGTGGATGTTTAAGTTATCGAAGTGGTATTTTCTGGATATCTTCGAAGGAGTTAAGATTTGCATCCATCGAGAGTTTGAGTTCTAATTCGACTTGGTTCTTGGAGTTTTACCGGTGGTTCAGCATTGTAGGAGATTCTTTGAGAAAGAGATCTGTTTAAGTTGGTAGGATTTATTGGATCCGGTTTTCTGGTTAAATTTTTGTTGTGGTGTTGTGACCGAATCGGATAGGTCACTGAGATTTTATAGAATTTGATGAACAATGTTTCCGGGATAAGTTGATCAAGTTTATACTTGTGTTCATCAACAGCATTCTCGAATCAGAGTTGCGCAGTGGAAGCATGGTGGCAACTATTCCAGGATAGAAGCAACACCGATTCTTTGGGGAATTTGAGTTTTGTCTTGGATCAGAGAATTTCTACAGGAAATTCATTTTGGATCTGGAGGCTTGATTGTTTTGAGCATCTGTTTGTTTCCAGGTAAAGTAGTTTGTCTGGAGTCTTATGATATCCGTAGTTGAGTTTGTGTGGTGGATTTTGATTGATCTAGAAGTTGAAGGCAGCCCAGGATCGATATGAGAGATTTGTGGATATGAGTATTGGATCTTTCTGTCTTCTCTTAAGAGTTAAGTGTTTGGTCTACAGGATTGAATTTCCAGTTCGGATGGCTGGAATTTGTTTTGTTTTCCCACGTATCTCTGAGGGAGTTCGTGTATGGTTTATCTTTGGTTTTAGACTTAGTAGTTCAAAGAGATTTAGGAGTTGATCAGGACTTGTCTGTAGTCCAGTATTCTGTTAAGATTTGTAGATCTAGATATGTAGGAGCTCTAGATCTGAGTGATGTAGCTAGTTTAGATTCTGTAGGGCGAGTGTCCCGGCGTTTGTACCTGGGATACTCTAGGGAATCTTATCCAGAATTTTGTCTGGACAGATAGAATTGTTTGTTTGAATCGGTTGCTATGGTTGTTAGTATTTGGTTGATAGAATATGTTTGCTCTTTTAAAATTTAAAATCTGTATGCGATTATTAAATTACCTTTGTTTTTAAATTTCGGGGACGAAATTCTTTTAAGGGGGGAGGAATGTGATGCCCCGGAAATTTAGGCAATAATTATTTAATAATTTGTTTAATAATTATTTTAAAATGTGAAATATTGATTTAATAATTTAATTTAAATTGAGAATCTGATTGTTTTAGAATGTCAAAAATATTTAAATGATAAATTTATCTTTCTATGCTGATTTAAAAATATTTTATTTACAATGTATAAATGTTTATACATTGTAAATAGAGGATTTGGTTTTAATTTTAATTTATATTAAATAAAGGATATTTTCTAATTACTATATAAATGTATAATTTGTAAATTGATTAATTTAATTTAAATTAGTATTGTAAACTTTTCAAAAAGTTTGTTTTAAAAACCTTTCTTGTATCTTTATAGAAATGTAAGTAAGTATTTATTTGTTTATAAGAATAAATATAGTTTAGATTTTATTTTATAACAAAAGTTTGTTTTGTTTTATTTTAAAATTGCTTTTCTTTTGAAATAAGATTTAATTCATTCTTGTTAAAGTATAATATTTAGTTTGAAACCTTTTGAAATAAAATTGAATTCAACCTTTCTTTTCTTTTAAAAATCTTTCCTTTTGAAATTTAGTTTCATAAAGAATATTATTTTAAAAATAATCAAACAAACATTAAAATAAATGTTATAAGAAGTTATAAATAAACATGTAATTATTTCAAGGCTAATGTTAAATAAACATTTGAAACATGCTAGAAATAAATTAGAAATGGTTTAAGATAAATTCAAATACCTTTATAAATTTAGAATTCTCTTTTAAATATTGAAATGGACATGTGTTAAATCTTAAAACATAAAGTGAACACTTGTAAAACATTTAACATAATAATACTACAAGTGGCAAGTTAATTTATTTTTGATTTTTAATTATATTAACAATAAAAAATAGCTAAAGCATTTTGTTAAAAACACATTTTCTCATTTGAAATCTGAGAATCAAATTTCAGTAAATCAAAACCCAATACAAACTACAAATCTGCAAATCAAAATACAAGATAAAAACAACTTTAAATCTGCAAACAAACAACTTCAAATCTACAACCTATCTGCATCTAAATTCTGCAAATCTCAACATAAAATTGGAAGCTCAACTTCAATATAAGATCTGAGCAATAAGAATGGGTCTGCATGCAATCTTCATTAACAAATAAAAGCAACTTCAACTTCAAGTTACACCTAGATCTCAAAATGCAGCTTCAAGTCAGGGTCTTGGAAAATGAATCTGCATCTAATTGTTTTCTGCATCTTCATTTGAAAAGGTGAGTAAGCTTCTCAGTTTTAAAAACAGTTTTTCCTTATAAACTAAAGCTAATCATGATCTACAGAACACAGATCCTAATTCAAATATATATATATATATATATATATATATATATATATATATATAAATCAAAATTTGTTATAGATATAATTGTTCAGTTTTCTGTTTTAAAAAAAAAGAAAAAAAGAATTGAGTAACTTCATCATGCAAGAAGCCTGTGATCTCTGTGCATATAAATTAATAGAAAAAAATATGTTGTGATGGTTGCTTATTTTTGACTATTATATGTGAATATATATGAACATGTATATATGTAGCTGCCGATCTAATTTGCTTGTAAAATTAAGAAATTCTTAAGTAGAAAATTCTTTATCACTTGAATGGTTTTCAGCTAGAAACCTTTGTGTAAGCAAAAATATGTTTGTTTGTAATAGATTGAGATTTATAAAATATAATTTAGATTAAATTAAAATTTGCTGCCTCTGTAACAACAAGAACCAATCATCATTGAAATGAAACAAATACCAAACATATTAATCAATGAAACAGTTTTGTAACTGGAATGCATGTTTGAAAACATGAATTTAAAAACAAATTTCATCTTTTTAAGTTGACTGTGGAATTTAGCATTCTGTCTTGAACAGAAAAAGCAATTTTAGAAGTATCTGATAGGCTAGTGGAATTCAGGGGTTAGAATGCTTCCTGTAGGTAGAATGTTGATGTGAGAAATGAGGAAGAATTTGGTAATAGATGATCAGAAGGGGAGGAGATGATTTTGGGGTTTTCCAGGTTTTAAAAACCTTGTCTTAAGGGTAGCAGTTCTTAGTTCTACACTTACACTCTGTTGCATCGAGTGGGGTAAGGATTTGAGAGGTTGTAGAGGGGACTTAGAGGGAGGGTCTTCCGGAATTGCAGCGATGACGATGGTCAGAGGCGTGCCTATGGGCTGTTGACAGGTTTTGTCTTGGTTGCAGTGTTGATGTTCCATGTTGCTGTTGATTTTCTTATTTTGATCTCAAACTTGAATTCGAGATTACAGTGGATTTCTAATGACCGTAAGCTTGTGAGGAAATGGTCGGCAACTCGTAGCTGTTGGTTGAAGTGACTGGAAGCTGCCGGAGCGACAATGCATGTGCACCATTCATGTTGAAGTTCTGGTGAACTTCAGATGTGCAGGGTTTTGACTCGGGTAATCCTCGAGTAGTTTTGTTTTTGACTCGAAGAAAAGGGTTGGGAAACTCGAAGCAAAGTAATGGTCTCTCGGGTAAACATGATTGCAGGTTTTAAACCAGAGAATTTTGCAGTTTTAATTTTTGAATGAATTCATATTTTTAAAGCTGGATTTTGATTCAAGTGGAAGTTGAAAACTGAATTCAAATAGAAATTTGAAATTCAAAGTTTTTAAAGAAATGAAATCTTAAATTTAAACAAGATTCAAATTTAGTTTTGAACCAAGATCTTAAAACAGTTTCGGGTTTACTTTTAAAACCTGATTTTTATTTTAAAACAGTTTTGTTAGTTTTTAAATTTTGATCAGATTTAAATGTTTTAAAACAAGATTTAAATTGGTTTTAAAATTAAGTTAAAAAACAGTTTTCAAATTTTCTTTGGAAACCAGTTTTGATTCAAAACAGTTTGTGATATTTACTTATTTAAATGTTTAAAAGAATTTGATTTCAAATAAGTTTTAAAACTTGAAATAATTTAGTTCCTTTAGTATTTGAATTAAAATATGAAGTGTTTAATTTAAATTTTGAAAGTTGAAAAAAAAATCAATTTATTTTCAAAGATTAATTTATTTTAATCAAGTAATTTTGTTTTAAACTTATCTTTATATTTAAGTAATGAATGTTCTTTAAACATTCATTTTATTTTAAGAATTTTACTTCTTTAAAATTTGGATAAATGTTTATACAGTTAAACATTTGATATTTTAAATTTTAAAATGGAATTTGAATTGAATTTAGAAATGTTTGGTTTTAAATACATTTGAATATTAATAAAATCATTAATAAGTAGATGAATTATTTTGAAAAATATTTAAGACAATTAAGGATTTACTTAATTATTTGATTTTTAAATAATGGTTTAGATTAATTTTAATTAGAAATGATTCATTAATAATTAATCTAATTCAAATTTCCTTAAGTATGTAATTGTTGAAATGTTGTTAATTAATAAACGGTGATAATTATCTAAGGATAATTTGGTAATTAATTAATGTAATTAATTTTGATAATTAACTAGATTAATTGAATCTAATTAATTGTAATTTGTTAAGTATAACTAATTGTTAAAGTAATTAAGAAATTAATTACTTATTGTAATTAATTTTGATATGTGATTTATTTAAGTTAATTAATTCAGTTCAATTAATTTAAGTAAATCATTTGATGATTTTAAGAGTGTAATTATTTATTGTAATTAATGGAACAGGATTACTCAAATAAGTAATATGATAATTAATGGAATGTAATTAGAAATTTGGATAATTACTTTTGTAATAAATTAAGGAATTAATTAATGATTAATTATTGGTTAATTAATTTGATTAATAAGTAGTTAAAGATAGTTAACTAATTATTTTAATTTTAAGGTGACTAATAATTAGATTAATTTCTAAATGTAATTAATTTTAATTAAGTAATTTATTTAAATATTAGAGATCATTAATTATTATAATTAATGACGTAATTAAGGATTGTTTGATTAAGTTAAATTAAGTGATTAATTAATTGTAATTAATTAAGGACAAATATAATTAATTATAATTAATTAATAAATGAAGCAATTAAATGTTAATTACTTATAAATAAGGTTAATCAATTTGTGGAAATTAATTAATGACTAATTACTTATTGTAATTGGTGAATGATTAATCAAAGATATTTAATCAAGTTAAATACTTAGGATTAATTAATTGACTGGATTAATTAATTAATAGATGTTAAGCAGGATTTAAATGAGTAATTAATTTAATTTAATTTAAATTAATTAGAGATGGTTGTAATAAATTTAATTCATTTTAAATTAATTATAATTGTTGGTTAGTAAATCATTGCTTATGGATGTTATTGATTGAATGGTTGTGATCCCAGTAATGAGATGAGTCGTATATGTATGATAGGAATGCTTGGTTTAAGTATGATGGTTTGTGATAGATTATTTGATTGTGATGATTATCGGTTTATGGATGATACAGTTTATCTGTTTATGATATGAATGTGATTATCTATTGTGAGATGTAGTTTATCTATCTATGTGAATTAGATAATAATGAAATAAGAAAATTGTTTAAACCTTTAAGTATAACTTGGACATTAAGATGGCATTTGGTTTTGGTGAGATCGGGATCGGGTTTCCATATTTGGATATCCGCAAACCACATCGATTCCAATTAAACGTTAGGTCGTTAATCCAAGTGGAGCAAGTGAAGACTCGAGGTGTAAGGGCTATACGTCAGTATAACTTTGTGGGTGATTCCGTAATGAGTTTGACGGAGTAGTACTTATTGGTTCGAGATGGTGATTTAGAGTGCAAGGGTTATCGTCGTTAACTCTGAGGGTGATTCCAGTACGAGTGTAACGAGATAATGCCTTCGGTTTCGTTCGAACCTGGAACGAACTTGTATGGATTGAATGCTTTCAGAACATCGTCAGGTGGACGATGAGCATTCTAAGATTGATATGTCCTATAAAGGTAATCATAGCCTCAAGCCTCATCAACCGGGAATGACTAAAACAGGGGAGGTGCAGCAAAGCTTCGTGGGTAGCCCCCACTGGAGAGCAAGATTTACCCCTGTCTAGAGGTCCCTTTATATTTCGGTGATGTGTGCGGTTGATCATGACAACTGCCGGGGTAGTCTTGCTCGGGACTGTTCTGTAAGGGATGGTTCCGGCTTTGTGTTGCAGGGGAGTGAGAGTACTCCTCGGTATGGTGATCTAGGGCACGTACTGTGACGGGCGGTACCCCAGTAGCCCTGCCATTGATGGAATCCATAATCCAATAAGTGCCTGTACGGTTTTGATTGTGCCCAACTATGTTGGAAAGTGAGATGTAAGCATTCCAGCTATTTCTGTATTTTATTTTGAAAACCCTAGACACTATTATAACATCACTGGATTTCCTATCAAATGTTTTGGTTAGCGTAAGGTAAAAACTTTTCCATGTTTATGTGTGGGATGTCTTACGTGGTACCTTTTTGTTTTCAAAGGATTTTCTAAAGTTAAGCAACTTTTATCCCAGTTTACTCACACCAGACCCCTGTCTGACCTGAGTGTTTATTTTCTGTTTTATTAAATTCTTGGGTACTCATATTCTGTATGAGTAGTCAAGTGTTTCAGGATTGCTTTGGCGAGTTCTGGAGGAGATAATGGAGCAGGAGGCTTCAGCGTGTAGATATATTTAGAGGTTCCGCTGTGTATGAGTTGTATCTGTTTTCTCTGATATACTTGAATTGTAATTGCTAGACAGATGTTTATAACTGTCTAGTTTGTGTTGTATTAGCTGTATTACTCTGATGTATATGATACTATGTAATGTTTTATGTGATATATTATAATTTATTCGATTCCGCTATGAGATTCTGATGTTGTCGGTTCTTTCTTTCCTTTCTTTTCTCTTTTCTATCCCTTTCTTTCTTCTTAGCGATGCGACTTCCTGGAGTTCGAAAGTTGGGCCGTCACACCTCCACTCATATTTGTATCGTTTTATCGTGCTTTTTTGGATCTCATTCGTGCATTCGTCATTGTGTCTCCAGCACAAACCAGTGAGTTATTCTCACCAGGCAATATGTACATTTATAACTAGTAAATTGACCCCTTTTGAATCTGTAAAATACATTATCATGTTACACCTGCTATGTTATGATTTTATGATGTTCACCCATGCTTAAACACCTGTTATATCATATGTTACTGTTATATTATGCTGTTCCATTATTTTTATCAGTTTATCACACTGCAAGTTGCTTTTACATTAGAATCACTATGGGTTGAAATGATACATACCCGAACGGACTTTAGAATAGGAGATAATCGTTATGGGCTGAAATAATAAGCCTAAATGATTTTCAGTTATTTTCATTTGCTTGGGATTGTGGGTTTAAAATGATCAAACTCGGGTTTTCTTTGTAAATTACGGGTTGAAATGATATATTACCCGTATCACTTTACCTAGGCTAGAAAATGAAATACATACCCGTTGTTAAAATATGTTTTTCTTAAAATTTTAAAATATTTTAAAAATGTAAATATTATAATATTTTGATTTAAATTTGATTAAAATAAATTTTGTAAAGCATTATTGACTCTCTTAAAATTTATAAGTGAAATAAATTAAGAGTAAAGTTAGAAAATCTGAAATGTAAGTTTTTTGGAAATTATAATTTGGTGATAAATGGAATTTAAATTAAATATGAAAAATATGATAAATTTATGATATTTTGAATTAAATTAATTTAAAATAATTTTATAATATATTAATGATTTTTGAATTAAGTTAAAATGTGAAATGAATGAATATTTAAGTTGAAATTTTGAAATATAACTAAAATTGGAAATTTGTGATTTTGGCTTAAAAGTGAATTTTAAGTTAAGTAAATAAAAATGAAATTAAGTTATATTTGAAAATTTAAACTTAAGTGTTAAGTTAAATTTAATTTAATGAATTTAAAATTTAATGTTGGAATTTAATAAGTGAATTGCTATTAAATTTTGATTTTTGAATAGAGAATTAACTTTATAAAATCATGAATATAAGGGTATTTGAATGATTGTTTTAAAAGTGAAATTATATGATTTTATAAGTTAAAAATGGTTTACATAAAAATATAATTGTTTGTGAAATTATACTGAATATTTGAAGTTAATTTACTGCGTTTTTAAAATGCTATTAATTCTAATGTAAAGGATAATACAGCATTTGTAAATGCTGTAGTTGATAATAATGAACATAATGGCTCAATTTAATTAAAGGCTATTATAGCATTTTTTGTGAATGTTATAATGGTTGAATTTAGCTAAGTTTATTTCAAACTAATGGAACCCTATTACAGCATTTTAAATGTTGTCTTTTGTTAAATTGAACAGTTTTAAGTGTGACTTTCCGTAGCATTTTCTAAATGCTGCGAAAGTTGAATTTTCATTGTTTTAATAAATTTAAGTGAATGAATGAACTTTGAAAGATTAAAACTTTTGAAATTTAATAATTTAATTATTAAATATAATATCTTCATTTTAATGATTTAAATGAAGCAATTTGTTTCGAAATATAAACTATTTTGAAATGTGTTTTGAAATGGTATTTAAATTAAATAAAAATGAATGTGGATTGGAATATATGATATTTTGATATTTTGAAATGGATTTTGAATGATATTGAATTTTTAAATGATATTTGATTTCGAAGTATAAATACTATTTTGATATTTTATGGTTTAACTGATCTTTAAAGGATGGGCGATCCCAAGCATCGTTTAAGTTATGTTGCATTCCTACTACAGTTCGCTTGAGTTGATTTACATTATATAAGTATATATTGTGCTGACTCGAGTGTTTTGTGTTTTACTTTATGCTCGGGTCAGCCTGAGTATTCGTAGCTTTGGATTCTCTTTCTGGAGCTGGTCTTTGCTGGAGTTTCTGCTTATCTACATTTATATCTACTTTCTGTTTCAGCTATTCTTGTTTATCTCATGTATTAGTGAACTTATATGTATTTGGGATTTCTATTATGTTGCTTTCAGACTGTATTATGTTTTTGGTTTGAGACTCTGCCGTAGTAGCTTCACGAACTACTATGTATTTTATATTCGCTGCGAGGTATTCTGTTTGTTCTGTGTCTGTGATTCTGCGATTTGTATTTCATTTGCTCTAAATTTATTTACAATGAGGTATTTTGAGCAATTCAAATCCGACATGTGCGGCTGCGAATGGCTAAAAATACCGGATTGTTACATAACCTCTCCACCTCGCCATGCTCATTCGAACCTGAGGATAAAAGGACAGTGCCTTAACCCTAAAAAGATTTCAACTCCATGCCGCAATCCACTAAAAATTTTAGTACCATTTTTCCTAGACACGCCTTCCCCTAACTTTCCTCCGTGCCAAGCGGCAAGCAACGAAATCGAGCCCATCGTCGAAATTATGATGAATTCCAAATCCTGATCATCCCCTAATTCCTCACTCCAAATGCAACTAAAATTACCTAAACCACCACTAAAAGTCAATTTTTTCAAAGATGAACACGTCCATTGTAACAACCCTGGTTATGGACCTGTAAATATTAAATTATAATGGTAGTTATAATTTAATATTATGAATTAAAATAAAATTGGAGAATTAAATTGTTTATTTGGAATAAACAAGGAATTTTGGAATAAAATGAGAAAATAAAGTTTGAAACTTTATTTTATTTGTTTGGGTTAATAATAAATGGAAAATAGTTCTTATTTAGGGAAAATGTAATAGTTTTATTAATTATTGCCAATTACTTCTTTTAATAATTTTTAAAGAAAGTATTTGATTTTTAAAGGTTGTTTAATCAAATAAAAAGGTGGAAATTGATTTAAAAATGAGTTTATTTACAAATTTGAGTTTACGATGGTTATTTATAATTTTTCTAAGCAAGAAAAATATTTTTGTGGAATTTTAGAAGTTAAAAATAATGTTTTGTCCATTTATTTGTTAAAATTGTGTATTTTTAAAATAATGGATTTTAATAATATAAGTAATTTAAAAATTAAAATTAATCTTTTTATATAGTATAAAATATGTTACTTCATAAGTATGTAAAACTACATACCTTGTTGTGTGAAAGTTTGAAAAAGAAATGACATTTGTTTATTTAAATAGTGTAAATATGTATACCTTTCTAATTACGAGTTGATTATTTAACCAATAAACCATTCTATTTCTTTCTACTAATGGATCCAAGGCCCATTCGGACTTAACCTGCTTGATAAAATGAGAAAACAAAGTCTGTACGTTCATTTCCTTTTTCTTTCTCAACTCCTTCTCCCTTCTTCAGCCTAAAACAAAATACAGTAAAGTCTTCCTCAAAAATCAAAATATATCCAAATTCTTAATTAAAATTCACCAAACCAAAGTCTTTTTGTAATCTAGAGATAAATCAAAGGTAATGAACTCCAAAACACCCAATTTCATCAAATAATTTCTTGCTACAGTGAAATTTCTGTTTGTTCTTGCATGCGTTCTTCTTCTCTCTTATAGGTTCTTTGAGGCTATTTCTCAAGCCAAAGCTTCCATCTTTCAATCAAAATCGAAGTTTTTGTAACAATCAGCAAGATGAGTTGAATAAACTCACATAATCTGGCAAAATAATGCTTCTAATTGCAAAAACGGTAAATAGTTTAGCTTATGTAGAAATATTTTGAGCTTGCTTCTCTGTTGTTGAAAACTGTTCTGTAGTGCTCCTTTAGAGGCATGTATCTTTTGATTCCGGCAATGAAATGCTGCTAGATTTCTTGCATTTGGTAGCTTGCATGTTGAACTTCATTTTTTAAAATTATGGTTGAAAGATATTGTGACGCCCCACCCTGAGACCCACATTAACAAAGAGAATTACTGGGCAATTCTATCTGCTATTGCGGAGGATATGGCTGGTTTGGAGCGACCATCTATAATCTTGTCTTAAACGTCTACTGCATACGTAGATAAATGATCTATTTTTTTCTATTCCAAGTGGATCGACATATCCAATAAATGCTTAATGCAAAACTATAGGTGGCTAACGGATCTATCAGAACAAAATACAACAACAAAATGCATATCACATCACAGAACAGTAATCATAATATATAAATACATATAAACAGATACATCCCAGTATGATACAAAGTGATACACAAAAGTGGTACAGAGACCACACTATATACTTCCAATCAAATACATATCAGAGTCAAGCGGAAAGAAATATAAACTACACAAAAGTGCTAGGCTAATATCCAAGCAGATGCATCAAAGCTAAGTCCCAAAGTGATAGCTAACCTGAAACAACTCGGTCTGACCCGAGTATAAAATACACGGGCCAGTCTAGCTAAAACAATCAGTTAAGAAGGATAGACGATAATATGAAGCATAAGATACAAGGACATAATTCTTCTCAAATGAGAATAGGCAATAGAAAGAACACATACTCATGACTTAAGTGAACAATGTCATTTAAGTATACAAAGACCTCAAAAGAGGTAAACTCGACAATAACGCTCAAATAATATAAACAATCGCCGATGACAAATCTCCAAATCAAAACTCATGAAACTCAATAAGAGTTTATAATCCCCATATCGAAATCACCATAAAACAACATATATATATATATATATATATATATATGCCTTTCTCTAACTCTAGGCTATAAGTAAATTCATCGTCTCAAAATTGGTGAAATCGAAATCAAAAACTTATAAAATTCCCCAGATTGGCCAAATCCCATTTGCATGCCGAAGCGATACTGCACGTGCCATTCTCAGATGGTCGAAGCCTCTGACAAGGTCGCTAACACCTCTCAAAGCAGTTCGTCCTCATGACAAGGTCCTGACACCTCTTCAAGCCATTTTGTCAGCCCTAACAAGGTCGCTAACACCTCCCTAAGCAGTTTGTCCTCATGGCAAGGTTGCTGACACCTCTCCAAGCTATTTTGTCAGCCCTAACAAGGTCGCTAACACCTCCCTAAGCAGTTCGCCCTCATGACAAGGTTGCTGACACCTCTCAAAGCAGTTCTGTTTGGTAAACATCGTGAATGTGTCACAAACTCACGGATAGGAATCCGAAAAGTGTTAACATGCATCCCATACCACTCGTTCGCACTTAGCGATTTACTAGCCGCTAGTCGGTGCCACACTAGGAACATCATAAAACTCATAAAATCATATCTCGCCTCATCTCATTGGCGAGTGATAAAGAGACACCATACTCGTCTCATCTTATCGACAAGTATTAAATAACATCGTAACCGGTCTCATTTCATCGACAAGTGAAAACATCGTGATGGTTCCTCATAAACCATAAATCTCAAAATATGAAATCATATACTCAAGACTTGCCTTATATCATTGACAAGTAAATAAAACATCGTAATGGTTCTCAATCGACCATATTCTTACATAGGAGATTTCAAACCATAATACTTGTCAAATATTGGCCATCTTAAATAAGTCCAATAAATAGGAATTATAAAACTCAAAATACGCCATAAAATGGCAGAACATCTCAAAATCAATAATCTCAAATAGCTTCGATCGTACAAGTATGGAATTAATCGAAATAGTGAACGCACATGTCTCATACCACGTGTTTTACTAAATCGTTTAATTCTCTTTCTCATACGTTTGAATAGTCGACCTTGAAAGAGTATTAGTTAGCCAAGGTATTTTGTAGACGTGGTTCGGTTATTCCCATTTGTCTCTATCTATTGGTGGGGAGGTATCTAGAACTGAATAAAAAAAAGCGTAAAATAAAAGTGTGTATTTTATATATAAAATAATTTATTTGAGAAAACAAGCTTTTAAAACTTTTTTCCGAAAATATTAATGAAACCAATATTTAAAATTTCTTTATTATAGGAAATAAATAGATTTTATATTAGAAAAATAATTTTAAAGTACAATGTAATAATAATTTAAAATATCCATTTATTTCAAAAATCACTTCAAAATGGTTTAGTGAAAATCATGCTCGAAAATAATGAAAAACAAGAGAGATTACTCAAGACCGATAACTTGAATTCAATACGAATTCAATTCAAATTTAACCCAAAGTCAATTCAAATTCTATTTAAATTTGCGTTTCAAATTCTTTAAATATAGCTATCCTATTGATAGGCATCATAACTCTCAAAACATCTCAAAAACAACATCAAAATCGAGCAAGAATGAGAGTAAAATAAGCCAATACAATTCTCAGTTCAATGATTGTTATTGCTGTCGTTTTGCTCTCGAGACAGCAACAAACAGATATAGTTTTGACCGAGCTAACTTCGAAATTTCAAAAAATTCAAAACATAAAACTTCTAGCACAAGCTTTCTGGAACATCTTGAATTATTAAATTTGGATAAGAAACATGAAAGATATGGCCAAAACAAATTTCAGATATGAATTTCACTATAGCTGTTGTTTTAGTTTCGGGACAGCGATACTAGAATGAACTTTCGACCATGTAAACATCAAAATATGACAAAACTCAAAACATGAAAATTGTAGCATATAATCTAAGCTTTTAGGAGCATCAAGAATCATCAAATTCCGACATTAAACGAAAAAGATATGTTTAAATTTCCAACAGCACTTAGCACAGAAAATCACAATTTTACAGTGACAGAGCAGCGAGCTTGTTTTGGGTTTTTCGACCATGTATGCTCAAAATTTTCGAATGTTTTCAACATGAAAATTGTCACATTCTTTCCAGGCTTTCTACAACATCAAAGAAAATCGAATTCCGATATAAAACGAAAGAGACATACATAATTTATTGACAGCGATTTACGATTGAATATGCAGCAGCAACAAAAATTTGAGATTTCTTACCCTAAAATCTCAATCAAACCTAGAATATGTGAGTTTTGATACTCACCTTAACAAAATCAGATCAAACTTGAGGAAATCTGAATAAAATTTAAGCTTTGGCCTTGTATATGCTTTAAGAACCTAGAAATTGATAGTTTACAAATATGCATAGAGAAAACATAAGTTACATCAGATTCAAATTCACAAAATCAAGAATTGATGAAACCATTTTTGATTTTAGAGTGATTACCTGATTTTGTTGCCTTTAATTTGATTAACTTCAGCAAAGGGGTTGAATAATTTGATGATTTTGGCTCAGGGTTTGAAAAGGGGAAAGGGTTTCTAATTTCTTTTGTTTCTTTCTGGTTAGCTGAAGTTGTACGTACTTTGTTTGAGGAAGAGAAGCATTCTCTTTACTGCAGATTAGAGAGAAGAATGAGCTTAGACCCAATAACAATTAATTTGCCTAAATACTAATTATCACCAATTAAACTAAAGCTCTTTTATTAAAATCAAAACAACTTATATTTACAAGTTTTGAACATAATAAAATCTCACAACTACATTTCAATTTTTAACAAACATTTTTTTTCAACGAAATAAAAGATAATTTAGCTCTAAAAAATTATTTTCATTATTAAAAACTCTTATTTTAATTAAATACCCTACTTAACGCAAATATTTACATATAACACTGTTTTTAATTCCAAAAATTAAGCAAATTTTTTTTCTTATGTAATAAAATACAACAAGCCATTCTCCACCAATTTATGATGAAAACTTATTTTTAAATCAAATTTCACCTTTTTATTTAAAATAAACATATTTTAAAATTAAATACTTTCTTTAAAAATCATGAAAAGGGTAATTGGCAATAAATACAAGAATTATTGCATTTTCACTAAATAAAATCATATTTCATTCATTATTCTCACAAATACTCAATATAAAGTTCTCAAAACTTTATTTTCACATTTTATTTACAAAACTCATTGTTTATCCCAAATAAACAAATTTAAAATTTTCAATTATATTTTAATTTAAAATATTAAGTTATAACTACATTCATAATTTAATATTAACAAGTAATCTCCAAACCCAGGGCTGTTACAAACTCCCCTCCTTAATAAAATTGCGTCCTCGCAATTTTTAGAGAAGAGTTTGTATTCAACCTGTTGATTTCATCCGTCAAAGGAAAGATAGACTAGCTTGAGTTTGAAAGAAATTCTCACACTCTCAAGATAGGATGGTAGAAAATGAAGACAAGACTCGCTCGATTAATTATATGGTTTCTAAAAGCGCTAATATTGTGACAAACAAACCATCGAATATTCCGAGCAACACATAAAATTTCGAAGGCATCTCACCTTCTAATTGGAAACTCAACAAGATGCTACACATAAAAGATTACTCGAATGAAATTGATTTCTCAAAAGCTCCTAGAGTAGAGTTGGGATTTAGCACAACTCCAACTCAAACTCTAACCAACAAAATGATTATCGATATGATTTCTGTATGACACTACGGAAGGAACCACATCGATACAAGATAGAAACAAAAGAGATAAGATAGATCAACCAAAAGGTGGTTTATTCTCTAATTCTTCCATAGGTATTCTCTAATTTGCAACATATATTATTATTTTTTTCAATTTATTTCTCAAATTTTCTATGTGTTAGAAATTTTCAGAATAATCGGCGGAGTCTCCTTTGTACGGAGGGCCTTATATAATATTATAAAAATGAATTACATAGTATACATCGACCATTATGTCGGAACACAAATTATAAATTATCATTCAACTCTTAAAAATTAATTCGAAAACATACCTTTCTTATTAGCATTTTAAAGCGAGTTTGTACAAACTTATACATATTTTTTTTCCTCAAAATATAGTCCAACCATCCTCTTTTCACCTGCACTTAACTCAAATAGATGATATTAGTTCATGATCATAAATAAGAAATGCTAGACTTAACTATTAAGGGGAAATAAATTAATTTCATTACAGATCTGTTGTAAAGAAGACCTGTTTTGTCGCAGAAAACAAAAAAATATGAAGAACTTCATAAAATAAAAGTTGTCTACTCTGTTTAAGCTTTCCAGCAATATAAAGATCCTTAAAATCTGATTTACGGTTTGAAAGTTATGTTCAATTTACTTTCAGCTTAAGTCTTAGAGAATTTTTCAATAGGGAAGAACTGCCTATCCACTTTCAAACCCATTTTAGGCTCAGTAAAAAGAAAAATATTTAAATATAGTAAAAATAAACTTTATTTCTTACTGAAAGCTCTTTCATTTTCAAAATGATTCAGCTCATTTGGAGTCAAAAATCTCATGTTATCACTATTTTAGTACAGCACTTTTCTAAATGAAATTTCGGCCTTTAAAATCAATTTGAAATTTGAAATTCTCCCAAACCATTTTAACTTCAAACTACAATTTCAAACAATATTTTTGCTAAATGATTTATTAAATGATTCTCTTTTCCCCCGAAAAGCTAAGACATACAAAATTATGATCAACTTTATGTAATCATCATAAAACATTTTATTAAGTGGAAATATTTTCATTACTTTTCACTTTCTACTTTATAAACAATTAACAATGAAAACTCATTTTGGAAGAGATAACTAATTTCTTCCATCATCAAGAGATGATTATTGATTATCCATCAAAAATAAATTTTTATAGTCATCATTAATAACTTGCACTAAAATATTCAATTAATATTTTAATTTTTCAAACCAAAGTATTCTTTTACCTTAAATACATCATTTTATATATCAAAGCATCAAATGATATTTTTTTCTAATTAAGACATCTCCTTAATTAGAATTGTTCACTTTACTTACCCAAATCACCATATTCAATTCCATAAATTTCAAATAATTTAAGGATATTTCCTCCGATTTATTTATAGTGAATGACCCAATCGATTGGCTGCAGAGTTGACCAAATGATCAAAACTGCCTCGCCACTCCTCCAATACTCACTATGGTTCAATGGTTTCATTATACATTTAAAATAAAACCAATAATCCACCATATCAATTATTTTCAAACTTTACTCATCGAAACTCAATTTAGCGTGTCTGAGTGTCTCATCACAGTGTTTAGGAAATCCCTATCGATAACGTTGGCCAAATACGTCGACCAGAATTCTTAAAGCACTGGACGGACAACCCAACACAAAAATTTGTTTTCTTTTTTTTAAAAAATAAATACCTTACATATAATACTTAAAATATTCTTTGTTTTTCCCCCAAAATATAATCCAATTTCTCTTAGAAACATATCTTTAATTTTTTTTTTGAAAACACAAATTATTACTTATTCTCAAAATCAAAAACAAAAGAAGAACTCACGAGATATTCTTGGAACACTCGATCCTCAAGATTGATCGGATAGACTAGAGCGTTCATTATTCTGAATGGGACGATGAACCACTCACAAGACTCACAATGAGTGCAGAATGCATTAAGAGTAACGCTATCCTCCGCGACTCGTAGCTCATGAAAAATCGATGTAAGCTCAAGCCGAGGAATGACCCTAGCACCACTCAATAGATTAAAAGAAATCTATGTGATATAATAGTAATGGAAAGATATCTTATTGAATGAGAAGAAGAGCACAAAAAAACACATCATTACTTCAAGTGAAGTAATACACAAAGTATATCAACAATTGAGTATCCAAGGAGCATATCACAAAAGAGGTAAGAATGTCAATATCAAATAAATTCAACGAATCATCTCATTTCCCTAGTGGGCATCCTCGTGGGAGGATGACCCGAAAGCTAAGAAATTAGATCCTAAAATCCTCGAACAGCATACCAAATATTGCGGATCCCCCCAATAGGATCCACAATCCTCAAAGAAATCATAAGATAAGAACATCAAAGATTATCAATAAACTCCTTCGATGTAGATGGGTGTCAAGCACCCGTATTGAAAAGGATTCGAATAAAACAATCATGATTTGAGTTACATGTAAGAAAATATATCATCAATTAAATTTGGGAATATTATGGAATAAAATATATTCCTAGACATATCCCAAATTATCTACTTCAAAAGACACGATAAGGTAAAGGACACGATGATTAAGAGATTTGTAACACTTGTATAACACTAAGATGTACCGTAATATGTTTTTTTCTGTTCTGTGTTTATCATACTTTGTTCTGAATTTAGCTCTGATATCAAGCTGTGACGCCCCACCCTGAGACCCACATTAACAAAGAGAATTACTGGGCAATTCTATCTGATATTGCGGAGAATAGGGCTGGTTAGGAGCGACCATCTATAATCTTGTCTGAAACATCTACTGCATACGTCGATAAATGATCTATTTTTTCTATTCCAAGTGGATCGACATATCCAATAAATGCTTAATGCAAAACTATAGGTGGCTAACGGATCTATCAGAACAAAATACAACAACAAAATGCATATCACATCACAGAACAGTAACCATAATATATAAATACATATAAACAGATACATCCCAGTATGATACAAAGTGATACACAAAAGTGGTACAGAGACCACACTATATACATCCAATCAAATACATATCAGAGTCAAGCGGAAAGAAATATAAACTACACAAAAGTGCTAGGCTGATATCCAAGCAGATGCATCAAAGCTAAGTCCTGAACTGATAGCTAACCTGTAACAACTCGGTCTGACCCGAGTATAAAATGCACGGGTCAGTCTAGCTAAAACAATCAGTTAAGAAGGATAGACGATAATATGAAGCATAAGATACAAGGTGATAATTCTTCTCAAATGAGAAGAGGCAATAGAAAGAACACATACTCATGACTTAAGTGAACAATGTCATTTAAGTATACAAAGACCTCAAAAGAGGTAAACTCGACAATAACGCTCAAATAATATAAACAATCGCCGATGAAAAATCTTCAAATCAAAACTCATAAAACTCAATAAGAGTCTATAATCCCCATATCGAAATCACCATGAAACAACATATATATATATATGCCTTTCTCTAACTCAAGGCTATAAGTAAATTCATCATCACAAAATTGGTGAAATCGAAATCATAAACTTATAAAAATTCCCCAGATTGGCCAAATCCCATTTGCACGCCGAAGCGATGCTGCACGTGCCATTCTCAGATGGCCGAAGCCTCTGACAAGGTCGCTAACACCTCTTAATGCAGTTTGTCCTCATGACAAGGTCGCTGACACCTGTTCAAGCCATTTTGTCAGCCCTAACAAGGTCGCTAACACCTCCCCAAGCAGTTTGTCCTCATGACAAGGTCGCTGACACCTCTCCAAGCTATTTTGTCAGCCCTAACAAGGTCGCTAACACCTCCCTAAGCTGTTCGTCCTCATGACAAGGTCGCTGACACCTCTCAAAGCAGTTCTATTATGTAAACATCGTGAATGTGTCACAAACTCACGGATAGGAATCCGAAAAGTGTTAACGTGTGTCCCATACCACTTGTTCGCACTTAGCGATTTACTAGCCCCTAGTCGGTGCCACACTAGGAACATCATAAAACTCATAAAATCATATCTCGCCTCATCTCATTGGCGAGTGATAAAGAGACACCATACTCGTCTCATCTCATCGACAAGTATTAAATAACATCGTAACTTGTCTCATTTCATCGACAAGTGAAAACATCGTGATGCTTCCTCATAAACCATAAATCTCAAAATATGAAATCATATACTCAAGACTTGCCTTATATCATTGACAAGTGAATAAAACATCGTGATGATTCTCATCGACCATACTCTTACATAGGAGATCTCAAACCATAATACTTGTCAAATATTGGCCATCTTAAATAAGTCCAATAAATAGGAATTATAAAACTCAAAATACGCCATAAAATGGCAAAACATCTCAGAATCAATAATCTCAAATAGCTTCGATCATACAAGTCCGGAATTAACCGAAATAGTGAACGCACATGTCCCATACCATGTGTTTTACTAAATCGTTTAATTTTCTTTCTCATACGTTCGAATAGTATAAAAGTGTGTATTTTATATATAAAATAATTTTTTGAGAAAACAAGCTTTTAAAACTTTTTTCCGAAAATATTAATAAAACCAATATTTAAATTTTTTTTATTATAGGAAATAAATAGATTTTATATCAGAAAAATAATTTTAAAGTACAATGTAATAATAATTTAAAATATCCATTTATTTCAAAAATCACTTCAAAATGGTTTAGTGAAAATCATGCTCGGAAATAATGAAAAACAAGAGAGATTACTCAAGACCGATAACTTGAATTCAATACGAATTCAATTCAAATTTAACCCAAAGTCAATTCAAATTCTACTTAAATTGCATTTCAAATTCTCTAAATATAGCTATCCTATTGATAGGCATCATAGCTCTCAAAACATCTCAAAAACAACTTTAAAATCGAACAAGAATGAGAGCAAAAATAAGCCAATACAATTCTCAGTTCAATGATTGTTATTGCTGTCGTTTTGCTCTAGAGACAGCAACAAACAAATATAGTTTCGACCAAGGTAACATCGAAATTTCAAAAAACTCAAAACATAAAACTTCTAGAACAAGCTTTCTGGAACATCTTGAATTATTAAATTTGGATAAGATATGGCCAAAACAAATTTCAGATATGAATTTCACTACAGCTGTTGTTTTAGTTTCGGGACAGCGATACTAGAATGGAATTTCGACCATGTAAACATCAAAATTTGACAAAACTCAAAACATGAAAATCATAGCATATGATCTAAGATTTTAGGAGCAACAAGAATCATCAAATTCCGACATTAAACGAAAAAGATATGTTTAAATTTCCCTCAGCACTTAGCACAGAAAATCACAATTTTACAGTGACAGAGCAGCGAGATTGTTTTGGGTTTTTCGACCATCTATGCTCAAAATTTTCGAATGTTTTCAACATGAAAGTTGTCACATTCTTTTCATGCTTTCCAGAAATTCAAAGAAAATCGAACTCCGATGTAAAACGAAAGAGATATACCTAATTTATTGACAGCGATTTACGATTGAACATGCAGCAACAACAAAAATTTGAGATATCTTACCCTAAAAATCTCAATCAAACCTTGAATATGTGAGTTTTGATACTCACCTTAACAAAATCATATCAAACTTGAGGAAATCTGATGAAAGTTTAAGCTTTGGCCTTGTATATGCTTTAAGAACCTAGAAATTGATAGTTTATAAACATGCATAGAGAAAACATAAGTTAAAGCAGATTCAAATTCACAAAATCAAGAATTGATGAAACCATCTTTGATTTTATAGTGATTACCTGATTTTATTTCCTTTAATTTGATTAACTTCAGCAAAGGGGTTGAATAATTTGAAGATTTTGGCTTAGGGTTTGAAGAGGGGAAAGGGTTTCTAATTTCTTTTGTTTCTTTCTAGTTAGCTGAAGTTGTACGTACTTTGTTTGAGGAAGAGAAGCTTTCTCTTTACTTCAGTTTAGAGAGAAGAATGGGCTTAGACCCAATAACAATTAATTTGCCTAAATACTAATTATCACAAATTAAACTAAAGCTCTTTTATTAAAATCAAAACAACTTATATTTACAAGTTTTGAACACAATAAAATCTCACAACTACATTTCAATGTTGTAACAAACATTTTTTTTCAATGAAATAAAAGATAATTTAGCTCTAAAAAATTATTTTCATTATTAAAAACTCTTATTTTAATTAAATACCCTACTTAACACAAATATTTACATATAACACTATTTTTAATTCCAAAAATTAAGCAATTTTTTTTTCTTATGTAATAAAATACAACAAGCCATTCTCCACCAATTTATGATGAAAACTTATTTTTAAATCAAATTTCACTTTTTCATTTATAATAAACATATTTTAAAATTAAATACTTTCTTTAAAAATTATGAAAAGGGCAATTGGCAATAATACAAGAATTATTGCATTTTCACTAAATAAAATCATATTTCATTCATTATTCTCACACATACTCAATATAAAGTTTTCAAAACTTTATTTTCACATTTTATTTACAAAATTCATTGTTTATCCCAGATAAACAAATTTTAAATTTTAAATTATATTTTAATTTAAAATATTAAATTATAACTACATTCATAATTTAATATTAACAAGTAATCTCCAAACCCAGGGCTGTTACAGATATTGTCGTTTGAATGTTCAAAACGTTGCTGCAAAATCGACTCAGGCACTGATTTTTGCCTGTAGTTGTTTTGAGTTGCTGCAAACATGGCCTGAGTCAATGTTTGAGGCATCATAACCCATTCATTTCTCACTGGAATTCAATGATTCTTTTTTTTTGAAAGATGAAGTTTTCTAGTATAAGCATACCAATTTCGAGCTCAATCCGATATCATTTGTTCCTCCGTTTTGTGCCTGAAAGTTAAATCCAGGATGGTTTCAGGCCTGTACATTTATGGTTTTTGAACTGTTGCACACATGGCCAGAGTCCATGTTTGAGACAGCATAACTCATTCATTTCAAATCGGATTTGAGTGATTCTTTCTACAGATTCAAGGAGTGTTGAATTACATTTCTGTAAAATTTTATTACAATCTGGATTGGTTTGCTATTTCGAGACTATAGTCGAACTTGTACTCGCAGCTTGCTGTAATTCAGTATTTAAAACCTTGTTTTGGTCGAACTTTGAAACGATGTAGATTTTTCGTTTCAAATCATATTTGAGTGATTCTTTTTGCATGTTGAAGTAGGGACGTTTTATTACAATCTTGTAAAATTTAATGACAATTTGGATTGATTTTCTATTTTGAAACTACTGTCGAACTTGTACTCCCAGCTTGCTGTAATTCAGTGTTTAAAACCTTGTTTTGGTCCAACTTTGAAACGATACACTTTCTTCGTTTCAAATCAGATTTGAATGAACATTTTGGCAGATTAAAGTAGGAATGCTGAAATACATTCCCGCAAAATTTCAAGTCATTATGAAGCTGTTAACTTATTCAAACCTGAAGTCGAATATTGAGTCACAACTTGTTTTAAACGGATAATACTTGGTATAATTTCCGTTATTCCGATGTTTTCTTGATATTTCTTTCTAGATTTCACACATAGTTATTATAATATGTTTTAAAAATGATTTTCAAATAAATGGGCTTTCGAGATTTTTATTTTATATTATTTTTTGTATAAAAATTATATACTCTATAATAAGAGAAATTCAAAGGCAATTTCTAAAGCGATTTCAAAACGTTCCTAAAACTCGTTTTCTTCAACATAATTTCTATATAAAACACACAGTTTTGCACTTCGAGCGAAGAGGGAGGAGAATTAAATGATTAGATAAAATGCATGCTATGAACACATGCGTTTATCTTTTCAGTTAATTCCTAATCTATTCGTTTGATCGTTTTGACATTCAGGTCCGGTTTACCGATGAGTTGAGGTAAACTTTGTACTGCTTTGAGTGTGGAATTGACTAACAGTTAGTAAACCGTTTAGTGCGAACGTGTGGTATAGGACACATGTTAACACTTTTCGGGTCTCTTTTTGAGAGTTTGTGACAGACATTGCCAGTTAGTGGTGCCCAGTACTGGGCCTCCAGACCTTCGCCACTACGGTTTATTGCCTTCGGGTTTGTGCCTTCGGATTTGTTGCCCTATAATATCGCTTTTGGAGTTGGTCCTTCTTCACCTTTCGAGAAATACTTGGGTTTGTCGCCTTCGTGTTTGTTGCCATATAGTATCGCTTTTGGAGTTGGTCCTTCGTCACCGCTCGAGAGATACTTGGGTTTGTCACCTTCGGGCTTGTGGATCCTTGTTTATACTGTACTGAGCGCATGCATCTTTTGTTTCTTTGATATTTATATTTCCCTAGAGTATCGCCTTTCAGGGTAGGTCTTTTGAACCACACGACATATAGCGATTACCTTGTGGAAACTTGTGTTACCTTTATTGGTATTTGTTATTTGCCTTTTTGGCTTGATTTGGGATATTCGTATCCTTTGTTTATTTGAGTTGCCGATGATATGAGGCTTGTTATGATTCATCTTTTTTTAGATGATCGAGTTATCTCTTTTAAAGATATTTGTGGTACTTTATGACCTTGCATGTTCATTATCATTTAGCTTGTCTAACTGATTTGTTTAGCTAGACTAACCCGTGTATTTTATACTCGGATCAGACCGAGGTGTTTCAGGTTAGATACATTTGGACTTAGCCTATTCTGCTAGCTTCTTTTGTTATAGTTTTCTGTGTAGTCCTTTTTGGTTGTAACTCTGATATGTATATTCTTTTGATTGGGCTGTGTACTGTGGTTGCTACACCACTTGACGTGTATCATTTTGTATACTCTGTGATGTATCTGTTTATGTGTATATGTATGTGATGATCTACTATTTTGTGATGTGTTTTACATTTGAGTTGTTATATTTAGTTCTGTTAGATCTCATAGCCATTATAGTTTTGTATTAAATATCTATTGGATTTGTCGATCCACTAAACTTATAGATGCTACATTTATCGACGTATTCAGTAGATAGTTAAGACAAGGCTATAGATGGTCGCTCCTATCCAGCTCTACTCTCCGTATTAGCAGACGGTATTACCTTGTAATACACTTTGCTAATGTGGGTCTCGGAGTGGTGCGTTACAACTTGGTATCAGACCTAGTTTCAGAACAAAATATGATAAACACATAATAGAAACACATATTACCGTACATCCAAGTATAATAGAAGTGATAACATAGTTTTCCACTATCATATTCCTTAATCGTGCCTTTAGTTTTTTCATTTTCTTAGAATGGATAATAAGTTTGAAAACATTATAAGGGTTTTAAATATAACTATTTTTTAAATAGCAGAAATTAGACCTCGGTGGCTTAGATTTAAATTATGTGTTTTCATCCTTAATGATTAGAGTTGCGCAGCGGAAATGGTGTGACTATTTTCGCTGGGCACATTTAATGCTTTGTTTTTAATAAATGCTTGTTGGTTGATAATTGCATGAATGATTGTTAGCATAGTAATTGTTTAAATTATATTGAGTAGGTGATATAATTGAGAGTTAGAAACCTACTCAATGCAAATGATAAGAACTTCTGGTGTTTCAAGTTGTAGCTATCGCAAGAATTATTAGAAAGATCAAATTTTGAAAATGAAATTTAATTCATAATTGGTATTTAACCAAAGGTTAAAATAAAATAAAAATTTAATGTCTAAGAATTTCATGGGTGCATTTTAAAGAAGTAAAATTACTAAAATAATTTTTGGGAAAGAAAGCATCCATGTGAATGGAAAATCTTTCTAACAAGAGATGTACTTATGTATATAACTTGATTGTTTTATGAATTGATTATTTGGTTATATAATAAGAAAATGTTTTATTTTTTGAAAATAGACATTGTTACAACCAAGTTTAAGATTCCTTAAGAAATCAAAACAGGTTTTATAATGTCTTATGTCAATTGGCTAATAAGTATTTTAAGAATTCTGGTCGATGCGTCTGATCAGCGTTATCAATAGGAATTCCTAAACACTTACGGGGCGATGTGATACATGCTTTTGAAATGGCAATAAACAATATTTACTATTATGGTTGTTGAATGTAAAAAATATATATAGATATTGCAAAGATTTTGAAAATTCTAAATTGCCATTTGAGAAAAGTATTTTATATAAATACTTAAGGACTTATGGAAATAGTGTGACATAGAGGGCAATGGACAGACAATGTTGAACTTGGTCAACTTTGCAATCCTTGATAATGTCATTCACTATAAATGTATTAGTGAGATGTTATCATTTTATAAATTGATAATTGGAAAATTTGAATATGGTTTCATTTAAATAAATTTTTTCAATATTGGTTATATTACATGTTTTTGAAAGTTTACATACATGGAAAATTTAAAATGCTTAAGTAAGCTTTCGGGTAAAGTATTTTTGGAAAATATCACCTTATGAAAATTTATTTATATGGCAAGTAATTTTAATTAAGGAAATACCTTAATTGGATGAAACTCACTGTGAAGGCCCACAAATCCGTACCCCTTTGAGCTGGCCAAAACCACCACTCTTCAGCTCAAAGTGGCACAAATGTACGAGTCTTCGGGTTAAAGAAGAAAGAGGTAGAAGAAGAAGAACAAAAACAACATCAGAATCTCACATCGCAGCGGAATAAAATATAATATATAGAATACAGTTGTAAATACAAGAAATCTGTACTGTATACATATATATTCATACCATCATCAAAGTACATCAATCAATCATACAGAGACAACTACTATATGATCATACACAGCGGAAATAATATACAAATACAGAAATACGCTCTGTCACCAGCTCGTCTCCTGAGCTCCAGCATATAACCTGAATCCTTCTAAACTCGGTCTGACCCGAGCATCATATAAAACAACACCCGAGTCAGTTTGGAATACCAGTGTGAGAAAATCACACTCAATTGGATTATTAAAGTTTCAAAAATCTTTTGAAAACAAAAGCATCTCGTAAGACCACGCCACAAATAAACATGTCGGGTTTTTATCTTACGATAGCTAAAACATTTTTTTATAGAAATCCCCTGATATTATAATAGGGTCTATATACAAATACTTAAAAAATAGCCGAAATTGTTACATCTACTAAATTCCAGCTACTAGCCACAGAGTGGGTAATACAAACAAAACTCGTACAAGGCTCGTAGGGAGAATGGATTTCCATCAATGGCTGGGCTACTGGGGTACCACCCGTCACAGTACCTGGCCTAGTTCAGAGTACCGAGGAGTACGTCCGCTCCCCTGCAACACAAGGCCAGAACCATTCCTTACTGAACAGTCCCGAACAAGATAACCCGTGGTTGGCGCGACCAACCATCCACTAAGCCGAATATAAAGGGACATCTAGACATGGGAAAATCTTGTCCTGCTTGGGCATGACCCACCTAACCTTGCTGCACCTCCCCTGTTTTAGCCATTCCCGGTTGATGAGGATTGAGGTTAAGCGTTACCTTTCAAGAACGCATCACTTAGAATGCTCATCGTCCCCTGATGATGTTCTGAAAGCATTCAATCCATACAAGTTGCCCTGGGTCTGGACAAACCGAATCACCGTCTTCAACACTTCACGGTCTTCATTCGTAATTGTACAAACCGGATCGAAGTGGTTTTCGGATAATTAAATCCGATCCCGGACTCTTCGAAACGATCAGCGCATTGTCCAATATTGATAGTCGGTTATTTAACTATCAATTAATCATTCACAAGCAACCATCAAATAATTTCCACAAATTATTTATCTCAAATATCTACTTAAGATATTATTCCCATTTTAACCCATTTGAATCTAATTTCACGGTCCTTTCATTTCCATAAAATCACTTAACTCAATCTGATTTAACCCTTGAAAATATTTCTTATTTTCTCATTCCCTTCTCAAAATCAATTTATACTTTGTTTATAAATTTTCAAACTCAATTCCTTCACTTAATAAGATTTCCCATAAATCTTATCTCATTTAATAACTCACTTACCATCACAAGAGGAATATTAATTGGATTTTAAAAGCATTTGAAAACATTTAGATTTATAAAATAAGAAGTATAGTTTTATACAATTTACGGATTAAAAGAAATATTTAACATAAAAATTAGAGTTCATATCCAGTTAATGATAAATTGTAAAACTGGTTTTAGAAAATTAAAGTTTATTAAAAATATTTGATCCTTTAAAAATAACTAATTCGAAAACATTTTAAATTCAAGTAATAGTTTACAAGAAAATTTATATAGTGAAATAATTTAAAATACTCCTTTTAAAAAAATAAGTTTATAATTTTAGAAAACCCAATATCCATATATAATGCCTCTTGACCAAATTCACACTTCATACTTTCGGAAATATTCTACTATTTCCTTCCAAACCAATTTTCATAACTCAAATCAAGTCCTTACCATGACTTATCTCATTACGTATTCGCTAAT
This sequence comes from Allium cepa, assembly GCA_030765085.1. Classification (NCBI taxonomy): domain Eukaryota; kingdom Viridiplantae; phylum Streptophyta; class Magnoliopsida; order Asparagales; family Amaryllidaceae; genus Allium; species Allium cepa. Next base: position 379,236,664 of record CM060928.1, on the reverse strand, counting down.
ACTTTCTATCTCATTTATAAACTCCGTTTATAAATTTATAACTCCCTGAGTTTTCCCTTTTATTTAGTTATGAAGACAATTTATTCAACAATCCTATATTTATAATTTTATTCTTCAATTCAATTCCATATTATTGCATATTGTTCCTTAATAAAATTCCATTTCATTTCTTAATAAAATTCCCTTATTTTATTTCTTAATATAGTTCTCTTATTTTATTTTCATTAATATAGTTTTACTTTACTTCAAATCCATTCATCCATTACAATATTTTATTTAAGTCTTTAGTATATAATTTACCCTTTTTTTCCCGAACTCAACTTTAACCAATTTTTAAGTAAAACCCAAGTAATAAGTATTCTTTTTATTCTACTATATTCTCAATATAAGTAGATCCAATTCCTAAATAGATATCCTTTTAATTTAAGTTTCATTTAACTTCCTTAATTAAATTATTTATGATATTTAGAAATTTCCAAATTCCAACTTCAATGTTATTCAACACTTAATAATTTAATACACATGCAATTTCATATTAATTCATCCAACCTGTCATATGAAACACATATATAATAAATAACTTTGAGGAATCCTGTTGGATCCCTCCAACCTGTTTTTCCTGCATCCACAAATGTTAGCACAGAATAAAATATCAATTTCACTTTCAAATGGATATTGCAGCATAGGGGTTATGATGTTAACCAGTGAATAAATTATTATCAATCAACCAAACACATCCAATAATTTAAATTTAACATTTAAATTTAATTTAGGGCATCCAAATGAGTGAGAATGTCCCACCTTTGCTTTTAAGTTGCAATCCATTCCAATATTGCCTTGGTTTCCCCATTTTTTTGACCTTGAATAACAATTTGATGATTTATTAATATTTGAACTGATCCATGATAAATTTATCGAGGAATATTTTAATTGACTTACAATTTATTTAAGCTATTTATTTACCGACTTTAAACCTTATATAACAATTATATGAATTTTATAAATATTCAAACAAATCGAACAATTATTACCGTTCAAATAAATTTATTCTTTAACTCTAATTATTTAATTTTAACTGGTGGTGAAATTTAAGCAAACAAATAAATTTTTAAACTAATTCTCCCTTCAAAAATCCTTTAGTAATTAACATAGATTAAATAAGTTTATTAAACAAACTATTCTTCCAATCCATATACTTATTATTATTTTTGAAGCTATATATTACTTATAAAAATAAGTTATAGATCTTAAAAAAAAAACTTCAAACCCTTTAAAATTCCTGTTATTATTATTATTATTATTATTTTCTTTGTATATATATTTATAAAGATATGAAAATTTTAAACAAAGCAGAATACCTTACCACGTTGCTGAACCTACCTAAGATCAAGCTCGACCAGAGATAAAACTCATCGGTGACCCTGACTTCGGCCAATCGTACATCCCGACCATCGACATCACCGAGTCTGCCTCCGCCCTCACCGAGTCGCGGCCGAACCAACTTTATCACACGCGAGTAGTAAGCAACCACAACAACACCAATCACGCTCAACCCTACGTGGCCAGATCCAGATGCCGCCGCCACCTCACACCCACGGCCAAACTATGCTCACCACCCACGCGCGCTTCGGCCTCCCCACGTTGCTACCGTCGCGACCACGAAACTCACCGAACTACTCGCCGCCACCCTCTTCGATTTGAGACCAAACTTCCAGCGACAAGCCTGAAACACGACCGCTCCTTCCCCTTTCGTGCAGCTCGAACTCGATTTGAGTTTTTTTTTTTAAAAATGCCGATGAATTCGACTTACGGGAAGAAAGGGAAAACGAGGGGGGTTTTGATCGAAAGTAAGGGAGTGAAGGGTTGTTCGATTTGGGTCAGAATAGAAAACGACGAAGGGATAGGGGAAAAAGAAGAGGCTGATCGAAAATAAGGTATGAGGGGGGTATCGCGATAATAAAGAGGATGGAAGGCGTATTCAAGAAGACGAACAAATGTTGTTAGTGTGTGGAGGAAGCTACGCTAATTATTTTATTTTAAACGTTATATTTAAAAATCTTCTCGAGTTTCAATATAAATTATAGCGGATTTTCTCATCGTACTATCACACGGTAGCTCCGAGAATTACGAAATTTGAAATCCTGTAGTAATTCAATATTACGGATCCAACAAAACTGGTTTCGTCGCAATCCGAAACTGTGTCTCGGAAGGTTATTTTTAAATGTCAATTTAAACGATGGAAATTTAAAATTGAACAAACGATAGTGAAATTCAATTTTAATCCATCTATTACTTCCAGTATTATCAATATAACTTTTATAAGCCGTTAAAATATTTCCAACAAGCTTACAATTCCAGATTTAAATAATTTACCCAATTGTCAATTACTATTTAATTTATTCAATTAATTGTTATATTTAAATTCTGAGTTCTTTTTATTAAATCAAACCAACTTTTCATATTGAAAAAAATTATATTTCAAATTAATTATTTAAATTCATTTTAAATATCACAAATTAACTGTTGAAAAAGCCGGGTCATTACATTCCTCCCCCCTTAAAAGAATTTCGTCCCAGAAATTACTAGTTAGGAAGAATGGTCCAATACCCGTTATTATTACTTCACAATCAATAATTCAACATCCTACCAAACTACCTTTTTAATAAAAGATGCATTACCCTTCTTATTAACTTTCTAAACTTTCCTTAGTTTCAAACTATACTATTGTTTAACCATCCAAGTTTCAATTTACAACCAAATTTTGCATTATCAAATTTTTCTTCTGAAATCAAAATCAATTCTCTTTACCTTTATATTACCTGCATATCTTACACAGCAATATATCCAATCACAATATACAAAACATTTTATCGACATCCTTACAAATGTCAATATCCATTCATTCAAATATTATTTTAGATTATGTTTGACATATCAATTCCCAATTGAGAATGCTTTTTTCCTCACTTAAGTTAGTATAAGCATTTTATGTGTTTCTTATATTTATTTTCATCTTACCACTTAAGTTTATATCAATTCCGATTCAAATTGATTCTTCCATTTCCATATGAATTCAATTTTATCCTTAATTTTTGAATATTCAAATTCTGTTTTTCATTTATATCAAATTCATGTCATTATTTTAAAATTAGTTTCATTTACAAATTTCAATTCCCATGTTCGATTCATTACTTATTTAACTTATTACAAGACCATTTTCACTTTATTTATAAACAATTGGATTTTGTTTGCGCTTCTAACCATTTATATTCAATCCAATTTCATTTTATTTACCAACCAATCCAAGTTGAATTTTATATTTATAATTCAAGGTCTCTTCTCCCATGCACTTTAATTCACTCTCCACTTCTATTAATTTACAATTCAACTTTTATTTAACCAATTCAAAGTTTATTCACATATTCAAGTTACTAATTTATTCCAAATTAGTTTACTCCCAATTTATAATTTAACACTTGACCCTTTTAGCTTCAAAAATCTCTTCATTTAAATTCCTTTGGTTCAATTCTATATTGTAGTTCAGGTTTAGATTTCTTTTCATTTCCAGATTCAAACAATTCTATTTGACTTATTTATTCCATCTTAATTTTATAAGTCCACTTCTTATTTATCTTCACACTTTCATTTATTTACAGTTAACCACATTCCATTTTATTTTACTTCGGGTTTATACATTTTTACTTAGCCAAGTATATATTTTATTTCAACGCTTCTCAATTCTTTTATAAGCTATCGAAGTCTTATTTATTCAAATTCAAATTTTGCTTAATTCAACTTACATTAAATTCAACCTCATTTCACTATTATAAATTTTACCGAAGTGAGAGTTTTATTATAATATCATCTACATCTCAATTTAATTCATCTTCATTCAAATTCACACACTAACTTAGCTTAAGATAATTCCAGTTCGATCAAAGTTCTCAATCCAATTAAATTGGCTATTTACTATCCATTCACATCCAAAGTTTAAGGTACTTTACTAATCTATTTTATTCAATGAACTTCCACTTTCTTCGAAATCACCTTTACATAAATTTTAAACCTTAAGTTAATTTTATTTATTGTAATTCCTTACTTAAATTCATTGCAATTGACTTGATACTCAACTAGATCAAATCCCATGTGATTAAATTAACCATTCTAAATTTGTTAAAATAATATCCAAGGCCAATTTATCCCATCCAAACTTGATTTGGATTTTATTTGTAAATTCAAACTATCTTTACTTTAGTCCAATTCATGTTTGATTCACTACAATTTCAATTTTAATTCAAATACAACTGAATTTTATTTTCAGTTTAATTCAATTTACTTCCATTCACATAACTTAGACTAATTTCAATCCACTTTAAGTTTTATTTCTCAACTTCATTCAAAATCTACTAATTTATCCTTCCAAATCATTAATTAAATTTCAAGTTTTAAATTTTAATCCAAGTTAAATTTCCATTTTTAACTTTTTGCTTTAAATTTTAATTCCAAAATTCAACATTTAATGTTTTCCTTGATTAGATACTATTTAAATTTAATTATCTCATTTGTCAAACATATTATCATCCAAATATCCATGTTATAATAACTCCAGAAAATATTCCTTTTTATATCAAAATATATTTTGGATGACATTATTTCATTCACCCACTTTTGAAAATCAATATTGTGTCGAATTGCTCTATTTAAGTGTTTAGAAACCCCTTCGATACAGTTTTCGAGGCTGTGCCGACGAAGGTTCATATACCACTCAATAAATCAATCAACGCAATACAAAACAATTTTATATTCATTAACAAATACGCACTCATATCTATTAATACGCTCAAACTCATTCTAGAGTATCATTGACTCTATTTCTAATGAGTAATTCCCCACCAGAGCCAAGGTTCTCGCTTAACCTTTCAGCTCTGATACCAAGTGTGAAGGCCCGTAAATCCGTACCCCTTTGAGCTGGCCAAAACCACCACTCTTCAGCTCAAAGTGGTACAAATGTATGAGTCTTCGGGTTAAAGAAGAAAGAGGTAGAAGAAGAAGAATAAAAGCAACATCAGAATCTCACATCACAGCGGAATAAAATATAATATATAGAATACAGTTGTAAATACAAGAAATCTATACTGTATACATATATATTCATACCATCATCAGAGTACATCAATCAATCATACAGAGACAACTACTATATGATCATACACAGCGGAAATAATATACAAATACGGAAATACGCTCTGTCACCAGCTCGTCTCCTGAGCTCCAGCATATAACCTGAATCCTGCTTAACTCGGTCTGACCCGAGCATCATATAAAACAACACCCGAGTCAGTCTGGAATACCAGCGTGAGAAAATCACACTCAATTTGATTATTAAAGTTTCAAAAATCTTTTGAAAACAAAAGCATCTCGTAAGACCACGCCACAAATAAACATGTCGGGTTTTTACCTTATGATAGCTAAAACATTTTTTTATAGAAATCCTCTGATATTATAATAGGGTCTATATACAAATACTTATAAAATAGCCGAAATTGTTACATCTATTAAATTCCAGCAACTAGCCACAGAGTGGGTAATACAAAAAAAACTCGTACAAGGCTCGTAGGGAGAATGGATTTCCATCAATGGCTGGGCTACTGGGGTACCGCCCGTCACAGTACCTGGCCTAGATCAGAGTACCGAGGAGTACGCCCGCTCCCCTGCAACACAAGGCCGGAACCATTCCTTACTGAACAGTCCCGAACAAGATAACCCCGTGGTTGGCGCGACCAACCATCCACTAAGCCGGATATAAAGGGACATCTAGACAGGGGAAAATCTTGTCCTGCTTGGGCATAATCCACCTAACCTTGCTGCACCTCCCCTGTTTTAGCCATTCCCGGTTGATGAGGCTTGAGGTTAAGCGTTACCTTTCAAGAACGCATCACTTAGAATGCTCATCGTCCCCCGACGATGTTCTGAAAGCATTCAATCCATACAAGTTGCCCTGGGTCTGGACAAACCGAATCACCGTCTTCAACTCTTCACGGTCTTCATTCATAATCGTACAAACCAGATCGAAGTGGTTTTCGGATAATTAAATTCGATCCCGGACTCTTCGAAACGATCAGCGCATTGTCCAATATTGATAGTCGGTTATTTAACTATCAATTAATCATTCACAAGCAACCATCAAATAATTTCCACAAATTATTTATCTCAAATATCTACTTAAGATATTATTCCCATTTTAATCTATTTGAATCTAGTTTCACAGTCCATTCATTTCCGTAAAATCACTTAACTCAATCTGATTTAACCCTTGAAAATATTTCTTATTTTCTCATTCCCTTCTCAAAATCAATTTATACTTTGTTTATAAATTTTCAAACTCAATTCCTTCACTTAATAAGATTTCCCATAAATCTTATCTCATTTAATAACTCACTTACCATCACAAGAGGAATATTAATTGGATTTTAAAAGCATTTGAAAACATTTAGATTTATAAAATAAGAAGTATAGTTTTATACAATTTACGGATTAAAAGAAATATTTAACATAAAAATTAGAGTTCATATCCAGTTAATGATAAATTGTAAAACTGGTTTTAGAAAATTAAAGTTTATTAAAAATATTTGCCTATCCTTTAAAAATAACTAATTCGAAAACATTTTAAATTCAAGTAATAGTTTACAAGAAAATTTATATAGTGAAATAATTTAAAATACTCCTTTTAAAAAAATAAGTTTATAATTTTAGAAAACCCAATATCCATCTATAATGCCTCTTGACCAAATTCACACTTCATACTTTCGGAAATATTCTACTATTTCCTTCCAAACCAATTTTCATAACTCAAATCAAGTCCTTACCATGACTTATCTCATTACGTATTCGCTAATACTTCCTATCTCATTTATAAACTCCGTTTATAAATTTATAACTCCCTGAGTTTTCCCTTTTATTTAGTTATGAAGACAATTTTATTCAACAATCCTATTTTTATAATTTTATTCTTCAATTCAATTCCATATTATTCCATATTGTTCCTTAATAAAATTCCATTTCATTTCTTAATAAAATTCCCTTATTTTATTTCTTAATATAGTTCTCTTATTTTATTTTCATTAATATAGTTTTTCTTTACTTCAAATCCATTCATCCATTACAATATTTTATTTAAGTCTTTAGTATATAATTTACCCTTTTTTTCCCGAACTCAACTTTGACCAATTTTTAAGCAAAAGCCAAGTAATAGGTATTCTTTTTATTCTACTATATTCTCAATATAAGTAGATCCAATTCCTAAAGAGATATCCTTTTAATTTAAGTTTCATTTAACTTCCTTAATTAAATTATTTATGATATTTAGAAATTTCCAAATTCCAACTTCCATGTTATTCAACACTTAATAATTTAATTCACATGCAATTTCATATTAATTCATCCAACCTGTCATATGAAACACATATATAATAAATAAGTTTGAGGAATCCTGTTGGATCTTTCCAACCTGTTTTTCCTACATCCACAAATGTTAACACAGAATAAAATTTCAATTTCACTTTCAAATGGATATTGCAGCATATGGGTTATGATGTTAACCAGTGAATAAATTATTATCAATCAACCAAACACATCCAATAATTTAAATTTAACATTTAAATTTAATTTAGGGCATCCAAATGAGTGAGAACACCTTTGCTTTTAAGTTGCAATCCATTCAAATATTGCCTTGGTTTCCCCCTTTTTTTACCTTGAATAACAATTTGATGATTTATTAATATTTGAACTGATCCATGATAAATTTATCGAGGAATATTTTAATTGACTTACAATTTATTTAAGCTATTTATTTCCCGACTTTAAACCTTATATAATAATTATATGAATTTTATAAATATTCAAACAAATCGAACAATTATTACCGTTTAAATAAATTTATTCTTCAACTCTAATTATTTAATTTTAACTGGTGGTGAAATTTAAGCAAATAAATAAATTTTTAAACTAATTCTCCCTTCAAAAATACTTTAGTAATTAAAATATATTAAATAAGTTTATTAAACAAACTATTCTTCCAATCCATATACTTGGTATTATTTTTGAAGCTATATATTACTTATAAAAATAAGTTATAGATCTTAAAAAAAACTTCAAACCTTTAAAATTCATGTTATTATTATTATTATTATTATTATTATTATTTTCTTTGTATATATAATTATAAGGATATGAAAATTTTAAACAAAGCAGAATACCTTACCACGTTGCTCAACCTAACGGAAGAAAGGGAAAACGAGGGGGGTTTTGATCGAAAGTAAGGGAGTGAGGGGTTGTTCGATTTGGGTCAGAATTGAAAACGAGGAAGGGATAGGGGAAAAAGAAGAGGCTGATCGAAAATAAGGTATGAGGGGGTATCGCGATAATAAAGAGGATGGAAGGCGTATTCAAGAAGACAAACAAATGTTGTTAGTGTGTGGAGGAAGCTACGCTAATTATTTTATTTTAAACGTTATATTTAAAAATCTTCTCGAGTTTCAATATAAATTATAGCGCATTAGCTCATCGTACTATCACACGGTAGCTCCGAGAATTACGAAATTTGAAATCCGGTAATAATTCAATATTACGGATCCAAAGGAACTGGTTTCGTCGCAATCCGAGACTATGTCTCAGAAGGTTATTTTTAAATGTCAATTTAAAGGATGAGAATTTAAAATTGAAAAAACGACAGTGAAATTCAATTTTAATCCATCTATTACTTCCAGTATTATCAATATAACGTTTATAAGCCGTTAAAATATTTCCAACAAGCTTACAATTCCAGATTTAAATAATTTACCCAATTGTCAATTACTATTTAATTTATTCAATTAATTGTTATATTTAAATTCTGAGTTCTTTTTATTAAATCAACCAACTTTTCATATTGAAAACAAATTATATTTCAAATTAATTATTTAAATTCATTTCAAATATCACAAATTAACTGTTGAAAAAGCCGGGTCGTTACACTCTCATGTGATAGTGATTAATTAAACAAAGTATTCAAATTAAGAAAATGAATTGTGTAGAAATCTAAAATATTGATTGGAACGAGGTTTAGTAAAAAGTAAAAAGATGGTTATGAAGATTAGTTTAAACATTTAATCATTTGATTAATAACAAGTGGAAAAAAAATATGCCTTCGGGAAAATTTACGAAAATGCTAATTTGGTGCTTTTGAATTAGCATGAAATTTAATAAGGAGCAAAACCATTAGAGTAAGTTTGGTTATGAATTTAGATAGAGTTAAAAACTTTTTAATTATGTATTGTGAAGTTCAATTGAAAACAAGTTTGAATTAAGTATCAACCTTGGCAAGTTCTTAGTGATAATAAAATAAATGTTTGGCTTTGTGGATTAAGAGAAAATTGAATATAAAAGATTCATTTATTATAAAATGCAAATTTTTGTAAAAAGTTAGAAATAATAATAAATAGAGCAGCAGGATAAGATTTTTAATTGTGAAAGCAATTTTAAAAAAATCAATATGCAATTCCAAAGTCTAGTTTGGATAGATAATTGTTTCTTACTAATATAAGAAAGTAATTATCTTAACTAAAATATGAGTCTTCTTTTAAAAGACTTGTTTGTTAATTGGGAAAAAGTTTCCCTTGTAAACCATTTTGAAAGTTTGTTGTATGTATTATAGTGTAATTCTAGATGTCTTGTCTTTCCAGAGAAAAGGATCGTGTAATAAATGTTTTAGAGAAAAGATTTTTGTTCGGGAAATTATGTAGTTTGGATTTAATAATTGTTTGAAAATTTTGACAATAAAAGGTCTTGAGTCGGAATATTTTGATTGGAGAATGCTATTTTAAAACAGTGATAACTTGTGATTTACAAATCCAAATGAGTACATTCCTTTTGGAAAAGAGAGTGCTTTCAGTAAGCTAGAAATCATCTTTGTACATTTTAGAAAATTTCCCAGTTTGTTTTTTCAAAAATAAGTTTGAAAACTGATGGACAACTCTATCCTCTTTTATAATTTCTAAGTTTAAAGCTGAAAGTAAATTGGGCATAACTTTCAAAAAGTTACTCCGATTATTATGATCTTTAAATCGACGGAAAGCTTGGACCGAGTAGAATAACTTTTATTTTATGAGTATTTTTAGTTTATGAGTTTTACCATGTCAAAAGCTTGAGTCTTTGTAGCAGGCCTGAATATGAAAATTTTGAAGTTTTGAGTTGTTGTCTTATTTAAACTATGATTTTAGTGCTTCATATGTTTATAAGTGCATGCTAATATGTTTCAATAAGTTAAGTGCAGGTGCAAGAGGATATTTGAATGATTTATTAGCAAATAGTAAGTATAAAAGTAAGCATGCTTGCATTTTAAACACTAAAAATGAAAGATATGAATTGCTAAGTGTTCATGTGTTAAAAATTATATATATATATATATTGTGTTCTGACCTTTTGGTCGATGTATATATATAATTCATATTTATAAAATTGCAAAGGGCTCTCCGTGCAAATGAGACTCCGCCGAAATTTTCAAAAAATTAAACACTTAAAAAATATTCAGGAAATTTAAATAGTGAATATTTAGATCCATCGATGAAGGGTCTAATAAGTGTCTTTTTTAAATCATAAAGTAAAATGGTTTAAAATTTGATAATTTAATGGCAAAAAATATATTACTTATTGTAGTATATTTATTTTTGGAATTAGAGTATGGACAACTCTAATTTAATTTACTTTAAATTTAAAGTAAAGATGATTGAATTGAAAATTTAAGTAAGGACTTTAAAAAATTTCAAGTATTGAAGTTTGAGTTTTGTGTATAAAATAAAATGGATTTGAGTGAAAACTCTTATAACAAATTTTTGGGACAATTTCATGCAATCCATTCTTGTGTGTCTTGCCTTAGTGCGGTTCTTGTGATGACTTGCATTCATGCAGTCATGTGTTTTGGTGGTAGCTTGAAATTCTACCTATCTTTTGTTTAAACCTCTTTTGATGATTGTGCTCATTTGTGTTACTCCTTTAAAGGAGTTAAGTGTGTTTCAGTATATTCGAAAAGTTGGCTCCTAGTTATGTAGGATCATCTACTATTACTGAACGCCTTGGTTCGATTGCTTTCATGCATCGTTTTCTGTTCAGTTTTGGGTATTCATAATATGTTTCAGGTAACCCAATTTCGTTGTATCTTCGAGATTTATCTCGATTGTTTATTCACTTATGTTGCATGATCAAGAGCCTCATCGACTTGTGTATGTGCCGAATTCTATTCGTGTAGTAGTTTCGAAGATCAAACACCTTCGAAATAAGAATGTTCTGCTTATGAAATTCTATGGTCCGCTAACCCTAAGTATTGTACTTAGGAAACCACAGGATTTGCCGAGCAAACTTGTCATGATCCTTTCATCCTCTGTAGAGGGTGAATATATATGATCCTATCTTTTGATTTGAAACTTGTTGTGATGAAATATGTGTTATAGATAACTTCCATTATAGAAATTACGTGGACACAATTTTTGCTAAGGGGGGAGTCTGTAACAACCCTGGTTATGGAGATTGCCTATAAATATTAAATTATAATGGTAGTTATAATTTAATATTGTGAGTTGAAATAAAATTGGAGAAATTAAATTATTTATTTGGAATAAACAATGAATTTTGGAATAAAATGAGAAAATAAAGTTCGAAACTTTATTTTATTTGTTTGGGTTAATAATTAATGGAATTAGTTTTAATTTAGAGAAAATGCAATAATTTTATTAATTATTGCCAATTACTTCCTTTAATAATTTTTAAAGGAAGTATTTGATTTTTAAAGGTTGTTTAATCAAATAAAAAGGTGGAAATTGATTTAAAAATGAGTTTTAATTACAAATTTGAGTTTAAAATGGTTATTTATATTTTTTTTAAGCAAGAAAAATATTTTTATGGAATTTTAGAAGTTAAAAATAATGTTTTGTCCATTTATTTGTTAAAATTGTGTATTTTTGTAAAATAAGGGTTTTTAATAATATAAATGTTTCAAAAATTAAAATTAATCTTTTTACATAGTATAAAATATGTTACTTCACAAGTATGTAAAATTACATACCTTTGTGTGAAAGTTTGAAAGAAATGACATTAGTTTATTTAAATAGTGTAAATATGTATACCTGTCTAATTAAGAGTTGATTATTTAACCAATAAACAATTCTATTTCTTTCTATAAATGGATCCAAGGCCCATTAGTACTTAACCTGGTTGAGAAAAAGAGAAAACAAATTATGTACGTTCACTTTCTTTTTCTTTCTCAACTCCTCCTTCCTTCTTCAGCCTAAAACAAAATATAGTAAACCTCTTCCTCAAAAATCAATATCCATCCAAATTCTCAATTAAAATTCACCAAACCAAAGTCTTTTTGTAATCTAGAGATAAATCAAAGGTAACGGACTCCAAACCACCCAATTTCATCAAATAATTTCTTGTTACAGTGAAATTTTTCTAAATTGTTGTTGTTTGTTCTTGCATGCATTGTTGTTCTCTTTTATAGGTTCTTTGAGGCTATTTCTCAAGCCAAAGCATCCATCTTTCAGTCGAAATTGAAGTTTTTGTAACAATCAGCAAGGTGAGTTGAATAAACTCACATAATCTAGCAAAATAATGCTTCTAATTGCAAAAGCAGTAAATATTTTAGCTTATGTAAAAATATTTTGAGCTTGCTTCTCTGTTGTTCAAAACTATTCTGTAGTGCTTCTTTAGAGGCATTTATCTTTTGATTTCGGCAACGAAATGCTGCCGGATTTCTTGCATTTGGTAGCTTTCATGTTGAACTTCATTTCTGGAAATTTTGGCTGAAAGTTATTGTCGATTGAATGTTCAAAATGTTGCTGCGAAATCGACCAAGGCATAGATTTTTGCATGTAGTTGTTTTGAGCTGCTGCAAACATGGCCTGAGTCCATGTTTGAGGCATCATAACTCATTCATTTGTTACTGGAATTCAATGAATCTTTTTTTATTTGAAAGATGAAGTTTTCTAGTATAAGCATACCAATTTAGAGCTCAACCGATATCATTTTTTCCTCTGTTTTATGCCTGGAAGTTGAATCCAGGATGGTTTCAGGCCTGTACATTTATTGTTTTTGAACTATTGCACACATGCTCGAAGTTCATGTTTGAGACAGCATAACTCATTCGTTTCAAATCAGATTTGAGTGATTCTTTCTGAAGATTGAAGTAGGAGTGTTGAGTTATATTTCAGTAAAAATTTATTACAACCTGGATTGGTTTGCTGTTTCAAAACTACAGTCGAACTTGTACTCGCAGCTTGTTGTAATTCAGTGTTTAAAACCTTGTTTTGGTCCAAATTGGAAACGATGCAGATTCTTCGTTTCAAATCAGATTTAAGTGATTCTTTTTGCAAACTTAAGTAAGGATGTTGTATTACAATCCTGTAAAATTTAATGACAATCTGGGTTGATTCGCTATTTCGAAACTACTGTCGAACTTGTACTCCCAGCTTGCTGTAATTCAGTATTTAAAACCTTGTTTTGGTCCAACTTTGAAACGATGCAGAATCTTTGTTTCAATTTGGATTTGAATGAATCTATTTTCAGATTGAAGTAGGAATGATGAACTACATTCCTACATAATTTCAAGTCATTTTGAAACATTTAACTTGTCCAAACCTGCAGTCGAATATTGAGTCGCAACTTGTTTTAAACGGATAATACTTGGTACAACTTCCGTTATTTCGATGTTTTCTTGATATTTCTTTCTGGATTTCACACCAATTATTATAATGTGTTTTAAAAATATTTTTCAAATAAATGGGCTGTTGAAATTATTATTATATATTATTTTTTTATAAAAATTATATACTCTATAATAAGAGAAATTCAAAAGGCAATTTCTAAAATGATTTCGAAACGTTCCTGAAAATCGTTTTCTTCAACTTAATTTCTATACAAAACACAAAATTTTGCACTTCGAGTGAAGAGGAAGGAGAATTAAATGATTAGACAAAACGTGTGCTATGAACACGTGCGTTTATATTTTCACTTAATTCCTAATCTACTCATTTGATCGTTTTGACCTTCGGGTCTGGTTTACCGATGAGATGAGGTAAACTTTGTACTGCTTTGAGTGTGGAATTGACAAATGGTTAGTAAACCGTTTAGTGCGAATGTATGGTATGGGACACACGTTTACACTTTTTGGGTTCCTTTTTGAGAGTTTGTGACACATATTGCCAGTTAATGGTGTCCAGTACTGGGCCTCCGGACCTTCGCCACTACGGTTTGCTGCCTTCGGGTTTTTTCCCTATACTATCGCTTTTGGAGTTGGTCCTTCGTCACCGCTCGAGAGATACTTGAGTTTTTCGCCTTCAGGTTTATTGCCGTATAATACCGCTTTTGGAGTTGGTCCTTCGTCACTGCTCGAGAGGTACTTGGGTTTGTCGCCTTTGGGCTTGTGGATCATTGTTTATACATTACTGAGCACGTGCATCTTTTGTTTCTTTGATATTTATATTTCCCTATAGTATCACCTTTTGGGGTAGGTCTTTTGAACCACACGACATATAGTGATTACCTTGTGGAAACGTGTGTTACCTTTATTGGTATTTGTTATTTGCTTTTTTGGCTTTATTTAGGATATTCATATCCATTGTTTATTTGAGTTGCCGATGATATGAGGCTTGTTATGATTCATCTTTTGTTAGATGATCGAGTAATCTCTTTAAGAGATATTTGTGGTACTTTATGACATTGCATGTTCATTATCATTTAGCTTGTCTAATTGATTTGTTTAGCTAGACTGACCCGTGTATTTTATACTCGGGTCAGACCGAGGTGTTTTAGGTTAGGTACATTTGGACTTAGCCTAATTTGCTTCCGCATGGACTATTCTGCTAGCTTCTTTTGTTATGGCTTTTTGTGTAGTCCTTTTGGGTTGTAACTCTGATATGTATATTCTTTTGATTCGCCTGTATACTGTGGTTGCTACACCACTTGACATGTATCATTTTGTATACTCTGTGATGTATCTGTATATATGTATATGTATGTGATGATCTACTGTTTTGTGATGTGTTTTATATTTGAGTTGTTATATTTTTTTCTGTAAGATCTCATAGCCATTATAGTTTGTATTAAATATCTATTGGTTACATCGATCCACTAGAAAAATAGATGCTACATTTATCGACGTATTCGGTAGATAGTTAACACAAGGCTATAGATGGTCGCTCCTATCCAGCTCTATTATCCGTATTTGCAGACGGTATTACCTTGTAATACTCTTTGCTAATGTGGGTCTCGGAGTGGGGCGTTACATCCATAAAATCCAACATCTATATTTCGATGTTTGGGTTTTTGGTCATGCCTGACCTACCTTTAGAAAAATGATGTTTCCATCCCCTTTGATCTACGAAACTTAATGAGATACATTTTGAAATGTTCTTTATTCGAAAACAAACAACTTCTCTTTTGAGATCATGGTCTAAAACTATGTGGTTGATGCTCTATTGATTTCTTTTTGAAGCTAGGGATCTTAAACATTTTTAAAAAATGAACAGGGGAAAGGAAGGAGAAACACAATGTTCTTTCTTTGGTTTACATAGTGATTTTCCATCCTCAACACATACAAAGGCATACGAACACATCGACTTATGAATTTTTAAACAAAATTTAAGGACCCTATCCGCTCTATAGTTATACAAACACACATATAATGATTACTATAAACAAAAACATAAGTGTTTACTCACAATCTTTAGAAAAATGATGCTCTACTATTACATTTTCTTGCTCTTCTGTCCATAGCTTTAGGTTTTTTTTTTCTTTTAATTGCAACTCTTTGTTATTATTACTAATGTAGATTTTTTCTTCTGTATGAATGTTTTACGAATGGTCCAAACAGGGTAGTGCTATATGTGGGTATATATAAAGAGAATGGGAAGGGGTAGCTGCACTTGTTTACAGGCTTTTGCATTTTTCTTTTTCTTTTGTTTTATTTTGATTTGAAAATAGGTTGACCTAATTTGATTTCATATAAAAAGTTTTGATGTTCTGCCTTAATTTGATTTTCCTTTTTCACATGACTTAATTTTGTTGATTTGCTATTTTATGTGCTTGTTTTAATAGGCATCCATGATGTTGTATCCTTGTATACATATATATATATATACTTCACATATATATACTTATATATGTTTGTCATCATATGTTCATATGTTTACACTTACTTATATACACATGCTTATTTACATATGTCTTATTTAGTATGAACACATATACATATACTATACTCAATTGTTTTGAAATTTGTCATTTATGAAGCTTGTATCTTTACGTACATACACTAACTTGCATATACAGTATTTTCACGTTACCTATTCACTATTTCATCTAACATATATATATATATATAGACACACACACACATACCAATATATTTTTAACCCTTACATGTATATATTTACATATTTGTGTGCTTATATATATTTATATTTCAACATCATAAAACTTGTCTATATTCTATATATACACACACATACAAATATATGGAGATTTCATACACACTATTCTAGATTGGACTTCATTTGTATTATAAATTTATCATATCCAGGAATTTAGTTTAAAATTTAAATTTAAATATAGTTCTAAACCAATTTATAGATATAGATATTTTAATTATTAGAAATTTAACCTATTCGACTTGTAACAATCAATATTTCAATAATTACAATAGTTAATCACCAAATATTCGATGGCCAAAAATCTGGGTCGTTACAATGATAGAGATGGGTAGTCTCTATAAGGTTAATGAAGGGTTCATAGTTATCCTATAAAACTATGGGATGTGTGATAGATAGTCCACATCATTTTAAGTGAATGCAATATGTGTGATTGATCATAATATAAATAGCTAAACCACGTGTAATGGATACTACATATGGTAAAAGATGGGTAATCCAAGTAATAATTACATATAAGATGGATAGTCCACATAATTTTCTTAATGAAACAATGTGTGATGGATAATCAACTTGGTAGGCGATGGGTGATCCAAAGAAGTAATATACGTCAGATGGGCAATCCACATAAGTATAAGACAAATCGTCAATGAAAACTAGATGGGTAGTCTAATAACTTGGGATGGATAATCTAGTGTAAATTGCATGTCTGCGCATCAGTATATTATTATACTATAACTATTGTGGATGCAGGAGCATAATATATGGTTGAGATGTTTTGTTAAAATTCTAGCGAGTGGAAACCAGTTCCGCTCAACAGCCTGGTCTCACTATATATTTGTTTGGTTCAAAACGGTAGGTTATTATTCACATTAGATTTTTTGTCTGATCCAAAATTTTTGTTTTTTCCCTTAAACTCTCGGGTACTCATTTAAGCAGGCCGAGGATAAGATTTTTTAGGTTTCAAATTGGACAAATAAGCTTTCGAAAAAATGGAAGAGGTAATCTAGCTATTTAAGAGTACCTATTTAATCCGCTGTGTTTTTTGGTTTTGTCTATATAGAAGTAATGACATATTATATAATTTCTAAGTGTTAGACTTTGATTAACCAAGGGGGAATCTTCATATGTCGCTCTTAGAGTATTTTGTAATAATTATATTTTCTCTGAACGTGTGATCATGAATGAGATTATGTAATGAATATGAAAACATATTTTAAAATGGAATGTAAAAGTTATTTCTTAAGTGTGTTTGAAATTTTTTCATATTCATATGCTTCCGATTATTGATATGATTAATATAATTGTATTTAGTCACTGAAAATTATTAACTATGACTAATTGTAGCATCTCTAACGGTTAGTTTTGGACCTCTTAAAATGGATGATGTTAATGGTTTGAAAATGTTATGATACTTTTTATCCTAACTTTAAATACATTCAGTACGTTCATGCAACATTTTTCAAATGATCATCAAAAGGGAACATTTTCTATAATTAGTGAACTTGTTTGATGATAGGAAAAATACTATGTATCGGATAATTTTGTTGAGTGTTTATAGATTTTTAAGGGAAAAAGGAATATTAACAATTTAATTCCAACTTAATAAAACATTTTCAATCAATTTGTTAAGGAGTTGACACAACAACATCGTAGCAAAATTGTGACTATATAATATGATATGAGAGGAAACTTATTACACACTTCTGATATATAATTCTAATTTCATTCATTCAAGGAACCATTTAACCAGTTTGAACATTACTGGATACATACAAAAGAACTGTTCAACAAAAAAATTCTAATACAAGGATTTTTTTTAAAAACAGTAAATAGGGCCCAGCCCACATACATAATGAATCGGATGAAAAACAATACCATCCGAATACAAACCCTAGAATACAAAGCATTGACTAAACTCCTTACAACGCTCTACCATTTCTCTTCCAGAAAGGAAAAGGAAAAATAACGGCGACACCCACTGCCAAAATTTATACCTCACGGCTTCTCTTTTTCACTCCACTGCTCTCTCCTCTTTCTCAATACGACAATCCTTCATTAAATTTCCCCATCATGCCATCAATCTCTTTTTCGATGGATGTATTTCTCTGATTAGAGTTCGAACTAGGGAAATTAACGGATTTGTGCCAATACCACCCAAATCTATTGATTCTACCTTCTGTAAAGCAATATGAGCTTGATTTGAGGCACTATCAAAAGTATGAGCTTTAGAAAGATATTTACTGGTCTACAAGCTATCGCCAATACTATTCAGATCTATTGATTCAATCCTCTGGGAGAACTCACGAGCTCGATTTGAGGCATTATCAAAAGTATATGTTTTGGAAAGATGATTACTGGTCTAAAAGCTCTTCGGATTAGTAAAGAAGTATTCCAGATGCTTATTGCCTACTTCGATCGTCCAGTCTTCAGCTAAATTAGAAAATTTGGTTTAATCTTTCACCTTTTTCTTTGATTTTTGAAGTAGAATCTTACTGTCATTCTCTATAAGTAATCACTTCTGCTCTTTAGTGCTACTAGCTTTATTATGAGTACATGCATTTCTTCCTCTCCAAATATGGTAGATAATAGTAGCGAATAGAATGTGAACTTGTAATAGCCCACAAATTTTCACCCCTTTGAGCCGACCATATTCACCATCAGTTCAACTCAAAGTGGACAGAAATACAACCATTAGGGTAAAAGAAGAAAAGAGGTAGAAGAAGAAATAGAAGCAACATCAGGATCTCACAATCATAACGGAACAATATATAATAGATAATGACAGATCTGTATACAAAAAGAACGATATTTGATTATACATTACATCATCATAGTATAACACGACCAGTAGCAGAATACTGGATAGTTATATTAACTTGTCCTTACAAAAACTGACTATACAGCTTAAACTGCACAGCGGAATATACATCAAGTACGAGTGATACGTCTCGCCATCCAGCTCGTCTCCTGAAGTCCACAGAATCCTATCCTGTATATAACGACCCTGACTCGACCTTCGAAAATCGGCACCGAATAACACACTCATATTCAAATGCCGCAGATCCAAACGTTGAATCTGGTTCGCCGGAGCTTATAACACATTAAGTATAACAACACAGCAGAAGAAAAGAAATGAATATCATATACAACCAATGATACAATATCCATAATGATATACAATAGTTATCAATATGATACAAGAATATCAGAGACAATAAACAACGGCGGAAAACAAATAGCAAAAGAGATAACTCCAATGATCAAACTGCAACTCCAATCCAATGCTCAAAGCCAAAACTCCTATCCACTAGCTCGAACCACCATCATGTTTCTCGAAGATAAGCAAGTCTCGTCCATGAATCCAAAGGCTCCAAAGAATACCAAAGAGAAAGACGAAAGCTACTGAATTTATATCTATATCTACTATCTGAAAAACCCAACTCTAGACTACCCGTGTGGAAAATAGTGGGCACCCAGAGTTTAGGAAAGGAACAATAAACTCCGGGTCAGTCATGGGACTGGTATGAGCAAAAAAAAACATTTTTTATTTTAACAAACAAACAAAAGAATTTAAATTTAAAATCTGCAATGCTTTTTTTTTTAAAATGAAACTACCATAAGGCTTCCCACCACACACACCATGCAAACGTAAATTTGGAGGAGATTTCTCCTTATGATAGTCAAAAATGCTTGATACGCGAAAAACCATATTGATATTATTATTATTAGTGCATAGTGGAAAACATTTCGGAAGTATAATATTAATCTTAGCCAGCATAGACATTCCGAACTATGCCTACTATAGCTACCATCCAAACAGTTGGGCGCCACGATAAGTAGATGGCAGGTAATACAAGTAAACCGTACAAGGCGCGTATTAGATGAATGGATTTCCAACAAATGGTCAGGCTAAGGAACTTCCTATTGCCACATGGGATCGCCTTTGGAGGGACGCCCCGAGAACCTACCCGGCTCTCTGCTAACACAAGACCGGCTACCCCCTTCCCGGGGAATAAAACCTAAGATATGCCACCCCCTGTCCTTTGGGACCTTTATCCGAGGGCCGTCCAACAACATAACACAGTAATAAATATACTACAGTGTCCACATGAGTAAGTATCTGGGTTCCATACCATGATACCACCCTTTTCCATAAGGAATGGTCATACCCTAGGGGCGCTACCCCTGAAACCTTGCTGCGTTCTTCCTGTTTCGACCATTCCGTGGTGTGAGGGTCGACGAAGTCTCGTCCACAAAGCTACGCTTTTCACAAAAGCCATGCTTCGATCAACTAATTATCAGCAGCATTTCGTATTCCACATTACCAAATTGGGAAGGTATCACTAGTAACCATTAACTACATAACCTCAGAGCTCGTTCGTCTCAAAGAAGGGTGTCAAGCTAAGAGAATAAATCTCCGCCACCAAACAGAAATGTATTTAATAGAAACCGGCTTTACATATCAAAGTGTAACGTCAGACACACATCCATACAAGTCCATTCCGGGATCGAACGGAACCGAAGGCACTTCCAAAGAAGCCCTTGCAAATCCGGATAATTCCTAATCACATCCGGACTCCCCATCACAAAGGGTGCTCAAATCTCTATATCGTGGATCAGCCGATGCAGAGACATTCGACAAGAAATCCTTTCGTTTTCGAAAATATCCGATCTTCATCACCAGTCTTCAATTGCTATCCATAACGTCGTATCACTATTCGAAACGGGTTGTATGACACAAGGTCTTCTCCCGGCTAAACCGAACAATGAGCGTAATACTTCAAAACATATGGATAATGGGATTTTAATTAAGTCAAAATTTATTACCCAAAACTTTTCTTTCAAATGGTTAAACAAATTACCATTTGCAATCTTTTTGAACAAAAAGATTCATTTCAAAACCTTTAATGGTTTAAACAATTTCCATACTTAAATCTTTTAAACAAAAGATTCACTTTTAAGACCCCTTTCAATTTGAAACAAAGTTCAACTAACCTTCACAAAGATTCAATTATAGCTAAAGCTATTATTATTTGAAATCACTTGTTTTAGTTTCAGAAAACCCGATTTTGTTTGCACGAGTTAAGGCCTTTCAAATATAACTTGGGTTAAATTCAAATTCTCAAAACCATACTTTTAAAATGGCTTAAAAATCCATATAAACACATTTGTAATTTTATAACCTTTTCACATCATAAATTCTCAACATAGAATTTTAAGTTTCAAATTTTTGAATTCAAATTTCAATCAAATTTCAAAACTAAATCAAGTTATTCAAAAATAACTTTTATTTTTGAACGTTTTCAAATGCTCCCAATTCTAATTTCAAAACTATTTTGGATTTGAAAATTCAATTTTTAAAACAATTTCAATAATCTGTGTCTTGACCCATTTCCACGTGCAATCCATATTTGTGTGTGTATAAGTGTGGTCCATGAGTTTTACACAATAGTGCACAACATCATCATCACAAATTCAATCATATCGATAAGCGGTATAACCCGTAACGCTTATCTTTATTCACGGATTCATAGCTAAAATAGATTTACTAATCACAAAGGTTTACCATTACAATTCGATGTGGGTTTCAGATAACCAACTAGAATCTGACTCCATGTCGCATCGAAATTCAAATGTTGTTCTACGGGTCAAGGGATATTTACACAAAAACACTCATAGATATCACAGATCAATACACAACAACCCACATCACAAAATATCACAAAGCATCACATATGAAATATATCAGTCCATCAACAGCATTACATAGTAGAAATATTAAACAATTCGCAACAGCTCAATAGAGTGCAGTCATCCATAAGGAAGATAAATTAGTTATCTGATAATTTCAAATCAGATTGATTACTAATCCTGGTTAATTAACATAAATTAATTACAATCATCTTAATTAATTATCCTTAAATCATTTATTAATTAACCAATAATAATAAATTAATTAACTTGATTAACTAATCACACAAATATGCATTACAATTTAATTTAACTATATTAAGTAATTAATCTTTATATAAACCACACTTATTAATCACTCTTGATTAATCACATTCAGTAATTAACTACCCTGAATTACTTCATTAAATAAATAAATTACTCCTAATTAATTATCCTTAATTAATCCCTTGATTAATCACATAAGTAATGTAATCCAAATTACTTCCATTATTAAATCACCTTCCACTAATTACATCCAGTAATTATCATTAATTACTTTACTAAGTAATTATACTTCATTAATTACATTAAGTAATTATTATTAAATCATCCATTGATTCAATTAATTAAACTTAATTAATTAATTCAACAAATCACATTAAGCTCAATTAATTACATTTAGTAATTAATCCTTAATTGCTTCCATTAAATAATTATACTTAAACAATTTCACAAATGATTATCATTGATTAATTCATCTAATTAATTATTAAAATTAATCACATTAATTAATTATTCTTTAAATTAAATTAACCTACAAAACATTTGATCAATCAATCTTTAATCATTAGATAATTAACCTTTTATTTTTGAAAAATTAACCTTGAATTATTCAATTATCCTTTAATTAATTATCTTTAATTAATTAATTAACCGTTTAAATCAATTACCATTTAATTAATTACATGAATTAATAAATTTACCTTAATTACTTTTATTAAGTAATTATTTTTCTCATTTAACTTTAAAACTTTTAATTTTTAAACCTTTGACAATTGAAACAAAATTATGGTTAATCCATTCATTATCTTAGATGTTTAAGTTAATTAACTAAAAAAAATTACTTTCTAAATTTACATTTTAATTTCTTTTCTAATTTAAGATTTGCAATAACTTACAAATTTGACTTAACAAAATTTAAGTTTAAACAAATTACATAACTTCTTAATCAATCATTAAAGAAAACATATTTTTTTTTCTTTCAAAAGCTTAACCTTTGGAACTTTTTTACAACACTTGTTAACCGCATTTACTTTTGAAGGCTTGTTTAGTCTCAATTTACTTTGAAAACTTGATTTCTTTCTTTTCTTATTAGTTTTAAAATATGCATTTCCTTTATTTCAAAATTTATTACCCGAGCCCAGGCAAAAATTCTCCCAAATCATTCACACGAGCCAGGCCTCTCTTTTCTTTTAAAACTTTGATTCTTTGTTTTAAATTCTAAAATCTGTTTTAAATCCCCAGCCTTGAGTATGACTTCGAGTTCTTCACCAATTTCTTCGGGTTCGAACCCGAGTAACTTCTTTCTTCTTCAACCCAACATCATCCAGATGCACCAAATTGCACTGTGCACATGCACCATCCACCGGCCCACCTCCGACCAACGTCGAGATCATCCACGAGTCATCCTTGACCCCACCGACGAACTCCACAACCCAGAAATCCATTACCACCACGAAATTAAAATTAGGTTATTCGAGCATTTCTTAGAACAAAACTATCACCAGTAAATCACCTCGCATCCCTACGTCAAGTCACCAGCGATCACGAGACTCCGTCCACGGCTGCTTCGATGACCCACGAAGCTTTTCCCCCCATAGTGATCACCTCTACTCCTCCCTCGGCGACGCAGCATCCACGAGAACCCAACCCTTATGACCCTGTCCTTAAACCCTATATTAACTTCGCATGGCCACCACGGCGAGTTGGAATTTTACTGATTATTTTTTTGATGATCACAGATGCTTAAGCTCTCTTCCAAGAATTCCAACCTTCAATTCACAACAGTTTGTAGGAATTTTATAAAATTTCCAATTATGATCAACTCAGAATTACTCACCCAATTCTAACCTAAAAAAATTCATTTTTATTTTTAAAAATCATCAATTTTGATGACAATTCTAATCATATGATCAATTCGTGAAAATCTAATGATCGAATTTTTTTTTTACTTTGTTTTATTTTTTTTTACTGTTTCCTAGATTTTGGAATAATTACTCAATAAATCCTTTTGAATCTATTTTTAAAAATAATATTAACATATTACAAACATTTTCCTTTTAGAAATCCAAGTCTAAAATTGATTGTGCAATGAGTAATTAAATTTATTTTTGATGGGTTAGAGTCTGCATATTAGCAGAGTGATGTTCTTAAGTTTATAGAAACATGCACCCACTTCTTCTTCATATATATAAACACATGCAAGCAATTTAACACAATCATACAAGAAATATTTAACTCGTCACTTCAAATATAATTCCAAACATCAAGAAATCATGCAGATCAGTTTAAAAAAAATAAGGTTTGTTCACCTGAAGCTTTTGAAAAAAGAGAAGCGGAAAGGAAGTCTGGAATTTGTTTCAAAGTTTTATCTTTGATCTGGCTTTGTTTACTTGAATTTGTAAACTGATTTGAAGCTTTAACAAAACTGAGTTGATCTTGATGTTGAGTTGCCTTTGAACTGCCTGGGACTTGTTTTTGAAACTGAAAATGATCTGTGCCTTGTTGAATTTTTTTATCCCAACTTGTTTGATTTCAGGTTGATGAATTCATTTTCTTTTCTGGATCTTGTTTTGAACTTTGCTGTTTGATTGAAACTTTATATATATTTTTCCAGGGTGAAACTTGCTTCTGGTTTAAACTTTGTCTTGATTCCTTTGTCTCAGGCTTTTTATTTGTGGTTTAAATCTTTGTTTTGCTTTCAGTTTTCTCTGATAATCTTTTTACTAGTTTTTGATTTTGAATTGTTAGCTTGGAACAGATTTTGATTTTGTTCCTTTAATCTGTTTTGTCTATAGGTTTAAAAATGAAGAAGGGAAATCTGGTTACTTTGATTTTTATTTTTATATTTTTTTGACATATGTTTCAAATTGAGAGAATCCAAAAGTTATGCCACTTGTTATCCATTTTGCACTTGTTTGTTTATTTTTAAAACTTGTTAATATATGTTTCTATATAACTTACATTTGTCAAATACCCATCAAATTTTGTTTAAGTCCTTTATTCAAATTAATTTAAAATTTTATTTAAAATTTTTTTTTTAAACCTTGTGTTGATTTAATTTATAATTTTTATTTTAAACTCTTTTCATTTTAATATTTTTGAATCAATTTATCTTTGGAATCCAATTTATTTCTCTTATATTTATTCTTGAATTTTCAAATTCCAAATTCAATTTAAAATACATGTCATTATTTCTTTTGGAAATTTTCCAATTGATTCAACTTTTAAATATAAAATTTAATTAATTACCAAAAATTGCATAATTTAATTCCAAAGATTAAATTAATTATCAATTATTTTTAGCTGAAATTCACGAATGTTACTGATTTCCCCTTAGAAAATTTCGTCCTCGAAATTTGAAAGTAGGGAGACAACAAAGGTTAGATATATAAAGACAGAGAGACAAGTTTCCAAATCAAACTGGGTATCTATTCTGCATTTGGCTTACCAAATCAGAATATCAATAATGGATACAAGAACGAATCAAGATACTCGGGTCACCAGAACTACGAAATATACAGGGGTATTGATTAGTTCAAAGATATCTAACCACTCGTGGAATATACCTGGATGCAACAGAATAAACAGATATATGGGTGCAATCCAAATCTTTTAGTTTAAACAACCAAAATATATCTATCAACCATAACAACCAAAGCAAACAATTCATCCAACAAACAATTCTGACCCGTCTGGAGTTTGTGTCCCATGCAAATATATCAAAGCCTCTTCCTCGAGCTGCCAGGAATCATCAAAGAATTGAAAAGAAGAATTAAAGGAGATTGATAGAGAAAGTTGTTTCCGCTATAGCAGGGTATCGACCATTTGTAGTCGTATTCCCCTGTCACCTATCTCGTCCTCTTCTTGCATTCATACTCACTATCTGTGGATAGTAAGAGAATTTACTGATGCATTCGAACGGATATCTTAGGTATTACTCATTCTAGGGTATACTTCACCCTATCTCTAACGAGTTACTTAATGTGTTATACTCCTGAGCTAAAGTTTTAACCATCAGCTCTGATACCAATTATAACAACCCTGGCTCGACCTTCGAATATCGGCACCGAGTACGACACTCATATTCAAATGCCGCAGATCCAAATGTCGAATCTGGTTCGTCGGGGCTTATAACACATTAAGTATAACAACACAACGGAAGAAAAGAAATGAATATTATATACAACCAATGATACAATATCCAGAATGATATACAACAGTGAACAATATGATCCAAGAATATCAGAGACAATAAGCAACAGCGGAAAACAAATAGCAAAAGAGATAACTCCAATGATCAAACTTCAACTCCAATCCAATGCTCAAAGAAAAAACTCCTATCCACTAGCTCGAACCACCATCATGTTTCTCGAAGATAAGCAAGTCTCGTCCACGAATCCAAAGACTCCAAAGAATACCAAAGAGAAAGCCGAAAGCTACTGAATCGATATCTATATCTACTATTTGGAAAACCCAACTCTAGACTGCCCGTGTGGAAAATAGTAGGCACCCAGAGTTTAGGAAAGGAACAATAAACTTTGGGTCATGCATGGGACTGGTATGAGCAAACAAAAACATTTTTTCTTTTAAGAAACAAACAAAAGAATTTAAATTTAAAATCCACAATGCTTTTTTTTGAAAATGAAACTACTATAAGGCCTCCCGCCAAACACACCATGCAAACGCAGAATTTGAGAAGATTTCTCCTTATGATAGTAAAAAATGCTTGATACGCGAAAAACCATATTGATATTATTATTATTAAGGCATAGTGGAAAACGTTTCGAAAGTATAATATTAATCTTAGCCAGCATAGGCATTCCGAACTATGCCTACTATAGCAACCATCCAAACAGTGGGACGCCACCATAAGTAGATGGCAGGTAATACAACTAAAACCATACAATGCGCGTACTGGATGAATGGATTTCCAACAAATATCAGGCTAAGGAACTTCCTATTGCCACATGGGAACTCCTCTAGAGGGACGCCCCGAGAACCTATCCAGCTCTCTGCTAACACAAGGCCGACTACCCCTTTTCCTAGGAATCAAACCTAAGATATGCCACCCTCGATCCTTTGGGGCCTTTATCCGAGGGCCCTCCAACAACATCACACAATAATAAATATACTACAGTGTCCACATGAGTATGTATCTGGACTCCATACCATGAAACCACCCTTTTCCAGAAGGAATGGTCATACCCTAGGGGCGCTACCCCTGAAACCTTCCTGCATTCTTCCTATTTCGACCATTCCGCGGTGTGAGGCTCGACGAAGTCTCGTCCACAAAGCTACGCTTTTCACAAAAGCCATGCTTCGATCAACAAATGATTAGCAGCACTTTGTATGCCACATTACCAAATTGGGAATGTATCACTAGTATCCATCAACTACAAAACCTCTGAGCTCGTACGTCTCAGAGAAGGGTGTTAAGCTAAGAGAATAAATCTCCGCCACTAAACAGAAATGTATTTAATAGGAACCAGCTTTGCATCTCAAAGTGTAACGTCAGACACATATCCATACGAGTCCGTTCTGCGATCGAACGAAACTGAAGGCACTTCCAAAGAAGCCCATGCAAATATGGATAATTCCTAATCACGTCCGGACTCCCCAACACAAAGGGTGCTCAAATTCTATATCGGGGATCAGCCGATGCAGAGACATTCGACAAGAAATCTTTTCGTTTTCGAAAATATCCCGTCTTCACCATCAGTCTTCAATTGCTATCCATAAAGTCGTATCACTATTCGGAATGGGTTATATGACACAAGGTCCTCTCTCGGCTAAACCGAATAATGAGCGTAATATTTAAAACATATGGATAATGGGATTTCAGTTAAGTAACAATTTATTACCCAAAACTTTTCTTTCAAATGGTTAAACAAATTACCATTTACAACCTTTTCGAACAAAAAGATTCATTTCAAAACCTTCAATGGTTTAAACAATTTCCACACTTAAATCTTTTAAAAAAAAGATTCACTTTTAAGACCCTATTCAATTTAAAACAAAGTTCAACTAACCTTCGGAAAGATTTAGTTATAGCTTTCAAAACCATTCTATTTCAAACTTGAAATCTTTTCATCATAATATGGAAATTCTTTCCTTATATAAAAGCTATTATTATTTGAAATCACTTGTTTTAGTTTCAGAAAACCCAATTTTATTTGCACGGGTTAAGGCCTTTCAAATATAACTTGGGTTAAATTCAAATTCTCAAAACCATACTTTTAAAATGGTTTAAAAACCCATATAAACACATTTTTAATTTGTATAACCTTTTCACATCAAAAATTCTCAACATAGAATTTTAATTTTCAAATTTTTGAGTTCAAATTTTAATCAAATAATTAAATTAAGTTATTCAAAAATAACTTTTATTTTTGAAACTCATTTTCAAAAGCTCCCAATTCTAATTTAAAAACTATTTTGGATTCGAAAATTCAATTTTTAAAACAATTTCAATAATCTGTGACTTAACCCATTTCCACGTGCAATCTATGTTTGTGTGTGGTCCAGGGGTTTTACACAATAGTGCACAACATCATCATCACAGATTCAAACATATCGATAAGCGGTATAATCCATAAAGCTTATCTTTATTCACAGATTCATAGCTAAAATAGATTTATCAATCACAAAGATTTACCATTACAATTCGATGTGGGTTTTGGATAACCAATTAGAATCCGACTCCCTGTCGCATCGAAATTCAAATGCTGTTCTACGGGTCAAGAGATATTTACACAAAAACATCTCACAGATATCACAGATCAATACACAGCGACTCACATCACAAAATATCACAAAGCATCACATATGAAATATATCAATCCATCACACAGCATTACATAATAGAAATATTAAACAATTCACAACAGCTCAATAGAGTGCAGTCATCCATAAGGAAGATAAATTAGTTATCTGATGATTTCAAATCAGATTGATTACTAATCCTGGTTAATTAACATAAATTAATTACAATCATCTTAATTAATTATCCTTAAATCATTTATTTATTAACCAATAATAATAAATTAATTAACTTGATTAACTAATCACACAAA
Organism: Allium cepa; assembly: GCA_030765085.1. Lineage (NCBI taxonomy): Eukaryota > Viridiplantae > Streptophyta > Magnoliopsida > Asparagales > Amaryllidaceae > Allium > Allium cepa. The sequence goes on along the minus strand of CM060928.1, from coordinate 379,207,176 downwards.
TATGCATTACAATTTAATTTAACTATATTAAGTAATTAATCTTTATTTAAACCACAATTATTAGTCACTCTTGATTAATCACATTCAGTAATTAACTACCCTTAATTACTTCATTAAAATAAATAAATTACTGCTAATTAATCATCCTTAATTAATCCCTTGATTAATCATACAAGTAGTTTAATCCAAATTACTTCCATTATTAAATCACCTTCCACTAATTACATCCAGTAATTATCATTAATTACTTTACTAAGTAATTATACTTCATTAATTACATTAAGTAATTATTATTAAATCATCCATTGATTAAATTTTTTAAACTTAATTAATTAACTCAACAAATCACATTAAGCTAAATTAATTACATTTAGTAATTAATTCCTTAATTACTTCCATTAAGTAAATATACTTAAACAATTTCACAAATGATTATCATTAATTAATTCATCTAATTAATTATTAAAATTAATCACATTAATTAATTATTCTTTAAATTAAATTAACCTTCAAAACACTTGATCAATTAATCTTTAATCATTAGATAATTAACCTTTTATTTTTGAAAAATTAACCTTCAATTATTCAATTATCCTTTAATTAATTATCTTTAATTAATTTACCTTTTAAATCAATTACCATTAAATTAATTACTTGAATTAACAAATTTACCTTTATTACTTTTATTAAGTAAATATTTTTCTCAATTAACTTTAAAACTTTTAATCTTTAAACCTTTGACCCTTGAAACAAAATTATGGTTAATCCATTCATTATCTTAGATTTTTAAGTTAATTAACTAAAAACATTTTACTTTTTAAATTAACTTTTAATTTAATTTCTAATTTAAGATTTGCAATAACTTACAAATTTGACTTAACGAAATTTAAGTTTAAAGAAATTACATAACTTCTTAATCAATTGTTAAAGAAAACATTTTTTTTCCTCAAAAGCTTAACCATTGGAACTTCTTTACAACACTTGTTAACCACATTTACTTTTGAAGGCTTGTTTAGTCTCAATTTACTTTGAAAACTTGATTCCTTTCTTTTCCTACTAGTTTTAAAATCTGCATTTCATTTATTTCAAAACTTATTACCCGATCTCAGGCAAAAATTCTCCCAAATCATTCACACGAGCCAGGCCTCACTTTTCTTTTAAAACTTTGATTCTTTGTTTTAAATTGTAAAATCTGTTTTAAATCCCCAGCCTTGAGTACGGCATCGAGTTCTTCACCAATTTCTTCGGGTTCGAACCCGAGTAACTTCTTTCTTCTTCAACCCTACGTCATCCAGATGCACCAAAGTGCACTATGCACATGCACCATCCACCGGCCCACCTTTGACCAACGTCGAGATCATCCACGAGTCATCCTCGACCTCATCGACGAACTCCATAATCCAGAAATCCAGTACCACCACGAAATCGTAATTAGGTTATTTGAGCATTTCCTGGAACACAACTGTCACCAGTAAATCACCTCGCATCCCTACGTCAAGTCACCAGCGATCACGAGACTCCGTCCTTGGCTGCTTCGATGACCCACGAAGCTTTTCCCCCCATACCGATCACCTCTACTCCTCCCTTGGCGACGCAGCATCCACGAGAACCCAACCCTTATGACCCTGTCCTTGGACCCTATATTAATTTCGCATGGCCACCACGGTGAGTTGGAATTTTACTGATTATTTTTATGATGACCACAGATGCTTAAGCCCTCTTTACCAAGAATTTCGACCTTCAATTCACAACAGTTCGTCGGAATTTAATAAAATGTCCAATTATGATCAACTCAGAATTACTCACCCAATTCTAACCTAAAAGTTTTCTTTTTTATTTCTGAAATTCATTATTTTTGATGACAATTATAATCATATGATCAATTCGTGAAAATATGATGATCGAATTTTTTTGTACTTTGTTTTATTTTTTACTGTTTCTTATATTTTGGAATAATAACGCGATAAATCCTTTTGAATCTATTTATAAAATAATATTAACATGTTATAAACATTTTCCTTTTAGAAATCATAGTCTAAAATTGATTGTACAATGAGTAATTAAATTTATTTTTGATGGGTTAGTGTCTGCATATTAAAAGAGTGATGTTCTTAAGTTTATACAGACATGCACCCACTTCTTCTTCATATATATAAACACATGCAAGCAATTTAACACAATCATACAAGCAATATTTAACTCATCACTTCAAATATAATTCCAGACATCAAGAAATCAAGAAGATCAGTTTTTTTTAAAAAAATATGGTTTGCTCATATGAAGCTTTTGAAAACAGAGAAGTAGAAAGGAAGTCTGGAATTTGTTTCAAAATTTTATCTTTGACTTGGCTTTGTTTACTTGAATTTGTAAACTGACTTGAAGCTTTAACAAAACTGAGTTGATCTTGATGTTTAGTTGCCTTTGAATTGCCGTTGAATTTTTTTTTATCCTGACTTGTTTTGATTTCAGGTTGATGAATTCATTTTCTTTTCTAGATCTTGTTTTGAACATTGCTGTTTGACTGAAACTTTATATATATTTTTTCGAGGGTGAAACTTGCTTCTGGTTTAAACTTTGTCTTGATTTCCTTTGTCTCAGGCTTTTTATTTGTGGTTGAAATCTTTGTCTTGCTTTCAGTTTTCTCTAATAATCTTTTTACTGGTTTTTGATTTTGAATTGTTAGCTTGGAACAGATTTCGATTTCGTTCCTTTAATCTGTTTTGTCTACAGGTTTAAAAATGAAGAAGGGAAATCTGGTTATTTTGATTTTAATTTTAATTTCTTTTTTACATATGTTTCAAATTGAGAGAATCCATAAATTATGCCATTTGTTTATCCATTTTGCACTTGTTTATTTATTTTTAACATTTGTTAATATATGTTTCTATATGACTTACATTTGTCAAATTCCCATCAAATTTTGTTTAAGTCCTTTATTCAAATTAATTTTAAAATTTATTTATAATTTTTTTAAACCTTGTGTTGATTTAATTTATAATTTTTATTTTAAACTCTTTTCATTTTAATATTTTTGAATCAATTTATTTCTAGAATCCAATTTATTTCTCTTATATTTATTCTTGAAATTTCAAATTCCAAATTCAATTTAAAAATACATATCATTATTTATTCAACTTTTAAATCTAAAATTTAAAATTAATTGCCAACAATTTCATAGTTTAATTCCAAAGATTAAATTAATTATCAATTATTTTTAGCTGAAATTCAGGAATGTTACACTATATATAATACTCGGTCTATCCGAGCATTATAGTAAAATAACACCCGAGTCAACCTGGAAATCCAGCGTGAGAAAACACACTCGAATGGATTATTGAAGTTTTCAAAATCCTTTGAAATCAAAGGTATCTTGTAAGGTCACGCCATAAATAAACATGCCGTGTTCTTACCTTACGATAACCAAAACATTTTTTTCAAATCCGTCTGATATTATAATAGTGTCTATTTAAAGTAAAATAGAATCTAGCTGAAACGCTTGCATCTCACATTTCAGCATAGTTGGACACAATCAAAACCGTAGAGACGCTTATTGGAGATTGGATACCATACAATGGTAAGGCTACTGGGGTACCGCCCATCACAGTACCAGGTCTAGATCAGAGTATCGAGAATCCCTCCCGATCCCCTACAACACAAAACCGAAGCTAACCCTTACTGGATAGTCTGAATAAAATCACCCCGCGGTTGAGATCACCAACCGTCCACATAGCCGAATAAAAAGGGACATCTAAACATGAGTGACCTTACCCTAATTGGTTGCTAGCCACTTAGCCTTGCTGCACCTCCCTTGTTTTAGCCATTCCCGATTAATGAGGCTCAAGGCTATGCGTTACGTATTTAGCACACATTCACTTAGACTGCTCATCGTCCCTCTGACGATGTTCTGATAGCATTCGTCCATACAAGTTGCCCTGGGTCTGGACAAACCAAATCGCCGTCTTCATCATCTTCACGGTCTTCATTCGTAAATAAACCGGATCATAGTGATTTTTAGGAAATTAAACCCGATCCCGGTCTCTTTGAAACGATGAGTGCATTGGCCAATATTGATAGTCAGTTATTTAACTATCATATAACATCCACGAGCAACCATCAGATTAAAATAATTTTACAAATTATTTATCACAAAAATATCTATCCAGGATATTATGTTCACGTTTTAACACTTTGAAAATAGTTACAAATCTCTTTTTATTCTTACGGAACAAATTCCAACCTTCTGTTTATTTTCAAGAAAATGCCAAACCTTATTGAATTAGATTTTTAAACAAATTTAATCACTTTATCCCAAAATATATACTTAAAACATTTTTTAAATGAAAATACTTGAAAGACTTTTATTCAAAATAAAAGTTATGAAATTCTATACTAATTTTTCAAATAAAAACTTTAGCTAAACTACTTTTAAAATAAAGCTACTGTAACGACCTGACTTTTCTCCACAAAAAGTCATATCGTCTTGAAGAAAGAAAGAGATAGAAAAGATAAAAGAAAGAGAAGAAAGAAAGAACAACATCAGAATCTTAACAGCAGAACGAATAAATTATATTAATAACATAAGTATTACATAGTATACAAAAATTATCAGAGTTACACAGATTACACATCACATAATAGACAGTTATAACACCTGTCTAGTTATTACATCTCAATACAATACAGAGATAGCAACACAGCGGAACACTAAATATATCTACAACACTGAAGCCTCATGCTCCATTGCTCCTCCATAATTCGTCAAAGCTAACCTGAATCCCATGGCTACCCGTAAAAACTTGAGTACCCAAGAGTTTAAGAAAACAAAAATAAACTCCGGGTCAGACATGGGTCTGGTGTGAGTAACAAGTTAAAGTTGCTTAACTTTGAAAACCTTTAAAAACAAAAGGTATCACGTAAAACTCCCCACACATAAACATGGGTAATTTTTTCCTTACGATAAGCAAAACATTTGATAGGAAATCTAGTGATATTATAATAGGGTGCAGGGTTTTCAAGTAAAATACGAAAATAGCTGGAATGCTTACATCTCACATTCCAACATAGTTGGGCACAACTAAAACATACGACACTTATTAGAGATTGGATTCCATACAATGGCAGGGCTACTGGGATACTGCCCATCACAGAACGCGGCCTAGATCAACGTACTGAGGATCCACCCTAAATCCCCTGCAACACAAGTCCGGAACCATTCCTTACTGAACAGTTCTGAAAAAGACAACCCCGCGGTTGGGATCAGCAACTGCCCACATAGCCAAATAAAAAGGTACATCTAGAAAGGGGTAAATCTCGTCCTACTTGGGCATGTCCCACTTAGCCTTGCTGCACCTCCCCTTTTTTAGCCATTCCCGGTTGATGAGGCTTAAGGCCGCAAATACCTTTATTAGAACACATCACTTAGAATGCTCACCGTCCACCTGACGATGTTCTGAAAGCATTCAATCGATACAAGTTCGTTTTGGGTTCGAACAAAACCGAAGGCATTATCTCGTTACACTCATTTTGGAATCACCCTCAGAGTTAACGACAATAATCCTTGCACTCTGGATCTTCATCTTCACTTGAGATTCACGACCTATCGTTAATTTAGATCGATGTGGTTTTCGGATATCCAAATCTGGAAACCCGATCCCGGTTTCATCGAAATACAAAATGCCATCTGTTAGGTCTAAGTTGTTTTAAAGTTAAAACAATTTAATTCTATTGTCTATATACACATAGATAGATAATTCACAATATCACAATAGATAATCTACATTATCATCACAAACAGACAATTCACATTATCATCACAAATAGATAATTCACATTATCATCACATTTCAACTAAAGCATCCATATCACACAGCATCACTTATCTCATATCTGAGATCTCAAACCATCAAAGGCAATCAACATCATCCATCCATACATAAGCAAGGATTAATTAACCACACTATAATTAATTTAAAATGAATTAAATTAATTACTTCATCTCCAATTAATTTAAAATAAATTAAATTAATTATCTCCATTATATAAATCATGCTTACCTTATCATTAATTAATTACAAACCCAATTAAATAATCATTCTCTAAGAATTCATCTTAATTAATCACCCTTAATTAACCATTTTGTAATTACTTTAACTAATTAGTCTTTAAATTGATTACACAAATTAATTATCCTTAACTACTTACAGTAATTAACCTTTAAATACTTCATGAATTAATTAATTATAATTAATCACATTAATCCTTAATTAATTACATTAATCAATTAGTCATTGATTAATTATTCCTTATTAATCAATCCTTAATTACATCATTAATTATATTAATTAATGATCCCTAATTATATTTTTAATTATATATTCGATTTAAATTAATTAGTTACATTAAGTAATTAATCTTTTATTAAACCACATTTATTAATCACTCTTGATTAATCTCATTTAGTAACAAACTACCCTTAATTACTTCATTATATGAATTAATTACTCCTTAATTAATTACCTTTAATAATTAATCTTTAATTAGTTATATTATCTAATCACCTTTGATTAATCCCATTCAATAATTAATTACCCTTAATTAATTCCATCACTTAATTATCTTCAAATAACCTTATTAATCAATTCTTAAATTAATTACACTAAGTAATTAATTATTAATTACTTTCATTAAGTAATTATCCTTCATATTAATTACATAAAGTAATTAATCCAAACCACTTTTGTACTTCAATTAATTACATTTAGCAATTACTCATCTTAATTACTTTACTAAGTAATTATTCTTTATTAATTACACTAAGTAATTATACTTGTCAAATCACCAAGTGAATTTCTTAAATTAATTAAACTTAATTAATTAATTTAAACTTATCACATTAAACTCTATTAATTATAGTGAGTAATTAATTCCTTAATTACTTTCATTAAGTAATTTTACTTAACCAATTCCATAAATGATTTTTCTTAATTAATTAATCTAATTAATTACAAAAAATTAATCACATTAATTAATTGTTTAATAATCCTTAGTTAACGACCCTCATTAATTATTAAAAATTCTTTAATTACTTCTCTTAAATAATTAATTTTAGATTAATCATTATTAATTACAAATTATAAATCTTAATTACCAATTAATTAAGCTCTATTTATTTAATTAATTAAGTGTTTAACTGTAACTTAATTAATCTTTAGTTACTTGATTAATTAATTCCTAATCATTAATTAATATTCAAATCTTATCTAATTAATGATTCTTAATTACAAATTAATTATTCCTTAATTTTTTAACTTAAACCTTAATTACTAAATTAATTAATCCAAATCATTAATTAATTAAATTTAATTAATTTAATTAATTAATTATCCATTTTAATTACCTTAATAATTTAATGAATCACAAATCATTAAATCCAAATTAACTTTAAGAAAACAACATTTGTTACTTATGAATTAAATTATCATTAACAAAGTAGTTAAAGATAATTTATTTTCAAATTTACTTTTAAATTTCATTTTAAAATTTAAGATTTAAAATCAATACAAATTTAACTTTAACAAAGTTTAAAACAATTTAAAAACCTTTAAAATCTCGTGTCAAGGAAATACTTATCTTATAAAAGAATTTTAAAAAGAGTTTAAACCATATTCATTTTTAAATCCAAACCATTTAAATTATGCTTTAAACATTCAAAGTTGTTTAAAACATTCTAAATTTTAAAAACTTTCTTTTATTTCAAAACTAGGATACAAATTTATATTTGAATCCAGATTTAAACTTAGATTTAAAACTTAGTTTAAATCTCTACTTTACATTTTAAAATTCAGATTTAGATTTAAAAACTAACAGGTTTTAAAACCTGTCACAAAACACTGCCCCAGCGACACATCAATTTGCTTCGAGAGAAACCCCACATCGCTTCGAGCAATTCATAGAGACAACTCGAGAAAACTCGAGTAACATTCACTGATCAAACCAAACATCACCAGTAAATAATGGAAGTGCACCGTGCACATGCACAAAGGCGCCGTCCAACTTCGATCATCAATGATGGCTTCCCACATCGACAATCCCCAAACAACCTATCCTAAACATCATATCGTCGCCTCAAACTCGATATCGAAATCGAGCTTCAAAATCTAAACCTGGAGCAAATCCTGGATCCACCACCTCAACTTGGAAACGCCTCGTTCTCGAACCTCCAACCATGAAAAATTTCACAACCTTGGTCAAGCCTTTGTCAACCCATCTACTTCCATTGTAAGGACCCGATTCTTCGTCTTTCGAAAATTCAACATCGATACTCATTTTATCGACTGCCGAGCAATCGAACGATGGAAAACCGAACACTTAGGGTTTTAAGAAAAAGAAAAGAAAGAAGAGATAAGAAGATAGAAAATAGAGAGAAAAGAAAATAGAACAACGGAACTGAAAACAACAGAACAACATCAGAATCTCACAATCGCAGCGGAACAACATATAATAATAAATGAATAATCTTTAAACAAAGAACTATATCAGTTATTACATTTTATACATTACATTTCATTACATCATATCATCAGAGTGTACAACAATATACAACAACAAACAGTGCAGCGGAAAAAGAAATACTATATACTAGTAATACGCCATGCCATCCATCTTGCCTCCAGCAACTCCAGAATATCCTGATAAACCTTAACTCTTGACTGCCCGTGTGGAAATTGGTGGGCACCCAGAGTTTAGGAAGGAAAACAATAAACTCCGAGTCAGTCATGTGACTGGTGTGAGAACTCAAAACAGTTTATTTATCTTTAAAATCAAAATAGAGGAATATTTTTTTTAAGTCAATTCGCAATGCTTTTAAAAATGAGACTACCATAAGGCCTCCCGCACACACACACAATGCAAACGCAGAATCGGAGGAGATTTCTCCTTATGATAGTCAAAGATGCTTGATACGCATTTAAAAGAACATTTGATATTATTACTAGTGCATAGTGTAGGAAATATTTCGAAAGTAGAATATAAATCTTAGCCAACATAGACATTCCGAACTATGCCTACTATAGCTACCATCCAAACAGTGGGGCGCCACCATAAGTGAATGATAGGTTCTACAACTAATACCATACAAGATCGTATTGTTTCTTTGGATTTCCAACGAATGATCAGGCCAAGGAACTTCCCATTGCCACATGAGAATGCCTCTGGATGGACATCCTCGAGAACCAAACCGGATCTCTACCAACACATGGCCGGGTTACCCCTAACTGAGTAACAACTGACCGAATATGCCATCCCCCGGTCCTTTGGGACCTTTCACCGAGCGCTCGCAATCAATTCACACAATCATAAAGTGTTTTCAACATGAGTAAGTATCTGGGCTCCATACCATGATACCACCCTTTTCCAGAAGGAAATGCACATATCCTAAAGGGCGTTACCCCTCATAACCTTGCTGCATCTTTCCTGTTTTGACCATTCCCGAGGTGTGAGTTTCGACGAAGTCACGTCCACAAAAACATACTTTATACAAAAGCCATGCTTTGGGTCAACAAATGATCATAGAAATGATCACCAAGATAGACGATCAAATAAATGATCCTATCACAAATAATCAACACAATGATCATTTCACAGCAACACTTAGCATGTCACATTACCAAATTGGGAATATATCGCTGATAACATTCAACTACATAACCTCTGAGCTCGTACGTCTCAGAGAAGGGTGTTAAGCTAAAAGAATAAATTCTCTGCCACCAACAGAAATATATTTGAAAGAAATCGGCTTTATATCTCAATTTTTAATGTCAGACATACAATCCATACAAGTCTGTTCCGGGCTCGAACAGAACCGAAGGCACTTACAAAGAAGTCCTTGCAATCCGAATATCCACAATCCTGATCGGATTTCCCATCACATATGGAGAACTCAATACCGGAGCAACTCGGTGCAGAGTCAATCGACAGGTCATCCTATCGTTCTCGCAAATACCGGGTCTTCAACACCGATCTTCAAATGCAATTCATAACGACGTATCACATATTCGGAATGGGTTATACGACCCCATGGTCCTTTCCCGGTTAACCCGAATAGTGAGCGCTTATTCAAAAATAAGTGTGGCATTCAAATTCAAACAAATCACATCAAATACCCATTCAAAGGTAAATATTGATAGTCGGTTATTGAACTATCAATGGATATGCACACATCACCAGATTCCAAATAATTTTCCAAATTATTTATTTCCCAAAAATATCTTTACAAGATATATAATTTTCACACTACAAAAATAAATCAATATTTATTTTTAAACAAATTTCCCCATTCTTTTATAAATTCCATAGTGAATTTTCATTCTAAAATATTCATGAATATACGACTTCAATTCGATTTCTAATATTCATTTTCAATTTATCTTCAAAAAGATAAATTCAAAATATTCACTTAATATTGGAAAACATTTCCACACTTATTTATTCATAAGTAATTCACAAATTTTATTTATTTTCAACACTTGGAAAATATTCAATATACTTCAATCGAAATTAAGTATATATTTCATTCTTTAAGGAAATCATTCTCTTAAATATATTTATTTGGGCCAAAACGAATGTTACGTAAAACATCGTTACGACAACCCAAAATCACTAGTATAGGGATTCGAAATTAAAATAGATATATAAATCCCAATACTATACAAGACATTTTCTTTCGGAAATCATTTACTATAACAACAGTGTTATAGTCCACCATTTCCTTCTATTTCTCGAAAACATCTATTTCAACAATAAATGTTGAAATCTATGGTTTCGAATCTCAACACATTTAAAACATCGTTAGATCGTTTTAATTCTGTTTAAAATATCAAATCTAAACATTTTCTTTAACATATTATTCACTATTCAAAAACGTGAATATACTACGTTAACAAATTTCATCCTTTTATTCATTTTATTTCAAAGGATTATTCACAGTCAAAAACGTGAATATAACTTCATTAATAGGTTTCAACAATTTACTTATCAGAATAAGTCGTTTACGAATTTATAAAACAACGTTTATAAATTCCATTTCTATTTATTTTATAACATCTTTCTTTATAAATTCCTTTATTAACCTATTCAATTTATAACTCAATTATAAAACAAAGGTTCATATTATAAGTGAAATACTTATAATTTATTTGTTTGCCAAAAATCGTTCTTTTAAACTTCATAATTATAAATCTTATAACTTATAAGATTCAATTATTTATTCAAAACCATTCTTTTAATAACTTTATAAATTTTATAAACCTACTGCTTATAAAATTCCATTTATAACTTCACCGTTTATAATTCTATAAATTTCATTCATTTATGAAATTCATTCACAATTCATTCTAACACTTATAAAAACTCGTTTTATAATTCAAATATTTTAATTTATAAATATCAATTTATAAATCCTTTTATATAAATCAATTTATATTATTCTTTTAAAACGTCTTTAATCTCCTTTATAATTTCACCATTTTGATTTATAAAATAATCAAATTTTATAAATCCTAATTTTAAGCTTTCTATAATAAATTCTAAAATCCCAATTTAACTTTTTTATAAAATCATTAGCCTCATATTTTCAAAAATCAACCTTTAACTATATTTCTCAAAAACCATAATTTTTATAACATAAAAATTATAACGTTTATTTATTTAAAATGAATCAATTCCAAAAATATTTTATAAACGTATACTTTCAAAAATCACTTTGAAATCCTTTCAAAATTCCAAAACTTGGTCCAATGATGCTACATACCAAATAGCCAATCACGACAACAACAATATCATATATCGATACGATAATCCATCAAATATCAAAATATCTGAAATCAAATAAATACTGTTGAGGAATCCAGTTGGATCCCTCCAACCTGTTTTCCTGCATCCACAAACATTAGCACAATACCAATTCCGCTCTAGTACGGAATTATCGCGGTATATTGGATTTAAAATATTATCCGCTTAATAGACGGCGCAATAGGGTCTCATCCGCTAAAAAAAATGCAGGAAATCAACAACTGCAATATATACATATGCCAATATATATATATATATATTGCTATTATATATAATACCAATTTCACTGTTTATGAAATATTCGCGGTATATGTTTTTAATAAATAACATCCGCTTACTAACGGCGCATAATGTCTATTTTAACAATCAATAGATAACAATCATCATTCAAACATGCATACAAATATTTTAAATCTAACTATTTAAAATAAAATCGAAACCGATTCGATTGACTGAGAAGTTCTCACCTTGATTTCAATTTCATTTTAGCGATTTATTTCGAATAAAATTAAACGGACGTTTAATTTTACCCAAAATTCTCACTAACTCCAAACGACTCCAATCCAATTTCATAGCGTAGTGCTCGTCCATACGATTCCAACGCAACTGGTTCGCGCGTTTTCGACCTCGTATGAAAAAGATATACAGTTTTGAAGATTACACGATTTATATTTACAAATTTTATAACATAGATTTTTATTTTAAACCTCTCACATCTAATCCGTTCGTTCCTTTTACATGAAATCACGGCCGATCATCGCTTCTTCCCCCTCCCAGTTTAACATTCGCGACCATGAACCCAACATTGCCGAGCATCTCCCCACCTTCGAGCCTCCAACGATTACTTGTACAACGATCAGCCAACGTCAACTCGACCACCTACGCAAGCTCTCCACTCAGTTGCAACAGCTCCAGGCTCGGCCTCCCCTTTCTCTCGGAATTCGTGCCCAAACCCACCACGAACGCGAGCGTCTCTCTCCCTCCTCGTTGCTCCGATCTCCATCAAATCCGTATGGATGTGAAGCCCTCGAGATGCTCAACAACTTCCATGTTGATGATTTCCTAAATTGATTCACAGATTTTGAGAAAATTGAGGGAAAGCAAAACGAAATTCTGGCCTTTGAAATAGTATAGAGGCGGCTGCGTTTAGGGTTTTAGATTTATTTATTTTTTTATTTTTTTGTGAAGGGTGTTGGTCTATTTATAGGAAATCGATGAACACTATTCATCCGGAAATTCCGAACTCCGATTTACGCGTCGAAACTGACGTTCCTAGGGTTTATCCCGTGTTCCGGACACAATGGAACAGGTTTCGAAAGCTAATTCGGACATCTGTGCGAGTTATGGTAACAAATGTTCGATTTAAAATTAAACCGATTAAACGATTTTCTAGGCGTTTTAATTTGTACCGGACAAACGGTAAATCCAATTGACACGAAATTTGAAACCTTACAATAATATCACATTACGGTTCCGATGAAACTGGTTTCGTCGAAATCCGAGACTTTTTGAAAAATGGCTATTTTAACTCGCCAAATTAATATTAAAAATAATTCGATGCGTTTCGAGCTGCCACGATCAAACGATAACTCCGATTGCTACGAAAATTGAAATCCGATAATAACTAACTATTATGGATCCAATGGAATTAGTTTCGTTCAATTCTGAGACTGTTCAAAATTTGACTATTTTCACTAGTCGATTTAAATATTAAAATATTCAATTTTCACAAAATAACTCTTAATTCGATTTTAAAAGTTCTAAAATATCGTTCTAACTCCAATATGATAAAATAAAATTTTACAAATCATTTTCAATCATATTTAACCCAATTTTCAATTATTTCCATAATTTAACATATTAAATTATCGATTTAATTATTCAATTAAATCCAATTATTCAAATTAAATTTTATTCGACTTATAAATTTCACTTATTAATATTTAAAATTAATTAAATATTCAAATTTTGATTACATAAAATTCCGGGTCATTACAATCTTCCCCCCTTAAAAGAATTTCGTCCTCGAAATTAACAAGTAAGAAAAGTTACAGAATCTATTAATTTTCCAAAAATCCATAGTTAAATTTCTTACAATAACTTTACTAAGTTTTCAAATCACACTTAGTTATCTTTTCAAAAACAACTACTATTGTTTAACTTTCAATTCTAAATCAACGTTAAAGTTTTCAAAACTTTCCAATTTTCTCAAATTTTTTCTAACGCCTTAAATTTCCGGAAAAATTCGCCATAGTCTCCTTTGCGCGGCTCGATCCGAAAAATGACAGTATATATATCACAAATATACATCTCATCAAGTAATGAGGCATCCCGAAGGGAAAAAACTATAAAAGTACGATATTTAATCCGAGATATGTACCTTATATTTTATTAGCGAGCATATACGGCTAATATAGCGCGAAAGCGAGCTCCAAATGCGAAGCAAACGCGATCCGCACCTACTAAACACTCAACAAACAACATAAGAATCATGCATATATGACAATAGTATCGATATACAACATATAGCAACATAATAACTATACATGTCAACTTAGCAAATGAAACAAAACAATATATTCAACCATCAACCAACTAACATCCATAACCAATTAATATTCATTCATATTCTCATTAATATTAAATGAATTGGGTTTTCAATTTAATCACATTTGATTCATTAACAGTGGATTTTCTTACTAACATTCATTTTCAATTAGTTTATATTCACTAATTCATATTCAAGTTGGTTCACTTCCAATCAAATTCAATTCTATTTAAGATTCATTTAACTCAAATTCAAATCAAATTCAAGTTTATGGTTTTTTTTTGAGAATCCAATTGGATTTTAATTACTTTAGCTTCCAATTTCATTAACTCAATTTCATTAACACTTAATGAATTATATACAATCAATCAACTAACAACCATATAACAATCAATGTATATTGATTACAACCAAATTCCTTTGCTTATATTTGGTTTAATTAAATTGATTTTCATTCAACTATTCGACTTTCAATAACATCAGATTTTAATGAATTAACACTTACATTCATTATTCCATATCAACTTTATTTACATTCAATTGATTAACATCCAATCCATTTTCAATTTATGACACATATTCATAAAAATATCCATATAGTTTCACTTCTTATATATAAGTTTATTTCACAATTGTAAATCACTTTAATTATAATTCAATTCTTATAATTCTTTTGCTTATACAATTCTTCTTTTATTTAGATTATTCAAACAACTAAACAATCAACTTATATACACTTTAATAATTCTGAAAAATTATTTCTTTATATATAAAATATAATCAAGGTAAAATTATTTCATTTACCCAAATTTAAAACAATACTGTGTCAAATTGTTCTATTCAAGTGTTTAGAAACCCCTTCGGCATAGTTGTCGAGACCACGCTGACGAAGGTTCATATGCCACTCAACAAACCAATCATCACAATATAAAACAATTTTATATATTCACTAACAAATACGCTCTCATAGCTATTATTACACTCAAATCATTCTAAAGTACTGCTGACTCTATCTCTAATGAGTAATACCCAACATAACCATGGTTGTCGCTTAACCATAAGCTCTGATACCAGATGTAAGGACCCGATTCTTCGTCTTTTGAAAATTCAACATCGATACTCACTTTATCGACTGTCGAGCAATCGAACGACGGAAAACCGAACACTTAGGATTTTAAGAAAAAGAAAAGAAAGAAGAGATAAGAAGATAGAAAATAGAGAGAAAAGAAAATAGAACAACGGAACTGAAAACAACAGAACAACATCAGAATCTCACAATCGCAACGGAACAACATATAATAATAAATGAATAATCTTTAAACAAAGAACTATATCAGTTATTACATTTTATACATTACATTTCATTACATCATATCATCAGAGTGTAAAACAATATACAACAACAAATAGTGCAGCGGAAAAAGAAATACTATATACTAGTAATACGCCATGCCATCCATCTTGCCTCCAGCAACTCCAGAATATCCAGAATATCCTGATAAACCTTAACTCTTGACTGCCCGTGTGGAAATTGGTGGGCACCCAGAGTTTAGGAAGGAAAACAATAAACTCCGAGTCAGTCATGCGACTGGTGTGAGAACTCAAAACAGTTTATTTATCTTTAAAATCAAAATAGAGGAATATTTTTTTTTAAGTCAATTCGCAATGCTTTTAAAAATGAGACTACCATAAGGCCTCCCGCACACACACACAATGCAAACGCAGAATCGGAGGAGATTTCTCCTTATGATAGTCAAAGATGCTTGATACGCATTTAAAAGAACATTTGATATTATTACTAGTGCATAGTGTAGGAAATATTTCGAAAGTAGAATATAAATCTTAGCCAACATAGACATTCCGAACTATGCCTACTATAGCTACCATCCAAACAGTGGGGCGCCACCATAAGTGAATGATAGGTTCTACAACTAATACCGTACAAGATCGTATTGTTTCTTTGGATTTCCAACGAATGATCAGGCCAAGGAACTTCCCATTGCCACATGAGAATGCCTCTGGATGGACATCCCCGAGAACCAAACCGGATCTCTACCAACACAAGGCCGGGTTACCCCTAACTGAGTAACAACTGACCGAATATGCCATCCCCCGGTCCTTTGGGACCTTTCACCGAGCGCTCGCAATCAATTCACACAATCATAAAGTGTTTTCAACATGAGTAAGTATCTGGGCTCCATACCATGATACCACCCTTTTCCAGAAGGAAATGTACATATCCTAAAGGGCGCTACCCCTCATAACCTTGCTGCATCTTTCCTGTTTTGACTATTCCCGAGGTGTGAGGCTCGACGAAGTCACGTCCACAAAAACATACTTTATACAAAAGCCATGCTTTGGGTCAACAAATGATCATAGAAATGATCACCAAGATAGACGATCAAATAAATGATCCTATCACAAATAATCAACACAATGATCATTTCACAGCAACACTCAGCATGTCACATTACCAAATTGGGAATATATCGCTGATAACATTCAACTACATAACCTCTGAGCTCGTACGTCTCAGAGAAGGGTGTTAAGCTAAAAGAATAAATTCTCCGCCACCAACAGAAATATATTTGAAAGAAATTGTAACGATCCCGAATTTTAATTTATTTTAAATTGATAATTAAATTTACTTTTGATTTAAAATTGTGGAAGTAAATGATAAATTGATTTGAGAATTCAATAAAATGAAGTTTTTAAATAAAAATATAAATATCTCAAATAATCTATAGTAATATAAAATAGAAAATTATTTATATTTAACAAATTTAACAAATTAATGTAATACAAACTCATATGCAATTTGGAAATAAAAATAAATAAATATATATGTGAATAGCTTGCAAAAGAAACAAACAAGTTACAAAATTATATACAGTGTGTACACCTGAACAATAAACAAAACAAAAGAAGATAATAAAATCAAAGTTAGTTTTTATCAAAAGAGATGATGATGCATGTAAACTAAAATAATATTGCATTAAACAATGAAGACAAGAAACAACAAAATATTAATGTACAACACAAACTGCACAAGTATCAGGTCAGAGCATACTTACAAATCAAAGTAAAGGACTGTGCAAAACATAATTCAAATAGTATAGGGTGTAAACATAAAGGACCATCTCATTTAATGCAAAGATATCAGCACTACAAAATAAAAGAGTAAGATAATTAAACAAATAAGGTATAGAAATAGTATACAGCTTGTAAAGAGTTGAACATGCAAGACAAATTGAGTATGTATAAACAAATAAAAGAAGTCACACATAATAAATGCAAGCATCTAAGCTGTAAACAAGAAGTATAAGCTAGTAAACAAATGGAAGAAATAAAATATAGCCTGCATAAAGTGTAAGTGATTAATGCAACATACCTCATGCATTTAATGCAAGATTATCTTCAGCCGAAATGAAATCTGCTAGCCACCATAACATATCCCTGCAGCCATGCCTACGGTACAAACAACCACCCTGTTTACTTTCTTCATATACATCAATTCCCTTATTCTATTTTGTTCATCAAAGCTTGCATTCCAGTTTCAAAGGTCTGCATTTTTTCATAAGCTAAAGGAATCAAAACTTAAACAAAACTTTAACTACAACAACAAAAGCAAGTTTCAAGAACAGTTTCAAAAGAAAAAGGAGCTATGCCTTCATACTTCCAGGTGAGTAACTTTCTTTTTTAAAACCTTAAGTACCTACATTAGTTTCAAGTTTATATCTGGAAGATTTGCATGTTGAATTTATTCTTGGGTATGTATGTGTGTGTGTGTGTGTGTGTGTGTGTGTGTATATATATATATATACATATATATGAAGGTATAAAAATATGTATGCCTGTACAAATTTGAGGCACCTCTGTTCTTATTTTCCCAGGCTCAGATGTACAATCAAATCTTTATCTCTTGATCTAACAAACTACTAACACTTAGGATTAAAACAAAAAAACTGTTTGTTTTAGCATCTATTAAAGTTTAGAAATTTGTTTAAGTTAAAACAATTTGCAAATATTCTCTGGAAACCCAAATTTTTGGAACAAACTTAAGATGATTAAATTTTCGAATCTCTTAATTTTCAAATTCAGGTATGCGAATGAAATCTAGATGCTAAAACATGATTTTTAAAGTTTAACAGCATGTTATAATACTGTTTTTTTTCAAGTCCAGGAAGAATAACTAAAAAGGATCAAATTTTAAAATGTTTAATTTTGTAAATCCAGTAACATATTTGGATTTTATACCCACAACTATGATTTTTAGCGTAAGAATTGTGATTTTCAAGTAAGAGTATGAAGAGCAGTTTTATACTGAAACAAAAATGGGTTTTTGCAAATTTTGGAAGATCAAGTTAACTTTAATTTGTGAAATTTAGAGTGAAGTAAGGTTGAAGTTGTATTAACACTAGAAAAATATCCAATTATTTTTCAAATGCATAAATTGTGAGTTTGAATCAAAAGTAGGGTTTACTGCCTATATTTTTCATACTCTGTAAAATGGTAGTTTCGGCATCATGGGTTAAATCGAGTTGGCTACAATTCCTGGTGGAGTTAGAGAGGGGTGTGTTTGACGTTATGGTGGAGTTTCATCACCTTCGGTGAAGTATAGTGGCTGCATGGTTGATATGACGGTGGATGTGTGGAACGCAAGTTCGAGCTGCTGGTCGATTTTTGTTTTCGAATGGTATTTGAACATTTGGGCTTTGATTTCTGTCATCGAGGCGATTTAGGGTTTGTGGGTGATTGAGTGGGTCGCCGGAAGTGAGACGAGCCACCGTGCACGTGCACGGTGGCGTGGGCGTGTCGATGAGTTTGAGTGGCTTCGTATTCAGTGACACTCGAGTAGGTACTCGAGAAAAGGGGTTGGATGACTCGAGTAGGACGTGCGTGAGCGTGAGGGTCAACTACAGTCTTTAAATTACTTAAACTTTAAGTTTAAAAAAAAAATAAGCAGAAGAAAAATAGGAACAGCGGAAGAAGAAGAAAGGTTAGGGGGGAAA
Source organism: Allium cepa (assembly GCA_030765085.1). Taxonomy (NCBI): domain Eukaryota; kingdom Viridiplantae; phylum Streptophyta; class Magnoliopsida; order Asparagales; family Amaryllidaceae; genus Allium; species Allium cepa. Next base: position 379,187,769 of record CM060928.1, on the reverse strand, counting down.
CGCGAGAGAGCTTATGGATATTATCGAGTACGACCCGGATGAGTCACGATGCTTGCTTCGGGATTTAGGGTTCCAGATGCTAGCCTGGTTTTATGTTAAGTTAAAGGTAATTAAGTTAGTATAAATTATGTTATTAGGTGTTGACAAAATTGTTTAAGTCCAAATGAACTTTAAACAAGTTGGGTAATTAATTTAAATCAAAGTTAGTTATGCATGTAATAAAATTTGATAATTGTAAGTTAATAAGTAATTACAAATTTAATCAAATTAATATTTAACGATTTTAATAATAATCTTGTAAACTATTCCCTCGTCTTTGAGTTCAATTGAATTCATGCTGAGTAGCCGCGTCGAAGAGGAAGATTTCGCTCGGCATCGCGTGGACAGGTAGAATTCAACTCGGCTCGAACTAGAGTTCATAGGCATGAAAGGAGGTCGCGCTCTCTCTCTCTCTCGTCCTCTGGGTTGTTAATCGATCGCGATAAGGGAGGTTGCCGTGTTTTGTTGAGGCCGCGTTCGAATCATGGTGAGTATTGAAATTAAGGTTGGGTATTTTGATTTATTAAAGTTAATTAATTATGTAATTGGTCTAAAAGGTTGATTTAATTGATATGATTAATCAAGAATAATTTAATTTATTAAGGCGATTGATTAATTCATTTATACCAAATGATTTGTACTTGATAAATCAAAATTTGATAACTAATTCATAAGTAATTAATTTAATTGGAGATAAATTGAATTAATTAGGATTTAACAATTAATTAATCCTGTTTATAAATGATCATTAAATACTTGACCTTACTTATTAATGATTGTATGGAATGAGTTGCCTTGAATTAATTATCCTATCTGATTTGTGATATTTTGTTCTGTAGATTGAACAATGTATATTTATTTGCATTTGTATATTATCTGTGAATCTGTGAATGGACGAGTAGCGTTATAAGTTTTATATTGCTTATCAACTATATTTCTGTATTCTGATCTGTGATGATGGTATGATGTTGCACTAGTGTGTTAAACCCCTGGACCACACCATACACACACAAATATGGATTTCACGAGGAAATCGATTAAGTCGCAGATTTTTGAAATAGTTAGATTTGAATTTTTAAATTCAAATGTTTTGGAAAAGGAATCGGAATAAATGTGAAAAGCTTTTGGAATGGAATTTCAAAAATAGAATTTATTATTTTTAAATTACTTGATTAAGTTTTGGAATTTAAATAAGTTGATTTAAATTTAAATTCAATACTTGAAATTGAATTCTGTAATTTGAAATTAGGGATTAATGATATTATACTAGTCATTATGAGTTAAACCATTTTTAAAGTATTATTTTTGGGAATTTGAATTTAACTCAAGGATTTCAACTCGTATAAATGAATCAGGTTTCCAAAATGAAAACTGTTGTTTTCAAATGATAAACACTTTTGGATAAGAACTGAGATTCCAGTTAATTAAGGGAATTTCAAGATTGAATAGAGAAATGATTTTCCTAAGTTAAGAATGAATTCTTTTTGAAAGCTATGAATTAAATCTGTTATTTTTAACAGATTTAAATTGATGATTTGTTTAAATCAAATTGAAATGAAATTGTTTTGAAGGCTGTAAGTTAAATCTTTGATTTAAAGATTTAACGAGTTAAATCAAATTTAAATGAAAATTGATTTGGAAAATATGTGAATGAATCTTTTGTTTAAAAGATTTAAATGTGAAAATTGTTTAAACCGTTAAAGGTTGTGAAAATGAATCTTTTTGTTTAAAGATTGAAAATGGTAATTTGTTAAACCATTTGAAAGAAAGTTTGAATTATTAAGTTGTGACTTAATTGAAATCCCATATCCATATGTTTTGAAAATATTTTCGCTCACTATTCGGTTTAGCCGGGAAAGGACCTTTGTGTCGTATAACCCATTCCGAATATGTGATACGTCGTATATGGATAGCATTTGAAGACCGGTGATGAAGACTGGGTATTTGCGAAAGCGATAGGATGACCTATCGATTGTTTCTGCACCGAGTCGCGCCGGTATAGAAACTCCCTAAGTGATGGGAAAATCCGATCGGGATTGTGATTATCCGGGTTGCAAGGACTTCTTTGTAAGTGCCTTCGGTTCTGTTCGAACCCAGAACAGACTTGTATGGATTGTATGTCTGACATTACAAATTGAGATATAAAGCCGATTTCTTTCAAATATATTTCTGTTGGTGGGGGAGAATTTATTCTTTTAGCTTAACACCCTTCTCTGAGACGTACGAGCTCAAAGGTTATATAGTTGAAGTTATCAGTGATATATTCCCAATTTGGTAATGTGACATGCTGAGTGTTGCTGAAATGATCATTGTGTTGATTATTGTGATAGGATCGTTTATTTGATCGTCTATCTTGGTGATCATTATGTTGATCATTTGTTGACCCAAAGCATGGCTTTTGTATAAAGTATGTTTTTGTGGACGTGACTTCGTCGAGCCTCACACCCCGGAAATGGTCAAAACAGGAAAGATGCGGCAAGGTTATGAGGGGTAGCACCCTTTAGGGTATGTACATTTCCTTCTGGATAGAGGTGGTATCATGGTATGGAGCCCAGATATTTAACCTATGTGGTTACTACGAATTTATTACTTTGTGGTTGTTGGTTTCCGGGATCCCGTGAGAAAGGTCGTTTACGATCGGGGAATGGCGTGCTCGTGTCAGTAGTTACCCAGTTAGGGGTAACCCGGCCTTGTGTTGGCAGAGTTCCGGTTTGGTTCTCGGGGATGTCTTTCCAGAGGCATTCTCATGTGGTAATGGGAAGTTCCTTGGCCTGACCATTTGTTGGAAATCCAAAGAAACAATACGAAACTTGTACGGTTTTAGTTGTAGAACCTGCCATCTAATATGGTAGCTATTAGTAGGCATAATATAATGGTACCTATGCTGGCTAAGATTTATATTCTACTTTCGAAATGAATTTCTTCTACACTATGCACTAGTAATAATATCAAATGTTATTTTTAATGCGTATCAAGCATCTTTGACTATCATAAGGAGAAATCTCCTCCGATTCTACGTTTGCATTGTGTGTGTGTGCGGGAGGCCTTATGGTAGTCTCATTTTTAAAAAGCATTGCGAATTGACTTTGAAAATCTTTTGTTGAATGTTTTTAATAGATAAACTGTTTTGTTGCTCACACCAGTCCCACGACTGATCCAGAGTTTATTGTTTCCTTCCTAAACTCTGGGTGCTCATTATTTTCTACATGAGCAGTCTAGAGTTGGGTTTTACAGATAGTTAGATATAGTGGATTATCTGGGGTTGGTTCAGTCTTTGGACCACACCAGTCTTGCTGAGCTTGGTGATATGTTATTGGGAGTTCGAGCTATTGCTGGATTAGTTCTTGGAAATGGAGTTGCAGTTATTTCTGGAGTTCTTCCTTGAAGACTATTTTAGAGTTATATTGTTCCGTATGTTAGATGTCATCTATTTTCTTTTCCGCTGCTATTTTATTGTATCATATCTCTGATGTATATTGATATCTATTGGATCATCCGTTGCATCAGATATTGTATCAAAGCTGTATATCAATGTGTTATTCTTTTATTCCGCTGTGTTGTTTACTTAATGATTGTTGTAAGCTCCGGTGAATCGAAATTTGAACGGTCGAATCTACGGCATTCGAGTACGATTTGAAGTATGGATGTCGATTTTCGAGCGGGCAAAATCCGGTCGTCACATTTGGTATCAGAGCTAAGGTTAAAACTTTAGCTCAGGAGTGTAACACATTAAGTAGCTCATTAGAGATAGGGTGAAGTATATCCTAGAATGAGTAATCCTTAAGATATCCGTTTGAATGCCTCAGTAAATTCTCTTACTATCTACTGATAGTAAGTATGAGTGCAAGAAGAGAACGAGATAGGGGACAGGTAAATACGACTATAATTAGTCAAAACTCTGTAACAACGGTGGAAATAACTTTCTCTATCAATTTTCTTTGATTCGTTTCCAAATTCTTTTGATTGATTCATGACGGTTACAGAAAGAAGTTTCGGTGTAATGAAGGCCTACGAATCGTTGTAGGAAATTTTTATTTCGTATCTTCATCAGTTTCTTATCAGCTTTTTGATTTAAAACCTTAATGAATATGAATTTGCAAATTGAAATTGAGAATTTTAAATAAATTAGAAAGTTTAAATTGATTTTAAATTGATTAATAGAATATGAAGGATAATCGAATTGTATCGATAAAACGATTTTGTTTAAAACCAAAATTTGAAATTCTATTGTAATTTCTTGTGAATACCAAGGTCCGAAGAGGGACAAATTAGTAGATATTTTGAGATATTCCGACTTGAGTTTGGAATCCATATCTTGTGCTTGAGGAATTATAGGAGATCGAATCTGTCTATCTCTGTGTTGTTTTCGTGCCTACGAATTTCGAGGACGAAATTCTTTTAAGGGGGGAAGTCTGTAACGATCCCGAATTTTAATTTATTTTAAATTGATAATTAAATTTACTTTTGATTTAAAATTGTGGAAGTAAATGATAAATTGATTTGAGAATTCAATAAAATGAAGTTTTTAAATAAAAATATAAATATCTCAAATAATCTATAGTAATATAAAATAGAAATTTATTTATATTTAACAAATTTAACAAATTAATGTAATACAAACTCATATGTAATTTGGAAATAAAAAAAATAAATATATATGTGAATAGCTTGCAAAAGAAACAAACAAGTTACAAAATTATATTCAGTGTGTACACCTGAACAATAAACAAAACAAAAGAAGATAATAAAATCAAAGTTAGTTTTTATCAAAAGAGATGATGATGCATGTAAACTAAAATAATATTGCATTAAACAATGAAGACAAGAAACAACAAAATATTTATGTACAATACAAACTGCACAAGTATCAGGTCAGAGCATACTTACAAAGCAAAGTAAAGGACTGTGCAAAACATAATTCAAATAGTATAGGGTGTAAACATAAAGGACCATCTCATTTAATGCAAAGATATCAGCACTACAAAATAAAAGAGTAAGATAATTAAACAAACAAGGTATAGAAATAGTATACAGCTTGTAAAGAGTTGAACATGCAAGACAAATTGAGTATGTATAAACAAATAAAAGAAGTCACACATAATAAATGCAAGCATCTAAGCTGTAAACAAGAAGTATAAGCTAGTAAACAAATGGAAGAAATAAAATATAGCCTGCATAAAGTGTAAGTGATTAATGCAACATACCTCATGCATTTAATGCAAGATTATCTTCAGCCGAAATGAAATATGCTAGCCACCATAACATATCCCTGCAGCCATGCCTATGGTACAAACAACCACCCTGTTTACTTTCTTCATATACATCAATTCCCTTATTCTATTTTGTTCATCAAAGCTTGCATTCCAGTTTCAAAGGTCTGCATTTTTTCATAAGCTAAAGGAATCAAAACTTAAACAAAACTTTAACTACAACAACAAAAGCAAGTTTCAAGAACAGTTTCAAAAGAAAAAGGAGCTATGCCTTCATACTTCCAGGTGAGTAACTTTCTTTTTTAAAACCTTAAGTACCTACATTAGTTTCAAGTTTATATCTGGAAGATTTGCATGTTGAATTTATTCCTGGGTATGTATGTGTGTGTGTGTGTGTGTGTGTGTGTGTGTGTGTATATATATATATGAATGTATAAAAATATGTATGCCTGTACAAATTTGAGGCACCTCTGTTCTTATTTTCCTAGGCTCAGATGTACAATCGAATCTTCATCTCTTGATCTAACAAACTACTAACACTTAGGATTAAAACAAAAAAACTGTTTGTTTTAGCATCTATTAAAGTTTAGAAATTTGTTTAAGTTAAAACAATTTGTAAATATTCTCTGGAAACCCAAATTTTTGGAACAAACTTAAGATGATTAAATTTTCGAATCTCTTAATTTTCAAATTCAGGTATGCGAATGAAATCTAGATGCTAAAACATGATTTTTAAAGTTTAACAGCATGTTATAATACTGTTTTTTTTCAAGTCCAGGAAGAATAACTAAAAAGGATCAAATTTTCAAATGTTTAATTTTGTAAATCCAGTAACATATTTGGATTTTATACCCACAACTATGATTTTTAGCGTAAGAATTGTGATTTTTAAGTAAGAGTATGAAGAGCAGTTTTATACTGAAACAAAAATGGGTTTTTGCAAATTTTGGAAGATCAAGTTAACTTTAATTTGTGAAATTTAGAGTGAAGTAAGGTTGAAGTTGTATTAACACTAGAAAAATATCCAATTATTTTTCAAATGCCTAAATTGTGAGTTTGAATCAAAAGTAGGTTTTACTGCCTATATTTTTCATACTCTGTAAAATGGTAGTTTCGGCATCATGGGTTAAATCGAGTTGGCTGCAATTCCTGGTGGAGTTAGAGAGGGGTGTGTTTGACGTTATGGTGGAGTTTCATCACCTTCGGTGAAGTATAGTGGCTGCATGGTTGATATGACGGTGGATGTGTGGAACGCAAGTTCGAACTGCTGGTCGATTTTTGTTTTCGAATGGTATTTGAACATTTGGGCTTTGATTTCTGTCATCGAGGCGATTTAGGGTTTGTGGGTGATTGAGTGGGTCGCCGGAAGTGAGACGAGCCACCGTGCACGTGCACGGTGGCGTGGGCGTGTCGATGAGTTTGAGTGGCTTCGTATTCAGTGACACTCGAGTAGGTACTCGAGAAAAGGGGTTGGATGACTCGAGTAGGACGTGCGTGAGCGTGAGGGTCAACTACAGTCTTTAAATTACTTAAACTTTAAGTTAAAAAAAAAAAAAAAAAAGCAGAAGAAAAATAGGAACAGGGGAAGAAGAAGAAAGGTTAGGGGGGAAACGCGAGAGAGCTTATGGATATTATCGAGTACGACCCGGATAAGTCACGATGCTTGCTTCGGGATTTAGGGTTCCAGATGCTAGCCTGGTTTTATGTTAAGTTAAAGGTAATTAAGTTAGTATAAATTATGTTATTAGGTGTTGACAAAATTGTTTAAGTCCAAATGAACTTTAAACAAGTTGGGTAATTAATTTAAATCAAAGTTAGTTATGCATGTAATAAAATTTGATAGTTGTAAGTTAATAAGTAATTTCAAATTTAATCAAATTAATAATTAACGATTTTAATAATAATCTTGTAAAGTATTCCCTCGTCTTTGAGTTCAATTGAATTCATGCTGAGTAGCCGCGTCGAAGAGGAAGATTTCGCTCGGCATCGCGTGGACAGGTAGAATTCAACTCGGCTCGAACTAGAGTTCATAGGCATGAAAGGAGGTCGCGCTCTCTCTCTCTCTCGTCCTCTGGGTTGTTAATCGATCGCGATAAGGGAGGTTGCCGTGTTTTGTTGAGGCCGCGTTCGAATCATGGTGAGTATTGAAATTAAGGTTGGGTATTTTGATTTATTAAAGTTAATTAATTATGTAATTGGTCTAAAAGGTTGATCTAATTGATATGATTAATCAAGAATAATTTAATTTATTAAGGCGATTGATTAATTCATTTATACCAAATGATTTGTACTTGATAAATCAGAATTTGATAACTAATTCATAAGTAATTAATTTAATTGGAGATAAATTGAATTAATTCGGATTTAACAATTAATTAATCCTGTTTATAAATGATCATTAAATACTTGACCTTACTTATTAATGATTGTATTGAATGAGTTGCCTTGAATTAATTATCCTATCTGATTTGTGATATTTTGTTCTGTAGATTGAACAATGTATATTTATTTGCATTTGTATATTATCTGTGAATCTGTGAATGGACGATGAGCGTTATAAGTTTTATATTGCTTATCAACTATATTTCTGTATTCTGATCTGTGATGATGGTATGATGTTGCACTAGTGTGTTAAACCCCTGGACCACACCATACGCACACAAATATGGATTTCACGAGGAAATCGATTAAGTCGCAGATTTTTGAAATAGTTAGATTTGAATTTTTAAATTCAAATGTTTTGGAAAAGGAATCGAAATAAATGTGAAAAGCTTTTGGAATGGAATTTCAAAAATAGAATTTATTATTTTTAAATTACTTGATTAAGTTTTGGAATTTAAATAAGTTGATCTAAATTTAAATTCAATACTTGAAATTGAATTCTGTAATTTGAAATTAGGGATTAATGATATTATACTAGTCATTATGAGTTAAACCATTTTTAAAGTATTATTTTTGGGAATTTGAATTTAACTCAAGGATTTCAACTCGTATAAATGAATCAGGTTTCCAAAATGAAAACTGTTGTTTTCAAATGATAAACACTTTTGGATAAGAACTGAGATTCCAGTTAATTAAGGGAATTTCAAGATTGAATAGAGAAATGATTTTCCTAAGTTAAGAATGAATTCTTTTTGAAAGCTATGAATTAAATCTGTTATTTTTAACAGATTTAAATTGATGATTTGTTTAAATCAAATTGAAATGAAATTGTTTTGAAGGCTGTAAGTTAAATCTTTGATTTAAAGATTTAACGAGTTAAATCAAATTTAAATGAAAATTGATTTGGAAAATATGTGAATGAATCTTTTGTTTAAAAGATTTAAATGTGAAAATTGTTTAAACCGTTAAAGGTTGTGAAAATGAATCTTTTTGTTTAAAGATTGAAAATGGTAATTTGTTAAACCATTTGAAAGAAAGTTTGAATTATTAAGTTGTGACTTAATTGAAATCCCATATCCATATGTTTTGAAAATATTTTCGCTCACTATTCGGTTTAGCCGGGAAAGGACCGTTGTGTCGTATAACCCATTCCGAATATGTGATACGTCGTATATGGATAGCATTTGAAGACCGGTGATGAAGACCGGGTATTTGCGAAAGCGATAGGATGACCTATCGATTGTTTCTGCACCGAGTCGCTTCGGTATAGAAACTCCCTAAGTGATGGGAAAATCCGATCGGGATTGTGAATATCCGGGTTGCAAGGACTTCTTTGTAAGTGCCTTCGGTTCAGTTCGAACCCAGAACAGACTTGTATGGATTGTATGTCTGACATTACAAATTGAGATATAAAGCCGATTTCTTTCAAATATATTTCTGTTGGTGGCGGAGAATTTATTCTTTTAGCTTAACACCCTTCTCTGAGACGTACGAGCTCAGAGGTTATATAGTTGAAGTTATCAGCGATATATTCCCAACTTGGTAATGTGACATGCTGAGTGTTGCTGAAATGATCATTGTGTTGATTATTGTGATAGGATCGTTTATTTGATCGTCTATCTTGGTGATCATTGTGTTGATCATTTGTTGACCCAAAGCATGGCTTTTGTATAAAGTATGTTTTTGTGGACGTGACTTCGTTGAGCCTCACACCCCGGAAATGGTCAAAACAGGAAAGATGCGGCAAGGTTATGAGGGGTAGCACCCTTTAGGGTATGTACATTTCCTTCTGGATAGAGGTGGTATCATGGTATGGAGCCCAGATATTTAACCTATGTGGTTACTACGAATTTATTACTTTGTGGTTGTTGGTTTTCGGGATCCCGTGAGAAAGGTCGTTTACGATCGGGGAATGGCGTGCTCGTGTCAGTAGTTACCCAGTTAGGGGTAACCCGGCCTTGTGTTGGCAGAGTTCCGATTTGGTTCTCGGGGATGTCTTTCCAGAGGCATTCTCATGTGGCAATGGGAAGTTCCTTGGCCTGACCATTTGTTGGAAATCCAAAGAAACAATACGAAACTTGTACGGTTTTAGTTGTAGAACCTGCCATCTAATATGGTAGCTATTAGTAGGCATAATATAATGGTACCTATGCTGGCTAAGATTTATATTCTACTTTCGACATGAATTTCTTCTACACTATGTACTAGTAATAATATCAAATGTTATTTTTAATGCGTATCAAGCATCTTTGACTATCATAAGGAGAAATCTCCTCCGATTCTGCGTTTGCATTGTGTGTGTGTGCGGGAGGCCTTATGGTAGTCTCATTTTTAAAAAGCATTGCGAATTGACTTTGAAAATCTTTTGTTGAATGTTTTTAATAGATAAACTGTTTTGTTGCTCACACCAGTCCCACGACTGATCCAGAGTTTATTGTTTCCTTCCTAAACTCTGGGTGCTCATTATTTTCTACACGAGCAGTCTAGAGTTGGGTTTTACAGATAGTTAGATATAGTGGATTATCTGGAGTTGGTTCAGTCTTTGGACCACACCAGTCTTGCTGAGCTTGGTGATATGTTATTGGGAGTTCGAGCTATTGCTGGATTAGTTCTTGGAAATGGAGTTGCAGTTATTTCTGGAGTTCTTCCTTGAAGACTATTTTAGAGTTATATTGTTCCGTATGTTAGATGTCATCTATTTTCTTTTCCGCTGCTATTTTATTGTATCATATCTCTGATGTATATTGATATCTATTGGATCATCTGTTGCATCAGATATTGTATCAAAGCTGTATATCAATGTGTTATTCTTTTATTCCGCTGTGTTGTTTACTTAATGATTGTTATAAGCTCCGGCGAATCGAAATTTGAACGGTCGAATCTACGGCATTCGAGTACGATTTGAAGTATGGATGTCGATTTTCGAGCGGGCAAAATCCGGTCGTCACATTTGGTATCAGAGCTAAGGTTAAAACTTTAGCTCAGGAGTGTAACACATTAAGTAGCTCATTAGAGATAGGGTGAAGTATATCCTAGAATGAGTAATCCTTAAGATATCCGTTTGAATGCCTCAGTAAACTCTCTTACTATCTACTGATAGTAAGTATGAGTGCAAGAAGAGAACGAGATAGGGGACAGGTAAATACGACTATAATTAGTCAAAACTCTGTAACAACGGTGGAAATAACTTTCTCTATCAATTTTCTTTGATTCGTTTCCAAATTCTTTTGATTGATTCATGACGGTTACAGAAAGAAGTTTCGGTGTAATGAAGGCCTACGAATCGTTGTAGGAAATTTTTATTTCGTATCTTCATCAGTTTCTTATCAGCTTTTTGATTTAAAACCTTAATGAATATGAATTTGCAAATTGAAATTGAGAATTTTAAATAAATTAGAAATTTTAAATTGATTTTAAATTGATTAATAGAATATGAAGGATAATCGAATTGTATCGATAAAACGATTTTGTTTAAAACCAAAATTTGAAATTCTATTGTAATTTCTTGTGAATACCAAGGTCCGAAGAGGGACAAATTAGTAGATATTTTGAGATATTCCGACTTGAGTTTGGAATCCATATCTTGTGCTTGAGGAATTATAGGAGATCGAATCTGTCTATCTCTGTGTTGTTTTCGTGCCTGCGAATTTCGAGGACGAAATTCTTTTAAGGGGGGAAGTCTGTAACGATCCCGAATTTTAATTTATTTTAAATTGATAATTAAATTTACTTTTGATTTAAAATTGTGGAAGTAAATGATAAATTGATTTGAGAATTCAATAAAATGAAGTTTTTAAATAAAAATATAAATATCTCAATTAATCTATAGTAATATAAAATAGAAATTTATTTATATTTAACAAATTTAACAAATTAATGTAATACAAACTCATATGTAATTTGGAAATAAAAAAGATAAATATATATGTGAATAGCTTGCAAAAGAAACAAAAAAGTTACAAAATTATATTCAGTGTGTACACCTGAACAATAAACAAAACAAAAGAAGATAATAAAATCAAAGTTAGTTTTTATCAAAAGAGATGATGATGCATGTAAACTAAAATAATATTGCATTAAACAATGAAGACAAGAAACAACAAAATATTTATGTACAATACAAACTGCACAAGTATCAGGTCAGAGCATACTTACAAAGCAAAGTAAAGGACTGTGCAAAACATAATTCAAATAGTATAGGGTGTAAACATAAAGGACCATCTCATTTAATGCAAAGATATTAGCACTACAAAATAAAAGAGTAAGATAATTAAACAAACAAGGTATAGAAATAGTATACAGCTTGTAAAGAGTTGAACATGCAAGACAAATTGAGTATGTATAAACAAATAAAAGAAGTCACACATAATAAATGCAAGCATCTAAGCTGTAAACAAGAAGTATAAGCTAGTAAACAAATGGAAGAAATAAAATATAGCCTGCATAAAGTGTAAGTGATTAATGCAACATACCTCATGCATTTAATGCAAGATTATCTTCAGCCGAAATGAAATCTGCTAGCCACCATAACATATCCCTGCAGCCATGCCTATGGTACAAACAACCACCCTGTTTACTTTCTTCATATACATCAATTCCCTTATTCTATTTTGTTCATCAAAGCTTGCATTCCAGTTTCAAAGGTCTGCATTTTTTCATAAGCTAAAGGAATCAAAACTTAAACAAAACTTTAACTACAACAACAAAAGCAAGTTTCAAGAACAGTTTCAAAAGAAAAAGGAGCTATGCCTTCATGCTTCCAGGTGAGTAACTTTCTTTTTTAAAACCTTAAGTACCTACATTAGTTTCAAGTTTATATCTGGAAGATTTGCATGTTGAATTTATTCCTGGGTATGTATGTATGTATATATATATATATATATATATATATATATATATATATGAATGTATAAAAATATGTATGCCTGTACAAATTTGAGGCACCTCTGTTCTTATTTTCCCAGGCTCAGATGTACAATCAAATCTTTATCTCTTGATCTAACAAACTACTAACACTTAGGATTAAAACAAAAAAACTATTTGTTTTAGCATCTATTAAAGTTTAGAAATTTGTTTAAGTTTAAACAATTTGCAAATATTCTCTGGAAACCCAAATTTTTGGAACAAACTTAAGATGATTAAATTTTCGAATCTCTTAATTTTCAAATTCAGGTATGCGAATGAAATAGGTATGCGAATGAAATCTAGATGCTAAAACATGATTTTTAAAGTTTAACAGCATGTTATAATACTGTTTTTTTTCAAGTCCAGGAAGAATAACTAAAAAGGATCAAATTTTCAAATGTTTAATTTTGTAAATCCAGTAACATATTTGGATTTTATACCCACAACTATGATTTTTAGCGTAAGAATTGTGATTTTTAAGTAACAGTATGAAGAGCACTTTTATACTGAAACAAAAATGGGTTTTGCAAATTTTGGAAGATCAAGTTAACTTTAATTTGTGAAATTTAGAGTGAAGTAAGGTTGAAGTTGTATTAACACTAGAAAAATATCCAATTATTTTTCAAATGCATAAATTGTGAGTTTGAATCAAAAGTAGGGTTTACTGCCTATATTTTTCATACTCTGTAAAATGGTAGTTTCGGCATCATGGGTTAAATCGAGTTGGCTGCAATTCCTGGTGGAGTTAGAGAGGGGTGTGTTTGACGTTATGGTGGAGTTTCATCACCTTCGTTGAAGTATAGTGGCTGCATGGTTGATATGACGGTGGATGTGTGGAACGCAAGTTCGAGCTGCTGGTTGATTTTTGTTTTCGAATGGTATTTGAACATTTGGGCTTTGATTTCTGTCATCGAGGCGATTTAGGGTTTGTGGGTGATTGAGTGGGTCGCCGGAAGTGAGACGAGCCACCGTGCACGCGCACGGTGGCGTGGGCGTGTCGATGAGTTTGAGTGGCTTCGTATTCAGTGACACTCGAGTAGGTACTCGAGAAAAGGGGTTGGATGACTCGAGTAGGACGTGCGTGAGCGTGAGGGTCAACTACAGTCTTTAAATTACTTAAACTTTAAGTTAAAAAAAAAAAATAAGCAGAAGAAAAATAGGAACAGGGGAAGAAGAAGAAAGGTTAGGGGGGAAACGCGAGAGAGCTTATGGATATTATCGAGTACGACCCGGATGAGTCACGATGCTTGCTTCGGGATTTAGGGTTCCAGATGCTAGCCTGGTTTTATGTTAAGTTAAAGGTAATTAAGTTAGTATAAATTATGTTATTAGGTGTTGACAAAATTGTTTAAGTCCAAATGAACTTTAAACAAGTTGGGTAATTAATTTAAATCAAAGTTAGTTATGCATGTAATAAAATTTGATAATTGTAAGTTAATAAGTAATTTCAAATTTAATCAAATTAATAATTAACGATTTTAATAATAATCTTGTAAAGTATTCCCTCGTCTTTGAGTTCAATTGAATTCATGCTGAGTAGCCGCGTCGAAGAGGAATATTTCGCTCGGCATCGCGTGGATAGGTAGAATTCAACTCGGCTCGAACTAGAGTTCATAGGCATGAAAGGAGGTCGCGCTCTCTCTCTCGCTCGTCCTCTGGGTTGTTAATCGATCGCGATAAGGGAGGTTGCCGTGTTTTGTTGAGGCCGCGTTCGAATCATGGTGAGTATTGAAATTAAGGTTGGGTATTTTGATTTATTAAAGTTAATTAATTATGTAATTGGTCTAAAAGGTTGATTTAATTGATATGATTAATCAAGAATAATTTAATTTATTAAGGCGATTGATTAATTCATTTATACCAAATGATTTGTACTTGATAAATCAGAATTTGATAACTAATTCATAAGTAATTAATTTAATTGGAGATAAATTGAATTAATTAGGATTTAACAATTAATTAATCATGTTTATAAATGATCATTAAATACTTGACCTTACTTATTAATGATTGTATTGAATGAGTTGCCTTGAATTAATTATCCTATCTGATTTGTGATATTTTGTTCTGTAGATTGAACAATGTATATTTATTTGCATTTGTATATTATCTGTGAATCTGTGAATGGACGATGAGCGTTATAAGTTTTATATTGCTTATCAACTATATTTCTGTATTCTGATCTGTGATGATGGTATGATGTTGCACTAGTGTGTTAAACCCCTGGACCACACCATACACACACAAATATGGATTTCACGAGGAAATCGATTAAGTCGCAGATTTTTGAAATAGTTAGATTTGAATTTTTAAATTCAAATGTTTTGGAAAAGGAATCGGAATAAATGTGAAAAGCTTTTGGAATGGAATTTCAAAAATAGAATTTATTATTTTTAAATTACTTGATTATGTTTTGGAATTTAAATAAGTTGATTTAAATTTAAGTTCAATACTTGAAATTGAATTCTGTAATTTGAAATAGGGATTAATGATATTGTACTAGTCATTATGAGTTAAACCATTTTTAAAGTATTATTTTTGGGAATTTGAATTTAACTCAAGGATTTCAACTCGTATAAATGAATCAGGTTTCCAAAATGAAAACTGTTGTTTTCAAATGATAAACACTTTTGGATAAGAACTGAGATTCCAGTTAATTAAGGGAATTTCAAGATTGAATAGAGAAATGATTTTCCTAAGTTAAGAATGAATTCTTTTTGAAAGCTATGAATTAAATCTGTTATTTTTAACAGATTTAAATTGATGATTTGTTTAAATCAAATTGAAATGAAATTGTTTTGAAGGCTGTAAGTTAAATCTTTGATTTAAAGATTTAACGAGTTAAATCAAATTTAAATGAAAATTGATTTGGAAAATATGTGAATGAATCTTTTGTTTAAAAGATTTAAATGTGAAAATTGTTTAAACCGTTAAAGGTTGTGAAAATGAATCTTTTTGTTTAAAGATTGAAAATGGTAATTTGTTAAACCATTTGAAAGAAAGTTTGAATTATTAAGTTGTGACTTAATTGAAATCCCATATCCATATGTTTTGAAAATATTTTCGCTCACTATTCGGTTTAGCCGGGAAAGGACCGTTGTGTCGTATAACCCATTCCGAATATGTGATACGTCGTATATGGATAGCATTTGAAGACCGGTGATGAAGACCGGGTATTTGCGAAAGCGATAGGATGACCTATCGATTGTTTCTGCACCGAGTCGCGCCGGTATAGAAACTCCCTAAGTGATGGGAAAATCCGATCGGGATTGTGAATATCCGGGTTGCAAGGACTTCTTTGTAAGTGCCTTCGGTTCTGTTCGAACCCAGAACAGACTTGTATGGATTGTATGTCAGACATTACAAATCGAGATATAAAGCCGATTTCTTTCAAATATATTTCTGTTGGTGGCGGAGAATTTATTCTTTTAGCTTAACACCCTTCTCTAAGACGTACGAGCTCAGAGGTTATATAGTTGAAGTTATCAGCGATATATTCCCAATTTGGTAATGTGACATGCTGAGTGTTGCTGAAATGATCATTGTGTTGATTATTGTGATAGGATCGTTTATTTGATCGTCTATCTTGGTGATCATTGTGTTGATCATTTATTGACCCAAGGCATGGCTTTTGTATAAAGTATGTTTTTGTGGACGTGACTTCGTCGAGCCTCACACCCCGGAAATGGTCAAAACAGGAAAGATGCGGCAAGGTTATGAGGGGTAGCACCCTTTAGGGTATGTACATTTCCTTCTGGATAGAGGTGGTATCATGGTATGGAGCCCAGATATTTAACCTATGTGGTTACTACGAATTTATTACTTTGTGGTTGTTGGTTTTCGGGATCCCGTGAGAAAGGTCGTTTACGATCGGGGAATGGCGTGCTCGTGTCAGTAGTTACCCAGTTAGGGGTAACCCGGCCTTGTGTTGGCAGAGTTCCGGTTTGGTTCTCGGGGATGTCTTTCCATAGGCATTCTCATGTGGCAATGGGAAGTTCCTTGGCCTGACTATTTGTTGGAAATCCAAAGAAACAATACGAAACTTGTACGGTTTTAGTTGTAGAACCTGCCATCTAATATGGTAGCTATTAGTAGGCATAATATAATGGTACCTATGCTGGCTAAGATTTATATTCTACTTTCGAAATGAATTTCTTCTACACTATGCACTAGTAATAATATCAAATGTTATTTTTAATGCGTATCAAGCATCTTTGACTATCATAAGGAGAAATCTCCTCCGATTCTGCGTTTGCATTGTGTGTGTGTGCGGAAGGCCTTATGGTAGTCTCATTTTTAAAAAGCATTGCGAATTGACTTTGAAAATCTTTTGTTGAATTTTTTTAATAGATAAACTGTTTTGTTGCTCACACCAGTCCCACGACTGATCCGGAGTTTATTGTTTCCTTCCTAAACTCTGGGTGCTCATTATTTTCTACACGAGCAGTCTAGAGTTGGGTTTTACAGATAGTTAGATATAGTGGATTATCTGGAGTTGGTTCAGTCTTTGGACCACACCAGTCTTGCTGAGCTTGGTGATATGTTATTGGGAGTTCGAGCTATTGCTGGATTAGTTCTTGGAAATGGAGTTGCAGTTATTTCTGGAGTTCTTCCTTGAAGACTATTTTAGAGTTATATTGTTTCGTATGTTAGATGTCATCTATTTTCTTTTCCGCTGCTATTTTATTGTATCATATCTCTGATGTATATTGATATCTATTGGATCATCTGTTGCATCAGATATTGTATCAAAGTTGTATATCAATGTGTTATTCTTTTATTCCGCTGTGTTGTTTACTTAATGATTGTTATAAGCTCCGGCGAATCGAAATTTGAACGGTCGAATCTACGGCATTCGAGTACGATTTGAAGTATGGATGTCGATTTTCGAGCGGGCAAAATCCGGTCGTCACAGAAATCGGCTTTATATCTCAATTTGTAATGTCAGACATACAATCCATACAAGTCTGTTCCGGGCTCGAACAGAACCGAAGGCACTTACAAAGAAGTCCTTGCAATCCGGATATCCACAATCCTGATCGGATTTCCCATCACATATGGAGAACTCAATACCGGAGCAACTCGGTGCAGAGTCAATCGATAGGTCATCCTATCGCTCTCGCAAATACCGGGTCTTCAACACCGATCTTCAAATGCAATTCATAACGACGTATCACATATTCGGAATGGGTTATAGGACCCCATGGTCCTTTCCCGGTTAACCCGAATAGTGAGCGCTTATTCAAAAATAAGTGTGGCATTCAAATTCAAACAAATCACATCAAATACCCATTCAAAGGTAAATATTGATAGTCGGTTATTGAACTATCAATGGATATGCACACATCACCAGATTCCAAATAATTTTCCAAATTATTTATTTCCCAAAAATATCTTTACAAGATATATAATTTTCACACTTCAAAAATAAATCAATATTTATTTTTAAACAAATTTCCCCATTCTTTTATAAATTCCATAGTGAATTTTCATTCTAAAATATTCATGAATATACGACTTCAATTCGATTTCTAATATTCATTTTCAATTTATCTTCAAAAAGATAAATTCAAAATATTCACTTAATATTGGAAAACATTTCCACACTTATTTATTCATAAGTAATTCACAAATTTTATTTATTTTCAACACTTGGAAAATATTCAATATACTTCAATCGAATTAAGTATATATTTCATTCTTTAAGGAAATCATTCTCTTAAACATATTTATTTGGGCCAAAACGAATGTTACGTAAAACATCGTTACGACAACCCAAAATCACTAGTATAGGGATTCGAAATTAAAATAGATATATAAATCCCAATACTATACAAGACATTTTCTTTCGAAAATCATTTACTATAACAACAGTGTTATAGTCCACCATTTCCTTCTATTTCTCGAAAACATCTATTTCAACAATAAATGTTGAAATCTATGGTTTCGAATCTCAACACATTTAAAACATCGTTAGATCGTTTTAATTCTGTTTAAAATATCAAATCTAAACATTTTCTTTAACATATTATTCACTATTCAAAAACGTGAATATACTACGTTAACAAATTTCATCCTTTTATTCATTTTATTTCAAAGGATTATTCACAGTCAAAAACGTGAATATAACTTTATTAATAGGTTTCAACAATTTACTTATCAAAATAAGTCGTTTACGAATTTATAAAACAACGTTTATAAATTCCATTTCTATTTATTTTATAACATCTTTCTTTATAAATTCCTTTATTAACCTATTCAATTTATAACTCAATTATAAAACAGAGGTTCATATTATAAGTGAAATACTTATAATTTATTTGTTTGCCAAAAATCGTTCTTTTAAACTTCATAATTATAAATCTTATAACTTATAAGATTCAATTATTTATTCAAAACCATTCTTTTAATAACTTTATAAATTTTATAAACCTACTGCTTATAAAATTCCATTTATAACTTCACCGTTTATAATTCTATAAATTTCATTCATTTATGAAATTCATTCACAATTCATTCTAACACTTATAAAAACTCGTTTTATAATTCAAATATTTTAATTTATAAATATCAATTTATAAATCCTTTTATATAAATCAATTTATATTATTCTTTTAAAACTTCTTTAATCTCCTTTATAATTTCACCATTTTGATTTATAAAATACTCAAATTTTATAAATCCTAATTTTAAGCTTTCTATAATAAATTCTAAAATCCCAATTTAACTATTTTATAAAATCATTAGCCTTATATTTTCAAAAATCAACCTTTAACTATATTTCTCAAAAACCATAATTTTTATAACATAAAAATTATAACGTTTATTTATTTAAAATGAATCAATTCCAAAAATATTTTATAAACGTATACTTTCAAAAATCACTTTGAAATCCTTTCAAAATTCCAAAACTTGGTCCAATGATGCTACATACCAAATAGCCAATCACGACAACAACAATATCATATATCGATATGATAATCCATCAAATATCAAAATATCTGAAATCAAATAAATACTGTTGAGGAATCCAGTTGGATCCCTCCAACCTGTTTTCCTGCATCCACAAACATTAGCACAATACCAATTCCTCTCCAGTACGGAATTATCGCGGTATATGGGATTTAAAATATTATCCGCTTAATAGACGGCGCAATAGGGTCTCATCCGCTAAAAAAATGCGGGAAATCAACAACTGCAATATATACATATGCCAATATATATTGCTATTATATATAATACCAATTTCACTGTTTATGAAATATTCGCGGTATATGTTTTTAATAAATAACATCCGCTTACTAACGGCGCATAATGTCTATTTTAACAATCAATAGATAACAATCATCATTCAAACATGCATTCAAATATTTTAAATCTAACTATTTAAAATAAAATCGAAACCGATTCGATTGAGTGAGAAGTTCTCACCTTGATTTCAATTTCATTTTAGCGATTTATTTCGAATAAAATTAAACGGACATTTAATTTTACCCAAAATTCTCACTAACTCCAAACGACTCCAATCCAATTTCATAGCTTAGTGCTCGTCCATACGATTTCAACGCAACTTCGACCTCGTATGAAAAAGATATACAGTTTTAAAGATTACACGATTTATATTTACAAATTTTATAACACAAATTTTTATTTTAAACCCCTCACATCTAAGCCGTTCGTTCCTTTTACATGAAATCACGGCCGATCACCGCTTCTTCCCCCTCCCAGTTTAACATTCGCGACCAAGAACCCAACATTGCCGAGCATCTCCCCACCTTCGAGCCTCCAACGATTACTTGTACAACGATCAGCCAACGTCAACTCGACCACCTACGCAAGCTCTCCACTCGGTTGCAACAGCTCCAGGCTCGGCCTCCCCTTTCTCTCGGAATTCGTGCCCAAACCCACCATGAACGCGAGCGTCTCTCTCCCTCCTCGTTGCTCCGATTTCCATCAAATCCGTATGGATGTGAAGCCCTCGAGATGCTCAACAACTTCCATGTTGATGATTTCCTAAATTGATTCACAGATTTTAAGAAAATTGAGGGAAAGCAAAACGAAATTCTGGCCTTTGAAATAGTATAGAGGCGGCTGCGTTTAGGGTTTTAGATTTATTTATTTATTTATTTTGTGAAGGGTGTTGGTCTATTTATAGGAAATCGATGAACACTATTCATCCGGAAATTCCGAACTCCGATTTACGCGCCGAAACTGACGTTCCTAGGGTTTATCCCGCGTTCCAGACACAATGGAATAGTTTTCGAAAGCTAATTCGGACATCTGTGCGAGTTATGGTAACAAACGTTCGATTTAAAATTAAACCGATTAAACGATTTTCTAGGCGTTTTAATTTGTACCGGACAAACGGTAAATCCAATTGACACGAAATTTGAAACCTTACAATAATATCACATTACGGATCCGATGAAACTGGTTTCGTCAAAATCCGAGACTTTTTGAAAAATGGCTATTTTAACTCGCCAAATTAATATTAAAAATAATTCGATGCGTTTCGAGCTGCCACGATCAAACGATAACTCCGATCGCTACGAAAATTGAAATCCGATAATAACTAACTATTACGGATCCAATGGAACTAGTTTCGTTCAATTCTGAGACTGTTCAAAAATTGACTATTTTCACTAGTCGATTTAAATATTAAAATATTCAATTTTCACAAAATAACTCTTAATTCGATTTTAAAAGTTCTAAAATATCGTTCTAATTCCAATATGATAAAATAAAATTTTACAAATCATTTTCAATCATATTTAACCCAATTTTCAATTATTTCCATAATTTAACATATCAAATTATCGATTTAATTATTCAATTAAATCCAGTTATTCAAATTAAATTTTATTCGACTTATAAATTTCACTTATTAATATTTAAAATTAATTAAATATTCAAATTTTAATTACATAAAATTCCGGGTCGTTACATCCATTTCCCAAAATCCTGTTGCACTCGATCCACTAGGGAAGATGTGCCGATCCAGAAACCCAACCTAGTTAAAATAGGGTTACAAACTCAAAATTTCCACCGTCGCCACCACAGTCTCTAGATCACCATCCAACTATTTTTCCTCTAATCTCTGGTCACTTTTGCACCTCCCATGGAAACCCCATCCTCTCCGATCACTTGGATCATCAAAGGCAACCCAAAATGCATAATCCAAACAAACCAGAGCTGCTCCGTAACTCTAACTTTAAAAATTGTGATTTTACTTTTAAAATCATAATTTTGTATGAGAGTTCAGATCATATGCCTGAATCCCTAAACTATGGAGTTTGAATTTTCACTTTTATTTAGATTTGCTCGGTTATTTTGATTTCCAGAGTCATATCAATATTACTTTAACTTTTAAGCTAGAATTTAAAATGAAACAAACCAGTTTTATTTAAAACTTAAGTTTAAACATAGATTAAATCCAGAGATATTGAATTTACATCAAAACAAGAAGACTGGAAACTATAAATAGAGAGTATTCATATGGAAATAAACATGCATACCCAAACATGAATATATACATCGCAGATTTCACACAATACATATTCATTTCAAAAATACTAGCATGCAACCAAATTTATATACTTAAACTTTTAAAAGAATGCGATCTTACTCACAGTTTTGAGGATGAAGAACAGAGCATTCCTTTTTGGTTTGAAAAGCCTTTAAATTGGGTTAAAACTTATTTTTGCAGAAATTCCTTTTGATTTATAAACTTGAGTGCTTGGTTTTGAAATTTGAAAACTGAGTTGTTGATGTTTAGATCTCAGGTTTGCATAAAGTGGACAAATTCCAGACTGCACTTTGAAACTGAATTCTTGGTTTACAGGCTTAGAAATTTCGTTGAGAATTTGGAAAATGATCACAGGTTTGTTTCTTTGATTTTTATCAAACTGGAGTTGCTTGAACTTGTTGGAGAATGCATGCTATAGAATCTTGCTTTAGTTTGAAAAATGCAGGCATTTGTTGATGCTTCCAAAATAGAATTGAAGAATGATGTTCATATTATATTTCCAGGTTTTAAGAAATAAGTTCAGGCCTTTGTTTTGAACTTGCTTTTGATTGAAACAAGTTTCTGGTTTGAAGATGGTTTCAAATTTGTTTTTGAGGGGATTTGGTTGGAGGAAGTACTGATTTCAGTTTTGCTTTCGAAAATGAAGATTGGAAAAGAAATGAAGAGGAGAAGGCTTATGTTTTTATAAGTAAATTTTGAGATTTAAATAAAAATAAAAGAAAATAAAAATAAATAAGGACACTTGTCATTAGTATTTCTAATTACTTAACACATGTTATTATAAGGCCTTAGTAAAATAACACATGTCTTTTAAGTTAGTTAGTATTTATTTTTAAAAGTTAATATAAGCTTATACTTAATTAATTAGTTTATAAGTCATTATTTATATATATATATATAGATAATTTTAAAAGAAATAAAACCAATCATATTCATAAATAAAAGTTTTTACAAATATTTTAAAATCCAAAAAAATTTAAATATCTATCCTTTTAAATTTCAAAACTATAAATTCAAATTCAAATCAAATTCAAAAGTCCAATTTAAAAATCAAGTTATACATATACATATATAACTACACAAATTCAATTTGAAATAACAATTTTATTTATATAAAAATTTAATTGTAAAAGCAATACATTATTAATATTGTTTGAAAATAACACATTATTATTATTATTTAAAAATAACAATTTATCAATTTTAAATAATTTATAAAAGAAATTATCTATTTTTTATAAATTATTTATTTTCTTATATGTATTAATGTTTCATTTGTAAAATTATGGTTTAAACTTATATATATTTCAAATCATATTTATCAAGCTATATTTAAAAATAAAATAAACCTTTTATTTAAATTTAAACTTAAGCTAAGATAAATTTAAACAATTAAACATTTTCCTTAAGTAATTAAAACCATATAGTTTATTTATTAAATAGCTTTGAAAAGATTAATATTATATTAAATCAAATTTTCAAATTACCAAAAATATTAAAATTAGAGAATATGCTTTATTTATTAAATTTAAAACAAGCTTATCTATTTACAATATATATAAATATATATATATATATATTATAAATAGAAAACAATTTATTAGCTTTTAAAAGGTAAAATTCATTAATTAAATATTTATTAAGGAAAATTATTAAATCAATTCAAATCTTATTAACAAAGATTATAAAATCAATTTAATTTTTTATACAGATTATTAATTGATACTGCCTATAATTCCGGGTCATCAAATTCCTCCCCCTTTAAAAAATTTCATCCCCGAAATTTAAAAGCAAAGGTAATTTAATAATCTCATTAAAGATTTAATTTTAAATCACAAGCATATATTATAAATCATATGCTAACAACCTTAGCAACCAATTCACTGAAACAAACAAATTTAATTATCCACACAAAATTCCGGATATAATTTCCTAGAGTTTACCGATATAAATACCGAGATACTCGCTATACTGAATCCAAACAATTTATACTGCTAAGCTATAGAGCTCCTACTCACCTAGATCTACAACTAAACAGGATATCAGACCACAGACAAGTCTGATTCAACAACCAAATCTTCCTGAACTGCTGGTCCTACACCCAGAGATGGATCATACACGTACTCCCTTAAAGATACGTGAAACACATCGAATCCCCGTTATCCAAACTGGAAATTCAATTCTGAAGACCAAACACTTATCCTCACAAGAACACAGAAAAGATTCAATACCACGGAGCTAGTTCCTACCCTTACCAAAACTTATAGCTCCTTTGATCGGAGAAAACTTATCCAAAATAAAATCTCCAACTTCGGAATCCAAATTCCTCCGTCTTTTATTCACAAAACTCTTTGGACGATCCTGGGCTGCCTACATCCATACTGATCAGCTCAACCTTCGTTGATACTTCTCGAAACAATCTAGAAAAAAAACAACCCATCAAAATGATCCTCTCAAGATCAACCAACCACCAAGAACATAACTCTACCCCACCAACATCAGAAGACTAACTTACTTCTTCTATCCGAAAAAGACAAAACAGATGCACTTCCAAACTGCTTCCGTTGCATAACTCTGATCTAAAGTAGATGAAAATGTTGATGATGAACATGAGCACAACCAGACAACCCATCCCGGAAATATGGTTCAACAGACCATAAAGAGAAAACTCAGAAATTCCACCAAATCCTGAGCTGCTTCACCAACTCAATCTCTAGGAACCATCCTTCTACTAGCTGAACCATCAGTACCACTCCTAAAATTCTAGTCGATACGAAAACTCAATCTCCAGATGCGGACAAACCTCTGACTTCCCTGAAGATATCCGAAAAATCTCTGATAACTTAAGAGAACATTCAAACTATCGCAAGTCACTTTTGCGATCAACCAAGCCTAATGTCCAAAGAAACTATTCTCTCTTTACCAATCAGAATAACTTATGCTTAACTAATCAATCTATCGAAGAAATGGATCCACTCTGCTGCTTGTGAACCCCACCTTTAGAAAACTGCTTAGCCTGAAAACCTCCTTACCGTCACACAGAACACCTCCGAGCTGCACTACTGACACAGATAACAAAGACTTTCTATTCGGAAGATCCTTGAGAAACTCGGAACTCAAACCAAATAGAAACACCTTGCTGAACTCAGCCACAACATCGAAGCAGACACACTTCCTTAAACTTGTCCCAAAGAAAACATCTTTGGAGACATCCATAGTCACTGTGTCTCATCACGTAGCTACTACTTCCTGAGTTTGCCAAGATTCCATCACTCGCTTCAGCTCAGCCGACAGATCCAAACTTTACTCATCCAACTTCAAAGATGGACTCTGAACCTTAACAGCTTTCCTCCAGAGATCGATAAAATCCTTAACCACGGCAAAGCTCACTTGAGACGGTATTGGGTCTACAGTCTCGATAGATAAACTTCCAACCTCAAACATTCAGACTGCTACTATTGGTAGTCGTGTTACACACACCACTACCCCATCTACCTTTATAACTTATGTTGGAAAACCCGAACAGATAACCCAACAAACAGGTATGTATACACACACACACACATATCAAAATTACAAGTAGGCTCTCTCAAGAAAGAAAACACTCCAAAGCCTAGGTATTCACTCGCCCTAGCGCTCTGATACCACCTGTGATGACCCGACTTTTTCTCCACAAAAAGTTGTATCATCTTGAAAAAAGAAAGGGATAGAAAAGAGAAAAGAAAGAGAAGAAAGAAAGAACAACATTAAAATCTCAACAGCGGAATGAAATAAATTATATTAATAACATAAGTATTACATAGTATACCACAATTATCAGAGTTACACAGATTATACATCACATACTAGATAGTTACAACACATGTCTAGTTATTACAACTCAATACAATACAGAGATACCAAAACAGCGGAACACGAAATATATCTACAATGCTGAAGCCTCCTGCTCCATTGCTCCTCCATAACTCGTCAAAGCTAACCTGAATCCCTTGGCTACTCGTAAAAATTTGAGTACCCAAGAGTTTAAGATAACAGAAAACTCTAGGTCAGACATGGGTCTGGTGTGAGTAACAGGTTAAAGTTGCTTAACTTTGAAAACCTTTGAAAACAAAAGGTATCATGTAAGACTCCCCACACATAAACGTGGGTAAGTTTTTACCTTACGCTAACCAAAATATTTGATAGGAAATCCAATGATATTATAATAGGGTCTAGGGTTTTCAAGTAAAATATAGAAATAGATGAAATGCTTACATCTCACGTTCCAACATAGTTGGGCACAACTAAAACGTAAGGCACTTATTGGAGATTGGATTTCATATAATGGCAAGGCTACTGGGGTACCGCCCATCACGGTACGTGGCCTAGATCAACGTACCAAGGATCCACCCTAAATCCCCTGCAACACAAGGCCGAAACAATTCCTTACTTAATAGTTCCGAACTAGACAACCACCGGTTGGGATCAGCAACCGCCCACACAGCCGAATAAAAAAGGACATCTAGACATGGGTAAATCTCGTCCTACTTGGGCATGACCCACTTAGCCTTGCTGCACCTCCCATGTTTTAGCCATTCCGATTGATGAGGCTTAAGGCTACGGTTACCTTTATCAGAACATATCACTTAGATTGCTCATCATCCACTTGACGATGTTTTGAAAGCATTCAATCCATACAAGTTCGTTCCGGGTTCGAACGAAACCGAAGGCATTATATCATTACACTCATTTTAGAATCACCCTCAGAGTGAACGACAATAACCCTTGCACTTTGAATCTTCATCTTCACTTGAGATTCACGACCTAACTTTAATTTGAATCGATGTCGTTTTTGGATATCCAAACCTAGAAACCCGATCTCGGTCTCACCAAAATCAAAAATGCCATATTTTAGGTCTAAGTTGTTTTAAATTTAAAACAATTCAATTCTATTATCTATATACACGCAGATAGATAATTCACAATATCATAATAGGTAATCTACATTATCATCAGAAATAGATAATTCACATTATCATCACAAACAGATAGTTCACATTATCATCATATTTCAACTAAAGCATCCATATCACACAGCATCACTTATCTCATATCTGAGATCTCAAAACATTAAAGGCAATCAACATCATCCATCCATACATAAGCAAGGATTAATTAATTGCACTATAATTAATTTAAAATAAATTAAATTAATTACTTCATCTCCAATTAATTTAAAATAAATTAAATTAATTACCTCTATTATATAAATCCTACTTACTTTATCATTAATTAATTACAAACCCAATTAATTAATCATTCTCTAAGTATTCATCTTAATTAATCACCCTTGATTAATCATTCTCTAATTACTTTAATTAATTAGTCTTTAAATTAATTACACAAATTAATTATACCTAACCACTTACAGTAATTAACCTTTAATTACTTCATTGATTAACTAATTATAATTAATCACATTAATCCTTAATTAATTACATTAATTAACTAGTCATTGATTAATTATTCCTTAATTAATCAACTCCTAATTACATCATTAATTATATTAATTAATGATCCCTAATTATATTTTTATTAATTATTCTATTTAAATTAATTAATTACATTAAGTTATTAATCTATTATTAAACCACATTTATTAATCACTCTTGATTAATCTCATTCAGTAATTAACTACCCTTAATTACTTCATTATATAAATTAATTACTCCTTAATTAGTTACCTTCAACAATTAATCTTTAATCAATTATATTATTTAATCACCTTTGATTAATCTCATTCAGTAATTAATTACCCTTAATTAATTACACCACTTAATTATCTTCAAATAACGTTATTAATCAATTCTTAAATTAATTACACTAAGTAATTAATTATCAATTACTTTCACTAAGTAATTATCCTTCGTATTAATTACATAAAGTAATTAATCCAAACTACTTCCATACTTCAATTAATTACATTTAGTATTTACCCATCTTAATTACTTTACTAAGTAAGTATTCTTTATTAATTACACTAAGTAATTATACTTATCAAATCACCAAGTGATTTTCTTAAATTAATTTTACTTAATTAATTAATTTAAACTTATCACATTAAACTCAATTAATTACAATGAGTAATTAATTCCTTCGTTACTTTCATTAAGTAATTTTACTTAACCAATTTTATAAATGATTATTCTTAATTAATTAATCTAATTAATTATGAAAAATTAATCACATTAATTAATTAGTTAATAATCCTTAGTTAATGACCTCCATTAACTATTAAATTTTTTAATTACTTCTCTTGAGAAACTAATTTTTAGATTAATCATTATTAATTACAAATTAATAAATCTTACTTACCAGTTAATTAATCTCTAATTATTTAATTAATTAAGTATTTAACTGTAAATTAATTAATCTTTAATTACTTGATTAATTAATTCCTAATCATTAATTAATATTCTAATCTTATCTAATTAATGATTCTTAAATACAAATCAATTATTCCTTAATTAATTAACTTAAACCTTAATTACTAAATTAATTAATCCAAATCATTAATTAACTAAGTTAATTAATTATCCATTTTAATTACCTTAATAATTTAATGAATCACAAATCATTGAATCCTAATTTACTTTAAGAAAATAACATTTCTTACTTATGAATTAAATTATCATTAACAAAGTATTTAAAAATAATTGATTTTCAAATTTACTTTTAAAATTCATTTAAAGTTTAAGATTTAAAATGAATACTAATTTAACGTTAACAAAGTTTTTTGCTTTGCCAAAAAACTTTAACAAAGTTTAAAACAATTTAAAAACCTTTAAAATCTCGTGTCAAGGAAATACTTATCTTATAAAAGAATTTTAAAAAGAGTTTAAACCATATTCGTTTTTAAATCCAAACCATTTAAATTATGCTTTAAACATTCAAAGTTGTTTAAAACATTCAAAATTTTAAAAACTTTCTTTTACTTCAAAATTAGGATACAAATTTAGATTTGAATCCAGATTTAAACTTAGATTTAAAACTTAGTTTAAATCTCTACTTTACATTTCAAAATTCAGATTTAGATTTAAAAAATAACAGGTTTTAAAACCTGTCACAAAACCACTGCCCCAGCGACACATCAATTTGCTTCGAGAAAAACCCCACATCGCTTCGAGCAATTCATAGAGACAACTCGAGAAAACTCGAGTAACCTTCACTGATCAAACCGAACATCACTTGTAAATAATGGAAGTGCACCGTGCACATGCACGGAGGCGCCGTCCAACTTCGATCATCAACGATGATCTTCCCACATCGACAATCCCTCAAACACCCTATCCCAAACATTAGATCGTCACCCCAAACTCGATATCGAAATCGAGCTTTGAAATCTAAACCTGGAACAAAGCCTGGAACCACCACCTCAACTTGGAAATGCTTTGTTCTCGAACCTTCGACCATCAGAAATTCTACAACTTTTGCAAAGTGTAACGACCCAGAGATTTTTAGTAATTAAATTTGAATATTTAATTAATTTTAAATATTAATAAGTGAATTTATAAGTCGAATAAATTTTATTTCGAATAATTGGATTTAATTGAATAATTAAATCGATAATTTAATATGTGAAATTATGGAAATAATTGAAAATTGAGTTAAATATGATTGAAAATGATTTGGGAAATTTTATTATATCATATTGAAGTTAGAATGACATTTTAGAACTTTTAAAATCGAATTAAGAGTTAATTTGTGAAAATTGAATATTTTTATATTTAATCGACTAGTGAAAATAGCCAATTTTTGAACAGTCTCAGAATTGGACGAAACTAGTTCCATTGGATCTGTAATAGTTTGTTATTACCGGATTTCAATTTTCGTGGCAATCGGAGTTATCGTTTGATCGTAGCAGCTCGAAACGCATCGAATTATTTTTAATATTAATTTGGCGAGTTAAAATAGCCATTTTTCAAAAAGTCTCGGATTTCGACGAAACCATTTTCATCGGATCCGTAATGTGATATTATTGTAAGGTTTAAAATTTCGTGTCAATCGGATTTACCGTTTGTCCGGTACAAATTAAAACGCCTGGAAAATCGTTTAAATCGGTTTAATTTAAATTGAACGTTTATAGCCATAACTCGCACAGATGTCCGAATTAGCTTCCGAAACCTGTTCCATTGTGTCCGGAATGCGGGGTAAACCCCAGAAACGCTGGTTACGGCGCGTAAATCGGAGTTCGGAATTTCCGAAATGAATAGTGTCGTTCGTTTTCCTATAAATAGCCCCCTCTCTCTCACAAATAAAAAAAAAATATAAACCCTAACCCTAGCAAGCCAGCCGCCAGTTCAATCAATGAATGGCCGAAAACTTCTCTTCTTCTCCTCCTCTTTTCTCTTCATCCATCAACATTTACAAGAATCTTATAACTAGAAGATTGTAGAGCACACTGAGATCTACCAATCCAACGGTTGTGATTGGAAACGGAGTTGTGGATCGATGGGAATTTGGGCTCAAAGGCCGTGTGTTCGAGCACGAAATACGAGGCGATGGCGGCACTAGGAGGGGCCGGTCTTGGGCCGAAGGTAGCATGGGGGTAGGGCTTCAAAACGACATCACCTCATCGAGCTAAAACTTGGAGATGGTGGTCGCGTTATTAGGGTTGCACGACAGTTTTTTGGGTTCGGCCGCGTGATACTGGGGAGGGAGATGGATGAGGGTGCGGCCCTGATGTGCTTGATTATGGATGGACGGTTTAGATGAATTTAAGTTTAAAATTTAAAAAATTTGTTGTAATTTATATATATATAATTCGTGTAAACTTCATAAATTCATATCTTTTTCATACGAGGTCGAAAACGCGCGAAACAAGAAGCGTTGGAATCGTATGGACGAGCACTACGCGATGGAATTGGATTGGAGTCGTTTGGAGTTAGTGAGAATTTTGGGTAAAATTAAACGTCCGTTTAATTTTATTCGAAATAAATCGCTAAAATGAAATTGAAATCAAGGTGAGAACTTCTCACTCAATCGAATCAGTTTCGATTTGAATTTTAAATAGTTAGATTTAAAATATTTGAATGCATGTTTGAATGATGATTGTTATCTATTGATTGTTAAAATAGACATTATGCGCCGTTAGTAAGCGGATGTTATTTATTAAAAACATATACCGCGAATATTTCATAAACAGTGAAATTGGTATTATATATGATAGCAATATATATATTGGCATATGTATATATTGGAGTTATTGATTTCCCGCATGTATAGCGGATGAGACCCTATTGCGCCGTCTATTAAGCGGATAATATTTTAAATCCCATATACCGCGATAATTTCGTACTGGAGCGGAATTGGTATTGTGCTAATGTTTATGGATGCAGGAAAACAGGTTGGAGGGATCCAACTGGATTCCTTAACAGTTTTTATTTGATTTCAGATATTTTGATATTTTATGGATTATCATATCGATATATGATATCGTTGTAGTCGTGATTGACTATTTGGTGTGTAGCATCATTGAACCAAATTTTGGGATTTTAAAATGATTTTAAAGTGATTTTTGAAAGTATACGTTTATAAAATATTTTTTTTGGAACTGATCCATTTTAAATAAATAAACGTTATAATTTTTAAAGTTATAAAAATTATGATTTTGAGTAATACGGTTAAAGATTTATTTTTGAGAAATAGGGGTTAATGATTTTATAAAATAGTTTAATCGGGATTTTTGAAATTATTATAAAGAGTTGAAAATATAGGATTTATAAAATTTAATTATTTTATGAATCAAAATGATGAAATTATAAAGGAGATTAAAGATGTTTTAAAAGAATAATATAAATTGATTTATATAAAAGATTTATAAAATTGATAATTTATAAATGAAAATATTTGAATTATAAAACGAGTTTTTATAAGTGTTAGAATGAATTATGAATGGATTTCATAAATGAATGAAATTTATAGAATTATAAACGGTGAAGTTATAAACGGAATTTTATAAGCAGTAGGTTTATAAAATTTATAAAGTTATTGAAAGAATAGATTTGGATAAATAATTGAATCTTATAAGTTATAAGATTTATAATTATGAAGTTGAAAGGAACGATTGTGCAAACAAATAAATTCTAAGTATTTAAATTATAACATGAACTTTTGTTTTATAATTGAGTAATAAATTGAATAGGTTAATAAAGGAATTTATAAAAGGAAGTTGTTATAAAATAAATAGAAATGGAGTTTATAAACGTTGTTTTATAAATTCGCAAATGACTTATTTTGATAAGTAAATTGTTATAACTTATTTATGGAGCTATATTCACATTTTAGACAGTGAATAACCCTGTAAAATAAAATGAATAGAAATGATGAAATTTGTTAACGTAGTATATTCACGTTTTTGAATAGTGAATAATATGTTAAAGAAATTGTTTTGAATGTGATGTTTTAAATAGAATTAAAACAATCTAACGATGTTTTAAATTGTGTTGAGATTCGAAACCATAGATTTCAACATTTATTGTTGAAATAGATGTTTTCGAGAAATAAAAGGAAATGGTGGACTATAGCACTATTGTTATAGTAAATGATTTCCGAAAGGAAATGCTTTGTATAGTATTGGGATTTATATATCTATTTTAATTTCGAATCCCTATACTAGTGATTTTGGGTTGTCGTAACGATGTTTTACGCAACATTCGTTTTGGCCCAAATAAATATGTTTAAGAGGATGATTTCCTTAAAGAATGAAATATGTACTTAATCTCGATTTAAGTATATTGAATATTTTCCAAGTGTTGAAAATAAAAAGATTGTGAATTACTTATGAATAAATAAGTATGGAAATGTTTTTCCAATGTGAAATGAAACGTTTAGAGAATTTATCTTTTTGAAGATAAATTGAAAATGAATAATTGAAATCGTATATTCATAGATATTTTGAAATATAAATTCACTATGGAATTTATAAAAGAAAGTGGACTTTGTTAAAAATAAATATTGATTTATTTTTGAGATATTGAATTATATATCTTGTAAAGATATTTTTGGGAAATAAATAATTTGGAAAATTATTTGGAATCTGGTGATGTGTGCATATCCATTGATAGTTCAATAACCGACTATCAATATTTACCTTTGAATGGGTAATTGATGTGATTTGTTTGAATTTGAATGCTACACTTATTTTTAAATTATTGCGCTCGTTATTCGGATTACCCATTCCGAATAGTGATACGACGTAATGGATAGCATTGAAGATCGGTGTTGAAGACCCGGTATTTGAGAGAGCGATAGGATGACCTGTCGATTGACTCTGCACCGAGTTGCTCCGGTATTGAGTTCTCCATATGTGATGGGAAATCCGATCAGGATTGTGGATATCCGGATTGCAAGGACTTCTTTGTAAGTGCCTTCGGTTCTGTTCGAGCCCGGAACAGACTTGTATGGATTGTATGTCTGACATTACAAATTAAGATATAAAGCAGATTTCTTTCAAATATATTTCTGTTGGTGGCGGAGAATTTATTCTTTTAGCTGAACACCCTTCTCTGAGACGTACGAGCTCAGAGGTTATGAAGTTGAATGTTATCAGCGATATATTCCCAATTTGGTAATGTGACATGCTGAGTGTTGCTGTGAAATGATCATTGTGTTGATTATTTGTGATAGGATCATTTATTTGATCGTCTATCCTGGTGATCATTTCTATGATGATTTGTTGACCCAAAGCACGGCTTTTGTATAAAGTATGTTTTTGTGGACGTGACTTCGTCGAGCCTCACACCTCGGGAATGGTCAAAAAAGGAAAGATGCGGCAAGGTTATGAGGGGTAGCGCCCTTTAGGATATGTGCATTTCCTTCTGGAAAAGGGTGGTATCATGGTATGGAGCCCAGATACTTACTCATGTTGAAAACACTTTATGATTGTGTGAATTGATTACGAGCGCTCGGTTGAAAGGTCCCAAAGGACCGGGGGATGGCATATTCGGTCAGTTGTTACTCAGTTAGGGGTAACCCGGCCTTGTGTTGGTAGAGATCCGGTGGTTCTCGGGGATATCCTTCCAGAGGCATTCTCATGTGGCAATGGGAAGTTCCTTGGCCTGACCATTTGTTGGAAATCCAAAGAAACAATACGATCTTGTACGGTTTTAGTTGTAGAACCTGCTTCCTCAGGAGGTAGCTATAGTAGGCATAATATAATGGTACATATGCTGGCTAAGATTTATATTCTACTTTCGAAATGAATTTTTTCTACACTATGCACTAGCAATAATATCAAATGTTTCTTTTTAATACGTATCAAGCATCTTTGACTAACATTAGAAGAAATCTCCTCCAAGTCTGCGTTTGCATTGTGTGTGTGGCAGGAGGTCTTATGGTAGTCTCATTTTTAAAAGCATTGCGAATTGATTTTAAAAATATTCCCCTATTTTGATTTTTAAGATAAATAAACTGTTTGAGTTCTCACACCAGTCACATGACTGACTCGGAGTTTATTGTTTTCCTTCCTAAACTCTGGGTGCCCACTAATTTCCACACGGACAGTCAAGAGTTAAGGTTTATCAGGATATTCTGGAGTTGCTGGAGGCAAGATAGAGGGCATGGTGTATTACTAGTATATAGTATTTCTTTTCCGCTGTTAGATGTTGTTTGTTGTTGTACACTCTGATGACATGATGTAATGAAATGTGATGTAATGTAATGTAATAACTGATATAATTCTTTGTTTAAAGATTATTCATTTATTTATTATATGTTGTTCCGCTGCGAATTGTGAGATTCTGTTGTTGTTCTGTTGTTTTCTATTCCGTTCTATTTTCTATTTTCTTTTCTCTCTATTTTCTACCTTCTTATCTCTTCTTCTCTCTCTTTCCTTTTCTTAAAACCCTAAGTGTTTGGTTTTTCGGCATTCGATTTCTCGGCAGTTGATACAGTGGACGTATTGATGTCAGTTTTCGAAAGTTGAAGAATCGGGTCCTTACACAAAGCCTTCGTCAACCCATCTACTTCCACTTCCCAAAATCATGTTGCACTCAATCCACTAGGGGAGACGTGCCGATCCAAAAACCCAACCTAGTTAAAACTAGGGTAACAAACTCAAAACGTCCACCGTCACCCCCACAGCCTCTAGATCACCATCCAGCCATTTTTCCTCTAACCTCCGATCACTCTTGCACCTCCCTTGGAAAGCCCATCCTCTCCAATCACTTGGATCATCAGAGGCAACCCAAAATGCGTACTCCAAACAAACCAGAACTGCTCCCTAACACTAACATTAAAAATTGTGATTTTACTTTTAAAAATCAAAATTTTGTATGAGAGTTCAGTTCATATGCCCGAATCCCTGAACTATGGAGTTTGAATTTTCACTTTTATTTAGACTTGCTCAGTTATTTTGATTTCCAGAGTCATATCAATATTACTTTAACTTTTAAGATAGACTTTGAAATGAAACAAACTATTTTTATTTAAAACTTTAGTTTAAATAGAGATTAATTCCAAAGATATTGAATTTACGTCAAAACAAGAAGATTGGAAACTACAAACGGAGAGTATTCATATGGAAACAAACATGCATACCCAAACATGAATATATACACAGCAGATTTCACAGAATACATATTCTTTTCAAAAAACTAGCATGCAACCAAATTTATATACTTAAACTTTTAAAACAATGTGATTTTACTCACCCTTTTGAGGATGAAGAACAAAGCATTCCTTTTTGTTTTGAAAAGCCTTAAACTGGGTTGAAACTAGTTTTTGCAGAAATGCCTTTTGATTAATAAACTCGAATGCTTGCTTTTGAAATTTGAAAACTAAGTTGCTATTGTTTAGATCTCAGGTTTGCATGCAGTAGACAAATTCCATAATGCATTTTGAAACTATATTCTTGATTTACAGGCTTAGAAATTTCTTTGAGAATTTGGAAAACGACCTCTGGTTTGTTTCTTTGATTTTTATCAAACTGGAGTTGCTTGAACTTGTTGGAGAATGCATGTTACCGAATCTTGCTTAAGTTTGAAAAATGCAGGCATTTGTTGACGCTTTCAAAATATAATTTAAGAATGATGTTCAGATTCTATTTCCAGGTTTTAAGGAATGAGTTCAGGCTTTTGTTTTGAACTTGCTTTTGATTGAAACAAGTTTCTGCTTTGAAGATGGTTTTAATTTTTTTTTGAGGGGATTTGGTTAGGGGAAGTACTGATTTCAGTTTTGCTTTTGAAAATGAAGATTAGAAAAGAAATGAAGAGGAGAAGGCTTATGTTTTTATAAGTAAATTTTGAGATTTAAATAAAAATAAAATAAAATGAAAATAAATAAGGGCGCTTGTCATTAGAATTTCTAATTACTTAACACTTGTTATTATGAGGCCTTGGTAAAATAACACATGTCTTTTAAGTTAATTAGTATTTATTTTTAAAAGTTAATATAAGCTTATACTTAATTAATTAGTTTATAAGCACTTATTTATATATAAAAATAATTTTAAAAGAAATGAAACCGATCGTATTCATAAATAAAATTTTATACAAATATTTTAAAATCCAAAATAATTTAAATATCTATCCTTTTAAATTTCAAAACTATAAATTCAAATTCAAATCAAATTCAAAAGTCCAATTTGAAAATAAAGTTATACATATATAACTACACAAATTCAATTTGAAATAACAATAAATTATTAATATTGTTTGAAAATAACACATTATTATTATTATCATTTAAAACTAACAATTTATCAATTTTAAATAATTAAAAAAGAAATCATCTTTTTATTATAAATTATTTATTTTCTTTTATGTATTAATGTTTCATTTGTAAAATTGTGTTTTAAACATATATATATTTCAAATCATATTTACCAAGCTATATTTAAAAATAAAATAAACCTTTTATTTAAATTTAAACTTAAGCTATGATAAATTTAAACAATTAAACATTTTCCTTAAGTAATTAAAACCATATAGTTTATTTACTAAATAGCTTTGAAAAGCTTAATATTAAATTAAATCAAATTTCCAAATTACCAAAAATATAGAAATAAGAAAATATGCTTTATTTATTAAATTTAAAACAAGCTTACCTATTCAAATCTTATTAACTAATATTATCAAATCAATTTAATTTCTTATACAGATTATTAAATTGATATTGCCTATAATTCCAGGTCATCATAGCTACTTTATAAAATTTAAATATTTAATAATTATCTTTTAAATCATAATACCAATTTAACCTTTAAAATAATTACTACTACAACTAATCTTAATAAATAATTACCTTAAAATTTTAAACAACTTAAATAATAAATTTCTCAAAAAATCATTCTTTTAAAAATAACTTTTAAAACTTTTAACTTATACTTAAAAAAATAAAATATGCTTTGAAAACATACTTAGCTTTTTTAGGAAAATACACTTTCCATTCCAATATTGTCCATTTAATTAGTTGATAAATCCTTCTCGATTTATCCCAATTTAATTTACGTCTCATACCCTTAAATCTACTTTTCCTCACTTTTTAAAAATAAACCACTATTTAATTTGAAAACAAATCACCATTTCCTTTAGAATTCCACCGTTAATTTATACTCCCAAATTATACACTGATAAATATTCACTTTATCTATAAACCCTGTTTATAAGTTCCATGATCTCATTCTCTTTAATTACTGTTTCAAATCACTTAACCGATTTAAAATTCGACTCTCTACGTTAAATTCCTTTTAAAATTTATTCCCAACTTATCAAAATCAATTCCAAAGGCCATTAATTCTAGGTTCACTTCTCAATTATGATTTAAAACCTTATTTAATTCTGAAATCCCAATTTTCATACTTTAATTCAAATTTTTGTCCTTTTTATTTCTTCCCAACATTTTAAATCGTGAATTTAAAATAAATTCTTTAATTCTTTAAAAATATCGCTTAAGTCCTCAAAACTACTTTATTCTTGTTTATTCCAAAACTCTAATTTTCCTCATATCCGGAATTTATTTTCTAAGATTTTTAAATCAAACTTTTATTTCTTTCCAAATTCATTATTTTTAATTTACCCAAATTCTCTATATTTATTTGACTTGAAACTCCCGCTTTTATTTCTCTTTCAAAATCAAATCTTTATATTTATGATATCTTCCAATATCGGAATATATTCAGCAAAACCCATAGCATTTACTATTTCAAATTTCCCTTATAATTTACCACAGATAATCAATGAATCGTATCATGGACTATGAAATATATTCAACAATTTTGAGGAATCCAGTTGGATCCCTCCAACCTATTTCCTTGCATCCACAGATGTTAGCATACTATAAAAATATCAATCCCACTTCGAGGGGGATATCGCAGTATAAAGGGTCATCCGCTATTATGCGGGGCACATAGGGTCTCATCCGCTATATAATGCGGGAATATCAATAACTCCAACACACACACACTATATATATAATATCGCATCAGAACTGATAATAGATCATCAATTCAAGCAATCGATCCAATAATTTAAATTTAACTATTTAAATTTAAACGGTAATTCAAATGACCTTTATTTTAATTTGCAGTCTGATCCCAACCGACTTGTCTCTCCCCGATTTTAGACCTTGTATAAACATTTTACGGTTTATTAACATTGAACTAATCAAATGGTTAATTTCCGTTTAATAAATTTAATTATCCCATAATTTTATTTAAACTAATTATTATTATAATAAATAAATTTTTAAGTTACAAAAATAATTAATTAAGTTAATCTCCCTAATACACTATACTTAAAATATCCAAGTAAATTTAAAATGTATGCATGTATATTTATTTCTCTTTTGAAACTATATATATATATATATATATATATATATATATATATAGACACACACACATATACTCATCAAAATAATCTATACAAACTTTACAATCCTTTAAAATTCAATATTTTCCCAAATCTTATATATGTATTTTGTTTATCTATACACACACACACACATCGAATACTAATAAAAATGAAATTATTTTCTACCCATATAGATATTAAAGATTGAATTGTTTTATATATCTCTTACTGTAAAATATATTTTTTCTATACATATTCATGTATATATATATTATGAATTTAAATTGAAAAGAACAATCCTCAAGACCACGATAGTACTCAGACCAAAATCGCCAGACCAACATCGCCCCCAAAATTAAGTCACGATCTCCAAGCTCCCTTCTCCCATCATCGTCGAGCATCACCAATAATCTCGAGTCGAAGCGGCCTTAAGGAACTATCGACCTCCTCCCCTTCTCACTGCGAGCTTCCACGGTCGCTAGTCGATCGCGGCAATCCTCCACGCCTTTGCGACCACTCCCTAACTTGACCACGCTGCCCACGACTTTGACCCCCCTTTCAAAACGAACTCAAAACTCATAGCCTGCTCGAGAACCACCCCCGACGACCACCGCGAACTCGATACTCATGTGAAGAAAAAATCCAAATCTCGATTGAAATCGATTTTGGATGGAGGCCATAAATTGGTTTCTTCGGTTTCGAACAGGATTTTTATTTTCTTTCCAGATTGCTTAGAATCGAGGATTGGGAAGCATTCTAATGGAAAGACTTGCGGACTTGCGGACTTGCTTCGAACGATTTTGAACCGGAGAAGGGCTCGGCTGTATTTTTTATTTTCTTTTTCTCAGTTGAATAAAAAGAAGGAGAAGCGGACATCTAGTACGTGTATGTGATAGATGCGTAAACCAGAAAACAAGTAGCCATGGTATGAAAAGATAAAATTCTGATGTGAATTATTTTGACCAGTCAAATTATATTTAAATTTAAATTTAAATCATCTCGAAAATGCAACTTGAAATTTCAAACTCCTATCAAGGCAAGCCGCTAGGCGTCGATAATGTTATACCCCTATTCCAAATGTAAAGGAAAAGGTTTAGAGTCTTAATTCGATCGTATAGAGAAGATAGCTTTTTGACCCAGTTATTATATTGAATTTCTGATATAAAATTTCAGCGCGTTTATATATCGTACGATCACATGACAACTCCAAATGCTACGAAATTTGAAATCCGATAATAATACACCATTACGGATCCAATGGAACTGGTTTCGTCGAATTCCGAGATTGTGCCTCGGAAGGCTATTTGTAAATATCATTTAAATGATATATTTTCAAAAACTAAACAAATCACTTTTGAATTAAATTTTATTACTTCTATTATCTTCAATGTCATCATTATAAATTTTATAAGCCTTCAAATTATTTTTAACAAGCTTGAAACACCAGATTTCATATTTTACCCAAACACCAATTATTAAATTCGAAAATTTAAATTATCCAATTAACAGTGATATTTGAAATTCAAGTTAGAATTTAACTTTTAAATATTTAAAATTAATTAAATATTTCAATTTCAAATATCTAGAAATTTTGGGTTGTCACATTCCTCCCCCTTAAAAGAATTTCGTCCACAAATTACTTGTTAAGAAGATTGGTACAATACCCGTTATTATTTTACAAACCAATAGTTTTTGACAATCCTCCCACGCAATCTTTTTGTTAAAAACACTCTAACCCTCTTCTAACTTTCCAAACCCATCCATAGGTTTCAAACAAAATTATTTACTAAACCATTCAAATTAGAACTTGAAACCAAATTTCAAATTATCAAAATTTCTCAAAAATTTTCTAACTCCTTAAATTTTTGAAAAATTTCGCCAGCGTCTCCTTTGAGCGGCTGGATCGATACAACTACAAAATGCCTCTACGGCCCCCAAATTTCAAAAGAAAACAAAATGCCAAATGGCTAGACTAGAAAATCATCAAATTTCATATGCCGATTTAAATACATACCTTTTTGTCGGGCAGTCTAATTTATCTTTGAAATCATAAACATCCATTTTCTTTTGCTTTTAAATACCTGTACCTCACTTAGCAACAGTATCCAATCACAGAACTAAAAATCATTTTATACATTTCTTTACAAGTTTCAATATCTATTTCATTCAAACCCATATGATATACACATATCATCCGTATGCAATACCAAATCTGATCGCTCACTTGATCACACAATTCCACTTCCAAACTAGTATCGTTAACCTGACTCCCTGGTGCGGACTCGAATCTGGTTCATTGATCAGAAACTGTCATTCTCCTTGCATAGACATATACTATGATAGAGAATTTTCAGAATCAATCAAAAATCCATATCCAGGGTTCGCCGTCGAAAATCGAGTGAAAAAACCCAACTCGGATCGATATACTATCTCGAAATTCTATGCTCGAATCTAGATCAAATCGTTATGCGAATAAAATAATATACGTGCATCTGACGTATTTATCTCAATTGATTATTAATTATATCAATTTTCTTTTTATTCACATTTATTTCGATTTTGATTCACTTATCCAGAACTATCATTTCACCACTTTTTATTTAAACCTTCATTCAAATACTAACTTAAAATATATTTTTCGATTCCAGATTTACTTAAGAATCCCACCATCCATTTCTTAAGTTCAATATAAATATTTTATACACTTCTTGTATTTATTTTCACCTTGCCACTTAAGCTTTCACATCTATTTCCATTTAACTCAAATTTTCAATTCCATTCTGAATTCAATTTATCTTCAATTCTTAATTTGCTTCCAAATCAATTTAATATTGAATTCTATTCACCTTATCTCAAACCCGTTCTTAATTAACCATTTCTTAAATTAGTTCCACTTACTAATTTATTCATATCTCAAACACCTTCCATTATCAAACCCTTATTATTTTACTTAGCTCACTCAAACAAAATTTTCGATTTCACTTTACTTACACAAATTAAATTGATTCCAATATTTAATTTCAATTACACTTATTTACCAATTAAATTAGTTTGTTCATTCACACATTTATTTTTCCAACCTAATAAATTTAT
Organism: Allium cepa; assembly: GCA_030765085.1. NCBI lineage: Eukaryota > Viridiplantae > Streptophyta > Magnoliopsida > Asparagales > Amaryllidaceae > Allium > Allium cepa. The sequence continues at coordinate 379,145,782 of CM060928.1, read as the reverse complement.
TTCTATGGTTATTCAATTTAACCAACATAGACTCTTTCCTCAAAATTCACTTTTATCTAAGTTAGTTCAGTCACATTTCAATTTAATTCAAATTTTTAACTTTTATATGTTTTCCAACTAATCTCCATTCCATTTACTAATCTCCATAGATTTATTTCATTTAATTGGCTCACTTTCTAACTTATCTCGTTTTCACACTTATTTTAATTTAACTCTTCTTTAAGTTAAATTTTATTCTAACTTATTCAAAATTTTATAAGTTATCAAACACGTTTATATTCCATAAACATTTTTAATTAAACTTCCAGAGTTTAAACAATTGCTTAAACATTCAAAAACATTTTAAACCAATTACAGAGTTTTCAACAATCACTAAAGTATTTCAAAATCATTTTGAAATCAATTATATCCAAATCCTTTGGTATCAAATTATCTCTTGAATTTTAAAACCAAACTCGGTTTTTGCAAACACTCCAATTCAAAACATTCGGGTAGCGATTCCTCTCTTGGAAACTCGAAAATGAACATCGATGATGCTATAGTCATCACCGAAGTTATTTTCTAGTGACCGAAAACAATTTAGCGCTTTTATCTCTTTAGAAACCCTTTTTAAATATTTTAAAATTCTAAATCTCACTAGATTTCAAATCCAATTCAAAAATATTTTCGAAATAATATCACCATTATTTTTACCAAAACCTTTGAAAAATCATTTTCAAACTCAAAAGAAATTAATTTCCAAAATTTCGAATTCCAAATCCTTTCAATCTATATTCAAATATTACTCTAGATTTTTATTTCATTTTCAATTATAAATCACCTTTATAATTCAAATTTACAAATTTCACCTTATTATATGAATTTAATTCCTTAACTGTTGGCTAGAATTTCAATTCTTTGTTCAATTTCCACAACAACAATGATAATAGTCTAATATTATCATTGTCTAACAACCAAGAAACAATATATATAACTATAATAATTTCTTAGAATTATTCCTTTAATATACAAAAATACTTTGGGAAAAATTATTTCATTTACCCTATTTAAAACAATTCCATGTCGAATTGTTACATTCAAGTGTTTAGAGAACCCTATCAATTACATTAATTACTCATATTGACCAGAATCCATAAACCACTTAACAAACCAATCAACACAGTATAAAACAATTTTTATATTCACTAACAAATACATGCTCATATCTATTAATACACTCAAACTCATTCTAGAGTACTACGGACTCTATTTCTAATGGGTAACCCCCACCAGAGCCAAGGTTCTCGCTTAACCTACAACTCTGATACCACTATAACAACCCGCAAATCCGTACCCCTTTGAGTCGACCATATTCACCATCAGTTCAACTCAAAGTGGATAGAAATACAAACCATTAGTGTAAAAGAAGAAAAGAGTTGGAAGAAGAAATAGAAGCAACATTAGGATCTACCAATCGCAACGGAACAATATATAATAGATAATGATAGATCTTTATACAAAAAGAAACTATATCTGTTTATACATTACATCATCAAAGTACAACACAATAAATAGCAGAATACAGGACGGTTATATTAACTTGTACTCACAAAAACCGACTATACAGCTTAAACTACACAGCGAAATAGAATCAAGTACGAGTGATACGTCTCGCCATGCAGGTCTGACACGAGCATTATAGTAAAATAACACAAGCGTCAGTCTGGAAAACCAGTGTGCGAAAACACACTCAATTGGATTATTAAAGTTTTCAAAATCCTTTGAAATCTAAGGTATCTCGTAAGACCACGCCACAAATAAACATGTCGGTTTTACCTTACGATAACCAAAATATTTTTATCAATTCATCTGATATTATAATAGTGTCTACTGAAAGAAAATAAAGTCTAGCAGAAATGCTTGCATCTCACGTTCCAGCACAGTTGGGCACAATCAAAGCCGTACAGACGCTTATTGGAGATTAGATTCCATACAATGGCATGACTACTGGGGTACCACCCGTCATAGTACCTTGCCTAGATCAAAGTACCGAGGATCCCTCCCGATCCCCTACAACACAAGACCGGAGCTATCCCTTATTGGATAGTCCGAATAAAATCACCTGCGGTTGAGATCAGCAACCGCCCATACAGCCAAATAAAAGGGAATCTAGACAGGGGTGACCTTACCCTAATTGGTTGCTACCCACTTTGCCTTGCTGCACCTTCCCTGTTTTATCCATTCTCGGTTGATGAGGCTCGAGGCTATGCGTTACCTTTTTAGCACACATTCACTTAGAATGCTCATCATCCCTCTGATGATGTTTTGATAGCATTCGTCCAAACAAGTTGCCCTAGGTCTAGACAAACCAAATCACCGTCTTCATCATCATCACGGTCTTCATTCGCAAACATTCAAATCGGATTGAAGTGGTTTTCGGGAAATTAATCCTGATCCCGGCCTCTTCGAAACGATCAACGCATTAGCCAATATTGATAGTCGGTTATTTAACTATTATATAACATCCACAAGCAACCATCAGATTAAAATAATTTTCCAAATTATTTATCAATAAAATATCTATCCAAGATATTATGTTCACGTTTCAACACTTTGAAAATAGTTACAAATCCTTTTTTATTCTTACGGAACAAATTCAAACTATTTGTTTATTTTCACGGAAAACGCCAAATCTTATTGAATTAGATTTTTAAACAAATTAATCACTTTATCCAAAAATATATACTTAAAACATTTTTTAAATGAAAATTCTTAAAAGACTTTATTCGAAATAAAAGTTATGAAATTCTATACTAATTTTTCAAATAAAAACTTTAGCTAAACTACTTTTAAAATAAAGCTACTTTATAAAATATAAATATTTAATAATTATCTTTTTAACCATGATACCAATTTAACCTTTAAAATAATTACTACTATAACTAATCTTAATAAATATTTACCTTTAAAATTTTAAAAAACTTAAAAAATAAATTTCTCAAAAAAACATTCTTTTAAAAACACCTTTTAAAACTTTTAACTTATATTTAAAAAATAAAAATCTGCTTTGAAAACATATTTGGATTTTTCAGGAAAATACACTTTCCATTCCAATGTAGTCCATTTAATCAGTTGATAAATCCATCTCGATTTACCCGAACTTAATTTATGTCCCAAACCCATAAATTTACCTTTTCTCACTTTTTAAAAATAAACCACTATTTTTTTTAAAAACAAATCACCCTTTCCTTTTAAATTTCCAGCGTGAATTTGTACTCCCAAATAGTCCACTGATAAATATTCATTTTACCTATAAACCCTGTTTATAAGTTCCATAATCTCATTCTCTTTAATTACTGTTTCAAATCACTTAATCGATTTAAATATCGACTCTCTAAATTAAATTCCCTTTAAAATTTATTCCCAACTTATCCAAATCAATTCCAAAATCCATTAATTCCAGTTTCACTTCTTAATTATGATTTAAAACCTTATTTACTTTTGAAATCCCAATTTTCATACTTTGCTTCAAAAAAAATTCCATTTTATTTCTTCCCAACATTTTAAATATTGAAGTTAAAATAAATTCTTTAATTCTTTAAAAATATCGCTTAAGTCCTCAAAACTCCTTTATTCCCATTTATTCCAAAACTCTAATTTTCCCCATATCCAGAATTTATTTTCTAGGATTTTTAAATCAAACTTTTATTTCTTTCCAAATTCATTATTTTAAATTTAACCAAATTCTCTCTATTTATTTGACTTGAAATTCTCTCTTTTATTTCTCTTTCAAAATCAAATCTTTATATTTATGATATTTTCGAATATCAAAATATACTCAGCAAAACCCATAGCATTTACAATTTCAAGTTTTCCATATAATTTATCACAGATAATCAATGAATCATATCACAGACTACGAAATAAATTCAAAAATTTTGATGAATCCAGTTGGATTGCTCCAACCTGTTTCCCTGCATCCACATATGTTTGCACAATATAAAAATACCAATCCCACTTCGTGGGGGATATCACGGTATAAAGGGTCATCTGCTATTATGTGGGGCGCATAGGGTCTCATTCGTTATATAATGCGGGAATATCAATCAGTCCAATATATATATATATATATATATATATATATATATATATATATATTATAATATCCGCATCCAAACTGATAATAGATCATCAATTCAAGCAATCAATCCAATATTTTAAATTAACTATTTAAATTTAAACGGTAATCAAAATGTGTGAGATTAACTCACCTTTATTTTAATTTGCATTCTGATCCCAACCAGCTTGTCTCTACACGATTTTAGACCTCGTATAAACATTTTATGGTTTATTAATATTGAACTAATCAAATGGTCAATTTCTATTCAATAAATTTATTTACCCCATAATTTTATTTAAACTAATCTTTCCTATAACAAATAAAATATTAAGTTACAAAAACAATTAATTATGTTAATCTCCCTATACACTATGCTTAAAATAACCAAGTAAATTTAAAATATATGTATGTATATTTATTTCTCTTTTGAAACTATATACATACGTATATATATACTCATAAAAATAATCTATACAAGTCTAAAAATCTAATTTCTTTTATATAAAATTTACAACCCTTTAAAATTCCTGTATTCTCCCAAATCTTATATATGTATTCTATTTATCTATATATATAGACATACACACATCGAATCCTAATAAAAATTAAATTATTTTTAACCTATATATAGATATTAAAGATAGAATTGTATATATCTCTTACTGTAAAAAATATATCTTTTCTTTACATATTTATATAAATATACATTATCATTTTAAATTGAAAAGAATAAATTGATATACCTTACAGCCTTATTCCTTAGGACTACGACAGCTCTCGGGCCAAAATTTCCAGAACAACATCGCCTACAAAATGAAATTACGATCCCCAAGCTGCCTTCTCCCATCATCGTCGAGCATCACCAATAAGCTCGAGTCGAAGCGACCTCAAGGAACGATCGACCACCTCCCCTTCTAACAGCGAGCTTCCATAGTCGCTAGTCGATCGCGGCAATCCTCCATGCCTTCGCGACTACTCCCCAACTCGACCACGCTGGCCACAACCTCGACCCCCCTTCAAATCGAACTCAAAGCTCACGGCCTACTCGAGAACCACCCCCGATGACCACCACGAACTCGATACCCATGTGAAGGAAAAATCCAAATCTCGGTTGAAATCAATTTTTGATGGAGGCCATAAATCGGCTTCTTCAGTTTTGAACTGGGTTTTTTTTCCCTTTCGTTATTGCTTAGGATCGAGGATTAAGAAGCTTTTTGATGGAAAGATGTAATAACCCGCATATTTAACGATTTTATATTTAAATGTTTGATTTAAATATAGCGTCGTTATTCGGATTTTGGGGTCCGAAATGTTACTTTCTGCAAATGGCCGAATTGGAGCTCTGATACCACGCTGTGGCGCCCCACTCCGAGAGCCTCGTTAACAAAGAGTATTACATAGATAATACTGTCGGCTAACGCGGACAATAGAGTATAATGGAAGCGACCATGTGTAATCTTACCTTAACTATTCACTAAATATGTCGAAAAGTAGAAACACATTAAAATTCGACCTATTCAATAAATATTTAAAGCAAAACTACAATGGCTATAGGATCTATCAGAAGAAAATATAACAACTCAAATGTAATATACATCACAGAACAGTCAATCATAATATACACATACACAGATACACCACAGAGTATACAAAATAATACATGTCAAGTGGTACAGGAGACCCCAATATACAGACGAGACGAAAGAGTATAAATCAGAGTTACAACAGATAAGGACTACAAAAGACGCTATAACAAAATGAAGCTAGCGAATAGTCCATGCGGAAGCAAAATAGGCTAAGTCCCCAAAAGCACCTAACCTGAAACATCTCGGTCTGACCCGAGTATAAATACACGGGTCAGTCTAGATAAAAAATCAGTTAGATAAACTGAACACTAATAAACCTGCAAGGTCATACAGTATAATAAATATCTCTAGGAGAGATAACACAATCATCAACAAGAGATGAATCACATAGAACAAGCCTCATATCATGGCAACATATAGAAACAAAGGATACAAATATCCCAAAACAAGCCAGAAGGCAAATAACAAATACCCATAAGGTATACAAGTTCCACAAGGTAATCGCTATACTCCATGCGGCTCAAAAAGACCAACACCGAAGGGAGATACCAAGGGAATATACATATCAATGAAACATCATAAAATTTGCTCGAGCTCAGTACTGTACAAACAAGGATCCATGAGCCCGAAGACTCCAAACCCAAGTATCACCCATGCGGCACATAAGGCCAACATCAGAGCGAAACTATATAGGGCAACAAACCCGAAGGCACACACCCGAAGGCAACATACCCGAAGGCAACAAACCTAGGGAGACAGTCCGAAGACACTATCCCAGAGGCAACAAACCGTAGTGGTGAAGGTCATAGACCCAGTACTGGACACCAATAACTGGCGGAATGTGTCACAACTCTCGAAAAGGAATCCGAAAAGTGTTAACGTATGTCCCATAACCACTCGTTCGCACTAAACGGTTTACTATCCGTCAGTTCCTTTCACACTCAAAGCAGTACAAAGTTTACCTCATATCATCGATAAACCAAACCCAAAGGTCAAAACAATCAATCGAATAGGTCAAGGATTAATCGGAAGGATAAACGCACAGATTCGTGGTCCATGTTTTGCCCAACCATTTAATCACCCTTCCAATTCGTTCGAAGTGCGAAAGTGTGTGTATTTTAATTAGAATTTATAAATTAGAGAAACGACTTTTAAATGCGATTCGAGAGATTATTTTATAAAAACCCGTGGATTAAAATTAAAAGGAATCATCAAAGTCAAAACAATTGATAATCATACATAAGATCATCATGAATCGATTCAAATTGAAAATTCAATCCAAAAAGGCAAAGTGGGCAGAAACGGCAGGTTCAGTCGACTGAACAGGGTTTTCAGTCGACTGACCCTATACCTGGAAAATTTCCAGGTTCAGGAAACTTTCTGTTTCCAGGTTCAGTCGACTGTGCAGAGTTTTTCAGTCGACTGAATCATGCCTGGAAACTCTCGGGTTTCAGATTCAGTCGACTGAACAGAGTTTTCAGTCGACTGAATCATGCCTGGAAACTCTCGGGTTTCAGATTCAGTCGACTGAACAGAGTTTTCAGTCGACTGAATCATGCCTGGGCTGTTTTCCAACCTTATTCAAATGAAGAGCAAACTCTCCCAAATTGCAATCGGACGAACATTGGCTCTAAGGGCTTATGCCAATCGACAACCCGACCCTATATGTTCCTCGATGCATCACCAAAACATGGTTAAAACATCAAAGTTAGGATTTCAAAGATTTGAACCCAAAACACTAAAAATTGGTATACTCTCCAATTCAACCCAAACCAATTGCAAGTGCATATGAACAAGGTGTTAGGAATTCATACCTAACATCAATGAAATCAAGAGAAGTAGATGTGAGTTCAAAACTCACCTTTTTACACAAAACCAAGAAAATGAAGAAGCACAATTACAAGGAATCAACCAACTACACTCCACTTCAACACTACAAGCTTCAATCTAGAAGCAAAGCAAGTATTTCCTAAGTTAGGGTTTGGAAATTTACAGAAATTGAAGAGGAGAAGAGATGGAGAAGATGGAGATGAACTTACCAATGGATTCTCTTTGATTTTGGAGCAAGAATCAAGCTACAAAGGAGAAACTAGGGCTTGCTAATTTCTATTTCTCTTTCCATTCCCCCATTTCAGTTTTTAGTTGAAGAAATAAAATGAAATGAAGATGAAATGAAGAGAAGGGTTCAGCTAGGGGGTTAAGTGGGCTAGTGGGCTGAACCCATCCCCAAACCCAATAGAAAAAGTAGCCAAAATTTCACAAACTCCAAACATATCAAAGATTATACTCAAAAAGATCGCAAACGCCATTTTGGACTCAATGGAAATGGTTTCGAGCTCCAATTCGGCCATTTGCAGAAAGTAACATTTCGGACCCCAAAATCCGAATAACGACGCTATATTTAAATCAAACATTTAAATATAAAATCGTTAAATATGCGGGTTGTTACAAAAGACTTGCGGAATTGCTTCGAACGCTTTGAACCGGTTACGGGCTCGGCTGTTTTTTTCTTTTTCTTAGCTGAATAAAAAGAAGGAGAAGGGGACATCTGGTATGTGTATGTGACAGATGGCATGAACCAGAAGACAAGTGGCCATGGTATGAAAAAAAAAGTTCGGATGTGAATTATTTTGACCAGTAAAATTATATTTAAATTTTCAATTTAAATCGTCTTGAAAATGCAACTTAAAATTTCAAACTCCGAGGCGTGCCACTAGGCATCTATAATGTTATACCCCTATTTCAAATGCAAAGGAAAAGGTTTTGAGTCTTAATTCGATCGTAGAGTTGATAGCTTTTTGACCCAATTATTATATTAAATTTCTGATATAAAATTTCAGTGCGCTTATATATCGTACGTTCACACTACAACTCCGAATGCTACGAAATTTGAAACCCGATAAACATACACTCTTACGAACCCAATGAACTAGTTCCGTCGGATTCCGAGACTGTGCCTCGGAAAGCTATTTTTAAATATCAATTTAAACAATATATTTTCAAAAACTAAACAAATATCTTTATATTAAATTTTATCACTTCTATTATCTTCAATATCATCATTATAATTTTTATAAGCCTTCAAATTATTGTTAACAAGCTCGAAACTCCAGATTTCATATTTTACCCAAACACCAATTATTAAATTAGAAGATTTAAATTGTCCTATAAACAGTGATATTTGAAATTCAAGTTAGAATTTAACTTTTAAATATTTAAAATCAATTAAATATTTCAATTTCAAATATCCAGAAATTTCAGATCATCACAGAACAAGGTCTCTTTCAATAGATTTTCCTTTAAATTTGATATTTATGAGATGAATAGCTTGCTTGAGAGCCATATGGCTATTATTTAGAATACCCAGTTTAACATGAATGCGATTCCAAATAAAATATGAATAACTGGATTCAAAAAACAAATGGTCAGAGCTCTCGTTAACTAGATTGCATAAGAACAAAGTGAACTAGATCTATTGCCCCATTAGTTAATTTTGTCCCTAGTTGGCAATCTGTTATTCAATGCAAAAGAAGTACAGAATGCCATCTTGGGATTGTTCACCTTGTTCCAAATGCAATCATACCGATCAATCTTGGTGACTTTATTTAGCATTCCATGTATTTTTAAAGGAAAACTTCCCCTTATTGCTTGCTTTCCATTCCCAGTAATCACCGTCTGCACTAAAATCAAGCTGAATTTTGCATGTACCATCTTTTTAGGGTTTAGTAATAGGATGAATGTGAGGTTTCCATTGATTGTTTAAATAACAGAAGACACTGTTGCAATGGAACCTCCAAAAATTACTAAATTATTTTAACCCACTTTATTAACAAAAGAATCATTATTGAACAAAGAGTCAAACCATAAGCTAGTTTCTTCACCTAGCTTAAATTTTCTTTCTAAAAGAGATTTACCAATATTTCTGCAATTTCAAATTTGCTTCCAAGTGTTAGAATGATTTCTATTTGGTAACATGTTCCAAAAATTACCCCTCTTAAGGTAGTTAGCCTTCATCCATCCAGCCCATAAAGAGTCTGCACTCATGAATCTTTAGATTAATTTTAAATGGCATGTTAGACTGAGATCATTCATATTTCTAATGCCAAAATCTCCTTCACTTTTTGGTTTACAAAATATATCCCATTTGATTTTATGATATCTACCTATCTATAAAAAATCAGCACATCTATTTTCTTTTTTTTTAATAGGTGCTGCAAGAATGTGAAAAGTTCGTAACCATTAAAGAATAGTTGGCATAAACCATAGTTTTAATTAACTCTAATCTTCCTGCAATAGAAAAAAGTTTACATGACCAGTTTCCATTCTTTCTTGTATTTTATCTATTAACATAGAAGAGTCTGGATCTTTGATTTGGTTTACTGATAAAGGCAATCCCAAATGTTTTATAGGGAGATTACCCTCGGTAATTTTTAAAATATTTAAAACATCATTTTTATATCTACTTTGCTTACTAAAATAAGCTTTACTCTTATTATGTTAAGTTGCAACCTTGCATAATTATTCAGCATGTCAAAAATATTTTTAGTGGAATCTGCATTATCTTTGTTAGCCTTAACAAAAACCATTAGATCGTCATCATAAATAAGATGTTTAATAGAAGGTTGAAATCTATTAATAGGATTGATATTACCCTTAATAGCTTCTTTTTCCATTAATATAGAAAAGTATTCCATAACCATTGCAAAAAGATAAGGTGAAAGTGGATCACCTTTCCCTATTACTTCTAATAAAACCTTCTGATTTACATTGAGTAAGAATAGAAAAGGTAGGGGTATTAATACATTCCATAATCAAGTCATAGAATTTACTAGGAAATCCCATACATCTCATTATATGATAAATGAAATATCTATTCACTTTGTCATAAGCTTTTTGTATATCTGTTTTGATACAAACATCGTCACCATTTTTGGTATTAAATATTCTTACCATCTCACGTTCTAGCAGAGAATTTTCATATATTAATCTGCCAGGCACAAAAGCACTCTGATTTTCAGAAATGAGAAAAGGCAGAATTTTTTTTATTCTATTACTCAACACAGTGGCAATAATTTTATAAATGGAATTACAACAAGATGTGGGTCTATAGTCCCATATATTAGTGGGATATTTCTTTTTAGTTATAAGAGTAATAAAAGTATGGTTAATACTTTTAAGAATTTTACCTTTTACCAAAAATTCATTTATGACTTCAAATATTTGACCTTTAATATTATCCCAATGATTTTTGTAAAATTTAGCATTAAACCTACAGGGCCAGGGCTTTTATTATTACCAGCATTAAAAATAATATATTGTATTTTGTCTAATGAAACAGAAGCTAGTAAAATATCAGAAGCATTATCTTTCAAAATCTTCTTGCAAATAATATAAGGAATTTTTTTCATTATTCTAAGAGAAGTGTACTTCACATGAAACTCAATAGCTTCATTAGCAACTCTGTCATAAGCATTGGACGGATTACCATTATTATCAATAACATTGCCAATATTATTAATATGCTTTCTGCTACTCTTTTTGGCATGAAAAAATTTAGTGCATTCATCACCTAGAGTAAGCGAGTCAACTTTAGCCTTTTCTTTAGCATTAACTGCATTTTTATAAATTTCAACAGAAAGATTTTTCTGGTTCTTGAAAAAGTTACTGGCCATGTCAACATCATCTGGGTCATTATCTACAAGATTTTGTAAAATTTTTCCTTCTTTTCTTAAATTGGCCAGATTATTATTATTCAAATATTAATTTTTATTCCAATTTTTAAGATAGCATTTAGTATTTTTCAAGAGCATACTAAACTGAAATTATTTAGTACCATTGCAAGAGAAATTTAAGCAACTATCCATCAAAACTTTATAATTCTTTTCTAAAATCCAGCTATTTTTAAATCTGAAAGGAGAGACTTTATTGTTTAAATCCATTTTGATAAAAAGATTAACAATTAAAGGAATATAATCGCTGGAATTTTGTTCTAAAGTGGAACAAACAAAATTTGAAAAAATGTTTGAGAATTCTTTATTGATTAAAATTCTATCCAATTTACAATGGATGTTCTTAGCGAAACCAGATTTCCAAGTATACTTATTTCCTCTAATAATAGGTTCAACAAGATCAGTATCTAGAAGAAAATTATTTAACCAATCTACCATACTTTAAGGAATTCTACTACCTTCAAATTTTTTTGATACATGGAAGACAGTATTAAAATCACCAAAAATAATCTAAGGAAAGTTATAGATTAAATTCAAGGCTTTTAGTTTACACCGCAAACCGTTTCTTTCACTTTCAAGGTTATTACCATAAACTCTAGTAACTTGAATCAAAAAACCACCAATATTTTTAAGGGTACTTTTGACACAGGTCCTTATTAAGTTTCAAAATTCACGGAAAGTCCTTCACCAAATTTCAGTGTAAATTAGGTCCCTGTTTTTTATTCACGATTATTGCAGAACACGATGCAACTTTTCACAAAAGTTGTTGACATTTCCGCAACTTTTCTGTACACTGAACATAGTTTATGAAAGTTGTTGAAACAGCATTTACTTATAAAAGTTGCTGACATTTCAGCAACATTTATGTACACTGTAAACACAGTTTATGAAAGTTAATGAAATATCAGCATTTATTTATAAAGGTTGCTGACATTTCAGCAATAATTTTTCTTTGTTTGTAGAAAATAGGGATCAGATTTACAATGAAACTTTGACAGGGAAAGTTGCTGAAATATCAGGACTTATTTATAAAAGTTACTGACATTTCAGCAATAATTTTTCTTCGTTTCCAGAAAACAGGGACCCGCTTTACAATGAAACTTTGATAGGGACCCGCTTTACAATATGAAAGTATGATAGGGATGCCTCCCTAATTTCCACTATTTTTAAACCGACAGTCTATAAACTTCTTATCTTTATTAATTTTTAAGTTTGTCCAAATATTAGAATCTCGTATAATAATGATTCTTCCTTTACAGTTACAATCATTGTTATGTAGTTTTGCAATTGCTAGACAACTTAAGACAAAAAGTTTCAAAACTCTCATCATTCAGTTTGTTTTCTATAAGTGAAATATTAGTAGGCTTATAAATTTTCAGCATATGTAATATATCAGACTGTTTAGCAGAGGAGTTTATACCCCTGACATTCCATGCAAATATAGCCATATATATAACAATAAAGAGAAAGTTATATGGTACCTGACACTATAGTACCCTTGTCCCTCCTCTTATTATCAACACTCTTAGCTTTTAGTCTTGTAAACATTACATCCCATTATGGGTTGATTGAGGTATATTTTTGCTTGAAAGATTTCTTTTCTTTACTTCCCTTTATCTTACCAGTTGCTTTTGGCTTTGGAATAAGCAATTCAGGTACATCAAATCGGTCAGTAGCATCAATCATAACTGATTCTAATAAGCCTACATCCACTTTACATCCTCCATTATGTTTTTCGAGCTCACTTTACAAGATTACAACACGGTCTCTTGATCACAACACTTTTACAACACGATCTTACAATTACAACACGATCAGAGAAAGAAGTTTGAACTTTGATGATGAATTGCTCTTTGGATTCATGGTTAATGAGGTTGATCTCTAGATGAAGATTCTTCAGTGTTTGAAGTGTTTGGAGAGTCGAGAAATCAGCAGAGTATAGGCGCCTTCAAATCCAAAAAAGTCCCCCTCGAATGTGGAGTTGGTGGAGTATTTATAGGCGACTTCGGAGTTAGGTCGGCTGGAGCGACCTAAGATAGGTCGTAGGCCGGTTGGAGCGACCTAAGGTGGGTCGTTGGCGACCTAGAGGAGCGGCAGAAGAAGGAGGGTGACCTAAGGGATAACGACATTAGAATGTATGGCCTGGAGCGACCTAAGGTGGGTCGTTGGCGACCTAGAGGAGCGGCAGAAGAAGGAGGGTGACCTAAGGGATAAGGCATTAGAATGTATGGCCTGGAGCGACCTAAGGGAAAAGGCGGGGTATGCTTTAGGTCGTGTGCGACCTATGGGTGTTAGGTCGCGAGCGACCTGATTTTGATGAGGTGAGACTGGTTAGGTCGCGAGCGACCTAGGTGATGGCGGGTTAGGTCGCGAGCGACCTATGGGTTTAGGAGAAGAGTTAGGTCGCGAGTGACCTAACTTTATCGAGGAGAAGCATAAGTCGCTTAGCAGGTAGGTCGCTTGAGCCATTGAGTAGTTAAGTCGCTGACTGCTGAGTTGCTCTAGGTCGTAGGTCGCTTGGATTTATAGGTCGTTAGGTCGCGAACTTTCTTGTGAGCTGTTAACTCGTGAAGTCTTAGGTCACTAAGTCGTGAGGTATGTTAAGTCGTGAACTCTGTTAAGTCGTTAGCCCGCTTCATCAGTTAGGTCGCTAACTTGCTTCATTGGTTAGGTCGCTAGGTCGCTTCATTGGTTAGGTCGTTAACTAGTTGAGTCGCTGGATTACTTCACTCTTTAAGTCGTATACCGTTTTGGACGGGGCGCTGCCCCGCACCCCGCCGGGGGTGCTGCCCCCTGGACCCCTACGACCTGACCGGGCAGGTCGAACACCGTAGCGGTGGCGTTGCCCCCGCAGCCCACCTTGGGGGGTTGGCACCCCCTCTGGACCCCCCTCCGTAGGGGATCTTAGATTAAAAATCATTCAACAGAACTTGCTTTTGTTGAGATGTTGAGTTGACCAATCTTTGATACGAGCTATCTCGCTTTTCTTGGTCGATCTTTTGATATCACAGCCTTGCTGAAAAAGGCGGGATAACACTCAGGAACCTTAATCGAAAAAATATCAAAATTAGTAGTGTAAGGCATGGCTGATTCACTAGACTCGGCTACTGCAGCCTGCTTTGGGGGAGAAGCTTTCTTACGAGGCAATGTTGGGTTGATGCAGTCCCTGTCATCAAATTCTGCAGCAAGTTCGGAAGGAAATTCCTCTTCCATATCACTGTTTCGATTCTGACTATAATCTTGATGAGAGACACTGTATATTTTTGTATCAATATTCTTTGTAAGTAAACATGGCTTTGAAATACGAGGGGTTTCAGAGTTGAAGACCTTTTTAATTATATTACCCTCCTCTGTACTATGATAATTCGAAACATTTGAACTCTATTCACAATCATTTAACTGATGAACTTCCATAGCGGTGATCTGATCATCTTGATCGGTGAGAGCTTTTGAATTATTTTTTTGATCGAAAATGATACAATCTCGATTTATTCAATGACTGCTCCTTTGAGTTCTTGACGGATTTACTGTCTCTTTATTGGAATTTGTTCTTGGATCTCAACTAATCTGTTTTCTTGAACATTGTCTCTATTATGATTACTGGTTTGAGTATCCACATTTGTTTAGGGTTGCACTACTCTTTACTGTGACCGAAACACTGACAGATGCTACACTTCTGTGGAACCATTTGTAACGACCCGATATTTTCAACCATTCGCATCCGCACATGTTGGACTTGAATTGCTCAAAATACCACGTTGTATATAAAATTTGGCAAATCTCTGAATGTACATTAAACAAATAATCACAGATCATAGACACAGAGTAAATAATAATGCAGTGGAATTAAAAGAGATAGTAGTTCATGAAGCTACTTTATACAAATAAAATACATCAAAGTTAAACAAGATACAACAAAAGAGCAACAAGATAAATCAGGTACAAATCAGAATACATCACTGAAATCATTGGATACTAAAAGCAAAATAGATGGCTGGATCTTCAAGCAAAGCTCCAACTTCGAAGGTGAGTCTTGAATGCTGAATCACTCAGTCTGACTCGAGCGTAAGAAAAATACAAATAATTCAAGTCAGGACATAAATACTTATGAACTGTTAATCAACTCAAGTGAACAACAACAAAATGCATCAGTAACTTAATGGATGCTTGGGATCGTTCATCCTTTAAGGATCGGTTAAACTATTTACTATGTAGCAATATTGCGCTATTATAATAATGTCTATAGTAAAACAAACTTACTTTAAAATAGCATTAAGGGGTTACCCATATATCCATTAACACAAAATAATGCCAATAGTCTATACAGTGCCATCGTACCTCCAGATCGGGAGGCTACCATAAATACTGCATAGGTACGACACAAATAGAAACTCGTAGTAAGGCTCGCTATGGTAGGTGACATGGTACACGAGGCAATGCCAGGGTAGATATACCAATTACGCACATGGGCTGGTAGTAATGTAGCAGGCACTAAGCCCACCTCGAAACATACTCCAAATCAAAATCGGGAGATGGCCATTAAATCAACCACAAGCAAGAGTATAGTATCGAAGAAGTGTGTCCGACCAGAGGAGCTACCCCTTTTGGCTAAGATCGCTCCTGTTTTATCTACCTTAAGCCAACTTACGGGAGTTGGGTCCATGTAGTATACCATAAGAACGTCGCCACCATCCTACTTCATTGTGGAATCTTCACCGCGTACACAGCTGTTAAAGTGGTTTTCGGAGTTGGTAGAGAGTATGACAACTTTCGCTCCCAGTCTCTTTACAACCAAACGTTATTATAACGCCGTGGTCATTTCAAAATAGTTTATACTCAAAAATCAAATCATTTTATTTCAAAATTATATTCAAATAAAAATAGTTTATACTTCGAAACTAAAACTATTTTTATTTCAAAACTATATCCAAATCAATACAATGTCATTTCCATTTTAAACATATGTTATAACTTTCAAAAATCATGATACTTTCAAAGTTATAACTCTTTCGAAACCAAAATACTTGAAATCATTACACTTCGAAATCAAACATTTGAAATCATTGAACATCCATTTAATTCTTTACATTTTAACAAATTTATTTAGTTTAACCTAAGTTTTCTAATTTCCATTTGAATTCAATTCAAACCATCAGTTTCAATTCAATTTAGTTTTCCAACAAACCATTTCAAATCATATAAGTTTCAAATATTGACTGGATCCACAAAACAAACTATTCAATCTTTAATATATTTCAAAGCTTTAATATAACTCATTTCAAAACTAATTTGAAAATCTCATATATATATATATATATATCAAATTCACTTTCATAATATTTAGCTTTGAAATAATCACTTACTAAAATACAATATCATTAAAATAAACCAGAATTACAAGTAAACCAATTATCCTTTCATACTAATATAAACTTCAATTATTCATCTATCGAATAAATCAAAATCAAATATCATTCCAAATTCGCATTCCTTATCATAATAAAGATTATGTCATTCAAAGCCATTTCAAAATTATTTAAAAAATCATATCCTTTCAAAACCTCATTATCAAATCATTACTTGAATTCAAAATAAAACATTCAAAATTTAAATATCATTTTAAAATCAAATATATCATTCATTCATTATTTCAAGTATCATTACAAAATATATTTCAAAATTCCATTCAAAAGTACTTCTATCTCATTTCATTTCATTCTATTTAACACATAACCAAGTAAACTTTAATTCAATTTAAATTCTTAAAATTTCAAATTTAAATATTAAAATATTTTCAAAACTCCTAAATTTCAATTTCAAAAGTTAAATCATTTAACACTTTAAAATATAACTCAAATAGTGTTAAAATCTATAATATTTCAAACACTGTCAAAATATAGCAACAACAACATTTATAAAGTGCTATCGTAGCTTATAGTTTCCATATAGTTTAGTACAGGAATAACGGCATTTATAAAATGCCGTAATAGATATTAAGTTATTGCAAACATAGTTAAATTCAAAAAAACAGCATTTAAAAATGTTGTCATAAGACCACAACATTTTTTTTGAAATGCTATTAATAAAATTCCAGATTTTATTATAACTTTTCAGAAACAATAAAACTTCAGTTTCATCAAATTTTAAACTTATAAATCATATTTTTAGGCTTTTGAACTTTCACATTTAAATCAATTTAATATATGATTTATCACAATAAAATTTTATAATTGAATATCAAAATTTAAAAACTCAATTCATTTGTTAATTCAAAATTCACTGTTTATTAACTTATAAATTAAATAAAAAATTAACATTTACATTAAATATAATTTCAAAACTTTAAATTAAATTTCCATTATTTACTTACATTTTAAAAATAAAATTTAAAGTTAAAAATCACATTTACTTCAAATTTTCATACTCAAATTCACAAATTCAAAACTAAATATTTAGCCTTCTCAAAACCATAAAATATATATTTTTAAATTACATTTCATATTTTTAAAAATACATATCTCAGTAAAAATCATTTAGAAATATATCATGGGGTCTGTATATAATTTTCTAACCTAGGTCAAGTGATATGGATATATATCATTTCAATCCGCAATTTAAAAAGAAAACCCGGGTTCTGTCATTTCAAACCCGCAATCCCAAGTAAATAAAAATAAATAAAAATCGCTCAGGCCTATCATTTCAGCCCATAA
This sequence comes from Allium cepa, assembly GCA_030765085.1. Taxonomy (NCBI): domain Eukaryota; kingdom Viridiplantae; phylum Streptophyta; class Magnoliopsida; order Asparagales; family Amaryllidaceae; genus Allium; species Allium cepa. Next base: position 379,127,658 of record CM060928.1, on the reverse strand, counting down.
CGATTTTTCCATATTCTAATGTCCGTTCGGGTATGTATCATTTCAACCCATAGTGATTCTATCCTACAGGGAACTTGTCGTGTGATCATACACACAAACAATATAAACAAATCAAATGTCACAATATAATGTTGTATATCATATGTCAGGTAGCATATCATATAATCATCTAACTTGCATAACATTTTTCATTACTAAACACTTGTCTTCAATTCACTATTTCATAAGTAAAAATGCCAGAGTGAGAAGGACTCGCCTATTCAAGCTAGAGTTAGCAAATCAAACTACACGAATAGATCCTGAAATCACGATATGGCACGACACAACACGACTTTGGATTCAAGTGAGTGGAGAGCCAAGATGATTATCTTGTAACAACAACCCAAAACAAGACATTGAAAACATAAATATACAACGCAAAATAACAATGAAACAACTTGAGATAAAAAGCAACAAAGAGCAAAATAATTTGACCTTGCTCTTTACCATCCAAATGCTTGGCCATAGGGACCATTTGCTCCACCATGATGTGCTTAGGCTCGCTTTGCATCAATAAAGTACGGCTAGAAGGAATATGAAAGGTAGGGGTTACAACATGAAGAAGTCATAGGGTCAAGGCCAAAGGAGTGGGTCTGGTCACATGTAGGCTCGGCCAAAGGATCAATTGGCTCGGCGAAAGCATGGTACAGGATTGGACAGTACAGGTGATGGATGGAGCTGTGGCAGAAGGTGGTGTAGCTGTTGGTAGTGGTGGCTAAGGGGGTGGTCGAACTGAATAGGAAGGGTATAGGTGAAGCATATGTGGTATAGGCATTGTTTTCAAGTGGATCTTTGCAAAATTGTGGAGCTAGCAACATAGGGAGGCCACGGCATGGACTTGGTCAGGGGAGAGGGAGGAGGTGCTGCCGTGGATGATGAGGTGGTGGTCGATGGTGATGGTGGAGAGTGGGGCCGAGCAAAGCAAGGAGAAGAACAAGGTAATAATCAATAGAAAAGGAAGAGATAAAATGAGAAATTAGAAGCCATTAACAAATATTTTCAGAAATAATTTGGCCGTGATTTTTTAAGGATGAGGAGAAATATTTCTCACGTGAATGCTAAATGAAATTCAGGCTAAAGCAATAGAAAAGGATGGCTAAAACAATGAAGAGTCAAAAGCAAATGAAAAGGCAAAAGTGAAATGAAAAGACATATGGAAATTAAAGGTCTTTGCCTCTTGGTATTTCGTTTTCTTTTAAATCAAAATAAACCAAATAAACTCAGTAAATAAAATAAAATACAAACAAAACTAAAGCGAAAAAGAAAATAAATAATTATTTTAAGGAAAAAAGGAAAATAAATAAAGAAATAGCATAATAATTGAAACTCGAAATAAAAATATAAACAATATACAATTAACATTTGCAAAATTATAACTTCACTTGAAAAATGTTTTTAAAATAAAATATATGCACAACATGTCATATAACACATCTATACACAATTAGAACAAGATATGACAAACAAAAATATTTCATATGTAAATTAAAATAAACAATTTTGTTAAATAAAACAATTTACACACAATATTGTAAAAAGCATAACTTTCACAATATAAATCAAATTTCAACGAAACAAAAAGCAGTATTCTTGAAATTTAATCTATTTTCATAATAAAAGATAAGATTCAAAATTTTAAATATTTAAATTTTAAATTTAAAAGTCAAAGTTTGACCATATAGACCAAAATCCACATTTCAGGAAAATATTCTATTTATTCAAGCTTGAAATTATAATTCACATAAAAATCAAAGTTTATATTTAAAATTAAAAAATTTATTCATTTTAATAAATAAAATAAATTTTTAAATCAGGAATTCAAATAGAATAATTAAAATATACAATTAAAATAATCAAAAAATACAGGGTTGTTACACCGTTCTTACTTAACTTTTTGTGTAATGTTTTCACCATTGTAAAGAGTGAGATTGATCTCGTTTGGAAGTTCATCAGTCGCAGACACTTCCACAAGAAGGCGAGTGTAATTCAATCTCGTCTTCATGGTAGTGGCTGCATCCATTTTTATGGGTTTTCCGATAAGCTCGCCATAACGCTAAAAGCCTCATGGTCCCATAATTTAAGATTTATACTACGTAATTTTACCCATATCGGCATAGTTGACAGTAAATCTCTATCCAACTTCAGTGATTCAGACCACCTTCTCATAATGATGAGCTTGCTGTTGTAAAATATGGACTAATTTGAATTATTGTATTGTAGTCTTGAGATTCATTGAACTTAACAAGAAAGAACCCATTTTCTCTAGAAAAGGCTTCAAAATCTCCAACTGTTTCCCAAATACATTTTATATATTCTTAAAAAAACAAGAAATAAGTTTTTGTACATATAATATAAATGATAACAGAGTTGTTCTAGCTTTCTATAGCTCTTTTGCAAACCGCCTCCTTTACCAAACCATATTTCTTGTTGTTGATCTTGATAGGTAAAATGGTTTCAAGACTGCATTCGCCTTCTTTTGGCCCCTCTATTTGCTCTGAAACAATATCAGACCAAGATCTATAACCTTGTTCTTTATTCAAAGAAAAATTCATCGGTTTACGAGGCTGCATTCGTTGTTTAGCCTTATTCTGATTGGAGTTGGTCGAAATTAGACCCCACTTCTTCTTCATGACGCCATTATTATTCGGTACAACTTGATCATTTCTGGGCTAATATTTCATTGTGATCTTTGCTGGACCAATTGAAAACCCTCATTGTTAATGATGACACCATTAAATGGCTTTCTGTTATGAGATTCAGGTGGCTATCCTGATGCATAGGATAAGGCAGATTGGACTGATTTTTGCGAAGAGAATTGGTTCACCCATGGCAGAAGAAAACCCTAAATTTTTATGAGAGTTGTTCGGTTAATAATACAAGGATTTCATCAAGTTTGCCTGCTCTATGATATTACTCTCTCCTTGATATTTCTTTCATAAGTCTATTTAACCACATCACATTTTCGTATGAAAGCTTCAAATATCAAAACAATTTATTGGATATAACAACAATATTCAAACTTCTTTATCTCAAATATAATCAAGCATTTCATCGTCTAGAAGAAATCTCTGACCAACAACAAAGAGATCTCACTCTAAAAGCACAAACATCTTATAACAACAGGAATTTATAGTTTTACTCGACTCAACTCCATCAGCCATTCTTTACGTCAAGGTCATATCTTCACATTGGCACGTTAACCTCTTCTATTCAGGAATCATCTTATCATCTTAAGCAATCAAAAAACAATGTAATTATAAGAAAGTTAATAGGATATTAAAAGTACACGAAACCCTCCATTGCAACCTTTTTTAGAAAAATAACTTTACAAATGTAACCAATCAAATTATAAAATTAATATGAAATAAATAGTTTCTATATAATAACTTTTTTTTAAAATGACAGGCACCGTTGTCCATAGGTTAAGTCATTCGACTTTGATGCGAGAGGTCACAAGTTTGAAACTTGCGTAGCGTGATTCGAACATATATTGACATGTGATTTGTGTTATGTTGTCCTAGTGACATGTTTTATCTAAGTACCATTTCAAAAAAACTTATAAAATTGATTAATCATAATTAGTTTCACATTGTGGATTGAAATGTCAATAATTAAGCATTGCTATTAATAATGTATTTCATATTATTTTCCACATAAGACTAATTTCTTTTACTCCACAATAAAATTGTAGATGAAAATATATACTATTATATTATTACAGAGTTAGATTTCGAGGGCACAAAGCCCCCTGGCTATTTTGTGAAATAAAGCATCATGCTTTAGACTTTTCCCTTTCCCGACCTTTCTCCCTCCTTCATCCTCCTTTCTCGTAAAGAAAAAAAAGGCCGCCTCTCCCCTCAATTTGGATTTTCTTCTTATTCCACTGTCCTCTTCTTTGATTTTTTTGCTTTTCCGCTTTGTCGCAGTTGTCCGCTCTCCCTACCACCTTCGCCTGCCAAATAGACTGGCCTCTATCGTCGTGATTTCCATTGGCTTTGCCTGTGGTATCACCCTCCTCAAACCCTAGATGCAATTGGCCCTTTTTTCATTTTTGTTTTTAAACCATAAAAAAGGGTACTACTACTGATTAGTCTTCTTCTATATTTCGTATTCCCACAGCATGCAAATACTGGTCTTTGTTCTGCTGTTTGCTGTTTGCTCAATTCGCTCCTCAACGTCTTTAAGTTATCTTCTTCTACCTGAGGTATCTTCATTTACATATTTTTTTACGCTGCTTATTATACATTTAATCTACACTTACTCCCAATTTCAGTTCTTACTTTATAGTGTTTGCCTACACTTAGGGTTTCATTTTGGTCAACCTACCAAATATGTCAATGCTTTTCCTGCTGCAACATGTGCGTGTTCAAAATTTTCTATAACCGAGCTATACTTTTGTATTTGAAAAAAAGTGATTGGATAAAATTCCCAATATGTTACAAGCTGCATTATATTCACATAAACAAATATTGGTGGCGGTCACTTTGACATTGAGGAGACATCGCATTGTATTGGTTATTTCATGTTTATTGATTGATCTGGGTTAATTTGATATCATTTCAGTATCATTAATTGAGCATCAATCTTTATTTAGAAATGTATATTTTATATCATGCAAATACGAAACATATGTAATTAATTTTGGCATACCAAAAATATTTTCTTTTTCTTTTTTTGTATGCACAATAGAGTGTATTTTTAATTAACATATTCGTCACCCTATTTTTATAGTGAAATCAATTATCTTTGTGCATATCTATTCTATTATGTATAAAATAGAATAGGTGACTAATTCTTAGATCTCTTTTAAAATGATGTAATACGAAGGCGATATTAATGTTAATGCATGATTTCCTTCTTTTACAGAAATCTAAAAATTTTTATTTTAAACAGTTTGCTTTTGATTGAATTCTCATATTACTTCAATAACCGCCATATAACCCTGGATAAGTTGATTTGACATAATTTCCTTTCAATGAAGGATTTACAAAGCTTGGAAGAGGTACAGTTCTAACTTTGACTTCATTTCCACAAAAGTGTAAGTTTTTTCTTCCTTCTAAATATATCTATGTATAGCTCTCTACCACTTTGGAATGTGTACTCCTTGACTTTCCATTTTAGAGAAATATAAAAATTAGCCTAACATTTGATTTTAATGTTTTTGCCCTTGCTTGATTTCATGGACTATTTCAATAACTACTGCATAAACAATGTTTGATCTTAATTAATTTTCTTTAGGGAAGGAATTTCCAAATGATATGTAACGACCTACCTTTTTGGACAGTTTAAATCAACGATAAACCACACACGTCACACTCAAACCATTCAAAAGGGCAAACTATTATTGGGGTAAATAAGAAAAAGAAGAGAAAAAACAACTACAGAATCTTGCAACGAAATGACAAAATATAATCAAATAACAGTTCATGAAGTTGTTTTATAAATACATTTGATTATTCTTTACAACACAAAATTAGAGTTACATAAAACAAGGACAAAAAATAAATAAATGCAACGGAACAACATGATGTAGTGGAATAAATATAATAAATAGTAGTAGCACAAAGCTTCGCCTTCATCCTTCAGAAATAGGGTCTTCAACCATGAAATGCTCAGGCAGACCAAGCGAATTGAAAAGATAAAACATTTGAGTCAGAACTAAAAGATCTTATATAAGTTAAATCAACGATAAATAAATATGAGTGGAATGGAATCAAAGATGTTTATGGGGTTTGACATCTCCTATCAGTGTCTAACGTGAGTGCAATAACTTAAGAGATGTCCGGGATTTCTACTTCCTAAGGATACATTAAACTATTTACTGTGTAGTACAATACGCTATTATAATAGTGTCCACGGTAGAGTAAAGTATTAAATAGCGTTAACGCGTTACCTACATCACCCGTAACACATTTTATATATTCCCATAGTCTATACAATACCATAATTCCTCCGTAAACCGGGGGCTATCAGAGGGCACTCCATAGGTATGGTATGAAACAAACTTGTAGAAGGCACGATAGGGCATGCGACATGGAATTCGAGGCAATGCCAGGTAGATATACCAATTGCACTCCCGGACTAGTGGAAACGGAGAGCAGCTACTCCGTCCACCTTGGAACACACTCCCAAATCAAAATCAAGGGTGGCCACCAAATCAATCACAAAGTCAGAATATAGTCTCAAAGAAATGTGCCCAATCGGAGGAATGACCTCACTTGGCATGGTATAGCTCCTGTTTTAGCCGCATCAAGCTAACTCATGGGAGTCAGGGCCATGTAAATACCTCATACAGAATCGTTCGTCAAACCATCCTACTTCATTCCTAGATATCCACCACGTACACAGTTGTTAAAGTGGTTTTGGTATTGGCAGAGAGTATGACAATATCTGATCCCGGTCTATTTAACAACCAAACGCTTATTTCACACTGGTTGGTTCTTTTACATTTTAAGAAGTCAATTCACAATTTACATCAAAATATCATATTCAATTTCAAATCATATCTCTTTCGAAATCACATTTCACTTTCAAACCATATTCACTTTCATAATCATATTCACTTTCAAATCATATTACCCTTTGAAATTCATGTTCACTTTTGAAATTCACATTCACTTTGAAATTATCGATAAGCTATGTTAATTATTTCTTCATTTCAAATCATATATTCACTTAAATATGTCAAATCACAAAAGGGGTCAATTCCAAGTTCTAACTTAGGTTGTATCATTATCAAGGATTTAAATATAAATACTTCAACTTTACACAATTTGAAATTTTAGAAAATAGTTTAGGTAGTCATAAACAGTTTTAATAGTTTTAAAAATAGTTTAATATAGACTGAAATAGTTTAAATAGCAAAAATAGTTTAAATAGATTCAAATTTGATTTAATTAGATTTAAAATGATGTATATATATTTAAAACAGATTAAATAGATTTAAATTATGTTAAATAGATTTAAAATAGATTAAATAGATTTAAATTATATTAAATGATTTAAAATAGATTAAATAAATTTAATTAGTTTAAAATTGGTAAAATAAATTTAACTGTATTAAATAGATTACAATAGACCAAAGTAAATTAAAATAGTTTAAATTGATAAAAATGCTTTAAATTAGTTTACTATAGATATCAAAGTTATATCCAAACGTTTCAATAACTCAATTCCGATAAATTCATTTATGTTCGACAATTCAACTTTTAAATTCCAATTTAGATACTTTAAATAATTCATTAAATCAATTCTAATTTCAACATTTACACTTGGATTTTTGAAAATAATTCAGTTGATATAAATCAAATTTCTACTTCAAATACCAGTTAACTAAATTTAAAAATTTTAAGATTTACAAATCATTTAATTTAATCAAACCGGTGTTCGTATATAATTTTCTAACCTAGGGTCAAGTGATACGAATATTTATCATTTCAATCCGCAATTTAAAATTTTACGGTTATATATCATTTCAAACCGCAACTCGAATTAAATAAAATCCATAAACTCGCTTTAGTCCATCATTTCAACCATAACGATTTATCTCTAATTATAGATCATTCAAGTATGTATCATTTTAATCTATAGGGAATTTGCAATAATAACAATATAAAATACAACTCCAGTCATCCAATATCAACGATCAAACATACATCACAATCATCATCCAAATAAATTAACAAACATCAATAGATAACTGATAATCAATACGGGCATTAAATTGACAATTTAAAATTCAATATTAAATTAAACGATGATTAAATGCAATAAAAGTCAAATTTAGCCGGAATGACAAATTTACAAACCAAACAGCTATCAATAAATTTCAAATCACATCACAAATTTTATTTAACAAACATAAGATAATTTAGTAATCGTGAGTGGGTTAAAACACCCATCTTTGAATTTCAAATCGATTTGAAATCCAAATTAGGGCCCAAATTTGAACAGTCTCAGAATTCATCCAAACCAATATCAAAAAGTCTGCAATTTCAATACGATCATAGTGGAACAAACCGAGCCCAAATCTGAGCTCGTATGAGAAAGTTATATGTATTAGAAGTTTTGAAATTTTAAGTTAAATTGAATAAAAAAAGAAAAGAACGAACCAGAAATAGCCATGTCACCTTCATCTATCTCAACCTACAACCGAACCCTAACATAAACATGCCGTCACCAACATCGTGTTTGCCATCACCAAATGCTCGATCGCACAAGGCTGCGAGCCTCTGGCACGTCGCCTCCGCGTCCTCAGCCCCACCACGACCTCCGCTATGTCGAACATCACCTCGATCGAGCACAAAAAGCAACGGCTGACGTTTATACTTGAAACCCTAGTTGAATTTTTACCGATGAAATAGCCAATGATTTGACAAACGGCCAGCACAAATGAACTACGCATGACAATATCCACCCATCCATACCAACGAACCAACGATTCGATAATCGTTCGAAGTTGATCGAAAAGTGATGAACCGACGAGATTAACTCACCTAATTTCGACCACACTGAAACCCAAATCGAAAAATAGACTACGGATATGACTTGCGCTCATCGAGCGCTTCAAATTGATATTTAATTCGATATATTTTGAGGAGTTTGATTATTGGATTTGAATTTGAAATTGAATTTGCAATTTGGGAATTTGTTTTATGCCATTAGTAGAAGGAGATAGCCAAAAAAAATTGTACATACTGAAATCAAAACTATGAGAAACAACTAGGGTTTGTAACGGGCTATTTATAGACAAATGAAAAGTAAAGAATGGACTAGAACGATTTGGATTGAAACGATAAACGAACCGAAAAGCCCGTTCTATCTCCGAAACGAAAACGGGTCATCCCATAAATCAAAATATATGTTTTCGATATTTTTAAACATAATGGCATGGGTTTGAGGTTCTAATTTTATAGTATGAAGAAGTTAGCTTAAAATCACCTTATTTCAAATTGATTTCTAGGCGTTTCGAGTCTGTATGATCATACGACAAGTCTGATCGCTACGAAACTTGAAACCTCAAAATAATTCACCGTTACGGATCTAATGAAACTGGTTTCAACAAAATCCAAGGCAGTGGCCAAAATGGCTATTTTCACATTAATTAAATTAATATCAAATTAATTAAATCACTTTTTAATTCAATGTTCATAAACTAACAAATATCATAAATTTTGATTACTTGGCCATTTACAATAATTTAAACCATTCTACACATCAATTCAATGTTAAATATTACACTAATTATAATGTTCAATATCTACTATAATTAAATCCAATTAATTATAATTTAATTCCAGTAGATTGATTTAATTTGATTTCAATCCTTATATTCAATCAATTTTTACTCTAATAACATACTTTTATTTGATGATATCTTCTTTCACTAATACGCTACAATTTCCATCCTTTATTTGTATTAACTACTATATTTCAATTATATTGAATTTTGTCGATTTTTCACATTGATTATAATTTAAAATACCATTTAATTTACTTAGCTTGATTTCACTCTTTTATTAAATCAATTATTTCCTTATAAATATAATCAACATTTCTATTCCTTTTATTAAATTCACAATTTACAGTTATTGTCTTAACTCACATTAATGTAACATTTAATTTATAATTGATTAATTAAATTGGTAACAAATAACAATTGTCACCATTCCTACCTTTAATAACATTTGTAAGTTTATTATTTACAACCGAATGTTATAACAACTTATACTATACAAATTCTATCCAATCACCATTTATTACACATTATTTTATTAATTAGTCAACATTTAAATTATCAATTGCTCTTTATATCCAATTATAAATTATACATATATCATTAAATTAATTTACAATCTATAACCAATTATAGCTTTTTAATCCTTTTAATTAATTTGAATTACATTCAAAATAATTGTAAAGTACCTTAAATTAGTACTATTACCTTTAGTCCAGTTACATTCTTATTAGTTAATCACAATATTTTATTTCTTTAGACATTAAATCATAAAATCTTATTAAATTTACAAATTTTATTATCGAAAATTACGGGTCGTAGCATGATGTATAGGTGCAGTTGCTATTTTTGATTCATTTCAATCCTTCCAATTATATTTATTTTTACATGGGTTAATCAAAATTGTACATACTCCACCCCTTTGGATTATGTATTTCCTAAATACCGTTTTTTATTGCTATCCATTTTAGCTTTTTCTTCGTTGTTGATACAAAGGGAGTGTAAACTTTGATCGTAGGTACATATTCAAAATGTATGATTTGCTATATTTCTAGATGTAAATAAGTTTGCAGCTGTTTTAGGTATTCACAATTTGGTGGAAATGTTCGATCTATTATATAAAATAGATGGACACACATTGCCCATGATATAATATATCTTTATTTTAAGGGAAAATGAAAGTGAATGGTCGTAAGTGATGTATGCATATTCTCCAATTTATTATACATGTTTTGATATGGTTGTGAGAAATGCGGAATATGGATCTTAAGGCTAGGATTAACACTAAAGGAGGGTGAATAGTGATTTAAGGAATTACTAAATCTTTTTGATTTTTTGTCAATTTGAACACAAATGCATCAATATTCAGACATAGATATGATCACAGAATCAAACACAGATACATAAACAAAGTAAAAGCAACAAAGAAAAGAACACACCAGATTTTATACTGGTTCGGAGTTACCCTACATCCAGTCCCGCACACAAGTACGGATTTCCTTTCAAAAGCAATTGTACAATTACACCCTCAATTTCAAGGCCATGAGGTACACCACTCTAGATTCATAATCCTCTGGGTAGGGATACTTGATTTCATGGGCAACAAGTTCACCCAATTGATTTCCAAGGCTACAATCACACCTTTTCTCGCTTGATTGATTTCACAGGCTACAATCACACCTTTTCTCTTTATTTAAGCCTATAACTCTGAATAGCACTGAGATCTTGTTGAGATAGTGATAGAGAATCAAACCAGAAAAGATCTAGTTAGATTCGACGGCAGGTAATGGTAAAAATGTGTATAAAGAAATGTAGAAGAAGAAGAGGAGTGAAATCAGAGAAAATATGAATACAAATTCTGTAACATCCCGCCTTTCGCATCTTTAAATCGACGATAAACCACACACATCAGACTTAAAACATACAAAAGGGCGGATTGTTATGGGGTAAATAAGAAAAACAGAGAAGAGAAAAAAAACTAAACAGAATCTCACAACGGAAGGATAAAATATAATAATAAATATACAGTTCATAAAACTGTTTACAAACATTTGATTCTTTTATATACAATAAATATCAGAGTTCACATACCCATAAATATCAATGCAGCGGAATTAAATAGTGTAGTGGAATAATATAGTAGATAGCAATACTACAAATCTTCGTCTTCATCCTTCAGAACTAAAATCTTCGATCCTGAAACGCTCGGACTGACCCGAGCGAATTAAAAAGACAAAACACTCAAGTCAGAACTAAAAGATCTTATGTAAGTTAGATTAATAGAAATAAATATGAGTGCAGTAACTCAAGAGATGCTCGGGATTTACATCTCCTAAGGATCCATTAAACTATTTACTATGTAGTATATTGCGCTATTATAATAGTGTCTAATTTTAAAATAATTTACTTTTAAATAGCATTAAGGCTTTACATTTTCCACCTTAACACGTAATAGTCCCAGTAGTCCATCCAATATCATAGTCCTTCCTGATCAGGAAGCCACCAGAGGATACCACATGGGCTACGAGAGAAATCCAAACTCGTACAAGGCGCGATAGGGTAGGTGACACGACACAACTAGGCAATGCCAGGGTAGATATACCAATTACGCTTCCGGGTCGGTGGTAACGCGTAGCGCGCAGCTACCGCCCACCTCGAGCCACACCTCCAAAAATCAAAAGTGGCCACCAAATCAATCCAAAGTCAAAGTATAATATCGAAGGGATGTGTCCGATCAAAGGTGCTACCTTATTAACCCGTCAATCGCTCCTTGTTTAGCCACCTTATGCCAACTCACGGGATTTGGGTCCATGTATTTACCTTACAGGAAACGCCGCCACCAACCTACTTCATTCTGGAATCTCCACTGCGTACACGGTTTTTAAAGTGGTTTTCAGAGTTGGCAGAGAGTATGACAACTTCCGATTCCGGTCTCTTCAACAACCAAACGTTATTATAACACCGCGGTCATTTAAAAATACTTATACTTTCAAAACCAGAATATAATTATCCGTTTCAAAACCCATAAATACGATATCATTTCCTTTTAAAAGCTCAAATAAATATGATATCATTTTATTTCAAATATATTCCTTTTCCAAAATCATGCCACTTTTAAATTTATAATATGTAACGACCCTGAAATTCAGACCCAGTTTCAAATTTTAAAATCGCTTATTTAATGTAGAAATTCGAATTTTCGCAAACAATTTCCGTTGCTATCCAAACTTCACATTTGGAATGCGTCTAGATAGACATAGGCGTGTGCCAAATTTCGTTGAAAAATATTGAAGTAAATTTCGCTCGTCGCATTTACATATTAGTTAAATTCTATGCGTAAATTTTCTATAGTCCGAACTCAAATATTTTTTCACATTTTTGACTAAGAAAAATATTCTGAATATGACGGCGCATTCCATTTCGCCAAATTTCGTTTTATTTGTTAGTTAAATTGTCACTCGAGCAACCGGCTAAATAAGATTTATCACTTCGTAAACAATGTCAAACCATAAATATTTTATACAGTTGTGTCCGCCTCGTCGCGCTGACCAAAACGGTATATTTGTTTGTGTAAATCGGAGTTCGGCGCTGCGAACTATAAATTTTACAGATTACAAACCGGTCTGTTACGCAGCACAAAACGTTACCCATTCTTTCCAACGTTCAGAATTCCAGGAGCCTTTGACTATTCAGCTGCCTTGGAAAACCAATAGCCAGTTCGGTTACTAAGAAAATAAATTTGAGGCTTTTGATCTCCTACATTATTCAGTATATATTGATTTTAGTTCAATTCCATTCGTTCACCTCAAACAAAGACTCTCTGGTACGTATCCTCTTCTACTTTCCCTTCATCATTTTATTTTGTTGTTCCTTCCAGAGAAAAAAAAATCAAACCCACCTTCTCCCCATTTTATTTTTGTTGTTGCTCCCTCCTAAAGTATCAAACGCATCTCCTCCATGCATGCGCATCGCCTCACCCCACTTGGCCACGTCACCCAGCCACCGCGCACACCAGCCTTCGCCTAGATCCGCCAGCTTCGCCCAGACCCCGCCAGCTTCGCCCAGACCCCGCCAGCTTCGCCCAGACCCTGCCAGCTTCGCCCAGACTCCACCAGCCTTCGTCCAAACCCCACCAGCCTTTGCCCAGATCCGCACCCCACCAGCCTTCGCCCAGACCCCACCAGCCTTCGCCCAGACCCCCCAGCCTTCGTCCAGACCCCACCAGCTTCGCCCAGACCCGCCAGCCTTCGTCTAGATCCGCCAGCTTCGCCCAGACTCCACCAGCCTTCGTCCAGACCCCGCCAGCTTTGCCCAGACCCGCCAGCCTTCGTCCAGACCCGCCAGCCTTCGCCCGCCGCAGCCACCCTGTCGAACCCGGACCCACCCACCGACTTGGCTGCTAACACCCGAGCCACTGCCGTCACTTCCCTCTTCACTTTGCCTAAGACCTATAGCCAATACATCAATATCACTTTGAACATGCTTTGTATATTCTATGTTGGAAATTTATATGTCAAATGTTGTTGCATGCATATAGGCTCTACCTATTAGTATATAGGATTTTCATATAGGTTATGTATATGTCACTTGAAGACCCTCCTTCCTATAGCTAGCCTTTATCAATAGGAATTTGTTCACAATATGAACAGTGGGTTGCATATGCCGTTATATGGAGCATGTGCTCTGACTTTGTTTTGCTTCTCATTTATCGGCTGCATAACCAAATGAGATTAGAGTGTTTTATATATTAGTATAGCGGTATATACTTTGAAAATTCTAATTTGCTCACATACAGTGTTTTACTGTGTTTGTATCAGCTACTGCTTCGGAGACTTAGACTTTCATCCGACTTGTCGAATCTATCTTGCTTCGTTTTTCGGTATGGTTTATATATATATTCTATTGATATATATTGCAATAAACAAATAGTTGATTTATTTAATTGTTTGAATTGTAGTTTGTGTCGTTTTGCATCGTGCTTGTTCGTGTCTCTTATCTATTCGTCTTCGTGCTTCGTCGTCTTCTCTAACCACGCAAGGTGAATATTTCATTCATGACTCGATCTATTATGCTATGATAATCAAGTGATAATTGTTGTTTATATTAATTTAGATGTTAATTGTTGATTGTTCGAATTGTTGAAAAAAAAAAATTTGTAAATCGCTATGCAAGTTAAATTTGAATATTGCTAGTTTACGACAAATAGTTGTGACACTTAAAGTATTATATGATGTTGAATTTGGTTGTTAATATTAGTGAAATTTAATATGAAATTGAAATTGATATAGGATAGTCAACAATTTAAAATGGATTATATATGTTGAACTTGATCCCTTTAAATGTTAAATAAATCGTCGCGTAGAATAGCGTTAACTACACTTTGAACCATTGAACGTATGATTGATGTAGTAATTTGATAATAGACACCAAGTGAAAACCCTAACGTAATAATCTTTAATCCGCATGAAACGATGGTGTGGGTTCTAGGAATAATTATATTAATTTGCATAAATAACAAATGTAATTTAATATGATTATTTCGGGATTATTTAAATACATTGTTAAATTGTTATGTATGGTTGTTATTGCTTGTCTATTTACTTTGACACCATCCCAGTTATCACACTGCAAGTTCCCTTTGGTATACTTTGTTTTATATTGAATAATATTGGGTTGAAATGATAAATACCTAATTAAACAACTTGGCCTAGGATAGAAAATAAAAATAAGAAACCCGATTGGTCAACAAAACCATTTTCGAAATTGAAATATAATTTAAATTAAAGAATGAACTTAACAATTTGGTTGGAAATTTGGTAACAGTTTTAATGAATGTAACTGAAATAAATTTCACGGATTTAATCAAGATAAATTTTATGGATTAGATTGAAGTAAAATTAATGGATTAAATTGAAACGGATTAATAAACCTATGTAATTAAATAAAAATGAATTGGCAAATTTATTGAAATGAGATTTAGAAACAAGTAAGTTCAGAATTTGATAACTTAAAAATTATTTAAATGGGTTAGGTTTAGATTAAAACTCGGTTTTAATTAAATAGATTTGGAACTTGTTGTAAATTTTACTTGGAAATTTAGAAAATTTGACTTATGAGGAATACAAAAACTGACCAAAGTTTATGGATATAACTTAGTGATTATTTAAACATAAAATGATTTTAAATTTAACGAATTAATCAAATCAGGACATTGTAAATGGAAATGGACTTTTGTTTAGAAATTTAATTGAATTGGTAAATAAATTAAATGAAGTTGGATAAAAAGGAATTTAGTTAATGAAATTGATTTAATCGAATTCATGATAACAGTGGATGTAAACATGAAGTGAAGTGAATAGAATTTGATTTAATAATTTAAACTAAGTTTAGCATAAAATTGAATTCATTGATTATGAACTAAATTTAATAAGCGACTTTTAGACCTTATTAAATCGAACTTGAATACTTAATTTTAAATTGTAACTCAAGTGTTTGAACTAAAAATTACATTCGAAAATATGTTGTAAAATATCTAAAATAAATTGAATCGTGAAATGTCAAATTTTGGAAGTCAAATTTGCACCTTGACTTTTGGACTTTGATTTGTTTAAACGTTAATTTAACCGACCATCGGGTAATAAATACGTAGTTATTAAAGAGACCGGGATCAGGAATGGACATACTCTCTGTCGATACCGAAAACCACTTTAATAACTATTATGCGCGAAGTGTTGATCCAGAATGAAGTGGATGGTTTGGTGAACGCGTTGACTGAAGAAAGAGAACGATATTGGATGACCCCTGACATGACTAAAACAGGAGCCGCGCCGGGCAATTGAGGATCGCCACCTCTAGCGGACACGCTTCTTCGATACCATATCTATTACTTTTGTGATTCGATTTGGGTGCACCCTTTGATTTGGGAGTGTTGTTTCGCGGTGTTGAGATAGTAGCTACTATGCTCAACATCAGTCCGGATCACGCAACTACTAGTATCCTAGTTGGTATTGCCTCATGTACCTTGTCATACTGATTATCCTATTCGCGACCACTACGTTTTGATTTGTACCTTGAGTATATGGATTGCCCTCTGGTGACTTCCGGTTTTGGGGAAACTACGGTCTTGTATATGCTTTTGGGAATATAAAATGTGTTAAGGGGAATTATGGTAACGCTTTAACGCTATTTTAATATTCTATTTTACTGATTAGACATTACCTACATACCGTATTATATATATATATAGATAGTTTATCGGATCCTTAGAGATGTTATTTTATTCATCTTTGAGTTATGGACTTTATTTCCTACAATTGATTATCCTGCATAAGATTTTGAGTCCTGACTCGAGTGTTTCTTTTGTATATGCTCGGGTCAGTCTGAAGCTATCCAGTTTGCTGATCAAGGTTGGTTGAAGATGTTGAAGACTTAGCATTTATCTTTATCAGTCTATTTCTATTCCAGTATTGTTGTTCTTGTCTGTTGGACATTTATGTATTTCCTTTCAGTCACTTTATGTTTAGACCTTGTTGTATTTCATATAGTAGCTTCATGAACTGCTATATGACGATGTATTTCCGCTGCATTATTCTGTGACTGTTCTATGTCTGTGATGTTGTATTGATTCTCATTTACATTTATGTATATATAATCCCATAATGATTCGTGTTTTGTATTATTTAAGTTGACATGTATGGATTATTGTCAATTTAAATGGTCCAAATATACGGGTTGTTACAGTTGGTATCAGAGCTTTGGTTTCCACTAAAAACCTTAGTTTGGGGTTATATAAACTCATTAGATATAGGGTAGCGATACCCTGGAATGAGGAGAATCAATTCAATATACATATCCTTTCAAATTCAAACTTCTTAATTAATTCATTGATTAGACTTTCCTTAAAGTTCTATGATTTTCTATCCTTGGTTCTAGAAAAAAAAAATTCTTTTGGTATTTCAGGATGAGTGCCAGAAGAAACAACAGGGGAGGAAGGGGAAATGGTCCTGCCCAGGCTGCACCTGCCGCCCCAGCTCCAGTCAAATTCACCACTCTTAGTAAGGAGTATACACAGCTTGGTGGTGTTAAGTTCTCTGGATCCGAGAATATTATTGAAGCTCAACAATGGCTCAAAAGCTTAGAGATGATATTTTCTGGATTGGAGATCACTGATGCTCAGAAGCGTCAGCTTGCTGTTTGGCAACTTCGGGATGTCGCACGAGACTGGTGGGAATCTGTTACTTCTCGTATCGAGGAGAACACCATCACTTGGGCCCAGTTTAGGTATAAATTTATTTGGATTTCATAGTCTAAATTCTTCTTTCAATCCTTGGAATGTTATTTATCTAGTCTATCTTTTGATTAGGGATACTTTCTCGGAACAATGGATGATAGCTGCTGGGAAAACCCAACTTTATAGAGCTTTTATGGACCTTAAGCAAGGCAGTATGACTTTTTCTGAGTACGAGAGGAAATTCAATGAGCTCTCCAAGTTTGGCCCGGGATTGATCGATACCCCACTTCTGAAGAACGAGAAATTCATTTTGGGAGCTAGATCGGAGTATTATGACTTGCTTACTGGCCACATTCACTGCACTTTCACAGAGCTTGTTGACTATGCTCTTCGATATGAGGTGAAGCCTAAGGGACCCACTGCCAAGGACACTCCTACTCAGTCCTCTTCCAGCCAGCTCGGAAAGAGGAAGATGAACTTTGATCAACAAAAGAAAGCTTGGCAAAAGACTACAGGATTGGGATATGCCCAGAAAAGTCCAATCGACCTTGCTAATATCACTTGCTTCAAATGCGATAAGAAGGGTCATTATGCAAATAGCTGTCCATCCACCGGAGCTGCTATTCCACCACCTCCTCAGATGAGGAATGATTTATGCCATGTCTGCCTCCAGCCAGGTCACTTCAAAAGAGATTGCCCATTGAGGAAGAAAGGCACACCATCAGGAGTATATGCTATCACCACTCCTGCACCACCTCCACCACCTACTCAGGATGACCAAGGTACCTTACGAAGTACTTTTTCATTTCATAATTTACCTGTTCGGGTATTATTCGATACTGGTGCTTCTCATAGCTTCATATTTATTGATCTTTGTAATAAGCTCAAATTAGAACCTACTCTTGCTACTACTTCCTTATGTGTCTCCAACCCTATTGGAGGACTTGCCAACCTCTGTAGAATTTGTAAAGGGGTTGTGCTCTTGTATGGAAGATATCGATTCACTTGGGATTTCTATGTGCTTGGCTTCGTAGCATTTGACATTTTGTTGGGTGCTGATTGGTTAAGAAATTTCGATGCTGTTATTTCTTGCAAAGCTCGATCTGTTTCTCTAGTCAATGACAAGGGTCTACCACTTGTCATCGAATGCAAATCACCTCAGAAATATGCGGGAAGCTTCATATTCTCTCTTGATGCTCACCCGGATGACCTTAGTACTACTCCTATTGTTCAGAAATTTCCCGATGTATTTGGAGAGGTCGACTCTCTACCGCCAAAGCGAGAGATCGATTTCCGCATTGACCTTATTCCCGGAGCTACTCCCGTAGTTCTCCCTCACAGAAGGATGGCTCCTAAAGAAAAAGCAGAACTTAAAACCCAAATTGATGATCTATTTGCTAAGGGTTTGATCAGGAGAAGTTGTTCTGAATGGGGCGCCGCAGTCGTCTTTGTCACCAAATCAGATGGATCTCTTCGCATGTGTGTTGATTACCGAGAATTAAACAAGCGCACTCTCAAGAACCGCTATCCGATGCCTCGCATCAATGATTTATTCGATCAGCTCCATGGAGCTAAAGTTTTCTCACAACTTGATCTAGCCACTGGGTTCCACCAACTAAGAGTAGCAGAAGATAGTATTCATAAAACAGCTTTCCGTACCGAGAATGGATTCTATGAATGGTTGGTTATGCCATTTGGTTTGACCAACGCACCTGCTTATTTCGTCGACTTAATGAATAGAGTCTTCCGTGATGTCCTTAACAAGTTTGTTCTTGTCTTTATTGATGATATTCTCGTCTTCTCCAAAGATGAGAAAGAGCATGAGACACATCTTGCTTATGTTCTGGGAACTCTCCGAAATCATTAGCTTAAAGCCAAGTTTTCGAAATGCCACTTCTGGCGAGACGAAGTACGATTCCTTGGCCATATTGTTTCTGGAAACGTGATTTCGGTCGATCCAGCTAAGATCGCCGTAATCAATGTAAGTCCTATCCTATTCGTTAATTCTATTCAACCCATCTTATTCCTTTCTAATTTGAAAACTTATCTACAGGATTGGGAGACTCCCAAAACTCCTACTGATATCCGTAGCTTCTTGGGCCTAGCCGGTTATTATCGCAGATTCATTGAGCGCTTTGCCCGGATTTCTGCCCCACTCACTGCTTTAACTCGAAAGGATGTCAAGTTTATTTGGAGTGAGAAGTGTGAATCAGCTTTTAATGAGTTGAAGCGTAAGTTAACTTCAGCCCCAGTTCTTGTGGTAATTGACGGGAGTGAAGGATTAACTGTCTATACCGATGCTTGTCGAGAAGGTTTAGGCGCTGTCCTTATGCAAAATGGAAAGGTTATTGCTTATGCGGGCCGTCAGTTGAAAACTTATGAAGTAAACTATGCGACCCATGATTTAGAGCTTCTAGCAGTTGTATTCGCTTTGAAACTATGGAGGCGCCATCTTTTGGGGACAAAATTTGAATTATTCACAAATCATAAGTCCTTGCGGTATATTTTCTCTCAGAAGGACTTGAATCAGAGACAAGTCCGATGGCTCGAATTCTTAGCTGCATATGATCTCGACATCAATTATACTCCTGGAAAAGCAAATGTTGTAGCTGATGCTTTGAGCCGTAGCAAAGCATTGTCTTGTTGTAATCTTGTAGAAGGCATGCTATTTCAGCTTGTTATCTCCCCATCTCTTTTGGATCGCATCAAAGCTAAGAAATATGAGGACACCTTGCTCTATCGCATGAAGGAGTTAGTTCTTGGTAGAGTTGGAAATGCTGATAGTAAAGTGGGAGCACAGATAGATAGTAATGGAGTTCTGAAGATTGACAACCGTATTTGTGTTCCAAATGTTGATGGACTGAGACAAGAAGTGCTTAGAGAGAACCATCAATCATCACTTTCATTTCATCCTGGTGTCACCAAGATGTATCGAAATATGAAGCGTTTATATTGGTGGAGTGGGATGAAGAGAGATATTTCCATATATGTCAGTAGATGCACCACTTGCCAGCAAGTCAAGGCCGATCACCTGAAGACGGCAGGATTACTTCAACCCCTAGAGATTCCGTGTTGGAAATGGGATCAGATTTCTATGGACTTCGTTGACGGATTACCGAGGACCAGAAAAGGGAACGAGAGTATATGGGTGATTGTTGATAGGTTGACAAAATCTGCTCACTTTATTCCTGTTAAGACCACTCGTACTGCTTCGAGTTTGGCCGAGATTTATATGAGAGAGATTGTCAGACTTCATGGAGTTCCATCTAGTATTGTATGCGATAGAGATCCTTTATTCACTAGTAAATTCTGGAAGGCATTTCAGGACGTCTTGGGCACTAAACTGAATCTGAGTACAGCTTATCATCCTCAAACAGATGGCCAAACTGAGAGGGTAAACCAGGTTTTGGAAGATCTGCTCCGAGCTTGCATTATTGACTTCGGTGGATCTTGGGAAGACCATCTCCATTTGGTTGAATTCACTTATAATAACAGTTATCAGGTAATCAGAAATTTTCAATTTGAATAAGTAAAATTGAATTGAAATTTAACTATCTTTATAATCAGGCGAGTATTGATATGGCACCGTTCGAAGCTTTGTATGGACGGCCATGCAAATCGCCAGCTTGTTGGATTGATCGTGGTGACCGATTAGTTCTTGGCCCAGATATGATTATGGAAGCATCCGAGAAGGTCAATGAGATCAGAAGGAAGATAAAGACCGCACAGGATAGGCAGAAGAGCTATGCCGATAGGCGTAGAAGAGAGTTAAAATTTCAGGTTGGAGATGAGATATTTCTTAAGGTATCACCTTTGAAGAATGTTATTCGATTTGGTCGTAGAGGGAAGCTCGCTCCTAGATTTGTTGGACCATTCACTATCACTGAGAGGATTGGTACACTAGCCTACAGAGTTGCGCTGCCGGAGAAATTTGAGGGCGTGCACAACGTATTCCATGTTTCACATCTCCGGAAGGTTGTACACGATCCATCCATGACCATTCCTATTGCTCAGTTAGATGAGGTTGATATTGAGCCGGATTTGACTATAGAGAGGAGACTGCTTCGTATTGTTGATAGGGATACGAAGCAGCTTAGAAGGAAGATTGTTAGCCTAGTCAAAGTCTAATGGAGTCCCGATGATCGTGATTGTACTAGAGAAACCGAAGAGAGTATCCGAGATTCTAGTCCAGAATTGTTGTTGAAGGTAAATTCCATTCTATATTCTTTACTTTATTCGATAATCTATTCTATATCTATCGTACCTCTTTTATTGTTCTTCCACTCTTTCCTTTGTTCCTTTTCGGGGACGAAAAGTTTTGAGTGGGGGAGAATGTAACGACCCTGAAATTCTGACCCAGTTTCAAATTTTAAAATCGCTTATTTAATGTAGAAATTCGAATTTTCGCAAACAATTTCCGTTGCTATCCAAACTTCACATTTGGAATGCGTCTAGATAGACATAGGCGTGTGCCAAATTTCGTTGAAAAATATTGAAGTAAATTTCGCTCGTCACATTTACATATTAGTTAAATTCTATGCGTAAATTTTCTATAGTCCGAACTCAAATATTTTTTCACATTTTTGACTAAGAAAAATATTCTGAATATGACGGCGCATTCCGTTTCGCCAAATTTCGTTTTATTTGTTAGTTAAATTGTCACTCGAGCAACCGGCTAAATAAGATTTATCACTTCGCAAACAATGTCAAACCATAAATATTTTATACCGTTGTGTCCGCCTCGTCACGCTGACCAAAACGGTATATTTGTTTGTGTAAATCACAGTTCGGCGCTGCGAACTATAAATTTTACGGATTACAAACCGGTCCGTTACGCAGCACAAAACGTTACCCATTCTTTCCAACGTTCAGAATTCCAGGAGCCTTTGACTATTCAGCTGCCTTGGAAAACCAATAGCCAGTTCGGTTACCAAGAAAATAAATTTAAGGCTTTTGATCTCCTACACTATTCAGTATATACTGATTTTAGTTCAATTCCATTCGTTCACCTCAAACAAAGACTCTCTGGTACGTATCCTCTTCTACTTTCCCTTCATCATTTTATTTTGTTGTTCCTTCCAGAGAAAAAAAATCAAACCCACCTTCTCCCCATTTTATTTTTGTTGTTGCTCCCTCCTAAAGTATCAAACACATCTCCTCCATGCATGCGCATCACCTCACCCCACTTGGCCACGTCACCCAGCCACCGCGCCCACCAGGCTTCGCCCAGATCCGCCAGCTTCGCCCAGACCCCGCCAGCTTCGCCCAGACCCCGCCAGCTTCGCCCAGACTCCACCAGCCTTCGTCCAGACCCCACCAGCCTTCGTCCAGACCCCGCCAGCTTCGCCCAGACCCCGCCAGCTTCGCCCAGACCCTGCCAGCCTTCGTCCAGACCCCGCCAGCTTCGCCCAGACCCGCCAGCTTCGCCCAGATCCGCCAGCCTTCGTCCAGATCCGCCAGCTTCGCCCAGACCCCGCCAACTTCGCCCAGACCCGCCAGCCTTCGTCCAGACCCGCCAGCCTTCGCCCGCCGTAGCCACCCTGTCGAACCCGGACCCACCCACCGACTTGGCTGCTAACACCCGACCCACTGCCGTCACTTCCCTCTTCACTTTGCCTAAGACCTATAGCCAATACATCAATATCACTTTGAACATGCTTTGTATATTCTCTGTTGGAAATTTATATGTCAAATGTTGTTGCATGCATATAGGCTCTACCTATTAGTATATAGGATTTTCATATAGGTTATGTATATGTCACTTGAAGACCCTCCTTCCTATAGCTAGCCTTTATCAATAGGAATTTGTTCCCAATATGAACAGTGGGTTGCATATGCCGTTATATGGAGCATGTGCTCTGACTTTGTTTTGCTTCTCATTTATCGGCTGCATAACCAAATGAGATTAGAGTGTTTTATATATTAGTATAGCGGTATATACTTTGAAAATTCTAATTTGCTCACATGCAGTGTTTTACTGTGTTTGTATCAGCTACTGCTTCGGAGACTTAGACTTTCATCCGACTTGTCGAATCTATCTTGCTTCGTTGTTCGGTATGGTTTATATATATATATATTCAATTGATATATATTGCAACAAACAAATAGTTGATTTATTTAATTGTTTGAATTGTAGTTTGTGTCGTTTTGCATCGTGCTTGTTCGTGTCTCTTATCTATTCGTCTTCGTGCTTCGTCGTCTTCTCTAACCACGCAAGGTGAATATTTCATTCATGATTCGATCTATTATACTATGATAATCAAGTGATAATTGTTGTTTATATTAATTTAGATGTTAATTGTTGATTGTTCGAATTGTTGAAAAAAAAAATTGTAAATCGCTATGCAAGTTAAATTTGAATATTGCTAGTTTACGACAAATAGTTGTGACACTAAAAGTATTATATGATGTTGAATTTGGTTGTTAATATAAGTGAAATTTAATATGAAATTGAAATTGATATAGGATAGTCAACAATTTAAAATGGATTATATATGTTGAACTTGATCCCTTTAAATGTTAAATAAATCGTCGCGTAGAATAGCGTTAACTACACTTTGAACCATTGAACGTATGATTGATGTAGTAATTTGATAATAGACACCAAGTGAAAACCCTAACGTAATAATCTTTAATCCGCATGAAACGATGGTGTGGGTTCTAGGAATATTTATATTAATTTGTATAAATAACAAATGTAAATTAATATGATTATTTCGGAATTATTTAAATACATTGTTAAATTGTTATGTATGGTTGTTATTGCTTGTCTATTTACTTTGACACCATCCCAGTTATCACACCGCAAGTTCCCTTTGCTATGCTTTGTTTTATATTGAATAATATTGGGTTGAAATGATAAATACCTAATTAAACAACTTGGCCTAGGATAGAAAATAAAAATAAGAAACCCGATTGGTCAACAAAACCATTTTCGAAATTGAAATATAATTTAAATTAAAGAATGAACTTAACAATTTGGTTGGAAATTTGGTAATAGTTTTAATGGATGTAACTGAAATAAATTTCACGAATTTAATCAAGATAAATTTTATGGATTAGATTGAAGTAAAATTAATGGATTAAATTGAAACGGATTAATAAACCTATGTAATTAAATAAAAATGAATTGGCAAATTTATTGAAATGAGATTTAGAAACAAGTAAGTTTAGAATTTGATAACTTAAAAATTATTTAAATGGGTTAGGTTTAGATTAAAACTCGGTTTTGATTAAATAGATTTGGAACATGTTGTAAATTTTACGTGGAAATTTAGAAATTTTGACTTAGGAGGAATACAAAAACTGACCAAAGTTTATGGATATAACTTAGTGATTATTTAAACTTAAAATGATTTTAAATTTAACAAATTAATCAAATCAGGACATTGTAAATGGAAATGGACTTTTGTTTAGAAATTTAATTGAATTGGTAAATAAATTAAATGAAGTTGGATAAAAAGTAATTTAGTTAATGAAATTGATTTAATCGAATTCATGATAACAGTGGATGTAAACATGAAGTGAAGTGAATAGAATTTGATTTAATAATTTAAACTAAGTTTAGCATAAAATTGAATTCATTGATTATGAACTAAATTTAATAAGCGACTTTTAGACCTTATTAAATCGAACTTGAATACTTAATTTTAAATTGTAACTCAAGTGTTTTAACTAAAAATTGCATTCGAAAATATGTTGTAAAATATCTAAAATAAATTGAATCGTGAAATGTCAAATTTTGGAAGTCAAATTTGCACCTTGACTTTTGGACTTTGATTTGTTTAAACGTTAATTTAACAGACCATCGGGTAATAAATACGTAGTTATTAAAGAGACCGGGATCGGGAATGGACATACTCTCTGTCGATACCGAAAACCACTTTAATAACTATTATGCGCGAAGTGTTGATCCAGAATGAAGTGGATGGTTTGGTGAACGCGTTGACTGAAGAAAGAGAACGATATTGGATGACCCCTGACATGACTAAAACAGGAGCCGCGCCGGGCCATTGAGGATCGCCACCTCTAGCGGACACGCCTCTTCGATACCATATCTATTACTTTTGCGATTCGATTTGGGTGCACCCTTTGATTTGGGAGTGTTGTTTCGCGGTGTTGAGATAGTAGCTACTATGCTCAACATCAGTCCGGATCACGCAACTACTAGTATCCTAGTTGGTATTGCCTCATGTACCTTGTCATACTGATTATCCTATTCGCGACCACTACGTTTTGATTTGTACCTTGAGTATATGGATTGCCCTCTGGTGACTTCCGGTTTTGGGGAAACTACGGTCTTGTATATGCTTTTGGGAATATAAAATGTGTTAAGGGGAATTATGGTAACGCTTTAACGCTATTTTAATATTCTATTTTACTGATTAGACATTACCTACATACCGTATTATATATATATAGATAGGTTATCGGATCCTTAGAGATGTTATTTTATTCATCTTTGAGTTATGGACTTTATTTCCTACAATTGATTATCCTGCATAAGATTTTGAGTCCTGACTCGAGTGTTTCTTTTGTATATGCTCGGGTCAGTCTGAAGCTATCCAGTTTTCTTATCAAGGTTGGTTGAAGATGTTGAAGACTTAGCATTTATCTTTATCAGTCTATTTCTATTCCAGTGTTGTTGTTCTTGTCTGTTGGACATTTATGTATTTCCTTTCCGTCACTTTATGTTTAGACCTTGTTGTATTTCATATAGTAGCTTCATGAACTGCTATTATGACGATGTATTTCCGCTGCATTATTCTGTGACTGTTCTGTGTCTGTGATGTTGTATTGATTCTCATTTACATTTATGTATATATAATCCCATAATGATTCGTGTTTTGTATTATTTAAGTTGACATGTATGGATTATTGTCAATTTAAATGGTCCAAATATACGGGTTGTTACATAATACCTCGGAACCAAATATTTGAATTTTAACTTTCAACATAATACTTCGAAATCCATAATTTTAAAACCAAAACTTTCAAAACTTAAGTGGTTTGGATATTCAACAGTATATAAAATAAAACAGTTGAATTGAAAAAAATTTTAAAAGTAAATAATTTCCACACCTTCACAATTTTATTCACTTTACATTCAGTCTAAACCCATAACTTTTAGATTCACTTTCAGTTTGAATAAAACACTTCGATTTCAATATTTTCAAACTTCGAGTATTTAATGAATTTCAAACTAAGGTTGGGAATTTCAAATCAACAATTCATTTTCCTATTATTTAGCTTGAAAGGTTTACATGATAAATCCATAACCATTAAAAATAAACTAAATTTATTAACACTAAAAATTTTCTTCCATTTTATTTATAATAGAATTATTCATTAAATCCAGTTGTAAATATCATACCTTTAAAATTTCCAAGTTTCAATAAGTTACATCACTTATATAGTTAAATTCTTAAATACGCTCAATTCCAAATTAAAATTTTAATTTACCTTCCAATCTAAATTGATTTAAATCATTGAAACTCCATTATTCAGCTTATTTAGTTTATTTAACAAATTATGCATAGCTTAAATTTAATCATTTAACTATATGTGTATATAGAAAATAAGATTTTTAAAATATTAAAATTAAATATTTATTAAACCGTATCATATCCAAACCATAGAAAAATCATTTCAAAATTATATATATATATATATATATATATATATATACCGCGGTGCCTGTATAAAATTTTCTATCCTATGGACAAGTATACGGATATTTATCATTTCAATCCGCAATTTAAAAATAAAAATTACGGTTACATATCATTTCAAACCGCAATCCCGAATGAAATGGAAATGCATAACAACTTGCAGTTTATATAATATAGAACATACCATCCATTTACCAAACATCATTCATCAACCATTTATTTCAATCATCATCCAATTTGAACAAACATCAATATAGAGCATATAAGATATACAGGTAATAAATAACAGATATTAACTAATAGTTTATATTCAATAATAAATTTAATAACTGTTAAACTATCAATTTATATGCAACTAAATAAATTTTTAACTGTCAAATTATATGCAATAATAAATTAACAGGTAAATTAAATAAATGTGATTTAACAGAGATGATGAATAAAACATGTCAAACAGTCATAAATAAATTTCTACTCATATCTTAAGTCAATTTAACAGACATAGGAAATTTTATAAGTTGTGAGTGGGTTAAAACACTCACCTTTTGAATTTAAATTGAATTTAAATCCAATTTAAACCCAAAAATTTGATCGTCTCCAAATTCGCTCAAACCTGCGTCAAAGTGTCCGGGATCTCAATACGAACCTAGCGGTGAAAACCGCGCGTGAAACGGGGTTCGTATGTATGAGTTATGATTATTAGAACTAATTGAAATCGAGATTTACAAAAATAAATTAAACAAAAATAAAATACGTTGCCACATCCACTCTTCCCACGTGAAAAACGCGTATGCTTCTTCTTGATTGCTAGTTTTGTTCCATAACTTTTCTTTTATTTCAATTTACTTTAATTTTCCTCCTTATTATATGAATGTATGTATTTTTAAAAGGTTTGGAAAAAAAGATTTGAAAAAGAAGATTTGAAAAATAAAAGGATTAAAATAAGAACTGAAAATGGAAGAGAAGATCTAGATTTGAAAAGAAAGAAGAACTTTGAAATAGAAGAAAATTTGAAGAAGAAGAATATTTGAAGAGGAAGAAAAATTAAAATGAGAGATAATAAGGAGATTTGAAGAAGAAAAAAAAGAAAAGGAAAAAGAAGATGAAGATTAGAATGGAGGCTGTGGTTTCATTTGCATCATATCTTATTTATAAGGTTAGAGTTAGGTTTAGGGTCAAAGAGATTTGAAAAGAGAGACCGCTATTAATTAGAAATAAATGAAATGACGTTTCAGAAAATGAAGTTGGAAAATGAATGGAAAGTAATAAAGTAAATATGAACAAACTTTTAGAATTCAAATTTCAAAACAATCGTTTACTTAATAAATATTGTTAACCCTAAGCATACCGAAATTAACATCTTTTAAAGATTTAATTAACACACAATAAATGAAAATAAATTCTCCATCCAAATTTGTGTCATAAATTAAAAGAATATGCAGCATTAGAAATCTTCATTTCTCCCTCTTTGTGATTAGATTGGAAATTAAACAACATGTTAACATTTCGATTGAATGTTTTACAAGGAATGCATTAACATACATTCCAGAATATGATAGCATAAACAGGTGTATAATATATATGTAGGTCTTTATCACCACTTATAGTTTACATTCATAAATAAAAGGTATGAAAATAATCCACATAAGAAGGCGATGAATGTAAGAGTAAATTCGAAAAGTGAAGATGGAAAGGTAAGTTATGTTGCAATAAAATCTAATAAAGTCTAATTGGAAAGGAAATAGTCAAGTGTAAATCTATTTTACCCCCTTTATTATCTCCTATTAATATTTAATTTAACAACGTATGAGATTTCAATATAAACTAGCATTAAATTTTGAAACAGACAACTAAAATGCATGAAAAAAAAAATAGAAAAATTGTTTGTACACAAGAGTAATAAATAACTTACTGAAATATATTATTTTCCTATTCTTGTAATCAATCTGTAAGCTAAAACAAAGTTCAAATAAGCATATATTTCTTTTTTTAAAATCAATCATTCTATTCTATATTTTAATGAAATTAGACCTACATTCATAAATGAAACATTCATTTATTTGATGTAAATGTTCTTTTTATTAAATCAAACTTTCCTTATTTTCACAAAACATAAGCTGCTTTTAATTACACCTATTAATTTACAATTAGTATTCTCTCTCCTATTAATTAGAAATTTTCAATTATATTCATTTCAGTTGATTAAGTTTCAAAATGGACTAAATGAATGTAATGAGAATTAAACAATTTTTCCTATCTAATAATAACTTAAACATGTTTACATTATTGGATACAAATGGTAATTACACATTTCTCACTAAATAATAGTTACTCATCTCTACAATCAATCGATCAGCTAATAAACATATGTTTACTCCTTTACTAAACTTATTCATTTTTATTCTTTTTGATTTACACTCCTACTATTAAATCAACAATACCTTATGAAATTATTAACATAGGTTTCTATCTTTTTATTTCATAAATCATTGCCATGTAAATAAAGTTTACATTTCTATACCTTTTATTATGTTGACACTACAATTATTGTCTTATTCCATATTAATGTAAAATTTAATTACGTTCAATTGCAATATATCCATTTATCATAATATAAACTTGTAACGACCCGATATTTAGACGATTTAATTTAGTTATTTAATAGAATTTTGAAATTAAAATTTAGTAGAAATAAATAAAGAGTGATAAATTTATATTGAAATGAACGATAATTGAACAAATGGTAATTTGAGCCTTGTTTGTAAAATGAATAAATTTTCATTAAATAAATTGGTGTAAGTTTTGTACCTGAATAGAATGTGAAGATAGAAAGTATAGGTAAGGTATTAGAGTAGTTAAGTATTAATTTATGAGTATAATAATTATAGTATGTATTACCTACTAAATTGGTCAATTTATCAAAACTTTGTAAATTGTAAATAATTTGACGGGTATTGATAAGCGTTACTTTAACTATTAATTAAAGTAATAAGAATGAAATAAATGAAGTTATGCAGTAATGAATAAATATAATATCGCAATAGAATAGGAAACTGACATAGCATTTATTTATATGAACGTTACTAGGTAATTTATTTGAGAATAACGGAAGGGTGAACGTGAATATAATATAAGCATAGATTTATGTTAGGTAACTATTTGGATTTGGGAAATAAGTGAAATTGAAAAGTTAAGAGTTTTACACGTAAAGTATGTATAGTGGGATATATTGATTCCATTGGGGATTTAATATTGTCAAGGAGAATTAAATATTGTCTTAATGTAAAATTTAGATGAATTTTGAGATTAAATGCTAACTCTATTCAGAATATGACAATGGGTGCAATATCTTGGGAAATAGTTATAAGTTACATGTTTAATTTGGTTGATGAAATTTGAATTGAAATAAATGTTAATACACTAAATAAAGGGTACATATAATATGAGAAGTAATACCATGATTAGAAGTTGTCAAAATATAGGGCGTTAAGACTTATAAATGGAAATTAGGAGGCAGTTGAAATTAAATGGACTTTAATGTGTATTAATGAGAAATTTACGCTATAACTAAAGAGATGAATGGAATAAATACCAACCAATGTTGGTTGTAACTACGAGATGACAATTTTTGGGGAATAAGTCGAACTTTTGATAATTAAGATAATTAATGTGAAAAATATGTAAAGTAAGTTATAGAATGTAAGTAATTAATTGAAAGTAAATTTAGTGTGTAAAATTTTTATAGTGAGTGAAGTATATTATAAAAAAAAGAACCTTAATTTATACATTTAATTGATAGGAGTGCACTTAGGATTGTAATTTATTCTAATCAGTGTAAATAGGGGTATGTTAATGCAAGGAAATAAACTGACGTTATATGGTGAATTATGTTAGTTATTCACAATAAGAGAAAATGAAATAGTTAATACGGATAAAAGTGAAACGGGAAATATGAATGCAATAGTGTGAATCCAACATTTAATTCATCTAATTGAAAATAAAGATTTGTTAATTTAATTAAATAGATAATTTCTGAATGTGTATGAAATTAAGGGAAATTCTGAAATCGATAAATTTAGCAACTTTCGATTAACTTTCAATTTGTTAAACTATTGTAATTGATTTAGAAATATAAAGAGTTTCTTATTTATTTGAAGTAAATTTTTGGAAAGAGGGTTATTTCAACTAAATGGGAATAAAATGTTAAATACTACGTTAATGGAGTAAGTTGAAAATTTAGGATAACAATATATTGATCATTAACCAATGTTAATTTATCTACTTGGTGATAATGGAGTGAATAAAAGAATTTAAAAACCAAATAAATGAATTTCATGGGAAATTAAGTTTAATCACTGGATAAATTGAAAATTTAAATCTTAATGTTGTAAATTTGGATTTTTAACGATAAAATGAATGTTTCATTTGTAAATGTAGGTTTAATTTCATTAAAATAAAGAATAGAAAGATTGATTTTAAAGAAAGGAATATATGATTTGAACTATGTTTTAGCTTACAGACTGATTACACGAATAGAAAAATAATCTATTTATTACTCTTGTGTATAAACAATAAATTTATAAACGTGTTTAAATAAACAATTGTTCTATATTTTTATCCATTTTAATTGTCTGTTTTAAAATTTTAACTTTGTAAGTAACTGCAGTTAATGTAATTCAAATATTTCAATAAAATGGAAAGGAAACGTTGATTGCAATTAATATATTTAATAAAAGAAACGCACGTTTTGCGTTAAACAAAAAGGGTGTTTTGATGGAAATAAAAGATCATTTTGAGAAATCAAAATTGAACGTTTTCATTTTTAAGGTAAGTATAAATATTTTATTATGCGTAGATAAAAACCTAAATGCGTACAAATTTGAATATTAATTGAGTTAATGAAGTTAATTTGGTTACGTTACAAAAAAAATAATTAAAGGTTGTGCAAGCTACATGGTCCCTTCATTTTTATTTCTTTATTATTAATTGTTGCATGAACATTTTAAAACAGTTACCTTATTTTTAATAGTTGATTCGTTTCTTTCTTTTTTTCTCCATTTAATACCTGAGCATAGACTTTTAGATTATATTTATTTTTTTGCCACCTCATTTTTACGTATACAAAATCTAACTTTCGTTTGCAAACTTTTCCATTCTTACGTACATTTCCTTATGCATTATTAGTGCCTGAAGCTTTAAAAAATAAAGCGTTACATTTATTTCTGTCCCTCCACATTCATTTCCTAATTATAAATAACCTACATCTTATTCTTCTTTTACATTTTGTTTCTCCTAACTCTAACCCTAGCCTCCATGCTACTCTTCTTCTTCTTCTACTTCTTCTTCTTTTTTCTTGTTTTTCTCAAAGCTCCTTATTATCTCTCATTTTAATTTTTCCTTTCTCTTCAAATATTCTTTTTCTTCTTCAAATTTACTTCTATTTCAAACTTTCTTCTTTCTTTTCAAATCTAGATCTTCTCTTCCGTTTACAGTTCTTATTTTAATCATTTTTTTTTCAATTCTTCTTTTTCAAATCTTCTTTTTTCTTTCAAACCTTTTAAAAATACATACATTCATATAATAGGGAGGAAAATTAAAGTAAATCGAAATAAACGAAAAATTACGGAACAAAGTTAGCAATCAAGAAGAAGCATACGTGTTTTTCACGAGGGAAGAGTGGATGTGGCACGGTATTTTATTTTTGTTTTGTTTATTTTTAATTTCAATTGCAAGTCGACTGTAACATCCCGCCTTTTCGCACACTTTAAACCGACACACATGCCAATTCAAAGCATACGCAAGGGCGGATTGTTATGGGGTAAATAAGAAAAACAGAGAAGAAATAAAGCAAAATAGAATCTCACAGCGGAAGGATAAGATATAATAATCAATATACAGTTCATGATAACTGTTTACAAAATATTTATTTTACTTACATAATGAATATCAGGGTTACACATACCAATACAATCAATGCAGCGGAAATTTAGAGTGTGGTGCAATACTATAAATAATATAATACGGATTCTTCGTCTTCGTCCTCCAAAGTTAAAATCTTCGATCCTGAAACGCTCGGACTGACCCGAGCGAATTTGAAAAGACAAAAACACTCGAGTCGGACTAAAAGATCTTATGTGAGTTAAATTAACAGAAATAAATATGAGTATAGTAACTCAAGAGATGTTCGGGATTTACATCTCCTAAGGATCTGTTAAACTATTTACTATGTAGTATATTGCGCTATTATAATAGTGTCTATTTATAAAATAAACTTACTTTTTAATAGCGTTAAGGGGTTACCCATATAGCCCTTAACACAAATAATGCCAATAGTGTATATAGTACCGTAATACCTCCTGATCGGGAAGCTACCAAAGGATACTCCATAGGTACGACACAAATAGAAACTCGTAGTAAAGGCTCGGTATGGTAGGTGACACGGCACAACTAGGCAATGCCAGGGTAGATATACCAATTGCTATCCAGGCTGGTGGAAACGCGTAGCCGCAGTTACCGCCCACCTCGGACTAACTCCCCAAAATCAAAATATAGAAGTGGCCACTAAATCAATCCAAAATCAAAGTATAATATCGAAGAGGAGGGTCCGATCAGAGGAATGACCTCATTGGCCTGAGAATCGCTCCTGTTTTAGCCACCTTATGCCAACTCACGGGAGTCGGGTCCACGTATTTACCTTACAGGAAACGTCGCCACCACCTACTTCATTCTGGAATCTCCACCGCGTACACGGTTAGTCAAAGTGGTTTTCGGTATCGACAGAGAGTATGTCCATATCCGATCCCGGTCTCTTTGCCAACCCATCGTTATTATAACACCGCGGTCATTTAAAAATAGGTTATACTTTAAAAATCAGAATAAACATTCCATTTCATAACCATGAATACGATATCATTTCAAAACCCAAAACCATATTTTATCACTTATCCCAAATATAATTCTTTTCCAAAATCATAATGCTTTAACTTCATAACGTCTGAAAATCAAATATTTTCAAAGCATAATATTTTGAAAATCATAATTTAAAACCATAACTTCTAAAAACTTGAATGGTTTGGACGTTCAATGGTATATGAATTAAATGGTTTAACTTAAATGTTACTTTGTAAAGAAAATAATTCTCATGGCTTTACAAATACATTTCTTTATTAAAGTCTAAACCAAAATTTATATTATCTCTCTCATGTTCCAAAACCACTTCAATTTATTTATATATACGTATATCCATTTTGAGGATCAATATTTCAAACTAAAGTTGGATTTTATGCTTTCAACAAATCAATTGTTCTATTAATTAGTCTTGAATATTCATATAAAATCCATAAATAATAAGACTTCAATTCCTAGTAATAAAATATATATATTTTTCCCAATTCAAATTATAATAGAATATTCATTTCAATTTATTTTGGGAAAAATCCAATTATAAATATCATATCTTAAAATTTCCAAACTTAACATTTAAACATATGATATAAATTATTAAACTCCATTTTCTTAATTTTCTTCCATTTTTAATAAAGATTTTTATAAACCTTTTAATTTCAAAATTTTCAACTTCATATGTATATATATGGAAGAAAAATATTTATACAATATAAAATTTAAGATTATTATAAACCGTATTCCATCCAAACCATAGAAATCACATTTAAATAGTTATATACATATATTGCGGTGCCTGTATATAATTTTCTATCCTATGGTCAAGTGATACGGATATTTATCATTTCAATCCGCAATTTAAAAGATATAAAATTTTACGGTTATATATCATTTCAAACCACAATCCCGAATGAAATGAAATATGCATGATAATTTGCAATTTAATGATATACAATAAACATCCATTCATCAACATCATCCATCATCCAAATCGCAATCATCAATCAATATCAATCAATAACAATATTATTTTTGGTACTACATAACAGGTAATACTGGCAATTTTATTCAAATTAAATTTAACAGTTATTAATCTACAGTCTATATTCAGTAATAAATTATATAACTGTTAACTAGCAGTTCATATACAAACAAATAAATTTTAACTATAAATTTATACGCAATAAATTAATTAAATTAACAGTTAAATTAAATAAATGCAATTCAACAGATATGAATAAAATAAACATGCCAAATACTCATAAATAAATTTCTATTCATTTCTAAAATTAATTTAAATAAACATAAAAGCTTCTAGTAGTTGTGAGTGGGTTAAAACACTCACCTTTTTGAATTTAAATTGAATTCAAATCCAATTTAAACCCAAAATTTGGACAGTATCCAAATTCATCCAAACTAGTGCCAAAACGTCAGAAATTCCGATACGATCCCATCAAAACAAACCGTGCGTGAATCCGAGCTCGTACGCAAAAGTTATGAAAATTTGAAAATTGGAAAATTCTGGTCCTCTGTCAACTTCGGGTTCGACTTCGGTGCGCCGCCTCAATTCTCCGGTGCTTGCTTGGAGTTTTCGCGAAAACGACCCTGAGCGACCCGAGTCATTTTCTTCCTGACCCGAAGTTGCTCTAGGGTTTTCTCCCCTGAAACCCGAAGCGCGACCAGAAGCTGCTGCAGATCCGAAATTTTTTTTTTTTTTTTGAAATTATTATTATTATTATTTTTTTGGAATTTGAGAATTAGGTTTTTTTTCTGCCATTAGAATGAGGAGTTGAGAAGGAGATCTACGTATAGAAAAATGAAAATAAGGAGTGGCTAGGGTTTATAACAGGTTATATATAGACAAGACTGAAAAATAATAGATGGATCGGATTGGATCTAAACATAAGTTTAAATTTAGGCATAAACATATATGAAATAAACTAGCATTAAATTTTGAACGTGAATTGATTAATTGGAAATAAATTACCCAAATGTTTTTATTCCATCAAATTTTATTTACTGAAGGTTGCACTTAATCTAATTTATACATCTTGCCCCTTTTGTCTTTAAATCAATAAATCTTATATAGTATATAGATTTATCATTAATTTTATCTATTCTTCCTTTTTAGGCAATGTTCTATATATTAGATTTCATTTAAATGCAATAAATCATACTATCGTAGTTATATCCAATTAAATAAATAAATGTTGATTCCTACTCTTTTTATCCAACAATTGTTTACGTTTTATTCCATAAATACTTCTACACACATCCTGGATTTTGTATAAATGGTTGTAACGTTAAATCTTGTCTACTTCCCATTTTATATTTAAGGTTTCTAAAACCGATTAATATTATTCCCTAGTCCAAACACCCTTTTGCCCAATTTATATTAACATATCCTTAAATTAGATTAATTCCTATTGATGTAATAGTTAAACATAAATTTCACTTATTTGAAATAAATCCACAATTTAATTTCAAATAAATCAATAAATTTTGGTTTATCACTTCTTAAATACCCAATCGTCATAATTTAATTAAAACTACATTTATCACATTTTATAGAATTTACCATCTTAAGTGACAAATCAAAACTACCCTAACTGCACAAATTTAGGGTAATCAATTTCAATTGCTTTCCCATTAAACTACATAAATTATCCAAATGAAACCTAAGTGAAACGTTTATTTATTTAAAAATCTTACTGTTTAAATGAATTTATCCTTTACGATATAATTTACATTTGACTTGATTTCTCATTTATTTTGCAAAATGGTAAATTCCAATTGCTACCAACATTATATTTAATATAAATTTGAATCCAAATAATTGGTATTGCACACCCTTATTGCGTACATTTACATATAGTTACAACTAAGTCAATACACTGATTTCATGAATTCATAAATTAATCCACAAATTTCCATTGACTCTTTATATTCAAAATCAATTGCAAAGGTTTAAAAGTTGCTAAATTTCGATTTCAGTAATTCCTTTAATTCCATTCAAAATCAGCAATTATCTATTAAATGTCCCAAAATTTCTATTAAATTAATCTAACGAATCTTTAATATAAATTAGATGAATTAAATATTGCATTCAAACTATTGCGTTAATATTTTCCGTTTCACTTTAAAGTAAATAAATTTGCCAATTATAATACTTATTTCAATTTCTTAAAATAACCCTTTATTTACATTGAACCCAATTTAATTAAGTTTCCAATTGATTAGATTCAATTTCAACATTTAACTACCCTCAAGTTTTAGGTTATAAACAATTTATATGTATTCTTTCTTAATTATTACTTTGCAACTTCTCGTATAAATTTCACAATCAAACATAAATTTTAAAGTAACGCTTAATAAATATGCTCCTATAATTTCTCAACTTTTAAACGAACGTTACTCCACTTTCAATTAGTGTAACATTCATTTAATTATTACCAACTATTACCGATCCTAATCCCATTAACAAATAAGCAGATAGATTTTTATGATAGGTGCTACAATTTTTTTTTTTAAATAAATTACTATTCATTACTATTGCCTTAAATTCAGCATTAATTTCCTTGCATTAACATTTTATACTAAAATCTTTGTCCAATTATAATTTATACTCTAAAAAATTTCATTTACACCTTTCGTTGTTTCTTAATTACAATTAAGGCGCATCAACTATCTATATTGGTAAATGATTGAATTTTCTAGTAATCCTACTATTTAATGTTTAGTATATTTGTATATTATTATTTACCCTTTTGTTCTCCATTATAAATATATGCACACATACAAATTAAGATTCTACATCTAATTAATCATTCCACCCAATATATAAATTACTAACCTTAAATTATTGCAATTGATTATCTAACATACAACTGAATCTATTTCTAAATTTTCATAATTCATTAATACCTTACAAAAGTTTACAAATACAGGGCTTGTATCAGATAAAACTTATTTTCATTGATGAATTCAATACTTGCCTTTATTTTATTTATTTCCAACTTAATATCCAATCGCAACAATTTCCACTATTACACTTATTAATTTCAATACATAATTCAATTTGTAAATTTTAATTACCCTTGATACATCTAATTTCAACATTCACTTTCATATAAATAAATAAGATTTCTGTTTCTTTCTAAATTAAAATAAAAATCCTATTAATTAAATTCATTTTAAACATCGTATTTACACGGGTCGTTACACTCTCCCCCACTCAAAACTTTTCGTCCCCGAAAAGGAAAAGAAAAGAGAAGGAAGAATTTAATAAACAGTACATCTTATTTCAGATATTAACTTATAAACAATAATTTACTAAATTTATTACCTTAAATAAAATATACCCGTTTTATAATCATTATAACTTTTTTTTTATTTCTTTTTTTTTATACTCAAACTAATAAACTTTGGAAAACATTTTCAAGATATTTTCTAAGTCCAAAATTTACGAAAATTTTTGGCAGAGTCTCCTTTGTACGGGGAGGCTCGGGAGAAAATATAATATCAAATATATCAAAATATCTCATATAATATCCAAAATAAAATATCCCAACACGGGAAAATATATAAAATAGCGCTATAAACCGTAATCCGAAACGTACATATTTGTCGGGCAATTTACGCTTAATTTATGGAACCAAAAGCAGTAGGAGTTGCTTCCATAACCTGCATTTCACTTATAAAATCCAAAGGTTTAACAATTTATCTCAAGTGAACTATTTTCATGGTTTCAACTACTAACAACAATCAATACACAATCATCCATTTCAACAAACAGCATACATAATAAAACAAAACAACCATTCAGTCAAACAAACAAATAGTTGTTCGGGTTCAAAACTTGAAACGGTACGGAATGAAAAATAACTATCCAGTGCATCATTTACTCAACAGTCTTAGATGGTACTGAATAGATTATTTATTCATCCAACTACTTCAAATTTCCTTACCCGACCAACCATAAATCAACCAATAACAATTCAACCAACAAATCAATTAACTCATTATAAATTTTATTTCATACATTAGCTGTTTGATCTTTTCATTCATATAACAGTTTATCTTTTATTTTCATTCATTTTCATTCATATACCGCCTAAATTATCCTTTTATAATTTACATTTATTTCTAACAACTTTTAATTTTATTTACTCATTAAATGTTTGTTTCATTTATTTTTACTTATTACTTACAATTATTCCTTTCCATTAATTTAGGTCATGTAAGTTTCTTCTATTGTATTACATTTAATGCACTTCTCACATTTCAATCATTTATTAAATGCTTACATTCTATTATATTTAATTACAGTAACCCTTTTAGTTATACCTAAATTATTAACCTTATAACCTTCATTCTTATAAATAAGGGATTTTATTAATTTATTACCTAGGGTTTACAGTCATTTATTTGT
The DNA here is from genome assembly GCA_030765085.1 of Allium cepa. Classification (NCBI taxonomy): domain Eukaryota; kingdom Viridiplantae; phylum Streptophyta; class Magnoliopsida; order Asparagales; family Amaryllidaceae; genus Allium; species Allium cepa. The sequence goes on along the minus strand of CM060928.1, from coordinate 379,088,149 downwards.
ATTACCTACTTTTTATTATATTAGACTAGTAGCATTTAAATCATACTTAAGTTAATAACCTTACACATGCATCCTTATTTATTAGAGAATTTCATTTTATCTACTTAAGTTTAAATCACCTATTAATAATACTTACCTTTAATTTTAGTAAAATTTCAATTATAACTTAAGTTTATCCCATTAAATTCTTATTTATAATAGCAATTTATTGAATACTTCATTATTTCCAAAATTTCTTCTTGTATAATATTCCATTCCAATCTCTTATTTAACATTTCAACTTTTTTATATTTGGTAAGTTATTTATGTTAAAGAAAATGCAAAAGAACTTATACAAGTTTATCTCAATTCTTTTAATTCATTCATTGTTCAATAAATCTTTACTTTTATTTTTTTTATAAGTTAAAATTTTTAACTTCCTCTATAACTTAGCATTTAAGACTCTTATTTTATTTAGGGTTTCAATTATTAATTAAATTCTGTTTCACTACTATAATTGAAACAATTAATTAATGGAAATTAAGAATTAAATACCGGGTTAAAATTTAATAGATAAATATATTCTTATAACTTATATACCTCTAGTTTTATTTAAAACAATTAAAATTTAGATAATTTCAAAATAAAACTGCAGTAGAATTACTACAGTGGCCTTTCCCCTTCGAAACTCGAAAATAGAAGTCGATGATGCGGCCACCATCACCGAAATTATTTTCCAGCGACACAGAGGAAAGTACGAAACTTATTTTCTCCAAAATTTTCTTTAAAACAATTCTTCCGAATTATACTAAATATTTATATAAGAAAATACTTATAGACCAAATCATTTTATTTCATAAATCCTTTGAAAGCAAATTTTCAAAAATCCCGGACTTAAGTTCTAAAATTTCCAAATTTCAATGATTTTAATTGCAATCTTATTTTACCTATTATTTATAAATTTTATTCCTAACAACCAATCTATTGCAACCAAATATAGATATCGTTTGAAATTTTTTATTTTATATATAGAAAATATAATAGGCAAAATTATTTCATTTACCTATATTAAAACAAATATTATGCCGGTCTGTCCTATTAAGTGTTTAGAAATCCCTATTGATCACATAGCGTCCCATGCATCAACCAGAATTTATAAATACAAAACGGAACAGATTAACACAATATTAAAATCTTTTTATAACATTAACAAATACGCTCTCTCATATATATACACTCAGCGACTCCCATAGGGTATTACTACCCTATTAACAAAGAGTCAAACCCCACAAAGCTAAGGTTTATCGCTAAACCAAAGCTCTGATACCAACTGTAACATCCCGCCTTTTCGCACACTTTAAACCGACACACGTGCCAATTCAAAGCATACGCAAGGGCTGATTGTTATGGGGTAAATAAGAAAAACAGAGAAGAAATAAAGCAAAATAGAATCTCACAGCGGAAGGATAAGATATAATAATCAATATACAGTTCATGATAACTGTTTACAAAATATTTATTTTACTTATATAATGAATATCAGGGTTACACATACCAATACAATCAATGCAGCGGAAATTTAGAGTGTGGTGCAATACTATAAATAATATAATACGGATTCTTCATCTTCGTCCTCCAAAGCTGAAATCTTCGATCCTGAAACGCTCGGACTGACCCGAGCGAATTTGAAAAGACAAAAACACTCGAGTCAGACTAAAAGATCTTATGTGAGTTAAATTAACAGAAATAAATATGAGTACAGTAACTCAAGAGATGTTCGGGATTTACATCTCTTAAAGATCCGTTAAACTATTTACTATGTAGTATATTGCGCTATTATAATAGTGTCTATTTATAAAATAAACTTACTTTTTAATAGCGTTAAGGGGTTACCCATATAGCCCTTAACACAAATAATGCCAATAGTCTGTACAGTACCGTAATACCTCCTGATCGGGAAGCTACCAGAGGATACTCCATAGGTACGACACAAATAGAAACTCGTAGTAAAGGCTCGGTATGGTAGGTGACACGGCACAACTAGGCAATGCCAGGGTAGATATACCAATTGCTATCCAGGCTGGTGGAAACGCGTAGCCGCAGTTACCGCCCACCTCGGACTAACTCCCCAAAATCAAAATATAGAAGTGGCCACTAAATCAATCCAAAATCAAAGTATAATATCGAAGAGGAGGGTCCGATCAGAGGAATGACCTCATTGGCCTGAGAATCGCTCCTGTTTTAGCCACCTTATGCCAACTCATGGGAGTCGGGTCTACGTATTTACCTTACAGGAAACGTCGCCACCACCTACTTCATTCTGGAATCTCCACCGCGTACACGGTTAGTCAAAGTGGTTTTCGGTATCGACAGAGAGTATGTCCATATCCGATCCCGGTCTGTTTGCCAACCCATCGTTATTATAACACCGCGGTCATTTAAAAATAGGTTATACTTTAAAAATCAGAATAAACATTCCATTTCATAACCATGAATACGATATCATTTCAAAACCCAAAACCATATTTTATCACTTATCCCAAATATAATTCTTTTCCAAAATCATAATGCTTTAACTTCATAACGTCTGAAAATCAAATATTTTCAAAGCATAATATTTTGAAATCATAATTTAAAACCATAACTTCTAAAAACTTGAATGGTTTGGACGTTCAACGGTATATGAATTAAATGGTTTAACTTAAATGTTACTTTGTAAAGAAAATAGTTCTCATGGCTTTACAAATACATTTCTTTATTAAAGTCTAAACCAAAATTTATATTATCTCTCTCAAGTTCCAAAACCACTTCAATTTATTTATATATACGTATATCCATTTTGAGTATCAATATTTCAAACTAAAGTTGGATTTTATGCTTTCAACAAATCAATTGTTCTATTAATTAGTCTTGAATATTCATATAAAATCCATAAATAATAAGACTTCAATTCCAAGTAATAAAATATATATATTTTTCCCAATTCAAATTATACTAGAATATTCATTTCAATTTATTTTGGGAAAAATCCAATTATAAATATCATATCTTAAAATTTCCAAACTTAACATTTAAACATATGATATAAATTATTAAACTCCATTTTCTTAATTTTCTTCCATTTTTAATAAAGATTTTTATACACCTTTTAATTTCAAAATTTTCAACTTCATATGTATATATAAGGAAGAAAAATATTTACACAATATAAAATTTAAGATTATTATAAACCGTATTCCATCCAAACCATAGAAATCACATTTAAATAGTTATATATATATATATACCGCGGTGCCTGTATATAATTTTCTATCCTATGGTCAAGTGATACGGATATTTATCATTTCAATCCGCAATTTAAAAGATATAAAATTTTGCAGTTATATATCATTTCAAACCACAATCCCGAATGAAATGAAATATGCATGATAATTTGCAATTTAATTATATACAATAAACATCCATTCATCAACATCATCCATCATCCAAATCGCAATCATCAATCAATATCAATCAATAACAATATTATTTTTGGTACTACATAACAGGTAATACTGGCAATTTTATTCAAATTAAATTTAACAGCTATTAATCTACAGTCTATATTCAGTAATAAATTATATAACTGTTAACTAGCAGTTCATATACAAACAAATAAATTTTAACTGTAAATTTATACGCAATAAATTAATTAAATTAACAGTTAAATTAAATAAATGCAATTCAACAGATATGAATAAAATAAACATGCCAAATACTCATAAATAAATTTCTATTCATTTCTAAAATTAATTTAAATAAACATAAAAGCTTCTAGTAGTTGTGAGTGGGTTAAAACACTCACATTTTTGAATTTAAATTGAATTCAAATCCAATTTAAACCCAAAATTTGGACAGTATCCAAATTCATCCAAACTAGTGCCAAAACGTCAGAAATTCCGATACGATCCCATCAAAACAAACCGCGCGCGAATCCGAGCTCGTACGCAAAAGTTATGAAAATTTGAAAATTGGAAAATTCTGGTCCTCTGTCAACTTCGGGTTTGACTTCGGTGCGCCGCCTCAATTCCCCGGTGCTTGCTTGGAGTTTTCGCCAAAATGACCCAGAGCGACCCGAGTCATTTTCTTCCTGACCCGAAGTTGCTCTAGGGTTTTCTCCCCTGAAACCCGAAGCGCGACCAGAAGCTGCTGCAGATCCGATTTTTTTTTTTTTTTTTGAATTTTTTTTTTTTTTTTTTTTTGGAATTTGAGAATTAGGTTTTTTTTCTTCTGTCATTAGAATGAGGAGTTGAGAAGGAGATCTACGTATAGAAAAATGAAAATAAGGAGTGGCTAGGGTTTATAACAGGTTATATATAGACAAGACTGAAAAATAATAGATGGATCGGATTGGATCTAAACATAAGTTTAAATTTAGGCATAAACATATATGAAATAAACTAGCATTAAATTTTGAAACGTGAATTGATTAATTGGAAATAAATTACCCAAATGTTCTTATTCCATCAAATTTTATTTACTGAAGGTTGCACTTAATCTAATTTATACATCTTGCCCCTTTTGTCTTTAAATCAATAAATCTTATATAGTATATAGATTTATCATTAATTTTATCTATTCTTCCTTTTTAGGCAATGTTCTATATATTAGATTTGATTTAAATGCAATAAATCATACTATCGTAGTTATATCCAATTAAATAAATAAATGTTGATTCCTACTCTTTTTATCCAACAATTGTTTACGTTTTATTCCATAAATACTTCTACACACATCCTGGATTTTGTATAAATGGTTGTAACGTTAAATCTTGTCTACTTCCCATTTTATATTTAAGGTTTTTAAAACCGATTAATATTATTCCCTAGTCCAAACACCCTTTTGCCCAATTTATATTAACATATCCTTAAATTAGATTAATTCCTATTGATGTAATAGTTAAACATAAATTTCACTTATTTGAAATAAATCCACAATTTAATTTCAAATAAATCAATAAATTTTGGTTTATCACTTCTTAAATACCCAATCGTCATAATTTAATTAAAACTACATTTATCACATTTTATAGAATTTACCATCTTAAGTGACAAATCAAAACTACCCTAACTGCACAAATTTAGGGTAATCAATTTCAATTGTTTTCCCATTAAACTACATAAATTATCCAAATGAAACCAAAGTGAAACGTTTATTTATTTAAAAATCTTACTGTTTAAATGAATTTATCCTTTACGATATAATTTACATTTGACTTGATTTCTCATTTATTTTGCAAAACGGTAAATTCCAATTGCTACCAACATTATATTTAATATAAATTTGAATCCAAATAATTGGTATTGCACACCCTTATTGCGTACATTTACATATAGTTACAACTAAGTCAATACACTGATTTCATGAATTCATAAATTAATCCACAAATTTCCATTGACTCTTTATATTCAAAATCAATTGCAAAGGTTTAAAAGTTGCTAAATTTCGATTTCAGTAATTCCTTTAATTCCATTCAAAATCAGCAATTATCTATTAAATGTCCCAAAATTTCTATTAAATTAATCTAACGAATCTTTAATATAAATTAGATGAATTAAATATTGCATTCAAACTATTGCGTTAATATTTTCCGTTTCACTTTAAAGTAAATAAATTTGCCAATTATAATACTTATTTCAATTTCTTAAAATAACCCTTTATTTACATTGAACCCAATTTAATTAAGTTTCCAATTGATTAGATTCAATTTCAACATTTAACTACCCTCAAGTTTTAGGTTATAAACAATTTATATGTATTCTTTCTTAATTATCACTTTGCAACTTCTCGTATAAATTTCACAATCAAACATAAATTTTAAAGTAACGCTTAATAAATATGCTCCTATAATTTCTCAACTTTTAAACGAACGTTACTCCACTTTCAATTAGTGTAACATTCATTTAATTATTACCACCTATTACCGATCCTAATCCCATTAACAAATAAGCAGATAGATTTTTATGATAGGTGCTACAATTTTTTTTTTTAAATAAATTACTATTCATTACTATTGCCTTAAATTCAGCATTAATTTCCTTGCATTAACATTTTATACTAAAATCTTTGTCCAATTATAATTTATACTCTAAAAAATTTCATTTACACCTTTCGTTGTTTCTTAATTACAATTAAGGCGCATCAACTATCTATATTGGTAAATGATTGAATTTTCTAGTAATCCTACTATTTAATGTTTAGTATATTTGTATATTATTATTTACCCTTTTGTTCTCCATTATAAATATATGCACACATACAAATTAAGATTCTACATCTAATTAATCATTCCACCCAATATATAAATTACTAACCTTAAATTATTGCAATTGATTATCTAACATACAACTGAATCTATTTCTAAATTTTCATAATTCATTAATACCTTACAAAAGTTTACAAGTACAGGGCTTGTATCAGATAAAACTTATTTTCATTGATGACTTCAATACTTCCTTTATTTTATTTATTTCCAACTTAATATCCAATCGCAACAATTTCCACTATTACACTTATTAATTTCAATACATAATTCAATTTGTAAATTTTAATTACCCTTGATACATCTAATTTCAACATTCACTTTCATATAAATAAATAAGATTTCTGTTTCTTTCTAAATTAAAATAAAAATCCTATTAATTAAATTCATTTTAAACATCGTATTTACACGGGTCGTTACATCGTTTAATTGTGATAACTTTCACATACGAACTCCGTTTCACACGAGATTTTTTCGTTAGGATCGTAATTAAATTTCGGATCTTTTGACGCTGGTTTGGATTGATTTGGGGGCCGTCGAATTTTTGAGTTTAAATCAGATTTAAATTCGATTTAAATTCAAAAGGTGAGTGTTTTAACCCACTCACAACTTCCAAAAGTTTTTATGTTTGTTAAATTTATTTTAGATATGAGTAGAAAATTTATTTATGACTGTTTGGCATGTTTTATTCATCATATCTGTTAAATCGCATTTATTTAATATAACTGTTCATTAAATTTTATTACTGCATATAGATTGACAGTTATAGTTATTTATTTGCATATAAACTGTTAGTTTAATAGTTGTTAAATTTATTTTTGAATATAACTGCCAGTTATTACCTGTTATATATTATCGGATATATATTGATATTGTTTTGTTATTGGTTGATGATTGTGATTTGGATGATGGATGATGATGGATGAATGGATGTTTTATTTTATATCATTAAACTGAAAGTTATCATGCATTTTTCGTTCCATTCGGGATTGTGGTTTGAAATGATATACAACCGCAAAATTTTATTTTTAAATTGCGGATTGAAATGATAAACATCTGTATCACTTGACCATAGGATCGAAAATTATATACAGGCACCGTGGTCTATATATAAAATATTTTAAAGTGATTTCTATGGTTTGGATGGGATACGGTTTATAAATTTTTTTTATTTTGATATTTTATAAATATTATTCTTCTATATATATACACATATGAAGTTAGAAATTTTGAATTTAAGCTGTGTATAAATCTGTTAAATAAAAATGGAAAAATTGAGAAAATGGAATTTGTTAATTTATATTATATGTTAAGTTTGGAAATTTTAAGGTATAATATTTATAATCGGATTTTCCCAAGATAAATTTAAAATGAATATTCTAGTATAATTAAATTGAAGGAAACATTTAATTGATAGAAATTGGAGTTTATTTATGGATTTTATGTGAACATTCAAGACTAAATAATAGAACATTTAATTTGTCGAATGAATAAATTCCAACTTTAGTTTTGAAATATTAATACTCCAAATGGATATATATATATAGAAATTGAAGTGGTTTTGCAACTTGAAGTGATATTTAAAATTTATAGTTTAGACTTCAAATAAAGAAATATATTTGTAAAGCCATGGAATTTATTTTTCGTTACAAAGTAACCTTAAAGTTAAGCCATTTAATTTATATACCGTTGAATATCCAAACAATTCAATTTTTAGAAGTTATGGTTTTAAAATTTTGAATTTTCGAAATATAATGCTTTGATAGTACAATTCAAATGTTTGGTTTCCAGATATTATAGATTTTAAAGCAGTATGATTTTGGAAAAGAATTATATTTGGGATAAAATGATATCATATTGTTTTGGGTTTTAAAATGATATCGTATTCATAGTTTTGAAAATGGGAAATTTTATCTTGGTTTTAAAGTATAAACTATTTTTAAATGACCGCGGTGTTATAATAATGTTTGGTTGGCAAAGAGACCGGGATCGGATATGGACATACTCTCTATCGATACCGAAAACCACTTTGACTAACCGTGTACGCGGTGGAGATTCCACAATGAAGTAGGTTGGTGGCGGCGTTTCCTGTAAGGTAAATACGTGGACCCAACTCCCGTGAGTTGGCATCAGGTGGCTAAAACAGGAGCGATCGACGGGTTAATGAGGTAGCACCTCTGATCGGACACTTTCCTTCGATACTATACTATGACTTTGGATTTTATTAGGTGGCCACCTTCACTTTTGTTTTCTTTGATGTGGGGAGTTTGTCCGAGGTGGGCGGCAGCTGCGCGCTGCGCGTTTCCATCGGCCCGGAAGCGTAATTGGTATATCTACCCTGGCATTGCCTAGTTGTGCCGTGTCACCTACCCTATCCGCCTTGTACGAGTTTGGATTTCTCCCGTAGCCCGTGTGGTATCCTCTGGTAGCTTTCCGATCAGGAGGGACTATGATATTGGATGGATTACTGGGATTATTGCGTGTTAAGGTGGAAAATGTAAAGCCTTAATGCTATTTAAAAGTAGGTTTATTTTACAATTAGACACTATTATAATAGCGCAATATACTATATAGTAAATAGTTTAACGGATCCTTAGGAGATGTAAATCCCGAGCATCTCTTGAGTTACTGCACTCATATTTATTTCTGTTAATTTAACTTACATAAGATCTTTTAGTTCTGACTCGAGTGTTTTGTCTTTTCAATTCGCTCGGGTCAGTCCGAGCGTTTCAGGATTTGAAGACTTTATTTCTGAAGGACGAAGACGAAGATTTCATTATTATTATTATTATTACTATATGGTTCCACTACTCACTGTATTCCGCTGCATTGGTATTTATTGGTATGTGAACTCTGATATTAAATTATGTAAAGAAGAATCAAAAGTTTTGTAAACAGTTTTATAAACTGTATATTTTATTATTATATCTTATCCTTCCGCTGTGAGATTCTATTTTGTTTTATTTCTTCTCTGTTTTTCTTATTTACCACATAACAATCCGCCCTTACCTATGGTTTGAATCGGCATGTGTGCCTGTTTAAAACGTACGAAGAGGCGGGCCGTTACAGTTGGTATCAGAGCTTTGGTTTAGCGACAAACCTTGGTTTTGTGGGGTTTGACTCCTTGTTAATAGAGTAGTAATACCCTATGGGAGTCGCTGAGTTTATATATATGAGAGAGCGTATTTGTTTGTGTTGTAAAAAGATTTTGATATTGTGTTAATCTGTTCCGTTTTGTATTTATAAATTCTGATTGGTGCATGGGACGCTATGACATCAATAGGGATTTCTAAACACTTAATAGGACAGACCGACATAATATTTGTTTTTAATATAGGTGAATGAAATAATTTTGCCTATTATATTTTCTATATATAAAATAAAAAAAATTTCAAATTATATCTATATTTGGTTGCGATAGATTGGTTGTTAGGAATAAAATTTATAAATAATAAGAAAAATAAGAATGAAATTAACATCAATGGAATTTGGAAATTTTAGAACTTAAGTCCGGGGTTTTTGAAAATTTGCTTTCAAAGGATTTATGAAATATAAAAATTGTTTATAAGTATTTTCTTATATAAATATTTAGTATAATTCGGAAGAATTGTTTTAAAGAAGATTTTGGAGAAAATAAGTTTCGTACTTTCCTCTCTGTCGCTGGAAAATAATTTCGATGATGGCGGCCGCATCATCGACTTTCATTTTCGAGTTTCGAAGGGGAAAGGCCACTATAGTAAATTCTACTGCAGATTTATTTTGAAAATATCTAAATTTTAATTGTTTTAAATATAATTAGAGGTATATAAGTTATAAGAATATACTTATCTATTGAAATTTAACCCGGTATTTAATTCTAAATTTCCATTAATTAATTGTTTCAATTATGGTAGTGAAACAGAATTTAATTAATAATTGAAACCCTAAATAAAATAAGAGACTTAAATGCTAAGTTATAAAGGAAGTTAAAATTTTAACTTATAAGAAAAAAAAAGTAAAGATTTATTGAACAATGAATGAATTAAAAGAACTGAGATAAACTTGTATAAGTTCAATTGCATTTTCTTTAACATAGATAACTTACCAAATATTAAAGGTTGAAATGTTAAATAAGAAATTGGAATAGAATATTATACAAGTAGAAATTTTGGAAATAATGAAGTATTAAATGAATTGCTATTATAAATGAGAATTTAATGTTATAAACTTAGGTTATAAACTGAAATTTTACCAAAACTAGAGGTAAGTATTATAAATAGGTGATTTTAAAACTTAAGTAAATAAAATGAAATTCTTTAATAAATAAGGATTGATGTGTAGGGTTATAAACTTAAGTATGATACAAATGCTACTAGTTGAATATAATGGAAAGTAGGTAACATAAATAAATGACTGCAAACCCTAGTCAAAGAATTAATAAAATCCTTTACCTATAAGAATGGATGTTATAAGGTTAAGAATTTAAGTGTAATAAAAAGGGTTACTATAATTAAATATAATATAAATGTAAGCATAGAATGAATGATTGAAATTGAGAAGTGCATTAAATATAATACAAATAAAACAAACTTACATGACCCGATTAAGCAAAAATGAATAATTATAAGAAACAACCACTGAACGAGAAGATAAAATTTGAAGTTTGTCACAAATAAATGTAAATTATAAAAGGAAAAATTATTTGGTTTGAATAAAAGAAAGGAAATCAAACAACTAAAGTACGAGGTGAATTTATATAAGTTAATTTGATTATTGTTTGGATTTGTGTTTAGTTGATGGTTGTTTGGGCAAGGATACCTTAAAATTGGATTTGGGTGAATGAATAATCTACTTAGTTTTATCTAAGACTATTGAGTAAAGGATGTGCTAGTAGTTTATTCTTCATTCCGTATAATTTAAAGGTTTTGAACCTGAACGACCATTTGTTTGTTTGATTGAATGGTTGCTTGTTTTGGATGTATATGTTGTTCGTGAAATGGATGGTTGTGTATTGATTTGTTGTTAGGGATTGAAACTACTTAGAAATATTTTGAAATGTTCTCCAAACTCTAATAAATTTAAGTATAAAAAGATAATGTTGTAAATTTGTATATTTTAATAAGAGCAACAGATATTGTAAATTTAAGGTAATGTTTTGAATAAGATATGTAGATTCTAAATCCTTCTTTTCCCTTCTTTCTCCTTTTCGGGGACGAAAAGTTTTGAGTGGGGGAGAGTGTAATGACCCGATATTTAGACGATTTAATTTAGTTATTTAATAGAATTTTGAAATTAAAATTTAGTAGAAATAAATAAAGAGTGATAAATTTATATTGAAATGAACGATAATTGAACAAATGGTAATTTGAGCCTTGTTTGTAAAATGAATAAATTTTCATTAAATAAATTGGTGTAAGTTTTGTACCTGAATAGAATGTGAAGATAGAAAGTATATGTAAGGTATTAGAGTAGTTAAGTATTAATTTATGAGTATAATAATTATAGTATGTATTACCTACTAAATTGGTCAATTTATCAAAACTTTGTAAATTGTAAATAATTTGACGCGTATTGATAAGCGTTACTTTAACTATTAATTAAAGTAATAAGAATGAAATAAATGAAGTTATGCAGTAATGAATAAATATAATATCGCAATAGAATAGGAAACTGACATAGCATTTATTTATATGAACGTTACTAGGTAATTTATTTGAGAATAACGGAAGGGTGAACGTGAATATAATATAAGCATAGATTTATGTTAGGTAACTATTTGGATTTGGGAAATAAGTGAAATTGAAAAATTAAGAGTTTTACACGTAAAGTATGTATAGTGGGATATATTGATTCCATTGGGGATTTAATATTATCAAGGAGAATTAAATATTGTCTTAATGTAAAATTTAGATGAATTTTGAGATTAAATGCTAACTCCATTCAGAATATGACAATGGGTGCAATATCTTGGGAAATAGTTATAAGTTACATGTTTAATTTGGTTGATGAAATTTGAATTGAAATAAATGTTAATACACTAAATAAAGGGTACATATAATATGAGAAGTAATACCATGATTAGAAGTTGTCAAAATATAGGGTGTTAAGACTTATAAATGGAAATTAGGAGGCAGTTGAAATTAAATGGACTTTAATGTGTATTAATGAGAAATTTACGCTATAACTAAAGAGATGAATGGAATAAATACCAACCAATGTAGGTTGTAACTATGAGATGACAATTTTTGGGGAATAAGTCGAACTTTTGATAATTAAGATAATTAATGCGAAGAATATGTAAAGTAAGTTATAGAATGTAAGTAATTAATTGAAAGTAAATTTAGTGTGTAAAATTTTTATAGTGAGTGAAGTATATTATAAAAAAAAGAACCTTAATTTATACATTTAATTGATAGGAGTGCACTTAGGAATGTAATTTATTCTAATCAGTGTAAATAGGGGTATGTTAATGCAAGGAAATAAACTGACGTTATATAGTGAATTATGTTAGTTATTCACAATAAGAGAAAATGAAATAGTTAATACGGATAAAAGTGAAACGGGAAATATGAATGCAATAGTGTGAATCCAACATTTAATTCATCTAATTGAAAATAAAGATTTGTTAATTTAATTAAATAGATAATTTCTGAACGTGTATGAAATTAAGGGAAATTCTGAAATCGATAAATTTAGCAACTTTCGATTAACTTTCAATTTGTTAAACTATTGTAATTGATTTAGAAATATAAAGAGTTGCTTATTTATTTGAAGTAAATTTTTGGAAAGAGGGTTATTTCAACTAAATGGGAATAAAATGTTAAATACTACGTTAATGGAGTAAGTTGAAAATTTAGGATAACAATATATTGACCATTAACCAATGTTAATTTATCTACTTGGTGATAATGGAGTGAATAAAAGAATTTAAAAACCAAATAAATGAATTTCATGGGCAATTAAGTTTAATCACTGGATAAATTGAAAATTTAAAACTTAATGTTGTAAATTTGGATTTTTAACGATAAAATGAATGTTTCATTTGTAAATGTAGGTTTAATTTCATTAAAATAAAGAATAGAAAGATTGATTTTAAAGAAAGGAATATATGATTTGAACTATGTTTTAGCTTACAGACTGATTACAAGAATAGAAAAATAATCTATTTATTACTCTTGTGTATAAACAATAAATTTATAAACGTGTTTAAATAAACAATTGTTCTATATTTTTATCCATTTTAATTGTCTGTTTTAAAATTTTAACTTTGTAAGTAACTGCAGTTAATGTAATTCAAATATTTCAATAAAATGGAAAGGAAACGTTGATTGCAATTAATATATTTAATAAAAGAAACGCACGTTTTGCGTTAAACAAAAAGGGTGTTTTGATGGAAATAAAAGATCATTTTGAGAAATCAAAATTGAACGTTTTCATTTTTAAGGTAAGTATAAATATTTTATTATGCGTAGATAAAAACCTAAATGCGTACAAATTTGAATATCAATTGAGTTAATGAAGTTAATTTGGTTACGTTACAAAAAAAAAAAAATTAAAGGTTGTGTAAGCTACATGGTCCCTTCATTTTTATTTCTTTATTATTAATTATTGCATGAACATTTTAAAACAGTTACCTTATTTTTAATAGTTGATTCGTTTCTTTCTTTTTTTCTCCGTTTAATACCTGAGCATAGACTTTTAGATTATATTTATTTTTTTGCCACCTCATTTTTACGTATACAAAATCTAACTTTCGTTTGCAAACTTTTCCATTCTTACGTACATTTCCTTATGCATTATTAGTGCCTGAAGCTTTAAAAAATAAAGCGTTACATTTATTTCTGTCCCTCCACATTCATTTCCTAATTATAAATAACCTACATCTTATTCTTCTTTTACATTTTGTTTCTCCTAACTCTAACCCTAGCCTCCATGCTACTCTTCTTCTTCTTCTTCTTCTTCTTCTTTTTTCTTGTTTTCCTCAAAGCTCCTTATTATCTCTCATTTTAATTTTTCCTTTCTCTTCAAATATTCTTTTTCTTCTTCAAATTTACTTCTATTTCAAACTTTCTTCTTTCTTTTCAAATCTAGATCTTCTCTTCCGTTTACAGTTCTTATTTTAATCATTTTTTTTCAATTCTTCTTTTTCAAATCTTCTTTTTTCTTTCAAACCTTTTAAAAATACATACATTCCTATAATAAGGAGGAAAATTAAAGTAAATCGAAATAAAAGAAAAATTACGGAACAAAGTTAGCAATCAAGAAGAAGCATACATGTTTTTCACGAGGGAAGAGTGGATGTGGCACGGTATTTTATTTTTGTTTTGTTTATTTTTAATTTCAATTGCAAATCGTTTAATTGTGATAACTTTCACATACGAACTCCGTTTCATACGAGATTTTTTCGTTAGGATCGTAATTAAATTTCGGATCTTTTGACGCTGGTTTGGATTGATTTGGAGGCCGTCGAATTTTTGAGTTTAAATCAGATTTAAATTCGATTTAAATTCAAAAGGTGAGTGTTTTAACCCACTCACAATTTCCAAAAGTTTTTATGTTTGTTAAATTTATTTTAGATATGAGTAGAAAATTTATTTATGACTGTTTGGCATGTTTTATTCATCATATCTATTAAATCACATTTATTTAATATAACTGTTCATCAAATTTTATTACTGCATATAGATTGACAGTTATAGTTATTTATTTGCATATAAACTGTTAGTTTAATAGTTGTTAAATTTATTTTTGAATATAACTGCCAGTTATTACCTGTTATATATTATCGGATATATATTGATATTGTTTTGTTATTGGATGATGATTGTGATTTGGATGATGGATGATTGGATGTTTTATTTTATATCATTAAACTGAAAGTTATCATGCATTTTTCGTTCCATTCGGGATTGTGGTTTGAAATGATATACAACCGCAAAATTTTATTTTTAAATTGCGAATTGAAATGATAAACATCCGTATCACTTGACCATAGGATAGAAAATTATATACAGGCACCGTGGTCTATATATAAAATATTTTAAAGTGATTTCTATGGTTTGGATGGGATACGGTTTATAATTTTTTTTTATTTTGATATTTTATAAATATTATTCTTCTATATATATACACATATGAAGTTAGAAATTTTGAATTTAAGCTGTGTATAAATCTGTTAAATAAAAATGGAAAAATTGAGAAAATGGAATTTGATAATTTATATTATATGTTAAGTTTGGAAATTTTAAGGTATAATATTTATAACTGGATTTTCCCAAGATAAATTTAAAATGAATATTCTAGTATAATTAAATTGAAGGAAACATTTAATTGATAGAAATTGGAGTTTATTTATGGATTTTATGTGAATATTCAAGACTAAATAATAGAATATTTAATTTTTCGAAAGAATAAATTCCAACTTTAGTTTTGAAATATTAATACTCCAAATGGATATATATATATAGAAATTGAAGTGGTTTTGCAACTTGAAGTGATATTTAAAATTTATAGTTTAGACTTTAAATAAAGAAATATATTTGTAAAGCCATGGAATTTATTTTTCGTTGCAAAGTAACCTTAAAGTTAAGCCATTTAATTTATATACCGTTGAATATCCAAACCATTCAAGTTTTAGAAGTTATGGTTTTAAAATTTTGAATTTTCGAAATATTATGCTTTGAAAGTACAATTCAAATGTTTGGTTTCCAGATATTATAGATTTTAAAGCAGTATGATTTTTGGAAAAGAATTATATTTGGGATAAAATGATATCATATTGTTTTGGGTTTTAAAATGATATCGTATTCATAGTTTTGAAAATGGGAAATTTTATCTTGGTTTTAAAGTATAAACTATTTTTAAATGACCGCGGTGTTATAATAACGATTGGTTGGCAAAGAGACCGGGATCAGATATGGACATACTCTCTGTCGACACCGAAAACCACTTTGACTAACCGTGTACGCGGTGGAGATTGCAGAATGAAGTAGGTTGGTGGCGGCATTTCCTGTAAGGTAAATACGTGGACCCAACTCCCGTGAGTTGGCATAAGGTGGCTAAAACAGGAGCGATCGACGGGTTAATGAGGTAGCACCTCTGATCGGACACTTTCCTTCGATACTATACTATGACTTTGGATTTTATTCGGTGGCCACCTTCACTTTTGTTTTCTTTGATGTGGGGAGTTTGTCCGAGGTGGGCGGCAGCTGCGCGCTGCGCGTTTCCATCGGCCCGGAAGCGTAATTGGTATATCTACCCTGGCATTGCCTAGTTGTGCCGTGTCACCTACCCTATCGCGCCTTGTACGAGTTTGGATTTCTCCCGTAGCCCGTGTGGTATCCTCTGGTGGCTTCCCGATCAGGAGGGACTTTGATATTGGATGGACTACTGGGACTATTACATGTTAAGGTGGAAAATGTAAAGCCTTAATGCTATTTAAAAGTAAGTTTATTTTACAATTAGACACTATTATAATAGCGCAATATACTATATAGTAAATAGTTTAACGGATCCTTAGGAGATGTAAATCCCGAGCATCTCTTGAGTTACTGCACTCATATTTATTTCTATTAATTTAACTTACATAAGATCTTTTAGTTCTGACTCGAGTGTTTTGTCTTTTCAATTCGCTCGGGTCAGTCTGTGACGCCCCACCTCTATACCCACGCTAGCCAAGAACATTACTGTGAATGCTGTCAACTAGCACGGAGAATAAGGCTGTTGAGGAGCGACCATCTGTATAATTGCTTTGGGCGAGTACCGATATACCGGATAAAAATATAACTTTTCATCTCAAGAGGAAATCCGACATACCGATACAAACTCAAAGCTACTACACAGTGGCTATAATTTCTTAGGAAACAAATATAGAAATAAACATAACATAAATCAGTCACAGACAATTCATATCACAAAGGCGGAAATAGATATGAATATTACACATGAAAGTGTACATCAGAGTAGTGGTCAAAAAGGATCCACAATAATACAAAGAAATAGTTACATGAACTACACAAAAGAATAAGTATACATTATGGAGTCTATCTCTCAAATGTATACAACAAAAACTACTAATCTAAGTAGTAAGCCAAAAGTCGGGATGATAGTCCGATAAGGAGTCAAGCAGAAGCACCTGTAAAATCTCAGTCTGACCCGAGTATTATTTAAGAAGAAAATAATAAACGGATCAGTCTAGCTATAAATATCAGATGAAGCGATATATAATTAAGAGATATGACATAAACATATAATAATCACAATGCCAAGCTGTGATAAATAAGTAATTGAAAATCAACAAGAGATTAATCAATTTCACAATAATCTACTCAAGATAAAAAGGAATGTCATACTCCTAATTTCATTCACCAAGCCACAATAAATGACATATATAACAATGCCAATCGTAAAAGTTGGTGAAACATAAATTCCAGAAATCAACACAAGAAATTCAGAAATCACAATAAAAGGAACAACGACGTCGTACAGCGGGACATCCGATGAACCAAATCACAATAAAAAGGATGGCCAATCCCCGGAAAAAGAAACTGGACATCGACACACCTAAAAAGATGTGCCCCATGAACAGTCGAACATCGACGCACCTAGAAAGATACGCCCCATGCTCTAGTATCGACGCACCTAGAAAGATACGCCCCATGCACAAATAAATAAACATCGATGCACCTAGAAAGATACACCCCATGTAATGTCGAACATCGATGCACCTAGAAAGATACACCCCATGCTCTAGCATCGACGCACCTAGAAAGATACGCCCCATGCACAAATAAATAAACATCGATGCACCTAGAAAGATACACCCCATGTTCTAGCATCGACGCACCTAGAAAGATACGCCCCATGCACAAATAAATAAACATCGATGCACCTAGAAAGATACACCCCATGTTCTAGCATCGACGCACCTAGAAAGATACGCCCCATGCACAAATAAATAAACATCGATGCACCTAGAAAGATACACCCCATGTTCTAGCATCGACGCACCTAGAAAGATACGACCCATGTATAAAATGAGACGAAACTCAATAAAATGAGGAACAGTCCTCCACATAGACAAAGAGACATCGCACATTGCTAGTCTAAACCACAAAGATGATCATCATGATCAAAGAGAAGTGTCAATTACAATAAGCTAGTAAATATATGAGCTTAGCTTCATGTCCCATAACCACTAGCTTAACTTAAATATTTGCGAACAAATTGTAGATCTCCACTAGAAAATTGTCACAAGAGGTTCAATCGAACAAGTCCAAGAATTAACCGACGAAGTAAACGCAAGCGTTTCATACCACTCGTTTTACTAAGTCGTTTAATTAGATTTCTCATACGAGTGAGGTAAAGGTTTGTATATACTAATAGATTGGAAAACGGTTTTATAAACGAATTTGGTATTAAAATAGTATTGAAATCGTTTGAGGAAAGAGTTTTGATATTTACTACTAGTATAGAAAACCTTTATATTTTTAAAGTGACAAAGCACAAGGGGGATTGTAGAAACAATCAATCACAAAGATCACATTCGAAGATGTGAATAAAATCCAATGAAATCGATAAAGGATCCATCGAAGTGGATATATCTAAAATTCCCAAAGAAAATAAGTCATCAAAGATGATAATAAGTGATGACAATAAATAGGATCATCACGAATCGATTTAAATTGGAAATTCAATCCAAAAAGGCAAATTGGACTCAAACAGCAGGTTCAGTCGACTGAGCAGAGATTTTCAGTCGACTGAGCAGAGATTTTCAGTCGACTGACCCTGTACTTGGAAATTTTCCAGTTTCAGGAAACTTTCTGTTTCCAGTTTCAGTCGACTGTGCAGAGTTTTTCAGTCGACTGAATCATGCCTGGAAACTCTCGGGTTTCAGGTTCAGTCGACTGAACAGAGATTTCAGTCGACTGAATCATGCCTGGGCTGTTTTTCAGCCTTATACAAATGAAGAGCAAACTCTTCCAAAATGCAATCGGACGAACATTGGCTCTAAGGGTTTATGCCAATCGGCAACCCGACCCTATATGCTCCTCGATGCATCACCAAAAGCATGTTCAAACATCCATAAAAGGATTTTACACAAATTTGTCTTAAAAACCCAAAAATTGGAATATTCGCAAAACCAATCCAAATCAAGAGCAAATGCACATGAAGAAGTGTTAGGAATTCATACCCAACAACCAAAGATAATTATAGTCATAGATGTGAGATAAAAATCTCACCTTTGAACTAAATTTATGAAGATGAAGCTTGAAAGCAATGGCAAGAACAAGCACTCTTCAATCTCAACACTAGAAGCTTGAATCTAAGCTGAAAAGAAGAACATTCCCAAAATTAGGTTTAGGAAATTTCTGAAATTGAATGGAGAAAGAGTTGGAGAAGAAGAAGGAGATGCTTACCAAGGGGTTCTTCTTGAGTTTGGAGCAAGGAGATGGATTTGCTAAGGAAGTTAGGGCTTGGAGTTTTAATTCTTTTTCCTCTCCACCATTTTCAGTTGGAGCTTGAGTTTGAGGAGTTGGAATGAAGAAATGAAGAGGAGAGGGGGATTGGGACTGAATACATAAGTGGTTAATTGGCTCAGCCCAAACCAAAGCCCTAAGCAAAAAGTAGCAAAATTCAACTTTCTCCAAACATATCGAAGCTTATACTCAAAAAGGTCGCAAACGGCGTTTTGAACTCAATGGAGGTGGTCTCGAGTCCTAATTCGACCGTATGCAAAAAGTAGATTTTCGGACTAAAATCCGACGAACGATAAAATATTTAAATATAAAATCGATAAATATGCGGGTTGTTACAGACTCTCCCCTTAAAGAAATTGCGTCCTCGCAATAAGTAAGAAGGAAATATAAGAAGTAACAACCATAGAAGCATATCAACACAAAAGAAAATTTGAAATAGGAAGTTCACCATAAAGTGCACGAAAGAGTTAGCAAGAAATCTGGTGAAACTTCAATTTCCACAATAACTCCGGGCTCAAGAATGAAAACCGGAATCCCTAAGGCATTCCCGTAGATAAAAGACTTGGGGAACGTCAAGAATAGCAGAAAATTGAGCCGGTGCAACGGCGTAGTACGAAAACGGTACGCCCGAGGAACTAGAAACTCAAATAATTTGGGACATCAGCGTAGTACAAAAACGGTACGCCCAATGAACCAAAGCAAAGACATCAATGTAGTACAAACGGTACATCCGATGAATCAAAAGCAAAGACATCGATGTAGTACAAACGGTACATCCGATGAATCAAAAGCAAAGACATCGATGTAGTACAACGGTACATCCGATGAATCAAAAGCAAAGACATAGATGTAGTACAAACGGTACATCCGATGAATCAAATACAAAGACATCGATGTAGTACAAACGGTACATCAGATGAATCAAAAACAAAGACATCGATGTAGTACAAACGGTACATCCGATGAATCAAAAGCAAAGACATCGATGTAGTACAACGGTACATCCGATGAATCAAAAGCAAAGACATCGATGTAGTACAACGGTACATCCGATGAATCAAACACAAAGACATCGATGTAGTACAACGGTACATCCGATGAATCAAAAGAAAAGACATCGATGTAGTACAAACGGTACATCCGATGAACCGAACACAATAAAAGGACATCGGACGTAGTCCTTAAAAGGAATGAGATAAAGCTCAATAAACGAAGTATACCAAAACGTCCGATGAACTTGATAGAAAAATAATTCCATTCAGACAACATCAAAGAATCAACTACTTGTTGCCTACGACAAAGCGCATTGGCAACACGATTTCCCTTTCGGGAATAAAAAGAATATCAAGATCATAAGATGTCAGGAACTCGAGTCTACGAGCAGTTCCTTAAGAGAACACAAATATTCCAAAGATTTATGATCGAGATAGAGAATGAATTTCTCACCCAAATATGATGATGCCAAATTCCAAAAGCAAAAACATTAGCCGAGAGCACTAGATCATAAATGGTATCTAATCTCGAGAAGCTACAATGATTTAGAAGCACAAGTGATAGAACGTTCTCCTTTGCAAGAGAATGGCATCCCAAACCAATAGGTACAAATAGCAAAGTCTTGGTTCCCCTTCAGGAATCACAAGAAGGAATAAGAGTATCGAAAAGAAAGAACTTCTTTTAATATAATTCTCTTTCCCGAAAAGTTAAAACTTCCAAAATTACATTTTTACTTTTATGTAATAATCTTTCTACAAAATTTTTTTACATTTTTACAAGTCAATATATCGTGTCTGATTGTCACATCAAAGCGTTTAGGAAATTCCTATCGATAACGTTGATCAAGCGCATCGACCAAAATTCTTAAAGCACTCAACGGGCAATACAATCACAAAATCATCTTTTATAGGATAAATAAATCTCTTAAAAAGTTTTAAGAATATTCTTTGCTCGTTTCAAGAACAAAATCAAATTGCACTTATAATTAAATCTTATGAAAAAGATTTGCAAAATTTTAAATTTCTATTTCCATCCAAAATCAATGAATACAAGAATGGAGTCATCGAGATATTCATAGAATATTCGATTTATAAAATGGATGAAATAAGCTGGACAAACTGAATGACAAAATAATTCATTCATAGAATCATAACGAGTGCGGAGTGCGTAAGTGGAATGCTAACTCACGCGACTCGTAGCCAAATGAAAATTGGTGGTAAAGTCAAACTGAAAAGACCTTAACACCACACAAAAGATTTCTTAGGTGATAATCCTAAGACAAACTCAAAAATACCGGAAAATTTCTCAAACTACATGAATGAGAGAAATAACACTTTCCTTATAAGTGGGCTTAAGGAATAAAATGATGCTATCCAGATGGAATCAAAATCACAAAGAAAAATAGAAATCTGCTTAACAGATTGAAAATGTCGAAGATGAATAATCCACTCAGAAAAATAGGATATGGGCTTCACAATGATTAAGCCAATCCTTGCAGAAAGGTCAATTCCGAAGCCAAAGCAAAAATATCGGCTCGGAAAGAAAAGTCACATAAAACAATCTCGACATCTAACAAAAGCAAATTGAGTGTTGCGGATCTACCATCCGGATTCACAATCCTCAAAGAAGTCATCAAGCCCAAAAATGTTTAAAAAGAAAGAATCAACAAGTTCTTCTTGATATAAAAATAATGAGATGAAACTCATATAAAAAAGAACTCAAATAAGAAGATCACAAAATAAATGTAACCAAGGATTAAATGAGTAATACCTTGACCACGAGAAGTGTTTCTAGGAGCTTGCACTACATT
Source organism: Allium cepa (assembly GCA_030765085.1). NCBI lineage: Eukaryota > Viridiplantae > Streptophyta > Magnoliopsida > Asparagales > Amaryllidaceae > Allium > Allium cepa. The sequence goes on along the minus strand of CM060928.1, from coordinate 379,065,609 downwards.
GAGCTCTCCCTCCTCCTTACTTTGAAGTACGGGACATGTAGTAATATGGTGACCCGAATTTTTGCAATAGCGACAAAAGAGGGGCCTCGAACACTCCATTGCATAGTGGTTCGTGGAACCACAATTGTAGCATTGACCACGACTAGAGGTAGGAGTCTTTGCTACCGGAATTTCTTGCCTCCCTTTCCTGTAGGGAATGGGGCCTTTGAATTTGATAGGCCTCTTCGAGTTATTGTTGAAGTTCTGTTGGGCACGCACAACTTCAACATCACCTTCATTATCGGCCTCTTCAAGACGAAGAGCGATATCAATAAGCTGATCAAATGAAACCTCAAGTTTCAAAAGTAATGGCTTCTTAAGATTCTTATTCAAGCCATAGACAAATCTCTGATTTTTCTTCATCGGGGTATTAATATACTCGACCCCGTACTTAGAGAGAGATTCGAAAGATGCGACGTAGTCTGTCACAGAAGATTCACCTTGAACAAGGTCTATGAAACGCCGGGCTAAAGTTACTTTTTCAGTCTCCGGCACAAATTTCAATTCGAATCTTCCCCGGAATTGCTCCCAAGTAAGATCCGCCTCAACGATTTCAGAGATTAAAAGCTCATACCAATCTAGTGCTCTTTCTTGGAGCATGCTAGAAGCCACTTGGACTCGATATAGATCAATAAGGTTCATGCGAGAAAAGATGCGATCGCATGATTTGAGCCAAGCTTGAATTTCTATAACACTCTCGGATCCCTTGAATGGCCCTCCACCCAAATCGGTATAGTCTCGGCACAAGCGTGCAAAACCGGATCTAGGATGAGTAGGCTCTGGATTGGGTCCGGCTGCTTGAGCGTTCTTAACAAGATCTAGAAGCTGCTGAGCAGACATGAATACTCCATCCTGAGGAGTAGCGCTAGATTGACCGGCGCTGGAACGGCCTGGTCTAACCATTTCTCTTCTTTAAGAAAGAAAGAAAGAAGAGGAAAAAGCTATTCTCAAAATAAATATCAAGCAATTCTTGATAGATAAAACAAGGAATCAGAAAAGAAAGTAGGATAGAACGGTACAAAGACCCGAATAAAATCCTAAAGCACAACTCCTAAGATGGACTTAGGACGATGATCCTTGTTATAATATTCCATATTGTTCCGAAGTTTGGCTCTGATACCAAGCTGTGACGCCCCACCTCTATACCCACGCTAGCCAAGAACATTACTGTGAATGCTGTCAACTAGCACGGAGAATAAGGCTGTTGAAGAGCGACCATCTGTATAATTGCTTTGGGCGAGTACCGATATACCGGATAAAAATATAACTTTTCATCTCAAGAGGAAATCCGACATACCGATACAAACTCAAAGCTACTACACAATTGCTATAATTTCTTCGGAAACAAATATAGAAATAAACATAACATAAATCAGTCACAGACAATTCATATCACAAAGGCGGAAATAGATATGAATATTACACATGAAAGTGTACACCAGAGTAGTGGTCAAAAAGAATCCACAATAATACAAAGAAATAGTTACATGAACTACACAAAAGAATAAGTATACATTATGGAGTCTATCTATCAAATGTATACAACAAAAACTACTAATCTAAGTAGTAAGCCAAAAGTCGGGATGATAGTCCGATAAGGAGTCAAGCAGAAGCACCTGTAAAATCTCAGTCTGACCCGAGTATTATTTAAGAAGAAAATAATAAACGGATCAGTCTAGCTATAAATATCAGATGAAGTGATATATAATTAAGAGATATGACATAAACATATAATAATCACAATGCCAAGCTGTGATAAATAGGTAATTGAAAATCAACAAGAGATTAATCAATTTCACAATAATCTACTCAAGATAAAAAGGAATGTCATACTCCTAATTTCATTCACCAAGCCACAATAAATGACATATATAACAATGCCAATCGTAAAAGTTGGTGAAACATAAATTCCAGAAATCAACACAAGAAATCCAGAAATCACAATAAAAGGAACAACGACGTCGTACAGCGGGACATCCGATGAACCAAATCACAATAAAAAGGATGGCCAATCCCCGGAAAAAGAAACTGGACATCGACACACCTAAAAAGATGTGCCCCATGAACAGTCGAACATCGACGCACCTAGAAAGATACGCCCCATGCTCTAGTATCGACGCACCTAGAAAGATACGCCCCATGCATAAATAAATAAACATCGATGCACCTAGAAATATACACCCCATGTAATGTCGAACATCGATGCACCTAGAAAGATACACCCCATGCTCTAGCATCGACGCACCTAGAAAGATACGCCCCATGCACAAATAAATAAACATTGATGCACCTAGAAAGATACACCCCATGTTCTAGCATCGACGCACCTAGAAAGATACGCCTCATGCACAAATAAATAAACATCGATGCACCTAGAAAGATACACCCCATGTTCTAGCATCGACGCACCTAGAAAGATACGCCCCATGCACAAATAAATAAACATCGATGCACCTAGAAAGATACACCCCATGTTCTAGCATCGACGCACCTAGAAAGATACGCCCCATGCACAAATAAATAAACATCGATGCACCTAGAAAGATGCACCCCATGTTCTAGCATCGACGCACCTAGAAAGATACGACCCATGTATAAAATGAGACGAAACTCAATAAAATGAGGAACAGTCCTCCACATAGACAAAGAGACATCGCACATTGCTAGTCTAAACCACAAAGATGATCGTCATGATCAAAGAGAAGTGTCAATTACAATAAGCTAGTAAATATATGAGCTTAGCTTCATGTCCCATAACCACTAGCTTAACTTAAATATTTGCGAACAAATTGTAGATATCCACTAGAAAATTGTCACAAGAGGTTCAATCGAACAAGTCCAAGAATTAACCGACGAAGTAAACGCAAGCGTTTCATACCACTCGTTTTACTAAGTCGTTTAATTAGATTTCTCATACGAGTGAGGTAAAGGTTTGTATATACTAATAGATTGGAAAATGGTTTTATAAACGAATTTGGTATTAAAATAGTATTGAAATCGTTTGAGGAAAGAGTTTTGATATTTACTACTAGTATAGAAAACCTTTATATTTTTAAAGTGACAAAGCACAAGGGGGATTGTAGAAACAATCAATCACAAAGATCACATTCGAAGATGTGAATAAAATCCAATGAAATCGATAAAGGATCCATCGAAGTGGATATATCTAAAATTCCCAAAGAAAATAAGTCATCAAAGATGATAATAAGTAATGACAATAAATAGGATCATCACGAATCGATTTAAATTGGAAATTCAATCCAAAAAGGCAAATTGGACTCAAACAGCAGGTTCAGTCGACTGAGCAGACATTTTCAGTCGACTGACCCTGTACCTGGAAATTTTCCAGGTTCAGGAAACTTTCTGTTTCCGGTTTCAGTCGACTGTGCAGAGTTTTTCAGTCGACTGAATCGTGCCTGGAAACTCTCGGGTTTCAGGTTCAGTCGACTGAACAGAGATTTCAGTCGACTGAATCATGCCTGGGCTGTTTTTCAGCCTTATACAAATGAAGAGCAAACTCTTCCAAAATGCAATCGGACGAACATTGGCTCTAAGGGTTTATGCCAATCGGCAACCCGGCCCTATATGCTCCTCGATGCATCACCAAAAGCATGTTCAAACATCCATAAAAGGATTTTACACAAATTTGTCTTAAAAACCCAAAAATTGGAATATTCGCAAAACCAATCCAAATCAAGAGCAAATGCACATGAAGAAGTGTTAGGAATTCATACCCAACAACCAAAGATAATTATAGTCATAGATGTGAGATAAAAATCTCACCTTTGAACTAAATTTATGAAGATGAAGCTTGAAAGCAATGGCAAGAACAAGCACTCTTCAATCTCAAAGCTTGAATCTAAGCTAAAAAGAAGAACATTCCCAAAATTAGGTTTAGGAAATTTCTGAAATTGAATGGAGAAAGAGTTGGAGAAGAAGAAGGAGATGCTTACCAAGGGGTTCTTCTTGAGTTTGGAGCAAGGAGATGGATTTGCTAAGGAAGATAGGGCTTGGAGTTTTAATTCTTTTTCCTCTCCACCATTTTCAGTTGGAGCTTGAGTTTGAGGAGTTGGAATGAAGAAATGAAGAGGAGAGGGGGATTGGGACTGAATACATAAGTGGTTAATTGGCTCAGCCCAAACCAAAGCCCTAAGCAAAAAGTAGCAAAATTCAACTTTCTCCAAACATATCGAAGCTTATACTCAAAAAGGTCGCAAACGGCGTTTTGAACTCAATGGAGGTGGTCTCGAGTCCTAATTCGACCGTATGCAAAAAGTAGATTTTCGGACTAAAATCCGACGAACGATAAAATATTTAAATAAAATATTTAAATATAAAATCGATAAATATGCGGGTTGTTACACAGTCCGAGCGTTTCAGGATTTGAAGACTTTATTTCTGGAGGACGAAGACGAAGATTTCATTATTATTATTATTATTACTATATGGTTCCACTACTCTCTGTATTCCGCTGCATTGGTATTTATTGGTATGTGAACTCTGATATTAAATTATGTAAAGAAGAATCAAAAGTTTTGTAAACAGTTTTATAAACTGTATATTTTATTATTATATTTTATCCTTATGCTGTGAGATTCTATTTTGTTTTATTTCTTCTCTGTTTTTCTTATTTACCACATAACAATCCGCCCTTACCCATGGTTTGAATCGGCACGTGTGTCTGTTTAAAACGTACGAAAAGGCGGGCCGTTACAAAACTACAATAAATTGGTCAAACATGATTTCCATTTTTATTCAAATCAATAGTCATATTATGATTAAAATTTTCATTGGTTACATCCTATTGAATTAACATTCTTGGATTACCAATTTAATCTACATCAATTGCACAAATTAAGTAAAACAAATTTTATGAACTAAATAAATAGGTAACTTATAACCATTGTTACCCTTAACTTTTAATTACATTTAAAAGTTCATTAATTACAACAAATGTTCAAATCATCTATATAATTCTGATTTCGTCTTTTATTTGTGTTAACTATTTTATTTCTATTATGCTGAGGTTTAGTCACTTGTACACACTTAATATTCCAATTCATTTATTTATATTGGTTTCAATTTTTTTTTATTTTTTTTATTAAATCAATTGCCATTTAGGCATATAATTAACGTTTCTATTGATTTTACATTCAAAAATTTTCAGTTATTATCTTAACTTACATAAGGTAATGTTTAATTACATTTAATTGCTATTGATTAAATACATTGGTAACGAACAATAGTTGTCACCATTATACGTTTTATAACATTTGTAAATTTAGTATTTACCTTTTACATCCCACTATAATCAATGCACACATTAATACAACACGTATTATAATCCCTTATACAATACTGGTCTTATTCAATTACCCTTAACTATCTATTTTATACAATAATTAAATGTTTACATTTGTTACTTATTAATTTTTTTTAAACCAAGCATAGCATGTTTAAATACAATGAATTGGAATTTCATTAAGATTGTTGATAATTAACTTGTATTAACATTGTTTCACTTTAATTTAGTTATTATTCCATTATGAAATTACAACATTTTATTTCTTTCAATATTAACTCATAAAATATTATTAAATTAACAAAATTTAAACATCGAAAATTTATGGGTCGTTACACTCTCCCCCACTCAAAACTTTTCGTCCCCGAAAAGGAAAAGAAGGGAAAAGAAGAATTAAATAAACGGTACGTCTTATTCAAAATATTAACTTTATAAACAAATAATTTACAAATTTTATTACTTTAAATAAAATATACCCATTCTATACCCATTAAATCTTTTATACTTAAATAAATAAAGTTTGGAAATCATTTTCAAAAAAATTTCTAAGTCCAAAATTTACGAAAAATTTCGATAGAGTCTCCTTTGTACGGAGAGGCTCGGGAGAAAATATAATACCAATATAACAAATATTTTCAAAATAATATATATCCCAACACGAGAAACAATATAATAGCGCCATAAACTGTAATCCGAAAACGTACCTATTTTTCGGGCAATTTACGCTTAATTATGAAACCAAAAGCAATAGCAATTTCTTCCATAACCTGTATTTCACTTATATAATCCAAAAAGTTAACAATTATATAATATGAAATATTTAAAGCTGTTTGAAATAATCAACAAACAAATCAATCAACCATCACTTGCAACAAGCATACAACCATCGCAAAAAAACAACACGCATCAATCATTCATTCATATCAAACAAAACAAATAGTTATTCGGGCTCAAAACTTTAAATTTTACGGAAAGAAAAACAAACTACTAAGCATACCCTTCACTCAACAGTCTTAGATGAAACTAAATAGATTATTCATACCTTCCAAACAGATTCTAAAGTATCCTTGCCCAAACTACCATAATCCAAACGAACAACAATCTCAACCAATAGATTAAGTTTATTCTTATTAATTCCATTCATATTTTTGTTGTTTGATTTCTTTTTCATTCATATAATGGTTTATCTTTTTATTTTGCATATTATTTCTTACAGTTTTCATTTATCCATATATGCAAATTTCTTTTATTTGCATTACATTAATTTATTTATTGCTTAATTTCACTTATTTACAGTATTCATCTTTCTACTTATTTTTAAAATAAATAACTTCATCATATACTTAAGTCTATAATTACTTACTTACAACATTTATCTCTATCATATTTTATTATAGTAAGATCTTCATTATAACTTAAGTCTATACAATAACAACGTCAATCCTTATTTATTAAAGAATTTTACTGAATACTTCATTACTTCAAATTTATTACTCCTATAATATTCTGTTTAAATTTCTTATAACATTTTAACTTTTTATAGATGGTAAGTTATATATATGTTTTTAAGAAATGCAAATGAAATTTATACAAGATTTACCTCATCTTTTAATTTAAATTAAATGTTCAATGGTTTATAAATTACAATTTCAACTTTCTTTAAATTGTATTTATAACCTAGCATTTATCTCTTATTTCAATTAAAGGTTCCAATTTATAAATTAGTTACAACCCATTTCCTAAAAAAATTAAAACTATTGATTAACGGAAACTGAAGAACTAAATACCGGGTTAAATTTCAAATCATTTTAAAATAATAGATAAATATATACTTACAATGTATCTATTTCCAAGTATATTTAAAGAAATTTAAAATTCGCTTTTGTTTATCAAAATAAATCTGTAGTAAAACTACTACAATGGCATTCCCACTTCGAAACTCGAAAATGAATGTCGATGATGCATGCACTCATCACCGAAATTATTTTCCAACGACAGAGAGGGGAGTACAACTTTTTTCTTTCTAGAATTTCTTTAAAACCATACTTTCAAATTATATTGAAATATTTATATCAGAAAATATTTCTAAATACTATTATTATATTTCAAAATCCTTTGAAAGCAATTTTTCAAAATCCCGGACTTAAGTTCTAAAATTTCCAAATATTCATTGATTTTATTTTCAGTCTTGTTTTACCTATTATTTATAAATTTTATTCCTAACAACCAATATATTGCAACCAAATATAATCTTTATAAAAATTTATTTTATATATATAGAAAATATAATAGGCAAAATTAGTTCATTCACCTATATTAAAAACTAATATTATGTCCGTCTATCCTATTAAGTGTTTAAAAATCCCTACTGATGTCATAGCGTCTCATGCATCAACCAGAATTTATAAATACAAAACGAAACAGATTAACACAATATTAAAACCTTTTTATAACACTAACAAATACACTCTCTCATATATATACACTCAGCGACTCCCATAGGGTATTACCCTATTAGTAAAGAGTCAAACCCCACAAAGCTAAGGTTTATCGCGAAACCAAAGCTCTGATACCAAATGTAACATCCCGCCTTTTCGAATGCTTCAAATTGACAATAAACCACACACATCGGACTTAAAACATACAAAAGGGCGGACTGTTATGGGGTAAATAAGAAAAACAGAGAAGAGAAAAAAAACTAAACAGAATCTCACAACGGAAGGATAAAATATAATAATAAATATACAGTTCATAAAACTGTTTACAAACATTTGATTCTTTTATATACAATAAATATCAGAGTTCACGCACCCATAAATGTCTATGCAGCGGAATTAAATAGTGTAGTGGAATAATATAGTAGATAGCAATACTATAAACTTCATCTTCATCCTCCAGAACTAAAATCTTCGATCCTGAAACGCTCGGACTGACCCGAGCGAATTGAAAAGACAAAACACTCGAGTCAGAACTAAAAGATCTTATGTAAGTTAAATTAATAGAAATAAATATGAGTGCAGTAACTCAAGAGATGCTCGGGATTTACATCTCCTAAGGATCCGTTAAACTATTTACTATGTAGTATATTGCGCTATTATAATATTGTCTAATTGTAAAATAATTTACTTTTAAATAGCATTAAGGCTTTACATTTTCCACCTTAACACGTAATAGTCCCAGTAGTCCATCAAATATCATAGTCCCTCCTGATCGGGAAGCTACCAGAGGATACCACACGGGCTACGAGAGAAATCCAAACTCGTACAAGGCGCGATAGGGTAGGTGACACGACACAACTAGGCAATGCCAGGGTAGATATACCAATTACGCTTCCGGGTCGGTGGTAACGCGTAGCGCGCAGCTACCGCCCACCTCGAGCCACACCCCAAAAATCAAAAGTGGCCACCAAATCAATCCAAAGTCAAAGTATAATATCGAAGGGATGTGTCCGATCAAAGGTGCTACCTTATTAACCCGTCAATCGCTCCTGTTTTAGCCACCTTATGCCAACTCATGGGAGTTGGGTCCACGTATTTACCTTACAGGAAACGCCGCCATCAACCTACTTCATTCTGGAATCTCCACCGCATACACGGTTGTTAAAGTGGTTTTCGGAGCTGGAAGAGAGTATGACAACTTCCGATCCCGGTCTCTTCTACAACCAAACGTTATTATAGCACCGCGGTCATTTAAAAATACTTATACTTTCAAAAGCAGAATATAATTATCCGTTTCAAAACCCATAAATACGATATCATTTCCTTTTAAAAGCTCAAATAAACATGATATCATTTTATTTCAAATATATTCCTTTTCCAAAATCATGCCACTTTTAAATTTATAATACCTCGGTACCAAATATTTGAATTTTAACTTTCAACATAATACTTCAAAATCCATAGTTTTAAAACCAAAACTTTCAAAACTTAAACGGTTTGGATATTCAACAGTAAATAAATTAAAACAGTTGAATTTAAAATTTCTTTAAAAGTAAATAACTTCCACGCCTTCCCAATTTTATTCACTTTAAATTCAGTCTAAACCCATAACTTTTAGATTCACTTTCAGTTTGAATAAAACACTTCGATTTCAATATTTTCAAATTTTGAGTATTTAATGAATTTCAAACTAAGGTTGGGAATTTCAAATCAACAATTCATTTTCCTATTATTTAGTTTGAAAGGTTTACATGATAAATCCATAACCGTTAAAAATAAACTAAATTTATTAACACTAAAAAATTTCTTCCATTTTATTTAAACTAGAATTATTCATTAAATCCAGTTATAAATATCATACCTTTCAAATTTCCAAGTTTCAATAAGTTACATCACTTATATAGTTAATTCTTAAATACGCTCAATTCCAAATTAAAATTTTAATTTACCTTCCGATCTAAATTGATTTAAATCATTAAAACTCCATTATTCAGCTTATTTAGTTTATCTAACAAATTATACATAGCTTAAATTTAATAATTTAACTATATGTGTATATATAAAATAAGATTTTTAAAATATTAGAATTAAATATTTATTAAACCGCATCATATCCAAACCATAGAAAAATCTTTCCAAAAATATTTTTATATATATATACCGCGGTGCCTGTATAAAATTTTCTATCCCATGGACAAGTGATACAGATATTTATCATTTCAATTCGCAATTTAAAAATAAAAATTACGGTTATATATCATTTCAAACCGCAATCCCGAATGAAATGGAAATGCATAACAACTTGCAGTTTATATAATATAGAACATACCATCCATTTACCAAACATCATTCATCAACCATTTATTTCAATCATCATCCAATTTGAACAAACATCAATATAGAGCATATAAGATATACAGGTAATAAATAACAGATATTAACTAATAATTTATATTCAATAATAAATTTAATAACTGTTAAACTATCAGTTTATATGCAACTAAATAAATTTTTAACTTTCAAATTATATGCAATAATAAATTAACAGGTAAATTAAATAAATGCGATTTAACAGAGATGATGAATAAAACATGCCAAACAGTCATAAATAAATTTCTACTCATACCTTAAGTCAATTTAATAGACATAGGAAATTTTAGAAGTTGCGTGTGGGTTAAAACACTCACCTTTCGAATTTAAATCGAATTTAAATCCAAATTAAACCCAAAAATTTGACCGTCTCCAAATTCGTTCAAACCAGTGTCAAAGCGTCCGGGATCTCAATACGAACCAAGCGGAGAAAACCGCGCGTGAAACGGAGTTCGTATGTATGAGTTGTGATTATTAGAACTAACTAAACTCGAGATTTACAAAAATAAATTAAACAAAAATAAAATACCGTGCCACATCCACTCTTCCCACGTGAAAAACGCGTATGCTTCTTCTTGATTGCTAGCTTAGTTCCATAACCTTTCTTTTATTTCAATTTACTTTAATTTTCCTCCTTATTATATGAATGTATGTTTTTTTAAAAGGTTTGGAAAATAAAGATTTGAAAAAGAAGAATTGAAAAATAAAAGGATTAAAATAAGAACTGAAAATGGAAGAGAAGATCTAGATTTGAAAAAAATAAGAAACATCGAAATAGAAGAAAATTTGAAGAAGAAGAATATTTGAAGAGGAAGAAAAATTAAAATGAGAGATAATAAGGAGATTTGAAGAAGGAAAAAAAAGAAAAGGAAAAAGAAGATGAAGATTACAATGGAGGCTGCGGTGTCATTTGCGTCAATCTTATTTATAAGGTGAGAGTTAGGTTTAGGGTCAAAGAGATTTGAAAAGAGAGACCGCTATTAATTAGAAACAAATGAAATGACGTTTCAGAAAATGAAGTTGGAAAATGAATAGAAAGTAATAAAGTAAATATGAACAAACTTTTAGAATTCAAATTTCAGAACAATCGTTTACTTAATAAATTTTGTTACCCTAAACATACCGAAATTAACATCTTTTAAAGATGTAATTAACACACAATAAATGAAAATAAATTCTCCACCCAAATTTGTGTCATAAATTAAAAGAATATGCAGCATTAGAAATCTTCATTTCTCCCTCTTTGTGATTTGATTGGAAATTAAACAACATGTTAACATTTCGATTGAATCTTTTACAAGGAATGCATTAACATACATTCCAGAATATGATAGCATAAACAAGGTAATATAAACAGGTGTATAATATATATGTACGTCTTTATCACCACTTATAGTTTACATTCATAAATAAAAGGTATGAAAATAAACCACATAAGAAGGCGATGAATGTAAGAGTAAATTAGAAAAGTGAAGATGGAAAGGTAAGTTATGTTGCCATAAAATCTAATTGGAAAGGAAATAGTCAAGTGTAAATCTATTTTACCCCCTTTATCATCTCCTATTAATATTTAATTTAACAACGTATGAGATTTCAATATAAACTAGCATTAAATTTTGAAACAGACAACTAAAATGCATGAAAAAAAATAGAAAAATTGTTTGTCTACAAGAGTTATAAATAACTTACTGAAATATATTATTTTCCTATTCTTGTAATCAATCTGTAAGCTAAAATACAGCTTAAATAAGCATATATTTCTTTTTTTAAAATCAATCATTCTATTTTATATTTTAATGAAATTAGACCTACATTCATAAATGAAACATTCATTTATTTGATGTAAATGTTCTTTTTATTAGATCAAACTTTCCTTATTTTCACAAAGCATAAGCTGCTTTTAATTACACCTATTAATTTCAATTAGCATTCTCTCTCCTATTAATTAGAAATTTTAAATTATATTCATTTCAGTTGATTAAGTTTCAAAATGGACTAAATGAATGTAATGAGAATTAAACAATTTTTCCTATCTAATAATAATTTAAACATCTTTACATTATTGGATACAAATAGTAATTACACATTTCTCACTAAATAATAGTTACTCATCTCTATAATCAATCTTTCAGCTAATAAACATATGTTTACCCCTTTACTAAACTTATTCATTTTCATTCTTTTTGATTTGCACTCCTACTATTAAATCAACAATACCTTATGAAATTATTAGCATAGGTTTCTATCTTTTTATTTCATAAATCATTGCCTTGTAAATAAAGTTTATATTTCTATACCTTTTATTATGTTGACACTAAAATTATTGTCTTATTCCATATTAATGTAAAATTTATTTACGCTCAATTGCAATATATCCATTTATCATAATATAAACTACAATAAATTGATCAAACATGATTTCCATTTTTATTCAAATCAATAGTCATATTATGATTAAAATTTTCGTTGGTTACATCCTATTGAATTAACATTCTTCGATTACCAATTTAATCTACATCAATTGCACAAATTAAGTAAAATAAATTTTATGAACTAATTAAATAGGTAACTTATAACTGTTGTTACCCTTAACTTTTAATTACATTTAAAAGTTCATTAATTACAACAAATGTTCAAATCATCTATATAATCTGATTTCATCTTTTATTTGTGTTAACTATTTTATTTCTATTATGCCGAGATTTAGTCACTTATACACACTTAATGTTCCAATTCATTTATTTATATTGGTTTCAAATTTTTTTTATTTTTTTTTATTAAATCAATTGCCATTTAGGCATATAATTAACGTTTCTATTGATTTTACATTCAAAAAATTTCAGTTATTATCTTAACTTACATAAGGTAATGTTTAATTACATTTAATTGCTATTGATTAAATACATTGGTAACGAACAATAGTTGTCACCATTATACATTTTATAACATTTGTAAATTTATCCTTTACCTTTTACATCCCACTATAATCAATGCACACATTAATACAACACGCATTATAATCCCTTATACAATACTGGTCTTATTCAATTACCCTTAACTATCTATTTTATACAATAGTTAAATGTTTACATTTATTACCTATTAATTTTTTTTAAAACCAAGCATAGCATGTTTAAATACAATGAATTGGAATTTCATTAAGATTGTTGATAATTAACTTGTATTAACACTGTTTCACTTTAATTTAGTTATTATTCCATTATTAAATTACAACATTTTATTTCTTTCAATATTAACTCATAAAATATTATTAAATTAACAAAATTTAAACATCGAAAATTTATGGGTCGTTACAGATTCATTCAAAACTACCCCTATTTATAGTAGAACAACAGCCATGTCTATTCGTGAAAGGATATGACAAATAGACATTGCCTTTGAAATTCAAATTTTTGAAATAAACTGCTACCATGTCGACATAGGGTACTTGAGGATGTCGACATGCCTAAGGTATTTTTGGAAATGTGCTTTTCTTTGAAAATAACTTCTATCTTGTATTAAAACTATTTTAAACTTTATAAATATATTTAAATATAGTTAAAGTACATCAGTAAATATAGAGAATAATATTTTGGTATATATATATATAACTTTACTATAATTTTATATTTAAATCTAAGTATAAATATTAAAAGTTAAATATATTATTGTTAAAAGATAGTTTAAAACCAAGGATAATTTGATTTTGAAAATAAAGATTATTTTGAGGCTAAAATTATTAAAACCAGGATAAATGTTTTTGATTCTTTTAAAAGGAAGGTTTTGAAATCATTTTGAAAACAAGATATAATTTTGTAAAAACATTTTGAATAAAAGTTAGTGGAAACAAAACAATGTTCCACTATATTTTTCGTATGTTCCATCCTACTTAGGGTTCCATCCCTTTAACTTGCTCGAAGTGGATTTCATTCCACGAATAAATTGGATTTTAAGATGTCGGTGCTTTTCTAGGAGTTTTAACAAAATTCCTGGTTAAATTACTTATTATTAAAATCTTGAACTCTTGATAATCTTGATACTCATGAGTCTTCAATCTTGATATCTTGAATCTCTATATTGTACAGTCTTCATTCTTGATACCTGCATGGTTAGATCCTGCATATATATATATATATATAATGTTAGTACTTATATTTTATAATCTTATTCTAAGGTTGTTGTCATCAAAACCAATGTCTCAAGGACTAACAATCTCCCCCTTTTTGATGATGACAACCTTTGTTTATAAAATATTACTTCTATCCTAATAACTCCCCCTAAAACTAATAATTCCCCCTTAATCTATGCCTAACTATCCTATTTTATATTTCTCCCTCTTTGTCATCAGAAAAAACCATCCTAAAACCATAAAATTATACGACTCCCCCTTAGACTAATAATAGAACAAAGTATAGTAAATGGAATGTGAAAGACATTAACATAATTATATTATAATTATTTAATACATAAATATGTGCAAGTTTACCTTAAACAATCCAATCAACACGCACATCAAATCCAATCATATCAAACAAATCAATCAAATCAAACAAGTCAATCAAGTCAAACAAGTCAATCAAATCAATTAAGTTAAACAAGTCAATCATGTCAATTGAGTCAAACAAGTCAATCAAGTCAATTAAGTCAAACAAGTCAATCAAGTCAAACAAGTCAATCAAGTCAAACAAGTCAATCAAGTCAATTAAGTTAATCAAGTCAAACAAGTCAATCAAGTCAATTGAGTCAAACAAGTCAATTAAGTCAATTAAGTCAAACAAGTCAATCAAGTCAATCAAAATAATCAAGTCAAACAAGTTAATCAAAACATATCAAACAAATCAAGAACTAATAATCCTATAATATAAGACAATGCTACAAACTCTCCCTAAATAAAATACACTTGTTATGCGTACATGTATGCAATATGTAGTTTGTAATGCAGTATGAAATTTATGATATATGCAATGTAACATAAGATAATATGCAAAATGAAGTGCAACTTGTGATGAAAATGATTATGATATTTCATGCATTGTAAATTATGATGTAATATGCAATGAAATGTGATATGAAATAGGATGCATAATGATATGTAATATGAAACAAAAATGATAATGAAGTAAAATAATAATAATAGTAATATGCAGAATGATATGATGATATATATACTACGGTAAGAGACATCCAGGTTATAAGATAAACATGAGTGATAAGTAATATCTAATTGACAAGCATACATACATATATATATATATATATGTGTGTGTGTGTGTGTGTGTATCGAATTATTTATTATAAATCTCTTCAACCAAACAAAGGTATTACACACCAATTACTAGACTTATGTTAAGGAAACTAATGAAAAAGACTGAAATAGTAGTAAAGAAAAGAGTTTAAAGGTAATAAATGATATTAAAACTATAACATAATCATGAAAGGTAGTAATCAGACTCAATATCAAAATCAAATTGCTATTAAATATGGATTTAAATTTTTTAATACCCTCCTTGTTTTAAAAAAATTAATTTTTTTAAGAATCCAAACTTCCATGTTTATAAATTACTTAACTTACTAGTTAAAACTTATATATTAAATTATTATTGATTAAAATATTTAGAAACATGTTTAAACAATTTTAGAAAAATATCATAGTGAAATATTCAATGAAATAATAAAGTTTGAAAAACTAAATTTAACATGTGTTATATTAAGGTCTCTTTCATTTTAAAATTTTAATCAGTTAATAAAAAATATCTAAACATTAATTTTAAAATATTATAATATAAGTTAGAAACTAACTCTAAAAAAATAGAGAAAAATACTTAATTTAAATATCATTTTTACATAGTTTAAAGTTTAATAAAGAAAGACAGAATTTAAAGAATGCAATAAAAAGTTTTTGCAGTAAAATATATTTGAAACTTTATAAAACTGAAACTGTAGCATTTACCAAATGTTGTTAAAAGTTTCTTAAACACTATAGTGTTTTAAAGCATAGAGATGCTATAAAAACGAATTTGCAGCACTTAGGAAACGTTCCAGAAGAAAAGACACCATTTCAGACATACTATCTATTGTTCTGGGCCTGATTTTAACATGATTTTGCACTAATTTTACGACTGGATATTGACATGTAAATAATTTTTTTACCCTATTTTTTATAGTATTTAATTAACATGAAAAATAATGAGAAAACATGTGTAAAGACACTTGGCATTATGCATGTAAAAATGCTTTTATTAAAGAAAAAGTGGAATGACACGTGTCATATTGCATGTATGTCACTATCTATTTATATAACAAGTGTCATGTGATATGACACAATCTTATCAACTAAATTAATCTATAAATAGACCCTTATTCTAACATTCTACATTCCTTTTATTAATTTCTTAAAAATATAAAATTAGTATCTTAAAAGAAATAAAGTAGGAGAAGTAAAAATAACTTTAGAAAGTTGAAATCACGAATGATGGCATGTTTTTCTACTTATTATAGTTCTAATTAATTAGTAGTGAGATTTTATTTGAAAGAATAAACATTTTAAAAGACTTTTTAAAAGAAATTAGACTGGTATATCGATATGTACACTATGCTGTGCCGATATATGGACCAAAATATCAAAACTTATAAAGAGATAAATTTCTATACTTAACTAAATGCAACAATAAAGATGAAATAATAGTAAAGCATACCACTTTTTGCACTCCTCCATCTTTCTAACTTTTTTGTTCTTTCGTTGCCATGAACTACACAATTAAATCTTTCAAAATTTGATAATGAGGTATGCTTCATTGCGACGGGCTTGTTTTTCTGATCATCGTAGTATATTCATTTGTTGAATTTGAAGATAGTATGAGAAAGATACAGATGATTAAGTAGATCGACCAACTTGGCGCCAAAAAATTGAATTTGAGTTTTGAACGAATGGAAACTTCAACCATTATAAATAGGCCCAACAGTCACCACTTTTCATAAAAGTTTCTCTTCTTCTTCTTCTTTCAATTTTTCTATTTACCGTCAAACTTCTAGAAGGCATATCTCCTTTGTTTCATAACGGAATTGGATGAAACCAGTGGCAAATCGAAAAGGAATGCAAGGGCTATGATCCAGTAATAGTTTGGCGACAAATTTGGATAGTATTGTGGTGCAATAGGCGAACAGTAAGAGAAATGCAGGAAATTCCGTACATAGTTTTCAGTTTTGGATAGCCAACTTCAAACTATCATGTCTCACTCAATTTTGATCGAAATTTGATAATCCACCCATCAAAACAACCATGGAAACAAGGACTACAATATGTAAAAGGAGTTGCAACAAAATACTCAAATCTCTGGATGCAATTTTGATGCAGCTAAGGCCAGAGAAGAAGTTGTGCAAACTTTAATTCCTGAAAACACGAGTTTGTGGTGTAGAGTGATGACTCGTCCACGACTCAATGAAGGTTTGAGTCGTTTCCGAGCTAGGGAAGGAGGTCCACGACCTAACAAACCACGGGAGAAATCAGGCCGAGATAACAAGGCATCGGAGTTGAGTCGTCCACGACTCAACGGTCTATCCATAAGTCGTTTGCGACTTAACCAAGCTCAGGAGAAGAAGTACCGACCTAATGATATCTACATGAGTCGTCTACGACTTAGCATGAAGCAAGGGAAAGCCCCAGCTAGTGAAGGCCTTGAGTCGGAGGGAGTTAGGACGGCAAGGAGTTGAGTCGCTTGGCTTGTTGAGTCGTGTACCTTGTGTGTTTGATGAGTCGTGAGTCGTTCACGACATAAGTTGGGTCATGTATGTAATATATGAGTCGGTCGTGTTTGAGTCGTTTGTATTGTCTGTGAGTCATAACGTGTTGAGTCGGGTGAGTTGTGGTTGAGGTAGTAAGTCGTGAGTCGTGCCTGCTTGAGTCGGTTGCGTATGAAGTGTTGTAGTAACAGTATGAAGCGTCTGTTGAGTCGGCAGCGACTTAGATGAGTCGGCAACGACTTAGATGAGTCGTAAGGTATGAGTCGGTCACGACTCAAGGGCTGTGTTGTGAAAACCCTATAAATACGCGTGTGTTGTACATTTTGAGGTAGTTGATTTTTGAATAAAATTTCTTGTTGATTGCGTTGTGCTTTCTTCTCTAATTGGTAGTTGAGTGTAATCTCCTATCTCCACTTACGTCATTCGAGTGTGCTCGAATCCACGTTTGTTGAAGCCGATTCACGGAATCTAGTGCGCTAGATCAACGTGCGAAGAATCGTAGATCTTTGAACACGGTATAGTGCGCTATCAACGTGTTTGAGATAGCTAGAGTTCGGTATCTTTGGATCAACGAACTTGGGCATTTTGGTATCTTCAACTCACCGATTGCTACATTTCATCGATTGAAGTTTTGTTTGATTAATCCGCTGCGTCATTTATTGGTATCAGAGCCATACTTAGCCAATCATAGCTAAGTTGATTCTTGGAGCCAAGTTTTTGAAGTTTTTGAAGTTTGAAGTTGTTCATCGTGTTCATATTGAAGTTGCATCAAATTTGGAGTGTTTGATCCATTTCATTTTGGATCAAAGTGTTGGACATTGTTTGAATTTGGTCTTGGGTTTTGCGCGCCAAGGTTTGAAGTGTAGGACCGAGTTACTTTGTGTCGTACAAAGCAAACCGAGACAAGTGGAGGCCGAAACAAATTGTAGCCGAGTCATTGTTGAGCCGTGACTTATTGCATTGTTGAAGCTTTGGAGTTTTTGTTCGAATTGTTGAAGTTTTGTGAAATTTTCAATCATGCCACCAAGGAGAGCTAATCGTCATCAAAACGTTGAAGCTTTGTATCGTAGAGAAGAAGCCGAGCTTATGGAACAACGTATTAATGAGAAGTTTGATGAAGGCATTGGTAAATTGGAGAAATTGATGAATGATTTGAATCAAAGGAGGAGATCACCAAACTCGAACCATGGAGGAAACCGAGTTTCGCCATCGGTTACGGAAGCGAGGAGGGTATCACCACATTCATGTAGAGATAGAAGAGAAACATCAATTTCATCACGAAGAGATCATCATGACTATGCACATGAAGAGAGGAGAAGTCAACGTGAATTTGACAATGAAGCATATAGAGATGAAGAGAGACATAGTCAAAGAAGTATGCATGAACGAAGGGATGATAATGGTCGAGATCGATGTAGGCGTACTTTTGATTTTGTTGAAGAAGGTGATAGAGCTAGTATTCATTATCGAGATCGGGATCAAGTTCGAAATTCTTATCGGGATATTGAAGATGATCGACGTTGGGGATCGGGAATGAAAATGGAGATTCCGAAGTTTAAAGGCGGAATGGTTGCTGAGGAGTTCTTAGATTGGGTTTCAAATGTTGAAGAGATCTTTGATTTCAAGGAGGTTCCTGAGCATAGAAGGGTGAAGTTGGTTGCTACTAGGTTGAGGGGGAGAGCTTTGGCGTGGTGGCAGCAAACTAAACTAACCAGGGAGAGAATGGGGAAGTCAAAGATAGAATCATGGGATAAGATGAAAAAGTTGATGAGATCTACTTTCTTACCTTACAACTACCAATCACTTATGTACCAGAGGTTGCAGAATCTGAGGCAAGGGACAAAATCTGTTAGTGATTATGCTGATGAATTTTACCAACTCATTGCCAGGAATGATATTATGGAAACGGAAGAACAGCTAACTGCTAGATTCATTGGGGGATTGAGAATGCAGATCCAGGATATGGTTAATATGTTTGATCCTAGATCAGTTGCAGAGGCACATCAGAAAGCGTTGGCTTGGGAGAAACAAGGAAGGCGTGGAGGTGGTGTGTTTACTAATTCCAATAATCAAGCAAGGGGTGTTGGTGGAAGTTCTAATGTTCCTAAACCTGTTTCAAAGCCAGTGGTGAAGGAGGTTGAGAAGGCAAAGGCTAGCAGTGTTTTCAAATGTTATAATTGTCAGGAGTTGGGTCACAAAAGCAACGAATGTCCGAAGCCGAAGAAGAGAACCATGGTTGCAGAAGTTGAGGAGGATGATGGTGAGGAGGCAGAATGTTCAAATACACCTTATGTTGAGGAGGAAGAAGAATTGTTTGGAGATGAAGGTTGTAATCTTATGATGAGGAGAAGTTGTTTGACACCAAAGCAAGAAGAGGATTCTAGTTGGTTGAGAAGCAATATTTTTCAGTCGACATGCACTATTCTGGGAAAGGTTTGCAAGTTCGTTATTGATGCGGGAAGTTGTGATAATATTATTTCTACAGAGGCCGTGAGGAAATTGAACTTGAAGACTGAGAAGCATCCTAAACCGTACAAGCTAGCATGGTTAAGGAAGGGTGGTGAAGTGAAGGTGTGTCGAAGAGCTTGTGTTAATTTTTCTATTGGGAAGAAGTACAAAGATGAAATTTGGTGTGACGTTGTAGACATGGATGTGTGTCATCTGTTGTTGGGCAGACCATGGCAGTTTGATAGAGCAGTACAACATGATGGTCGTGCCAACAGTTACAGTTTCATGTTCGAGGGTACTAAAATCACTTTGGTTCCCAAGAAGCAACAGCAGAAGGAGAGCAAGCTGGAGGAGATTGAGGAATTGAAAACTCTGTTGACTTTAAAGGAGTTTGTCAAGGAAGTTGAGGAAGAGACTGAAGTATTTTTGTTGATTGGGAGAGAGAGTAGTGAAGAAGTTGAAATTCCAGAAGAAGCAAAGCCAATTTTGAAAGAATTTGAAGATGTCTTTCCAGAGGAGTTACCTAAGGAGTTACCACCACTTAGAGACATTCAACATCAGATTGATCTTGTGCCAGGAGAAGTTTTACCACATCGACCACATTACCGAATGAGTCCGAAGGAACATGAGGAGTTACGAAGGCAGGTGGAAGAGTTGTTGGAACAGGGACGTGTTCAGGAAAGCTTGAGTCCTTGTGCCATGCCAGCATTATTAGTACCAAAGAAGGACGGAACATGGAGGATGTGCACAGATAGTAGAGCTTTGAATAAGATCACTGTTCGATATAGATTTCCTATGCCAAGATTGGATGATTTGTTAGATCAATTGAGTGGGGCAACTATATTTTCGAAGATTGATCTGAAGAGTGGTTATCATCAAATTCGAATCAGACCTGGAGACGAATGGAAGACAGCTTTCAAGACGAGAGAGGGGTTGTACGAATGGTTGGTTATGCCATTTGGTTTGTCAAATGCACCTAGTACATTCATGCAGGTGATGAATCAAATCTTTAGACCATTCATTGGGAAGTTCGTCGTGGTTTATTTCGATGATATTCTGATATACAGCAGGAGTACGGAGGAGCATGTTCAACATTTGAGGGAAGTATTGATTATTCTTCGTGAGGAACAATTTTATGCTGCTACGAAGAAATGTGTGTTTATGACGCACAGAGTTCTATTTCTGGGTTATGTTGTTTCAAGAGAAGGTATTCAAGTTGACCAGAGTAAAGTTGAAGCTATTAGAAATTGGCCACAGCCGAGAACTATCACTGAAGTTAGAAGTTTTCATGGGTTAGCATCATTCTACCGAAGATTCATACCACACTTCAGTAGCGTGATGGCTCCAGTGACTGATTGCATGAAAGTGAAACAATTTGTATGGTCAGAAGAAGCGGGGGTTGCTTTTGAAAAGATCAAGGAATTGTTGACGTCTGCACCAATTCTTGTTTTACCGAATTTTCAGTTATTGTTTGAATTGCATACTGATGCTTCGAAGGTTGGTATTGGAGGAGTTCTGAGTCAGAATGGGAAGCCAGTTGCTTATTTCAGTGAAAAGTTATCAGGGGCGAAGATGAGATACAACACATATGACGTTGAATTCTATGCTGTGGTGCAAACGATTAAACATTGGAGACATAATCTATTTCAGAAAGAATTTGTTCTGTACACTGATCATGAGCCATTGAAGCACTTACAGGGGCAGGATAAAATTTCAGCGAGACATGCATCATGGATTGC
Source organism: Allium cepa (assembly GCA_030765085.1). Classification (NCBI taxonomy): domain Eukaryota; kingdom Viridiplantae; phylum Streptophyta; class Magnoliopsida; order Asparagales; family Amaryllidaceae; genus Allium; species Allium cepa. The sequence continues at coordinate 379,043,533 of CM060928.1, read as the reverse complement.
ATATTTACAGCAGTTTACTTTTGTCGTTAAGCACAAATCAGGGGTGACAAATCGAGTAGCTGATGCTTTGAGTAGGAGGAGTCATTTATTAACAACATTGAAGGTTGAAGTGACGGGGTTTGAATTACTGCCAGAGATGATTAAAGAAGATCCTTATTTTGTGAAATATGTTGAAAAAGTGAAGGAAGGGGGTACCGATGAATTTATGTTGGTTGATGGATTTCTGTTTAAGGGAAATCAGTTATGTATTCCAGACTGTAGCTTGAGGTTGAAAATTGTCAAAGAGTTACACGAGGAAGGGCATGTGGGCCGTGATCGCACTTTACGATTGATTTCACAATCTTACTTTTGGCCGTCGATGAGAAAAGAGGTTGAAAGATTCGTGGAAAGATGCCATATTTGCCAGGTTTCAAAAGGAACAGCGACGAATGCAGGGTTGTATATGCCATTACCAGTACCATCTAAGCCATGGGTTGATATTAGCATGGATTTCGTTTTGGGTTTGCCGAGAACTCAAAGGGGAAATGATTCGATATTTGTTGTAGTGGACAGGTTTTCGAAGATGGCACATTTTGTTGCTTGCAAGAAAACGGCGGATGCTGTTCGTGTTGCTCAATTATTTTTCAAGGAGATTTATCGACTTCATGGTTTACCAGAATCTATTGTTTCTGATCGAGATACTCGTTTTCTGAGTCACTTTTGGTTGAGTTTGTGGAAGATGGTGGGAACGAAACTGAAATTTAGCAGCGCTTATCATCCACAAACAGACGGACAGATGGAAGTTGTTAATAGGTCATTGGGAAATTTGTTGCGATGCCTTGTACAGGATAATTTGAGAAGTTAGGACATGAAGTTATGCCAAGCTGAATTTGCACATAATCATGCAGTGAATCGTAGCACAGGATTCAGTCCATTTCAGATTGTTTATTCAAATTTACCCAGGGGACCGTTGGATTTGGCAGTAGTACCACAGGCGAAAGGAACAATTAAACGAGCTGTTGATTTTGTTGATGAGCTGACTGAATGTCATAAAATCGTTCAGGAATGATTGGAGAAATCGAATGAGAAGTATAAGAAGTTTGCAGATTTAAAGCGACGAAATGTTGAATTTAACGAAGGTGATTTGGTTTATGCTGTATTGACCAAAGATCGTTTTCCAGTGGGCGCATATAATAAGTTGAAAGCCAGAAAAATTGGACCTGTAGAAGTTGTGAAACGGATCAATGAGAATGCTTATAAGTTGAAGCTACCAGAGGATGTCTACACTTCTGACGTATTCAATGTTAAGCATCTTGTGCCATATTATGGAGATGGACAATCTGAGAGGGAAGAATTTACAAATTCGAGGTCGAATTTTTCTCAACCAGGGGAGGATGATGCAGCTAAGGCCAGAGAAGAAGTTGTGCAAACTTTAATTCCTGAAAACACGAGTTTGTGGTGTAGAGTGATGACTCGTCCACGACTCAATGAAGGTTTGAGTCGTTTCCGAGCTAGGGAAGGAGGTCCACGACCTAACAAACCACGGGAGAAATCAGGCCGAGATAACAAGGCATCGGAGTTGAGTCGTCCACGACTCAACGGTCTATCCATAAGTCGTTTGCGACTTAACCAAGCTCAGGAGAAGAAGTACTGACCTAATGATATCTACATGAGTCGTCTACGACTTAGCATGAAGCAAGGGAAAGCCCCAGCTAGTGAAGGCCTTGAGTCGGAGGGAGTTAGGACGGCAAGGAGTTGAGTCGCTTGGCTTGTTGAGTCGTGTACCTTGTGTGTTTGATGAGTCGTGAGTCGTTCACGACATAAGTTGGGTCATGTATGTAATATATGAGTCGGTCGTGTTTGAGTCGTTTGTATTGTCTGTGAGTCGTAACGTGTTGAGTCGGGTGAGTTGTGGTTGAGGTAGTAAGTCGTGAGTCGTGCCTGCTTGAGTCGGTTGCGTATGAAGTGTTGTAGTAACAGTATGAAGCGTCTGTTGAGTCGGCAGCGACTTAGATGAGTCGGCAACGACTTAGATGAGTCGTAAGGTATGAGTCGGTCACGACTCAAGGGCTGTGTTGTGAAAACCCTATAAATACGCGTGTGTTGTACATTTTGAGGTAGTTGATTTTTGAATAAAATTTCTTGTTGATTGCGTTGTGCTTTCTTCTCCAATTGGTAGTTGAGTGTAATCTCCTATCTCCACTTACGTCATTCGAGTGCGCTCGAATCCACGTTTGTTGAAGCCGATTCACGGAATCTAGTGCGCTAGATCAACGTGCGAAGAATCGTAGATCTTTGAACACGGTATAGTGCGCTATCAACGTGTTTGAGATAGCTAGAGTTCGGTATCTTTGGATCAACGAACTTAGGAATTTTGGTATCTTCAACTCACCGATTGCTACATTTCATCGATTGAAGTTTTGTTTGATTAATCCGCTGCGTCAAATTTGAAGAATACCATTGACGGTTTTGCTTTCCTTTTCTCTTTTTTCACCAAAACTTCATTTGATCATAACTTGGTCATTTCTTGACGGATTTGCACGAAACAAGTGACATTGCAGAGCAGATGGAGAGAAGTATAGTGTGAAGTCAAGTCGTAGATGATATTCAAAAGGTTTGTATTGATCTGGTACCCATTTCATTGTCGATTGCCATTATATATCCATTTGTTCTTCTTGGTTGATGAATGATTATCTGGTATCTTTTAACCAATAGTCATTAGACATAATTCTTCTCCTGCAAAACACCATGACCTTTTAAAGAATCAAATGACTTTTTAAAATAACTAAATATAATTTTAAACAACAATATCATGATGATTCTGTTACATATTCATATGAAAAGTGTTAATAAAATTCCCAAAAATAGCCATTTTAAAAAACTTTTTCAAAATTCGGATAATGAAAATTTTGAAAACCTAGTTCTGATACCAAATGTGAGAAATGCGGAATACGGATCTTAGGGCTAGGATTAACACTAGAGGGGGGGTGAACAGTGTTGTAAGGAATAACTGAATCTTTTTGAGTTTTTGTTAATTTGAACACAATGCAATATTCAGACACATATATGATCAAAGAATCAAATACAGATGCAGAAATAAAGTAAAAGAAATAAAGGAAAGAACACATCGGATTTTATACTGGTTCGGAGTTACCCTACATCCAGTCCTGCACACAAGTACAGATTTCCTTTCAAAAGCAATTGTACAATTACACCCTCGATTTCAAGGCCACGAGTTACACCACTCCAGATTCACAATCCTCTGGTTAGAAATACTTGATTTCACGGGAAACAAGTTCACCCAATTGATTTCCAAGGCAACGATCACACCTTATGTCGCTTGATTGATTTCACAGGCTACAATCACACCTTTTCTCACTTAGTTTATTACAAAGAAGCCTATAACTCTGAATAGCACTGAGATCTTGTTGAGATAGTGATAGAGAATCAAATCAGAAATGATCTAGTTAGATTCAATGTTGATTTCGACAGAGTAACGGTAAAAATGTGTATAAAGAAATGTGGAAGAAGAAGAGTGAAATCAGAGAAAATATGAATACAAATTCGTTCAAAACTATCCCAATTTATAGTAGAACAACAACCATGACCATTCGTGAAAGGATATGATGAATAGACACTTCCTTTGAAATTCATTTTTTGAAATAAACTGCTACCATGTCGACATGGGATACTTGAGGATGTCGACATGCCTAAGGTATTTTTGGTAATTTGCTTTTCTTTGAAATAACTTCTATCTTGTATTAAAACTATTTTAAACTTTGTAAATATACTTAACTATAGTTAAAATACATAAGTAAATATAGAGAATAATATTTTGGTATATATATATATATATAACTTTACTATAATTTTATATTTAATTCTAAGTATAGATATTAAAAGTTAAATATATTATGATTAAAAGATAGTTTAAAACCAAGGATAATTTGATTTTGAAAATAAATATTATTCTGAGGCTAAAAGTATTAAAACCAGGATAGATGTTTTTGTTTCTTTTAAAAGGAAGGTTTTGAAATCATTTTGAAAACCAGATATAATTTTGTAAAAACATTTAAATAAAAGTTAGTGGATACAAAACAATGTTCCACTAGATTTTTCGTAGGTTCCATCCTACTTAGGGTTCCATACCTTTTACAGGCTCGAAGTGGATTCCATTACACGAATAAATTGGATTTTAAGATGACAGTGCTTTTCTAGGAGTTTTAAAAAAATTCCTAATTAAATAACTTATTATTAAAATCTTGAACTCTTGATAATCTTGATACATATGAGTCTTCAAATTTGATATCTTTAATCTCTATACTGTACAGTCTTCATTCTTGATACCTGCATGGTTAGATCCTGCATATACATATAAATCTAAAGTATAATGTTAGTATTTACATCTTATAATCTTATTCTAAGGTTGTTGTCATCAAAACCATCATCTTAAGGACTAACAATGGTTTGTGTAATAAAACCATCTGTTCCACTTGTGAGAAACTGATAAGAAATATGATTGAATATTTTTGTTACTTAGTTTATTTTTCGTGCTGGATACGAATTACAAATGGGAATGGAGAAAAAAATTGGGGCAAGGAGCACATATGACTATAATTAATAGAAAATGCATGATGTTGGAAAGAAAGTAGTGTTAATCCAATTATATTGCACGGATTTGGTGTATGTAATATAACCACTTTTTCAGATATTGAGAATCGTACTAAGTTCAAACAATTTGGGAATAAAAATAACCTCTCCTTAAAAAATTTGTTTATATTAGTATGAATACGTAAACTGTTGAAAAAAATGTTAATAAAACCAATATCTAATATAAATGTTCAAACTTTTTAAATTTAATGGCAAAATATCCTAGAAGTATCAATTTTGGGTCGTTAAAAACACCTTAATCATAATGAATATTATCCAAGCATCGAGTCCTCAATTTATATTGCTTTATTGGAGAGTGTCTTTATGGAAGAAAGACGATATATTAATGGCTGTCTTAAATTATTAATTTTTATGAGCTATGGTCTATGTATTAGAAGCTGAATAGTTAACGTATGTGCTATTTGAGAGATCACAAGCATGTTGAGTTTTATGGAGATATTACTTGGTTATTATTCACTTTTATATATGCTCGGTTGTTGGATAAGAAAAGAATCTTGATGCTAATTTTGATTGAGCATTTAGTTTTTGTAGAAATTTAATATGTTTGTCAATTGACATAATACAACTTACGGTTAATATTTTCACCACATTGCTTATTTTGGATTTCCCCGTAAATGTCAGTATTAATATAAATGTTACTAATCTTTCGTTTAATTTCTATACAATTATAAAAATCGAGGAAGAAAAAATTCATAGTCAACGCAACCTATTATGTCCAACCTTTTTTTTTCCAAGTAACAGTTGCGTAAGGTTCCTATTTGTAATGACACTTTTAACTTATTGTAATGTACATTTATAGTATATGTACAAAGTTATGCGTTTGTGCACCGTTTACGTCATAAACTTGCAATTATGATTTACAATATTGTTTGATACTAAAATGAGAACCATGACTACTTAAATTTACTATAGTTTTACATAATAATTAAAGGTCGAGTATGATATATGTTTATACACATTTCGATGTTGAATTCTTTAGTCGCATAGATATGCATCAATGGATTATTACTTTTTCCCGCTTTTCATAGGGTTCTCAAACATTTCCATTGGTCTTTGTAGAATAGTTCAATAAATAAAGGAATTCATATATGGATTTTTTTTCATTTTTTAATGTTATCCATTATATGATTTAATTTTAATTCCTAAATGGTAAAATTTGTTTTTGATTTTTTTATCGTATTCTTTAGTTTTAATTCATACAAGGCATCAACTCATACAAAGATTTTTTTTATACATTATGCATTGTTCATCTTTTTTAGTTTAATTTATTTTCTTAGATTATACACTCATTTTTTTTCTCTTAGTTCATTCTGATTTAATTTGATAAACAATGATATCGGATTATAAACGGTATCCCAAGTATTATATCGATTGTTGCAAACGAAGTACTTTTTCTTAATTTTTATTCTTTGGGTTTTCACACCAGTTTTTCCATATAGCACAAAAATATAGTTACTATATTCTTGGTTGCCTATGAACAACCATGTCCATGTACACATATCACATCATGCATTATACATATATGATTAAACACTATTTATAGGATAATAGACATGCCAAAATAAGTTCAAAATAAAACATCAATTTGAACTAAATATTCAAATTTTGATGCAACATATTTCATTTTAGTTTACATTATTGTGCTTGGTGTTAAATCAATATAACAGTTTATCTTTATCTCTTTGGTAACACGTTTTTGCTAATGTGTTAAAATCCCACTTTCTCTATTTTCAAATACTTGGCAATTAAATTACAACTTTCTCATTTTTTATCAATTGAAACTTTCACATTCTTATAACTTATATTTAAATGTTGAAACAAGGATCTATCCCTTATTTTCAAACTTAATGCATGAAAAACCTTTCTCAAAAACATGTTTTAAATTACCCACTAGAATTATTTTCGATATAACTTTTTGTATTTTTCAGTTAATTAGATATGCACTTAGCTAGATTAATATGATTATGTTAAATATATTTTTTGAACATTTAATCAAAATTGCCAATAATTGTTAATCCCATGCGAGCGTGCATGTATTTGTGCTTATGTGTGTGCATAAGTGTATATATGTAGCTTTTGATTTTCCTTTTCTTAACAAATTCTAACATTAGTCTGCCAAAAAGAATAAAGAGTAATGGAGAGAAGTAGTTATTGAATTAATAAATAACACTAAATTTGGAGAGGCGGTCTATGTAGGGAGAGATGAGAACCAATTAGCTGCACTTTCTAATGGAGCTTATACCAAAATGTTAAAGATGATAAATATTCAAGTGAGTTTGTCCCTTCTCTAGATTTTATGACAACTTTAAAAGATATCATAAAAACAAAAAATTGTTTCCACACCGATTTATGTTAACAAGGAGAATATTCAGAGATAACAAAGATTACTAAGATGGAGATATGAGGTCAGCGCTAGCAAAATAGTTCAATAGTAAAAATGACTCCAGTTTGTTCTGAAGAAATGCTTTCTAATCAAAAAAGATTCTGCAAACCTATTTCCAAGCGCTCTCTCATAGATAATGGTTTTTTGACAAAATGCAATCATATAGTTACCTTTTGAAAAGATACTCCAGGTGGTTGTCATTTAGATATTGAAGATGTTGGCACAAATTTCTAGCAATATAGTATGAATCTCTAAATCTTTGAAATTTCTAGGTGGATGACAAATTCTTGATTTCTACCTCTCCTATCCTTAAGATGTTTGATTGGCGCATGTGACCATGCATATGTTATTAGAGGAGCTGATCTGAGATTTGTACATGATTCCATTAATATTTTATTCCTTAAGAATTTTGTTTATGTTTCTGTTTGTTTGATTTTATATGGTTGTGTGTATATTTTAGTGAGAAATTAAAACTGTAACCTTTAGTGGAATACAAATTAAATGTGACCTTTATTCACGTGTACCATGTGGATATAATAAAATTTGTTATGAAGTTACTGTACAGGTCTTTTACTTTGCAAATTTTATATGTTTAACTATATAGGGTAGTGCTAGTTCAACCATAAAAGAGACATACATTTGAGTGCACGTCACATATCCTCACACTTATCTTTTTATTCGTCCTTGAATAAACTAAAAGCTAAGATAAATCTATTTTAGTAGAAAGCACGATTGCATTGAGCGTATCCAACAAGCCGTTAAATCTCTAGGTGTCCCAGTAGGACGAATGTTGTCTCATTAGGGTTTTCAGCGGATACTAGCCACAAAATCCAAATGCAAAGTGAAAATAATTACAAAATGCAAGATATATTTACAAAACTGATTAATGCAAGTTTTTGAAAATGTATACATATGAATGATTTACTTTTAAATCGACACAAATAAGTTAAATACAAGTTTTGGTCATTGTCACGAAAATTTAAGTAAATGACTCGTCAAAACATCTAACAAAAATCAAGTTATCATAACAAATAGACTATAGTTTAACTTGTTGCTGATAACACAATATAACTATGAAATGGATTCTTAGTTGATTATCAAAGTTTATCAAAGTGGTATTTTCATTTCTTTTCAATAACAAGTCAAATCAAACAAGTTAAAATAGTGTTTGGATATCATTTGCTTCTCTCTCTATTTTTTTGAAAATTTTATTGATATATACAATATTTACATATGCCTAACTCTGATAAACTGAGGCATGATATATTATCCATGCACTGCCCTGTGGATTTATGTAAGGGGAATATGGAGCGTGGCTAGTGAACACACAAGTGTGAACACTTATCCACTGTAGGCATTATTAATAAAAGAATTTCTTTTATATACACACATCTAACTCAGATAAACCGAGGCTAGATATACCGAGTGTGCACTGCCTTTCGGGATTATGTAAGAAGGGTATAGAGCATGGCAAGTGACCACACGTGTCTGAACACATGAATCTAGGTGTTAATAGAAATTATGTACATATATACCAATATATATATATGTATATATATATATATATATATTAAAGAGAGTTTTGCAGAATCATCTTAGCACCATTTAACTAGAAGAATAAAAAATGCTACATCCTTTACTTTAAATCAACCACTTTTAAAAACAAAGATTTTCAGTTAAAATATATTTCATAATTATCTCCATGACTCTTCCTACATACTAGTTAAAATATTGTTATTTGTAATCAAACTTTATTTTTAATTTTTGTTAAGACAAATAAATTTTAAAAAAAATTCATATTAATTAACCAAAACCATATATTTATCCTATAATGTTTCTTCAAAAGTAATTAAAAAATGAATTTTTTTGTTTTTGTTTTTTTTCATTTTTTTAAAAGAGAATGCAAAAAATAAACCATGAAAAATTAAAAATGAAGATGAGTCTCCCCCTCCATAATTGATTGTGATTATGTCCCTACAGTCAACCCAAGTGGAAGGAGGAAAATAAAACAAAAATAAAAAGATGACATATATTTACATGAATATAAACGGTATTTACATGAGATCAGAAAGTATATCGTCAAAAAGTAAATGAAACGATCTTCCAAAGACCGATTCATTTGTCTCGTATACGAGCCACACTTACGCTCGAAAAATCAAACCGTAAATGATTTCAAAGCTGAATGTTGGTTTGGGAAAATGAATGTTTTTTATTAAAAATCATGTGGGTTGTTTTATTTTCGATGATTTTTTGGGTAGATATAACAATTGATTGAAGTCCGCGTTTATATTCACCAAATTGAGATTCAAGCTCATTACTGACAAATTTTTCAAAAATATCAATTTCAAAATCAAAATGATGTTTTAAATCTTCTCCTTTAGAATTCGACAACTCATTTTCAAAAAGTATAAAGAAACCGTGTTCGTTAAATTCGTCTTCCTTTGTTGGATTATCAACAACTTCATTGCGTATCTCAAGTTCAAAATCCAAAGTTGTATTTAAATTTTTAAAATCGAAAAAAGGATGGTCGAATTTTAAATTTGGCTCCACACCCTCAAAAGAATTGAAATCCAACTCAATTACCGTGTTTTCAGCAACTTCATTAAGGTCATCATTTTCAGTTTCAAAAGTTGTTGTTTGAAAATTGTCAACTGTGGTAAAAGATGGATTACTATTTGACTCATCACACGTTGGGATTTGATTTTGTTGTTTATATAATTTTTTGTATGTTACAATCAACGAATCCGTGTGATCATCGTAAATTCGTTCATTTGTTCAACAAAATCCAACTTATGATTATTGAATTAAGAATTTTCGATTCGGACATATTAAGAACAATAATATTTACTCGCATCGTTGTCTAGATTATTCCCATTGCCAAAATTATTTGTAAAGTGGTTCACATTTTCATTTTTAAATTGATTTTGGAATTCGAATTTGTATTGGAATGAGTTATAATCGAAATCATTTGAATTTTGACTTGAATCTAAATTTTAAAATCTTGACTCGAGTTATCACACAAAAATGAATTGCACAAATCATTTATACTTTGATTTTATTGTGTACAGAGTTCAAGTAAAGATGAAATGCTATTTTCAAGAGTCGATGGTTGGTCATTGTTTTGAAAACTTTTTGGTTCAAAATTTGAAATTTTTATAGAATAGTTGTTGTTAAAATATCCATATGAATTTGGAGTGAAATCATACACGTTATATTGACTTTCACAACTATTGTAAAATTTAAGTGAATATGAAAATTCAGACATTTTCAAGAATATTTTTTTAATGAAGGAAAAAATATTTACAAAAAGAATTTATCTTTCAAAAAAGGGAAATTTTATTTTTTTTTGGATTTTCAACTTTTCGAAAATATTTTATATATTTTTGTTGGATTTTTAATTTTCTAATAGAAAGTAAATTTTTTTTTATTTTTGTTTTTGACTAAAAAAATTCAAAGATAAAGGATTTAAAAATTTCAGAGGAAAAGGGATATTTATAAAAAAATTAGTTGTTGATTTTGATTTTTTTTTAAATATGCATGAACTAATTTAACTAAATGAATGCATAGGTTAATTACAGATTATCTATCCTAACCCAAAATTGTATAATCACACTTTGTTTTAGATCAACAAGATAGTTCTTAGCCAGATAACGGGCAAGGGTTATCGGTGCACCGCGAATCACCGCAGTAATGCAACGGAAGGTTTAAGTATCTTTAGAGAAATAATTTAGTATAATATTTACGAATCGCCATAATATTTATTACTGATTATTGCTTTGTCGTAGCCTAGACACCGATAAATTAATTTTTTCAAAGAAAAAAACATGACAACATACAATTAAATGCGTTATTATTAATCAAATTCTAAGATGAAATGCAAAACAGAAATCAAAATTGTATTAACAATGCAACATTAAATTTGATTTTGTTTTGTTTTTGAATTTCTTTTTGAAATGCAAGCAATCAATAATGCAAAGCAAATAAAACTATAGATAAGGGTTAAAAATAGCAAAAAAAATATAAGCAAAAGTAATTGTTTTTTGGCAAGCTAAGCAAAACAAGCAATTTATTTTAGCAAGCATTTTTTTCCTTGAGATTTTCTGCTTCTGTAACCTGAAATTTCAAACAAAATGTATACAATTGTTTTTTTGGACTAAAAAAATGGAAAAGAAAAAACTGAAAAAAATAAACAAGACAAAAGAAAGAAAAACCAGTGCAAACAAAAAAGGATAAATGAAACTATAAACTTATATGTTTTTTTTCAAGAAGATATCTTAACTATGAGAAAACAAAAGGATTTAACATAAATAAAAATATTTAATCAATACCGCCCATCAAAAGGCCCAAGACCAGATTTTTCTTCTTCTTTCTTCTCTGTTAAAATTGCAAAAAAAGAAATTTAAAGGGCACGACATTCTCCTTTAAAACAGACGTAATCACACCAAAAGAAAAGAAAGATGGAATTCTTGAATTCTCAAAATCACAACTAAGTTAAACAATGGTCACTTTGATTTTGCAAGTTGCAATTTGCTTTGGGTTGTATAATGAAGTTGGCGAATTGAGGGGATGGTGCTGAAAGTGTGGTTGTGGCATAGTGTATATGTGGCGAATGTTGTATGTATGTTTGATGGTGAATGAATGTGGTTATGCACTGAAGTGGAGAATTTGTTTTTTTGTGGCAACACTGTGCTATGAATGCTGCTATGAATTTTGTTTTGTTTTAAATAGTATGATTGAAGGTAGAGATGGAATTATGCACTGAAGTGCAATGGATGGAAACGTTGTTTGTTTGCACAAAAAATGGACAAATGCCTCCAAGTCGTATGAATTAGTTGATTTTATGTTGTTTCTAGTGATTTGGGTGGTTTATGCAAATTTATAAAAAGCAGGGACTAAACTGTAAAAGACACACAGATTTATAGTGGTTCGACCGGAACGTGCTTACGTCCACTTTATATGTTATTCTCCTTTTTCTTTCAGATTACAAGTACAAAGCTTTGTATACAAGTATATGAAAGTTGTTTGAAAGGTCCTTCCGTGCTTGAGCTCTCAAACTTGTCTGCCATTGTTGTACCCCTGCCCCTCTATTTATAGAGTGAGGCTGGAGGCAGGGGTCTTGGATGTATATAGCTATTGGTGGGCCTGGGCTGAAGCAATGTGGCCTGGCAGTGTTGGTTCGGCAAGGCTTGGTTCGGTGATGGTTGGGGTGGCTTTGGTCCGGTAGCGAGGGCGTTGCTTAGTTCGGTGGTAAATGATCCGGTGGTAGCCCCCTTGGCCTTGGTTCGGTGGTAAATGATCCGGTGGTAGCCCCCTTTGGCCTTGGTTCGATGGCATGGGAAGTGAGGTTGGTTCGGTGATGGAGTGGAGGGCCTTTGGTTCGGTAGGAGTTGGATTGGTATTGCCTGGACTGGCCTTGGACCGGCATTGCTTGGAGGGGCGTTGGTTCGGTGGGCATGGTGTGGAGCCGGTCCGGTGAGAGTTGGTTCGGTGGTAGGGAAGGGGCCGGCCGAAACACACCCAACACTTGCCCCCAAAGGAGGGCATGTGCATGCACATGTCGTGCTTTGCCTTGAGCTGGGGTTTTCTCATCCGGCCTTTAGCACCGAACCAACCGGTTCGGCTATTGGTATTTGCTTATAAATAGGGGCTTGGCGCCTCCTTTTTTTCCCATCAGCCAAGCAACTCCTTTGCCGAATCGAAATCTGTGCCGAATCAGTGTTAGCCGAATCAAAATCATTACCGAATCAGGTGAGGATCTACTTCGCCGAATGAACATTATCTTCGGTTACCGAATGGGCTCGGGGTCCTTGAAGTACCGAATGGACACCCTTAGTGCCGAATGAACCTAATATCGGACGAGCTCAGAGGCTTTTATTGCCGGATGGTCTTAATACCGGATGAACCTTTGTATCGGCTATGCCGAATGATACTAAGAGTTCTGGGCGTTCTGACTTATGAGTGAAATTTCAGACTATATACACTTGCTTGTTTATGTCCTCTGTTCTAATAGTATGTTTTCCTTTTGTGTTTGTAGGAAGATGTCTCGCAAAGTGGAAACTCGATCATAAAAAAGAAAATCTACGGATAGACGAGAGTCCCACGTTGTGCCCCCAGCCCAGCCAGGACCGGAACGTCGTGGACCCACCCCGAGGTCGCTAGTAGACGGGTATGGTCCCCAAGAGCTTCTGAATTCTCCTCCTGATTGCTTCCCGAGCTCTCTCAGAGAGGAGCAACTTGACGTTATCTCCCGCTCCTTTGGGATTGATAGAGCATGCATGCTGTTGCCGGGGGAAGGGGTCATGCCATATAATCCCCCTGAAGGATACTTCGCATATAGCCGATACCATTGCATGTGCGGGGCCATTCCTCAGATCAATGCATGGATAGTCAGCTTCATTACTTACCTGAAAGTGGCTCCTTTTCAGCTTCAGCCCAACTCCTATGCCATCTTAGTGTGTCTATTAGTTATCTTCCAGAGGAGATATGGGCGCCCCCTTCTAACCGGGAAATCCGATATCTATATAATCTGAGGGGCTATAAGAAGGGGCCTCCGTACATTAGTTTAGAGTCGGCCGTGTCCTTCAAGCCGGTCTTGGACTTATACTCGAAGTTTACCATGTTTAAGAAGGAATGGTTCTTCGTCAAGAACGACTCCGTTTCTTTTCGCCATTTCACTTCTGGCTGTAAGTTGAATTCCACTTGTAATTTCTTTGTCCCGATTGCAATGCTTCTTCTTATATGCTTTTATTTCTTTCTAGCGACAGGTGGCTTTGCGGTCGTGGAGAATGATCGCCTGGTACAGATGGCCGCGGAGATAGAGGCTATCTGTGGAAGGGACAGGTCGGCTTCTTACCTAATCAGGAATGCCACTCTCCTGGAGCACATCCTGATTCTGCCACGTCAATCCGTGGTTAAGCAGAGAGATACAGCCGAGGAAAGGGCTGCTAAAACTAAAGATGGGGCTATTGCGAAGAGCAGCAAGAGGAAGCCTTTTACAAAACCTCCAGTTGTCGGAGGTAAGAAGCTCAAGAAGTCCGACGGTCCTTCCCCTAGCACGTGCCCAATGACTCCGGGGGAGGAAGACGTGGGGGAGGATAGAGGTGAAGGCGAAGGAGGCGATATAGGAGGAGAGGCAGAGAGCGGAGACAACAGAGAAGGTGATGGTGGTGGTGATGGCGCCGGGGCTTTGCCTCCTGGGCAAGCAGGCGAGATTCAAGAGTGGACGGATGATGCCTTCCGCCAGGCTTTTGAGGGGTTGGAGGAAGGATCAGCCTTGGTGGAGAAATCGAAGAGGTCTGATAAGGTCGGGTCCGGTGCCAGCCTATCTTCTGAGAGTATTTCAGCTAAGGCAACTCCGGCGGTTCAAGGTGAATTCTTAACTTCTTCTTTTAACTTCACACGCTTCTTGAGTCGTAGTTTCATGCATGCTTGTAACACTTGGTTTTTTCTTATTCCAGGAATGGGTAAGGTGGCCAAGACATCAGATATTCGGCACCGCCTTAAACAGTATAAGTTACTCAAAGTTTCCACCAAACCAAAGCCGTCAGCTAGCCGTCCTAGAGATGCGGTTAGATACCGCCCTCTTCTCGGAGTTATTGAAGAAGATATGCAAAAGAGAAAGAGGGGCCGATCTTCGTTTGAACCTTCACCTGGCCCTCAGCCTCCAGTCCAGCCTATCCATGATATTACTGGGGAGGATACTGAGCTTATGCCTTCCCCACATCCGTCCGAAAATCCAACCGTCACCCCGATAGACCATCCTGGTTTGGTTCGCAACCCATTTGCCAGCCAACCGGATCTGGACCCGAGTTTTCAGGATATCTCTTTTGACGAGGCCACGGGTGAGCACCTTCTTCCCCGCAACCCCATGGTACGGGTGCTTGATGAGGCTAAGTCTTTAGACCTCGATTTGCTTACTACTCAGATAGTTACCATGGGGGACGAAGCCAAGGCTAATATTGATCGGGTCGCGGAGGAGACCAGGAAGTTGATGGGGCATCATGCCCGTCTGGTCAAGGCTTGAGAGGAGATTGGGAGTGCTAATATTCGGTTGCGGCTAAAGGTTGCTGATCAGGACAAACAGCTTGCCGATCAAGCCATTCATATTTCTCAGCACGAGGCAGCCTCCAGGCGGTTGAAGGAGACTATGGAAGAGGCTAGTAGGGCAGAACTACGAAAGATGGAGGCCGCCTGCAAGGAGCGAATTGACATAGCCATTGCTACGGTGGATGAGGTTTGGAGGGCGGATCTCGAGCAGGTAGAGGAGTTATCTGGAAGGCTTGAGGCCACAGAGCTTGCTCAGGCCAGGCTAAAGGAGGAGATGGAGGAAATGAGGAGGTCTCTCCAGGCTGACCGCTTGAGATATCGATCGGAGAGGGATGTTGCCATCGCTAAGTTGCTGTCCTTCGAGGCCCGGGTGAGGGAGTTTGAGGAGAATGAGGAGATGATGGACGAGATGTTGCAGGATATGTACTTCCGTACTTGGAAGCAAGGTAATCTATCCTGGATGGATGACTATCCCCGGGTCATGGCCAGGATATATCTCCGGGCTTTAGAGGAGGCCAAGGCCGATGCAGATAAGGAAGGTGGAGCGGCATTCAGGATGGATGTGGTTACCGCCCAGTTCTCAAAGGAGGAGAAGGTAGTGGTGAAAGAGGGCATGCGGCTACTTGATGCGGAGGAAGCCGGTGTGCAGTTGGGGGATGAGGACCAAGGAGCGGGTGTTGGTGAGTTTTCCCTTTTTAGCTTTTCATAACTTGATCGTTCGTTGTCGGTTTAATGGACTCTTTTCCTGAATTGGACAGGTGGGGCCTCTAGTCATCATGCTGGGAGCTCCGATCCTGCAGTCAAGTAGATTTGAAGAGCTGGTAGGACGAGGGTGGAGCACGGGCGCAGTTGGTTATTTTATTTGGTCTGCTTGACATTCCCGTACATGCTAGTTTAAAACATTAATGTACTCTTTAAGTTGTAATTATGTTATTGAACGTCTTTATGTGAGTTTATAACATAAGCCGATTCTGTTATATTTAAATGTTGTTATTATTTTGAAGTGCTGTATAAAAAACGTAGTTATGCATATGCCTGTGATTCAATTGTGTTCGATGTTAAGATTTTGCTCGAAATATAATCTCATGTTTTGCAATGTTATGAATAAGTCATAGCTATATGATTATGTACAAGAGAAAAGAGTGCCGCCCTTCTTGTTCTGGTTGCGGGGGTAGCTTTGGACATCTTGTGTAATTGACCATGTATGTGGCTGAGTGCCTTGTCACCCAGTTCGCGGGCTCAAATTCTCATGAGCGAATGCCTCCTATTTAGTGTCCTGTACTTTGGGGACCGTTATGCAGGATACAAGAAAAGTATTTAAATGGAATGGAAATATAGGAAAAGTAAAACTTCCAGTCACGGAAGGCCGTCGATATGCTTAAGTTCGTGGCAAACGGGTTTTGTAGTCACTTTCCCTAGCTGTGGGTCTTGGAGACCTTTGTCACCCATCTTACGCCTCCGCGGGGAGTTTATCTTTTTTACCACAGCCGCACTTAAGACATTCGAGCCGAGATCGCGCACAATAACTACCCGAGCCATTATGGCCCGTAATCGTGGGTATTATTCGATTTACTGTGGCCGGCTAGCGTGGGTGCCGATCGTCAACCGTGAACTACCCCTGGCTGGCCACACCTTATGTTGGGGCTTAAAGTAGGTTCACAGTTGCCGGCGAGCCGAACGCCGTAATGAGCTGCCATCGGCTATAGTCGGCCTTCGTGATGGCTTATAATCGGCTTATTATAGTTGGCTTTGAGGGCAGTCGCGAGCAATGAGTTAACCCGCAGCAGAGGGATGCTGGAGCAAAAGTGTCTCATTGGCGAGTGCATAGAATCGCATAGTACCTGTTGGGTCTTGTCCAGGTGAGGTTGCACCGCGAAGTTCCAACTATGGAAATGTCATTATACATGATTTTGTTCAGTAGAAAAGGATAACACTTAACAAGCGGCCAAGATATAAAGGATCAAGTTAAAAAGAGACAAGATTTTTAAAGTGGTTCGGCACGAAAATGCCTACGTCCACTGATTCTCTTTGTTAATTCACTTCATATGGGCAGTACAAGTTAAGAAAAGTATCGACGGAGGTGTTGGATGTTTCATGCCCTCTGGAACACCTCTCCATCTACTGTTGACAAAATATAAGCTCCGTTGTGGAGGTCTTTATGAATTACATAGGGTCCGTCCCAGATTGGATCTAGTGCTCCGGGGCGCGGGAAGATCCGCTTGAGGACAAGATCTCCTTCCTGAAAGCTGCGGTGCTTGACTTTAGAGTTGTATTGTGCTGCTACTTTTTTCTTGTGAGCTGCCGCTTTAAGTGCTGCATCATTCCTTCTTTCTTCAATTAGATCCAAAGACATGTGTAGGAGTTCTTCATTCTCTTCTGGGTTGTAGTGGATCCTACGGTGGGAAGGCACTATAGTTTCAACTGGGAGCATGGCCTCTGATCTGTATGCCAAAAAGAAAGGAGTATGCCCTGTTGATGTTCTTTAAGATGTGCGGTAGGCCTAAAGTGTCGTAGGAAGTTCATCCACTCAAGCGCTTTTTTACTTTTCAAGTTTCTTCTTGATTATGGTTTTTAGGATTTTGTTGACAGCTTCGACTTGTCCGTTTGCCTGGGGGTAAGCTACAGATGAGAAGCTTTTGTGAATTCCATGCTCTTGGCACCAGTCGGCGAATTCCTCGCTGTCAAATTGAAGTCCATTGTCCGATATGATTTTGAGTGGAACCCCGTACCTACATAAAACATTTTTGATCAAGAAGTTAATTACTTTTGCCGAAGATATTTTATTTAGAGGCTCCGCTTCCACCCATTTGGTGAAATAGTCAACTGCTACTATGGCATATTTGGCTCCGCCTCGGCCCACTGGCAGTTCGCCAATCAAGTCAATTCCCCATATTGCAAAGGGCCAAGGGCAGGTCATTTGAGTAATCTCGTTTGTTGATAGTCGAGGAATTTTAGCAAATTTCTGACATCTGTCACATCTTTTGACGAAGTCTAGGGCGTCTTTGTTTAAGGTGGGCCAGTAAAATCCATATCGAAGTATCTTCTTTGCTAGAGTCTTCCCACCAGTGTGATCTCCGCAACTTCCTCGATGTATGTTGGATAAGATCTCCTTGGCTTCCCTTCCAGCGACGCACGTTAATAAGGGATTAGAGAAGCCGCGTCGATAGAGGATGCCTTCTTGTATCGTGTAGCGGGAAGCTTTCCTTAAGATTTTCTTGACTTCGTTACGCCCGTCGGGCAGTGTGCCATCTTGTAAATATTTCCAGATAGGAGTCATCCAAGTTTCCTCTTCGATTGCAGCTATTATGTTCATTATTTCGTAACTTGGGGCTAGTTGCTGTGAGGTGGTTATTGTTCGGGAAGCGGCGCCGTCCTTCATGCTAGCTTGCTTTGCCAGTTCGTCGGCCTCCTGATTCTCTTCTCGAGGAATGTGTTTGATTAAATAGTGATCCAACTGATTGAGCAGCAGCTTGGTCTTCTTTAGATATGCTGCAAGTCGTTCTCCTCGAGTCTGGAATTCTCCCAGTATTTGATTCACAATAAGTTGAGAATCACTATGGAGACATAAAGAACCGACTCCAATCTCCAGGGCAAGTTCTAATCTGGCTATCACTGCTTCGTATTCTGCGTCATTGTTAGTGGCAGCGAACTCCAACCTTAGGGTGTAGTGCATCTTCCTTCCCCTGGGGGTGATTATCACAACACCTGCCCCCGAGCCTTGTTCATTTGATGCTCCATAAACGAAGAGGTTCCACTTGATATTTTCTGCTACTTCAGATTGCTCCTTACCTTCGTTAGTAGTGAATTCGACAATGAAATCAGCTATGGCTTGTCCCTTGATAGTGGTGCGAGGATGGTAGGTGATATCATATTGACTCAGTTCAATGCACTAATTAAGTTGTCGTCCGAAAGTGTCGGGGCGATGGAGTACTTGCCTTAGCGGTTGATCGGTTAAAACTCCGATGGAATGAGATAGGAAGTAGTGTCGCAGTTTCCATGACGCGATAAGCAAACAGTATGCTAGCTTTTCAAGTTTAGAGTATCTGGCTTCTGCCCTTGTGAATCTTTTGCTTACAAAGTATACGGGTCGCTGTGCGTGGTTGTCCTCCCTCACCAAAGTGGCGCTTAAAGCATGGGACGATACAGCTAGGTATAGGTATAGTTCCTCGCCTTCATTTGGAGTTGAGAGTACTGGTGGTCTTTGGAGGTGTTCGATCAAGTTAAGGAAGGCTGTCGAGCATTCGTCAGTCCGTTCGAACTTTCCTTTGTCTTTCTTAAGAGCTTCGAAGAAAGGGATGCATTTGTCAGTTGCTTTAGAGATGAACCTGCTTAGGGCAGCCACCTTCCCGTTTAGGCTTTGCATCTCTCTTCGAGTGGATGGTATCTTGATATCTTGCAAGGCCCGGACTTGTTCGGGGTTCGCTTCAATCCCCTTGGCATGGATGATGAATCCCAAGAACTTTCCCGACGATACTCCGAAGGAGCACTTTAGAGGATTCAATTTCATTCCATATTGGCGAAGTACTTGAAATATCTCGTTCAGGTGGTTTATATGATCGTTGGCTTTCCTTGATTTTACCAGCATGTCATCCACATAAACTTCCATAGTTTGCCCTACTAATTTTGCAAACATCTTGTTGACAAGGCGCTGATAAGTAGCTCCGGCGTTTTTAAGTCCAAAAGGCATTACTTTGTAGCAGTACAATCCCCGGTCAGTGATGAAATTGGTGTGGTCTTGATCGGGGGCGTGCATAGGGATCTGGTTGTATCTTGAGTATGCGTCCATGAAGGATAAGAGTTACGTGTCCGGCTGTGCTGTCCACGAGTTGGTCGATTCGGGGGAGTGGGAAGCAGTCTTTCGGGCAAGCGTCATTTAAGTTGGAGAAATCGATGCATGTTCGCCACTTCCCATTAGCTTTCTTTACCAGTACCGGGTTGGCGATCCATTTTGGGTAGATGGCTTCTCGTATGAAGTCATTGGCAAGTAAGTTCTTTACTTCTTCCTCGAGGGCTGCTGATCGTTCTTCCACCATGCTCCTCTTTTTCTGCTTCACTGGCACCTTGGTGGGGTCGATGTTCAGTATGTGGCATGCTACGTTTGGAGAGACTCCTGTCATGTCGGCGTGCGTCCATGCAAATACATCCACGTTGTGGCGAAGAAAATCGACGAGTTGATCTTTCAGCTCCGCTCTTAACAAAGACCCGACTCTCAGCAGTCTACTTGGGTCGTGTTTGTCTATAGCTACAAATTCCATAGCCTCTGCAGGCTCGGTGGTGGCCTCCTCCTTTTTGTCCCTGGGGTCTAATTCGTTGAAAGGATCGCTGGTATATCGAAGAGGAGGGGCTTTCTTTAATTGCTATGCTTCCAGGCTTTTCTTGTAGAGAGAAGTCTCTGCATCCTTTCCTTTATCCTTCCTGCGGTTATTGCGAAGCTCAGTTACATAGCAATCTCGAGCGGCGTCTTGATCTCCCTCTATTTCTCCTACTCCGTTATCTGTTGGGAATTTCATCTTCAGGCACCAAGGGGCTAGGACAATTTGGAAGTCAGACAAGGCTGGTCTTCCCAAAAAGGCGTTGTAGGCCGAATGGTTCTACATTAGTACAAATGTTTGTTTTCGCACAGCGGAGCGGGGATGACTTCCTATTTCAACAAAAAGGTCCAGTTGCCCGAGGGGCACTTTCGCATCTCCAGTAAAACCATGTAGTGGTTTGTTGCAGGGAGACACATCCTTCACTGACAGCTTTATTCTGTCGAATGCATGCTTGAATAAGATATTCACTGAGCTTCCAGTGTCTACTAAAACTCGAAAAACTTTGGCTGGACCGAACCAGGCAGAGATGACCATAGGATCCGTGTGTGGGTACTGTCTTCCCTCTAGATCACGCCTACTGAATGTGATGTCGTCACTCTCTTTCCGTTTCGGGTGGCGTTCTTCCACAACAGAATTAACGTAGCCTTCAGCTTTTCTATGTGACTTACCGTATCTTTCCATCTCTGCACAGCTTCTGTCGGCGATGTGTGGTCCTCCTGATATGGTATGGACTACTATTTTCTCTTGACTAGAGCCGCTGGTCTTGCGATTTCCTCCGCCTTCCTCTGGGAGGGGTAACCCTGGATTTTCATTGGTGGGAGCTGGAGTCCTTCTCTGGCTTTTTACATAGCGTTCCAGTCTCCTCCTTCTAATGTGTTCTTCAATCAAGTCCCGGAGATGGTGGCATTTATTGGTGTCATGTCTGTGGGATTCGTGGAAGCGGAAGAACTTTCTAGATTTGAGTGCGTTATCTGACTCCTTCTTGTGCGGGGGACGCTTGTATCTAACTTCGTCTTGAGTGGCTAGGAAGATGTTTTCGATCGTTTCATTCAAAGGAGTGTAGGAGTCAAATCTTGGTCCAGGTCGATATAGGCGCTTTTCCCCTTTCTTGCCCCCAGCATTGTCTCTAGAGTCATTTCTCCGAACATCCTTTGTTGCAGCGGAAACCCTGTCTGTGGCTGTTTTAACCTGTTTCCCTGACTGCCTCTCAGTGGCAGCGTCTTCAAGTCTCATATACTTTTCAGCTTCATGGAAGAAATCAGGTAAAGTAGCTGGCTTTTCCTTGGTTAGTCTTCTAGCAAATTTAGTATCCGGGTGTACACCACTGCAGAGAGCCATTAGGATAATTTTCTCGTCGGCATCTTGGACCGCGGCCGCCGCAGCGTTGAATCGGGTGAGATATTGCTGCACTGTCTTTTGGGGTTTCTGCTTGATATTAGATAAGGAATAAGCGTCCTTGGGTTGTTCCACATGAATGCGGAACTGGCTGATGAATTTTTCTTTCAACATTTCCCATGAGCTGATGGACCATTGGGGTAGGTGGCAGAACCAGGAGGTAGCTAAGTCTGCCAAGAAGAGTGGGAAGCATTTACACAATACTCCCTCCGTTGCTCCGCTCATGAGCATATGTTGGGTGTATCTCTGTAAGTGTACGATGGGGTCAGAGGTTCCCTTGTAAGGTTCCATCGTTTGCATTTTCCATTCCCGGGGGGGTGATGGCGGTTTCAATCTTGCGGGTGAAGGGGCTGGTTACCCTAGCACCTATCCCTCGATCCCTTTGCTTCCACTGGACGCACTCCCTGAACAATCGCACCATTCTTTCATCAGAACTTGGAGTGGATAAAAATGAGTTTGGTTCTTCCCTGCGGGATTGACTCCGTCCATATGACCTGTAAAGATGGTATCGTTTATCACTCCTGACATTCTCCAATGGCTGCCTCTGGTCTTCCGGGGGCATGCTGGGGTCAGCCATAGTTGGCCCTTGCCTTGATCTTCCCCTGCTGGGTTCTGTTCTTAGCACTTCCTTGGGTCCAACTTCGGGCTGGACTCCAGTTCGGCCCCGTCTACTAGTGTTTCCATGGTGAGGTAGCATGACAGGCTCAGCTACATCCGACCCCTGTCTGGTGCCTCCCCTGTTGGGTTCGGCTCCAAGCGTTTCCTCGGGTCAGAATTCGGGCTGAGCCTAGGCTCGGCTCCTACCATTGTTGTTTCTGTCATTAGCCTCTTCGAAGAAGAAAGACCTTTGTCGTCTCCCAGATCCTCCAGACCGGGACTCACCCCATGATTCATTGTTACGGTTGGATTCTTCAGCATCCCTTAAGTGTGACATGAGTTGGTCCACCAAGGCTTCTTGTTGAGATGCGAAGCGGTTAGTTACTTCAGCCACAATCCTGTCCAGATCCGCCCTTGTAATTGGTTTTTCCGTAGCAGGGGCTGTCGGATTTGCCTGATTTAAATTTGCTGTTGGAACTGGACGATTGTCTTGGTCCCTGATCACTGGATCTGGGATACTGCCAGTTGCGACGTCCTTTCCTTTGTTATCATCTTTCTTCCGTCCGGGAGCTATATTTTCCAAGCAATGAACGATGTTGATAGGAAAAGGGTTGAGTGGGAGAAGCTGAAGCTTCGAGCTCCCTCGTTCTCAGTGAAAGCACCAAAAATGTTTGCACAAAAAATGGACAAACGCCTCCAAGTCGTATGAATTAGTTGATTTTATGTTGTTTCTAGTGATTTGCGTGATTTATGCAAATATATAAAAAGCATGGACTAAACTGTAAAAGACATACAGATTTATAGTGGTTCGGCCGGAACATGCCTACGTCCACTTTATATGTTATTCTCTTTTTTCTTTCAGATTACAAGTACAAAGCTTTGTATACAAGTGTATGAAAGTTGTTTGAAAGTTCCTTCCGTGTTTGAGCTCTCAAACTTGTCTGCCATTGTTGTACCCCTGCCCCTCTATTTATAGAGTGAGGCTGGAGGCAGGGGTCTTGGATGTATATAGCTGTTGGTGGGCCTGGGCTGAAGCAATGTGGCCTGGCAGTGTTGGTTCGGCAAGGCTTGGTTCGGTGATGGTTGGGGTGGCTTTGGTCCGGTAGCGAGGACGTTGCTTAGTTCGGTGGTAAATGATCCGGTGGTAGTCCCCTTGGCCTTGGTTCGGTGGTAAATGATTCGGTGGTAGCCCCCTTTGGCCTTGGTTCGGTGGTATGGGAAGTGAGGTTGGTTCGGTGATGGAGTGGAGGGCCTTTGGTTCGGTAGGAGTTGGATTGGTATTGCCTGGAGTGGCCTTGAACCGGCATTGCTTGGAGGGGCGTTGGTTCGGTGGGCATGGTGTGGAGCCGGTCCGGTGAGAGTTGGTTCGGTGGTAGGGAAGGGGCCGACCGAAACACACCCAACATTGTTAGATGGTGAATTGATTATGGAGGGTAGTTGTGATGCGGAGGGGTATGAAGGTTTGATGTGTATGTCAGTAGCGGTTTGAAGCAAGGTTGATGGTGCGTAATTGATAAGGCAGCAGCAGAAAAAAGGTGGAAGTTGATGGGTGGATGGCAGTTGGAGATGCTTAGTGGATCAGAGATAGTAGGGGAAGGAATGTATTAGGTATATATAGAACAGGTGATGTTGCAGACTGAGTTGGCTTTGAAGGCTTTGAATGTTATTTGAAGTGATTCGATCAGTTTGTAATGGAAACAGTGTGAAGAAGCTAGGAGGTTTGTATGTGCAAATTTGTTTAAGGGTGTATGAGTTGTGAGAAGAAGAATGGGTATGTTGTTTGCAAAGTGAAGGCAACAGGAAGGCAATAGTTGTGAATGGCCGGAGTAACACTGTGCAAAATAGAGAACTTGAAATGTATTGCCAATGTAATTTGTAAACAGAAAAAATGTATTGAAAAGAAAAGATTGAAATGGAATATATTTTTTGAAATGAAATTGAGTACACTTTTTTTATAATGCAAATGCAAAGAAAAAAACTAGAACAACAAGCACACCAATAAAATGCCACCAAAACCACACACAATCTCAAAAAAATATTTTTAATTTTTTTTTAAAATTCAACACACACAAAAACAACACAAACAAAACCAACACACACACTAAAATCAAAAACAAATAATTTAAAGAATAAAAAGTTAAAATCAAGACTATTTCCCCGGTAATAGCACCAAAAACTTGTTCGACGACGTTTTTTCTGTTGGTTTAGAAAATCGTCGAAAAATTTGTAATAATTATAACCGCAAGCGCACGGCATACAATTGTTAGTACATGGTGAGCACAGATCGATCCATACGAAATTGTTATATTTTAAATCTCGATTCAATCAAATTAACCAAAGTTGAAAGTGCGATTAACTAAAAATGTAGAAAACAAACAAGAAAATTAATGAAAATATGAGAGTGTTAAGACAATTTAGAGATAATTTCCACTTTCTAGATCACATAAATCAACAAAATGAAGTAATGATCTCTCATTTGGTCATTAGTGAAATTAGTTGATGTTCTTATCATAAGTATGATATATTTGTGCTATTAAGTAGGCCAATATAAACCATCAAACTATAACACAAACACTAATATACATTTAACTCTGATGAAATATGACAACATAGTTGAAAGTTGAATCTATTTTAAGCATGGCCTATTAACTGTTGTTTAGAAATATAAGCCATCAAATTTTAAATTTCAACATTCACTTCTTTACCATAATCATATTTTGATGAAGAGGCAATTTTTGTTTTGTTTGTTTAAGTATATCTTATTTGCTATGAACAACATAGACTATCAAATTCAAAGCTAAACAACATTATTAAACCACTTTAAATATTTCCATTTAAGCATAAAAAGAGAACATAAATGATCATAATGTTGAAGCAACATGATTAGAGAGCTTCATTTCACCTAAATTGAAGAGGTTTAGCCTTTCATTTGTGATATCATACCAACACAAGCAGCATGCAACATGAAACACAAAATAAAAAAGATGAAAGAAAAGTAAAAGAAGAGCTATTCTACTTGCATAAAATAAAAGAAGATCTGCACTACTAACATGAAAGTTAATAAATAAGAATAGACTTGAAATAAAATTGCATAAAAGAAGTACATAAAAGAAATGGCTAATTAGCCATGAAAGAAAGAGAGCCTCATTTTATTTTTTGATCTAAACTAAACAAAACGAAGAGAGCGTAAGAGAAGAGAACCTAAAAGTAAACTAAAGAAGAGAGGTTACATGAAGCATAAGGGGTATTTATACATATATGAAACCCTAATCCACTTTCTTAGGGAATGCCCAAAATACCCTCTTAGGAAGTGTGGAGGCCAAGTGTAACATCCCTGAAAATTTGCCAAGTTTAATTTGGCAATTAAATTAAATTTTGAAAATAAATTGTGAATTAATTAGAAAATTTCTAGAATAAATAAAATTTTAGATTATAAAGTAGAATTTGGTTTAAATATTTAGGAATAAGTAATTCTATAAATAAAATTAGATTTTTAAAAGTAGCCATTGATTTAAAGAATAAATAGAAAGTTTAAAATATAAGAATAAGAATTTTATAAATAAATGCCGAATTTAAAATAAAATAAAAATAAAGTAGAATTTAAAAGCTAATAATAGTTTGTTTTCTAAAATATTAAATATATTTGGAAGATGTACTAATTTTCAAAGAATTGATGTATTAATTTTCAAAATATTATTTTTAAGTTAAATTCTCTTATATGAATAAAAGTGACTATTGTTAATATGGAATTAAAAAATTTAAATCCTTCTTTTCTTTTAAAAGTTGTACAATAAATAAATAATAAAAAATGTATGAATGTAAATGGTATAAATATATAGGTATAAACATGTTGAACAAAAATTAAAGGTTGCAATTTAAAAAAAATTAGGGATAAAATTTTGTTTGTGTAAATATATATATAAAAAGAAGTACATTTATTTATAGAATGAAATATGATATAAAAAAAATTTAAAATTCTTTTGTCTTTGTAAAATTATAAGGAATAAACATACATATGTAGGTATAAGATTTACAAGTGTTTAAGATTCCATAATTAAATTCTCTTTACAAATGGCATTCATTACATTTATTTGAAAAAAAATGAAATTCAAAATTATAGAAAACTTTTCAGTTCCCCATATGAAATTATTAAGTATCTCAGAAAAATCTGAAACAACAATAACTAAAGATTGAGTATCTAAAGTCTTAACACCCAAGAAAAGAAAAGGTAGAAAGGAAAAAAATAATCAGCAAAGGAATTCAAAGCAACTTGGAAAACAAAATGAAACCAAGAAAAAAATGAAGAGCAATGCAAAAGCAAATTTAAAGCTTCAATCTATTTTTGGAGCAGCATCAAGATCAATCTCAAAAAACTGCAGATCAAAAAGAAAATCAAAACTCAAAACTACATTCAATTTGTAAACCTGAAGCTTGCCAGAGTCTTCAAACCTGAGAAGCAACTTAACAGCAAGCAAATTAAAAGCAACTACAACTTGAGATGATCAAGTTAAAATAAGATCAAAGAAATAAAACAAAAGCAAGATGAGTTAAGAATTGAAATTCCAGGCAAGTGAATTTCCTTTTAAAACAAATTGAGTTTAATGTTGTTGAACAGTAACAAAACAAAAGATTTTAGCAATTGTATCAATCCAAGTTGCAGGAAAACAAACTAAAGGGAAATTAAATCTAGAAGTTTCAAATCTAAAGCAAGTTTCAGGATCTTTTAAACAAATAAAATATCAAGTTCCAGTTCTCACAAAAAATGGAAGCTTCTGTTCTTCTCTGTTTGAAAATACCCAGGTGAGAAAACCTTATATATATTTTTTCTTTTTTAGAACCCTGATCTGCTTGATTTTGCATGCTTGTGATGATGACTTGAAATATGTGTGTCATAAAGGTTCGATTTTTTTTGAAAAATAGATGGACACCTCTATGTAGTATGAACATGCCTGTATTTAGTCCCCTATTGATATTACAGGCTCCTATTTCATCAAATAAAAATCATAGCTTCCTATCTAAAACATGTTTAAGCTATAACCTTTAAAAGTAAAATGATTTTAACTTCGTAATATCATTTTTCTAAAATAAATTCAGGTGGATTTAATGAATAACTATTTCAGAAATCAAAATTTACGGCGATAATTTGATTTAAGTAGAAAATCTATGATTTTAATTCCATGTTTTGGCTTTACAAACATATTCATATAGCAAAATCATAAATTTAGATAATCAATTCAAATTTTTTTAAACTTGTAGTTATTGGGAAATCTGGAGTTGACTGGGAAGCTAGTTTTGGTCAAAATATGGTGATCAAGAGAATTTTGGATCACAGGGTTCTTTGGGACAGTAGAGAAGTGATCGGCGATTCAAGGAAAAATATTAGATGGGTTTATAGATGGACTGGTGGCGGCGGCAAGCTTTGGAAGTCTGGTAACCTAGTTTTGTCGAGGGCTGATGTTTTGTTTCGTTCGACACCGACAGTTGATTGAGTGCGATGAGGTTTAGGGCGATGGTAGAGGAAGCGACGACAAATAGATGGCCGGAGTATGAGGCTTTTTGGTGGTCAGGGTTGTGTGGATGGCGGCGTTCCAGGTTTGGAGGAGTTTCAGCTGTTTTTCGTTTCCAGGTTTCGATTTAGCTCGATTTTGTTTTCGAGCTGGCGACGAAGTTCAGGTGGTCGGAAATGGGTCTGGGGATGATCGTCGACTCGCCGAGAATCATGATGGTGATCGGAGGTGGTCGGGGATTGCATGCATGCATGTGCACATGTGCACTATAATGCCAGTAGTGTTAATTTGGGGAAGAAGAAGAAAAGGTAGGGACGAAGGTAACAACGGCTCGAGTTTACTCTCAAGAAAACGTGAAGATAACTCGAGTTTCAACTCAAGTAAGTTTTTGATATACTAAGAAAACAGTTAAAAAACTTAAGTTTCGAAAAATTTGATTCTACTCGGGTGGTTCCGGGAAGAACTCGAAGCCGAGTTCGTGAATTCATGGGTTTTGCTCGGGTAGATAAATGTATGGCTCGAGGAGTGATAATACAGCAAGTTTTGTTTTAATATTATTTTAGTTGAATATTTAACAAATTTTAAGCTATTTAAATGTTGAAGCAAGTTTTGACAAATATAAGAGGGTGTACTAATGATGAATTTAATAAAGTTTTCAAATTTATTAATCATATTTTAGAAGTTAAAAGGAAAATTAAATGAGTTTTTAACAAAGTTTCAAAACTTAATTTTTGAGTTAAATATTAAAAATTGATTTGTTTTAAAAATAATATATATACTATGTATTTTATTCTTAATGCTTTCAAAAAGAATTTAATAGTTAATTATTAGGATAGGTGATTAATTATCAATATAATTAAATTAAAGGGTTATTTGTTTTAATCAAGGTGATTTACTAAATTTTATTAATCCATTATGAATTAAAGTAAAATAATTACATGATCTGGGTTAATTAAATAATTACTTAAAGATTAATTGATGAAAGTATCTAAGGGATGATTTATTCATAAAGATAATTAATAAATTAATTAAGTAATTAAGGGTAATTAATTACTTAGAGATAACTACTTAATTAAAAGTAACTAATTTATGATTAAAGGTTGATTAACCAAGTGATCAAACAATAGTTACTTTAAGGATAACTAATTAATATGATTAATTAATTAATGCGATTAATTAAGGATCATTAGTTAAAGGTTAATTAATTAATTAAGGTGATTAAGAAATGAAAATTAATTGAAGAGTAATTAATTAATGGAGTTAATTAAGAATAATTAATTAAAGAATAATAAATTAATTAAAGGATAATCATTTAATGATTAAAGGTTGTTTAATTAATAATTACATTTTAATTAATTTATTATTAATTGTGACTTAATAAATGATTAAAGAATAATTAATCAAATAATTTGTAATTGATTAATGTTAATTAACCATAATTAGTAAATTATTCATAAGTAATTAATTTGATTCAAATTGATTTAAAAGATTAACTGATCTCACTTATGAATGTTTGGATTCCATTGGATGATTGGATTGTTTGATATCCCTAATATGTTCTGTTTTGATTTGAGCTGTGTTTAATGTAATTTATTATCCGTGATATATATCTGTGATTTGAGAATGAAAGATAAGCATTATGGTTTATACCGCTTATCAAATATAAGCGTTATAGTTTATACCACTTATCAAATATATTGCTGTATTTGAACATGTGCTGATTGATGATGTGGCACTTTTATGGTGTAAAACCCCTGGACCACACTTATACACACACAAATATGGATTGCACGTAGTAATGGGCTAAGTCATAGATTTTGAAATAGTTTTAAAGATTGAATTTTTGAATCCAAAACAGTTTTGGAATTTGAATTGAAAGCTTATGAAAATGAATTTCAAAAATAAAAGTTTTTTTGAATAACTTGGTTGAGTTTTGAAATCTAAATAATTTGATTCAAATTTGAATTCAATATTTGAAATTGAATTCTATGATTTGGAGACTATGGTTTAAAAAGGTTATTCAACTTATGAATGGGTTTACATGGGTTTTTAAACCATTTTAAAAGAGTTGTTTTGGGAATTTAAAATTAACCCAAAATTTTAACTTGTATAGATATAATTGGATTTTTCTGAAAACGAAACCTATGTGTTTTCAAATAATAAAAGCTTTCACGTAAGAAATGAACTTCCAATTTGTGTTAAAAGGATTTCAAGTCTAAAATGAAGTAGTTTATCAAGTTATGAATAAATCTTTGGAAACGGTTTGAAAACTATAAATTAAATCTATAATTTAAAGATTTAATGAGTTAATCCAATTGAAATGGAAATTGTTTTTGGAAAACTATGAATGGATCTTTGTGAAACTAGGTGAAGTTTGTGAAATAAATCTCTTTGTTAAAAGATTTAAATTGTAATTTGTTTAACCATTTAAAAGAAAGGTTTTGGGTTTTTTTTAAAAGTTGTGACTTGACTAAAATCCATATCCATATGTTTTAAAATATTGCGCTCATTATTCTGTTTAGCCGGGAGAGGACCTTGTGCCATATAACCCATTTCGAATAATAATACGTCGATATGGATAGCATTTGAAGACCGGCGGTGAAGACCGGATACTTTCGAGAACGAAAGGATAACCCGTCGATTGTCTCTGCACTGAGTCGCGCCGATATAGAGATTTCCTAAGTGATGGAAAGTCCGATCGGGATTGTGAATACCCGAATTTGTAAAGGCTTCTTCGGAAGTGCATTCGGTTCTGTTCGAACCCGGAATAGACTTGTATGGTTGTATGTCTGACACTACACATTGAGATATTAAACTGATCTCTATCAAATACATTTCTGCTTGGTGGTGAAGAATTTATTCTCTTAGCTTAACATCCTTCCCTGAGACGTACGAGCTCAGAGGTTATGTAGTTGATATTTATCAGTGAAATACTTCCAATTTTGTAGTGTGGCATGCTGAGTGATGCTATGTATCATTTGTTGATCAAAGCATGGCTTTTGTATAAAGCGTAGCTTTGTGGACGAGACTGCATCAGGACCTCACACCCCGAAAATGGTCAAAACAGGAAAGATGCGGCAAGGTTATGAGGGTCGCGCCCTTTGGTGTGTGTCATTCCGTTCAGGAAAAGGGTGGTATCATGGTATGGAGCCCGGATATTTCACTCATGTGAATACCGCAGATCTATTACTTTGTGATTGCTTTGTGGTTGTTGGATTAGAGGTACCTCGGATAAAGGTCCCAAAGGACCGGGGAATGGCATGCTCGAGTAGTAGTTACCTAGTTATAGAGGTAACCCGGCCTTGTGTTGGAAGAGATCCGGTTAGGTTCTTGGGGCGTCCCTCCAGAGGCATACCCATGTGACAGTAGGAAGTTTCTTAGCCTGACCATTTGTTGGAAATCCAAAAAAAACAATACGAGCCCTTTATGATTGTAATTGTATTACCTGCCACCTCAGGTGGTAGCTATAGCTGGCATAATATCATGGTACCTATGCTGGTTAGGATTAATATTATACTTTCGAAAGATTTTCCACTATGCAATAGTAATAATATCAAAGAAATTTTCTCGTATCAAGCATATTTGACTATCATAAGGAGAAATCTTCTCCAATTCTGCATTTGCATTGTGTGTGTGGCGAGAGGCCTTATGGTAGTTTCATTTTCTAAAAAGCATTGCAGATTTCAAATTTAAATTCTTTTCTTTGTTTTTAAATACCAAATGTTTTTGTTTGCTCATAACAGTTCCACGACTGACCTGGAGTTTATTGTTCCTTTCCTAAACTCTGGGTGCCCACAATTTTCCCACATGGGCAGTCTAGTGTTGAGTTTTTCAGATAGTCAGGTTTAGTAGATTTTCCGAAGCTAGTTCGGTCTATGGACCTGGACTGACCTTACTTATCTTTGTGCATCGTTATTGGGAGTTAGATCTATTTCGGGATTGGTGCCTTGGAGATGGAGATCACCGATACTGGAATTCTCTTTTGAAGACTACTTTCTCTATTGGAGATATTGTTCCGCTGTTGATGTTATCTTGTCTTTCCGTTGCTATTGTCTTGTATCATATCTGTGATGTATATTGATACCTATTGTATCATTTGTTGTATCAGATATTGTATCAATATCGTATATTGATATATGCTATTCATTTCTTCTGCTGTATTGTACTTAATGTGTTATAAGCTCCGGCACGACTCGAATTTCAACGTTTGAATCTACGACATTCAGGTACAAGTGGAGTACGGATGTCGATTTTCGAACGCTGGAATTTGGACTGTGACACCAAGTAATCATTAGCATTAAATAATCATTATTTAAGTGTGCATGAAGTTTTAAACTCTATTATCACATGCATTAGCCTCTAATTTGTACATTAATATAGGTGGGTAGGTGGGTTCCTCCATGATCCATGAAATGAATAATTTCCATATCTATTCCTTTGTATTCACTCTTGTGCATGCATACATCTACATGAAACTAATTGTATATGAAGCCAAATTCCAACAAAACAACATAGAAAATTCGAATTAAATTTTCAGACATTGATTTACGCATAAAAATGACCATTTTTCTCTTATATAGAGATGAATATACGCCGATTTGAAAATAAACTGAATTTTGGTTTAAACAGGTTAAAAATACCCAATACGATCATTATTTATTTTAGTTAGATTAAATATGGTAGTAAAAATATGCATATTTACGTGCACATCAAATATCCTCTGTGTGTGGAACCGATGGGATAATGGCACTCTTGAAGATAGAAGGATGTGGCACGTTGGTCTCGATAATAGTGCCACCCGGAGAAACCATAATTATAAGTATCGGACCGGGACCCGCCATACCCCCGCCAGCTCTACGAACCTGCTCAACTTGCTCGATTTTGGCCTTGATTTCCTCCATTAACTACTTTGCTCAGTCCGCACGTATACCCATCAGAATGATGTTGGTCGGACCCAAGGAGCCTGTTATGACTACATCTTCATCAATATTAAAGGGCACTTCGATACTTGAATCGCTTTGATGGCTGAAGAGTGCTTCCATCAATTGTTCATCAAGCATGCAGCTGCTATCCTTCATCTCCCCGCCGAAGTGGTGGCCGTCACGATTGTAGCCTCATTTGTAAGCTCCTCCTACTCATGATGAATTGCTTGAGTTACAAGAGGGTCGGCCAGCGCAAATCTAGGACTGAATGAAGATAAGAGATTATATTAGTAACATCATCTGATAGGAGGAATAGGAGATGTTTCCAGAATACCTTCCTCAAGTTGGCTCCTAGGTTGGGCTAACGGGCCATCGGGGAGAGATGCGGCCTGTCAGGATCGTATTCTGGAACAACTAGAGGATCGACAGAAGAAGTAGGCGCAGATTGGGACGCTGGAGGCACTTTGGAACCTACTTCATGGTATTCACTTTCGGATCCTACTCCAGCTTTTGGATACTTGGCGGTCGGTTTTTCTTTCTCGAGAGTGATGGTTGTCTCATGGAGGACTTTAGCCTCATCTCTGGTAAGCACTTGAGTTTCCAGTTCGAACTCGTCGACGGTTGTGGTATTGCAGATCACCTTCTCATCCTCAAGCAAGCGATTCCAGGCCTTATATAGTTGTAAAGGATAGTCTTGTGACAGCCCGCAAATCCGCACCCCTTGAGTCAACACTACCCTACATCAATTAACTCAAGTGGCACAGAAATACGAACCATTCGGGTTTAAGAAGAAGAGATAGAAGAGGAAGAAGAAGCTAAACAATGTCAGAATCTCACTGTCGCAACGGAATAAAATATAATAGCAAATATAGAACTTTACACAAAACGAAATCTATAACTGTTTATACATCATATCATCAGAGTATCTCATACATCATCAATTACAAATCAGACATACCATACAATCATAGCAGTGGAATATATATATATATATATATATATATATAAATATATATATTATACGTCTCGGACTACAGCTCCTCTGCCACTCCAAAGCATCATGTCCTGTACATATAATACTCGGTCTGACCCGAGCATTATAATGAAATAACACCCGAGTCAATCTGGAATACCAGCTGATTATAATACATCCAAATTGATTATTAAAGTTTTAAAAATCCTTTTGAAAACAAAAGCATCTCGTAAGACCACGCCACAAATAAATATGTCGGGTTTTTGCCTTACGATAGCTAAAACACTTTTTATAGAATCCTCTGATATTATAATAGGGTCTATTTACAAATACTTATAAAATAGCCGAAATTGTTACACGATTAAATTCCAGCTACTAGCCACAAAAGTGGGTAATACAAACAAAACTCGTAAAAGGCTCGTAGGGAGAATGGATTTCCAACAATGACTAGGCACTGGGGTACCACCTGTCACAGTACGGGGCCTAGATCACCGTACCGAGGACCACTCCCGATCCCCTGCAACACAAGGCCGGACCCATCCCTTACTGGATGGTTCCGAATAAGATCACCCCACGGTTGGGATCATCAACTGCACCACTAAGCCGAAATAAAAAGGGACATCTAGACAGTGATGACCTTACTCTCCAGTGGGGGCAACCCACGAAGCCTTGCTGCACATCCCCTGGTTTTCAGTCATTCCCATTTGATGAGGCTTGAGGCTTAGCGTTACCTTTAGAACGTTTTCACTTAGAATGCCCATCGTCCACCTGACGATGTTTCGCGAGCATTCATCCATACTAGTCCGTCCCGGGTTCGAACGGAATCGAAGGCACTACTCCTACTACATCCATTTTGGAAATTTCCTCAGGATTAGTAGCGACTAGCCCTTGCACTTCATTGCTCCATCTTCGACTCCGAACACGTTTTCCGCACGAAACGTACAAACCCGATCGAAGTGGTTTTCGAGAAATAAATATCGATCCCGGTCTCTTCGAAACGATCAA
The DNA here is from genome assembly GCA_030765085.1 of Allium cepa. Taxonomy (NCBI): domain Eukaryota; kingdom Viridiplantae; phylum Streptophyta; class Magnoliopsida; order Asparagales; family Amaryllidaceae; genus Allium; species Allium cepa. Next base: position 379,008,743 of record CM060928.1, on the reverse strand, counting down.
CGCATTTGTCCAATATTGATAGTCTGTGATTTAACTATCAATTTATATTCACAAACATCCATCACACAATAAATAATTCCCACATTATTTAATTGCCTCAAATATCTTTACTAGATATATTTCCAAATTTTCAAAGCTCATTTGAAAACAATTCCCAAAGTCTCTTCCTTTACCCGGTAAATCCTCTACCATTTATTCCCATTGGAAATAACCAAGTTCAAAACAATTTAGATTTAAAACACTTAAAACACTTTATGCTGAAATATATTTTATAATATGAAAATTTTCTACTAATTAATACTCAAAAATATAATTTCAAATATGTAAAGTAAAACCATTTATTAGGATATAAACCTTGATTGTAAATAAGGGTTTAGTTTAAACTAAACTTATAAGTAGAGTTTTAAAAAGATTAATACTAATTTCAATAACTTAGGTCAAAACTAGCCTTTACATAAAAACCATTTATAAACATAATTACTAATGTAATCTCAAATAATCACTATTGCTATTTTATTAGTTAGTTACTTTAAAATAATAATTTTTAAAACACTCCTTTAAACATGTTTGAACTTTAAACTTTCCTTTAATACAATATATTTAAAAACTCGAACTTGGTTTTCCAGGAAAACTCATTCCCACTTAAACAACCCAGAAAAATCCATCTTATAAATTCTGTCGATTTGTTTTAATTCAGATTTATGTTTTCATAACATAAATTCACTTTCAACGTTTAAATTAACTTCTTACGAAGCTTAACCACATTTCCATTCCCGGAAATTCTTTTTCAAAGTATAGGTTTAAAAGTCTCTTTTTTTATATAAACTATTATAAATTTATTTAATGAAAAACATACTTAAGGAATTGCTCAAATAAATACCTACTTAAATTTCAATGGTTATAAATAGTTTTTCTGAATCATTCTAATTTGCAATTTATTCCTAATTTAATTTGAAGGATTTCTTTTGAAATCATATTTAATTCCCAGGGAACGTTATTCTCAAAATAACCCTATCGTTATTTTTAACAATTTAACTTCTTATCGAATTTATCACCCGAAATCCATATCTTCACCTTTATCAACTAATAAATTCCTCTCTATTTATATTTCCAAATTTACAAATTTTCATTCTTTACCCTACCCAGATTCCAAATTTTATTCCCTTAAATTCTTTATTTATCAATTTCTTTTATTTCTCTAAAACCCAATTTATTTTAATTTAATTTAATTTTTTTTAATTCTGAGTATATACTTATCCAGCAAATATCGTAATATATTTAATTCAGGGTTATGAATCACAATACATAAACAGATTACATCATCAATCATAGAATGATTACTATAGTGTGAGGAATCCAGTTGGATCCCTCCAACCTGTTTTCCCTGCATGCACAAATATTAGCACATCACATATATAAATATCAATCCAGACTGATAACAACCATTATATTCAACCAATCACACAAATATTTATTTTAATCAGCTAACATTCCAGATGTGAGTGAGATTAACTCACCTCGAGTTTCGGTGAGCGTTCGAAATTTAAATTAAACTGAACGACGTTCGATTTAACTCAAATTTCTACTTGCCCGGAATGATTTCCGAACTGTACCACTGCGGAGTGCTCGACGCTGCGATCATGGCGCCGCAAATTTCGCTGAAATCTGAATACATATGAAATAGATATGAATTTTATAAGTTTCAATTTGAATTTTAAACAAATTTCTTTTTTTTATTATATTTTATTACCAAACAACACGGCCCGTTCTCTTCTTCCTCTCGAACGCTACCAAAACAAGCCGAACCCATCATGTGACTAAAAACCCTAACCACGGCCTCGCCAACGATCGCCGAGACTTCGATCCAACGCCTCATCACGAAGCCCTCCATCGCCTCAACCTCCACCCCAAACCTCAAGAAGCTCGGCTCCCCCACGGTCGTGCAAACTGGGTCGGCAATATCCACGAACGCGGCCCAAAAACTCCACCTCCGATCGATGAAAATCCATCTCTACCGTTCACTTCGAAGATCTTGACACTCTCTACGATTTACTAGTTGGTGGATTTGGAAATAATGAGTGGACTCCTATAAAAAGGAGGAAGAAAACGAGAGAGTTTCAGCCATTGATACGAATGCAAGTGGCGGCTCTAGAATGAACTAGGGTTTAATAACGATATATGTATATATTATATTATTTAATATTATTTTAATTAATAAAATTCAAAATTTAACATCATATGCAAACGAACTCCAAACTACGCGCTCCGACAGGCGTTCCTAGGGTTTTTCCGCGTTCCGGACACAATGGAACAGGTTTTGTTAGCTAATTCCATCATATGTGCGAGTTACAGAATTAAACGATCGATTTTAATTTAAACCGATTAAAGTATTTTCTAAGCGTTTTAAGCTGTCGGGGTCAAACGACAACTCCGATTGCTACGAAAATTGAAACCCGATAATAACTAACTATTACGGATCCAATGGAACTGGTTTCGTCGAATTCCGAGACTGTGCCCCGGAAGGCTATTTTAACTCGTCTATTAAATCGGGCGATTTCCAAAATTGACGAAAACGCTTAAAATTTCACCTTTAAAAATTTAATAACTTAATAATAAATCATATATAGAATATATAATCACATTAAAAATCATTCTGGCTCATTGCAGACCAAAATCTGATTAAATTGCATTTTAATAATATTAAATTCATTTTTAAATTGATATAAAATTCCAAATATTAATTTATCAACTTTAAAATTCATCTAAAATTCCCACCACACTATATACACTCAAATAACTCAAAATGAATTTTTAAAACCATTTTTATCACTATTTACATCCAAATTTACCCTTTTATCTAAATCCCGAATATCTAATTATATTTTTCCATTATTCAAATTCAACCGGAATTACTATAATTAAAAATTATAGCTTATTTCATTGATTGAACCCGAATCCATCCATTTCAAAATCAATTAAGAATACACATTAACATTTAAAACGAATTAAATGTTCAAATTCAACGGCTTAAAAATCCGGGATGTTACATTCCTCCCCCCTTATAAAAATTTCGTCCCCGAAATTTGCTTAGGTAAAAACTATGCTCAAACTCACTTACTCATCCAATTTGCTTAGTTAAAAGCTTATATTCACCTTCCAAAATCCTTTAGCCCAATCCCACATTCATTTGTTTTATTTACTCTAAAGCTTTAAATTCTAACGTATTTCAAAATAACTTTCCAAGTTAACAAACTTTTCCCAAAATTCCAAAAATTTTCTAACTCCTAAAATTTTAGAAATTTTTTGGCAGAGTCTTCCCTGCACGGAGGAGCTTTCACGATATCGCGATACAAATAAATATATATACATCCACCCACATGGTCAGAAACCAAAATATATCACAAAATATATATCATTTCCCAATTATATTAGTTTAGGCGTACCTTTTTAGCAAATTTTAATAGCAAGCGGCTAATATTTTAGCATATGCGCGCTCCAACTCTCTCGAATGCCTCCCGTATGTACTTTACTCAACAAACTCATCAGTTTTCAAAGATATGCACATTTCATCCATTTATTAAGACAATACATCAATTACCAAGCCTATGCGACACATTTCTCAAGTTTACATATAAACCATATGTTATAAGCAATCACAAGCACCAAAACTACCTTAGTTTCCTTTTGCCAACTCGAACTTCATTTTGTATTTCACTACAATGAATACATTCAAGTTACCATTCCCAATTCATAATTACCACAACCAACTCATATTCACTTCAATATTATGAATGTAGGCTTTACTATCATCAATTTACTTCAATTTAAATTCAAATTGATTCACAATCAAATGTATTTCCAATTTAATTTATTTGCATTTCTTTTCCAAATTCAAACTTCATTATATTCCATTCGAATGACTTTCATCCGAGTTGCAAATGTTAGGTTCACATTCATTTCAATAAAAGTAATATAAGCTTTTGGTTCATTTACTTCTCCTTTTTAATTTCTCGTCAAATCCAAACATAACTTTTATTTCACTTGAATGATTTACATTCAAGTTCACTATATACCATTCATATTTATTACAACCAATTCATTTCTATTTCAATATGATTTACATCTGCCTTACTTGCATTTCTTTACTTTAACTTACATTCCCAATTTAATTTACAATCAAATTTTATTTTAAACTCAAAACATTTTCTTTTCTTTTATGATCCATTCCATTCATATGCAAAATTACTTAATTAGATTGTATTTATTTAATTAATTTATAACCATCTTTATTTGCTTCTTCAAATCAATTCACTTGCATCCATATACAAACTCTTTGCATTTTATTCCAATCCATATCAATTTATTCAAAAATCAATTTTAATTGCTTGTTAAACAACTCAATTCCGAATACATGCAATTTTCTTGTCATTCGAGCAAAATAACCACCACTTAAGCTTAAAATCATTAAAATTAATTCTACTTAGATTTATATTAATTTTATTCAATTTTGCCTAGTTCACCAGCCAAGTATTTTTATTCCAATGCAATTATTAAATTAAATTTTCCTTACTTTTTTATTTCATTAACCAATTCAGGTTTATATTAATATCATTCCACCCTGGATTGTTTACATTCCATACACCATTATTTCATCTCAATAAGTAATTAATATTGTTTTACTTGCAATTCAATTTTATTATCTAAACAAATTTCATTCGAGACCCCTTATAAAGCCTGACCACAATTGTTTTTCCCAACTTGCTTAGGTTATTTCAATTTCACACTATATTCATTATCTTCTTAAATCAATTTTATTTCATTCCCATTTGATTCTTATTCAATCAAATTCTAATTCATTTACAAATTTTAATTCAATTTGTTTATTTATTCAATCCATTTTAGATTAATTTTATTAGCATAGAAACCACTTAAATTATTTCACTCTTTTGAATTTATTTATAGTTCAAACCATCAAACCATCACAACTATAATTCAATTCCATTTTTCATTCACCAATTTATTTTCGAATTTATTTTACTAATAACAGGGCCTCTTCACATTATTTCCACCCACTTGAATTTATTTACAATTCTAGCCATCACTATTACAATCTAATTCCATTAGTCATCCACACTTCCAATATTTATTACCACAAATTTAAATCCCATGCCACAATTGTATTTTTATTTACTTTCCAAATTTTGACCAAACTATCAAAATTCTATTCATTTTGTCCATAACACAACTGCATTTTGATTTTAATTAATTCAAATTCAACTCAATTCCATTTAACCGAAGTTAAATCCAATTCAATCTAATTTTAATTCTCCATATACAAGTTCAAAGCTTATTTACTAACTCAAGTTCATTCACCCTTGTATATTTTGCTTTACCTTAACTTACTTTACAATTCATTTTGGATTAAGTTTCTAATTTACCATACCATTCAACCATTTCTCATTTGTGGTTATAATTCCATTTCTTATTTATAAGTTCACCAACTTATTTACTTAAAAGCTTATATTGCTCATTTAAATCCATCTACATCTTATAATCACAATTTAAAATTATATATATATGTGTATCACTGAATTCTTAAGGATACAAATTTCTTTCACCTTAATCCTTTGTAAATTTTAAATCCACAATTTCAGATTATAAGTATAACACTTAATAGCTCATGGGCACAATTCATTTAACAATGACTCACAATTACAAAGTCATTTTACATTTTAATTTAACCCAAACCTATTTAATTTCAATTCCCAAATTTATTTAACTTATCCCAAGTAAAATTCAAATTTTCATTCATTTCAAAAATTTCATTTACCTCCATTTACCCAAATTAATTTTAATTTCAGGATTAAAATTTCATTCCCTTTTCTTACTTAATATCAACTCCAATTCTTTTTAAATAAACTTTATTTACAAGTTATAGAGTTGATTCATTTTAATTTCACATTTTTGTTCTAAACAGAATCTCCAGAATTCAATTTTCCCGGATTTATTTCAAAACCAATTTGAAATAATAACTAACTCATACACTCCTGGTATCAAATCAAATCTCCCAATTCCAAAACACTTGGTTTTATTAAAACAAGCTTCCCTTTGAAATTTATAAAACCACTTGTATACCCAACAAGTCAAACAAATATCATAACCAACCACTTTGGTAGCAATCCATCACTTTAGAAACTCGAAAATGGATTCTAATGATGTGGCCAGCATCATCAGGATTATTTTCTAGCGACTAAAGTGAGTTCAATGCTCCTTTCTTCCAAAATTTATCTCAAGCCAATTTCCTCAAATGAATACCCCATTCTCCAAATTCTTTTGCAAACATTTCTAACATTTTCACAATGTTAAATTCCCAAACCTTTGTTTAAAATTCATTTGAAATCCTTTCAAATTTTCCGGGGTAAAATTTCTGGTTTAAATTAAATTTTAATTTCACTTCTTCTTCTTATTTGAATCATATTTAATCAATTCCGTTTGGTTATAAATCAATTTAATATCTTACATTCCCAATGGTTTATATATCATCTCATTTCAAATTTAAATCAAATTTTAGATTCATATTTGATTACAGTATTAACAACCAAACAAACAATACATATATAATTGAGAAAACCGTTTCTTTTGTATCAAAATATAATGTTGGGTAAAATTATTTCATTTACCCACTTTAAAAATAATACTATGTCGGTTTATCTTGTTCAAGAGTTTAGAAACCCCTATCGATATGGTTGTACTTCCCGCACCGACCAGAATTCATAAACACTCAACCGATAAGTCAACACAGTATGAAATCAATTTTATATTCACTAACAAGTACGCTCTCATATCTATTAATACACTCAACTCATTATAGAGTACTATGGACTCTGTTTAATGATTAATTTCCCCACCAAAGCCTAGGTTGTCGCCAACCTAAGCCCTTATACCAAGTGTGACAGCCCGCAAATCCGCACCCCTTGAGTCAACACTACCCTACATCAATTAACTCAAGTGGCACAGAAATACGAACCATTCGGGTTTAAGAAGAAGAGATAGAAGAGGAAGAAGAAACTAAACAATGTCAGAATCTCACTGTCGCAGCGGAATAAAATATAATAGCAAATATAGAACTTTGCACAAATTGAAATCTATAACTGTTTATACATCATATCATCAGAGTATCTCATACATCATCAATTACAAATCAGACATACCATACAATCATAGCAGTGGAATATATATATATTATACGTCTCGGACTACAGCTCCTCTGCTACTCCAAAGCATCTTGTCCTGTACATATAATACTCGGTTTTACCCGAGCATTATATTGAAATAACACCCGAGTCAGCCTGGAATACCAGCTGATTATAATACATCCAAATTGATTATTAAAGTTTTAAAAATCCTTTTGAAAACAAAAGCATCTCGTAAGACCACGCCACAAATAAACATGTCGGGTTTTTACCTTACGATAGCTAAAACACTTATTATAGAAATCCTCTGATATTATAATAGGGTGTATTTACAAATACTTATAAAATAGCCGAAATTGTTACATGATTAAATTCCAGCTAGTAGCCACAAAAGTGGGTAATACAAACAAAATTCGTAAAAGGCTCGTAGGGAGAATGGATTTCCAACAATGACTAGGCACTGGGGTACCACCTGTCACAGTTCGGGGCCTAGATCACCGTACCGAGGACCACTCCCGATCCCTGCAACACAAGGCCAGACCCATCCCTTACTGTACAGTTCCGAATAAGATCACCCCGCGGTTGGGATCAGCAACCGCACCACTAAGCCGAAATAAAAAGGGACATCTAGACAGGGATGACCTTACTCTCCAGTGGGGCCTACCCACGAAGCCTTGCTGCATATGCCCTGGTTTTCAGTCATTCCCATTTGATGAGGCTTGAGGCTTAGCGTTACCTTTAGAACGTTTTCACTTAGAATGCCCATCGTCCACCTGACGATGTTTCGCAAGCATTCATTCATACAAGTCTGTCCCGGGTTCGAATGGAACCGAAGGCACTACTCCTACTGCATCCATTTTGGAAATATCCTCAGGATTAGTAGCGACTAGCCCTTGCACTTCACTGCTCCATCTTCGACTCCGAACACGTTTTCCGCACGAAACGTACAAACTGGATCGAAGTGGTTTTCGAGAAATAAATCTCGATCCTATTCTCTTCGAAACGATCAACGAATTTTTCCAATATTGATAGTCGGCGATTTAACTATCAATTTATATTCACAAACATCCATCACACAATAAATAATTCCCACATTATTTAATTGCCTCAAATATCTTTACAAGATATATTTCCAAATTTTCAAAGCTCATTTGAAAACAATTCCCAAAGTCTCTTCCTTTACCCGGTAAACCTTTCCCATTTATTCCCATTGGAAATAACCAAGTTCAAAACAATTTAGATTTAAAACGCTTAAAACACTTTATGCTGAAATATATTTTATAATATGAAAATTTTCTACTAATTATTACTCAAAAATATAATTTCAAATATGTAAAGTAAAACCATTTATTAGGATATAAACCTTGATTGTAAATAAGGGTTTAGTTTAAACTAAACTTATAAGTAGAGTTTTAAAAAGGTTAATACTAATTTCAATAACTTAGGTCAAAACTAGCCTTTACATAATGTTTGTGTCAAAATTGGGCACAACACTCTTCGGGAGTCGTTGAAGAGGTAATAGTCAAAAATGTAAGTTCAAAACAGATATTATCTAACAAAAACTCCAATCAACAGTAAAGAAAATGCGCAGACAAGCGATTTATAGTGGTTCGGCGTGTTGCTTACGTCCACTGTGAAGTGTTTTGATGTTTTATTGATCCTCTTTCAATGATTACAAGTTGTTGCAGCAATCAATAGCAAGTTAAAACTGAAAATTCAAAATCGACAGTAAAACTATGATGTAGAATGATGGAGATCTCGATCCGCCAGAGTCTGGGCGCTTCAGAGTCAGAAGATCCCTTTTTCGTTGGCCGTGGGGCTCTATTTATAGGCGTAGGCTGCTGATATTTCGCTGAAAACTCGGGAGACCACTTCTGGCACGTGAGGGGGCCCACACGCACGGTCTCAGGAAGTTTGGGACCACTTTGGCATCGGTTAGAACTCCATTCGAACCGATCAAGAATTCATCCAATCGAGGTGAAACTTGGCGTGGACACTCTTCGACATGAATGCAAGCTTCTGCGAAAATTTCATGGCATTTGGATCAGTGGATTGAGAGATATGATGGATTCGAAATGGGGTTCACGACGTGGCTGTGTGGTTCGAAACCATGCGTTCGAATCGATGGTTTCGAAACCATGATGGCGCGTGGCTTCGTGGTGACGTGGAGTGCAAACTTCGAATCGGTCCGGTCTTCATGCCGTGTTGACCTCTTCGACTCCATATTCTTCGGCGCGTTCGAACCGATGAAAGACACGTCACCTTGGCCAGTTGACCCAGTGGGTTCGAATGGAGTTACACAGGTGGATTCGAACAAGGCTTATGTGATGGGTTCGAACAAGGCTTATGTGATGGGTTCGAACAAGGCTTAGGTGATGGGTTCGAACAAGGCTTATGTGATGGGTTCGAAGCATGCATGTCTGATGGATTCGAACTTGTGTTCCTCCGATGGATACGAGCTGTGCGACTTCTCCACGGATACGAGGTACATGGATTCGAACACGATGGATTCGAACACAATGGATTCGAGGGTGATGGAGTCGAAGGTGATGGAGTCGGAACTGTAGTGGTTCGACGGTTTCGAAACCTATGGATTCGAAAGAGATCGGTTCGAACCATTGGTCAATGATGGGTTCGAAACCTAAGTCTTCCCCTTCAAATTGAATCGATCATAACTCGAGCGTGTTAACTCGGATTGACTTGAAACTTGACATGCTGACTCCAATGGTCTTTCTCGCCGTGTCCTATCAATTGTAGCACAATTCGGACTCGGACAAAATTCAGTGATATCCATAGAGAAATGAAGTATGACCGGTCTATGAGACGAACTGTCCTCCGTTTCTGATCGATCTTTCGGTATCGCGGCTTTGCCAAAAAGCGGGATAACATTTTGCCCCCCAAAGTACATCTTGTGGGAACATGATGTGCTTTGAATAGCTGCCATTTCTCTCTGAACAATCATTGCTCTCTTTTTTGCTAAAACTCGTATGTCGTATTGCTGTGACCTTGCGTTGATATGATCGATTGTTGTATAATAGCGCTTAGCCGTTGGCTGTCGTATTTGTAACAGGATGAGTGTTTGATCCTTGTAAATGTTCAAAATTGGATGTTAGTTCGACATGTATGCATATATGTTAATTTGAACCTTGTTAACATCGTGCGTCCACGAGTCGTTGTCAGTTTGGTTTGCTATAGAATTTCGTATCGATTCTCTCCTGAACCGATTTGGAAATTTGAGTTGAGACAACGCTTGATGATTGTTTTGAAAAGTCCCTTCGTATCGATCCTCTCCTGGACCGATATTGAAGGTTGGAGGAGACGACTTTGGGTGGTGTGAATATGATACTTCGAAACGATACGTTGGAGCATTGATGGATTCGAAATCTACATTCGAACCGATGGAGTACACTCGTGCTATGATGGGTACGAAATAGTTGTTCGAATCGATTCGAATTTGGAGCGGATGGATACGAAGTCATCCTTCGTATTGAGAGGAAATGATGAATACGAAGTGTTGATGTGAACAAGGGCTTTCGAACCGATGGTCCCAACGTTTGTTTCGCATCAATGGTGCTCGTCGCCTTGCTGCGCGCTTCGTACCAATGAAACACGGGGATAACTTCGAATCGATGGGGTCCTAGGCCGATGGTTTCGAATGGAGACTTCGAATCGATCCATAAGTTGACTGGCTACGACCGGTCGAGTTTACCTGGTAGGGGAATCGTCTCGGTTGCACTCAACGCACCAAATAAATAGCAGAGGGTTCGCCATTTTTTACTTTTTACTTTCTCCTTGTTTTACTGTGCACTCGAAACTTCAGAGAAGAAGGCGCCGTGCTTTCGTATTCGAACCAATCCAGATCCAAGACCTTAACTCCTCGAATCCATCACTTGAACTAGGTAATTGGCCTCGAATCCAAACGGCAAAGTAATTGCGAACCCATTTCTTCATCATCGATTGCTCACTTCAGTGGTTGACAAAACCAGATCTGATTTGAGGAGACTTCGAATCGATACGTGGGCCCGAGTTCGAATCGATGATGGCGACGTCACTTCCCCTTGGTTTCGCCTTGATCTCTGGAATGAATTCATGGAGTGACGCAGTTCGTACCGATAAACCATCTTTGATGGATCCATTCGAATCAATGGTTTCGAAACCATCAGCCATCGGTTCGAAGTTCTCGACTTTGCATCGATACGAAGGGCATCGATTCGAACGTGATTGGTGTGAAGTTGAGGGTTTGCTTATCGGTTCCAACCAGTTAACCAAGGTTGGATTCGAAGTCCTCTTTCATCGATCGATTCGAATGGGCCTTTCTGCATCGATTCGAAGTAACGTTGGCATGGATTCGAATGGGTTCTCTGTGATCGGTTCGAACCCTATATGATGGATACCAAAATTTGAAATTTTCTAAGCATAATTCCGACGAGCTTCATTCCTGCATATTTGGACATATTAAACTGCATACTTGACCACCTTTCGAAGCTCGTCGATGGAACAATAACGACTTCTGTTCAAATCAAATTTCCATCATACAAACGGTTCAACGATGACGGTCAGCGATGACGGTTATTGTAACTAGACTTCGTAGCTTTGTCGTTTGCATATTTTCTTTAACTCTGTGATATTTATTCAAGTAGCGCATGGCACTGTACCGCACACATTCATACACTTCACACTGGGGAATGCACGGGTCCTTTGTTTTCTAATGATGGTTTCTCATGAGTTAGCTAGTTATGGAACCTTCAAGTTCGTAACAGCACAAGGTTCAAAGCACAAGTGCTCCGAGATTAGAGGTTCCAGATATTGAACCTGAGATCATTGGTCCGGCCCCGGACGAACTTCCCAATGCGTCTTTCATTGCCAATCCGTCGGATTCCGTTCAGTCGAATATCTCTGAAGACATGCTTAGGAGAATATGCTTGAGGCACGGTCTGTCACTGGATGACGTGTTATTGCCAGGGCCGAACGATAGGCCACACAACCCGCCGGAGGGATATACAGCATTCAATCGTCACGCGTGCGCGGCTGGGACACTTCCTCCGTTCAACGAGTATATAAGGGAGCTGTTGTCTTTTTTGAGGATCGCTCCATCTCAACTACACCCGAACGGGTATGCCTCCGTGAATAGTTTATTCATCGTCTTCATGGAGTACCTTCATAGACCACCGATCCCGACCGAGATTAGATATCTATTTAACTTCAAGACCCAAGGCGATTATCCTTCCTTCACATTTCTGGAAGCGGTGAGGAACTGCCAAGTGGTCACTGGGTCCTGGACCAGGTTGAGTTACTATAGGACGGAATGGTTTTATGTCAGGTGTCCTCCGGGGTTTGCCCGGCGATGGTTATTCAGACGTGAGTGTAGTTGAGTTATCAAGTAATTACTAAGGCAATTGTTGTCAAAGTGAAACTTATGTTTTTTCTCTTTCTTACAGCGGCGATTCTGCGACCTGAGGGCGAGCACTTTAGGGAGATGGTGCGAGTGCTTCGAGAAGTCCCTAGTGGAGATAGGGATATTGAGCTGCTCTTGACGGATAGGAATCTCCGAACTTACGGATTGATCGAATGAGGGCAGAGCATACTGTTTGAGGGGGCATTAAAGGCCGTTTTGAAAAAACGAGTCAAGCACAAGAAGCCTAAAGTCATTATAGCCGAAGAGGCAGACTCTGAGAGAACTCATACTGACGACGAGCCGTTGTTGGAGCCTACGGACGTGACTCGGGATGTTGAAGATCAAAGAAAAGGCAAGGCAGCCGTCATCACGTCAACTAAGAAGGGGAGATGGAAGTCGGTTGTCACGGCTCGATCCTCTCCCGGAGTTAGAATTTCCGAGATGTCTCCTCCGCGAACCGAAAGCCTTTACGAAGGGCTTACCGACCTTCCAATCCCGGATGATGTGTCTTTTCAGCATGACGCCGGGTTGGAGGAGTTTCATCGTACTCTAGAATTGAGCGAGCCTTTTATTACTAGCTCAGTCGTCACTTCTGGTTGGTCGGGGGGAATACATATTCATACACATTTCATGACACCACATAGTCCCGAGTCTTAGGTTATCGGTTTCGAGAAGCCACTAACTTTATTCTCATTTCGCTTTGCAGATATCATGACTGGACGTGGTTCAATGCTAGGGAGCCTACGACACGCTCGCAAATCTTCCTCATACTACGAATCACAACGGAGAGAAGGAGACAGGGGTTACGATCGCAGGTATTCCGGGTACTCTAGCCAAGAACGGAGAGATAGGGATTACAGACATCGGTCTCGATCGCGCACCCCTCCTCCAAGAGCTCCTATACAGCCTCCTGTCCATGTTCCTCGCCCTTCTTATTCCTCATACTACCAGTCGACCTCTCAATCTTCTAGGCATGAACCTCGCTATCCCAGATCTAAGGCAATGCCTCCAATAGTTGCGGAGCAACCTCCTACTGAAATTTCGGGAGAAGGAGCAATCAGGCTTGCTCAACTGAAGAAGGACTTTCCAAATATTTGCTTTGACAACTACATCTTCCCTCTTCACTTGAAAAGAATCCCGCCGGAGGCCGAACAGACGGCGCACGATTATGTGCACGATTTTTATGCCCAGTACAGGGCGTGGTATAAGGCGGCCGAGAAAGCGTTGTCACTGGCCTTTGAGCGTGGGGCCACCATTGAGAAAATGCAGGCTGAGTTGGCCCAAAAGAGCCGTATTATCGATGTGCTAAACACTGAGGCTGAGTCTTCTCGGAAATCCGAAATGGAGGCTATCAAAAAAGCCGATGAAGCACAAGCAACAATGGACAGGATGAAACATGAGCACTATGCCACGGTAGAGGACATGGGCCATCGAAACACCATGGTTACTGACGAGAGGAATGCAGCCCTAATGGATTTGAACGATCTTAAGTCAAATTTCGCCGAAATCGCCAAGGATATGGATGATGCGAATAATGCAGCCCAGGAGCCGTGTGAACAAGCCGTGATTCTCCGGACTGAACGGGATGCGGCAGTAGCCAAGGTCCAAGCGGTTGAAATGGAGGTTGAAGAGAAAGTTCATCAAGCGGAGGCCAGGCTGGAGGCCGATATTGAAGATTTGCTTATCACTTACAATGCCAACGTGTTGAGACATCGAAATTTGGCCTGGCTCCAAGATTACCCGGTGTACCTCCGCAATGCTTGGGATCGATTGGTCGACGAAGAAGAGGAAGCACACCCGGATGAATCGGTCGACCGATTTGAACTTGAAAACCGGTTGTTGACTGATGAAGAGAAAAAGATTCTCCACGATGCTATTATTGCTCAAGAAAAGGAGATGATCGGTGGTCGATCTCTGGAGGTTGGAGATGGGTCAGGTATCGAGCATCATGCTACTGTTATTGAAGCCACCGCTCCACCTTCGGTAGTACCTGTATCTGTGGTCGGTACACAACCTGTTCCTGCTTATGACCCAGAACAGCCGCGGTTATCTCCCATTCGGGAGCATACTTCTGAGGCCGCTCAGTCGTCCGCAAGTCAAACTGGGGAAGGTATTCCGGACTTATCTCAAGTGTTTTCCAAATAGAGAGTTTGTTCTGAAGCGGTTACTGATAACTTCTTCTTATCTTTGCTTAGTGACTGGAGTTGCTTCGATCGCCGTGACCCGAGAATCAAGCAAAGGGGATAAGGCTATTACCACTGAGACTACCGTTGTAACTGCAGTATCTACCGAGGCGGCGCAGGGGAGTGGATTATCTCTTGAGGAACAAATGGTGAGCGAGCTGCTCGGCGAGCAGGGTGGCTTCTCCACAAACTTGCCGTTCATCATTAGTGACCTGCCGCCGACCTCTAGCTCTTTAATGCAGACTGCGGATGCCCCCAGCCAAGCCCAAACGATTCGTGATGAAGAGATCCTGGCCGAGATTCAAGATGAATTAGAAGCTGAGGGGCAAAGCGGTAGTGTCGGTGGTGGCACTATTCCATCTTCCGTTGCGGGTCCGGTCCCTCCTACTCCTCCGGCGGGGAGTCTTCATTTAGATTCAAGTTCTGAGGAGGACGTAGATATTATGCCCCCGGCCGAAGAGCAGCCACCGGAGAGGAGGTCGTCCAAACGAAGGATTTCCATTCCTAGCGATTCTGACGACGAACCGCTAATAAGGAAGCCAAGGAAGAAAGAATAGATCGGCCTCCCAAGCAGATATTTTGGTAGATAGGAACTTGTTTTCGTTTTTTGTTAGTAGGCCGTGTATAGATGCAGATACGGCCCCTGCTAGTAGGGATTCTTTTTTGGGAGAACTTATCTACGTGTAAGTCCTTGTCTTCAGTTAGTTGAAATAAAATTTAGTTTCTTTGTTTCAACTCTCATTTCATTTGTGCTTAAGTGTTTGTTGTGTTATGTTTTCGGTCCGGTGCACTTGTGGTGTTTTTACCGTCAAGTGGAATTCGTTTTTATTTGCCAAGTCTAAGAATCTTGGTCGCAAGTTGTGATCGATGAATAATCGAACTTCGGACATTGTATCACTTTGGTTAGCGATTAACACTTAGCTTTTTTGCCCCCTAGTCTCGGGGAATAGCATTTGCGTTCTGGTGGTTGACTGCGTTTATTGCAAACCTTAAGCACATGTCCACATTCTGGGGACTTAGGATAATTTGTAATTGATAACTTGGTTCGCACTATGGGAATTTGAGAGTTATCGACGTTTGTAGTATGGTTCGCGCTCCGGGAACCTGGAATTGATGTTTACACTCCACTTCACGCTCTGGGAATCTGGAGTTAGCGTGGATGCTTCGGTTCGCGCTCTGGGAACCTGTAATTTATGTTTATACTCCAATTCATGCTTTGGGAGCTCGGAGTTAGCACGGATGCTTCGGTTCGCGCTCCGAGAACCTGTAACTTATGTTTATACTCCAATTCATGCTTCGGGAACTCGGAGTTAGCACGGATGCTTCGGTTCGCGCTTTGGGAACCTGGAATAGACTTTTATACTCCAGTTCACACTTTGGGAAGTTGGAGTCAGCCGATATATGGTCAGTCACCCCTATTTGGGCTTTTTAGGAATTCGTTCACACTCTGGGAACGATGGATTTGATGTTTATACTCCAATTCACACTCTGGGAAGTTGGAGTCCGTTCGCACTCCGGGAACGAATTTTTGAATGTTTATACTCCAATTCACGCTCTGGGAAGTTGGAGTCCGTTCACGCTCTGGGAACGAATTTTTGAATATTTATACTCCAATTCACGCTCTGCGAAGTTGGAGTCCGTTCGCACTCTGGGAACGAATTATTGAATGTTTATACTCCAATTCACGCTCTGGGAAGTTGGAGTCCGTTCGCGCTCTGGGAACGAATTGTTTATTGTTTATACTCCAATTCACGCTCTGGGAATTTGGAGTCCGTTCACGCTCTGGGAACGAATTGTTGAATGTTTATACTCCAATTCACGCTCTGGGAAGTTGGGGTCCGTTCGCGCTCTGGGAACGATTTGTTTAATGGACTGTCGTGTGTTGGTCCAATTCAGCCTTTGTCGTGATGGCTTGCCCCCGAGCCGGGGTTTCACTTAGTGAGTGGTCGGTCGTATCGCAGTCACTCGCTATTTGAATAAATTCCATTGTTTGATGGAACTTAGCTCTTCGTGTGTCGTGATTGTTGAACGTTGCATTCGGTGAATCACAACTCAAGCTTGAAGAGATAGTATTTTATTGCTGAAATAAGAAAATATGGCAAAGTCAGTGCCTTATTACAAATTCAAATTTCAGAATGTAAAGGAAACTACAAAGCATTCATAGACTGAAGGAGCCTGTCATGTGTGACAGTGTCGAGTATCTTCGTCGTTCCAGGCCCCTGAGTAAGTAGGTCCGCCACTGATGGCGTTTATCACCAATCACCCGCGGGGACAAGTCGAGTCCTCCTGTCTCGGTCGATTGGGTTCATTATTTGGATTTGATGGGCCCGCTTCTCTGGGCTGCGGTGTCCGCACAAACTGTTCCAGCTTCCTTTCTCTGATCAGTTTTTCAACAAGATCCTGTAAGTGACGACACTCGTTCGTATCGTGCCCGTAGCTTTCATGAAACCTGCAAAACTTTCTAGTTTGGATTTGTCTTTCCGACGATGGCCTTGGCACGGGCCTTTGATATTGAATTGTTCCATAGGTTTGTAAGTACAAGTCCTCTAGCGATGTATTTAGAGGAGTGTAACCGTCAAACATTGGATTCTTGCGCTGTGGGCCACGAGTTTGATCATGTTTCTTAATTTGATTCACGTTCTCTCTTCGTCGAGCTTGTTTGTTTTTAATGTTCAACTGAACTTTTCCGGAGCTCTCACCAGACTGTTTTATTGCAACATTGCTCTGGGTCCCTTCCGCATTTGGCCCTGCGTCAGTTTGCTTCCTAGACTGTTTCGCGTCTTCCCATCTCAGGAATTGAGCTGCTTTGGCATGGAAACGGTCCAATGACGCAGGTGGTTTCCCAGCTAGCCAATTGCCGAATTCGGAATCGGGGTCGATCCCCTTAGTCAGCGCCATAAGGATGGAGTTATCGTTTGGATTACTAATCTCCGCGCATGCAGTATGGAATCTTTCTAAGTAGTGTCTGAGTGTCTCTCCGGGAGCTTGTGTTACACTAGATAGAGTGTTGACATCTTTCGGCCTTGCGACGTGCATGCGGAATTGCTCAACGAATTTTGTGGCTAACTGATCGAAGGAAGAGATGGATCGAGGTGGTAGTCGGGTGAACCACATGGTAGAGATGCCCCACAAGGATATGGGGAAACTACGACACTTCACTGCATCGTCAGCTCTGGCAGCAGTCATCGACCATTCATATTTTAGAATATATTGGTTGGGGTCGGAGTTTCCCTCGTACATGGATAGAGTGGGCATTCCCAATCGCCGTGGGGGTTCAGCAATAAGAATATCGTCCGTAAAGGGAGTGTGACTTCGGGAAACTCCCCAATCGTCGTTTGTGAATCCCTGACTCTCACGGATCATCTGACGTATCATAGTTGAAAGATCCGGCATTTGCGCCAGAGTATGATCACGTTCCATACTTTGGGCTTGAACCGGATATCGTCGACGGTCCAAATCTCGCCTTCTTGGCTCATAGTCCTCTGGGACGTACGGTTCAGGAGTACGACCGCTATGACGACGGTCCAGGTCCGACTGATCTTGAGCGTCGACCCCTAGTTCAGCCGCAACGCTAGTGGTGCGGTATTCTGTGGCGTGGTGAGGAACGGCACCTTCTCGGGAGGAGGGTCCGGTTTGGAAACTGGCTGACGGACCAACTCTTATTTGTCCAACGGTCAATGTCGGTTGGTTTCCAATGGGTGGCATACGACTCCCATCTAACCGGGGTCGTGGAGGCCGGTTATGATAATCAGAAGATGAAGAACTTTCGCTGGAGGAGCGAGAAGCACGATCTCTCGTGGATCTCTTTCGTTTCTGGCGATCCAACTTGTTGATTAGCTCAGCGTTAGCGCGTAGCTGTTCTTCTAGTTGTCGCCGACTTTGGGTCAGCTCTTGGAGCAGCAACTGCAACTCTTGTCGGGTAACCAGACCCGACGGCTCTGAATGCCCAGCGATATCTTGATAAGATGAAGGTAGAGGGGTAGGATTCGGTTTATCCTGTTCTTCTTGATTGACAGCGTTTGAGGTGGTTCTTGTGCTAACCATCCTGATAGTCGAACTCCTTTCCTAGACTTTATGCAAATCTGAATAGAAGGGAAGGAAGTCGGATTCAATGATCTGGATCACTCTCTTAGATTTATTCAATCCGGTATCGATGACAGATCCAACGAGCGGGAGAAAAGCTGGGTTTTCTCAGTGAAAGCACCAAAGTGTTTGTGTCAAAATTGGGCACAACACTCTTCGGGAGTTGTTGAAGAGGTAATAGTCAAAAATGTAAGTACAAAACAAATATTATCTAACAAAAACTCCAATCAACAGTAAAGAAAATGCGCAGACAAGCGATTTATAGTGGTTCGACGTGTTGCCTACGTCCACTGTGAAGTGTTTTGATGTTTTATTGATTCTCTTTCAATTATTACAAGTTGTTGCAGCAATCAATAGCAAGTTACAACTGGAAATTCGAAATCGAAAGTAAAACTATGATGTAGAATGATGGAGATCTCGATCCGGCAGAGTCTGGGCGCTTCAGAGTCAGAAGATCCCTTTTTCGTTGGCCCTGGGGCTCTATTTATAGGCGTAGGCTGCTGATATTTCGCTGAAAACTCGGGAGACCACTTCTGGCACGTGAGGGGGCCCACACGCACGGTCTCAGGAAGTTTGGGCCCACTTTGGCATCGGTTCGAACTCCATTCGAACCGATCAAGAATTCATCCAATCGAGGTGAAACTTGGCGTGGACACTCTTCGACATGAATGCAAGCTTCTGCGAAAATTTCATGGCATTTGGATCAGTGGATTGAGAGATATGATGGATTCGAAATAGGGTTCACGACGTGGCTGTGTGGTTCGAAACCATGCATTCGAATCGATGGTTTCGAAACCATGATGGCGCGTGGCTTCGTGGTGACATGGAGCGCAAACTTCGAATCGATCCGGTCTTCATGCCGTGTTGACCGCTTCGACTCCATATTCTTCGGCGCGTTCGAACCGATGAAAGACACGTCACCTTGGCCAGTTGACCCAGTGGGTTCGAATGGAGTTACACAGGTGGATTCGAACAAGGCTTATGTGATGGGTTCGAACAAGGCTTATGTGATGGGTTCGAACAAGGCTTATGTGATGGGTTCGAAGCATGCATGTCTGATGGATTCGAACTTGTGTTCCTCCGATGGATACGAGCTGTGCGACTTCTCCACGGATACGAGGTACATGGATTCGAACACGATGGATACGAACACAATGGATTCGAGGGTGATGGAGTCGAAGGTGATGGAGTCGGAACCGTGGTGGTTCGACGGTTTCGAAACCTATGGATTAGAAAGAGATCGGTTCGAACCATTGGTCAATGATGGGTTCGAAACCTAAGTCTTCCCCTTCAAATTGAATCGATCATAACTCGAGCGTGTTAACTCGGATTGACTTAAAACTTGAGATGCTGACTCCAATGGTCTTTCCCGCCGTGTCCTATCAATTGTAGCACAATTCGGACTCGGACAAAATTCAGTGATATCCATAGCGAAACGAAGTATGACCGGTCTCTGAGACGAACTGTCCTCCGTTTCTGATCGATCTTTCGGTATCGCGGCTTTGCCAAAAAGCGGGATAACACATAAAAACCATTTATAAACATAATTACTAATGTAATCTCAAATAATCACTATTGCTATTTTATTAGTTAGTTGCTTTAAAATAATAATTTTTTAAAACACTCCTTTAAACAAGTTTGAACTTTAAACTTTCTTTTAATAAAATATATTTAAAAACTCGAACTTGGTTTTCCAAGAAAACACATTCCCACTTAAACAACCCAGAAAAATCCATCTTATAAATTCTGTCGATTTGTTTTAATTCAGATTTATGTTTTCATAACATAAATTCACTTTCCACGTTTAAATTAACTTCTTACGAAGCTTAACCACATTTCCATTCCCGGAAATTCTTTTCCAAAGTATAGGTTTAAAAGTATCTTTTTTTTATATAAACTATTATAAATTTATTTAATGAAAAACATTCTTAAGAAATTGCTCAAATAAATACCTACTTAAATTTCAATGGTTATAAATAGTTTTTCTGAATCATTCTAATTTGCAATTTATTGCTAATTTAATTTGAAGGATTTCTTTCCAAATCATATTTAATTCCCAGGGATTATTATTCTCAAAATAACCCCATCGTTATTTTTAACAATTTAACTTCTTATCAAATTTATCACCCGAAATCCATATCTTCACCTTATCAACTAATAAATGTTCCACTTTATTTATATTTCCAAATTTACAAATTTTCATTCTTTACCCTACCCAGATTCCAAATTTTATTCCCTTAAATTCCTTATTTATCAATTTCTTTTATTTCTATAAAAACCCAATTTATTTTATTTTAATTTAATTTTTTTTAATTTTGAGTATATACTTATCCAGCAAATACCACAATATATTTAATTCAGGGTTATGAATCGCAATATAAAAACAGATTACATCATCAATCATAGAATGATTACTATAGTGTGAGGAATCCAGTTGGATCCCTCCAACCTGTTTTCCCTGCATCCACAAATATTAGCACATCACATATATATATATATCAATCCAGACTGATAACAACCATTATATTCAACCAATCACACAAATATTTATTTTAATCAGCTAACATTCCAGATGTGAGTGATATTAACTCACCTTGAGTTTTGGCGAGCGTTCAAAATTTAAATTAAACCGAATGACGTTCGATTTAACTCAAATTTCTACTTTCCCGGAATGATTTCCGAACTTCACCACTACGGTGTGCTCGACGCTGCGATCCCGGCACCAATTTCGCTGAAATCTGATACATATGAAATAGATATGAATTTTATAAGTTTCAATTTGAATTTTAAACAAATTTCTTTTTTTTATATTATATTTTATTACCAAACAACACGACCCATTCTCTTCTTCCTCTCGAACGCTACCAGAACAAGCCGAACCCATCACGTGACTAAAAACCATAACCACGGCCTCGCCAACGATCGCCGAGACTTCGATCCAACGCCTCATCTCAAAGCCCTCCATCGCCTCAACCTCCACCCCAAACCTCAAGAAGATCGGCTCCCCCACGGTCGTGCAAACTGGGTCGGCAATATCCACGAACGCGGCCCAAAAACTCCACCTCCGATCGATGAAAATCCATCTCTACCGTTCACTTCGAAGATCTTGACACTCTCTACGATTTACTAGTTGGTGGATTTGGAAATTAATGAGTGGATTACAAGCAAAAGGAGGAAGAAAATGAGAGAGTTTCAGCCATTGATACGAATGCAAGCGGCGGCTCTAGAATGAACTAGGGTTTAGTAACGATATATGTATATATTATATTATTTAATATTGTTTTAATTAATAAAATTCACAATTTAACATCATATGCAAACGAACTCTAAACTACGCGTTCCGACAGGCGTGCCTAGGGTTTTTGCGCGTTACGGACACAATGGAACAGGTTTCGTTAGCTAATTCCATCATATGTGCGAGTTACAAAATTAAACGATCAATTTTAATTTAAACCGATTACAGTATTTTCTAAGCGTTTTAAGCAGTCGGGGTCAAACGACAACTCCGATTGCTATGAAAATTGAAATCCGATAATAACTAACTATTACGGATCCAATGGAACTGGTTTCGTCGAATTCCGAGACTGTGCCCCGGAAGGCTATTTTAACTCGTCTATTAAATCGGACGATTTCCAAAATTGACGAAAACGCTTAAAATTTCACCTTTAAAAATTTAATAACTTAATAATAAATCATATATAGAATATATAATCACATTAAAAATCATTATGGCTCATTCCTGACCAAAATCTGGTTAAATTGCATTTTAATAATATTAAATTCATTTTTAAATTGATATAAAATTCCAAATATTAGTTTATCAACTTTAAAATTCATCTAAAATTCCCACCACACTATATACACTCAAATAACTCAAAATGAATTTTTAAAAGCATTTTTATCACTATTTACATCCAAATTTACCCTTTTATCTAAATCCCGAATATCTAATTATATTTTTCCATTATTCAAATTCAACCGGAATTACTATAATTAAAAATTATAGCTTATTTCATTGATTGAACCCGAATCCATCCATTTCAAAATCAATTAAGAATCCACATTAACATTTAAAACGAATTAAATGTTCAAATTCAACGGCTTAAAAATCCAGGATGTTACAAGTCTTTTTTGAGCCAGTTAAGGTTGCGGTTTCTCAAGACATTAGCATTGTAAGTAACCAGGAGATCTTCAAAATCGCCCTCCATCCTGGCCTCAACCGCTTTAACATCCCTTTCAATCTTGGCATCAGCCTCCTTGGCCTTTAGAATCGCTGCATCCCTCACTTCCCTAAGCCTTATCGTTTCCTTATATGCCTCCTAGGCCACTTTATTAGCTTCATCCTTCTCTTTTAGGGCCTCAGTCAGCTTCGCCCTTAGCTCATCAACTTCTTTCCATGCCTCTTCTCTTTCTCGGATGATAATGGTGTTACGGCGCATGACGACCCACCTCCTCGACTCTCAGAAATTGACACTAATACATCCTTGGTCTTCACCCACCGTAAATCCAAGTGCTAGAGTGGCATATTATCATGAGGTAAAGAAATAAGGATAGAAGATAGGTAATAATAGAATCCCACATCGTATTCAAGACATAATTATACATATAAGTAGTACATGCAATTACTCTAAATTATTCCATCAAAATTATAACAAGTACTAACCCAACTAGGATAGTTATAATGACCTATCCTTACAGTGCTGGTAAATACTAATAAATAATAAATGTGACGAACCACCTCCTCGACTCTCAAAAATTGACCAATACATCCTCGGTAATCATGTGTCGTAAATCCAAGTGCTGGATAGGCAGATTATCATGGGGTAAAGAAATAAAGATAGAAGAAAGACAATAATAGAATCTCACATCGTATTCAACACATAATTATACATATGAGTAGTACATGCAATTACTCTAAATTGCCCCATTAAAGTTATGACAGGTACTAACCCAACTAGGATAGTTATAACGACCTATCGTTACAGTGCCGGTAAATACTAATGCATAATATAAACACAGTGGAAAATGATAGATGACTTCAACATAAGACCCAAAATGCTCCATACCCTATGCTTCATGCTTCATGCTTCATGCTTCATGCTCCATACCAAAAAGCTCCAAGCACACCTAACTAGTTGGCTGCCCAGTAAAATAGGACGCCTAGAGTTTAAGGGGAAAAGAAAATAAACTCTCGGTCGGTCATGGGACTGGTGTGAGAAACTCAAATACGATGTTTGAAAACAAAATGTATCTCAAAAGGCCACGCTGCTAATAAACACAGAACGGTTTTTTCCTTATGATAACCAAAAAATTTACTACGTAGAATATGTGGATATTATTTTTAATGACATTCTTTTGAACACACTTTTCAATTAAGTATACATGATCTTAACCGAAATTGTTACATAATTAAATTCAGCATACTAGGCTCTACAATCAAATCTGAAGGCACTTATTGGAGAATGGACTTCCATACAATGGTAAGGTAAGGGACTACCTTCCAATAGTACATCTCTAGAAAAATGCACCTGAGGCTCCAACCTTTACCAACACAGAACCGACCTACCTTTACCATAGATAGTACCGAATATGTCATCACCCCAGTCATTCCCGACCGACCCGAGAGCTCTCTTTGCATACATCACATTAATTTAAAACCCGATATCATAGTGGGAATAAATATATATAGAAAGGTGATGACTATATCCTAACAGAAGCGACCCACTTAGCTCTACCGCATCTACACTGTTTTTGTCATTTTTAGGTGACGAGGCTCGAGGTAACGATTACCTTACTCATAGCACATTCCACTTTGAATGCCACATTGCCAATCCATAATCACACAACTGATTTCTACAAATGTACAACTCCTGAGCTCGTATGTCTTAGGAAAGGGTGTTAAGCTAAAAGAAGTTGCCTTCTCCGCCACCAATTGGATGATATGTTTATAGAAATCAACCAATGTAATTACAATTGCAATGTCAGACTTCCGTCCATGCAAGTTGTCTAGGAACAGAACAAAGCGAAGACACTCTCCGAGTTACTCCTAGGATTAGTAACGATTAGTCATTGCATTGGATATTTCATAACAAAGAAACTACTGCTACTATATGTATATTGGGAGTTTATCCCCAAATGATCGACAAGCAGTCCTTCATTACGAAAATGCTTAATATCATATCCATGTCTTCGCTTCGAATACGTAAATTGGTTCGAAGTGGTATTGGGATAGAATTACTCAAATCAAACCCCGGTTCCTCTGAACCAATCATCGATTATAAAGATGTTAAGCTCATATGTAATTATTAATCATCATTTGATTTAATTCATATTTTTATTCGTTTATGGATATACCTTAGAGATATATTCATTAAAATATTTCATTATCTTTGTAACGACCCGTTAAATTAATAATATTAAATGAATTGAATTAATATAATTTCTAATCTAATTGAGAATAAATGTAGAAATTTGGTATAGTAGTTGTAATTTAGTGTAACAATAAAATTTTATGACAATAGATTTGGATAATGTAGATTGTCACAATTTGATTTAAAGTTAAATATAAGAAACTGATATAAGGGTTGAATTAGTGAATATCAATAAAAAGATTAAGTATAATGGAATTCATTTAATATAAAATAAATAGTGGAAGACTTACATTGGATTGTAAAATGGATAGTAACTAAATAAAAGGTGACCGCTGAATAAATCAATGCAATAAGTGTTGATAAGGAAATTTAATGAATGTTGTCAATAATAAATGGACTTAAGATAGTAATAAAATTTGTTTCGCCTATGTAAATTTTATGTATTGATAAGCCATAATTTAATTTGAAATTTGGTAGTAAATAGGGGATAAGTTGACTAAGGCAATTAGTAATTTAATAAATGAATGCATAGTAACTAAGGGGAAATGTATGCATAAAAATATTTTCATATATGGGATAATTACAAAAGTTTATCCATTTATCTAATGTATATAATTGAATCTAAATTTAGGGCAACATTTTGTTATTGATGGTATAAGTGAATTTGAATAAAAGGGTAAAAATTATGTAGATTTAACATGTATTGAGTATATAGCTAAGAAGGGCATTCGATGTAAATGAATCTAAATTAATGTGTCTAGTCAATAAAGGAGAACTTTAAGGGAATAAATATAAATGAATGTATTTGGGGAATGGAGTCCTTTTATATGTTGAATAGTATAACGTTGTTATTAAGAATGAACGTTACTTTAGCAATTATTAATATGGTAACGGAAGAGTGTATAAATTTTATAGTAACGTAAAAACGTATTGTAAGATAATAATTAAGTGTAGACTTATAAAATATATTTATGACAACAAATTTTGTAAGTTATTTATTCTATTAGTTGTTAAGTTTTATTTATGTGTAAGTTAACAATATTACAATTCAATTGAATACAGTAATTTATGCAAACAAAGGATGAACATTTGGAAGTATTACTGTAGTGATATATATATAAGAAACGGTAACTTTGTAGTTGGGGAATAATTGATTTATTTGTGAGTTGTAATCAAATAGAGTCAAATTTATTAGAATTTATTGCAATTTATGGGATTAATTGCAGTAACCTTTGAAGATTTATTTACTAAAATAATTGACGATGGAAATTATATGTAAATTTGCTTTTAGTTAATATAAAATATCCAGAGGGCTAGAAATGACACAAATCTACTAGTTTAGAAATTTACAATAAAAAGTGGTAAGTAATTTTTCTAAATATTTAGATAGTAGGAAGATGTAGATTTAGATGGAATTTATTATTTAACTATTTCATAAGTTGAGATCTAAGTTTAGAATTGAGATTTTTAATGTATAGATATTGAGCCAATGTTAGTTTCATTAAATTGGCATCAATAACCTTGAATAATAGAAAGAAAGTGAACTTAATAAATTTAATCAAACTTATAATGTTGAATTTATTAAAATTGGAATTAATATTGAAGTTAAGAATTTACATTTGAATTGATGAATAGAACAACTATTGACACTTAAATTGTTTAGAATTGGAGTAAATAATTAAGAAAATTTAAAGGGAGAAATTTGGTCAATTTTTGAATTTAGATGTAAAAATTGGATTTTTATAATTTATTTAATTTATTTAATGAATATTAAAAATAGCCATTTTGGCCACGGACTCGGATTTCTACGAAACCAGTTTCATCGGATCCGTATCGGTGAATTATTATAGGGTTTCAAGTTTCGTATCGATCGGACTTGTCGTTTGATCATACGGGCGTGAAACGCCTTGAAATCAATTTTAATAAAATCAATTTGAAATCAATTTGGAAATTTTGTTTTCAGCATAACTTCTTCATACGATCAAATTTGGACGTGAAACTTTTTCCATCGCGTTCAGAATGTCTTAAAATACCTATTTGGATATATAGATTTAATAAATTCGGTTCCGGAGGCATAGCGGGCTTTTTGGGCCTTAGTTTGTTTCGTACGTTCATCTATCTAGTCTATCTACTCTAACCCAACCCTACCTATAAATATACAGTTATAAACCCTAGCTCCATTCTATTGTCTATTTGATGTACGTTCATCTTCTTCAAGCTTCTCTTCTTCTTCAATGGGGGCTAACCCTAGATCCAGTCAGTTCAAAAAAAAAAAAAAAAAAAATTTGCGGATCTGCAGCAGCTTCTGGTCGCGCTTCGGATTTCAGGGGAGAAAACCCTAGAGCAACTTCGGGTCAGGAAGAAAATGACTCGGGTCGCTCCGGGTCGTTTTGGCGAAAACTCCAAGCAGGCACCGGGGAATTGAGGTGGCGCACCGAAGTCGAACCCGAAGTCGACCCAGGACCAGAATTTTCCATTTTTCAAATTTTCATAACTTTTGCATACGAGCTCGGATTCATGCGCGGTTTGTTTTGCTGGGATCATATCGGAATTTCTGACGTTTTGACGCTGGTTTGGACAGATTTGGAGACCGTCGAAATTTTGAGTTTAAATTGAATTTAAATTCGATTTAAATTCCAAAGGTGAGTGTTTAAACCCACTCACAACTACTAGAAGCTTTTATGTTTGTTAAATTAATTTTAGAAATGAATAGAAATTTATTTATGAGTATTTGGCATGTTTATTTCACTCTTATTTGTTGAATTGCATTTATTAAATTTAACTGTTAATTTAATTTATTTATTGCGTATTAATTGATAGTTAGAATTTATTTGTTTGCCTATAAACTGCTAGTTAACAGTTATAGATTTTTACTGAATATAAACTGTTAGATTAATAGTTGTTAAATTTAATCTGAATAAAATTGCCAGTTATTACCTGTTATATATTATCAAATATAAATTGTTATTGATTGATATTGCTTGATGATTGTGATTGGATGATGGGTGATGTTGATGGATGTTTTATTGTATTTCATAAAATTGCAATTATCATGCATATTTCCTTTCATTCGGGATTGTGGTTTGAAATGATATACAACCGCAAAATTTTATATCTTTTAAATTGCGGATTGAAATGATAAATATCCGTATCACTTGACCATAGGATAGAAAATTATATACAGGCACCGCGGTCTATATATAACTATTTTAATGTGATTTCTATGGTCTGGATGGAATACGGTTATAATAATCTTAAATTTTATATTGTATAAATATTATTCTTCCATATATATACATATGAAGTTGAAAATTTTGAAATTAAAAGGTGTATAAATCTCTTTATTAAAAAAAAAAAAATTAAGAAAATGGAGTTTGATAATTTATATCATATGTTTAAATGTTAAGTTTGGAAATTTTAAGATATGATATTTATAATTGGATTTTTCCCAAGATAAATTGAAATGAATATTCTAGTATAATTTGAATTGAAAAAAAAAAATATTTTTTTACTAGAAATTGGAGTTTTTATTTATTTATGGATTTTATGTGGATATTCAAGACTAATTAATAGAACATTCGATTTGTTGAAAGAATAAAATCCAACTTTAGTTTGAAATATTAATACTCCAAATGGATATACGTATATATATATAAATTGAAGTGGTTTTGGAACTTGAGAGAGATAATACAAATTTTGGTTTAGACTTTAATAAAGAAATGTATTTGTAAAGCCATGAGAACTATTTTCTTTACAAAGTAACATTTAAGTTAAACCTTTTAATTCATATACCGTTGAATATCCAAACCATTCAAGTTTTAAAAGTTATGGTTTTAAATTATGAATTTCGAAATATTATGCTTTGAAAGGATATTTGGCTTTCAGACGTTATAAATTTTAAAGCATTTGGATTTTTGAAAAGGTTTATATTTGAGATAAAGGATATCGTATTGTTTTGGGTTTTAAAATGATATCGTATTCATAATTTTAAAATGGAAATGTTTATTCTGGTTTTAAAGTATGAGCTATTTTTAAATGACCGCGGTGTTATAATAACGATGGGTTGGCAAAGAGACCGGGATCGGATATGGACATACTCTCTGTCGATACCGAAAACCACTTTGACTAACCGTGTACGCGGTGGAGATTCCAGAATGAAGTAGGTGGTGGCGACGTTTCCTGTAAGGTAAATACGTGGACCCGACTCCCGTGAGTTGGCCTAAGGTGGCTAAAACAGGAGCGATTCTTAGGCCAATGAGGTCATTCCTCTGATCGGACCCTCCTCTTCGATATTATACTTTGACTTGGATTGATTCAGTGGCCACTTCTATATTTTGATTTTGGGGAGTTAGTCCGAGGTGGGTGGTAACTGCGGCTACGCGTTTCCACCAGCCTGGATAGCAATTGGTATATCTACCCTGGCATTGCCTAGTTGTGCCGTGTCACCTACCATACCGAGCCTTTACTACGAGTTTCTATTTGTGTCGTACCTATGGAGTATCCTCTGGTAGCCTCCCGATCAGGAGGTATTACGGTACTGTATAGACTATTGGCATTTTACGTGTTAAGGTGGAAAATGTAAAGCCTTAACGCTATTTAAAAGTAAGTTTATTTTATAAATAGACACTATTATAATAGCGCAATATACTACATAGTAAATAGTTTAACGGATCCTTAGGAGATGTAAATCCCGAATATCTCTTGAGTTACTGTACTCATATTTATTTCTGTTAATTCAACTCACATAAGATCTTTTAGTCTGGCTCGAGTGTTTTTGTCTTTTCAAATTCGCTCGGGTCAGTCCGAGCGTTTCAGGATCGAAGACTTTAGCTTTGGAGGACGAAGACGAAGAATCCGTATTATTATTATTTATAGTATTGCACCACACTCTTTCTATTCCGCTGCATTGTTTGTATTGGTATGTGTAACTCTGATATTTATTGTATAAAGAAGAATTAACTGTTTTGTAACCGTTTATGAACTGTATATTTATTATTATATTTTATCCTTCCGCTGTGAGATTCTATTTTGTTTTATTCTTCTCTGTATTTCTTATTTACCCCATAACAATCCGCCCTTGCGTATGCTTTTAATTGGCACGTGTGTCGGTTTAAAGTGTGCGAAATGGCGGGATGTAACAGTTGGTATCAGAGCTTTGGTTTAGCGATAAACCTTGGCTTTGTGGGGTTCGACTCTTTGTTAATAGGGTAGTAATACCCTATGGGAGTCGCTGAGTGTATATATATGAGAGAGCGTATTTGTTAGTTTTATAAAAAGATTTTAATATTATGTTACTCTGTTCCGTTTTGTATTTATAAATTCTGGTTGATGCATGGGACGCTATGCCATCAATAGGGATTTCTAAACACTTAATAGGACAGACCGACATAATATTTGTTTTTAATATAGGTGAATGAAATAATTTTGCCTATTATATTTTCTATATATAAAAAATATTTTTATAAAGATATATATATATATATTTGGTTGCTATAGATTGGGTGTTAGGAAATAAAAATATTTATAACAATTAAAGCTAAGTTGAAATTATAATAAATCAAATTGGAGATTTTAGAACTTAAGTCCGGGATTTTTGAAATCTTCTTTCAAAGGATTTATGAAATATAATGATTTGGTTTATAAATATTTTCTTATATAAATATTTAGTATAATTCGAAAGAATTGGTTTAAGAGGATTTTGAAGAAAATAAGTTTGTACTTTCCTCTCTGTCGCTGGAAAATAATTTCGGTGATGACGGCTGCATCATCGACTTTCATTTTCGATTTTCGAAGGGAAAGGCCACTGTAGTAAATTCTACTGTAGATTTGTTTTGAAATTATTTAAAATTTTAATTGATTAAAGGTAATTAGAGATATAAAAGTTGTAAGAAATTAATTATCTATTATTTCAAAAATAAATTGAAATTTAACCCGGAATTTAATTCTAAAATTTTCCACTAATTAATTGTTAAATTTTAGTGGAATAAAAAAAGAAGTAAGTAATAAATGGATTGAAAACCTCTAATAAGTAAGAGAATTAATGCTAAGTATAAAGGAAGTTAAAAATTTAAATTATAAATAATGGTAAAGATTTATTGGAAAATCAATGAATTAAAAGAATTGAGATTAAACTAGTATAAGTTCAATTGCATTTCTCTTTAAACATATATAACTTACCAAATATGAAAGGTTGAAATGTTAATTAAGAGATTTGAATAGAATATTATGCAAGTTGAAATGTTGGAAATTTTGGATTATTCTATGAATTGCTATTATATAAATAAGAATTTAGTGGTATAAACTTAAGTTATAATTGAAATTTTACTGAAAATAAGTCAAGAATTATTAATAGGTGATATGAACTTAAGTAAATAAAATGAAATTTCTTAATTTATAAAGTTTGATTGTAGGGTTATTAACTTAAGTACGCCTTAATTTCCCCTATTCTAATATAATGGAAAGTAGGAAAAAATATAAATGACTGCAATCCATAGTTAATGAATGAGTAAAATCTTTCACTTATAGGAATGCAAGCTATAAGGTTAATAAATTAAGTGTAAGTAGAGGGTTACTGTAATTAAATATAATGGAAACTTCAACATTAAATAAATGAATGAGATTAAAGGTAAGTCGAAATTGTAATTTATAAAACGAATATATATTAATTAAAGGAATGGAGAAGAAACTTGTAAATTTTCACTTACATTCTTAAAACATACATAACTTACCATATAATAAAAAGTTGCAATGTTAGTAGGAAAATGTAAGGGGAAATCTTACAAGTGAAGAGTAAGGTAATAAAGGTATTCTATTAATTTTCTATTATTAATGAGAATTAATTGTATAGATGTAAGTTAAATTGGAAATTTTACTAAGTAAAGGTAAGTAGTATAAATAGATGATAGAAACTTTAGTAAATAAATTGGAATACAAATATAATGAATTTTGTGATAAATGGAAAATGAAAATTTGTAAGAAATAAAGAAATCACTCCATAAATGAAAGAAAGAAAATCAAACCATTGAAGCATGAGATAAATGTATAATAAATAAATTTGGGTGTTGGTTTGAATTGTGTTGTTTGATTTATGTTGTTGGGTAAGAAATTTGAAGTGGTTAAATGAATAAGTATCTATCTTTGTTCCATCTAAGACTGTTGAGTAAATGATGCACTTGATAGTTAATTTCATTTCATACAAATTTCAAGTTTGAACCCAAACAACTATTTGTTTGATGGATTAAATGGTTGCTTTGTTTGTGTATGTATGTTGTTTGTAAGGTTGATGGTTGTTGAATTGTTTGGTTGATAAATGATTGAATCCACTTGAATAATTTACTTTAATATAAATATTTAACCTTTTAGATTATATAAGTGAATACAGGTGATGGAAGCAACTGCTACTGCTTTTGGTTCCATAATAATAAGCGTATATTGCCCGACAAATAGGTACATTTTCGGATTACGTTTAAAGCGCTATTTTTCCCGTGTTGGGATATAATATTTTGATAATATATGTAATATATTTGTATATTTTGATATTATATTTTCTCCCGAGCCTCACCGTACAAAGGAGACTCTGCCAAAAAATTTCGTAAATTTTGGACTTAGAATTTTGTTGAATATTTTCCAAACTTTAATGATTTAAGTATAAAAGGTTGAAATGATTATAAACGGGTATATTTCATTAAAGGAAATTAATCCAGCAAATTATTGTTTATAAGTTAATATTTGAAATAAGATGTACTGTTTATTCTTCTTTCTACCTTCTTTTTCCTTTTCGGGGACGAAAAGTTTTGAGTGGGGGAGATTGTAAAGACCCGTTAAATTAATAATATTAAATGAATTGAATTAATATAATTTCTAATCTAATTGAGAATAAATGTAGAAATTTGGTATAGTAGTTGTAATTTAGTGTAACAATAAAATTTTATGACAATAGATTTGGATAATGTAGATTGTCACAATTTGATTTAAAGTTAAATATAAGAAACTGATATAAGGGTTGAATTAGTAAATATCAATAAAAAGATTAAGTAGAATGGAATTCATTTAATATAAAATAAATAGTGGAAGACTTACATTGGATTGTAAAATGGATAGTAACTAAATAAAAGGTGACCGCTGAATAAATCAATGCAATAAGTGTTGATAAGGAAATTTAATGAATGTTGTCAATAATAAATGGACTTAAGATAGTAATAAAATTTGTTTCGCCTATGTAAATTTTATGTATTGATAAGCCATAATTTAATTTGAAATTTGGTAGTAAATAGGGGCTAAGTTGACTAAGGCAATTAGTAATTTAATAAATGAATGCATAGTAAGTAAGGGGAAATGTATGCATAAAAATATTTTCATATATGGGATAATTACAAAAGTTTATCCATTTATCTAATGTATATAATTGAATCTAAATTTAGGGCAACATTTTGTTATTGATGGTATAAGTGAATTTGAATAAAAGGGTAAAAATTATGTAGATTTAACATGTATTGAGTATATAGCTAAGAAGGGCATTCGATGTAAATGAATCTAAATTAATGTGTCTAGTCAATAAAGGAGAACTTTAAGGGAATAAATATAAATGAATGTGTTTGGGGAATGGAGTCCTTTTATATGTTGAATAGTATAACGTTGTTATTAAGAATGAACGTTACTTTAGTAATTATTAATATGGTAACGGAAGAGTGTATAAATTTTATAGTAACGTAAAAACGTATTGTAAGATAATAATTAAGTGTAGACTTATAAAATATATTTATGACAACAAATTTTTAAGTTATTTATTCTATTAGTTGTTAAGTTTTATTTATGTGTAAGTTAACAATATTACAATTCAATTGAATACAGTAATTTATGCAAACAAAGGATGAACATTTGGAAGTATTACTGTAGTGATATATATATAAGAAACGGTAACTTTGTAGTTGGGGAGTAATTGATTTATTTGTGAGTTGTAATCAAATAGAGTCAAATTTATTAGAATTTATTGCAATTTATGGGATTAATTGCAGTAACCTTTGAAGATTTATTTACTAAAATAATTGACAATGGAAATTATATGTAAATTTGCTTTTAGTTAATATAAAATATCCAAAGGGCTAGAAATGACACAAATCTACTAGTTTAGAAATTTACAATAAAAAGTGATAAGTAATTTTTCTAAATATTTAGATAGTAGGAAGATGTAGATTTAGATGGAATTTATTTTTTAACTATTTCATAAGTTGAGATCTAAGTTTAGAATTGAGATTTTTAATGTATAGATATTGAGCCAATGTTAGTTTCATTAAATTGGCATCAATAACCTTGAATAATAGAAAGAAAGTGAATTTAATAAATTTAATCAAACTTATAATGTTGAATTTATTAAAATTGGAATTAATATTGAAGTTAAGAATTTACATTTGAATTGATGAATAGAACAACTATTGACACTTAAATTGTTTAGAATTGGAGTAAATAATTAAGAAAATTTAAAGGGAGAAATTTGGTCAATTTTTGAATTTAGATGTAAAAATTGGATTTTTATAATTTATTTAATTTAATGAATATTAAAAATAGCCATTTTGGCCACGGACTCGGATTTCTACGAAACTAGTTTCATCGGATCCGTATCGGTGAATTATTATAGGGTTTCAAGTTTCGTATCGATCGGACTTGTCGTTTGATCGTACGGGCGTGAAACGCCTTGAAATCAATTTTAATAAAATCAATTTGAAATCAATTTGGAAATTTTTTTTTCAGCATAACTTCTTCATACGATCAAATTTGGACGTGAAACTTTTTCCATCGCGTTCAGAATATCTTAAAATACCTATTTGGATATATAGATTTAATAAATTCGGTTCCGGAGGCATAGCGGGCTTTTTGGGCCTTAGTTTGTTTCGTACGTTCATCTATCTAGTCTATCTACTCTAACCCAACCCTACCTATAAATATACAGTTATAAACCCTAGCTCCATTCTATTGTCTATTTGCTGTACGTTCATCTTCTTCAAGCTTCTCTTCTTCTTCAATGGGGGCTAACCCTAGATCCAGTCAGTTCAAAAAAAAAAAAAAAAAAAAATTTGCGGATCTGCAGCAGCTTCTGGTCGCGCTTCGGGTTTCAGGGGAGAAAACCCTAGAGCAACTTCGGGTCAGGAAGAAAATGACTCGGGTCGCTCCGGGTCGTTTTGGCGAAAACTCCAAGCAGGCACCGGGGAATTGAGGCGGCGCACCGAAGTCGAACCCGAAGTCGACCCAGGACCAGAATTTTCCATTTTTCAAATTTTCATAACTTTTGCATACGAGCTCGGATTCACGCGCGGTTTGTTTTGCTGGGATCGTATCGGAATTTCTGACGTTTTGACGCTGGTTTGGACAGATTTGGAGACCGTCGAAATTTTGAGTTTAAATTGAATTTAAATTCGATTAAAATTCCAAAGGTGAGTGTTTAAACCCACTCACAACTACTAGAAGCTTTTATGTTTGTTAAATTAATTTTAGAAATGAATAGAAATTTATTTATGAGTATTTGGCATGTTTATTTCACTCATATTTGTTGAATTGCATTTATTAAATTTAACTGTTAATTTAATTTATTTATTGCGTATTAATTGATAGTTAGAATTTATTTGTTTGCCTATAAACTGCTAGTTAACAGTTATATAGATTTTTACTGAATATAAACTGTTAGATTAATAGTTGTTAAATTTAATCTGAATAAAATTGCCAGTTATTACCTGTTATATATTATCAAATATAAATTGTTATTGATTGATATTGCTTGATGATTGTGATTGGATGATGGGTGATGTTGATGGATGTTTTATTGTATTTCATAAAATTGCAAATTATCATGCATATTTCCTTTCATTCGGGATTGTGGTTTGAAATGATATACAACCGCAAAATTTTATATCTTTTAAATTACGGATTGAAATGATAAATATCCGTATCACTTGACCATAGGATAGAAAATTATATACAGGCACCGCGGTCTATATATAACTATTTTAATGTGATTTCTATGGTCTGGATGGAATACGGTTATAATAATCTTAAATTTTATATTGTATAAATATTATTCTTCCATATATATACATATGAAGTTGAAAATTTTGAAATTAAAAGGTGTATAAATCTCTTTATTAAAAAAAAATTAAGAAAATGGTGTTTGATAATTTATATCATATGTTTAAATGTTAAGTTTGGAAATTTTAAGATATGATATTTATAATTGGATTTTTCCCAAGATAAATTGAAATGAATATTCTAGTATAATTTGAATTGAAAAAAATATATATTTTTTACTAGAAATTGGAGTTTTTATTTATTTATGGATTTTATGTGGATATTCAAGACTAATTAATAGAACATTCGATTTGTTGAAAGAATAAAATCCAACTTTAGTTTGAAATATTAATACTCCAAATGGATATACGTATATATATATATATAAATTGAAGTGGTTTTGGAACTTGAGAGAGATAATACAAATTTTGGTTTAGACTTTAATAAAGAAATGTATTTGTAAAGCCATGAGAAATATTTTCTTTACAAAGTAACATTTAAGTTAAACCTTTTAATTCATATACCGTTGAATATCCAAACCATTCAAGTTTTAAAAGTTATGGTTTTAAATTATGAATTTCGAAATATTATGCTTTGAAAGGATATTTGGCTTTCAGACGTTATAAATTTTAAAGCATTTGGATTTTTGAAAAGGTTTATATTTGAGATAAAGGATATCGTATTGTTTTGGGTTTTAAAATGATATCGTATTCATAATTTTAAAATGGAAATGTTTATTCTGGTTTTAAAGTATGAGCTATTTTTAAATGACCACGGTGTTATAATAATGATGGGTTGGCAAAGAGACCGGGATCAGATATGGACATACTCTCTGTCGGTACCGAAAACCACTTTGACTAACCGTGTACGCGGTGGAGATTCCAGAATGAAGTAGGTGGTGGCGACGTTTCCTGTAAGGTAAATACGTGGACCCGACTCCCGTGAGTTGGCATAAGCTGGCTAAAACAGGAGCGATTCTCAGGCCAATGAGGTCATTCCTCTGATCGGACCCTCCTCTTCGATATTATACTTTGACTTGGATTGATTCAGTGGCCACTTCTATATTTTGATTTTGGGGAGTTAGTCCGAGGTGGGCGGTAACTGCGGCTACGCGTTTCCACCAGCCTGGATAGCAATTGGTATATCTACCCTGGCATTGCCTAGTTGTGCCGTGTCACCTACCATACCGAGCCTTTACTACGAGTTTCTATTTGTGTCGTACCTATGGAGTATCCTCTGGTAGCCTCCCGATCAGGAGGTATTACGGTACTGTATAGACTATTGGCATTTTACGTGTTAAGGTGGAAAATGTAAAGCCTTAACGCTATTTAAAAGTAAGTTTATTTTATAAATAGACACTATTATAATAGCGCAATATACTACATAGTAAATAGTTTAACGGATCCTTAGGAGATGTAAATCCCGAACATCTCTTGAGTTACTGTACTCATATTTATTTCTGTTAATTTAACTCACATAAGATCTTTTAGTTTGACTCGAGTGTTTTTGTCTTTTCAAATTCGCTCGGTTCAGTCCGAGCATTTCAGGATCGAAGACTTTAGCTTTGGAGGACGAAGACGAAGAATCCGTATTATTATTATTTATAGTATTGCACCACACTCTTTCTATTCCGCTGCATTGTTTGTATTAGTATGTGTAACTCTGATATTTATTGTATAAAGAAGAATTAACTGTTTTGTAACCGTTTATGAACTGTATATTTATTATTATATTTTATCCTTCCGCTGTGAGATTCTATTTTGTTTTATTCTTCTCTGTATTTCTTATTTACCCCATAACAATCCGCCCTTGCGTATGCTTTTAATTGGCACGTGTGTCGGTTTAAAGTGTGCGAAATGGCGGGATGTAACAGTTGGTATCAGAGCTTTGGTTTAGCGATAAACCTTGGCTTTGTGGGGTTCGACTCTTTGTTAATAGGGTAGTAATACCCTATGGGAGTCGCTGAGTGTATATATATGAGAGAGCGTATTTGTTAGTTTTATAAAAAGATTTTAATATTATGTTACTCTGTTCCGTTTTGTATTTATAAATTCTGGTTGATGCATGGGACGCTATGCCATCAATAGGGATTTCTAAACACTTAATAGGACAGACCGACATAATATTTGTTTTTAATATAGGTGAATGAAATAATTTTGCCTATTATATTTTCTATATATAAAAAATATTTTTATAAAGATATATATATATATATATATTTGGTTGCTATAGATTGGGTGTTAGGAAATAAAAATATTTATAACAATTAAAGCTAAGTTGAAATTATAATAAATCAAATTGGAGATTTTAGAACTTAAGTCCGGGATTTTTGAAATCTTCTTTCAAAGGATTTATGAAATATAATGATTTGGTTTATAAATATTTTCTTATATAAATATTTAGTATAATTCGAAAGAATTGGTTTAAGAGGATTTTGAAGAAAATAAGTTTGTACTTTCCTCTCTGTCGCTGGAAAATAATTTCGGTGATGACGGCCGCATCATCGACTTTCATTTTCGATTTTCGAAGGGAAAGGCCACTGTAGTAAATTCTACTGTAGATTTGTTTTGAAATTATTTAAAATTTTAATTGATTAAAGGTAATTAGAGATATAAAAGTTGTAAGAAATTAATTATCTATTATTTCAAAAATAAATTGAAATTTGACCCGGAATTTAATTCTAAAATTTTCCATTAATTAATTGTTAAATTTTAGTGGAATAAAAAAAGAAGTAAGTAATAAATGGATTGAAAACCTCTAATAAGTAAGAGAATTAATGCTAAGTATAAAGGAAGTTAAAAATTTAAATTATAAATAATGGTAAAGATTTATTGGAAAATCAATGAATTAAAAGAATTGAGATTAAACTAGTATAAGTTCAATTGCATTTCTCTTTAAACATATATAACTTACCAAATATGAAAGGTTGAAATGTTAATTAAGAGATTTGAATAGAATATTATGCAAGTTGAAATGTTGGAAATTTTGGATTATTCTATGAATTGCTATTATATAAATAAGAATTAAGTGGTATAAACTTAAGTTATAATTGAAATTTTACTGAAAATAAGTCAAGAATTATTAATAGGTGATATGAACTTAAGTAAATAAAATGAAATTTCTTAATTTATAAAGTTTGATTGTAGGGTTATTAACTTAAGTACGCCTTAATTTCCCCTATTCTAATATAATGGAAAGTAGGAAAAAATATAAATGACTGCAATCCATAGTTAATGAATGAGTAAAATCTTTCACTTATAGGAATGCAAGTTATAAGGTTAATAAATTAAGTGTAAGTAGAGGGTTACTGTAATTAAATATAATGGAAACTTCAACATTAAATAAATGAATGAGATTAAAGGTAAGTCGAAATTGTAATTTATAAAACGAATATATATTAATTAAAGGAATGGAGAAGAAACTTGTAAATTTTCACTTACATTCTTAAAACATACATAACTTACCATATAATAAAAAGTTGCAATGTTAGTAGGAAAATGTAAGGGGAAATCTTACAAGTGAAGAGTAAGGTAATAAAGGTATTCTATTAATTTGCTATTATTAATGAGAATTAATTGTATAGACGTAAGTTAAATTGGAAATTTTACTAAGTAAAGGTAAGTAGTATAAATAGATGATAGAAACTTTAGTAAATAAATTGGAATACAAATATAATGAATTTTGTGATAAATGGAAAATGAAAATTTGTAAGAAATAAAGAAATCACTCCATAAATGAAAGAAAGAAAATCAAACCATTGAAGCATGAGATAAATGTATAATAAATAAATTTGGGTGTTGGTTTGAATTGTGTTGTTTGATTTATGTTGTTGGGTAAGAAATTTGAAGTGGTTAAATGAATAAGTATCTATCTTTGTTCCATCTAAGACTGTTGAGTAAAGGATGCACTTGATAGTTAATTTCATTTCATACAAATTTCAAGTTTGAACCCAAACAACTATTTGTTTGATGGATTAAATGGTTGCTTTGTTTGTGTATGTATGTTGTTTGTAAGGTTGATGGTTGTTGAATTGTTTGGTTGATAAATGATTGAATCCACTTGAATAATTCACTTTAATATAAATATTTAACCTTTTAGATTATATAAGTGAATACAGGTGATGGAAGCAACTGCTACTGCTTTTGGTTCCATAATAATAAGCGTATATTGCCCGACAAATAGGTACATTTTCGGATTACGTTTAAAGCGTTATTTTTCCCGTGTTGGGATATAATATTTTGATAATATATGTAATATATTTGTATATTTTGATATTATATTTTCTCCCGAGCCTCACCGTACAAAGGAGACTCTGCCAAAAAATTTCGTAAATTTTGGACTTAGAATTTTGTTGAATATTTTCCAAACTTTAATGATTTAAGTATAAAAGGTTGTAATGATTATAAACGGGTATATTTCATTAAAGGAAATTAATCCAGTAAATTATTGTTTATAAGTTAATATTTGAAATAAGATGTACTGTTTATTCTTCTTTCTACCTTCTTTTTCCTTTTCGGGGACGAAAAGTTTTGAGTGGGGGAGATTGTAACGACCCGTTAAATTAATAATATTAAATGAATTGAATTAATATAATTTCTAATCTAATTGAGAATAAATGTAGAAATTTGGTATAGTAGTTGTAATTTAGTGTAACAATAAAATTTTATGACAATAGATTTGGATAATGTAGATTGTCACAATTTGATTTAAAGTTAAATATAAGAAACTAATATAAGGGTTGAATTAGTGAATATCAATAAAAAGATTAAGTAGAATGGAATTCATTTAATATAAAATAAATAGTGGAAGACTTACATTGGATTGTAAAATGGATAGTAACTAAATAAAAGGTGACCGTTGAATAAATCAATGCAATAAGTGTTGATAAGGAAATTTAATGAATGTTGTCAATAATAAATGGACTTAAGATAGTAATAAAATTTGTTTCGCCTATGTAAATTTTATGTATTTGATAAGCCATAATTTAATTTAATTTGAAATTTGTTTCGCCTATGTAAATTTAACGGATCCTTAGGAGATGTAAATCCCGAATATCTCTTGAGTTACTGTACTCATATTTATTTCTGTTAATTCAACTCACATAAGATCTTTTAGTCTGGCTCGAGTGTTTTTGTCTTTTCAAATTCGCTCGGGTCAGTCCGAGCGTTTCAGGATCGAAGACTTTAGCTTTGGAGGACGAAGACGAAGAATCCGTATTATTATTATTTATAGTATTGCACCACACTCTTTCTATTCCGCTGCATTGTTTGTATTGGTATGTGTAACTCTGATATTTATTGTATAAAGAAGAATTAACTGTTTTGTAACCGTTTATGAACTGTATATTTATTATTATATTTTATCCTTCCGCTGTGAGATTCTATTTTGTTTTATTCTTCTCTGTTTTTCTTATTTACCCCATAACAATCCGCCCTTGCGTATGCTTTTAATTGGCACGTGTGTCGGTTTAAAGTGTGCGAAAAGGCGGGATGTAACAATCTTTTTCAGGGTATATGGAATCATCAAGCCTCAAATCCTTTTGGTTAATTTAAACCATTTTAAATCATGGAATAATTCCAAACCTTTTCATCTTTTACTTAGAAAAATATTTCCAATTCATTTCATTTAAGTCTTAACAAAAATTTCCTAATTCAAAACTCATAATTTTAATTCGATTAAAAACATGTTATCTGGGTTGTTAATCTAAAACTAGTAAATTTTAAGTAAGCAGAATCTATAGAAATCATCTAATTCTACTTAATATCAATTTCCGTATTCAACCAACACTATGGTTGGAATAATGGTGAAAGTGCCCTTTAAATTCCACAAATAGTATGAGTTTCATCTTTTGGGCTTTAACATCAAGTACAAGGGCATTATCTCCATAAAATTCGAGTTATTTATATTTAGAGTATTGTATCCTTTAACTTTGAAAAAAAATGATCTGAGTAAATCAAATTTAATATCCCATCCATCAGGCCAGTCCGGATTGCCAGGGAGAGCAAGAAACTGGTTTTTCAAATTCAAGCCTAGGCACTATTTCTTTCACACCCATAAGGTTGTCAAGTAATTTGATCGACTCTAAATCATTTAATATTTAACCATTCCATTAATCCTTCAAATCATCTTTAAAATACTTTATTAATCATTTGAATATTTATAAAATATTTGAAAATAAACGGTTGCGTTAAAACTACATTTCAAAAGTTATACAAAAATGCTGTGGAAAAGTGCTGCGAAAAGTGCTTTTGAAGCTATATTGATCAAAATTATTTTTTATCATTTGGAAACTAATTTTTATAACTCAAATCACTTTTAAAACATTTTAAAATATTTTAGAATTTATTTCATATTTCTAAACAATTTTAAAGAGGTTTAACGTTCCATGTACACTAATTCATTAAATAAAGGAAAGTGATTTCCTTTGTGCTTATCGACGTGTATTAACATGACTTGCATATATATTCAACATTCAGACTAAACAACAATCATTAATAATCATAATCAAACATATATAACATCCAATAACATATAATACGAAAGTCTAGTAACTCACCTCGGGTTTAAACTACTAACTAAAAATTGGCAATAGCTTTGCAAACTCGAACTTTTAGCTCAAGATCACTTGGATTATTGCTTCTAGATGGATCAGCCTATGGATGAGAGAATGGAGGTTATGGAAGCCTTTAAAGTAGAGGTGAAGAAGAAGAAGATGGAATGAGATGTGTCAATTTGTGAAGCCTTAGGGTCTTATTTATAGCCTAAGGAAAATATGGCAAATTGCTAAATTACCCTTAGATATTATCAAAATATCTCTTACACCACATCACTTCAACATCAAATCCTTGTCCCCATACTCAAGTGCATGCATTAATGAGATGTGATGTGATAAGACATATTGCAAATATATCTTAAGATGGAATGACATGCATTAATGGTGGATTTGATGTTTGCCTTCCATGTTTTAATGGTGATTAGATGTTACCTTTTTCACTTACTTTTTGTAAAAATATCTTAGATATTTTCTTTAACTTTGATTTGACTAATTGTGATACACATATTTGTGTGTATGTGTATGTGCGTGCATGTACAAATAATGTTGGAACAACTTAAGACAATTTCCATTTGTCAAACCATTGAGATTTCGGGATCCAATTTCCAGTCATATTTTTCAGTTTTTAATTCAAACTATTTATTTATGTAGAAAAATTTGAAAATAAAATTCTTATCATCTTTAACAAATCAAAACAAGTTCATTTAACTTATAAAGCTATATTTAAAATTAATTAAATATTCCATTTTCAAAGTGGTAAAATTTCGGGTCGTTACATACTCCCCCCTTGAAAGAATTTCATCCTCGAAATTAAAGATAAGAACAAGATAACTCAAAGACAAATTTATATAACGAAGTGGTGCACACGTATAAGAGATAGCAAGTGACACCACCTCAAGCTGGTGAGTACACCATACACATACAACTATGTATCCATTCTAAACTCAAGATAGGCTTTACGCATTCTTTCCTCTGTCTCCCATGTATAGTCTATTGTGTCACAACTCCATTGGATTTTAACCAATCTTACAACCTTCCTCCTTAATCACTTCTCCTCATGATCTACGATTCGCATTGGTCGCCTGATAACTGCCAAATTAAGTTCAATTTCTAAATCTTCTTGAGCAGCTGTTTCTAAAATTTGCTCTGGTTCATGCACATATTTTCATAAGTGAGATACATGAAAGACATTGTGCATACTAGATAACCTTTCGGGCAGTTCACACGATAAGCTAGTGGGCCAATCCTTTCGAGAATAGGAAAAGGTATAATAAGTCGAGGTGCTAACTTCCCTGCCCGACCAAATCATACAACTCCTCTCATTGGAAGAACTTTTAGGAATACCTAATCTCCAACTGAGAGCTTTAAATTCTTCGCCTTTGATCAGCATAGCTCTTCTGCCTACTCTAGGCTTCCTTCATTTTTTTTCTAATTATTTCAAGCTTTTCTGAAGCTTCTCTAATCATGTCAGGACCTAGTACTAATTGATCTTCGGTCTCGATCCAACATGCTGGTGATCAACACGGAGACCATACAAAGATTCATACGGGGCCATGCCAATACTAGCCTGATAACTCTTATTGCAAGAGAATTCTATCAGGCGTAGGTAGCTTTCGCTAGAACCTCCAAAATCAAAGATGCAAGCTCTCAGAAGACCCTCCAACACTTGATTTACTCCCTCAGTTTGTCCATCGACCTGGGGTGATATACGGTGCTTATGTTTTGCTTAGTTCCTAATGTTTTTTGCAATGCCTCCTAGAACTTACTGTTAAAGATAGGGTCTCTATCACTGACTATACTACCAGGGACGCCATGCAATCGAACTACTTCCCTCATGTATATTTCTACTAGACTTGTAGCAGTTCTAGTTGGTTTTACTAGGATAAGATGTGCGCTCTTGGTTAATCGATCTATGATAACCCAAATGCCTTCATTTCCCTTTCTTGATCAGGGTAAACCATCAATGAAATCCATCGATATTTGGTCCCATTTCCATGTCAGAATTTCAAGAGGTTGGAGTAATCCAGCGGACTTTTGCTGATCACTTTTGATTTGTTAATAATTTGCACATCTCCTAATATAGATAGAGATATCCCACTTCATGCCATTCTACCAAAATATTCTCTTCATATCTTGACACATTTT
The DNA here is from genome assembly GCA_030765085.1 of Allium cepa. Lineage (NCBI taxonomy): Eukaryota > Viridiplantae > Streptophyta > Magnoliopsida > Asparagales > Amaryllidaceae > Allium > Allium cepa. The sequence goes on along the minus strand of CM060928.1, from coordinate 378,963,765 downwards.
AGTAACTCCGGGATGTACAGAAAGTAGAGAATTATGACATTTTATTAAAACTACTTGCCTTATCCCATCGACATTGGGAACACACATCCTTCCATTCATTCTTAAGATTCCTTTCTCATCTACATTTAATCCTATCCATCTTCCCGGTATTATATCCTCATCTACTTCCCTACAATTCTCGAGATGATTGGATCCTTGAGCTGACTCTCTTTTATACAATTAATCAAGGTTGGATGTACCACTAATAAGCTGTAACGGCATGCCTTCTGCTTAGCCCATCCGCCACTACATTGGCTTTCCCAAGTGTGTATAAGATGTCAAGAACGTATGATGTGAGAAATTCTAACCAACGTCTCATATTTGAGTCCTTCTATGTGAAAAGATAATTCAAAGATTTGTGATCCGTGAAGGGCTGAACTTTAACCCAGTAGATAATGCCTTCATATTTTTAATGCGAACACAATGGCTAATAATTCTAAGTCTTTGTTGCATAATTCCTCTCATGAGTCTTTAGTTATCTGTTTGCATAAGCGATGACCTTTCCATGCTGCATCAGAACAGCACCTACTCCTTCCCCACAAGCATCAGTATATACAGTTAAACCGCTGCTTTATCAGTAATAGCTAGGACTGGAGCGGTAATTAACCTTCTCTTGAGTTCCTTAAATGCTTCTTAACATTTTGGGGTCCATTCAAATTTAACATCCTTCATTGTCAATTTTGTTAGATGGGTGGAAATTTTGGAGAAGTCCTATATGAATCTCCGGTAACATCCTACCAATCCTAAGAAGCTGCGGATGTCTTTCAGGGTTTGTGGTTGCTTCCAATCTTGCATAGCTAAAATATTTTCTGGATCTACTGAGATCCCTTCTAGTGACACGATAAGCCTATGAAATCTTACTTCTTTCTCCCAAAAGTGACATTTCGAGAATTTAGCTTTAAGTACATTTCTCCGCAATATTTCCAACACAATCTCCAAATGCCTTTCATATTCTTCCTCGGTTTTGGAATAGATAAGAATATCATCAATAAAAACCAACACGAATTTTTTTTGCACATCTTTGATACTCTCTTCATAAGGTCTACAAAATAGGCGGGTGCATTAATCAACCCAAAAGGCATGACTAACCATTCGTAAAAGTAATCTAGACCCCTAAATGCAATTAATGGAATGCCATCCTCATCTATTCTTAGTTGATGGAATCATGTGGCTAAATCCATTTGTGAGAATACTCGGGCACCATGAAGTTGATCAAATAAGTCATTTATGCGGGGTAGAGGATACTTATTTTTAATCGATTGCTTATTAGGTCTCGATAGTCTATGCAAATTGTGACGACCCGGATTTTTTTAACAGTTGTTAATTGGCAATTAACTGAATTAAACCATTAGAAATACAGATTTATTAGTCGAACAAATAAATTTCTAAGAATTGAAATACCTGGATATATACAAATTGGTTTAAACAATATATATAAACTCAGGCAATAACATAAATGGATCAGTTTAAAAACTATGTTAGATAATTAATTTTGAGATATATGGGTAGGGTAAATCCCATATAAAAGAAAACAAATTTTTGTATAGGTAAACTCCAACATTTAAATCACGATAAATATCCTTAAACATATGTATAGATAAATACAACCTTGTGATGTTGAAATTTTCTTACCTATACAAGTATATACATATGCAAGTGTTTGTATGTATGAATATGCCTATGTGAATGTATAAACATATTAGGATGAAATATACTTAAGTATATATGAATGTAAATGTATGTATATGATAACAAATAAATGTAAATAGATGTAAATGTGTATATGTATGGAAAATAGTACAAATAGAGGGTAAAAATACATGTAGATATATACACGTAAAAGCTTTATGTACATCAGCTAAAATTCTTATAGTATTTGTAAATAAGGAAATATATAAACATGTACAAGATACATATACATATAAATATTTCATATAAAAGTATTTGTAAACTAAAGGGGAGACAACATCAAATCTTAGTATACAAAAGCATAAAATCAATGTCAATAGTAAATAAAAACTTTACTTAAGGAATCAAATCAGTTTTGACAAGCCAAAAGGAAAATTACGCCAAGATTTTAATGTTAAAAAAATATGAAAACCTATGAACAAAACATAAGGTCGTACCTGGTAGCTTGCTCTACACACTTCATTTACCTATATATGCACATATTTGTGGCCAAACATATGTTTAGTCCAAAAAAAAATCAAACAAAAGCAAAACAAGGATAAGTATCACTTTCATCTCACAAACTAAAGGATCAAAACAATACAACTCAAGCAACAAAGGATCAATTCATCATGAAACAAGTTACAGGCCCTGTTCAAGCATCTTGAGAAAAAGGCGAGTATTCAAACCTGGGTTCCTCGGTCTTTTTTTCGATGTGCCTATGAGTAAAACTGTTCAAAAAAATAGGGTTTATATTTTGAAGATGAAGCTTAAATATATGCGAATGAGTGTGATAGCTATGGACTGCACGGATGATTTAGCTTGAATATGCCTAAAATGATGGATGAAACTATGAACATGTCTGTATATCTGTCGAATTTTTTGGGTTCTCTGTTATTTTAAAGTGATTGGAGTTTCCTTTAAAAAAAAATATCTCAAGATACAATCAGTTTTGAGACTGGATCTTTAAATGGAAGTTGTAGATAACAGCATGTTAGAAATTCTAAAAATGTTTTCAAAATTTAGAATTAAGTAATTATTTCTGAAATGAGAAAACACAGTAAAATTGAATTTTTGTTAAAATTTTATAGAAACAATTTAGTGATTTGATTTCTTGGGTAGATTCGTGGTAATAAATCATGAATTTAGGTATAGGTATTGGAAATTTTAGTTTGGATATGATGGAGATATTGGAATTTTGTCGGAATTGGGTCTATTGCCATTTTCCGGCGATCGGCGGCGATACGATGAACTAGTTTGGCATAGAGGTGGCTCAGGTGTCAGGGGATACTAGAAAAATGAGGGATGAGGTTATCTCTGGCTGTGGTGAACGGCAAGTGGTGATGTAGGGTTTTACTTCTCTTTTGGATTGTCGTGGTTGCCGAAGTTCTCTCGGCGTCTATGGTGAATTTGGTGGAATCGCGAGTGGGGGAATAGAAGCAGGGGTTCGCGACGAATCTTGCATGTGGATGACGAGGCTCAACGAGATCTGGTTTGTCAGGGAAGGGGAGTTTTTCGACCTTCGCCATTGGGTTCAATGGGTATCGTTGCTCGAATTTCGTTTGAAGTTCATTTCTATGGTGTGATTGGGTTGTGACAATCGTGGGGGTCGATTTTGGTTTAGGAATGGCCAGAGAGCTGGTCGGCGACGTGATTTCCAAATGTGCACATGCATGGTGGCCATGGCATGTATCTATGTTTTTTTTTGGGTTTAGGATGGAAATGTCGACCCGAAGCATTTCGAGTTTCTCTCGTGTTCGTCTCGGGTAGTTGCAGAATGGAATACATTGTTTTGTTGCTTCGAGTTTACTCGAGTGTTGACTCGAGTCTTCTCGGGGAGATTAGCATATTGCTTGGGAATCATATTGTTTTCAGTTTTTACTTACCCAGGTTTAAACTAGAGTGATTTTTCAACTTTAAAGGGTAAACTTAAATGTTAAGCAAAGTTTTGACTAGTTTTTAAGAAGGTATAAAATGTTAAGGCAGAAATTATGTTTAAAACAAATTTAAATTTTTAATGAAATAGATTTTTAAAGTTTAAATGTTGTTTCAAAAATAGTTGATTTATACAAATATTACGTTTGAGTAAATCTGTAATTAGATTAAATGTTTTCAACTTAAATATATTTGTTGAAATATAATTAAGATTTAAGTAAAAAGATATTTAACTTTAATAAGCTAAAAGATGATGATTTTAAATAAATCAAATTCAAACTCTTCAATTAATTAAGGATGTAATTAAGGGTAGTTAATTACTGAATGAGATTAATCGAGAGTGATTAATAAAGGTGATTAAATTAAAGATAAATTATTAAAGACAATTTTAAAAGAATATTTAATTAAAGAAGTAATTAAGAAATCATTAATTAAGTAATTAATGATGTAATTAAGGGATGATAAATGAAAGGTAATTAATCAATGTTAGCAATTAGAGGATAATTAATTAATGTAGTTAACATATAAATGTAACTAATGAAAGTAAATAAAGATTACTTACTGTAAATAGTTAAGGGTAATTACTTTATGATAATTAACCAAGGATGAATAATTAAGATAAATAAAAAAATCATAAATAAATAGATTTATAATTAATAAATGATTAAGTAAAGGCAATCTAAGTGATTAAAGGACTGTAATAAGTTTAATTTGAGATAAATTAAATGGATTCTTGGAATGGACCATCTTGTTCATGAATGATTGGAAAATGATTCATACACCTCGAATTGATTGATGTCTCTAATATGAAATGTTTTGTTATATGAGATATTGGATGGGCAATGATAATAAGGTTATCTATCGATGATGAATTGATGTGTAAAAGTGACATCTTGTTTCCAAGGTTGGATTGTATTTCACTTGAATAACTTAGGTTAAGGGAGTATTGAATTCGAAGTGACCGGAGTCGGGCATTAGGAAAATACCCGAAAACCAGTTGGGTTCTTATAAATTGATATGTGAAATCAGTAGACCGAAATGGAATGATTTAAATGAAATGGACCTTTTAAGCTAAGTTTTTGTACTCAGAAATTGATATGTGGAATAAGTGATGTCTATAACAAACTGTGAATTCGTAAATTGTTACAAGTTACCCCAGGTTTATTTAGGTTGTTTACTTTTGTGTTCCATATTAGATGGATTTACTCACGCTGGTTTCCAGCCTGACCCGGGTGTTACTTTGGTGTAATGCTCGGGTCAGACCGAGTAATACAGATTTTCAAGTAAGGACGTTCTGGGGCTCAGGGGGCGAGCTGGATGGCAGGAACGTATGGAGTGTTTCCGCTGTGCCTATTATTTCTGTTATCTGAGACATGTTGATTTGTATATGTCCAGTATTTGTGTATGTGTGTAACACTGATGTATTAAAATGTAATCGGCAGAATATTATTCTTTTGAAAACTGTTATTATTTGATATTATATTTTGATCCGCTGCGAATGTGAGATGTTGGTGTTTCTGTTCTTCTTAATCTTCTACCTCTTTCTTCTTTTTCATAACTATCTAGAATTTTTAAGGTCGAAAATTTCGGGTCGTTACAGTTGGTATCAGCGCTGAAAGGTTAAGCGAGAACCTTGTCTCTGGTGGGGATTACTCATTAAATAGAGTCCGAAGTACTCTAGAATGAGTTGAGTGTGTGTGTGTGTGTGTGTGTGTGTATGAGAGCGTATTTGTTATTTTCTTATATAAAGATTTTAAATGATTTTATATAAAAATATATTTTGATATATAAAGCAATATTTCCTTCTACTAAATATTAAGGTGATTGGTTGTTAAATTATTGGAATTAAATTAAGAAGTAATATAATACAACCAAATTGAAATCTTGAATTGGGATTAAATTAAGTGGTAACGGAAATATAACCAAATTAAAATTAAACTGATTTAAAATGAAATATTATAAATTAATAGAAGCAAATAAATTGATTTTAAAATCAATTGGAGCGAATATAGTTTGTTTTGGTTTAAAAATGAATTGAATGTAAGTTATTGTGTTGCAAACCATTTAAATTGAACGAAGTTGTTGCGAATTGGATGTAAACAATTAAAAATTTAACTGGGAACCCTATAAGAATTTAAGCGGTAAATATATGTATCCGAGTAGGAATTGAATAGAATGTACCATTCAGAATTAAGTTTGGATTCAAATTGTTGAAGGGAATGATAAATAATATTATTCAGAATGGTTCTAAAAAGTAATCTTATTTCGAAATAAGAAGTTGTTTGAAACTTTGTTTGAAATTAAAAACCAAAATGTTAAAACATAAGGTATAACTTAGTAATCTAATTAAGTCTAATCTATAGGTTAGGAAGCTCCTCTAGAATTCAGTTCTTGAGAGAGATGACTAAGAGTGAAGAATGGTAGGTTTGGCGCAGAGAGCAAAGAGCAGTTGCATGTAGGGATTGAGAAGAAGGAATTCAAGAGTATGAGAAACAGGTTAAGGAAAGGGCTAAACCAGGACCTTATGATAATGTCACCTGTTACAGATGTTTCAATAAGGGTCATTACGCAGCCAAGTGTAGTAAAACAAGGAAGGAATTGAAGGGTACATTCCATCGGTTTCGCTCTGAGATCTTATGCTTTAAGTGTCATAAGAAAGGACATTTCCTAAATCATTGCCCTGAAGTGAGGAAGGCGAAACGTAAACCAGTTGAATCGGTCAACGAATCGACTATTTTTTATCATTGTAAGAAGACGGGACACATTGCTAGGAATTGTTCCGAAAGACAGAAGACGAATAAAGCTGTGGAACGTACTGTTGGAGGCGTGAAGGTTATCTAGATTTATGACAGGGTAGAAACATTTTGTGGCAAGTGTTATAAGTGGGGACACCCTGTTGAGAAGTGTATATTCGGCTTTGCCCTTTGGAAGGAAGTCCATAGGAAGGATTCTTGTAGGAGAAGGAGGGCTCTGTTCTTTCCAAACCTCTAGGTAATAGAAAGGCATCTAGATTTATGACTTCTGTAAGACTCTTATTTTATATAAATGTATGTACGGAATGAACTACTAGCATGTAGTCAATTAATGTATGGAATATTTTATGGTAGTACAATCTAATATAAATTCTCTTATCCATTAAGAATCGGACTCAGAATTAAATTGTTTAAAGATTTGGGTTATTAATGTAAAAATAAAGGTTAATTTGATTTAAGGGGTTGAACCAACATTTGGGAATTTAACTCAAATTTACATAATTCGAGATGGGTTAAAAATTGAGAATTAAATTTCATTAGTTCAAATTGAATTTTGTTTGGAATTGAAGATAGATAAGTACTAAAAAAATTCAAATGGAAAATTTGAATTGGATTAGTTTGAAATAAAATCGAAGATTTAATGACTTCTAATTCAGATGGGAATTAAGACTAGTTCATAGAAGTTAAAATGAGTTGAAACTGAAGTAAATTCGATTTGAAATTCGTCTAAATTAATTTGAATAATTTAGGAATTGTAATTAATGCGAATATGTTTAAAACTCAACTAGAATTTGATTTGAAAATTTTGAAAGAAATTAAGAATTAATTCATCTTGAATTGGGAATAAATCAATTTCGATGGAAATTGAAGTTATTTAATTTGAATGGAGTCAATTTAAATGGAAGTGGAAATTTAAATTGAATTGATGGGATTGGAGGTTGGGAATTGAACAGTTTGACTCTGGAATATTTTCAAAATAAATTGTTTTAGTACAAATCTATATTTCCAAGTTATTTATTATATATACAACCATTCTTTTTAAAGCCAAACTATCTTATACTTGTTTTACAATTATTTTTGAAACCGTTTAACAATTTTCCAACTGTTTTATAAACTAATTACTATTGTTAACTATTTCACAAATTAATTACTATTTTACAACTGTTTTGTAATTATGTAAAATTTCTATAATTATTTAACTATTTTCCAACTATTTTACAATTAGTTAACTATTTACAGCTATTTTGCAAACCAATAATTATTTTCAACTACGTATCTATTTTAATTTTTCAAGCTATTCTCAAAATCCAAACTGGACAGAGTTCGAACTGTTATGATTAATTTCCATTTGAGATAAGAATTGAAGTGATAATCCAATGGAATTGGGGCAATTGTAAATAAATGAATGAAAATTTAAGTTAATGTAAATAGAAAGGAAAATGATTTAGTTAATAATCAATGAAAATAAATATGTAGGATGTACGTATATTATTCTATTCGCATAGTGATTTGATCCAGATTCGAGCACAGAATTTCGAGATAGTTATATCGATCCGAGTTGGGATTTTTCACTCGATTCTCGACGGCGAACCTGGATATGGATTGTTGATTGGTTCTGAATATTCTCTATCATAGTTATGGCTATGCAAGGAGAATGACGGTTTCTGATCAAGAAACCAGATCTGTGTCCGCACTAGTTAGTTGGGTGGACGATACTAGTTCGGAAGTGAAATTGTGTGATCGAGTGAGCGATCAGATTGGTATAGCGTACGGATGATAAGTGTACATCGTACAATTTTGAATGAAATTGATATTGAAAAGAGTAATCAAATTTGAATATTTTATTTTAAATAAACAAAGTTATATATCTTTATTATATAAGATAAATCTCCCCTTGTTGAATCTATTGCTGGAAGAAAAGGATTTTTGAAAATGTTTGAAGTATAAAAGGAGTTTTATACAAGTTTTATAATGATCCAAAGATTTTTATCAAGGATTATATATATATATATATATATCTATATATATGTATATAAAGGATCTTGTGAGGATTTTGGAAAAGGTTTTGGGAACCTTTGGATTTGGAAAGGCTTTTGACTTTTGGGTAAAATCAATATTGAATTTAGAAAGCCTAGTTTGAGAATTATCGATTTTGGGATAATTGATTTTGTGTAAAGGAGCTTTGTATGAGATCATACTAGGTGTATGATTTGTAAGATACTATATATGTGTATAGTATAAAGTGTTTTGATGAAGGCTCTGGGGAAAAAGGCGCTCCCTTGAAATGAACTGCTCAGAGTGCCACCAGGTGGTGCTGCCTTGAGCCCCAAGGGGGGGTTCTAAAGTTGATCCTGTGAGGAGTCCGGACAAAACTAGTTCCTGAGGATTATGAGTAGAGTATACCATAGAGAAAGTCGTGTGTGCCGCTGAGAGCTAATAGTCTACGTTTGATTTTATATTAGTAGACTGCGACCTATGGTAACATAGCGAAAGTCGTGTGTGCTGCTGAGAGCCAACAGTCTGCGTTTGATTTTACATTGGTAGACTGTGACCTATGTAGGAGTGGAGAAATTTCATTTTGACAGCGAAAATCTTGTGTGCCGCTGAGAGCCAACAGTTACATGGACTTTTGCTATGATGGCAACGTAACGCAGGATGTAACTGCAACCATGGATGGGTGTGATGATTTCCAGAACATTCTCACCAAGATATTTCCTCTATTTTCAAAAAAAAATTATATATTTTCAGTAAAATTATTTTCAATGTATTTTCACTTGATGTTGAAAATGGGTCTGCTAAGTACTTATAGATTTTAGTCCTACGCCTGATCAACGTATGACCGAATTTCTATGAGAACAAGGATGGACTGTTTGAGACATCGACTTATAAAAGTATAAAAACTATTTTAGTAATATTATATAGATTTTTAAAGAATTTTAAAAATGATCAAAGAAAATTTATCCGATTTTAAACATTTTAAATAATTCTGGCTTCGTTCCTTTTCGAGGACGAAAAGTTCTAAAGGGGAGAGGAATGTGACGACCCGAATTTTTTTAACAGTTTTTAATTGGCAATTAACTAAATTAAACCACTGGAAATACAGATTTATTAATCGAACAAATAAAGTTCTGAGAATTAAAATACCTGGATATATACAAATTGGTTTAAGCACTATATACAAACTCAGGCTATAACATAAATGGATTGGTTTAAAAATTATGTTAGATATTTAGTTTTGAGATATATGGGTAGGGTAAATCCCATAGAAAAGAAAATAAATTTTTGTATAGGTAAACTCCAACATTTAAATCATGATAAAAATCCTTAAACATATGTATAGATAAATACAACCTTGTGATGTTGAAATTTTCATACCTATACAAGTATATACATATGCAAGTGTATGTATGTATGCATATGCCTATGTGAATATATATACATATTAGGAAGAAATATACTTAAGTAAGTATATATGAATGTAAGTGTATGCATATGATAACAAACAAATGTAAGTACATGTAAATGGGTATATGTATGGAAAATAGTACAAATAGAGGGTAAAAATACATATAGATATATACACGTAAAAGCTTTATGTACATCAACTAAAATTCTTATAGTATTTGCCAATAAGGAAATATATAAACATGTACAAGATACATATACATATAAATATTTCATATAAAAGTATTTGTAAACAAAAGGGGAGACAACATCAAATCTTAGTATACAAAAGCATAAAATCAATGTCAATAGTAAATCAAAACTTTACTTAAGGAATTAAATCAGTTTTGACAAGCCAAAAGGAAAATCAGGCCAAGATTTTAATGTAAAAAAAATATGAAAACCTGTGAACAAAACATAAGCTGTACATATGGTAGCTTGCTCTACACACTTCATTTACCTATATATGCACATATTTGTGGCCGAACATATGTTTAGTCCAAAATAAAATCAAACAAAAGCAAAACAAGGATAAGTACCACTTTCATCTCACAAACTAAAGGATCAAAACAATACAACTCAAGCAACAAAGGATCATCTCACCATGAAACAAGTTACATGCCCTATTCAAGCATCTTGAGAAAAAGGTGAGTATTCAAACCTGGGTTCCTCTGTCTATTTTCGATATGCCTGTGAGTAAAACTGTTCAAAAAAAGGGGTTTATATTTTGAAGATGAAGCTTAAATATATGTGAATGAGTGCGATAGCTATGGATTTCATGGATAATTTAGCTTGAATATGCCTGAAATTGATGGATGAAACTATGAACATTTTTGTATATCTGTCGAATTTTTTGGGTTCTCTGCTATTTTTGAAGTGATTGGAATTTCCTTTAAAAACATATATCTCAAGATACAATCAGTTTTGAGCCTGGATCTTTAAATGGAAGTTGTAGATAACAGCATGTTAGAAATTCTAAAAATGTTTTCAAAATTTAGAATTAAGTAATTATTTCTGAAATGAGAAAACACAGTACAATTGAATTTTTGTTAAAATTTTATAGAAATAATTTAATTATTTGATTTCTTAGGTAGATTCATGGTAATAAATCATGAATTTAGGTATAGGTATTGGGATTTTTAGTTTGGATATGTTGGAGATATTGGAATTTGGTCGGAATTGGGTCTATTGCCATTTTCCGGCGATCGGCGGCGATAGGATGAACTAGATTGGCATGGAGGTGGCCGAGGTGTCAGGGGACTCTGCAAAAACGAGGGACGAGGTTTTCTCTGGCTGTGGTGAATGGCAAGTGGTGATGTAGGGTTTTACTTCTCTTTTGGATTGTCATGGTTGCCGAAGTTCTCTCGGCGTCTATGGTGAATTTGGTGGAATCGCGAGTGGGGGAACAGAAGTAGGGGTTCGCGACGAATCTTGCATGTGGATGACGAGGCTCATCGAGATCTGGTTCGTCGGGGAAGGGCAGTTTTTCGACCTTCGCCATTGGGTTCAGTGGGTCTCATTGCTCGAATTTCGTTTGTAGTTCATTTCTATAGTGTGACTAGGTTGTGACGATCGTGGGGGTCGATTGTGGTTTGGTGATGGCCAGAGAGCTAGCCGGCGACGTGATTTCCAAACGTGCACATTCACGGTGGCCATGGCATGTATCTGAGTTTTTTTTGGGTTTAGGATGGAATTGTCGACCCGAAGCATTTCGAGTTTCTCTCGTGTTCGTCTCGGGTAGCTGTAGAGTGGAATACGTTACTTTGTTGCTTCGAGTTTACTCGAGTGTTGACTCAAGTCTTTCTCGGGGAGATTAGCATATTGCTTGGGAATCATGTTGTTTTCAGTTTTTACTTAACCAGGTTTAAACTAGAGTGATTTTTCAACTTTAGAGGGTAAATTTAAACATTAAGCAAAGTTTTGACTAGTTTTTAAGAAGGTATAAAATGTTAAGGCAGAAATGATGTTTAAAACAAATTTAAATTTTTAAGGAAATAGTTTTTTAAAGTTTAAATGTTGTTTCAAAAATAGTTGATTTATACAAATATTACATTTGAGTAAATCTGTAATTAGTTTAAATGTTTTCAACTTGGATATATTTGTTGAAATATAATTAAGATTTAAGTAAAAAGATATTTAACTTTAATAAGCTAAAAGATGATGATTTTAAATAAATCAAATTCAAACTCTTCAATTAATTAAGGATGTAATTAAGGGTAGTTAATTACTGAATGAGATTAATCGAGAGTGATTAATAAAGGTGATTAACTTAAAGATAAATTATTAACGGCAATTTTAAAAGAGTATTTAATTAAAGAAGTAATTAAGAAATCATTAATTAAGTAATTAATGATGTAATTAAGGGATGATAAATGAAAGGTAATTAATCAATGTTAGTAATTAGAGGATAATTAATTAATGTAATTAACATATAAATGTAATTAATGAAAGTAAATAAAGATTACTTACTGTAAATAGTTAAGGATAATTACTTTATGATAATTAACCAAGGATGATTAATTAAGATAAGTAAAAAATCATAAATAAATCGATTTATAATTAATAAATGATTAAGTAAAGGCAATCTAAGTGATTAAAGGATTGTAATAAGTTTAATTAGAGATAAATTAAATGGATTCTTGGAATAGACCATCTTGTTCATGAATGATTGGAAAATGATTCATACACCTCGAATTGATTGATATCTCTGATATGAAATGTTTTGTGATATGAGATGTTGAATGGGCAATGATAATAAGGTTATCTATCGATGATGAATTGTTGTGTAAAAGTGACATCCTGTTTCCAAGGTTGGATTGTATTTCACTTGAATAACTTGGGTTAAGAGAGTATTGAATTCGAAGTGACCGGAGTCGGGCATTAGGAAAATACCCGAAAACCACTTGGGTTCTTATAAATTGATATGTGAAATCAGTAGACTGAAATGGAATGATTTAAATAAATTGGACCTTTTAAGTTAAGTTTTTGTACTCAGAAATTGATGTGTGGAATAAGTGATGTCTATAACAAACTGTTAATTCGTAAATTGTTACAAGTTACCCCAGGTTTATTTAGGTTGTTTGCTTTTGTGTTCCATATTAGATGGATTTACTCACGCTGGTTTCCAGTCTGACTCAGGTGTTACTTTGGTGTAATGCTTGGGTCAGAACGAGTATTACAGATTTTCAGGTAAGGACATTCTGGAACTAAGGGGCGAGTTGGATGGCCGGAACGTATGGAGTGTTTCTGCTGTGACTATTATTTCTTTTATCTGAGACATGTTGATTTGTATATGTCCAGTATTTGTGTATGTGTGTAACTCAGATGCATTAAAATGTAATCGACAGAATATTATTCTTTTGAAAACTGTTATTATTTGATATTATATTTTGATCCACTGCGAATGTGAGCTGTTGGTGTTTCTGTTCTTCACCTCTTTCTTCTTTTTCATAGCTATCTGGAATTTTCGAGGTCGAAAATTTCGGGTCGTTACACAAATCCTTAGGGAGCCATCAAACTTAGCTACAAAAATTACAGCTGTGCCCCAGCTTGGGCGAATAGGTCTAATTAGTCCTTTTTTAACAATTTATCAATTTGGTTTGAGAACTCAATCTTTTCTTTTGGGGCCATCCTTCGAATAAGGTGAATAACGGGTCTTGCACCAGGAATTAAGTCAATTCGAAACTCAGTTTCCCAATGCGCGGACAAACTTTTAACTTCCTTAAATACATCCTGAAATTTCTTGACAACTGGTATTGTCTCCAAATAATTTTGAGATGAGTCTAGTGCATACATGAAACTATCCCTTATCGGACTAGGTTCTTCACTAGATATTTCTATGAACTTCCCAAAGATGGTCCATAAAGTCACCTTCCCTTTAACACAATCAAGGACAACTTTATTCATGGATAACCAATCCATACCGAGCAAAAATTAAAACCTAATAAAGTCAAGAACAAATAGGTCGCATGAAATTTTTTGGGAGATGTGCGTAAATCGGACATTTTCACAAAACACACAAAGATTAATTGTACCACCTATGGGATTTGACACGCAAATAGGTGTATATACTATTTTTGTGATTAATTTTTATCTATTAACCAGACCTTTAGCAATAAAACTATGGAAAGCCTGAGTATGTGACGACCTACCACCTTGAATCTCAGAAATGACACTAGTACATCCTCGGTATTCACACGCCGTAAATCCAAGTGCCGGAGGGGCAGATTATCATGGGGTAAAGAAATAAAGATAGAAGATAGACAATAATAGAAGGTATCTTATAAAACCATGCTGCACATAAACATGGAACGGGTTTATACCTCATGATAACCAAAACATTTGCTACATAGAATACGTTGATATTATTTTTAATGATATTCTTTTGGAAACACTTTTCAAGTAAGTATACATAATCTTATCCTAAATTGTTACATTATTAAATTCCAAAAAAATTGGTGCTACAATCAAATCCGAAGACACTTATTAGAGAATGGATTTCCATACAATGATAAGGTAAGGGACTACCTTTCGACAGCACATCTCTAGAACAATGCACCTGATGCTCCAACCTCTACCAACACAGTACCGACCTACCTTTAACATAGATAGTACCGAGTAGGTCATCACCCCGGTCGTTCCCGACATACCCGAGAGCTCTCTTTGCATACAACACATTAATTTAAACCCAACGTCATAGCGGTAATAAATATATCTAGTAAGGTGATGATTATACCCTAATGGGAGTAACCCACTTAGCTCTGCTGCATTTATCATATTTTTTTCATTTTCGAGTGACGAGGCTCGAGGTAACGATTACCTTACTCATAGCACATTCCACTTTGAATGCCACATTGCCAATCCATTATCACACAACTGATTTCTACAAATGTATAGCTGCAGAACTCGTATGCCTCAGGAAAGGGTGTTAAGCTAAGAGAAATTGCCATCTCTGCCACCAATCAGATGATACGTCCATAGAAATCAACCAATGTAGTTACAATTGCAACGTCAGACATCCATCCACGCAAGTTGTCTAGGAACAGGACAAACCGAAGGCACTCTCCAACCACATCGTATAGAGAGTTACTCCTAGGATTAGTAGCGATTAGTCCTTGCATTGGCTATATCATAACGAAGAGACACTGCTACTATATGTGTATATTGGGAGTTTATCCCCAAATGATCAACAAACAGTCCTTCATTACGAAAATCCTTAATATCATATCCATGTCTTCACCTCGAATATGTAAATTGGTTCGAAGTTTCGGATAGGAATTACTCAAATCAGACCGGTTCCTCTAAACCAATCATCGATTAAAAAGATGTTAAGTTCGTATATGATTATTAATCATCATTCAATTTAATTCATATTTTTATTCATTTATAGATATAACTTAGAGATATATTCATTGAAATATTTCGTTATCTTTTTCAGGGTATATGGAATCATCAAACCTCATTTATCGAATCCTTTTGGTTAATTTAAATATTTTTAAATCGTGGAATAATTCCAAACCTTTTCATATTTTACTTAGAAAAATATTTCCAATTCATTTCATTTAAATCTTAACAAAGATTCCCTAATTTAAAATTCATAATTTTAATTCGTTTCAAAACATGTTATCTAGGATGTTAATCCAAAACCAGTAAATTGATCGCCCACGATGAGATAAAGCCGGTTTTGAAAGAGGTTCATGTTGGAGAATGTGGTTACCATACTGGAGGGCAGATGATAGCCAAAAAAATACTCCACTATGGATACTATTGGCCAACCGTGAATCAAGACACCGCGGATTATGTAAGAAGATGCGATAAGTATCAAAAGTATGCAAAAATCCTAAGAGCTCCACTGACGGAACTCAAACAAATGGTTTGTCCGTGGCCATTTGCAATATGGGGGTTCGATATAATTGGCTCCTTGCCAATATCTAAAGGTGGTGCAAAACATGCAATTATTGCGGTCGATTGCCTTACCAAGTGGGTGGAGGTAAAGCCCTTGGCTACGATCACCACCAAAAAGGTCATTAATTTTGTCGTGCGAAACATCATATGCCGTTTTGGCCACCCACGAATTATCTGTGAGAAACACGGATTAAGGATCTTAAGGCTAAGGATAAACACTAGAGGGGGTGAATAGTGTTTTAAAGAATTGTTAAATCTTTTTGGATTTTTGTTAATTTAAACACAAATGTATGCAATATTCAGACATAGATATGATCACAGAATCAAATAAAAATGTAAATATAAAGTAAAAGTAGTAAAGGAAAGAACACACCGGATTTTATACTGGTTCGGAGTTACCGAACATCGAGTCCCACCCAACAAGTACGGATTTCCTTTCAAAAGCAATCTTTACAATTACGCCCTCGATTTCAAGGCAACGAGGTACACCCTCCAGAATCACAATCTTCTTGGTAGAGATACTTTATTTCCCGGGCAACAAGTTCACATAATTGATTTTCCAAGGCTAATCACACCTTATCTCGCTTGATTGATTTTCAAGGCTACAATCACACCTTTTCTCGCTAAGTTGATTACAAAAAGCCTATAACTCCGAATAGAACTGAGGATCTTGCTGAGATAGTGATAGAGAATCAAACAACGAATGATTGAGTTCGATTCAATGTTGATTTCGGCAGAGTAATGGTAAGAATATGTATTAAGGAATGTGGAAGGAGAAAAGGAGTGAAAAACCAGAAAATCTAATATAAAATCGTTGAAATAAACCCCTATTTATAGAAGAACAATAGCCATGTCCATTCATGAAAAGGTATGGCGAATAGACACTTCTTTTGAAATTTGAATTTTGAAACCAACTGACACCATGTCGACCTGGGGGCACTTGGGCATGTCGACATCCCAAAGGATTTTTTGGTGTTTTGATTTTCTATGAAAATAACTTTTATTTTATATTAAAACTATTTTAAACTTTATAAATATACTAACTATGGTTAAAATTCATAAGTAAATATAAAGAATAATATATATAAAATTCTACTTACAATTTTATATTGAAAATCTAAGTACAAATATTTAAAAGTTAAATATATTATATTTAAAAGATAGATTAAAATCAGAAGTAATTTGACTTTGAAATTAAAGATGATTTCGAGGCTAAAACTATTTTAAATCAGGATAGATGTTGTAACGTCCCGGAAATTTTCGACTTTCGAAAATTCAACATCGATACTCACTTTATCGACTGCCGAGAAATCGAAGGCCGGAAACCCGAAATGTTATGGTTTAAGAAAGAAGAAGAGATAAGAAGATAGAAAAATAGAGGGAAAAGAAAATAGAAAATAGAACGCAACACAACAATATCAGAATCTCACAATTCGCAGCAGAACAACATATAATAGATAAATGAATAATCTTTAAACAAAGAACTATATCAGTTATTACATTTCATCACATTACATTCATTTCATTATCAGAGTGTACAACAACATACAACAAACAAACAGTGCAGTGGAAAAAGAAATACTATATATTTATAATACGCCATGCCATCCAGCTTGCCTCCAGCAATTCCTGAATATCCAGAATATCCTGATAAACCTTAACTCCTGACTGCCCGTGTGGAAATTGGTGGGCACCCAGAGTTTAGGAAGGAAAACAATAAACTCCGAGTCAGTCATGTG
This sequence comes from Allium cepa, assembly GCA_030765085.1. NCBI lineage: Eukaryota > Viridiplantae > Streptophyta > Magnoliopsida > Asparagales > Amaryllidaceae > Allium > Allium cepa. The sequence continues at coordinate 378,946,283 of CM060928.1, read as the reverse complement.
ACTGGTGTGAGAACTCAAAACAGTTTATTTATCTTTAAAATCAAAATAGAGGAATATTTTTAAATTCAATTCGCAATGCTTTTAAAAATGAGACTACCATAAGACCTCCCGCCACACACACAATGCAAACGCAGACTTGGAGGAGATTTCTCCTTATGTTAGTCAAAGATGCTTGATACACATTTAAAAAGAACATTTCATATTATTATTAGTGCATAGTGTAGGAAACAATTTCGAAAGTAGAATATAAATCTTAGCCAGCATAGGTACCATTATATTATGCTTACTATAGCTACCATATTAGATGGCAGGTTCTACAACTAAAACCGTACAAGTCTCGTATTGTTTCTTTGGATTTCCAACGAATGATCAGGCCAAGGAACTTCCCATTGCCACATGAGAATACCTCTGGATGGACATCCCCGAGAACCAAACCGGATCTCTACCAACACAAGGCCGGGTTACCCCTAACTGAGTAACAACTGACCGAATATGTTATCCCCCGGTCCTTTGGGACCTTTTCAATCGAGCGCTCGCAATCAATTCACACAATCATAAAGTGTTTTCAACATGAGTAAGTATCTGGGCTCCATACCATGATACCACCCTTTTCCAGAAGGAAATGCACATATCCTAAAGGGCGCTACCCCTCATAACCTTGCTGCATCTTTCCTGTTTTGACCATTCACGGGGTGTGAGGCTCGACGAAGTCACGTCCACAAAAACATACTTTATACAAAAGCCATGCTTTGGGTCAACAAATGATCATAGAAATGATCACCAAGATAGACGATCAAATAAACGATCCTATCACAAATAATCCACACAATGATCATTTACAGCAACACTCAGCATGTCACATTACCAAATTGGGAATATAACGCTGATAACCTTCAACTACATAACCTCTGAGCTCGTACGTCTCAGAGAAGGGTGTTAAGCTAAAAGAATAAATTATCCGCCACCAACAGAAATATATTTGAATGAAATCTGCTTTATATCTCAATTTGTAACGTCAGACATACAATCCATACAAGTCTGTTCCGGGCTCGAACAGAACCGAAGGCACTTCTCACGAAGCCCTTGCAATCCGGGTATTCACAATCCCGATCGAATTTCCCATCACTTAGGGGATCTCTATACCAGGAGCTACCCAGTGCAGAGACAATCGATAGGTCATCCTATCGCTCTCGCAAATACCCGGTCTTCAACACCGGTCATCAATGCTATCCATAACGACGTATCACATATTTGGAATGGGTTATACGACCCCATGGTCCTTTCCCGGTTAACCCGAATAGTGAGCGCTTATTCAAAAATAAGTGTGGCATTCAGATTCAAACAAATCACATCAATTACCCATTCAAAGGGAAATATTGATAGTCGGTTATTGAACTATCAATGGTTATGCACACATCACCAGATTCCAAATAATTTTCCAAATTATTTATTTTCCCAAAATATCTTTACAAGATATATAATTTTCACACTTCAAAAATAAATCAATATTTATTTTTAAACAAGTTTCCCTTTCTTTTATAAATTCCATAGTGAATTTACATTCCAAAATATCCATGCATATACGATTTCAATTATTCATTTCAATTTATCTTCAAAAAGATAAATTCTCAAAATATTCACTTTATATTGGAAAACATTTCCATACTTATTTATTCATAAGTAATTCACAAATCTATTTATTTTCAACACTTGAAAAATATTCAATATACTTAAATCAAGATTAAGTATATGTTTCATTCTTTAAGGAAATCATTCTCATAAACATATTTATTTGGGCCAAAACGAATGTTGCGTAAAACATCGTTACGACGTCCCAAAATCACTAGTATAGGGATTCGAAATTAAAATAGATATATAAATCCCAATACTATACAAAACATTTCCTTTCGGAAATCATTTACTATAACAACAGTGTTATAGTCCACCATTTCCTTTTATTTCTCGAAAACGTCTATTTCAACAATAAATGTTGAAATCTATGGTTTCGAATCTCAACACATTTTAAAACATCGTTAGGTCGTTTTAATTCTATTTAAAACATCACATTCAAAACAATTTCTTTAACATATTATTCACTATTCAAAAACGTGAATATACTACGTTAATCAATTCCATCCTTCTATTCATTTTATTTTAAAGGATTATTCACAGTCTAAACGTGAATATAACTCCATTAATAAGTTTCAACAATTTACTTATCAAAATAAGTCGTTTGCGAATTTATAAAACAACGTTTATAAACTCCATTTCTATTTATTTTATAACAACTTCCTTTTATAAATTCCTTTATTAACCTATTCGATTTATAACTCAATTATAAACTAAAGGTTCATATATAAGTCAAATACTTATAAAACGATTATTTTACAAAATCGTTCTTTTAAACTTCATAATTATAAATCTTATAACTTATAAGATTCAATTATTTATCCAAATATATTCTTTAATAACTTCACAAAATTTATAAATCTTACTATTTATAAATTTCATTTATAACTTCACCATTTATAATTTTATAAATTCCATTCACTTATGCAATCCATTTTCACTTCATTCAAACACTTATAAAAACTCGTCTTATAATTCAAATATTTTCATTTATAAATTATCAATTTATAAATCTTTTTATATAAATCAATTTATATTATTCTTTTAAAACATCTTTAATCTCCTTTATAATTTCATCATTTTGATTCATAAAATAATTAAATTTTATAAATCCTATATTTTCAACTTTTCATAATAAATTCAAAAACCCCGATTAAACTATTTTATAAAATCATTAGCCTCATATTTTCAAAAATCAATCTTTAACTATATTTCTCAAAAATATAATTTTTATAACATTAAGAATTATATCGTTTATTTATTTAAAATGGATCAGTTCCAAAAATATTTTATAAACGTATACTTTCAAAAATCACTTTAAAATCATTTTAAAATCCCAAAATTTGGTCCAATGATGCTACACACCAAATAGTCAATCACGACAACAACGATGTCATATATCGATATGATAATCCATCAGATATCAAAATATCTGAATTCAAATAAATACTATTGAGGAATCCTGTTGGATCCCTCCAACCTGTTTTCCTGCATCCACAAACATTAGCACAATAACAATTCCGCTCCAGTACGGAATTATCGCGGTATATGGGATTTAAAATATTATCCGCTTAATAGACGGCGCAATAGGGTCTCATCCGCTATACAAATGCGGGAAATCAATAACTCCAATATATACATATGCCAATATATATATATATATATATATATTGCTATCATATATAATACCAATTTCACTGTTTATGAAATATTCGCGGTATATGTTTTTAATAAATAACATCCGCTTACTAACGGCGCATAATGTCTATTTTAACAATCAATAGATAACAATCATCATTCAAACATGCATTCAAATATTTTAAATCTAACTATTTAAAATAAAATCGAAACTGATTCGATTGAGTGAGAAGTTCTCACCTTGATTTTATTTTCGTTTTAGCGATTTATTTCGAATAAAATTAAACGGACGTTTAATTTTACATGAAATTTTCACTAACTCCTAACGACTCCAATCTAATTGCATCGCGTAGTATTTGTCCATACGATTCCAACGCTTCTTGTTTCGCGCGTTTTTGACCTCGTATGAAAAAGTTATGCATTTTTAAACTTACACGAATTTATTTATATAAAATTTACAACATTTAACTAATTTTAAACCTAAATTCATCTAAGCCGTCCATCCACTTTCTCCCTTCAGATCCGTACGCAGCCCCCCCCCCCTTTCTCCCTCTCTTCGTTCACGCGCGTGAACCCTGAAGCAAGGCCGAACCCATGTACATTAATTAGGGTTCGATTTTTGCAACCACTTCGTCGAATTCTAGCATGATCAAGATACTCCATCTCGAAGCCCTTCACCTCCTCTACCCTCGCCCCCAGCATCATAGAGCTCGGTCCTTTCTCTCTCTCGTATTTCGTGCATAAACTCACGACGAACGCGCCCCCCCTGCCATCGATCTGCTCTACTTCACGCTATCATCTCCGTATGGATCTAACGAGCTCGAGACGCTCCACAACTTTCATGTTGAAAGTTTTGGCTAAAACTGAATGGATGAAGAGAGATTAGAGGTAGAAGGTGACCAATTTTCGGCCATTGATGGGGGTACTGGCGGCTAGGGTTTTATAAAACCTAATATATATTTTTTTAATTTATGAAGGCTTAGGGTCTATTTATAGAGGAAAAACGAACACTATTCATCCGGGTTTTTCAAACTCCGATTCACGCGCCGTAACCAGCGTTTCTAGGGTTTACCCCGCGTTTCGGACACAATGGAACAGGTTTCGAAAGCTAATTCGAACATCTGTGCGAGTTATGGCTATAAACGTTCAATTTGAATTAAACCGATTTAAACGATTTTCTAGGCGTTTTAATTTGTACCGGACAAACGGAAAATCCAATCGACACGAAATTTGAAACCTTACAATAATATCACATTACGGATCCGATGAAACTGGTTTCGTCGAAATCCGAGACTTTTTGAAAAATGGCTATTTTAACTCGCCAAATTAATATTAAAAATAATTCGATGCGTTTCGAGCTGCCACGATCAAATGATAACTCCGATTGACACGAAAATTGAAATTCGGTAATAACTAACTATTACGGATCCAATGGAACTGGTTTCGTCCAATTCTGAGACTGTTCAAAAATTGACTATTTTCACTAGTCGATTAAAAATTAAAATATTCAATTTTCACAAATAAACTTTTAATTCGATTTTAAAAGTTCTAAAATATCATTCTAACTCCAACATGATAAAATAAAATTTTACAAATCATTTTCAATCATATTTAACTCAATTTTCAATTATTTCCATAATTTCACATATTAAATTATCGATTTAATTATCCAATTAAATCCAATTATTCGAAATAAAATTTATTCGACTTATAAATTTCACTTATTAATATTTAAAATTAATTAAATATTCAAATTTTAATTATCAAAAATTCTGGGTCCTTACAATCTTCCCCCCTTAAAAGAATTTCGTCCTCGAAATTATCAAGTAAGAAAAGTTACAGAATCTAACAACTTTCCCAAAACAAACTTAAACTTCTTACAATAACTTTACTAATTTTTCAAATCATACTTAGTTATCCTTTCAAAAACAATTACTAATGTTTAACTTTCAATTCCAAATCAAAGTTAAAGTTTTCAAAATTTTCCAATTTTCTCAAAAAAAATTCTAACGCCTTAAATTTCCTGAAAAATTCGCCATAGTCTCCTTTGCGCAGCTCGATCCGAAAAAAAATGACAGTATATATATCACAAATATACATCTCATCAAGTAATGAGGCATCCCAAAGGGAAAAAGTATAAAAGTACGGTATGTAATCCGAGATATGTACCTTATATTTTATTAGCGAGCATTTACGGCTAATATAGCGCGAAAGCGAGCTCCAAATGCGAAGCAAACGCGATCCGCACCTACTAAACACTCAACAAACAACATGAGAATCATGCATATATGAAAATAGTATCAATATACAACATATAGCAACATAATAACTATATATGCCAACATAGCAATTGAAACAAAAGCAACAATGCAAACATCAACCAACTATCATCCAACCAATATATATTCATTCATATTCTCATTAATATTCAACGAAATGGGTTTTCAATTTAAATCACATTTGATTCATTAACAGTGGATGTTTACTAACATTCAATTTCAATTAGTTTATATTTACTAATTCATATCCAAGTTGGTTCACTTCCAAATCAAATTCAATTCTATTTAAGATTCACTTAGCTTCCAATTGGATTTCAATTACTTTAGCTTTCAATTTCATTAATACTTAATGATACCAAATGTAACGTTAGCGATTTTTCGTTGCCGAAAAACCGAAATGTTAGGGTTTAAGAAGAAGAAAAAGGCAGAAGAAGAGAGAGAAGATGAGATAAGAAGATAGAAAATAGAGAGAAGAGAAAATAGAACGGAACTGAACACAACACAACAATATCAGAATCTCACAATTCGCAGCGGAACAACATATAATAGATAAATGAATAATCTTTAAACAAAGAACTATATCAGTTATTACATTTCATCACATTACATTCATTTCATTATCAGAGTGTACAACAACATACAACAAACAAACAGTGCAGCGGAAAAAGAAATACTATATATTTATAATACGCCATGCCATCCAGCTTGCCTCCAGCAATTCCTGAATATCCAGAATATCCTGATAAACCTAACTCCTGACTGCCCGTGTGGAAATTGGTGGGCACCCAGAGTTTAGGAAGGAAAACAATAAACTCCGAGTCAGTCATGTGACTGGTGTGAGAACTCAAAACAGTTTATTTATCTTTAAAATCAAAATAGAGGAATATTTTTAAATTCAATTCGCAATGCTTTTAAAAATGAGACTACCATAAGACCTCCCGCCATACACACAATGCAAACGCAGACTTGGAGGAGATTTCTCCTTATGTTAGTCAAAGATGCTTGATACGCATTTAAAAAGAACATTTCATATTATTATTAGTGCATAGTGTAGGAAACAATTTCGAAAGTAGAATATAAATCTTAGCCAGCATAGGTACCATTATATTATGCTTACTATAGCTACCATATTAGATGGCAGGTTCTACAACTAAAACCGTACAAGTCTCGTATTGTTTCTTTGGATTTCCAACGAATGATCAGGCCAAGGAACTTCCCATTGCCACATGAGAATACCTCTGGATGGACATCCCCGAGAACCAAACCGGATCTCTACCAACACAAGGCCGGGTTACCCCTAACTGAGTAAGAACTGACCGAATATGCCATCCCCCGGTCCTTTGGGACCTTTTCAATCGAGCGCTCGCAATCAATTCACACAATCATAAAGTGTTTTCAACATGAGTAAGTATCTGGGCTCCATACCATGATACCACCCTTTTCCAGAAGGAAATGCACATATCCTAAAGGGCGCTACCCCTCATAACCTTGCTGCGTCTTTCCTGTTTTGACCATTCACGGGGTGTGAGGCTCGACGAAGTCACGTCCACAAAAACATACTTTATACAAAAGCCATGCTTTGGGTCAACAAATGATCATAGAAATGATCACCAAGATAGACGATCAAATAAACGATCCTATCACAAATAATCAACACAATGATCATTTACAGCAACACTCAGCATGTCACATTACCAAATTGGGAATATATCGCTGATAAACTTCAACTACATAACCTCTGAGCTCGTACGTCTCAGAGAAGGGTGTTAAGCTAAAAGAATAAATTATCCGCCACCAACAGAAATATATTTGAATGAAATCTGCTTTATATCTCAATTTGTAACGTCAGACATACAATCCATACAAGTCTGTTCCGGGCTCGAACAGAACCGAAGGCACTTCTCACGAAGCCCTTGCAATCCGGGTATTCACAATCCCGATCGAATTTCCCATCACTTAGGGGATCTCTATACCAGGAGCTACCCAGTGCAGAGACAATCGATAGGTCATCCTATCGCTCTCGCAAATACCCGGTCTTCAACACCGGTCATCAATGCTATCCATAACGACGTATCACATATTCGGAATGGGTTATACGACCCCATGGTCCTTTCCCGGTTAACCCGAATAGTGAGCGCTTATTCAAAAATAAGTGTGGCATTCAGATTCAAACAAATCACATCAATTACCCATTCAAAGGGAAATATTGATAGTCGGTTATTGAACTATCAATGGATATGCACACATCACCAGATTCCAAATAATTTTCCAAATTATTTATTTTCCCAAAATATCTTTACAAGATATATAATTTTCACACTTCAAAAATAAATCAATATTTATTTTTAAACAAGTTTCCCTTTCTTTTATAAATTCCATAGTGAATTTACATTCCAAAATATCCATGCATATACGATTTCAATTATTCATTTCAATTTATCTTCAAAAAGATAAATTCTCAAAATATTCACTTTATATTGGAAAACATTTCCATACTTATTTGTTCATAAGTAATTCACAAATCTATTTATTTTCAACACTTGAAAAATATTCAATATACTTAAATCGAGATTAAGTATATGTTTCATTCTTTAAGGAAATCATTCTCATAAACATATTTATTTGGGCCAAAACGAATGTTGCGTAAAACATCGTTACGACGTCCCAAAATCACTAGTATAGGGATTCGAAATTAAAATAGATATATAAATCCCAATACTATACAAAACATTTCCTTTCGGAAATCATTTACTATAACAACAGTGTTATAGTCCACCATTTCCTTTTATTTCTCGAAAACGTCTATTTCAACAATAAATGTTGAAATCTATGGTTTCGAATCTCAACACATTTTAAAACATCGTTAGGTCGTTTTAATTCTATTTAAAACATCACATTCAAAACAATTTCTTTAACATATTATTCACTATTCAAAAACGTGAATATACTACGTTAATCAATTCCATCCTTCTATTCATTTTATTTTAAAGGATTATTCACAGTCTAAACGTGAATATAACTCCATTAATAAGTTTCAACAATTTACTTATCAAAATAAGTCGTTTGCGAATTTATAAAACAACGTTTATAAACTCCATTTCTATTTATTTTATAACAACTTCCTTTTATAAATTCCTTTATTAACCTATTCGATTTATAACTCAATTATAAACTAAAGGTTCAGATTATAAGTCAAATACTTATAAGACGATTATTTTACAAAATCGTTCTTTTAAACTTCATAATTATAAATCTTATAACTTATAAGATTCAATTATTTATCCAAATATATTCTTTAATAACTTCACAAAATTTATAAATCTTACTATTTATAAATTTCATTTATAACTTCACCATTTATAATTTTATAAATTCCATTCACTTATGCAATCCATTTTCACTTCATTCAAACACTTATAAAAACTCGTCTTATAATTCAAATATTTTCATTTATAAATTATCAATTTATAAATCTTTTTATATAAATCAATTTATATTATTCTTTTAAAACATCTTTAATCTCCTTTATAATTTCATCATTTTGATTCATAAAATAATTAAATTTTATAAATCCTATATTTTCAACTTTTCATAATAAATTCAAAAACCCCGATTAAACTATTTTATAAAATCATTAGCCTCATATTTTCAAAAATCAATCTTTAACTATATTTCTCAGAAATATAATTTTTATAACATTAAAAATTATATCGTTCATTTATTTAAAATGGATCAGTTCCAAAAATATTTTATAAACGTATACTTTCAAAAATCACTTTAAAATCATTTTAAAATCCCAAAATTTGGTCCAATGATGCTACACACCAAATAGTCAATCACGACAACAACGATATCATATATCGATATGATAATCCATCAAATATCAAAATATCTGAATTCAAATAAATACTGTTGAGGAATCCTGTTGGATCCCTCCAACCTGCTTTCCTGCATCCACAAACATTAGCACAATACCAATTCCGCTCCAGTACGGAATTATCGCGGTATATGGGATTTAAAATATTGTCCGCTTAATAGACGGCGCAATAGGGTCTCATCCGCTATACAAATGCGGGAAATCAATAACTCCAATATATACATATGCCAATATATATATATTGCTATCATATATAATACCAATTTCACTGTTTATGAAATATTCGCGGTATATGTTTTTAATAAATAACATCCGCTTACTAACGGCGCATAATGTCTATTTTAACAATCAATAGATAACAATCATCATTCAAACATGCATTCAAATATTTTAAATCTAACTATTTAAAATAAAATCGAAACTGATTCGATTGAGTGAGAAGTTCTCACCTTGATTTTATTTTCGTTTTAGCGATTTATTTCGAATAAAATTAAACGGACGTTTAATTTTACACGAAATTTTCACTAACTCCTAACGACTCCAATCCAATTGCATCGCGTAGTATTTGTCCATACGATTCCAACGCTTCTTGTTTCGCGCGTTTTCGACCTCGTATGAAAAAGTTATGCATTTTTAAACTTACACGAATTTATTTATATAAAATTTACAACATTTAACTAATTTTAAACCTAAATTCATCTAAGCCGTCCATCCACTTTCTCCCTTCAGATCCGTGCGCAGCCCCCCCCCCCCTTCTCCCTCTCTTCGTTCACGCGCGTGAACCCTGAAGCAAGGCCGAACCCATGTACATTAATTAGGGTTCGATTTTTGCAACCACTTCGTCGACTTCTAGCATGATCAAGATACTCCATCTCGAAGCCCTTCACCTCCTCTACCCTCGCCCCCAGCATCATAGAGCTCGGTCCTTTCTCTCTCTCGTATTTCGTGCATAAACTCACGACGAACGCGCCCCCCTGCCATCGATCTGCTCCACTTCACGCTATCATCTCCGTATGGATCTAACGAGCTCGAGACGCTCCACAACTTTCATGTTGAAAGTTTTGGCTAAAACTGAATGGATGAAGAGAGATTAGAGGCAGAATGTGACCAATTTTCGGCCATTGATGGGGGTACTGGCGGCTAGGGTTTTATAAAACATAATATATTTTTTTTAATTTATGAAGGCTTAGGGTCTATTTATAGAGGAAAAACGAACACTATTCATCCGGGTTTTCCAAACTCCGATTCACACGCCGTAACCAGCGTTTCTAGGGTTTACCCCGCGTTCCGGACACAATGGAATAGGTTTCGAAAGCTAATTCGGACATCTGTGCGAGTTATGGCTATAAACGTTCAATTTGAATTAAACCGATTTAAACGATTTTCTAGGCGTTTTAATTTGTACCGGACAAACGGTAAATCCAATCGACACGAAATTTGAAACCTTACAATAATATCACATTACGGATCCGATGAAACTGGTTTCGTCGAAATCCGAGACATTTTGAAAAATGGCTATTTTAACTCGCCAAATTAATATTAAAAATAATTCGATGCGTTTCGAGCTGCCACGATCAAACGATAACTCCGATTGACACGAAAATTGAAATCCGGTAATAACTAACTATTACGGATCCAATGGAACTGGTTTCATCCAATTCTGAGACTGTTCAAAAATTGACTATTTTCACTAGTCGATTAAAAATTAAAATATTCAATTTTCACAAATAAACTTTTAATTCGATTTTAAAAGTTCTAAAATATCATTCTAACTCCAACATGATAAAATAAAATTTTACAAATCATTTTCAATCATATTTAACTCAATTTTCAATTATTTCCATAATTTCACATATTAAATTATCGATTTAATTATCCAATTAAATCCAATTATTCGAAATAAAATTTATTCGACTTATAAATTTCACTTATTAATATTTAAAATTAATTAAATATTCAAATTTTAATTATCAAAAATTCTGGGTCGTTACAGATGTTTTTGATGCTTTTAAAAGGAAGGTTTTAAAATCATTTTGAATAAAAGTTAGCGGATACAAAATAATGTACCACTAGATTTTTCGTAGGTTCCTATGACGACCCGACTTCCTATCTCTAGGAAATCGCATCATCTATGAAGAAAGAAAGGGATAGAAGGAGAAAAGAAAGAGAAAGAAAGAAACCACAACATCAAAGAACTCACAGCGGAACGAATGAAATATAATATATAACATAAAATATCACACAGTATCATATTACATCAGAGTAAACCACTTATACAACACATATTAGAAAGTTATAAACATCTTTCTAACTATACGACTCAAGTTATCATAAGATACAGATACGACAAACACAGCGGAAACATAATATATCTACACGTGGAAGCCTCCTGCTCCATTACTCTTCCAGAATTTGTCAAGCAAACCTGAATCACTTGACTACTCATACATAATATGAGTACCCAAGAGTTTAATAAAATAGAAAATACACACTCGGGTCAGACAGGGGTCTGGTGTGAGTAAAGGGGTTAAAATTGCTTAACTTTCGAAAACCTTTGAAAAGAAAAGGTATCACGTAAGACTTCCCACACATAAACATGGAAAAGTCTTTACCTTACGCTAACCAAAACTTTTGATAGGAAATCCAGTGATATTATTATAATAGTGTCTAGGGTTTTCAAGTAAATTAGAAATAGCCGAAATTGTTACATCTATTAAATTCCATCTACTAGCCACAAAGTAGGTAATACAATCAAAATCGTAGGGTCTCGTAGGAAGAATGGGTTTCCATCAATGGCAGGGCTACTGGGGTACCGCCCGTCACAGTACGTGGCCTAGATCAACGTATCGAGGAGTATGCCCGCTCCCTTGCAACACAAGGCCGGGACCATTCCTTACTGAACAGTCGCGAACAAGACAACCCCGCCAGTTGTCCAGATCAACCGCCCCACATAGCCGAAATAAAAAGGGACTTCTACACAGGGGTAAATCTTGCTCTCTAGTGGGAGCTACCCACGAAGCCTTGCTGCACCTCCCATGTTTTAGCTATTCCCGGTTGATGAGGCTTGAGGCTACGATTACCTTTATAGAACACGTCTATCTTAGAATGCTCATCGTCCACTTGACGATGTTCTGAAAGCATTCAATCCATACAAGTTCGTTCCGGGTTCAAACGAAACCGAAAGCACTATCTCGTTGCACTCGTTTTGGAATCACCCTCAGAGTCAACGACCATAGCCCTTGCACTCTAAATAACCATCTCAAATCTGTAAGTACTATCCTGTCAACTCATTACGGAATCACCCACAGAGTTATACTGAGGTATAACCTTTGCATATCGAGTCTTCACAGAGCTCCACTTGGAATCAAGACCTAACATTTAATTGGAATCGAAGTGGTTTTCGGATTATCCAAATATGGAAACCCGATCCCGGTCTCACCGAAACCAATCGCCATTTTAGTGTCCATGTTGTACTTAAGGGTTTAAACATTTTAAACGCATATTCAGGATGATATATAAACAGATAGATGAATCATATTATCACTATAGATAATTCACATCAAACATTCATCTCCACGATGTAGCATATCACATATCATAGATATCCAAATCATCCAGTATCAACCAATATCAAACAAACAATATCAATCAATCATCCAACATCGATCAATCAATAACAATTAGTCATCCATCAACAAAATTGATCAACTCTAAATCAATTGGATTAACCTTAATCCTTCTTCATTAATTTATTCCAAATAAATAAATAAATCATCTCTAATGATCTTCCTTAATTAATCTCCCTTGATTAATTATACTTTAATTATAATCAAGTAATTATCCTTAACCATATACAGTAATTAACCTTTAATTACTTTCAATAATTTACAAAAATTAATGATCCTACATTTACTTCATTGATTAATCAATTATATTTAATTACATTAAACTTAATTAATTACAATTAATTACTCACACTTAAATTAAATCACTTACATTAATCAACCATGATTAATTAACAAATGATCCTTATTAATTAAATTACTTTAATTAAATAAATAATTATCTTATAATTAATCATCTCATAAATCATAAACAGTAATTAACAATTTGTAATTACTTATCTAAGTTAATTAACTTATTAATTACTTATACTAACCCTTTGATTAATTTATCTAATTAATAAATCTTTAATTACTTCATTAAGTAATTATTAATCAATTTAAATTAACAATTAATCCTTAATTAATTACTTTATTAATTAATTACATTTTAATTAATTACCCTTAGTAATTAATCTTAAATTAATCACATTCATTAATTAATTAATCACATTAATTAATTAAGTAAAATAATTAAGTAATTAACTCTTAATTATTTAACTAGTAATTATCTCTAATTACGTTATTAATAACTCTTAATTACTCTCTTAATTAATTACTTAACAAGTAATTAATTCCATTATTAAATAATCCTTAACCCTTTAATTAATTAATTACTTCATAATTAATTAACTTCAAACATATAAATAATCAATTTCCTTAATTGATAACATTAAGTGATTATCCATTAATCAGTTCCATTAATTACTCCCATGAGTAAATTCTATTAATTACTTCCATAAGTAATTACTTCCATCCTTAATTACATTCAAAAATTAACCATTTATTTCTTCATTAAGAAATCACACTTTATTAATCCATAATTAATTGATTATTCAAAATTAAATAAATAATTAACTAATTATTTAAAATTAATTAAACAATTAATTAATTAACTTATTATATTCCAAAATCTTTAATTAATTAAGAAACATCATTCTTAATTAAACTTTTACTTATTAATGAATCACATTTTAATTAATACCTTTAAGTTCATATCAAAATAAATAAATCATAGTTATCTACATAGATAAATTATTTGAAATTAATCTAAATTTCAATAACTTAAAAATAAACCATTTCTATTGGTCACAAAATTTATGTTAATAGCTTAATTGGCAAAAAAAAATACATTTGGAAATAAATATTAAAACTTAAAAAAAAATTGATTATCTAATTTAAAACTTTCCATTTCAATATAAATTTAAAACTAGAATTTATAAACATTACTTTAAAATTTATCTTAAAAATTTGATTCAATATTTGAATTCAACATTACCCTTTTAAATTAACATTCAAAAATTGAATGAAGTTAATTACTTAAAAAAGAAATTTTTTAGAACAAATTTAGAATTTAAAATAAATTCAATCAATATTTTTTTTTAAAGTTAGATTTACTTTTTTTTCCTTCTATTCAAAAAAACAAGTTTTTAACTTGTTTCTTTTATAAAGTTCAAGCTACAAATTAAGATTGCAACTTGTCTTCAAATTTTCAACAACAAGTTGAATAAGCACCCTGAAAAATTTCACACGTATAACCCGAAGCCCTAAATCAAAAACTCTCGAGCCAAACACGACAACCCTTCGAGTCAGCCATGAAGCGCGCACACGCCCCTCATCAACTCTGAGTCGAACCCGAGCATAACGTGATATCCCACCCGAGTCTTCACCTCGTCTTCCCCAACATGACTTCCCAGTGCACACACACTTGCACGGAGCACATGCCCAACCTCTTCCGGCCACCCACGATCATCGCATCCACCCACGACGGTCACTCTTCCCTACGCGGACACGAAAACGCAACCAGAACCCAGGATCGTTCTTCGAATCGGAATTCGACCTTTTGAACCCACAAGTTCGAACATCAACAGTTGCCACCATCCAAAAATCCACCCACGTTCATCACCATGTCACCGTTCCACCTTGCCGACCCCACACCCGAGACACCGCGACCAAGATCGCCGTCCTCCCCAAATGCGGTCCAACCCGAACCCATAACCATGTCGCGAAGTAAAAATTCTTCAGCCGAAACAGACACGCAAACTCAACCCTAAATTCATTAATCCCCAACAATCCACTCAATTGAAAAATTATTTTGCATTTTTCCCAAAATCTATAACTTAAGAGCAGCTTCAACCAAAATTCCACATCGAATCATTACGTGGATAAACGACAATTCATAAAATCCCAATTTCGCATCAACCCAAAATTCTCATCAAATACCCAGTTAAAAATTATGATGTCTTCTTCTAAAATCATGAATTCGTATAACAAACACAATCATACCCTTTTAAGCAAAAATTAGGATAGTTGATTTTTAACTACTATTTGGTTTTACTGTAAACTTCCTATATTTACACACCTGTAGATTTAAGAAAATATAAGACTATTTTAAAATTATTATCAAACTATAACATACATTTTCCATTTATACAACAGGTTCAAACAAGTTATAGTTTTGAAGGATGTTGGATTTAAAGATGAAAATCAAATCCTGCTTAAACAATAGAGTTTATATTAAATTTACAGACACAAATAATCGTGCATTCACATAATCAAATATTATCAAAACAAGGATTTATTTGCATGCATTATTATTTAACCCAAAGATTAAACCAAATCTGTTTTTAAAACAATTCCATTTACTCGCCTTATAAAATATGCAGAGCAGAATTTAGTTCCAGGCTCTTGAACATGAATCTGGAAATTGCTTGATTTATCTTTGTTGATGAAATGAAATGCATGCATGCTTCAACCTGATGATCTAAATGTTGAAATGGATCTGAATTTCCATTCAAATGCAGTTTGAAGAAATGCAGATTTGATCATTGCTTCAGATTCTACTTTGCTTTGAAAATGGTAGATTTGAATTTGCACAGGATTTTACTTTTGCAGATTTTAAATTTTGATTTGTTTTTGGGTTATAAATTTTCAAATTTGTAATAAGATTTCTGGTTTTGAATCTTTAGAAAAGAAGATAGAGGAAAAAGAGTTATGTTTATTAAGATCAAAGAAAGTATAAAATTAAAATAAAGACACTTGTTAAACACTTGACACTAACAATTACACTTGTCATTTTAATTAGTTTAATAGCTTTACATGTTTTATTAAAATGTGATAATATGGTTATATATGTACATAAGTATTTTAATAAATTTTATTAAATTTTAAAATGTAATATAACTTACTTATTAAAGCTACTTAATTAATAAATACTTATGTATGCCTTAAAAAGAAAATTTGCTGCAACTAATTTATTTTCAATATAAATTGAAAATTTGTTATTAAGATATGTTAACATGTCTTTATTTTTTTTATACACTTATAACCATTTTCAAATTAAACATTTTAAAACAAAGCTTGTTTAAATTCCTTTCAAACTATCATATTTTAAATACTATTAAAAGAAAGACAAAACAAAACTTTGTTTAAAATCTTTCTAAACTATCTTATTTAAAATAACAATTATCTTATACTTTTGAAAACAAATTGAATAAATCTTATATTTTCCTTAGAAAAATATTAATTAAAATAAAGCTTTAAATTATAATATCAAACATATCTAAATTATTAATAGATTAAATTGAATTTCAAAACAACATCAAATTATAACATATACTTACATATATTACAATTTTGAAAATTAAATCTTTTATTTAAAGCAAAAGATATTCTCTTCACAATATATATCAAATGTATATATTATAAATAGAATAAAAATTCATTAGCTTTGGAAAAATTAATTATATCCAATTTTAATTTGTTAAAAGATATTGGTCACACTTACCAGATTAAATATTTGTTTTCCTTTAAAAGATTTAATTTATCAATTTAAATAAAAATTATAAAGAAAATTTTCAATCCAATTAAATTATTATTGCAGATTATTAAATTGATATTGCCTCAAATTCCGGGTCGTTACATTTCCATCTTACTTAGGGTTCCATCCCTTTAACGGGCTCGAAGTGGATTCCATTTCACGAATAAATTGGATTTTAAGATGCCAGTGCTTTTTTAGGAGTTTTAACAAAATTTATAATTAAAAGTAAATTACTTGAAATCTTGAACTCTTGATAATCTTGACACTCATGAGTCTTCAATCTTGATATCTTGAATCTCTATACTGTATAGTCTCCATTCTTGATACCTGCATGGTTAAATCCTGCACATACATATATATTCTAAACTTATACTGTTAGTATTTATATTTTATAATCTATTCTAAACTTGTTGTCATCAAAACCATCATCTCACGGACTAACAATCTCCCTCTTTTTGAAGATGACAACCTTTTTTTATAAAATATTACTTCTATCTTAATAACTCCTCCTAAAACTAATAACTCCCCCTTAATTTATGCCTAACTACCTATTTTATACTTCTCCCCTTTTGTCATCAACCAAAACTAACTCTAAACTATGTAACACCAAACTATAGAACTCCCCCTAAATCTAATACTCTATGATATGTAATTATAATGATGGTGTTATCATAAATAATCAACACTTAGATCTAATAATAAACCTAATCCTAAACTACTAATTTATTCTAAGTATATGATAACCATATATTTAGGGAAGAACACATATAACAACACAATTTATTTATTAATCATAAAGTTATTTTTACATTTTCTTGTAAACTTGAGAAGGAACAAACAACAATGGTAAAGAAAGAGAAGAAACTAATGTGTGTTTTTGAACATAGGAGATCTATGAATCGAACAGTTTGGATAGTGGAAACAGAAGTTTCCAGGTTGTTCGATAATATTCCCATTCTTATCAAAACAAACTTCTCCAACGCATACGACTTGGTCGTCATACTCCGCATGCACTTCTTCCATGGGTTTTTCTTCTACTTCTTCTTCTTCTTCTTCGCTGGCCTCATGTTCTTGATATCCTGAAGGATCTTCGTTAATCAAGATTGGGTTAGCATGATTGTCCATTAGAAAGTTTTGCAAATTCCTAAGTAATTTGCCTTGCCTCTCTTGTTCCTTTGCCATTTGAAGTTGCATTACTTGGATTTTAGTCATTAACTGAAGTGCATTCTTTAGAGATTCCTCAATTTTAGTCACACGAGCGAAAGTAGTGCGTTGAAATGGACTAGACGTAGGAGAGGGGAATGAAAATGTTGATTTTATGTTTGATTTGGAAGAGGAGACCATTGATTATTTGATTTCA
Organism: Allium cepa; assembly: GCA_030765085.1. Lineage (NCBI taxonomy): Eukaryota > Viridiplantae > Streptophyta > Magnoliopsida > Asparagales > Amaryllidaceae > Allium > Allium cepa. The sequence goes on along the minus strand of CM060928.1, from coordinate 378,927,799 downwards.
GAGAAAAGAACAAAGAGATAACAGAAGAGATGTATAAAATTCATTGAAACTAACCCCTATATATAAAAGAACAATAGCCATGTCCATTCGTGAAGAGGTATGGCGAATAGACACTTCTTTTGAAATTTGAATTTTGAAACCAACTGACACCATGTCGACATGAGGCATTTGGGCATGTCGACATCCCAAAGGATTTTTTGGTGTTTTGATTTTCTTTGAAAATAACTTTTATTTTATATTAAAACTATTTTAAACTTTATAAATATACTTAACTATAGTTAAAATTCATAAATAAATACAAAGAATAATATACACAAAATTCTACTTATAATTTTATATTTAAAATCTAAGTATAAATGTTTAAAAGTTGAATATATTATATTTAAAAGATAATTTAAAATAAGGAGTAATTTGACTTTGAAATTAGAGATGATTTTGAGGCTAAAAGTACTTGAAATCAGGATATATGTTTTTGACGCTTTTAAAAGAAAGGTTTTAAAATCATTTTGAAAACAAGATATAATTTTGAAAAATCATTTTGAATAAAAGTTAGCGGATACAAAACAATGTTCCACTAGATTTTTCGTAGCTTCCATCCTACTTAAGGTTCCATCCCTTTAACGGGCTCGAAGTGGATTCCATTCCACGAATAAATTGGATTTTAAGATGCCAGTGCTTTTCTAGGATTTTAACAAAATTTCGAATTAAAATTAAATTACTTGAAAACTTGAACTCTTGATAATCTTGATACTCATGAGTCTTCAATCTTGATATCTTGAATCTCTATATTGTACAATCTTCATTCTTGTTGTACATATATATCTAAACTTATACTGTTAGTATTTATATTTTATAATCTATTCTGAAGTTGTTGTCATCAAAACCATCATCTCATGGACTAACACTATCATCACGGATAATGGAACTTAATTTGAGAGTAGGGAGTTCAAAGAATTCTGCCAAAAACATTGCTTTGAGAAAACTTTGCGGCAGACGCTCACCTTAAAGCCGATGGACAAGTTGAACTCGTAAATAAAATAATCAAATCAATATTGAAAAATCATTTGGAGAAGGCTAGAGGCAAGTGGGTGGATGAGCTTTTGACAGCACTCTGGGCTTAAAGAACCACCCACAAGTCCGCGACTGGCCATAGTCCATTCACTTTGGCATACGGCACTGAAGCTGTTATTCCCGTGGAACTTGAAGTTCCTTCTCATCTGGTGACTCATTATGATCCTAAGATGAATCAGGATCTCTTACTGAAATCGTTGGATTTTGTCGATGAAAATTATGAAGAAGCTGATTTAAGGGCAGTTGCACATAGGCATCAAGTCGCTCGATATTATAATAAAAAGGTTCGACCGGGAATTTTTGATGTGGGAGATCTCATTTTGAAGTGAGTTTTTTCGATCCCATCACATATGAAACCCACATGGGAAGGTCCATACGCCATCGAATGGAGCTTGGAGATGGAACTTTCAAGCTAGCTACCGTCGATGGCAAAATGCTCCCCCTAGCATGGAATAGCGAGCATTTGCGCTGTTATTACACTTAGCCTATTTCTTCTGCATTTTAGTAGCAATTTTTTCAATATATGTTTCTTTTTTTTCTTTTTTTTCGGCATGTAATAAGACAATTCAGTTTGTTCCTATTTGTTATGATCAATAAAGGATTGAAGCCATTTTTCTATGAACGTTGATGTACCGTGTGTAATAATTCCACGGAAGAAAATTAAATTACATAATTCTGTCCGATGTATGAACGCACAAACAAAATTAAAAGTCAATCGATAAATAAAAATCTCTAAGTCACCAGAGTGCAAACTAAAGTACTTTGAGTCCCCGGAGTGCGGACTAGAGTATAAATGATTTAACAATCTCTAAGTCCCCAGAGCATGGACTAAAGTACTCTGAGTCCCCGCAGTGCGGACTAGCGTATAAAAAACTTAAAAATTTCTAAGCTCTCGGAGTGTGGACTAGAGTACTCTGAGTTCCTAGAGTGCGTACTAGAGTATAAATGACTTAAAAATCTCTAAGTCCCTAGAGCGCGGACTAGAGTACTCTGAGTCCCCAGAGTGAGGACTAGAGTATAAATGACTTAAAAATCTCAAAGTCCTCTGAGCATGGACTAGAGCAATCTGAGTCCCCGCAGTGCGGACTAGAGTATAAACAACTCAAAAATCTCTATATCCCCGGAGCACGTACTAGAGTACTCTGAGTCCTCGGAGTGCGAACTAGAGTACAAACAACCCAAAAATCTCTAAGTCCCCAGAGCGCGAACAAGATTACTCTGAGTCCCCAAAGTGCGGACTTGATTATAAATGACTCAAAAATCTCTAAGTCCCGGAGCACGGACTAGAGTACTTTGAGTCCCCGGAGTGCGGACTAGAATATAAACGACTCAAAAATCTTTAAGTCCCCAGAGCATGGACTAGAGTATTCTGAATCCCCGGAGTGCGGACTAGAGTATAAACGACTTAAAAATCTCTAAGTCCTCGTAGCATGGACTAGAGTACTCTGAGTCCCCGGAGTACGGACCAGAGTATAAACGAATCAAAAATCTCTAAGTCTCCGGAGCGCGGACTAGAGGACTCTGAGTCCCTGGTGCGGACTAGAGTATAAATGACTTAAAAATCTCCAAGTCCCTAGAAAGCGGACTAGAGCACTATGAGTCCTCGGAGTGCGGACCAGAGTATAAACGATGTGAAATTCTCTAAGTCCCTAGAGCGCGGATTAGAGTATTCTAAGTCCCCGGGGTGTAGATTAGTGTATAAGCGACTCAAAAATCTGTAAGTCCGTAGAGTGCGGGCTAGAGTACTCTAAGTCTCCGTAATGCGGACCTGAGTATAAATGATTCAAAAAATATCTAAGTACCCAGAGCATGGACTAGAGTACACTAATTCCCCAAAGTGTGGACTAGAATATTTACGATTCAAAAAATTTCAAGTCATATGGATGCTGACCAGAGCTTATGTAACCTACAAGATTTCAAATTTCGACTATAAGTTAGATAATAAACTAAATAGTGGGAATCGTGGAAAACAAAGAAATAAGATTTTGTTTACTAATCCAAAATAAAGTTCCATTACAACTTTTTTAGAGTTTAAAGCAAAAGACTATTCACTACGACTATAAAACAAATAGAAGCAACTACATGATCCGAGTTCATTCGGGCTGAGCGAGGCACGACCGGATAGCTACCTTTTTTATTTTTTCTCCTTCTTCGGCTTTTTCGAAGGCTCCTCACCCAAGCATTTTCTCTTGGACATCTTGCTTCCTAGTGAGGTGGTGCTTAGGGAAGGAGGAGGGACTTCCAGTGGCGTGGTCCCACCGGGGAGAATGACTTTCAGAGGCCTGTTCAAGGGATCATCTAGTTCCACCACCTGTGGCTCAGCCTTAATTTCAGCTTTCTTCTTCCCCTCTTCTATGAGTTGCTTCTCCATGCTCAGTTTCGATGTGTTTTTGGAGGCACCCGTGATTTCAACCTCATCATGTTCTTCTGCAGGGGAGGGTTTCTGAATGTCCTCATCGAGCTCGCCGATCATTTGAGCATCGAGTCCGAGAGTATTCCCGGTGTGAGATGCCTCTCCCAATTTCTCATCCTTCTCTGTGGCGATATCGCCTCTTGGAGTTGCTTTGGGATCAGAATGACCTACACGAAGTCGTAAAAGACAAATGTTAGAATATATTTATTATTCATCAAAAGCGATGGTCCTTTCAACACTAGAAAGAAAAATTACATACCAACTTCCAGTTGACTCTCAGCTATTTTAGGAGTCTCACCTATGGAATAAGGGAAAGAACGTGACATCGAGCCCGGGTTTCTTTGGGTCATAGCCAGCATGTTGCACAAAAGGATCAAGTGATGAGCAACCAGTCGAATGAGTGGAAGGAGAAACTGGAGACTTGGTTCCAGATGGGCCAACAATGTCGTCCTTCCCATTCAATGAGGAGAAATCTCTTTCGTAAAGGACTTTGGCTGCAGATAAGTCAGAAGGCTCATTTCCTTGAAGCACTTCCTTCACAAGAGAATTCTCATCAACCTCTTCAGTGCCCAGCTCCACTCGTTTAATTTTTACTAGAGTATCCCATGCTTCAGCTAATGATTCAAGGTTACCCTCGTCTAGAAAAGATAGATCTCGATGCATGAGAAATCGAGCGTTATATTCAGCAATAAGCGGATCGAATAAGCATTTAATTTCTTCCTTCTCGGCTTCAGCAGCTGCCTCGAGGCAAGAATCAATTTCTATCAGCACCATTATTTTGCCCTCCGCATGGGCTGCATTCTTTAATGCTTCAGATTTGGAAAGTTCCTTGTCGAGCTTTGTCTTTAAGAGTCATGTTGCGATGACTTCGTCATAATATCGCTGTGACTCTTCCTGTGCAGCGATTTTTTCTTCTTTCTCTTTAAGAAGTAGCTCCTCCAATTCTTTAACTCTTCGAGAGAGAATATTATTTTCTTTTTGGATGGAGTCTTTTCTAAGGCTAGGGCACCAATGCGTTGAACTACCTCATCGATTTCCTTTTTGTGAGTCACTTCCAGATGACTGAATGCCTCGCTTGTATCTTTAGCGCGTTGTTGGGTAGCTTCAAGTTGAGATTTGTACAAAGAAAGCTCTTCATCCTAGGCTTTAATAATATGTTTATCATGGATAGCTTCAAGTTTTAGGCGATCAATCTTATGCTGACATTCCATTGAAACTTCTGAAACTTTTTCTTCCGGATGAAAAAACGCATCGTGTTGGACATAGACATCGTTTTTACATGCTATGGTGCTTTATTTGACATGCCCCGAAATTGGGTGAATCATAGGAAGAAATTTCAGCCCGTCAAAGCATATATTCAGAAATGTGGCCTTAAGCTCAGCTAATCTTCTGGCTATCGACGGATCATATGCAGAGATTAGAGGAGTTTGCTTAGCCGGGGTCACCAACTACTTATAGGGCTCGCGAGATTGCTTAGTGTTAGATGAGGTCGAATGTTGATCATGGGGAGCTTGAGATTGAGATCCCCTAGATTTCTCCCTATTGTGCTCTGAATGAGGGGGAGGATCGTTGGGATATGAAGAGTGACTATAATTTTTTCTTCGGGAAGACAACGAGTCTTTGGGACGATAGTCTCTATCGCCGCTATCATCTCTGTCCCAACGTCTGCCTGATCCTGAATCTCGACCGGAGTAGTGGAAGATAGAATACCCACGAAGGCGATCAAAGCCATGTGTGCGCCCTATGTCACCTACATAGAAACCAAGCGAAGATGAGTTAGTGAGAATCGCATGATGGCTAAGACTTAGGTGTAGGGTGAAGTGTGAGTGTTCTTGTGTGTCCTAGTGTTTCCCCCTGACGGACCAGTTTCTTTTGCTTTACTTATTTGAGTTTTTCTCACTAATGACGAACATGGTCGCCTTCATCACCTCTCACGGGCGAATTAAGTCCAAGTGCCACTGGATTGTTGAAATCGTAATTAAGCAAGTTGTCAGGGATGGTCAAATCTGATAGACCTTTTAGCGAACCCACTAGATGTTGGGGAGACGACTCTTTCTCAGTCGGAGTAATTGTAACTTATAAGGTTCTGCCCACTATTTTCTTTCTCAATTTGTTGGCTAATTTATTTTTCCCCTTAGGTGGAGGAGGCAGTTCATTATTGTCGGGTACATCAGTCACCGGTGTTGAATCAGGACTTATATTCTCATCAGATGCTCCTTGCACCCCGGCCTCTTTAATTTCACCTTCCTCGGATGTGTCGAAGGCCCCACCAGTAGTGGACACCGAAGGCCTGGCCTAATTTTTGCCATTCTCCGTCGTGGATCTGGTTGTAGTGGTGCCAGTTGGGAGACTAATTCGACAACCTTCCGTCAAAAATCCAAAATTTAAAGGCGATACCTTAGAAATAATGGATTTGATCGCTCAATCTTCCACGGGAATAGCTCGAATTGCCTCGACGGCCTTAGAATACCTAGTGCCTTCGGGACGTGGGCTGATACCTACAAAAGTCGAAAGAAGTTTAGAAAGAATGCATTTCGTGCCTTAGACAAATATTGAGTCTGAAAATGAAATTAAATTCCTTCCGGCCATCTTCTCGCAAAGCTAGGGCACAGCGTATGTAAAACCATAATTGCTTATACTGGAAGAATTTACTTCATGCCCCCGTTAGGATTTGACACTTGGAGTATGGCTCAAGAAATTTGAAGGATGGACTGTTAGACCGTCTTTTAAAGCGATAAATGTAATAGATATCCTTGGGAGTAGGTAGCCTGGATAAGATGCTAATGAAAAGGATACAAGTGCCATGAATAAATGCATGACTGTTGGGGTGAAGTTGTGCCGGAGTGATCCTGATATACCACAACACCTCATGGAGAAACAAATCGAAAGGTGGCACACTTCCATCCTAGCACATGAATTTTTTGCATGTTGTACACCCGGCTGGGGGTAGGTGATGCTGATCTTGTCCGGTTGGAAATAAAATGTCGCTAAAGGGAGTTCCATGAATCTAACATAACTGACAAAGAGCGGCTTCACCGATTTTTGAAGCCTTAGGGTCTTATTTATAGCCTTAGGAAAATTTGGCAAATTACTAGATTACCCTTAGATATTATCAAAATATCTCTTACACCACATCACTTCAACATCAAACCTTGTCTCCATACTCAAATGCATGAAATAATGAGATGTAATGTGGTAAGATAGATTGCAAAAATATCTTAAGGTGGAATGACATGCATTAATGGTAGATTTGATGTTTGCTTTCTGTGTTTTAATGGTGATTTGGTGTTTCCTTTTGCTCTTACTTTTTGCAAAAATATCTTAGATATTTTCTTTAGCTTTGATTTGACTAATTGTGATACATATATATATGTGTATATGTGTATGTTTGTGCATGTACAAACAATACCTGAACAACTTACGACAATTTCCATTTGTCAAACCATTGAGATTTCGAGATCCAATTTCCTGTCATATTTTCAGTTTTTAATGTAAACTATTTACTTATGTAAACAAAACTTGAAAATAAATTTCTTAACAACTTTAACTAATTGAAACAAGTTCATTTAACTTATGAAGCTATATTTAAAATTAATTAAATATTCCATTTTCAAAGTGGTAAAATTACGGATCGTTGTACATCTCCTGCACTAGGTCCATGTCAGCCATTCTCATGATTTCCGGGGCAGCCTAGCCTCTTTCGCTCTCTGGTCAGCCACCTTCTCCGTTTTCCTTGAACATTTAAGCTCGTTGGTAAAAGCTTTTATTATTCTTCCTTTTTGACAAAGGCCGTTCTCTAGTTTTTGATCGTTTTGGCTCGCCCGAGAGATACCGCCGAAACCCTTTCAGCCATCTTAACTCATTCCTACTATTGGTTGTACACGTCATGCATGTAATTTTGTACCAGTTTTTCTATATCGTTTGGGATTCTTTTCAAGTTTGGAGGGAAGTGGAAGCCTAGAAACAAATATTCGGGAAGTCTTTCTTCAACTTGCTGATTCGGATGGCTCCCTCCCATGTGGGCTCTATAGTTATCTTTTCTGTGATGATGGGAGCTTCTGTTTCAGTTCTACGGCGCTGATCGTCGGATTTCGGAGCCTGAGGTGGCGTTATTTGATATGCAGTTTTTGAAGATGGCCTACCAGAGCCAGATGGTTTCGAAGGTCCTTTTGATGGAGGAGATCGCGTCAAGAGCAACGCCTGCTTTGATATAACCTTTCCTTCATCCTATCATGGCACTCACGCTCTTGGCTAGAGTAATAGCTACGACCATAGTCTCTCTCACTTTCACGCCGCTGTGATTTAGAGTGTGAACTGGAAGAATGGCATGAAGAGCGAAGATTGATGAGCATGGACCATTGTTTCACCATCAGGCCTATAAAAAGAAAAGAGAAGAAGAATTAGTTATCTCTAGAAATTAAGAAGCACATGATTAGAAGTCGTGTGGTGCCATGAAGTGTGTGTATGCGTGTGCAAACCCCCCAATCGACAGATTTCGGTGGCCTTGCTCATTGGAGTTGGCTCCCCTATATCTAAAGAAGTTAGGCCCGTGCCAATTCGTGATGGAGAGTGGAGCCCCTCTAATCTAAGATCTTAGAACGAAGATATGTGATCTGGAATAGGAACATCTGACAACCCTCTCAGTGAACCTTCCATTTACGGAGAAGAGGTCTTCAGACCTACAAAAGTTGCAATGGGCTAAATTTTTACAACGGTCATATGCCTTTTGGCTTTGTGGACGAGAGTCTTGCCTCTTCTCTTTGATTCTGATGATCGAAGGCCTAGTAGTTTTAAATATAATCAAACAATTTATTTGTATGAAAGCTTCAAATATCAAAAAAAAATATTGGACACAACAACAATATTCAAACTTCTTTATCTCAAATATAATCAAACATTTCATCGCCTAGAAGAAATCTCTGACCAACAATAAAGAGATCTCACTCTACAAGCACAAACATCTTATAGCAACAGGAATTTGCAGTTTTAATCGACTCAACTCCATCAGCCACTCTTTACGTCAAGGTCATATCTTCACATTGGCACGTTATCCTCTTCAATTCAGCAGTCATCTTACCATCTTAAGTAATTAAAAAACAAATAGTGAATCAAACAACTACAATTTAATTCTCAGATCATCTTATTCATCTTGGGCAAGATTTACCAAGGTTTATTAATAAACACTTGATAAACTCTAATTAGAATAACACGCAATTCTACAATATCAGTATAAGGTCGTATCATCATCGAGCACCGTGTGAGTCTCTAGCATCAGATTCAAACACCCGCAACAACATCCAAATCTAACCCAACCTAGGTCGAAGTTCAATGTTTTGGGTGATTCTTGCATCTCCAAGAAATGAAAGCAAGCTTAAATTTCCAAAGAACTCTAGGAATCATATATTTCAGGCACACTAACACATCGATCGAAACCGAGATATTTCTAAACTACCACACTCTGGAACTATAGACAAATTGAAATAAAAGCAGGCTAACAATGAATGTTAATTAGGAATGAGCATCTTCAGATCCGATGATGCAATCTCAACTATGCAACAAACTTTAAAGTGGTGACGTTATAGCAAGGCAGTAGGTAAAGCTTTAATGAAGATAAAGCACGAGTGAAGTAGGCAACATTAAATCAAGGTAATGACTGTGTAGATTCAAGGGGATCAAGCGGGGTTCTATTATCATGGATGAAACTCTTTCAAGAGAGTAGTGATCAACATTGTTTTTGCATTGTGGCCATGAGATAAAAACAATGTAATTAGAATAAAGTTAATAGGATATTAAAAGTACATGAAACCCTTCATTGCAACTTTTTTCAGAAAATAACTTTACAAATGTAACCAAGCAAATTATAAAATTAATATGAAATAAATAGTTTCTATATAATAACTTTTTTCTAAAATGACAGGCACCATTGTCCATAGGTTACTCGACTTTGGTGCGAGAGGTCACAAGTTCGAAAATTGCTAGCGTGATTCGAACATATATTGGCATGTGATTTGTCTTATGTTGTCCCGGTGACGTGTTTTATCTAAGTACCGTTTCAAAAAAACTTATAAAATTGATTAATTATAATTAGTTTCACATTATGGATTGCAATGTCAATAATTAAACATTGCTATTAATAATGTATTTCATATTATTTTCCACATAAGATTAATTTCTTTTACTCCACAATAAAACTGGAGATGAAAATATATACTATTATATTATTACAGAGTTAGATTTCGAGGGCACAGAAGCCCCTTTGCTATTTTGTGAAATAAAGCGCCTCGCTTTATACTTTTCCCTTTCCCGACCTTTCTCTTTCCTTCATCCTCCTTTCTCATAAAGGAAAAAAAGGCCACCTCTCCCCTCAATTTGGATTTTCTTCATATTCCACTGTGCCTCTTCTTCGATTTTTTGCTTTTCCGCTTTGCCACAGTTGTCCTCCCTTCCTACCACCTTCGCCTGCCAAATAGACTTGCCTTTATCATCATGATTTCCATTGGCTTTGCCTACGGTATCATCCTCCTCAAACCGTAGATGCAATTGGCCCTTTTTTCATTTTTTTTAAACCATAAAAAGGGTACTACTACTGATTACTCATCTTCTATATTTCGTATTCCCACAACACACAGATACTGGTCTTCCTTCCGTTGTTTGTTGTTTGCTCAATTCGCTCTTCAACGTCTTTAAGTTACCTTGTTCTACTTGAGGTATCTTCTTCTACATGTTTTTTTACACTGCTTATTATACATTTAATCTACACCCTACTCCCAATTTCAGTTCTTATTTTATAGTGTTTGCCTACACTCAGGATTTCATTGGGTCAACCAACTAAATATATCAGTGCTTTTCCTGCTACAACATGTGCGTGTTCAAAAATTTCTATAACCGTGCTATACTTTTGTGTTTGCAAAAAAGTGATTGGATAAAATTCCCAATATGTTACGAGCTGCCTTATATTCACATAAACAAATAATGGTGGCAGTCACTTTGACATTGAGGAGACAGCGCATTGTATTGGTTATTTCCTGTTTATTGATTGATTTGGGTTAATTTGATATCATTCCAGTATCATTAATTGAGAATCAATCTTTATTCAGATATGTATATTTTATATCATGCAAATATGAAACATATGCAATTAATTTAGACATACCAAAAATATTTTCTTTTTCTTTTTTTGTATGCACAATAGAGTGTTTTTTAATTAACATATTCGTTGGCCTATTTTTTTTTAGTGAAATCAACTTATCTTCATGCATATCTATTCTATTATGTATAAAATAGAATAGGTGACTAATTCTTAGATTTCTTTTAAAATGATGTAATGCGAAGGCGATATTAATGTTAATGCATGATTTCCTTCTTTTGGAGAAATCTGAAACATTTTATTTTAAACAGTCTGCTTCTGATTGAATTCTCGGATTACTTCAATAACCGCTATACAACCCTGGCTATGTTGATTTGATATAATTTCCTTTCAATGAAGGATTTTCAAAGCTTTGAAGTGGTACAGTTCCAACTTTGACTTCATTTCCACAGAAGTGTAAGTTTTTTTTCTTCCTTCTAAATATATCTATGTTTAGCTCTCTACCACTTTGGAATGTGTACTCCTTGACTTTCCATTTTGGAGAAATATAAAAGTTAGCCTAACATTTGATTTTAATGTGTTTGCCCTTGCTTGATTTCATGGACTGTTTCAATAACTACTGCATATCTAAAACAATGTTTGATCTTAATTAATTTTCTTTAGGGAAGTAATTGCCAAATGATATGTAACGACCTGCCTTTTTGGATAGTTTAAATCGACGATAAACCACACACGTCAGACTCAAACCATTCAAAAGGGCGAACTATTATTGGGGTAAATAAGAAAAAGAAGAGAAAAAAAAACAACTACAGAATCTTGCAGCGGAATGATAAAATATAATAATCAAATAGCAGTTCCTGAAGTTGTTTTATAAATACATTTGATTATTCTTTACAACAGAAAATCAGAGTTACATAAAATAAGGACAAAAAATAAATAAATGCAGCGAAACAATATGATGTAGTAGAATAAATATAATAAATAGTAGTAGCACAAAGCTTCGCCTTCATCCTTCAGAAATAGGGTCTTCAACCCTGAAATGCTCAGGCAGACCCGAGCGAATTGAAAAGACAAAACATTCGAGACAGAACTAAAAGATCTTATGTAAGTTAAATCAACGGGGTTTGACATCTACTATCTAGTGTCTAACGTGAGTGCAATAACTTAAAAGATCTTTGGGAAATCTATTTCCTAAGGATACATTAAACTATTTACTATGTAGTACAATATTCCATTATAATAGTGTCTATACTAGAGTAAAGTATTAAAATAGCGTTAACGCGTTACCTATCGCCCTTAACACATTTTTCATATTCTCATAGTCCATACAATACCATAACTCCTCCGTAAACTGGAGGCTATCAGAGGGCACTCCATAGGTATGGTACAAAAAAACTCGTAGAAGGCACGATAGGGCATGCGACATGGCACTCGAGGCAATGCCAGGGTAGATATACCAATTGCACTCCCGGACTGGTGGTAACGGAAAGCAGCTACTACCGCCCATCTTGGAACACACTCCCAAATCAAAAACAAGGGTGGCCACCAAATCAATCACAAAGTCAGAATATAGTATCAAAGAAATGTGCCTATCAGAGGAATGGCCTCACTTGGCATGGTATAGCTCATGTTTTAGCCACATCAAGCTAACTCACGGGAGTCAGGGTCATGTAAATACCTCAAAAAGAATCGTTCGCCAAACTATCCTACTTTATTTCTAGGATCTCCACCATGTACACAGTTGTTAAAGTGGTTTTTAGTATTGGCAGAGAGTATGACAATATCCGATCCCGGTCTCTTTAACAACCAAACGATTATTTCACAATGGATGGTTCTTTTACATTTTAAGAAGTCAATTCACAATTTACATCAAAATATCATATTCAATTTCAAATCATATCTCTTTCGAAATCACATTTCATTTTCAAACTATATTCACTTTCAAAATCATATTGACTTTCAATCATATTCCCTTTTGAGATTCATGTTCACTTTTGAAATTAACATTCAATTTGAAATTATCTATAAGTTAAGTTAATTATTTCTTCATTTCAAATCATCTTATTCACTTAAATATGTCATTTAACAAAAGGTGTCAATTCCAAATTCTAACTTAGGTTGTATCATTATGAAGAATTTAAGTATAAATACTTCAACTTTACACAATCTGAAATTTTAGAAAATAGTTTAGGTAGTCATAAACAGTTTTAATAGTTTCAAAAATAGTTTAAAATAGATTGAAATAGTTTAAATAGTAAAAAATAGTTTAAATAGATTCAAATTTGATTTAGTTAGTTTAAAATGATGTATATATATTTAAAATAGATTTAAATTATGTTAAATATATTTAAATTATATTAAATAGATTTAAAATAGACTAAATAAATTTAATTAGTCTAAAATTGGTCAAATAAATTTAATTGTATTAAATTGATTACAATAGATTAAAATAAATTAAAATAGTTTAAATTGATTAAATGGTTTAAATTAGTTTAGAATAGATTTCAAAGTTATATCCAAACGTTTCAACAACTCAATCCCGATAAATTCATTTATGTTCGACAATTCAACTTTTAAATTCCAATTTATGTCCTTTAAACAATTCATTAAATCAATTCCAATTTCAACATTTACACTTGGATTTTTGAAAATAATTCAGTTAATATAAATCAAATTTCTACTTCAAGTACCAGTTAACTAAATTTAAAAAATTTAAGATTTACAAATCATTTAATTTAATTAAATCGGTGTTCGTATATAATTTTCTAACCTAGGGTCCAATGATACGGATATTTATCATTTCAATCCGTAATTTAAAATTTTACGGTTATATATCATTTCAAACCGCAATCCCAAATTAAAAAAATCCATAAAATCGCTTTAGTCTATCATTTCAACCCATAACAATTTATCTCTAATTATAGATCATTCAAGTATGTATCATTTCAACCAATAGGGAACTTGCAATAATAACAATATAAAATACAACATCCAGTCATCCACTATCAACGATCAAACATACATCACAATCGTCATCCAAATAAATCAACAAACATCAATAGATAACTGATAATCAATATAGGTATTAAATTGACAATTTAAAATTCAATATTAAATTAAACGATGATTAAATGCAATAAAAGTCAAATTTAGCCGGGGTGACAAATTTATATACCAAACAGCTATCAATAAATTTCAAATCACATCATAAATTTACTTTAACTAGCATAAGATAATTTAGTAATCGTGAGTGGGTTAAAACACCCACCTTTGAATTTCAAATCGATTTGAAATCCAGATTAGAGCCCATATTTAAACAGTCTCGGAATTCATCCAAACCAGCGTCAAAAAGTCTGGAATTTCAATACGATCATAGTGGAACAAACCGAGCACAAATCCAGGCTCGTATGAAAAAGTTGTATGTATTAGAATTTTTGAAATTTTAAGTTAAATTAAATAAAAAAAAGAAAAGAACGAACCAGATACAGCCATGTCACCTTCCTCTATCTCAACCTATAACCGAACCCTAACATGAACACGCCGTCACCTACATCGTGTTTGCCATCTCCATATGCTCGACCGCACAATGCTGCGAGCCTCTGGCACGTCGCCTCCGCCTCCTCATCCCCACCACGACCTCCGCTACGCCGAACATCACCTCGATCGAGCACAAAAAGGAGCGGCTGACATTTATACTCGAAACCCTAGTTGAATTTTTACCGATGATCTAGCCAATGATTTGACAAATGGCCAGCACAGATGAACTACGCACGGCAATCTCCACCCATCCATATCAACGTAACAACGATTCGACGATCGTTCGAAGTTGATCAAAAAGTGATGAACCAACGAGATTAATTCACCCAATTACGGCCACACTGAAACCCAAATCGAAAAATAGACTACGGATATGACTTGCGCTCATTGAGAGCTTCAAATTGGTATATAATTCGATATATTTTAAGGTGTTTGACTTTTGGATTTGAATTTGAAATGGAATTTGCAATTTGAGAAATTTTTTATGCCATTAGAAGAAGGAGATAGCCAAAAAAATTGTACATACTGAAATCAGAACTATGAGAAACAATTAGGGTTTATAACGGACTATTTATAGGCAAATGAAAATGTAAAGAATGGACCAGATCGATTTCGATTGAAACGATAAACGGCGCGAAAAGCCCGTTCTATCTCCGGAACGAAAATAGGTCATCCCATATATCAAAATAGATGTTTTCAATATTTTTAAACTCAATGGTATAGGTTTCAGGTCCTAATTTTATCGTATGAAGAAGTTAGCTTAAAATCAGCTTATTTCAAATTAATTTCAATTAAATTGATTTCTAGGCGTTTCGAGTCCGTACGATCAAACGACAAGTCTGATCGCTACGAAACTTGAAACCTTACAATAATTCGCCGTTACAGATCGAATGAAACTTGTTTCGACAAAATCCAAGGCAGTGGCCAAAATGGCTATTTTCACATTAATTAAATAAATTAACATCAAATTAATTAAATCGCTTTTTAATTCAATGTTTATAAACTAACAAATTTCATAAATTTTGATTAGTTGGCCATTTAAAATAATTTAAACAATTCTACACATCAATTCAGTGTTAAATATTACACTAATTATAGTGTTCAATATCTACTGTAATTAATCCAATTAATTATAATTTAATTCCAATAGATTGATTTAATTGGATTCCAATCTTTATATTCAATCAATTTTTACTCTAATAACATAGTTTTATTCGTTGATATCTTTTTCGCTAATATGCTACTATATCCATCTTTTATTTGTATTAACTACTATATTTCAACTATATTGAATTTTGTCGATTTTTCACAATGATTATAATTTAAAATCCTAATTAATTTACTTAGCTTGATTTCACTCTTTTATTAAATCAGTTATTTCCTTATGAATATAATCAACATTTTTATTCCTTTTATTACATTCACAATTTACAGTTATTGTCTTAACTCATATTAATGTGCCATTTAATGACATTTAATTTATAATTGATTAATTAAATTGGTAACAAATAACAATTGTCACTATTCCTACCGTTAATAACATTTGTAAGTTTATTATTTACAACCGAATGTTATAACAACTTATACTACACAAATTCTATCCAATCACCATTTATTATACATTATTTTATTAATTAATCAACATTTAAATTATCAATTGCTCTTTATATCCAATTATAAATTATACATATATCATTACAATTAATTTACAACCTATAACCAATTATAACATTTTAATCCTTTTAATTAATTTGAATTGCATTCAAAATAATTGTAAATTACCTTAAATTAGTACTATTACCTTTAATCCAATTACATCCTTATTATTTAATCACAACCATTTATTTCTTCTAACGTTAAATCATAAAACCTTGTTAAATTTACAATTTTTATTATCGAAAATTATGGGTCGTAGCATGATGGATAGGTACAGTTGTAGTTTTTGATTCATTTCAATCGAAGTGTAAGTTTTAGTTTTTCCTTCCAAATATATTTATTTTTACATGGGTTAATCAAAATTGTACATACTCCAACCCTTTGGAATATGTATTTCCTAAACACCGTTTTTTATTGTTATCCATTTTAGCTTTTTCTCCGTTGCCGACACAAGGGGAGTGTAAACTTTGATCGTAGGTATATATTCAAAATGTATGATTTGATGTATTTCTGGACGTAAATAAGTTTGCAACTGTTTCAGGTATTAACAATTTGGTGGAAATGTTCCATCTATTATATAAAATAGATGGACACTCATTGCCCGTGATATCATATATCTTTATTTTAAGGGAAAATGAGAGCGACTGGTCGTAAGTGATGTATGCATATTCTCCAAATTATTATACATTTTTTGATATGGTTGTGAGAAATGCAGAATACAGATCTTAAGGTTAGGTTTAACACTAGAGGAGGGTGAATAGTGTTTTAAGGAATTACTAAATCTTTTTGAGTTTTTGTCAATTTGAACACAAATGGATGCAATATTCAGACATAGATATGATCACAGAATCGAAAGCGGATATAGAAATAAAGTAAAAGCAATAAAGGAAAGAAGACACCGGATTTTATAGTGGTTTGGTGTTACCCTACATCCAGTCCCGCACACAATTACGGATTTCCTTTCAAAAGCAATTGTACAATTACACCCTCGATTTCAAGGCCACGAGATACACCACTCCAGATTCACAATCCTCTGGGTAGAGATACTTGATTTCACGGGATCAAGTTCACCCAATTGATTTCCAAGGCTACAATCACACCTTTTCTCGCTTGATTGATTTCACAGGCTACAATCACACCTTTTCTCACTTAGTTTATTACAAAGAAGCATATAACTCTGAATAGCACCGAGATCTTGTTGATATAGTGATAGAAAATCAAACCAGATATGATCTAGTTAGATTCAATGTTGATTTCGACAGAGTAATGGTCAAAATGCGTGTAAAGAAATGTGGAAGAAGGGGAGTGAAATCGGAGAAAATATGAATACAAATTCGTTCAAAACTATCCTATTTATAATAGAACAAAAACCATGTCCATTTGTGGAAGGACATGACGAATAGACACTTCCTTTGAAATTCAAAATTTTGAAATAAACTGCTGTCATGTCGACATGGAGTACTTGAGGATGTCGACATGCCTAAGGTTTTAGGTAATGTGCTTTTCTTTGAAAATAACTTCTATCTTGTATTAAAACTATTTGAAACTTTACATATATATTTAACTATAGTTAAAATACATAAGTAAATATAGAGAATAATATTTTGTTATATATATATATATAAAAATTTAATATAATTTTATATTTAAATCTAAGTATAAATATTAAAAGTTAAATATATTATTATTAAAAGATAGTTTAAAACCAAGGATAATTTGATTTTGAAAATAAAGATTATTTTGAGGCTAAAAGTATTAAAACCAGGATAGATATTTTGATTCTTTTAAAAGGAAAGTTTTGAAATCATTTTGAAAACAAGATATAATTTTGTAAAAATATTTTGAATAAAAGTTAGTGGAAATAAAACAATGTTCCACTAGATTTTTCGTAGGTTCCATCCTACTTAGGGTTCCATCCCTTTAACAGGCTCGAAGTAGATTCCATTCCATGAATAAATTGGATTTTAAGATGCCAGTGCTTTTCTAGGAGTTTTAACAAAATTCCTAATTAAATTACTTATTACTAAAATCTTGAACTCTTGGTAATCTTGATACTCATGAGTCTTCATTCTTGATATCTTGAATCTCTATACTGTACAGTCTTCATTCTTGATACCTACATGGTTAGATTCTGCATATACATATATATCTAAACTATAATGTTAGTATTTATATTTTATAATCTTATTCTAAGATTGTTGTCATCAAAACCATCATCTCAAGGACTAACAATCTCCCCCTTTTTGATGATGACAACCTTTGTTTATAAAATATTACTTTTATCCTAATAACTCTCCCTAAAACTAATAACTCCCCCTTAATCTATGCCTAACTATCCTATTTTATATTTCTTCCTCTTTGTCATCATCAAAAACCATCCTATAACCATAAAACTACACAACTCCCCCTTAAACTAATACTAGAACAAAGTATAGTAAATGGCATGTGAAAGACATTAACATAATTATATTATAATTATTTAATACATAAATATGTATAAGTATATCTCAAACAATCCAGTCAACACGCACATCAAATCCAATCTTATCAAACAATTCAAACAAATCAATTAAATCAAACAAGTCAATCAAGTCAAACTAGTCAATCAAGTCAAATAAGTCAAACAAGTCACTCAAGTCAAACAAGTCAATCAAGTCAATCAAGTCAAACAAGTCAATCAAGTCAAACAAGTCAAACAAGTCAATCAAAATAATCAAGTCAAACAAGTTAATCAAAACATATCAAACAAATCAAAAACTAATCATCCTATATTATAAGATCATGCTACAAACTCCCCTTAAATAAAATATACTTGTTATGTGTACATGTATGCAATATGTAGTTTGTAATGCAGTATGAAATTTATGACGTATGCAATGTAGCATGAGATAATATGCAAAATGAAGTGCAACTTGTGATGCAAATGACTATGATATTCCATCCATTGTAAATTATGATGTAATATGCAATAAAATGTGATATGAAATAGGATGCATAATGATATGTAATATGAAACAAAAATGATAACGAAGTAAAATAATAATAATAATAATAATATGCAGAATGATATGATGATATATATACTACGGTAAGAGACATCCAGATTATAAGATAAACATGAGGGATAAGTAATATCTAATTGACAAGCATATATATATATATATATATATATATATATATATATATTGTGTGTGTGTATGTATGTATGTATATATCGAATTATTTAGTATAAATCTCTTCAGCCAAACAAAGGTATTAAACACCAATTATTAGACTTATGTTAAGGAAACTAATGAATGAGACTGAAAGACTAATAAAGAAAAGAGTTTAAAGGTAATAAATGATATTAAAATTATAACATATTCATGAAAGGTAGAAATCAGACTCAATATCAAAATCAAATTGCTATGAAATATAGATTTAAAAAATTTAATACCCTTCTTGTTTTAAAAAAAAATTAATTTTTTTAAGAATCCAAACTTCCATGATTATAAAATACTTAACTTACTAGTTAAAACTTATATATTAAATTATTATTGATTAAAATATTTAGAAACATGTTTAAACAACTTTAAAAAAATATCATAGTGAAACATTCAATAAAATAATAAAGATTGAAAAACTAAAATTAACATGTGTTATATTAAGGTCTCTTCCATTTTAAAATTTTAATTAGTTACTAAAAAATATCTAAACATTAATTTTAAAATATTCGAATATAAGTTAGAAACTAACTCTAAAAATAATAGTGAAAAATACTTAATTTAAATTTCATTTTTACATAGTTCAAAGTTTAATAAAGAAAGACAGCATTTAAACAATGCTTTAAAAGGTTTTTACAGTAAAATATATTCGAAAACTTTATAAAACTGAAACTGTAGCATTTACCAAATGCTGTGTAAAGTTTCTAAAACATTACAATGTTTCAAAGCACAGAGATGCTATAAAAACGAATTTGCAGCACTTAAGAAACGTTCTAGAAGAAAGGACACCATTTTAGATATACTATCTATTGTTCTGGGCCTGATTTTAACATGATATGCACTAATTTTACGATTGGAATTGACATATAAATAATTGATTTTTTAACCAATTTTTTATAATATTTAATTAACATAAAAAATAATGAGAAAACAAGTGTAAAGACACTTGGCATTATGCATGTAAAAATGCTTTTATTAAGAAAAAGTGTAATGACATGTGTCATGTTGCATGTATGTCACTATCTACCTATATGACAAGTGTCATGTGATATGGCACAATCTTATTAATTAAATAAATCTATAAATAGACCATTATTCTAACATTCTAAATTCCTTCTATTAATTTCTTAAAAATATAAAATTAGTATCTTAAAAGAAATAGAGTACGAGAAGTAAAAATAAAATTAGAAAAGTTGAAATCACGAATGATGGTATGCTTTTCAACTTATTATAGTTCTAATTAATTAGTAGTGAGATTTTATTTAAAAGAAAAAACGTTTTAAAAGACTTTTAAAAAAATTAGACTGGTATATCGATATGTATACTATGGTGTGCCGATATATGGACCAAAATATCAAAACTTATAAAGAGATAAATTTCTATACCTAACTAAATGCAACAATAAAGATGAAATAATAGTAAAGCATACTACCTTTTGCTCTCCTCAATCTTTCTAACTTTGTCGTTCTTCCATTACTGTGAACCACACATTTAAATCTTTCAGAATTTGATAACGAGATCTGCTTTATTGCGATGGGCTTGTTTTTCTGATCATCGTAGTATATTCATTAGCTGAATTTGAAGATAGTATGAGAAAGAGACAGATGATTTAGTAGATCGACCAACTTGGCGCCAAAACATTGAATTTGAATTTTGAATGAATGGATACTTCAACCACTATAAATAGGCCCAACAGTCACCACTTTTCATAAAAGTTTCTCTTCTTCTTCTTCTTTCCGTTTTTCTATTTACCATCAAACTTCTAAAAGGCATATCTCCTTTGTCTCTTAACGTAATTAGATGAAACCAGCGGCATATCGAGGAGAAAGGCAACTGCTATGATCCAGTAATTATTTGGTGACAAATTTCGACAATATTGTGGTGCAACAGGCAAACAGTAAGAGAAAAAGAGGAAATGCCGTACACAGTTTTCAATTTTGGATAGCCAACTTCAAACTGTCATATCTCACTCAATTTTGATCGGAATTTGATGATTCACCCATCAAAACGACCGTGGGAACAAGAACTATAATATGAAAAAGGAGTTGGGAAAAAAATACTCAAATATATGGATGAAATTTGAAGAATACCATTGACAGTTTTGCTTTCTTTTTCTCCTTTTTCACCAAAACTTCATTTGATCATAACTTGGTCATTTCTTGATGGATTCGCACGAAACCAGTGAATTTGCGAAGCAGATGGAGAGAAGTACTGTATAAATTCATGTCGTAGATGAGAATCAAAAGCTTTGTATTGATTTGATGTCCATTTCATTGTCAATTGCCATTATATATCCATTTGTTCTTCTTGATTGATGAATGTTTATATGGTATCTTCTAACCAATAGTCGTTAGACATATTTCTTCTCCTGCAAAACAACATAACCTTTTAAACAATCAAGTGACTTTTCAAAATAACTAAAAATCATTTTAAACAATAATATCATGATGATTCTGTTACATATTCATATGAAAAGTGTTAATAAAATTCCCAAAAATAGCCATTTTAAAAAACGTTTTCAAAATTCAGATTATGAAAACTTTGAAAACCTTGCTCTGATACCAAATGTGAGAAATAAGAAATACGAATCTTAAAGCAAGGATTAACATTAGAGGGGGTGAATAGAGTTTTAAGGAATTACTAAATCTTTTTGAGTTTTTGTTAATTTGAACACAAATGTATGCAATATTCATACACGGATATGATCACAAAATCAAACACAAATGTAGAAATAAAGTAAAAGCAATAAAGGAAAGAACACACCGGATTTTATAGTGGTTCAAAGTTAACCTACATCCAGTCTCGCGCACAAGTAAAGATTTCCTTTCAAAAGCAACTGTATAATTACACCTTTGATTTCAAGGCCATGAGTTACACCACTCCAAATTCACAATCCCCTGGGTAGAGATACTTGATTTCATAGGAAATAAGTTCACCCAATTGATTTCCAAGGCTACAATCACACTTTTCTCGCTTGATTGGTTTCACAGGCTACAATCACACCTTTTCTCACTTATTTTATTACAAAGATGCCTATAACTCTGAATAGCACTGAGATCTTGTTGAGATAGTGATAGAGAATCAAACTAGAAATGATCTGGTTAGATTCAATGTTGATTTCGATAGAGTAATGGTAAAAATGTGTATAAAGAAATGTAAAAGAAGAAGAGGAGTGAAATCAGAGAAAATATGAATACAAATTCGTTCAAAACTGCCCCTATTTATAGTAGAACAATAGCCATGTCCATTTGTGGAAGGATATGACGAATAGACACTTCCTTTGAAATTCAAAATTTTAAATAAAATGCTACCATGTCGACATGCCTAAGGTATTTTTGGTAATTTTCTTTTCTTTGAAAATAATTTCTATCTTGTATTAAAACTATTTTAAACTTTATAAATATACTTAACTATAGTTAAAATACATAAGTAAATATAGAGAATAATATTTTGGCGTATATATATAAAACTTTATATAATTTAATATTTAAATCTAAGTATAAATACTAAAAGTTAAATATATTATTATTAAAAGATAGTTTAAAACCAAGGATAATTTGATTTTGAAAATAAAGATTATTTTGAGGCTAAAAGTATTAAAACCAGGATAGATGTTTTTTATTATTTTAAAAGGAAGGTTTTGAAATCATTATGAAAACAAGATATAAATTTGTAAAAACATTTTGAATAAAAGTTAATAGATGCAAAACAATGTTCCACTAGATTTTTCGCATGTTTCATCATACTTAGAGTTCCATCACTTGAATAGGCTCAAGGTGGATTACATTCCATGAATAAATTGGATTTTAAGATGCCAATGCTTTTCTAGGAGTTTTAACAAAATTCCTAATTAAATTACTTATTATTAAAATCTTGAACTCTTGATAATCTTGATACTCATGAGTCTTCAATCTTGATATCTTGAATCTCTATATTGTACAGTCTTCATACTTGATACATGCATGGTTAGATCCTGCATATACATATATATCTAAACTATAATGTTAGTATTTATATTTTATAATTTTATTCTAAGGTTGTTGTCATCAAAACCATCATCCCAGGGACTAACAATGGTTTTTGTAATAAAACCATTTGTTCCACTTGTGAGAAACTTATAAGAAACATGATTGAATATTTTTGTTACTTAGTTTATTTGTCATGCTGGATATGAATTACAAATTGGCATGGAGAAAAAAATTCGGGGCTAAGAGCACATATGATTATAATTAATAGGAAATGCATGATGTGGGAAAGAAAGCAGTGTTAATCCAATTATATTGCATGGATTTGGTTTATGTAATAAACCACTTTTTCAAATATTGAGAATCACACTAAGTTCAAACAATTTTGGAATAAAAATAACCTCTCATTAACAAATTTGTTTATATTAGTATGAACACGTCAACTATTGAAAAAAAATGTTAATAAAACTAATTTCCAATATTCAATCTACAAACTTTTTAAATTTAATGGCAAAATATCCTAGAAGTATCATCGTTCAAAACACCTTAGTCATAATGAATATTATCCAAGCATCGAGTCCTCAATTTATATTGCTTTATTGGAGAGTGTCTTTATGGAAGAAAGATGATATATTTGTAGCTATCTTAAATTATTAATTTTTATGAGCTATGGTCTATGTATTAGAAGCTGAATAGTTAACGTATGTGCTATTTGAGAGATCACAAGCATGGTGAGTTTTATAAAGATATTACTTGGTTGCTATTCTCTTTTATATATGCTTGGTTGTTGGATAAGAAATAAATCTTGATGCTAATTTTGATTGAGCATTTAGTTAGAAATTTAATATGTTTGTCAATTGACATAATACAACTTACGGTTAATATTTTTACCACATTGCTTATTTTGGATTTCCCCGTAAATGTCAGTATTAATATCAGTGTTACTAATCTTTCGTTTAATTCCTATACAATTATTAAAAATCGAGGAAGAGAAAATGCATAGTAAAAGCAACCTATTATGTCCAACCTTTATTTTCCAAGTAACAGTTGCGTAAGGTTCCTATTCGTAATGACACTCTTAACTTATTGTAATGTACATTTATAGTATATGTACAAAGTTATGCATTTATGCACCGTTACATCATAAACTTGCAATTATGATTTATAATATTGTTTGATGCTAAAATGAGAACCATGACTACTTAAATTTACTATAGTTTTACATAATAATTAAAGGTCGAGTATAATATATGTTTATACACATTTCGATGTTGAATTCTTTAGTTGCATAGATATGCGTCAACGGATTATTATTTTTTACCGCTTTTCATAGGGTTCTCAAACATTTCCATTGGTCTTTGTAGGATAGTTCGCAATAAATAAAGGAATTCATATATGGAATTTTTTTCATTTTTTTGATGTTATCCATTGTATTACTTAGTTTTAATTCCTAAATGGAAATTTTTGTTTTTGATTTTTTTATCGTATTCTTTATTTTTAATTCATACAAGGCATAAACTCATACAAAGAATATTTTTATACATTATGCGTTGTTGATCTTTTTTAGTTTAATTTATTTTCTTAGATTATGCACTCATGTTTTTCTCTTAGTTCGTTCTGATTTAATTTTATAAACAATGATATTGGATTATAAACGGTATCCTAAGTATTATATCGATTGTTGCAAACGAAGTACTTTTTCTTAATTTTTATTGTTCGGGTTTCCTCACCAGTTTTTCCATATAGCACAAAAATAAAGTCACTATATTCTTGGTTGCCTATGAACAACCATGTCCATGTACACATAGCACATCATGCATTATACATACATGATTAAACACTATTTATAGGATAATAGACATGCCAAAATAAATTCAACATAAAACATGAATATGAACTAAATATTCAAATTTTGATGCAACACATTTCATGTTTGTCTACATTATTGTGCTTGGTGTTAAATCAATATAACAGTTTATCTTTATCTCTTTGGTAACACATTTTTGCTAATGTATTAAAATCCCACTTTCTCTATTTTCAAATACTTGGCAACTAAATTACAACTTCCTCATTTTTTATCAATTGAAACTTTCACATTCTTGTAACTTATATTTAAATGTTGAAACAAGGATCTATCCCTTATTTTCAAACTTAATGCATAAAAAACCCTTCTCAAAAAATATTGTAAATTACCCACTAGAATTATTTTCGATATATTTTTTTGTATTTTTCAGTTAATTAGATATGCACCTAACTGGATTAATATGACCAAAATTAAATATATTTTTTGAACTTTTAATCAAAAGTGCCAATAATTGTTAATCGTGTGCGAGCGTGCATGTTTTTGTGCTTATATGTGTGCATAAGTGTATATATGTAGGTTTTGATTTTCCTTTTCTTAACAAATTTCAACATTAGTCTACCAAAAAGAATAAAGAGTAATGGGGAGAAGTAGTTATTGAATTAATAAATAACACTAAATTTGGAGAGGCGATCTATGTAGGGAGAGATGAGAACCAATTTGCGGCACTTTCTAATGGAGCTTATACCAAAATGTTAAAAATGATGAATATTCAAGTGAGTTTTCCCCTTCTCTAGAGTTTATAAAAACTTTAAAAGATATCATAGAAACAAAAATTGTTTCCACATCCATTGATGTTAACAAGGACAATATTCAGAGATTACAAAGATTACTAAAATGGAGATATGAGGTCAGTGCTAGCAACATAGTTTAATAGTAAAAAGGACTCCAGTTTGTTCTGAAGAAATGCTTTCTAATCAAGAAAAGATTCTGTAAACCTATTTCTAAGCGCTCTCTCGTAGATAATGGTTTTTTGACAAAATGCAATCACATAGTTTCCTCTTGAAAAGATACTCAAGGTGGTTGTCATTTAGATATTGAAGATGTCGGCACAAATTTCTAGCAATACAGTATGAATCTCCAATTCATTGAAATTTCTAAAATGGATGACAAATTCTTGATTTCTACCTCTCCTATCCTTAAGATGTTTGATTAGTGCATGTGACCATGCATATGTTATTAGAGGAGCTGATCTGAGATTTGTACATGATTCCATTGATATTTTATTCCTTAAGAATTTTTTTATGTTTTTGTTTATTTGATTTTATATGGTTGTGTGTATATTTTAGTGAGAAATTAAAACTGTAACCTTTAGTGGAATACAAATTAAATGTCACCTTTATTCATGTGTATCGTGTGGATATAATAAAATTTGCTATGAAGTTACTGTATAGTTCTTTTGCTTTACAAATTTTATATGTTTAACTATATAGGATGGTGCTAGATCAAGCATAAAAGAGAGATACATTTGCATGCACATAAAGTACCCGCATAGTTATCTTTTTCGTCCTCGAATAAACTAAAAACTAAGATAAATCTGTTTTCGTAGGAAGCACGATTGCATTGAGCATATGCAACAAGCCTTTAGATCTCTAGGTGTCCCCAGTAGGACGAATGTTGTCTCATTAGGTTTTCAGCGGATACTACCCACAAAATCTAGATGCAAAGTGAAAATAATTACAAAATGCAAGATATATTACATGTTATCCCGCTTTTTGGCAAAGCCGTGATACCAAAAGATCGGTCAAAAACAAAAGACAGTGTGTCTCAGAGATTGGTTGTACTTCACTTCGCTATGGATATCGATGAATTTTGACCGAGCCCGTATCAGGCTACAACTGATAGGACACGGCAAGCAAAGTCATAGGAGCCAGCATTCCAAATTTCAGGTTAATCGGAGGTCGTATGAACGAGATATGGTCGATGCAAGTTAGCCAAGGAGTGTCGTTCGAACCCATCGAAAAGTTTGGGAGATGCTCACTTCGAATCCATGGGTTCGAATCCATCACTAATTGTTCAAATCCATGGGTTCGGATCCATCACTAATTGTTTCGTATCCATCGAGTCCGGAGCACTTCGAATCCATCACCATATACCCTACTTCGAATCGATCGGTCTCGTGCCCAAGCACTGCTTCGTATCGATCGTCCTCGCATCCATCAAGAATGCCAGATCATTCCTTCGTATCCATAAATTCTGCCCTGTTCGAATCCACTCGGCTCATCTTAATCCCCTTTGTATCGATCCATTTCGAATCCATTGATGCGAACTGGGTCGTGGCACACGATACGAACGAGGCAAAATCCATGGATTCGAAGCGGTCAACTTGGAGTATAAACCAGATCGAGGTGAAGTATGCGTGCCACGTCTTCGCAAGACCACGTGAGGTGATCGATTCGAAGGAGTCAATTCGAACCGATGGATTCGAAATGGACAGCCGAACGAGATTCATCAAACTCGAATCGATCGTATCTCCCAAAACACGAAGCCAAATGCAATGAAATTTTCACAGTAGCTCGTACAAGGTAAAGATTGTTCCTGCCAAATTTCAGCTTGATTGGATCAATTTTTGATGGACTCGAAATGACTTCGAATCGATCTCAGATCGAGTCGAAACTTGGTCGGGTCGGTCGCGTGGGACCACTCACGTGCCAGAAAAAGTCTCCCTAAGTTTGAGCGAGATCTGGGCCTCCAACGCCTATAAATAGCACCCTGAAGCCTTCAGAAAAGGGGATCTTCCGCCATTGAACATCATGACTCTGCTGAATCAAATTCTATACTTCATTATCGCTGTTGTAATCAGATTTGAGAGCTATCGTCAGTTGCAATCTGTTGTAATCGATTGAAATCATCAAGTGAATCAATAAAGACATAAGCTTCAGAGTGGACGTAGGCAAGATCGCCGAACCACTATAAATCCTGTGTTTGTGATTGTTATTCAGGAATTATTGTGGTTGTTGTTGTTTAGATCTGAGTTCTAGATTGATTGTTGCTGATTTGTGTTCATAAACGGGTGCTTTCACGATATTGGGTGTTTGTGGTCAATTTTGACCCAAACATTTTGGTGCTCTCACTGAGAATTGAACTCAGGAGATCTATCAATTAGAAGTTGATTCAGAGAGTTTGAAAGTTCAGATTTGAGAAACCATGACGAGACAAACAAGTAAGAAACAAAGGCCAGAGAGGAGTGAACACCAAGGAAGTCAAGAGGCTTCTTCAGGAGCGAATCAACCATCGATCTTCATCACTAGGGACGAGATGGAGACAATGATGAAGAAACAAGAGGAGTTGATCCAGAGTTTATTTCAACAGATAGGACAGCTTGGAGCACAGAATAGGGAAGCGGATGGAGTTCAGAACGGAGCAGGTCTATCCGGCGTAGCACCTGGATTAGGAGGCACACCTATGGAGAACGTTGGTTCAATTTTGGAGAGGGAGAGGGGAGCATCTGCGCAACCTGGGAGTAGCAGAGGAGTGAACGCTCAGTCAAGGGGGCAGATCCCAGAGTTCCCTCGTGAACTCAGGGGGCAGGTTGAAAGTGGTGAACGAAGATTGCATCCCGGAGACAATGACAGATTGGCGGAGATGGTTAGAAGATCTATGAGAGGCGGTTTGGTAAACAAAGATTTGGAGGATGTTAATAGGAGTCCTTTTACTCCAGCAATCAGACGAGCTAGGAACCCACCGGATTTCAAGTTACCATCATTGGACATGTATGACGGGAGAACGGACCCCACAGTTCATCTAACGAAGTATATGAGGCATATGGAAGTGCTGTGGGCATCAGAGGAGGTTATGGCCCGATGCTTCCCATTGTACTTGGCGGATATTGCAGTATTGTGGTTTAGACAATTGGAGAATGGATCCATCGGAACATGGAATGATTTAATTGAGAGATTTATGAGGCAATTCAGGGTTCACATCACAAGAACCAAGAATGTGATGACGTTGGCAACTTTAAAATAGAAGGCTGGAGAGACTTTGAGGAGCTTTCTGACGCGATTCAATGCGGCAGCAGCTTCAGTGGATCGACCAGATCCATCCATGGTTATGATGGCGACTGTGTCCGGAATAGTTGACGGAACAGAGTTCAAAAATTCATTAACTAAGGATCCACCCATGGATCTAGGAGAGTTCTATCATGAGGCATAAAAGTTTTTACGATTGGAGGATGCAAATGAAGAAAGAGAAGAAGGAGAGGGAATAGAAGTTTATGCACTTAATGACAAAAAGCCTCTCGAAAAGGACTTAGACAAGGATAAAAGTAAAAGAAAGACTGAGAATGACGGGGACAGGTCAAAGCGGCAACGGAGGGAGCCGCGATTCACCACTTACACCGAACTGAATGAGAGTCTGGAACGAATTTATCAGGATACCAAGGAGCAGGTTCCGTATCGTAGACCAATGCGAAGGGATCCAACTTCCGACGAAAGAAGATCAGATAAGTTTTGTGTATTTCATGAATTAAACGGTCATAACACTAATGATTGTAGGCATCTGAAGGACAAGTAGAAGGACATATCAGGAACGGTATGCTCCTTCAATATGTGAGGAGACGAACTCCAGTAGTGGAACCAGAGCGGCCACCGTCTACATCAGCTAGAGGCGACCCTGAATCATGGCACCGTTTGATTATCAATTGATTGAAATAACGATGAACAAGTCGTAAGCTTCCCACTAACACAATTAACTCACTTACACCTGTACGAGATCGCGAACGATCCCCAGGTATGCTCTGAATGATCATTGACCGTTTAGTAGTGGGAACTTACACTTTGACATCCTTGCTTTGCTTTTGTTTCATTTTGATTTGGACATTTGGACTTTGTTTGTTTGGACATTTCTATTTTAAACCCATCTGTTGAATAGATATTTGATTCTGACAATTCTGAAATGGCTAAGCTACTTACACATGTACGGGGTCGCGAACGGTCCTTAGGCATGCTCTAAGATGGCGATAAAATGCCCTGACAAATGATCCAGGGACCCACACGAACGTGAACCTGGTATCAACAATACCAAGCCCTCCCGGGCATACAAAATCGCCTCGAACGGCACCCCGACCGCGGTCACAATTTGCCACGAACGGCACCCGACCTCGAACGGTCACCAAATCGCCTCGAACGGCACACGATCGCGAACGATCGCAACTTGCCTCGAACGGCACCCGACCGCGAATGGTCACAATTCGCCTCGAACAGGCACAACTCGCCCCGAGCGGCACAGCTCACCTCACCTCAGATGGCTCGATCATGAACGGTCGTCATCTGTGGTCCGCCACTTGACCGCGCACGGTCGCACTTCACCTCAAATGGCTCGACCCCGAACGATCGTCATTTGAAGTTAGGCGCTTGACCATGAACGGTCGTACTTCATCTCAAATACCTCGATCCCGAATGGTCGTTATTTGTGGTCGCATAAAACTATAAATTCCTTTGCAGAGCATCAACAGGATATGAACATCCAGCTCATGGCATTACAAAACACGCCTTCCTACCGCAAGGCATATTTTGGGGGGCAAATGTTATCCCGCTTTTTGGCAAAGCCGTGATACCAAAAGATTGGTCAAAAACAAAAGACAGTTCGTCTCAGAGATTGGTTGTATTTCACTTCGCTATGGATATCGATGAATTTTGTCTGAGCCCGGATCAGGCTACAACTTATAGGTCACGGCAAGAAAAGTCATGGGAGCCAACATTCCAAATTTCAGGTTAATCGGAGGTCGTATGAACGAGATATGGTCGATGCAAGTTAGCCAAGGAGTGTCGTTCGAACCCATCGAAAAGTTGGGAGATGCTCACTTCGAATCCATGGGTTCGAATCCATCACTAATTGTCTTGTTCAAATCCGTTGGTTTACACGTGCTTCGAATCGATCGATTTCGAATCGATCGATAACGTGATGTTGATCACTTCGAATCGATCGGTTCGAATCCATCAGATGGGCATCCCCTAAGCACGTTCGTATCCATGCAGAAGCACTGTTTCATATCCATCGAGTCCGGAGCACTTCGAATCCATCACCATATACCCTACTTTGAATCGATCGGTCTCGTGCCCAAGCACTACTTCGTATCGATCGTCCTCGCATCCATCAAGAATGCCAGATCATTCCTTCATATCCATAAATTCTGCCATGTTCGAATCCACTCGGCTCGTCTTAATCCCCTTCGTATCGATCCATTTCGAATCCATTGATGTGAACTGGGTCATGGCACACGATACGAACGAGGCGAAATCCATGGATTCGAAGCGGTCAACTCGGAGTATAAACCGGATCGACGCGAAGTATGCACGCCACGTCTTCACAAGACCACGTGAGGTGATCGATTCGAAGGAGTCAATTCGAACCGATGGATTCGAAATGGACAGCCGAACGAGATTCATCAAACTCGAATCGATCATATCTCCCAAACCACGAAGCCAAATGCAATGAAATTTTCACAGTAGCATCCATACAAGGTAAAGATTGTTCCTGCCAAATTTCAGCTCGATTGGATCACTTTTTGATGAATTCGAAATGACTTCGAATCGATCTCAGATCGAGTAGAAACTTGGTGGGGTCGGCCGCATGGGCCCACTCACGTGACAGAAAAAGTCTCCCTAAGTTTGAGTGAGATCTGGGCCTCCAACGCCTATAAATAGCACCCTGAAGCCTTCAGAAAAGGGCCGCCATTGAACATCCAGACTCTGCCGAATCAAATTCCATACTTCATTATCGCTGTTGTAATCAGATTTGAGAGCTATCATCAGTTGCAATCTGTTGTAATCGATTGAAATCATCAAGTGAATCAATAAAGACATAAGCTTCAGAGTGGACGTAGGCAAGATCGCCGAACCACTATAAATCCTGTGTTTGTGATTGTTATTCGAGAATTATTGTGGTTGTTGTTTTTTAGATCTGAGTTCTAGATTGATTGTTGCTGATTTGTGTTCATAAACGGGTGCTTTCACGATATTGGGTGTTTGTGGTCAATTTTGACCCAAACATTTTGGTGCTCTCACTGAGAATTGAACTCAGGAGATCTATCAATTGGAAGTTGATTCAGAGAGTTTGAAAGTTCAGATTTGAGAAACCATGACGAGACAAACAAGTAAGAAACAAAGGCCAGAGAGAAGTGAACACCAAGGAAGTCAAGAGGCTTCTTCAGGAGCGAATCAACCGTCGATCTTCATCACTAGGGACGAGATGGAGACAATGATGAAGAAACAAGGGGAGTTGATCCAGAGTTTATTTCAACAGATAGGACAGCTTGGAGCACAGAATAGGGAAGCGGATGGAGTTCAGAACGGAGCACGTCCATCCGGTGTAGCACCTGGATTAGGAGGCACACCTATGGAGAACGTTGGTCCAATTTCGGAGAAGGAGAGGGGAGCATCTGCGCAACCTGGGAGTAGCAGAGGAGTGAACGCTCAGTCAAGGGGGCAGATCTAAGAGTTCCCTCGTGAACTCGGGGGGCAGGTTGAAAGTGGTGAACGAAGATTGCATCCCAGAGACAATGACAGATTGGCGGAGATGGTTAGAAGATCTATGAGAGGCGGTTTGGTAAACAAAGATTTGGAGGATGTTAATAGGAGTCCTTTTACTCCAGCAATCAGACGAGCTAGGAACCCACCGGATTTCAAGTTACCATCATTGGACATGTATGACGGGAGAACGGACCCCACGGTTCATCTAACGAAGTATATGAGGCATAAGGAAGTGCTGGGGGCATCAGAGGAGGTTATGGCCCGATGCTTCCCATTGTACTTGGCGGATATTGCAGCATTGTGGTTTAGACAATTGGAGAATGGATCCATCGAAAGATGGAATGATTTAATTCAGAGATTTATGAGGCAATTCAGGGTTCACATCACAAGACCCAAGAATGTGATGACGTTGGCAACTTTAAAATAGAAGGCTGGAGAGACTTTGAGGAGCTTTCTGACGCGATTCAATGCGGCAGCAGCTTCAGTGGATCGACCAGATCCATCCATGGTTATGATGGCAGCTGTGTCCGGAATAGCTAACGGAACAGAGTTCAAAAATTCATTAACTAAGGATCCACCCGTGGATCTAGGAGAGTTCTATCATGAGGCAGAAAAGTTTTTACGATTGGAGGATGCAAATGCAGAAAGAGAAGAAGGAGAGGGAATAAAAGTTTATGCACTTAATGACAAAAAGCCTCTCGAAAAGGACTTGGGCAAGGATAAAAGTAAAAGAAAGACTGAGAATGACGGGGACAGGTCAAAGCGACAATGGAGGGAGCCGAGATTCACCACTTACACCGAACTGAATGAGAGTCTGGAACGAATTTATCAGGATAACAAGGAGCAGGTTCTGTATCGTAGACCAATGCGAAGGGATCCAACTTCCGACGAAAGAAGATCAGATAAGTTTTGTGTATTTCATGAATTAAATGGTCATAACACTAATGATTGTAGGCATCTGAAGGACGAGGTAGAAGGACATATCAGGAACGGTATGCTCCTTCAATATGTGAGGAGATGAACTCCAGTGGTGGAACCAGAGCGGCCACCGTCTACATCAGCTAGAGGCGACCTTGAATCAAGGCACCGCTTGATTATCAATTGATTGAAATAACGATGAACAAGTCGTAAGCTTCCCACTAACACAATTAACTCATTTACACATGTACGAGATCGCGAACGATCCCCAGGTATGCTCTAAATGATCATTGACCGTTTAGTAGTGGGAACTTACATTTTGACATCCTTGCTTTGCTTTTGTTTCATTTTGATTTGGACATTTGGACTTTGTTTGTTTGGACATTTCTATTTTAAACCCATCTGTTGAATAGATATTTGATTCTGATAATTCTGAAATGGCAAAGCTACTTACACATGTATGGGGTCGCGAACGGTCCTTAGGCATGCTCTGAGATGGCGATAAACCTCCCTGACAAATGATCCAGGGACCCACTCGAACGTGAACCTGGTATCAACAATGCCAAGCCCTTACGGGCACACAAAATCGCCTCGAACGGCACCCATACCGCGAACGGTCACAATTCGCCACGAACAGCACTCGACCTCGAACGGTCACCAAATCGCCTCGAACGGCACACGATCGCGAACGATCGCAACTTGCCTCGAACGACACCCGACCGCGAACGGTCACAATTCGCCTTGAACAGGCACAACTCGCCCCGAGCGGCACAGCTCACCTCACCTCAGATGGCTCGATCATGAACGGTAGTCATCTGTGGTCCGCCACTTGACCGCGCACGGTCGCACTTCACCTCAAATGGCTCGACCCCGAACGATCGTCATTTGAAGTTAGGCGCTTGACCATGAACGGTCGCACTTCATCTCAAATACCTCGATCCCGAACGGTCGTTATTTGAGGTCGCATAAAACTATAAATTCCTTTGCAGAGCATCAACATGATATGAACATCCAGCTCATGGCATTACAAAACACACCTTCCTACCGCAAGGCATATTTTGGGGGGCAAATGTTATCCCGCTTCTTGGCAAAGCCGTGATACCAAAAGATCGGTCAAAAACAAAAGACAGTTCGTCTCAGAGATTGGTTGTACCTCACTTCGCTATGGATATCGATGAATTTTTTCCGAGCCCGGATCAGGCTACAACTGATAAGACACGGCAAGCAAAGTCATAGGAGCCAGAATTCCAAATTTCAGGTTAATCGGAGGTCGTATGAACGAGATATGGTCGATGCAAGTTAGCTAAGGAGTGTCATTCAAACCCATCGAAAAGTTGGGGAGATGCTCACTTCGAATCCATGGGTTCGAATCCACCACTAATTGTCTTGTTCGAATCCGTTGGTTTACACGTGATTTAAATCGATCGAGTTTGAATCGATCGATAACGTGATGTTGATCACTTAGAATCGATCGGTTCGAATCCATCAGATTGGCATCCCGTGAGCACGTTCGTATCCATGCAGAAGCACTGTTTCGTATCCATCGAGTCCGGAGCACTTCGAATCCATCAACATATGCCCTACTTCGAATCGATCGGTCTCGTGCCCAAGCACTGCTTCGTATCGATCGTCCTCGCATCCATCAAGAATGCCAAATCATTCCTTCATATCCATAAATTCTGCCTTGTTCGAATCCACTCGGCTCGTCTTAATCCCCTTCGTATCGATCCATTTCGAATCCATTGATGCGAACTGGGTCGTGGCACACGATACGAACGAGGTGAAATCCATGGATTCGAAGCGGTCAACTCGGAGTATAAACCGGATCGAGGCAAAGTATGCGCGCCACGTCTTCACAAGACCATGTGAGGTGATCGATTCGAAGGAGTCAATTCGAACCGATGGACTCGAAATGGGCAGCCGAACGAGATTCATCAAACTCGAATCGATCATATCTCCCAAACCACGAAGCCAAATGCAATGAAATTTTCACAGTAGCTTCCATACAAGGTAAAGATTGTTCCTGCCAAATTTCAGCTCGATTGGATCACTTTTTGATGGATTCGAAATGACTTCGAATCAATCTCAGATCGAGTCGAAACTTGGTGGGGTCGGCTGCATGGGCCTACTCACGTGCCAGAAAAAGTCTCCCTAAGTTTGAGCTAGATCTGGGCCTCCAACACCTATAAATAGCACCCTGAAGCCTTCAGAAAAGGGGATCTTCCGACATTGAACATCCAGACTCTGCCGAATCAAATTCCATACTTCATTATCACTGTTGTAATCAGATTTGAGAGCTATCGTCAGTTGCAACCTGTTGTAATCGATTGAAATCATTAGGTGAATCAATAAAGACATGAGCTTCAGAGTGGACGTTGGCAAGATCGCCGAACCACTATAAATCCTGTGTTTGTGATTGTTATTCGGGAATTATTGTGGTTGTTGTTGTTTAGATCTGAGTTCTAGATTGATTGCTGCTGATTTGTGTTCATAAACGGGTGCTTTCACGATATTGGGTGTTTGTGGTCAATTTTGACCCAAACATTACAAAACTGATGAATGCAAGTTTTTGAAAATGTTTACATACGAATGATTTACTTTTAAATCGACACAAATAAGTTAAATACAAGTTTTGGTCATTGCCACGAAAATTTAAGTAAATCACTCGTCAAAACATCCAACAAAAATTAAGTTATCATAACAAATAGACTATAGTTTAAGTTGTTGTTGATAACACAATATAACTATGAAATGGATCCTTAGTTGATTATCAAAGTTTATCAAAGTGGTATTTTGATTTCTTTTCAATAACAAGTCAAATCAAACAAGTTAAAATAGTGTTGGATTTCATTTGCTTACTATCTCTATTTTTTTGAAAATTTTATTGATATATTCAATAATTACATATGCCTAACTCAGATAAACTGAGGCCTGATATATTACGCATGCACTGCCCTGCGGATTTATATAAGGGTAATACGGAGCGTGGCTAGTGAACACGCAAGTGTGAACACTTATCGACTGTAGGCATTATTAATAAAAGAATTTCTTTTATATACACACATCTAACTCAGAAAAACTGAGGCTAGATATACCGAGCATGCACTGCCTTTCGGGCTTATGTAAGAAGGGTACAGAGCATGGCGAGTGACCACACGAGTGTGAACACAAGAATCTAGGTGTTAATAAAAATTATGTACATATATACCAATTTATATATATATATATATTGAAGAGAATTTTGGAAAATCATCTTAGCACCAGTTAACTTAGAAGAATAAAAATGCTACATCCTTTACTTTAAATCAACCACTTTTAAAAACAAAGATTTTCAATTAGAATATATTTCATAATTATCTCCATGATTCTTCCTATATACTAGTTAAACCATCGTTATTTGTAATCAAAATTTATTTTTATTTTTGTTAAGACAAATAAATTTCAAAAAATTTCAAATTAATCAACCAAAACCATATATTTATCCTATAATGTTTCTTCAAAAGTAAATAAAAAATGAATTTTTTTTGAGTTTTTTAAAAGAGAATGCAGAAAATAAACAATGAAAAATTAAAAATGAAGATGAGTCTCCCTCCTCCACAATTGATTTTGACTATGTCCCCACAGTCAACCCAAGTGGAAGGAGAAAAATAAAATAAAGATAAAAAGATGACTTATGCTTACATGAATATAAACGGTATTTACATGAGATCAGAAAGTATATCGTCAAAAAGTAAATGAAACAATCTTCCAAAGACTAATTCAATTGTCCCGTTAAGTATACGAGACACAGCTTAAGCTCGAAAAACCAAACCGTAAATGATTTCAAAGTTGAATGTTGATTTGGGAAAATGAATGTTGTTTTACTAAAAATCGTATGGGTTATTTTATTTTCGATGATTTTTGGGGTAGATATAACGATGGATTAAAGTTCACGTTTATATTCACCAAATTGAGATTCAAACTCATGATTGACAAATTTTTCGAAACTATCGATTTCAAAATCAAAATGATGTTTTAAATCTTCTCGTTCAGTTTGACAACTCATTTTCAAAAAGTATAAAGAAACCATGTTCGTTAAATTCGTCTTCCTTTGTTGGATTATCAACAACTTCATTGCGTATCCCAAGTTCAAAATCCAAAGTTGTATTTAAATTTTTGAAATCGATAAAAGGATGGTCGAATTTTAAATTTGGCTCTACAACCTCAAAAGAATTGAAATCCAACTCAATTACCGTGTTTTCAGCAACTTCATTAAGGTCATCGTTTTCAGTTTCAAAAGTTGTTGTTTGAAAATCGTCAACTATGGTAAAAGATGGATTACTATTTGACTCATCACATGTTGGGATTTGATTTTGTTGTTCATGTAATTTTTTGTATGTTTCAATCAACAAATCTGTGTGATCATCGTAAATTTGTTCATTTGTTCAACAAAATCAAACTACTAATTATTGACTTAAGAATTTTCGATTCGGACATGTTGAGAACAATAATTTTTACTCGCATCGTAGTCTAGATTATTCCCATTGCCAAAATTATTTGAAAAGTGGTTCACATTTTCATTTTTAAATTGATTTTGGAGTTCGAATTTGTATAGGAATGAGTTATAATCGAAATCATTTGAATTTTGAATTGAATCCAAAGTTTGAAATCCTTGACTCGAGTTATCACACAAATATGAATTGCACAAATCATTTATACTTTGATTTTATTGTGTACAGAGTTCAAGTAAAGATGAAATGCTATTTTCAAGAGTCGAGGGTTGGTCGTTGTTTTGAAAACTTTTTTGTTCAAAATTTGATTTTTTTTTATAGAATAGTTGTTGTTAAAATATCCATATGAATTTGAAGTGAAATCATATAGGTTATATTGACTTTCACAACTATTGTAAAATTCAATTGAATATGAAAATTCAGACATTTTCAAGAATATTTTTTTAATGATGGAAAAAATATTTACAAAAAGAATTTATCTTTCAAAAAAGGAAAAATTGTTTTTTTTTTAATTTTCAACTTTTTTGAAAATATTTTATACATTTTTTTGGATTTTTAATTTTCTAAAAAGAAGTAAATTTTTTGGATTTTTGTTTTTATTAAAAAATTCAAAAATAAAGGATTTAAAAATTTCGAAGGAAAAGGGATATTTATAAAAAAAATTAATTTTTGATTTTGAATTTTTTTTTTAAATATGCATGAACTAATTTAACTAAATGAATGAATAGGTTAATTACAGATTATCTATCCTAACCCAAAATTGTATAATGACACTTTGTCTTAGATCAACAAGATAGTTCTCAGCCAGATAACGGGCAAGGATTATCGGTGCACCACGAATCACCGCAGCAATGCAGCCGAAGGTATAAGTACCTTTAGAGAAATAATTTAGTATAATATTTACGAATCACCGTAATGTTTATAACTGATTATTGCTTTGTCGTAGCCGAGACACCGATAAATTAAATTTTTCAAAGAAAAAAACTTGTCAACATATAATTAAGTGCGTTATTATTAATCAAATTTTAAGATGAAATGCAAAACAGAAATGAAAATTGTATTAACAATGCAACTATATATGAAATTTGATTTTGTTTTTGTTTTTGAATTTCTTTTTGAAATGCAAGCAATCAATAATGCAAAGCAAAAAAATATAGATAAGCAAAAGCAATTATTTTTTGGCAAGCTAAGCAAAGCAAGCAATTTATTTTAGCAAGCACTTCTTTTCCTTGAGATTTTCTGCTTCTACAACCTGAAATTTCAAACAAAATGTATACAATTGTTTTTTTGGACTAAAACAAATGGAAAAGAAAAAAATTGAAAAAAAATAAACAAGATAAAAGAAAGAAAAACCAGTGCAAACAAAACAGGATAAATGAAACTATAAACTTATATGTTTTTTTTTCAAGAAGATATCTTAACTAAGAGAAAACAAAAGGATTTAACAGAAATAAAAACTTTTAATCAACACAGCCCATCAAAAGGCCCAAGACCAGAATTTTTCTTCTTCTTTCTTCTCTGTCAAAATTGCAAAAAAGAAACATAAAGGGCACGACCTTCTCCTTTAAAACAAACGCAATCACACCAAAAAAAAGAAAGATGGAATTCTTGAATTCTCAAAATCACAACTAAGTTAAACAGTGGTCACTTCGATTTTGCATGTTGCAATTTGCTTTGGGTTGTAGAATGAAGTTGGCGAATTGAGGGGATCGTAGTAGCGATGGTTGCGAAGTTTGAATTTAAGGTGAATGAAGCGGTAGAAATGGTGGTATTTTCTATTAAGAGATGTAGTCATTTTGGGGATGACACGAAGCTTAGGATGGTCGAACGTAGGCAGTGGTTGGTTCGTGGTTTGAGGTTGAGATTGTGGGTTCTCAGGTTGAATTTGGGCTATGGATTGAAGAGGGAGGATAATGCAATGGGAAATGTGTTGAACGTTTTGTAAACTGCTGTGGCAACTGTTATGGAAGAGGGCGATAATTTGGCATGCAAAAGTTGCAGGAAGAGGGTTGGTGAAGCAAGATAGGTTGGACACGTTGCAGTGATGTTTATACGAAGGTGGGAGTTATGTACAGTTTGCAAGCAATGGCTGGTCAGTATGTACTGGAAGTGTGTAGTTTTGTGGCGGTGGAACTGTGGTTTGGAGGCAATTGATGATATTGTGATTTAAGGGAAATTAGTGAAGGCAGTGTCTTATAATCAGCTGATGGTGGTGAAAGTGTGGTTGTGGCACAGTGTATATGTGATGAATGTTGTAGGTATATATGGAACAGGTGATGTTGCGAACTGAGTTGGCTTTGAATGTTGTTTGAAGTGATTTGATC
The DNA here is from genome assembly GCA_030765085.1 of Allium cepa. Lineage (NCBI taxonomy): Eukaryota > Viridiplantae > Streptophyta > Magnoliopsida > Asparagales > Amaryllidaceae > Allium > Allium cepa. The sequence continues at coordinate 378,887,805 of CM060928.1, read as the reverse complement.
AGTTTGTAATGGAATCAGTGTGAAGAAGCCAGGAGGTTTGTATGTGCAAATTTGTTGAAGGGTGTATGGGTTGTAAGAGGAAGGATGGGTATGCTGTTTGCAAAGTGAAGGCAACAGGAAGGCAACAGTTGTGAATGGCCAGAATAACACTGTTGAAAATAGAGAGCTTGAAATGTATTGCCAATGTAATTTGTAAACAGAAAAAAATGTATTGCAAAAGAAAAGATTGAAATGGAATATTTTTTTTTTTCAAATGAAATTGAGTATGCTTTTTTTTTGAATGCAAATGCAAATAAAAAAAAACTAGAACAACAAGCACACCAATAAAATGCCACCAAAACCACACACAACCACACAAAAATATTTTTAGTTTTTTTTTTTAATTCAACACACACAAAACCAACACACACAAATCCAACACACACACTAAAATCAAACACAAATAATTTGAATAATAAAAAATAAAATGAAGACTATTCCTCCGGCAACAGCGCCAAAAACTTGTTCGACGTTTTTTCTGTTGGTTTAGAAAATCGTCGAAAAATTTGTAATAATTATAACCGCAAACGCACGGCATACAATTGTTAGTACATGGTGAGTACAGATCAATCCATAGGAAATTGTTAGATTTTAAATTTTGATTCAATCAAATTAACCAAAGTTGAAAGTGTGATTAACTAAAAATGTAGAAAACAAACAAGAAAATTGATGAAAATATGAGAGTGTTAGGACAATTTAGAGATAATTTCCACTCTCTAGATCACATAAATCAACAAAATGAAGTAATGATCTCTCTTTTGGTCATTAATGAAATTAGTTGATGTACTTATAATAAGAATGGTATATTTGTGCTATTAAGTAGGCCAATATAAACCATCAAACTATAACACAAATACTAATACACATTTAACTCTGATGAAATATGATAACAAGGTTGAAAGTTGAATCTATTTTAAGCATGGCCTATTAACCATTGTTTAGAAATATAAGCCATCAAATTTAAAATTCCAACATTCACTTCTTTGCCATAATCATATTTTGATGAAGAAGCAATTTTTGTTTTGTTTGTTTAAGCATAGCTTATTTGTTATGAACAACATAGACTATCAAATTCAAAGTTAAACAACATCATTAAACCACTTTAAATGTTTCCATTTAAGCATAAAAAGAGAACATAGATTATCACAATGTTGAAGCAACATGATTAGAGAGCTTCATTACACCTAAATTGAAGAGGTTTAGCCTTTCATTTGTGATATCATACCAACACAAGTAGCATGCAACATGAAACACAAAATAAAAAAGATGAAAGCAAAGTAAAAGAAGAGCTATTCTACTTGCATAAAATAAAAGAAGATCTATACTACTAACATGAAAGTAAATAAATAAGAAAAGACTTGAAATAAAATTGCATAAAAAAATTACATAAAAGAAATGGCTAAGTAGCCATGAAAGAAAGAGAGCTCTCATTTTATTTTTTGATCTAAACTAAACAAAGAGAAGAGAGCCTAAGGGAAGAGCGCCTAAAAGAAAACTAAAGAAGAGAGGTTACATGAAGCATAAGGGGTATTTATACATATATGAAACCCTAATCCACTTTCTTAGGGAATGCCCAAAATACCCTCTTACGAAGTGTGGAGGCCAAATAATCATTAGCATCAAATAACCATCATTTAAGTGTGCATGAAGCTTTAAACTCTATTATCATGTGCATTAGCCTCAAATTTGTACATTAAGATAGGTGGGTTCCTCCATGATCCATGGAATGAATTATTTCCATCTCCATTCCTTTGTATTCACTCTTGTGCATGCATATATCTATATGAAACCACTTGTATATGAAGCCAAATTCCTACAAAACAACACAGAAAATTCCAAGTAAATTTTCACACATTAATTTATGCATAAAAATCACCATTTTTCTCTTACATGGAGACGAATATACGCCTATTTGAAAATAAATTGAATTTTGGTTTAAACAGGTTAAAAATACCCAATACGATCATTTATTTATTTTAGTTAGATTAAATATGGTAGTAAAAATATGCACATTTACGTGCACATCAAGTATTCTCTGTGTGTGGAACCGGTGGGATAAAGGCACTCTCGAAGATAGAAGGATGTGGCACGCTAGTCTCGATAATAGTGCCACCTAGAGAAACCACAATTATAAGTATCGGACAGGGACCCGCCATGCCTCTGCCAGCTCTACGAACCTGCTCAACTTGCTCGATTTTGGCCTTGATTTCCTCCATTAACTGCTTTGCCCGGTCCGCACGTATATCCATCGAAACGCTGCTGGTTGGACCCGAGGAGCCTGTTATGACTACATCTTCATCAATATTGAAGGGCACTTCGATACTTGAATCGCTTTGATGGCTGAAGAGTGCTTCCATCAATTGTTCATCAAGCATGCAGCTGCTATCGTTCATCTTCCCAGCCGAAGTGGTGGCCGTCGCGATTGTAGCCTCTGTTGTAAGCTCCTCCTGCTCGTGATGAATTTCTTGAGTTACAAGAGGGTCGGCCAGTGCAAATCTAGGACCGAATGAAGATAAGAGAATGTATTAGTAATATCATCTGAAAGTGCTTCTGGATTTTGAGGAATAGGAGATGTGTCCAGAATACCTTCCTCAAGTTGGCTCCTTGGTTGGGCCAACGGGACATTGAGGAGAGATGCGGCCTATCAGGATCGTATTCTGGAACAACTGGAGGATCAACAGAAGAAGTAGGCTCAGATTGGGACGTTGGAGGCACTTTGGAACCTACTTCATGGTATTCACTTTCGGATCCTACTCCAGCTTATGGATACTTGACGGTCGGTTTTTCTTTCTCGATAACGATGGTTGTCTCATGGAGGACTTTAGGCTCATCTCTGATAAGCACATGAGTTTCCAGTTCGAACTCGTCGACGGTTGCAGTATTTCGGATCACCTTCTCGTCCTCAAGCAAGCGATTCCAGGCCTTATATAGTTGTAAAGGATAGTCTATTTCGAGCCAGTTAAGGTTGCGGTTTCTCAAGACATTAGCATTGTAAGTAACCAGGAGATCTTCAAATTCGATCTCCATCCTGGCCTTAACCGCTTTAACTTCCCTTTCAATCTTGGCATTGGCCTCCTCGGCCTTTAGAATCGTTGCATCCCTCACTTCCCTAAGCCTTACCGTTTCCTTATATGCCTCCTAGGCCACTTTATTAGCTTCATCCTTCTCTTTAAGGGCCTCAGTCAGCTTCGTCCTTTGCTCCTCAACTTCTTTCCATGCCTCTTCTCTTTCTCGGATGATAACGGCGTTACGGTGCGTGACGACCCACCTCCTCGACTCTCAGAAATTGAAGCTAATACATCCTTGGTATTCACCTGCCGTAAATCCAAGTTCCGGAGAGTCATATTGTCATGGGGTAAAGAAATAAAGACAGAAGATAGATAATAATAGAATCTCACATCGTATTCAACACATAATTATACATATGAGCAGTACATGTAATTACTCTAAATCGTTCCATCAAAATTATAACAGGTACTAACCCAACTAGGATAGTTATAATGACCTATCCTTACAGTGCTGGTAAATGATAATAAATAATAAATGTGACGAACCACCTCCTCGACTCTCAGAAATTGATCAATACATCCTCGGTATTCACGTGCCATAAATCCAAATGCCGGAGAGACAGATTATCATGTGGTAAAGAAATTAAGATAGAAGATAGACAATAATAGAATCTCACATCGTATTCAACACATAATTATACATATGAGTAGTACATGCAATTACTCCAAATTGCTCCATTAAAGTTATGACAGGTACTAACCCAACTAGGATAGCTATAACAACCTATCCTTACAGTGCTGGTAAATACTAATACATAATACAGACACAGTGGAAAGTGATAGATGACTTCAACAGAAGACCCAAAATGCTCCATGCTCTGTACTCCATGCTACATGCTTCATGCTCCATACCAAAAAGCTCCAAGCATACCTAACTAGTTGGCTGCCCAGTAAAATAGGGCACCTAGAGTTTAAGGGGAAAAGAAAATAAACTCCGGGTCAGTCATGGGACTGGTGTGAGAAACTCAAAATACAATGTTTGAAAACAAAATGTATCTCAAAAGGCCACGCCGCTAATAAACACAGAATGAGTTTTTACCTTATGATAACCAAAAAATTTGCTACGTAAAATATGTGGATAT